>CM063114.1:28436913-30836913 GCA_031841125.1 Acanthococcus lagerstroemiae
GGTACGCCTAACGAATACAACGCTCGGGTAGACGGAATTCCTAACAAGGTCATAAAGCACAATGGGAGTCCCTAGGGTAATTTGGGGGTATACTTAGCAAATACAACGCTGGGGTAGAAGGAATTCCTATTATCGATACAAAAATCGACTCTTAAAATTCATCATTATTTCCGGTGCGACATTGCGGTCGAATCTGATATAGAATTCGATACAGAAGTCGAGTCACCATGCCGACATCGAATTAGAGATAGAATTCTACATCAAAGTCGATACACCATGCGATTCAGAAGTTGATGTTGCGGTAACTCGACTTTTTGATTGAATTCTATATCGATTTCAATGACAATGTCGCATTTGACGTGCTGACATTTGTCACAAAACAGGACAGACATATCTTAGCCAAGCCTCCTAAGACGGTGCTTCAACACCTCTGTCGAAGGTGGCACTTTCCCGACTTTCTTACAAACATCAAAAATAGTTACAATGTACAAGTCGCGGAACAGGGAAGCGGTGGACAACCACAGACCAATTGCATTACTCAAAAGTAATGGAAAAATTGATGTACAAAATGGTGCTCAGTTATGCGGTGACCATCTCCTCTCTAACTTCCGCATAAATTGTCCTGCGTGGCTACCTTCTGCGTAGCACGATGCGAGCGTCTAAAGGCGCGTCCACACGAACACAGAAATTTGGTCGTACGACATCATACGACGACGTCGCGCGACACGCAACGTGTCGCGGTCGTGCAAAAATATGTTGTACAACTGACGTCCACACATACACGACCAAATTGAAATAGTTCAGCGCGACTATACGAAATTCCGCGATTTCTTTTCAGGCTTCTAGCATTCATTTTTCAGTTTCCGTTGATATGATCGACGAAGAAGACGTTTTAGCTGCTTCAGCTGCTACAGTTGTGATTTTAAGTGTTGTAACTGTGGCGCTCCTAGCGAAAAAACGCTGTCGTCGCTTCTGGATTCGGCCTAGTCTTTTTGCCAGGAAGAAATATAATGAAGGACCTCATACTAGATGATGCTGATTTACTATCATTGGAATATAGATCTGGAGCAGGATTTAAGAATTTCTTTCAGATGTCCAGCACAACTTTTGAGGAAATACTAAATATGATCGCTCCTAAAATCACAAGAATGGACACCAATATGAGAGAGGCTATTCCAGCGCATGAAAGTCTTAGCGTTACTTTGAGATTCTTGACCAGCGGTGGCACTTACCTATTCAATTGCACAAAGCTCATGAAGAGGAAAGAGGATGTACTGCCGGTATTTCTTGCGTGTCAAAAAATAAAACAATTTCTGTGTATGCCGCCGAACTTTTATAATAATTTTCGAGTTCAATTTCACAAATTTTCGTACACACAAGTGATAATAACACCTCCAAATATGGGAGATTATTAGTAAAATTTACCCCAAATTTCACAATTGTTGCACGAATTACACTCATTCCCTGTCCAGCCCGTTTGACAGCAACTATGCAAGTGTTCTCATCATTCATTTTCGTGAAATGGATCAGCAGCCAGGGGCGAAACTATAGGGGGTGTGGGGAGTTGAAACACCCCTCCCCCAATAATTTGGCAGTCGGCAAATTTTGAAACTGTTCATTTGAATTTTTCATTTTTTATAAATGTTTGTTTGCTTCAGTTTCTAATTTATTTTTTTCAATTAAAAAATATTCCAATAAAAAATCGACAAATTTTTAATTTTTAAAAAATGTTGTCGAATTTTTAGTTTAAAAAAAAAAATTGTCGGAAAATTTTTCCTCTCCAACTCCCCAAACTGAAAGTCAAATTTCGTTTCTGAAAATTGAGTACCCTGGACTCTTGTCAGAGATATCGAAAGTTGTCTGAAAGATTGAAACAAACCTGAAATGTGGAAGACATTTCAAAAATCTGAAAGTCTGTAGCAAACGTTGAATTTCGGATTTCAATGACTATTTTGTTTTTACTAGATTCTCTGTTTGACCTAGAGCCTGAAATTTGAGAAAGTTGAATATTTTATTAAAATCTGAAAGTTGAGATCAAAAGATTTATTTTTCAATGTCACAAGCTGAATCCGATAGCAAATGTTCTATTGTTTAACTTACGGATTTTGGTCCTGATGAATATAGGAGGAAAATTTAGTCTGGAACAAAAGTTAAAACTCCATGTGTTTTTTCCATACTTATCCGATCACAGATAGACTTTGGAGCTCAAGTTTACGGACTAGCCTTGCCAAAAGCCCTCAAAATGCTCGACACAGTCCAAAACTCAGCCCTTCAGATAGTATCAGGAGTTTTCTGCACTAGTCAATCCATCAGTGTTTGTGCGGAAACAGCCGAATCTCCCCTCCCCTACTGTAGAACAATCCTCTACTCCAAATACTTGCTCAAAATATCCCAAAATCCGAACTCACCTTTTTCCAAAGACGTGGTCAATGATCTACCTCAATCAAACTCCCCCAACATACGATCAATCATAGAACCCTTTCCATTGCGCTTTGTGTGTATTGTAGTTTTTGTACATCTTTTTTGGTTAGAGACCATGACTGGACACCATATGTAAGTACTGAGTGGACACAGCTTTCCCAGATTAGCGATTTTATTTCTTATGGTATTTTCCCTTCAAATATTTCTTTCAATTTCCAATATTTTTTCCATCTCTACAAAATTCGTGTTCTCAGCTCGCTCTCGTTCTTTTGTTTTGGAATGCCAGAGATCGTCCGAGATAAGTGAATTCTTTTTCCCATTCTACTTCTCTTCCCTCTATTTCAACCCTTTCCTTGGCTTGGGTAGATAGAATTCTTGTTTTTTTCCAGTCGATCTCTAATCCCGCTTCTTCACTCTTATGGGAGAGCTCTGTGCTAAGTTGTTCTATTTCTTCCTTTGTATTCCCTATAATTACCCCGTCGTCGGCAAATCGTAAGTTATTCAAGTATTCTCCATTTATTTTTATTCCTTTTCCCTCCCATTTGAACCGCCTAAAAACTTCTTCCAAAGCGCAAGTGAACCAGTTGGGGGAGAGTGGATCTCCTTGTCTAACCCCCTACCAACTGAGGATGGGGGGATAAAGAAACCTAAAACCGGATTCAGGCATTCAAAAAGCCCTACTAACAACACAAAAAATTTGGGAATTGGGAAATTCGAGTACTTCCCGATGCGCAAAGACCCGCCAGTTACCCGCGAAAAAGTTACCCTTTTGAAAGCCTTTGATTACCTGGGTAACGGAAGGGTTTTCCGAGCGTAGCTGACGGTTAACTGGAGGGCTACATAGATAACTAGAGGGTTACCAGTCACCCATCACGTAAACGGTGCGTTCTGATTGGTTGAAAGACAATTTATGGTACAGCCAATCAGAACGTTCCATTTACGTGGTGGTGGAACATTAGATAAGTGGAGAGGTGCCTCAAAAGTTGTGGGAAGGGGAAAATGTGCTCTAAAACGGATTCAGTGGCCTAACTAAAATTACTATCGATGTTGAACTTGGAAATGGGGAAACTAGAACAACTGAAAATTAATCCTCTGTGGAGCCTGAAGAATTAAGGGAAGGGAAGAAAGAACTTCTGAAATCGATTTAGTAATCCAAGAAATTCTACTATCGATGTAAATAACTCGGAAATTGCGAGAAATTAGGAGCCTGGCAATTTGAGGCGAGGGGAGAAAAAAGAAACAGATTAACAACCTAAAGGATTTGGAAACTGGAGAAATTTAAGTACTTGAAATTAGACCACTGAGGAGCCTCAAAGATGAATGGGCGGGGAAAAATAGCCTTTGAAATGGATTCAGAGACCCAAAAAAATGTAACATCGATGTAAAGTGTGAAGAACGTGGAAATCGAAGAAACTCTGGTACCTGAAGATTAAATCTCTGCAGAGCCTGAAGGGTTACAGGAAAGGACAGAAGAACTCTTGAAATCGATTTAGTCACCCAAGAAGCTTTACCATCGATGTAAAGAACTCGGAACTGAGGAAAATTAGAATAACTTGAGATTAACTCTCATGTTGCGGGGAGAGAGGAAATAATATCTAAAATAAATTTAGCAACTCCTGAAACCTCCATTAGAAAAACCAAATAGTTTTTAGGCTCGTACAGGAAGCCTTCCCCAGCGACTGAAGCTCAAATCTAAGAAATCAATAATAATTCCCATAAGAAATTCTCCCCGCTCACGACACGTGTTCACTTTTCCCAATTTTTCTCAAGGTTTGCAGACTATTTCTCCAATATTTGAGCCAATTTAGGCTGTAGCTTATTAGAAAAATTTAAAAGTCGAAAATAAGATCGACCCTACTGTTTAGTAAACGATACGGCGTTAGTGCAGCGGATCTTATAAGAAAATAGTAAACAACAATGAACACGAGGACCTTGGGAAGATAACCACCTGATTCGACGAAATTTTGCTGAATTTTTTCCTTACCAATGTCAACACAGTTAACAGGCAAAAAGTACCAAACTTTTCAACTGAGGCCAATTTTCAAGCCTTCCGGAAGGCTCCCTCTCTCATGTTCTCATAGTTTGTCATCAGCATTTGTGAAAGCATATCGATGCTTTGCTGTCATACGCATCTTTTGTTCGAGTCCGGTAAGCAATGGCACAGAAGACAGATTGGATATTTTTCTAATAACGACCGTTTACAGGAGATTGCCCACTCATAAAGTTGGTAGGCAACTATTTTTAGACCCATTTCACACACCTATGTAATTTTTGTCGAAAGGCACCCATCATGACGACCTCGTCTCTGCATTCACCCCTGCAATGCCTGTGCCTCAGGCATGGATATAAAAAGTAACTCATAGCAGGGAGATTGTAAAGAAAGAAAAAAGAAGGAAGTTATGAAACCAGAGCTGATGTATTTAGACCACAAAAGTAACGCTAGTTCACTTTTCGTGAACATCCGAGCTGAGAATATTTTTTGTACAAATGAAAGAAGTGGGCGGCGTAAAGCTTATTTAGATTTACCTGTGAAGGCAAAGCTCTATGAAATGAATGAAAAGAAGAAAAAAAGGTTTAAACTTTTTCGTCGAGGAAACGAAAATCTGAATACTCGGCGGTTAACTATTTCGGAGATATTAGTTTTCCAACTTTCCGCAAGTTCCCCCATAACTATCTTCCTTCGTTCCCATCTTTCAAAAAAATGGATCACTTCGCCCGGGAAGAGATTTTTTCGGGTTTCGAGTCAACATTGGCAGGATAGGTGGATGCGAGGAAACGAGGAAAATTACGCCCTATAATAAACCAGAAAAATCTGCCGTCGACTAAATTACGCCAGTAGAACGAATTCGAAAGCATATTTACTCGGTCGTTAATTAACTTCTTTAGTTCGAATCCTGGGATCTTGTTTTACGTGCGATTGGTTTTTTTTTCGAAAATGTCGATTCAGATAATAGAAATTGTCAAAAAAGAAGCGAGACTCGGTCGTACTATATTCTTATTCATAGATATGTACTCGTTTGTTTACTTCCGAGATTGGAAAAAGAAAAAGGGTCAAAAGAATAAACACAACGCGGATGTTGAGGGAACTCATCACTTTCGAATCGAATTAAGCTACAGAAATGCGAAAGTTCAGCGACAATCTCGCATCGTCAGATCGTTTGTTTTCATCTTATTGACAAATTTCGACCTCTCCATAAAAAACCAAGTGATACAATGGCTTTTTTGTCGACCTTATAGACTGCCAGAAAATACATTTACATGGGGTTACAGAATATCAATATACTGGTAAACCACGGGTCATATTCATCATGATTCCACTCGTCAATGTATAGTAAAAGTTTCAGCTATCTGTGTAATACACCCAACAATTCGAGAGAATGCGATCATATGGAATTACTAAAGACTAGGTGGATAGGGTGTCTCAACGAGAGTGACCCTCCTTCAATAAAGTAACTGAATGAATTATCTTGACAAGAGATAGATGCGTTTGCCTATTGTACTTTCAAAGGCGTTCCGATATGAACTGAAAATATTTTTCATTTCTCTAAGGAAGAGTTTCGTATTAATTATTACAAACAGATACGTGACGGGAATTTTCTGGGGTGCTCTCCACCGTGATTGACTTTTTAACGTTAACGACCTTTTTGTACCTAGTTTTTGTCATACTAACGTCCTGCCAGGCTACTTCCTGCGTAGCACGATATCAGCGTCTTAGAAACGTCTTCTATCTCCTGCATTCCGGTGTATCCGGTACGTGATATTTTCAAAATCATGTTGTTCTTCTCATGACTCACTCCAGCGGCGGATGTACACATTTTGCGCTCTACGCCAGATGCAATTTGCCGCCTATTTCAGGCTTACCAAATAGGGGGAAATGTTTTCGAATTATTATATGCATTTGGCATTTCTATTAATTATTTTCATTTCTTTTCCGTACTCAATAAAGATTGGTTTAAAAAAAAAATTTAAAAAACGAAAATTTGCCGCCCCAAAAACCTGCCGCCCTACGCCAGGGCGAAGTTGGCGTATAGGGAAATCCGCCGCTGACTCACTCTCCTTTTTTCTCATTCGATCGGTCGGGCAGGACATCGGTCTAGTAATAGTCAGTTACAGTTTCCGTTTTAGCACTCTCTGAGAGAATCTAGAAAATAGATTGCAGATTTTCCATACTTTCCATACATTATTATGGCATTTGGAAACACGAAAATGATACGTCCCATGTCAACAAGGATGTGATTCCCGCTACAGTCAAATAAAGAGCAGCGAATACGACGTGGCTGTAGTTGGCAGGCCATGTTCCTACCAACAAGCATTTAATCTCATTCACGGTTGTCTATAAGGTGTCCCGTTTGTGAGAGTTTCTGAACTATACATGGTGCCTTTAATACCGGAAAAATGCTCTGTTTACAGGTTCTGAAAGTCGCTGAAGAACACGTGATTCTCATGTAATTTTCGCAACTGACTCTTTTAGTATGACAGGAGGAGGTACAAGCAAAATAATTTTCAATTATTTAGAATAGTACCTATTCAATTCATAATTTTTGGACGTTGAAGAAAGTCTAACACCGATGAAGAAATTATGCCCAAATTGAATTCAGTTACCGCGAAACTTAAAAATCGTATTATATCCCGAAAAAATGACTGACATTTGACGTCCGCCTTTTTTCACCATCCTACTGGGTGTTGAGTTAAAAATTACCCCCAAAACTGAGCCTCACGTCACCAAATCCTACAAATCGAATACTATTTTCGAAATATAAGAATAACATTTTCAACACGGCTGAGAAAATGAAAATTCAGTTAAAAACGTTAAATGTCTGCGTATTTTTCATAAGAAGGGGAGGGGAAGGGGCTTAAGGCAGTGATCCTCTCATCTGGTCGATCCGACAGAAATTTACATCTCACTGAAACTGACCTACAGAGCGGCGTCCCCGAAAATATTTGAGCAACCCACCCCCTGGATGAAGGGCCACCTTAGTGTGTAATCTTGAATAGATCCAAACTCACCTCCTGGAGGACCCACGCCTCAGAAGAAATATTTTCCAAGTTAGTTTCGCTGGCAGGAATAAATTGAGTTTACTTTTTGTTGAACATCAGAGTACTCTTGGACGAGCCCTCAAAATAAGTTTATTTGGAGGGACGTACATAAGGGTTTCCCGGGGAAGCGGGATATCAGTTTTTGCCAATCAAAACTATTTAGTGACCAACCTAAAATGCAAGAAATTACTTCTTAATGCTATTTTACTAACAGGTAATTAGAGTTTGACTGTGTTAATTAATTTTTCAGATCGATTGGCACAACCGAAAGAATAAAAAATAGATACCGGGAGGAGAAGGAGTAGGAACCTCCTTGAATTCAGTGCGCCATTGTAGTCTTCCTCATACAACGTTAAAATATGAATTCTCCAAAAATAAAGGTTACTCTGGAAAAACTTATTTCCACGTAAATTTACAAACCAAATAAAGCAGTTGGAGAACATTTTCGAATACGAGCGAGATCATTGTCGAGTTCCCGAATGCGTGGTACCATAATGGGACACCCTGTACATCAGCCACCATGCCGTCAAACATTGGCTTGTAATTGATATGATTATGTAAGTTACTGTTTTTAGTATTTTAATAATGACCAAGGGGCCGCTTTGCGGCCCAACGCCCTCCATCACTTGCTTCGCTCGCGCCGGCTTGCAGTATTTCGCAAGCTGGAAGAGTATAACTACTGTTAAAAAAAAAAAAATTAGCCAAATCCCAAGCTCACCACGAGGCGGTAACTGCCATGAGCCCGCAAGAAGAGGGTAGCCCCTCTTAATGCCTGTGTGATGGAAAAAGTTCAGTCTTGTAATGTTAAATTGTTTACATAAATACCAGGATAAGGTAATCTTCGGCGAATGTCTTCAATGGTCGAATTGGGAGAAATGTAGACGGCGACCAGAACCACGCATAGACCGTTGATATTTTTTATCTGGCAAGCGCATGCTGTTAGAAATGCGTCTACTGCAGTTTTCGCTTCACCCTTATACAGGAATTCAATTTCATGGTCGAATATTTTTATTTAATAACAGGTTTTTTTCTCAATTATACGCACTATCAGTGTATGACGTCATCAGGGCCGGATTTAACATGCTCGCGCCACTAGGCAGAATAAAAATCAGCGCCCCCTTAAATTTTTATTCATAATATTTGTCCCCGAAATCTCGCGCCCCCATAATCTAGCGCCCTAGGCACGTGCCTATGTTTTTTATACGTGAACACGGCCCTGGACGTCATAGTAACATAAGTGTATCTTACCCTACATAAAAAAATTTCCATGGAAATTATATGAAAACAACATGGCTCTACACCATTCAGGCGCTCTCTCCTCCACCAAGGAACCCCCCTGGGGTGGGCTACCCTTTGCCAATCCCCACCACAGCTGTCCTCCTCCATCACAGTCACTTTCCCCCACCATGCTCCTCCTCGCCCACCGTGGCGCCCTTCTTCACCATGACCGTCCTCCCTCTCCAGGAGCTCCCACCTCCACCGAGAAGCCCCCTGGGGATAGGATACGTCTGGTGCCAGGGGAGGCCACCAGGAATTTATCCCCACGGAGGGGAAGGAGGTGGCTTTTACTGTTTAGTGTATAGAGAGCCCTCCCCCACCACAATTCCTCGTCTTTCACCGCAACCTTACTCCCCCGAAGCTCCCTCCTCCAACATGAACCCCCTCCCTAGGGTAGGCTACCCCTGGAGACATGAGCAATTAAGGGGCAGGATAGAGGCGGCGTCGCCATTTATGAATGCAAGGCAGACTCACACGCAGTTCAATCGACGCATCGTCCTCTCATTCGAATAAACACAAAAGAAAACGGGCTGAGTATAATTATTCTTCCTTCTGTAACTCCTCCTTCTGTTCTGTTTCACTTTTCTACCGCGACCTTCCTTCCCCGAAGCTCTGTCCTCCACCATGAACTCCCTCTCAAGGGTAGGCTACCCCTGAAGAAATGAGCAATTAAGGGGCAGGGTAGGCAACCCGCAATGTTTTTTTTTCTCCCGGAGGCGGTGGCGGATTTTACTAATCTCTCTCCTCCACCATGAACCCCCTCTCATGGGTAGGCTACCCATGGAGAAATGAGCAATTAAGGGGCAGGGTAGGCAACCCGCAATGGGTGTCTCGTTTGCAATGACCATCCTTCCACCTGTAAGTAGGACACCTATCCCGACAATATGTAGATACGTTTGCATACTCTTACTTTGGAAGGGGTTATGGTCCAAATTTGAAAAGTTGTATATATTTGAAAACATTTTTCCTTCTCATGACTGGAGATGGAGATAAAAATAGTACCAGTAGGTAATAGTAGAGGATAGTTGTGGAAACCACGAGAAAATCGTCGGAATCAGTTCAACAGGGTGTTCATAAAATCAATTTTAGTACAAATTATACCAGAAAATTTTCACATAACTTCATTTTCCTCTGAAACTTGCCCTCTTAAGCTACTGTTTTTTTTTGTTTTTTTTTACTGGCAATAGATCATCCTTTAAATTTCCCATTAAAAAAAAAGTTAGTAGCAATTTTCTTATATCTGGATTAGAACTACTCAAAATGGAGTTCAGGATATCCCTGTTAGGAATTGTTACTTCTTAACACAGATGCACAGACCTCATGAAGATAATATTCATCTTCTTCAGCTACAGCTACTTCACCACTTTACAGAGCTATATCGTTTATGGGGCTTATTAACATCCCTCCTGTCATCTGTTTGCCCCATATCTGAAGTTGAGGCCCATGCAGTGAGGGGATTCTAGTATTTTATCAAGTTTAATATGGATATCCAATAATTGGTTCCAAAGGTCACTAAATTCGGTTTTGGTTACATTCTGGCCATATTTCTCGAACTGTGGCGCATTCTGGTGGGAAGGAGGTGCAAGATGATAGCTGTGGTAGCCACACAGAAAAAATTAAAGATCATGGGAGTGGTTGAACATGATTTCCATAAAATAAATTTCATTTAGTACAAAATTATTAATACATATTTTTTTATTTACCATAAAATTTGCTTCTCTTTTCTAATTTTTTTACTCTCAACCCGAGTCCTGGAATCTGCCATTTTCATCATTACTTCAGAGACGTCGAAGAGGCTGTTAGGGCGGTCTTAGCCCTCTCCTCGTCTTGCCGAAAAACCGGTCTAGGTCGAAATGTAGCGAGTTGCTACGTGAGTTCGAACCCGGGACCTCCGGATTCCGAGACTAGCGCGCTATCCACTCGGCCAACCAGACAGAGTCCTGCGACTTGATAGAATTATTCTGTTGGAGATACAGGAAATCAAAAAACTGTTCCGGATTGATTGAAGCCTTAGGAATAAGATTAGCTAGAAGAATCAAAATTTCCCTCTCCCTCCTCCCTCCCAGAAAGACCTAAACATGAATCGGCGAAGTTACCTGCGCACAGGGTGACATTGCCAGTTGAAATGAGTGAACATGTTCAACATTTATTACAAAAGGCCATAAATATGAAAGAAAAATTGCAATTCAAGTTAAATTAAGTCTTTGGGGAAGATACATTTTCCTCGGGATTCAGTGGGCTCAGGTAAAACTCTTGATGGCAACAAATTTCACGTAATCAAAATCATCCTTCAAAGGATAGTGAAATTCCTTTTTTCTATTTTGATATTACTCGTCCTCCCGGATTCCAACGGATATCATTATCTGTTTTGTGAAGATAATTATAAATTGTTTCAACTGGTATCTTGTATGTGGCTGAAGCTTCAGTTCTGGCCATATCACCATTTCGAATTTAAAATAAAAAAAAAGGTTTAATCCTCTTAAAAAATGGGCGGGCCGAAACACTTTTTGAACGGGCCTGACCCACGCAGGCCCGCCTCTAGTTACGCCGCTGGTTTGGTGTGTAGGATTGTGCATTCCTAGGATGCATTCATGGCGGACTAAATCGGAAAATTTCATTGAATTTTTTACTCGTGGATCACACGAAATTTGCGCCAGATCGCATATTTGGCTTGATCAAACTGCGATACTCCGTTGCAGATATTCGAAAACGGCAGAAGCCATTAAAACAGCAGAGGTGAGAATCAGAAGTGACATTATCCGCCAGAAAATGTTTTCAGAAACTGAGAAAAACTGATGGGATTTACTATGCGTGGCCTGGGGCGGTTTCTCCGACTAATATGGTAGGCAGGCAACCCACAAGACATGCATGACGAACATTCTCATGTTCCGTTACTATCAGGAACGCTCACTAACCCATTTCAAATTAAAATTGGATAATGTCACTCTTGATTCTTACCTCCTCAATTACTTAACAACAACACATCGAAACATACGCTCATTACTCATATTTTTGCAATGATATGGTCTAATGAATGCCCCTCATTAATTTTGGAAATTGAAAAATGTAAAAATATTATAAATTTTTTAGATAAAATTTATTTTAAATCATTAATAAATTAATTAAGTTAATAAAAATAATTATTAAAATTATTAATATTATTAATTTTTATTATAATCAAATTTATTAGTTTTATAAATTTTTTTTTTCTACCATCGCCTAGAATGCATATTTTGCTATTTCGCACACGGCACGTGGAAGAGGAGGGTTTGAAAGTCTAGAAACCATTCGCATCCCAAAATCGATAATTTATCCATAAGGTCCCTTTCTTCAGAGCCGGTCACATTTTCTCTTATCTGTTTTATTCCTTCCGGTATCCGCGTCAATAATTCGCTCCTTGACTGAGGCCTTCCGCTACGGTACACTATTCTCTTCACTTCACCCCATATACAAAGATCACATGGCGTCATGTCAGGTGAACGCGAGGGCCATGGGACTAAATCAGAACATCCTATCCAGAGGTTTGGGAAATTTAGAGCCGGCTGATTTCTCACAATAACTCCAAAATGAGCCGATGCGCCATCGTGCTGGAAGAACGTACCCCTGTAGCTTAAGAAGCCCGATCATTTTATTCCGTGGTTACCACCACAGCCCTCCACTATTACCTACTGGTATCATTTGTCTGTTTATCTCCAGTTGTGAGAAGGAGGAAAATATTCAAAGGTAGAAAATTTTACTCAGCCCCTTCAAAAGTAAAAGTATGCAAACATAGTATCTACATATTGTCGGGGTAGGTTCCCTACTTACCAAATGGAAGGGGGGTCATTGCAAAATAGACACCATGTATATGCGGTAGCGTAGGGAATACGGTTCCACTTTTTCGATCCTAATTTTTGAATAACGTTATCCTTTTTTCTCCATCAGCCTTCGTTCGTCCATCACAGACGAAAACGTGAACCCACCTCCTCTCTATTTTGCTCCTAACCACCTAAGTTTCATTATCATTGGAAATTGAGCTCTTTCATTTCGTGTTACATTTCTGAAAAGGTCCCACTTTATCGATGCAATTCTCCATAAAATTTCTGACAAAATGGGACTTTGCAGAGCTCTCTAGCATAATTTATCTCAGAGATGTGCCACTTTGAATTTGTTGAACCTTTTTTCAGATACCATTTTCCTCAAAACCCTTTTTTTTTTTGAAATCTCAAATTTAAACAGCCATATCTCGGCGAATTTTGAAGCTAGAGAGCTCCACAAGGTCACATTTCGTCACAACTTTCATCTAGTATATACCGGTACTCATGACTCTATATCGCATCGACAAAGTGGGACCTTATTGCCTATACTGCCACATATAACGTTGCCGTTACCATACGTTATGTTATTAGGGAGCTTTTGTACGTGTCCGATAACGGTTACCGTCAAGTATTCAAGTATCATTTGAATCAATCAGAAGTATATTTGATAAACAGAGGAATACAGTATCCCATAGGGGGGCAGTTCATAAGCTCGCTATTACCGAGGCGTTCCCGCGTTATTATTCTGTTATATTGTAGCGTTGCTGATACTTTATGACATCCCTGCTTTAGTGAGGTACCCTGCAATCTCCCACAACTTGAAAACATAACTACCCTTTGAAATTGGCCCAAATAGTTGCACGCGATAAAACATTTGGAGAGGCCAGTCCTTCAGCAACAATAGCAGCCATTTCAGACAACAATCGACACCAAAAACTCCTCGACGGTTTTTCTCCGAATCACGTATTTAATTGGACCTGCTTATAGAATTTCGCGGTATATTTTGTAACCTGTCCGCTCAATACCTGGGAAAGCGACGCTATCACGGAGCGGCTTAACCACGACGATGGATGTGGGTCCCTAATACCTACATCATTTGCTCGATAACGTTATTATTACTGAGCTGCAATATAAATCATTGACGAAGGAACAGGTCAACTGATCCGTGGATTTGATTCCTCGTGTATCACAGGCTGAAAGCGTTTTTGTTACTCAATAAAACGTATCCTCGAAAGCGGAGGGGCGTATATACTCTCTCTCTCTCTCTCTCTGTCGCTGTCGACGATTAAATGAACGACAATGATTATACGAGGGCACTTCTCCCCGCGACAAACCCCGCTCGTTTCCCCGTATTCCATTTTGCACGTGAAAATCCACACGTGAAACCATTTAGTTTACTCTTTGAAGCGTGAGTAAAACGTCAATTCCCCATGGTCTGTAATTTTCCAGCTACATCGAATGTCATCAAGGATCTGTTCGCACCTCGTTGCGTTTTTATTCTTCCTCGTCTTGAAATATCTAGTTAATACAATATAATGCCGAGCACCGTGTAGTCTTCTCCTCGTAAATACGATTTACATGCGGTTTTCGACGAAGAAAACTGATTGAAAAATGTAAATAATATTCGCTTTTTAATTCGGATCGAGCAGTGACGCAGGGGCTAGGAGGCAGAGAGGACATTGACTCTCCCACTCGCAAAGCTGGGGCATTAGTATTATTTGCCCCCTCGCCAGTTCCCACAAAGAAAACTATAAACTCTAAAGCTCGCTCACACGGAACGGTGTATGATCGGACAAATAAGCTGACCCCCTCCCCATTTTCCTTCAAACCAGAGAGTTAAAAAAACTATTTTTTTTTTTTTTGAAAAATGTCCATTACCGTCACAATTGAGGCAGGTGGCGGGCAAAGGGTACTAGTAACAGTACTGCAACACTGAGTAAACTCAGTCAGACTTCAGCAAGAACTATACTGCCGGACAAAAGTCTTTATCCACCACCAAAGAAATCATTATTCTTCTTCTATTAGCAAAAGTGAACCAGCAAATGACTGGAAATTAAAATATAATATTTCTAGAAGATTTCTCTTTTCACGCGTGTGCTGTGGAGCTGTGGAGGCATTCAGACGCACACGATACAGACAAAAAAACTCCCTAATGTAGCAAAAAACTGTATACTTCGTATCTGTAAGAAACAGATGTAACATGACAAAGGTTTACTAAGTGTTGATAATACTAACCAGAAGTTGATCCTAGTAATGCGTGTTGCCGCCACGGGCCCAAATCACGACTTGTAACCGGCTCGGCATGCTATCAATTAACGCACGGATCTGCTCCTGTGGTACTGCTTCCCAGTTTTCTCGCAGGGCAGTTCTCAATGCATTAAGGGAATTTATGGGGGTTACGAGCTCGTATGCGTCTAGCGTCTGCCCAGTTTGTCCCAGACGTGTTCAATTGCATTCAAGTCTGGACTGCAAGTTGGCCATTCAAGCTGTGCCATTTCGACTTCTTCCAAGAATGTGAGTGTCTATCGTATGGCAAGCGGTCTTGCGTCATCTTGCATGAACAAGGAGCCCACACCCACAAATGTCATACAAGGCACGACATAATTTAGGAGAATGTCTTCAATATACACTAAAGCATTTATTGTGCTGGAGATCCGTCGTAGCATCACACGAAATACCATCTCGGACCATAACGGAACCACCGAAGAAATGTGACTTCCGTGTAAACACACGTGGAGCATATCGTTGACCAGGGCGTCCCTATACACGCACACGTCCATCCCGTCCTGCAGGAAAAAATCAGGACTCATCCGTGAAGAAACCTCGCCTCCAATCTCTTTCTCGCCACTTCACACTGTTCGAGAATTTACGGGTGTGTTACGAAAGAAATGCACTTCTCCAGCTATTCTGTTCGATGTTAAATAAGAATCTCGCGGGCGTATTTCATTTTTCATTTTCAGTCGAGCTTCTTGAATGAGTAATTTTGAGTATAACCATGTAAGTAAACTCAGATCACGTTTTATTATTCTATGATCCGAGTAGAAAGAGAAGTCCGTCGTTATCTTACAACTTATTACGTTTTTTATTTGAGTGTAATTATTAGGGTGGTCCTTATTAAAATTTATTCTGGGTGAGAAAATATTTCATGTTTTCGGTCGGACTACATTTTAGATCAGTTTCATGGGTTGAAAAGAACATTGTCTGTCAGATTTCACCAACATCTGAAAAGGTTAACCTATGCCACAAGAGAGAAGTTCTTATGGAAAATA
Source organism: Acanthococcus lagerstroemiae (assembly GCA_031841125.1). Classification (NCBI taxonomy): domain Eukaryota; kingdom Metazoa; phylum Arthropoda; class Insecta; order Hemiptera; family Eriococcidae; genus Acanthococcus; species Acanthococcus lagerstroemiae. Next base: position 28,452,716 of record CM063114.1, read on the forward strand.
ACATTGATTTTTGGAAATTAAGCTCTAGTCACTGGGGGAGTCTCCCCATTTGAGTGTATAAATTATTTTCTTCTCCGAATATAGGTTTTAAGGGTTCGAGAAATCATTTCAATAATTATTTCCCCTTCTTCTGAACCATTCACACATGACAAGGGACCGGGCTAATTCCAGTTCCTCTAGTTCTCCTCCATTTCTCAATTCTTCACGTTTTTAGTAGGGTGTTTTGAGTCCTCAAATCTGTTTCTGGGCTCATTTTTCGTCTTCCCTCAACCCTTCAGGTTCTACAGGGAGCTTTTCTACAATGTTTACATCGAATACAGGGTTTTGTGGCTTGCTGACATGAAATTGAAGAAGGTGTATCACATTGCATATTATTACATACGTAAATCACGTAGGTAACGTACGCATTTCACTTATCTTACATGAAAAATGAATCATTAACAGAACAACAATAAGAATATACAGTTAGGTTTCGCTCTCCATGATCAATTTGGCTTTGAGAATCTCAAATTCTAAAAATCAATTTCAATACCCATAATAACTTCTCCTCCTTGTGGAACGGCTTAAACTTTTCCGATTCCGCTCAAACTTTGTAAAAATATGTTTTTAATTCACAGAACCGATCCAGGGTGTCACCCTATAAAAAGTCAAAAGTTGAAAATAAGGACCACCTTAGTATGTACTAATTTTTGTTATCAACTAGAGGGGGGAGGAGAACATATTAGGCCCTCCATGATCCGTGTAGCAAGTGGCGTTCTAAATCAAGGGCTATTCATAAAAATACCTTGTTTGAATTCACTGTGAAGAACTTCTCAACTTTCAAGAAAGTTGAGCCCTGCAAAGATTGATTCTAGTTTTAGGTACAACGTTAAGTCAAAGGAATACCGCTGACTGAATTCGAAGATACGCGAGGTAGAAATTCTTAAAATTTCTAAAAAATGATCAAAAACATGAACAACTAACAAGAATATTTGGAATTCACGTCTTTCAAGTTCAGGGTGAAAGACATAATATCCATATTCCGAAGCTAATACACGAATTAGGAACTGGTAAGCATGGTACTCACAAAATATAAATTCGATGATGCCGTGCGTTGATCAAAGGTAACTTACCTGAAACAAAAACCAAAATACTCAAATTAAACTAAATTGGTAACAAATACGACTAATTCTAAATAGAATTACAGGTCTCTGACGGCGAGAATGCGATGTGTAATACGGAATCATGATGCGCCTGTATTTGAAAGAGAGGTTCCTGAAATACTCGTATAGATTCAGTAACTTTGATTGTCATATTTTTGACGTAGCCTGTTTTCGAATTGATACTACTCAATGCTAGTTTCTTCATTCAGTGCAGGCTACTTCTTATCAATGCCTGGAGGGTCGAAAAGAGAAAGGAAAGAGTCCAAGAAATAAACTCAGCAGCCCACGAAACCCTACTTTCAACACAAGCAATACAAAAGTTTGAGTAATCGCGATATAGCCTACTTCGGAGCCTGAAGGGTTGAGGGGAGGGGAGAAAGAAACCAAAAACGAATTCAGGGGCTCAGAAAACCATACTAACAATATAAGGAACTTGGGAATCGGAGCTCTCTACAACATGCAGAATTTGGAAATTGGGGAAATTCAAGTACTTGTACATTAGACTACTGAGAAGCCTTAAAGGTGGATGGGCGAGACGAATTCAGAGGCACAAAAAATGTACCACCAACGTAAAGACCTTGGAAATCAGGGGCATTCCAGTACCTGAAGATTAATTCTCGGCGGAGCCAGGAAGGTTAAAGGAAGAGGAGAAAGAACTCTTGAAATTGATTTAGTAACCCAACAAACTTTACCATCGATGTTAAGAACTCGGAATTAAAAGAAATTCGAGTAATTGAAAATTACCTCAACGTGGAGCCTAAAATGTTGAGAGGAGAGCAAAAATAATCTCTAAAATGAATTGAACGACTCTTGAAACCCCCACTGGAAAAATAAAATAATTTTTAGGCTCATATAGGAAGGCTTAACTACCAACTTCAGCTCAAATCTAAAAAATAAATGTTAATTTTCATTACGTCATGAGAAATCCTCCCCCCTCGCGACACGGAAATTGTGTGGTCAATTTGATTTTTGTATTCCTGATGGGTGCTATCCTTGTCCATCTCCTTCCCTTCCTCTGTGTGAAAAAATAAGTAAAGAGTCCGACCGCTGCACAGAAGGACACTGTTACATGTATATCTACAAAAATAAGGTGTAGCTACAAATGGACCTCGCTTGTTTTTTCAATTATTTGATTCACAATTCAGATACAATCTCCCACAGAATTTATTTCAGCATATAAGTGTGCATACAATTCTCTTTACAAAAAAAGGAGTTTGGTGCATGCTCGCTAACTGGGGCCACTTCTCTCTATCTCTTCCCCTGGTGCGCACACCGCCCATTTTAGGGCGAATGCCTGCCCCATCCCCGACCATTTTTCACTGTCAGAAGTATGCCTTCTCCACTTATGGCCCAATATTTTGGTTATTTCGTCCTTCCACCGGGTGAGGTGTCTCCCCCTTCTCCTTTTCCGATCATACGGGATCTATCCCTCCACCCTTTTTCCCATCTTTAATCCCCGTCGCCAAATGTGACCGTGCATTTCCACTTGCTTTTCTTTACAAAATAACCAATGTCCTGCATTTCTGTTTTTGCCCTAATTTTTGTATTTCGAATTTTGTCTGCAAGTTTGATATTGAGAATACTTCTCTTCATTGCTCTTTGGAACGCCCTCAGTCTTTCTACATTTTATTTTATAAGGGCCCACGTCTGGGCACCGTAGGTCAAAGAGGGTAGAATGCAGCTTCTCCATACCTCTGTTTTGGTCCGGATATGCAGTTTTCCACTGAAGATATCCTTCACCACCGTAGAGTACTTCTTCCTAAATCTCGCCTGTTCAGCCAGTTGGTTGAGTTGCGAGTGGATCCTATTTTTAGTACTTTCAAAAAGCTTTACACATATTTGAGGTTAGGCCGATGGACCTAAAGTTATTTAATTGGGTTTTGTCTTTTTTCTCTTCTTTTTTTTAATGTAAAAATATAATTTCCGAAGTGATCCATCGATCTAGGATAACCCCCTACACCATAATACGTTAAAGGTCGTCGGCAAGACTTCCGGAAAATATTTTCAGCTTTTTATTCGCGATGGAGTGGGGGCCTGAGGCTTTTTCATCCTTGAGCTTGCTTAGTAGGTACTCACTTTCGTATTTCACAGCAGGTGGGAACAAAGAGAAACCAAAAACAAAACATAAAACAATAAATGATAAAATAAAAAACACTGAAACAAAGAAGCAAAATAAAACAGAACGGGGGTAAGAGTGTGCTAGAGAAAAAGGAGTTCGACCACTACACAAAAGGACATTGTTACATGGCTATGTCTTCCAAGCGACCGCGTTGGCACGCATCCCCACTTCCCAATGGCTTCTTCAATCGCCTATTCTCGGCATCGCTCCGCATTCTCCGTGCCAGCCGGTCGGAACGTCATGGAGCGAATTACCGCTTAAGGATGGTAACGTTTTCCTGCGGAACGTTTTTTGCGGAGCGTTTTCTGTGGAAGTTTTTTCTTTCGCATGGCTATGCCACTGTGCATGAGCAATTTCATAGTCATCAATCCAACATAGTTTTTGTCTACCTCGGCTTCTTTTTTTGTATTCTAAGAACCAGAAGGTTGTCCTCTTTCCATCCAGTTATTACCTCCTCTGTGAGCTAGGTGTCTCACCCAGTGCCACTTATGGTATAGACACTCTTTGATAATATTTTTATTTTCATTTAGCTCTTTTTTAATTTTTCCAATGCGTACCCTGTCATTTTGCTTTATTCATAGCATTGCTTTCTACATTCTATTTCGAGTTACTTGCAGTTTATTATTAATACATTATGTACTTGTTTTTCTCATTGCCCACGTTTGTGAGCTATAGGTTAGGGTAAGGATTAAACAAGTGTTTTAGACTCTGGATTTAATTTATTTTTAAACTTGTTTTGAAAACTTTTTTGAGGGACCAAGATTTATTCCAACTTAGCTTTATTCTTCTTTTTATTTCTTTTTCGTACTCATTTTCAAAACTTATAGTTTGGCCTAAATATATTACATCTTTAATCTTATTTGGGTCATTCTTCAAAAATTTTGACATTTCAGTTTTGTTTTGTTCTTTTCATGGAGGAAAGTAGGGGATATTTGAACTTTTTTTGATGGGAGTTGTTAAGAGGTGTTGGCATACTAACCCATTCATTAGATGTGATTATTTTTGGATGATGAATGTCTATCGTTGCATAAAGATGAACATGCCAAAAGACACTTTTCTTAATTCCTAATTTTAGACAGTAATACGTAAATGTACAAGTCTCATTACAAAAAAAAAAAAAAAAAAAAAAAGGATTTGATATGCGGACCCTATTGCTCTGATAAGAACATACAGTTTGACCATTAATTGCGACGAAAAAATATTGAAACTCCTGTTTGTGATTGGTTGAAATAGAGCCATGCCAAAGGACAAAAAATCGAAGGACATTTTTTAAAGCTGGCCACTCTGACTCCCACCTGTGAAGATGCGATTTCAATACTTCAATATTACCTTGTGATTCCTTCATTTATTTAAAGTAGCACCACGTTATCAGTTTGTTTTAATATACACTTGAAAATTTAGGAAAAAATAAATAATAATAAAAATTGTTCCAGGGACAACCATGCCGACGGACATTTTAGCATAATTAGTCCAATTTTGACCCATTAAAAGCGAATTAAATTTTCTTCTGAAAGCTTGATATGTAGAATTGAGTCATATCTATCAATGGGGGAAAAAAAAGAAAAGAAAAAAAGTCCGTATCATTAATAGCTTGTGAGATAACTGCTGGGGACTGAAATATCAAAATTTTCAAAGAATAACCCATTTATACCATAACTTATTCTTACTTCGTTATTATAGTCTATAATGGCAATTGTATTTGTTTTTGACATATTCAGTTCTAATCCTGCTAGGAAACTTGTTTTGTGGAGTTCTATCAACTTTTTTTTTTTTAGTTCTTTCCTCGTTTTTGCAAAAATCACAACATTGTTTGCAAACCATAAGTTAGTTAACCATTTCCCATTCACATTTATACCCTTTTCCTCTCAACTTAGTTTCTGAAACACTTCCTCAAGTGCGATATTGAAAAGAGTAAGGGAAAGAGGGTTGCCCTGTTTAACCCCTCTCTTGATACTGAATTTGCTACCTTCCAACTCAGTAACTATGACGGCTTCCATATTTTTATAATATTCTTTAATGGTCATGGAGCGAATGACCGCACAAAGAGGAATATGCAACTACATCACAATGGTAACGTTTTTCTGCGAAGCGTCTTCTGTGGAAGTTTTTTCTTTCGCATGGAGAGCCATTAGACATATCCATGTCAAAATGTATTCAAAATTTGAACTGAATTAATCTTTCCCCCGTTTGTTTCTCTTTCCATAAATGTCTGGCCCATAATGTTCATCTTTTGCTATCAAGGTAGCTTTTAGTATTTGGAGATCCTGATCGACTACTTTCTCGGCTGCTTACATTAGAAAAAGGACGGAGTATCGTTTTGATATTTCAATTATGCCGCTCGGTTTTCAATTCTCACCTCCCCTCCCATTCACCCTAATTAGGATTGACATCAGAAGTTTAAACTACGCCCCCTAACTTGTGACTCCCTTCTGGCGCCTCTGTGATTAAGTTATTTTTCCGACAAACGAAAAAAGGATAAAAAGTCATCGCCGCATTTCCCGAAGCGATTATTACGACACCGGTGGAGTGCAGAGAGCGAAGTGTGTATGTCGTGTCGTGTCATGAAAACAGAGAGATGAGGCGAACTATTGCGAAGCACCTGTCGCATTCGCGTCGTTAATTATGCATGAACAAGTAGCCGTAGTTATACCTGTCGTTACAGAATGTCCGCTTTGAAAATGTTTTCGATATTTTTCACCCAAATGGAAAAGGAATGCCCATTTTTCCGCCGATCGATTCTCAATGGCTGTAAAAAGGGATCATCAAGCGCGCTAAATTTTCGTTAACGGTGCAGAAATACTGTAGGCACGCTTTTTGTAATTACCCGTTACCGACCCCTCCTGCTCGTTAATGGGTCGATCCGATGAAATTATGATGTTGATGCGAAATAATACTGGTCGACTTTCGCGGAGTGAGATATCAGCCAGGATGATAAGTTCAAATAAGAAATGAAACGAAGGCGGGACCACAGCACATTCTATTCCGTTTCACCTGTCAGACTAAAATCACGTCAAAATAACAAATCACTAAGGCAACCGAAAGCAGTCCTTTGTTCGCCTCGAATATGCATTTAAAAATATTAAAATTATGCAGAAATGCGTACTTCTTTTTGTTGAAAATATTCAAACCGTGCCTTTTGGAACGTATTTTTTTTTCTCGACAGAAGGAGCGCAACGAGAGGCAAAACTTTCTTTTGGACGGAACGGAATCTAAACGACGCAAAGGGCGGAACCACTAGGAGGGCCGAGGGATTCGGCTTCCCTGGAAATCCCCGGGTGCCCCCCCTGACAGTTAAAGATGTGAGGACTTTGTACTTACCCTGATGAAAATCAACTACATTCAAGCTAACAAAGAAACATTCGTTTTTTAGGAATAATATGACACAAAAAACAAAAACAACTACGGTATTAACGCACGTTAGAAAATCTGATTTCCTAAACAGGGTGTCAACTGGATTCGGGGGGAAAATATCATGACTTTTCATGACATTTGTTCCTGACTATCTTGGGGATATAAAAAGGAAGCGGAAGGGGGCAAACTCGGCGCTTTGCGCCTCACCGGGGGCTCCACCTTTTAACCCCCCCCCCTCCACCACACCCTTTTTATTAATTTTCAGATAAAACAAAACCTATATTGTGGAACTAACATTCTGCACCTCATTTTCCAATAGGGGGGTACCTGAAATAAGAATATTTTGAGAATACAAATGCACCCTGCGTTTCAACTCCTATGGCACGCAACAAGGCTAGGATTTTTTTAAGAATCACCAGAATTATACTTGTTGCATACTTCAACTTGTAATATCAGTCATAAATCTGCTATAGGTGCGCTAGTATCACTGCCAGTAAACAAGTCATGAGTGACCGATTATACCACCGGTGTCCGATCCGATATTACCTCAGTGACAGTAAATTAGAAATGAATGTGAAATATACGTTCATAAATATTATTTTTCATCTCAAACCCTTGAACTTCATATTTCTATAATTTAACATGTACAACATTAATAACATGTAAGGCCCCAAGAAGGTGCACTTTAATTGCACTTCTTCCACTCCGTCTAAATTTTCTTGATTTTCATTATCTACGAAGTAATATCTCCCAGAAGAAGGGAAGAAATGACCGAATTCTACTATCATCAAAACTCCATAAGAATGTTAATTTTATCAAAATCACCTATCCACTATTATTACTTCGGGAGGTAATGGCATAAATTTATACAGACTCTGAGTTACAAACGTGGAACAATAAAAATCCAGAACACCGTTCCGACCCTTAGGCTATATTCTCGGACGAACGTTTGGAAATAATGCCCAGCAGCTAGAGTTGGTCTCATTAAAGCCGTGTATTTTAAAATAAAGGAAGTTTATCGAAGATCCATCTTTTTTGTAGCGAACACTCTGCTCGGAAACAACTCGTTTAGAAAGTTTACACATAGTTCGAGTTGTTCGTCTTGATTTCTCTTGAAGTGGCCGGCAGCACAAACTTTCGCCGGTGATTTTACAGCTTCTTATACATCTCCAAACTCTAAACTAACTTCAAATGCACCCGGTCACACGGCGGTCATTTCAAACCACCAGTTGAGTTTTCTTATAACAGTTTGGATCGGCTGCTTTTCTCCGTCTGTAGGTAAGGAAATGACGGAAAGGTGTTATACAAATATCTTTCTGCATGACTGCTCGTTAATGGTCGAAAGTATTTTGATTTTAGAAACTTAATCATCTGTCTGTTTCTGTGATTGGCTGGCAGGTTGACTGACTAGAGAGCCGGGTGCTGGAGACTGAACGACTACTTCCTGGCACCCACGCACTCGGCTGCAAGAACGCGAGTCTGGGTTCTCGAGGCCGACTCCCTCTCGGACCACGCTCTGTAGCTGATCAACGTCGACACGGAAGCTGAGATCCACCGCAGACCACCGTACACACGCCTCAACCTGGAAAGGCTGGTTCGGGAGGTCGAGTGGCTGGCCTTGGTCCCCGTCCGACCCTCTCATCTCCGGAGCAGATCGACGAGTACGCCCTGCACTTCCAGACTCAACTGCAGGACGCTATCGACGCGGCTTCCGAGAGCCGGAAGCGGAAGCCGCCGATACACTGGTGGACAGCGGAGCTGTCGCCATTTAAAAGACTGTTGGGGAAAGCTAAAACGCGACTAAGGAGAAATCGCGACCCTATCAGCTCGGCGATACTCTACAAGGTAAAGGGCACCATCCGTCAGGCGTACAGGGGCAAAGCACGCCACATGGCGCGACTTTGGCACATCGGACAACCCCTGGGGCTAAGCCTACACCGTCAGCAAGGACTCGGAGCGCGCAGCGATGCCCTATCTCCGTCGAGAAAATGGAACCTACACAAAGAGCGAAGAAGAGTCTACCGCACTACTTTTTGCGACCAAGTTTTCTGCTAGCCCGAGTGTCGGGTACGCTGTGGACTCCGCCAACATCCGAGGCAGCGCCGGACCACCATCTAAGGTGACCGCCGGTCTCGTCACGAAGCTGCCAAGACCAGGCCAGATCAATCATGAAACGCTGAAGGCGCGGCAGAAATGCCACCCGACGGTGCTCCCACGACTCTATACGGCATGCCTGACTACTGGACACTTCTCCGCACTCTGGAAAGAGGACGCGTGAGTGTTTGTACCCAAACCACGCAAGGATCCAGAGCTGGCGGTCAGCTATCGTCCTATCACCATGCTGTCTGTAATGGGGAAGACGTTAGAGCGAGTGCTGAAAACGCATATTGACCGCCACCTGGAGGACGAAAACTTCTTGGACCCGCGGCAATATGGCTTCAGGGCACACCGATCAACACAGGATGCGGTAGATCCAAGAACACCAATCCAGACATGCGATGATCGCCGTCCTGTCGTTGGACATACGTGGTACGTTCGACAACGCCTGTTGGACCACCACTATGCCCATGCTGCAGGACATGCACGATGCACTCATGCTCGGTAACTACTTCAGCAATCGATAAGTAATGACTGGGGACGTGTCGTGATCGTCAAGGATCCGTACTGGGACCAGTCCTCTGGAACATCAGCTACAACTCCACGCTTGCAGGTGCGCAGGCATACGCCGATGACACACTGCTTGTCTGTGGCGCCTTGTCGCGCTGGCAACCAACACCATTACAGCTCGACTCGCCGCCAAGGGTCCAAAGCTGAACGTCAGCAAGACGGCAGCGCTGTTGCTGTGTCGCCGAAGAACCAAAGTACCAGACCAAGATTCAACTACCTATTGGAGGAGGGACGGGGTCCGCCCGACGATGACAATGCAGTACATGGGAGTGACTCTGGACGATCAACTCAACTGGGTCAAGCACATCCGGCAGGCAACTGATCGAGCCGTCAAATCGCTCCTCGTTCTGACCCGAATATGCACCAACATGTTCGGGTACAGCTTCAGGGCAAGACGGACTATGGTGCAGGGATGCCTGCAGACACGCCTCCTGTACTGTAGCTCTGTCTGGTACCAGCGAGCGGTCCTACAAACGACACGCCAGCCGCTCATGTCGGTGCACAGGAAGGCAGCACTTCTCTGCATCCGAGGCACCAGACAGTCAGTCAGGAAGCAGCACTCATTCTAGCTGATCTTGCATCAATAGATCTCGTGATTCATAAGCGGTCAGTCTTGTGGCTACTCCGTCGTGGCCTACCAGTTATCAACTGGGGTCCGTACCCCAGAGTGGCTCGTATCGTATCCGGCAAGTTCCAGATAGTGGCGGAGGCCGCCGCTGATTATACCGACAACGAAGCAGATGATGACCTCACCAGTGGCAGCGAAGAGAAGGATACAGTAGCCGCTATTGCTGGTGGGGTACCATCTGAGCGGTTGGCCAAGCAGTTCCGCCGCATCCGTCGACTGGTCGATGGACGCACTGGATTTTCCCCAACATTAGCGCCCGGCGTAGGTCCAAAATACAGCTCTTGTTTTGGACAACACAGGCGCTGACGGGACACGGATATACGTTCTCACAGAGTGTGCGCCAACTCGTCCACGTGTACCCATTCCACCGCTAACGGCTTTACCAGAGGAGTGGAGAGTGTGGGCTGACTTTGTGGCGAAGACTGTGTGTCGACTCTGGACAGCGGAGAACCTGTTGTTCCCAGCGGCAAGTACCGCCATGTTGTCACCACCAGCACCAACCAACGGACAGCGAGAATCAAGGTGGACCCGTACCCGCCATCTAGAAGCCGTCGCAGGCTCCAGCACCGGGAATCAGGGAGGACCGCAGCCGCCAGTCGAAGAGCTAGGAAGAGGGCGACCCTAGACTGATGGAAAGCATGGAAAAGGGCGGCGATAAGCGGCACTCCACCGAAGCTGTAACAGCAGCAGAAGAGACAACGACCGTAACGGGTGAGAAAGGTTGATGAAGAAAGAAGAAGCCTAGTGACACCTCAGCACCTTTGAGCGTCTCCTTCCGTCCCGAGGAGCGTCACTGGTAGGAGACTCTAGAACCTGATACTCGACACATCTGCGCGACCCACGCTGAGGAAGCGACAAAGAACTTGAGGCTGAAGTCTTGTGGTAACCGGTTGACCACGGAAGCGGCCCCCTCTACTTGGAGCGACCCTCCCGGCGTGTTGCCGAAATGGCCGGCGGGGAAGGAAGATTGAAACCGATAGGGAAATGTCGTGAAATCGAAGGAAACCGTAAACAACTCGAAGCAGACTGAGACAATGACCGACTGACTGGACAACAGACAGACAGAATAGTTGTATCGAGCTTAAGGTTGTAAATTTTAATGTGTAGATATTTCATATACAATATGTAATTTTAAAATGTGAGCTCTCTCCTCCCTGTCCTGCGCTAAACCTAATCGAAGGTATGTAAGGCAGTGGAGGGGGGACGTCAATTTTTTTAATTTTACTGTACACAGACAAATACATGGAGCCACCGGAGAAAGTACCGGACTAGTAGCCGCCGGGTGCGGCCTTGGCCCTTCGCGAGTAGGGAAAAAAATGTTGACTGACTGATTGGGTCCATAATTAACATCGGGAGGGAAGGGATTCACGTGGTGGAGCATTACCCATATAGTCTGAGTAGTCTTTCCGTGGAATATACCGTACGTTTTTCCTTGTTTCCTGCTGTAATTTGCCAAGTCGTCAGAAAATTGAGAAACCCGCAGAACTGCACACTTAATTACTGGACTACATAATTTTAAGTATTTTCTGTCTTGTTTTGATTTATTTGGTCACTAAATGAGTATTTAGGAAGTGTCCCGTTATTGTCCCGTGGTCGTCGTTATTGCTTTGCACCTGTCTGTAAACTACCTAAAATTGTCGTGAAATTCCCGAACACCATTCTTGTACAATTTGTTTCACATAATCTATTACATCCATATTATGAATACTTCTCCAAACGCTTGATAGCTGACCTTCTCAAAAGGCATATTCTGTAGGTTCCCCCCGTTAACGTACCAGAAAACTTATTGAATGCAAATTGAATTTCCTCCGAGCTGTACCCCATCCTACCCTATTCATTTCACCGATAAATACTTCCATCATTATTTTTCAACCCTTTTGAAGTTTCTCCTCTATACATGAGATCATAACACGGAAAGTCTCCTAATTGATGTCGAAAAGCTGTCAATTCAGTTTTTTAAAATTTTCGAGACGTTCGTAATTTCGCTAATTTAGCTGATACAAGAAAGACCGAAAATGTAAAATTTTCCTTTTGTCGGCGCAGCGTGTTCAAAAACTGAAGCCTTTTAACTTCGAGAAGCCGGTTTCGTTCTTTTTTCTTTTTTTTATTAATAAATGGGCGTTACATTTGAAATAAGTATACATAGTATATCATATTATTTGCTGAAAATAAAAAATATTACAACTCTTTTAACTCTTATTCGCCGCATTTCAGTCAGTTAGCTAACGTGTGTTTAATAGTCGCTTTAACCGGTAGAATGAAATTCGTCGTAATTTCCTCGACGCTGTTCACGTTGCAAATATATAGTAACAAAATTTAATAAGCCACACTCGTATGGCGAAAAAATCTTCATAACTACCAGAAATACGTGCTGTTCGCGGATTATTATATACATGTTTTGAACTCCGGTCTCTGTAACATTCTATAGCACCCATTTCATTTACCGACTGAATTATTCATTATTTGCTCGTTATCCTTGCATTTTTATACGATTCTTCGGTCACATTTTTAGCACATAATTCCAGATAAGGTGTGTTTGGTTTTGTCAATTGTCATATACATAACTAATATAAGTACATACACATACAGACATTAACCCCCTCATCTAATCTGTCGAAGCTCCCTTCAACACTAGAATATTTCGATTTGCTCTGATAACGATAAGGTTATCAGTCTGCACTGGTTCCGATGTGAGATGTTGCACGCTTTCCAATGTCTCTCTGCCTCCATCCGACACTTGTTTAGATAAAAGTAAAGGCCGTTATGTTTCATGTAAATTCGTGCTGTTCTAGTTGTTGTGTTAGTCGTGATTCTAAACTATGTGATTAGTAAATTATTGCGAACCAGCGGCATACATTTTTCTGGCTGAATAACGCCTCACGACACATTCATTCTGGTCCTCCGGGCCGGATTGTTCATGTTAAACTGTAAACTGTTATGCTCAGTTATTTATTTTTTCTTATTTATTTGTATTTGAGTCACCCCCCCCCAAACAGGTGCCCGAGGGTCCCATTGACAAGGAGGGACAGTAGTTACAATATGTACCTAATTATTATCCTGAAAAACAAAAACAACTTTTCGAAGGAAAGGTGGGGGATAAAGAAGAAGGAAAATAAGACAGAAAGAGGGAGGGGGAGAAAGGCACCGGAACCACGGCAGAGCGGGGAATGAAGGGCGCGAAAGTCCACAGGCGGCAGTTGAGAATTGTGAATTGAGAACTGTGGGTTGAAGGAGGCCAAGGGGCCGAAACAAATCACAATTGTGGGGTATAGGGAAAAGAACTGCAGAGTCTAGGACTTACATACCTTCGAGTACTTTAATGATTGATGAAATATACTGTTTTCTACTCATGAAAAATATGTCGATTACAGGGTCTTTTTGGGTAATATTATTATATAATGCTAGAGTATTGTCCATACTTGATGCTGAGCCTGTACGTGTCACAAATAGATCAGTATTTTTTGTATTAAGTGTAGGGACCCAGAATTGAATACGTATTAAGTTGTTGGAATCCAAAATTTTGTTATTCAAAATATCCCTCAAGAAGATCAACTTTGCCAAACACCTTCTGTTTTTTATACTCATAATCTCAAAGCCAACCAAAAATTTTTCGCATATAATTTCAAAAGGATAATATGTAAAGATTTTGCAATATAAATATTTCAAAAATCTATTTTGAGTTACCTCAATTTCATCTTTACCTTGTTGGGTTTTGGGATCCAATATAATACAGGAGAATTCCAATATTGATCTGACAAAACTAGAATAAAGAATTTTCATTGTTTCTAAAGTTTTATAACAAGTTCCATTTCTCTTTATGACGCCAACCATTCTTTTAGATTTTGAAGTTATGTGATCGATATGCATACTGAATAATAATTTCGAATCCAAAATGATGCCTAAAATTTACACACCTAAGTGTATCTTCTTTTATCTTACACTCGTGTAAAATGGGGCATCTTTTTCTTGAGAAGGTAATTTTTTCACACTCCTCCACTCAACTAATGAGTCAAGATCTTGTTGCAGTTTAGCACAGTCATTTTGAGATTTTATAATTTTATAAATTTTCATATCATCTGCATACAGTAATAATTGTGAATATTGGATTTTTCAGAAATATCATCGACAAAAATTAGAAATAGGTATGGACCCAAAACCAAACCCCGGAGAACACCTGATACACTCTTGTAACACGTAGAGGCCACTTCTTTATACTCGACAAACTGCATTCTGTTCTTTAAGTAGGAGTGAAATAGAGTTATTAAATCTATTGAAAAGCAAAAGTTGAATAATTTTTGGAGTAAGATTTTGTGGTTGACAGTGTCAAAGGCCTTTGAAGAATCCGTGTAAATGGTATCTATTTACCCAACCTTAGAGAGGGTTATATTGGCATGATATGTGAAGTTCATTAGATTTGTCTGCACTGAATATCCCTTTCTAAAGCCATGTTGACACGGAGATAAGATCTTTTTGGATTGATTGTATAGATATTTGTGCAAGACAGTTTCAAAAATTTTGGCCGCGAGTGGAATTAGAGAGATGGGACAATAAGTTTTTATTTCGTTTATTTTGCCTGACTTGTATAGTGGAATAACTTTCGACATTTTCCATATTGTTGGATAAATACATGTCTCGAGGACAGTATTGCAGACATAAGTTGAGGGAGTAATTGAAAAGTGTGAGCAAGCTCAAGATACGTATGGTGGAATGGAATCAGGGCAACAAGATGATTTAGGTTTAAGGTCATGCAGGGCATGTTTTATATCCTCGATAGTGATCACACCTACCGATATAAAGCGTTCGCCTCCAGTAAGCCCCACCCCGTTAGCACTCTGAGTTTGGTTCTAAATTACATTTTTATCGCAAAAAACACTGGAAAAATAGTTCGCAAATGATTCCGTAACGGTATCTGAACTTGTGTAAACATGTTCACCAAAGGTATACAACTCTGTGCCAGACCTACTACTTTGCCTATCGGCAATCTCTCGCCAGATTTCTTTTGGTTGCGACTTCAATCTGTCCTCCAAAGCATTTTTATATGTATTCCATGCTTTTGTTATTAAAACCTTGAGTCCTTTTCTTATGTGCCTGAATTTTTGCTTCAACTCTTCATTAGAAGGTTTCTTTTTAATCTATTTATGTAGAGATGATTTCTTTTTCAATTTTTTAATAACTTCATATGTGAACTAAGTAGGATATTTTGTCCGTTCAGTATTCTTTTTTAATAGCACTGTCTTACATAAGATGTCTATTATTGAATTCTGGAAATACTCAGCAGCTTGGTTACTATCTGTAAGCTTGTACAGTTCATCCCAGTTTTTCAATTTAAATAGATTATACAGATCCAGGAAATTTGCTTTTTTGAAATCAAACCTCCGAGCGTAATTAGTTGCAGTTGTTTTATTTTTTGAGGACTGTGTCATAAAACCAAACTCGACGAGAAGAGGTGGGTGGTAACTGTCACAGGTATCGGTCAAGGAGCCGCCCTGAGAAACTACAATGTGGGAGAATTTGGCAAGTAGCAAGTTCAGTGTTCTGTTTAAGGAATTTGAGATAGTGTTATGTGACTTAAGGTGGTTGATATCTAAAAATGAGTAGATGTCTTTGTATACTCCATGATGTTCATCAGACTTACTAAAATTATTGTCGAACAACGGCAGGTTGAAATCGCCAAGTAAAAGTAAGTCATCGTTTACTATAATCCGTATGAGGTAATTTTTTCGAAAATTAGTGAATACTCCCACCCACCCGATCCCGGCGGGAAATAAAAAACACCTATGTACAGCCAAACGTGGTTTGGAGTACGTATTCTAATCCAAATTTGTTCGCAGGAAATGTCCTCAACTTCCCATGCAGTAACTCTTTCACCCCAAAGATGCTTTTTGACAGCTAACATGACCCCACACCCACGTTTACTATCCCCGATAGTCTGGACCCTGTCTTTGCGAACTATTTGGAGATCTTTTATATTAGAACAGATTATGTTCTTGAAAGTAGCTGATCTGCCCCTGCAATTTTTCGGATTTTTAGATAGGCAACCCGCAGTGCGTTTTTTTCTCCCGGAGGCGGCGGTGGTGGCGGCGGATTTTACTTTTTTAGTATATAGAGAGAATTGTTCGACCTTAGTCCTCAGCCCCCTTACATTTTGATAGTGGCAAGACAGTTTCATCTTTTTTTATCCATATTTCTTTTTTTTTTATTTTTATTTTTATGAAGGTCTCCACTAAAAAATTTCAAACAGTTAAACACAGCAAAGAATCTAGCTGACTGTCACCAGCAAACCAGTGCGCCCACCACCATCGCCACTGGAAACCCCCACCTGATGCCTACAAATGGGGAAATATAAAGATATAAGGAAAAGACAAAACTTACATATAAACGACTTAAGTATACTTAGACATACGTGGAAATAGTTGCTAATACTAAAACTAATGTAGCAATGTATCGGTACTTCATCAAACGCCATTCCTCTCTTCGTGATTAGTGCCTAGCTGCCTACCAGTTTCTCGATATCAGCTTGTGAATGCATAATACTGATAGGTGGACCGTCCTTCCTGCGAACCATGACTTCACCATCCCTTGTCCAGACGTACTCACAACCATGTGATTTCAGCTTCCGCGCTTCCCTATATATTTGCGACGTTTTCCTTGTCACTGCACATTAGCGTACATGGGATTATCTTTTGAGAATCCAAGATATTTAGCATTTAGCCGCTTACGTCTCAGTGCGTTGATGAAATCATATCTAATTGATCTTCTAACAAAGCGAACAATGATTGGGGGAGGTTTATTCTCAGCCTGCGAGTGAAGCAGCCTCCCGCCTGGAAATCGTGGGGCCAGTCCGAATTCCGGCATTGGCGCCAGATATACGCCGAATTTACCCTCGATTCCGGCGCAAATCGAGCACCAATCGAAAATTGGCGCTCGATTGGCGCCAGGTGCCATAGTCGGGCCAGATATACGCCGGCCCTAACTGGCCCCAAATTCCGGCAACGGCGCTTGCATGTATTTCAAATGGGAAGCCGCTAGCGCCAAACTGGCGTAAATTTGACGCCGGTCCCACAATTTCCAGGCGAGCTGTGGACAACATCGATATCCTGGACGCCTAAATGGACTCCAGCTCTCGTACCACAATCGATTAAGATATCATTCAGATTCTCTTTGTCTCCCTTAGGAACACCAGTAATCAATACATTGTTACGCCTCGTATAAAGTTCCAGGTTTTCAAGATTATCTTCTAACTTCTTTCCACTTCCCAGCTTTGTCTAACTTTGTTTTTGAGATCAGCATTTTCTACTCGCAAAGCCAAATTTCCTTCACTTAAGGTGGTAACTTTCTGTGTTAGTTCTTCAACCGTAGCCTTAATCAGACTCAATTCATTTTTTAATGATGTCAGTTCATCTAATGAGGCATTGACGCTAGCGAGTTCAGCCCACTTCAACTTTCTTAACAATATTCTCGATTTTTATTTCAAACTGGAGAGGTGAAATATTGCCCAGATTTGATTGAGTACTTGAACTCGGTGGTCCCCGACAGCCAGCAGTAGGACAAGTTTTTGAAGAAGTTAAAAATTTACCGCATCCAGGACAATTTTTACCCATCGTCATCTGGCACGATTCTGCTTGGCAAAGAAAAACACGCGCAAAATTGATATTCTCTTTCCGCAAGAAGGTTAACGGCTCACCAGCGAACAATATAATATAACGAGATAACCGAGTAGGCGCGATAAGATAGATTCAATGCACGAATACACGTGTGCTACACATTCGGTGATCGAAATGCTTTGAGTATAAATCTCCTGGAGAGATAGAAATCGGGTTATTTACATTATACGAGCGTGGAACTGTAGAGCGCGCTATACCGTGTGACGCGCGGGTTTCTGTCATGCGAATGCCCCGCTGTAAACAAACTGATTGCCATTAGCTTCCAATAGCACCCCGGCATCTGCAGATAGAAATGCGCGCACTACAGGCCCAGCAGAGGAAACATGGTTTCTATCCCTCCAGGAGATTTATACTCAAAGTCGAAATGATGATGTAAAAGTACAAAAAGATCGCTGAAAAAGATGGCTCCACCTTCAGATCGTGACTTGAGGACAGAGTTGGGCAGAATAATATTCGAATACTGAATAATGAATAACGCAACTTTTATTCGTTATTCAGGAATAATGAATAACGCAACTTTTATTCGTTATTCAGGAATAATGAATAACGCAACTTTTATTCGTTATTCAGAAATAATGAATAATTTATTCGTTATTCATAAGCGCGTGAATAACAAATAACGAATAGTTTATTCGTTAGTTGTAAGTATGAATAACGAATAGTCATTCATTATTCAGTAATCAGTATTCAGTAACATCAATCACGCGAATAATGAAACCAGACCCGTAGCCAAACTGGAGCCAGGGGCGTTACCCTCCACTGGCGCAGTCATTTGCCCCCCCCCCCACGAGAAAATTGGAGAAACTTAATTTACCTTCTAACTACCTCTGTAAGATTAGGGAGAAAAAATTCCCGCCACCAACAAAAATATTTTTACCCCCCGCCCAAAAATATACATTTTTACCCCCGCCAAAAAAATATTTTTATACCCCCTCCCAACAAAAATATTTTACCACCACCAAAAAAATTCCCAAAATTCTTATACCCCCCCCCCCGCAAAAAATTGTTTACACCTTCCTCCCAACAAAAATATTTTTAGCGCCCCCCCCCCCCACACACACA
The DNA here is from genome assembly GCA_031841125.1 of Acanthococcus lagerstroemiae. NCBI lineage: Eukaryota > Metazoa > Arthropoda > Insecta > Hemiptera > Eriococcidae > Acanthococcus > Acanthococcus lagerstroemiae. Next base: position 28,471,349 of record CM063114.1, read on the forward strand.
CAAATTTTTCTTCCAAATATTTTTACATGGTCCTCTAATATTGGCGATTTTAAAAAAATACTTCAATTTTCGACTTTTTCTCCCTTGAAAATCTTGTTTTGCCCCCCGACCCCCTTTGGAAAAATCCTGGCTACGCCACTGATCCTCGTCAAATTTTTTGTTTTGTTACTGCGTCCGCAATGAATAACGAATAACGATGATTGACGAATATTATTCACATCTTAATTTTACTGAATAATGATTGATGAATAATTTTACGTGTTTACGAATCATGAATAACGAATAATGATTGAACTGTTATTCATGTTTCGAATAACACCTGACTCTGCTTGAGGGTAATCACGAGACCGTTTGGAAAAATAAAGGAAGAAATCGATGAGTTGTTGGAGAAGAAGCTAGATACTGATGTCCTTTCTCAGATCGACGTGCTCTTCGATGGCAACCTGAAATGTTACATGGAAACGTTCAACCAAGATGCCCACCATTTCTTTATGTTGGTCGATGGAATGTCCAAGGAGGACATACAGCTCGAAGACAGGATTGTGCAAGATCAACCAGAAGTTAGGAAAACCTTCAGTTTGTTACAATCGAAAATGAAAAAAGCTGCAGTGATGTTGAAGGGTGAAGAGATGCGCAGAACGATCTCGCCAAGCGCAAACAGCACCATGGTTGATGCAAGAACGCAGCAGAGCAGCCCGAGCTGAAAAAGGTCGAAATTCCTGAATTTGATGGTGACTTGTCAAAATTTAATAATTTACTAACCGTGAGCTACCTTCTCAGATACCGGTGCATCCCACTCTCTACGCCTTCGGACCACAACATCTGTATCATGAGCTTCCCGCGCAAGCAAACGGGGTATATTAAACCGAGTGAATCGAACGTGCGAGCCAAATAAGACATCACTCGTTTTGTAGCTGGTGAACTAACACAGTCTTACGAATGACACAAATTCCATTTGGCTTCAAATTAGGGATCAAAACTTGGACGACTAGGGAATAGCTAATCTTGTAAACTCTGAGAACGATAAATGAATTTATCTGTATGAACAAGCGACCTCGCGAATCGCGAGGTAGTAACAGGGTGTTTGCCGAGTTGCATTCGTAAATCGTAACTCGTAAGCATAACGGAGACACGGAGAGGATACATTCATAATAGTAAACCGACTTATCGATAGATGGCTGCAGTTGACGGAGAAGGCAACTGAGCTAAAACTGAACTATGAACTATAAACAATTCAGTCGTATTTAAAGATAAATTATGAGGATGAAAATTCGATTGCAATAGGGTGCTTGCAGCGCTGCGCGCGGGCAAACACCCTAAAAATACCGAAGTTTGATACCTGCTTAGAGCGTATTGAAATGGAAGACTACCCAGTCGAACCTTTTCAAGCTTTTGATGTACCTCTCGAATCTGCACATACCTCCGTGAAGAAACTCCACGTCGATTAATTTGGTTGCCTGTAGCTGTCGACAACAACTAAGAGCCGAAATAATAATTAATGCCAGCATACGAAAAAACAAACAAGAAAATCGCTCGCAGCCAGCTTCTTTGGCGGTAAAAAAAAATATATATACTGAGTGACACCAAGTAAGCTCTTTGTAGAGCACTATTCCGCTCCATATTTTTTGGACGCTACGTTTGCTGGACGATGACAGCATTATATCGGCGCAGTCCGCGAAGCAGACATGAAAATGAGGAGTTATCTGTCAAAAGGGCCCCTGACGGATAGGAATCCTATTTGTCGGGGGCCCTTTTGACAGACAATTCTGCTCTCCGGTGGTTGCAGGCTCGTCTGCAAGATGATGCACTAGCAGAGCGTACTGCTCGTAGGCTGGTACAAGGAACCAGTGACGTCGTGTCTGGGTGTTCAAGGTGTTCACTGCACACCCACTTAATTTTTGTCTTACAACAAAAATCCCAGAAACAAGGCAAAATTTGAATTTTGATTAAAATACAAAATATAACCACAAAAAATGAAGAATAGCCGGAATTTTTCTCTTTGCGCTTCGCGCAGTTCTTATCTTTGTCACATACTATAGGAATCGCGTAGGATGTTCACTAGCAACACTGCACACTCTCGTCAGTCGTGTCGCAGTGGCGTTATTTTTGTCACATACTATGGGAATTGTGTAAGGATGTTCACTAGCAAACAACATTGCACACTCTTGTCAGTCTTGTCGCAATGGCGTTATCTTTGTCACATACTATGGGAATCGCATAGGTTGTTCACTTTCACTAGCAACATTGCACACTGTTGCAAACGCCACTGCAACAAGACCAACAAGAGTGTGCAATGTTGCCAGTGAAAGTGAACAACCTATGCGATTCCCATAGTATGTGACAAAGATAACGCAATTGCGACAAGACTGACAAGAGTGTACAATGTTGCTAGTGAACATCCTTACACAATTCCCATAGTATGTGACAAAAATAACGTTACTACAACACGACTGACGAGAGTGTGCAGTGTTGCTAGTGAACATCCTACGCGATCCTGCAAAATACGAATCCGGGGAAAGGGGCCTAAAGATGACCAAAATTCATCAAAAATCAAAATGTCATAACCTAGCAAACAAACGATTGAAAGAGGAGTTTTCGAGGTCACGGATTCCGAATACACGATTCAACCCGGTTTAGGGCTTTAAAATCCAAATTTTTAACCTAAATTTGGTTCCATATTCACAAATTTTTGACTTTCTGAATGCAGATTATTAAAGTGGCTTCACGCACATCGTTGAATAGGAAACTTCCTCCAGAGTATGAATCTATAAAAAAAATTCAAAATTCATCAAATTTGGGGGTAAGGAGCCTAGAGATGACCGAAATCCGTCCAAAATTGAAGTATCATGACTTAGCAAACAGACTATCGAAAAGGGGGTTTTCGAAGTCGCTGATTCCGAATGTCACACGGAAAATCTCCGCTGATTTCTAAAGAATTTTACTGGAAACGTCGGGGAAAATATTGGATGATTTTTAAGGAATTTCATCGGAAATTGTTGGAAAAAATTCCGATAACGTCCAAAGAATCTCAATTTCCAATGATTTCCAAAAAAATTTCATTAAACTCTTCGAGAATATTTTCCGATAATTTTTGAATTATTAAACCATTGGAGTATTCCCCGGAATATTATCTAATACAAGCTTCAAAAATTATCGGAAAGCCTTCCTCGAAGAATTCTGATGAAACTTTTTGGAAATTGTAGAACATTTTTTCTAAAGGTTTCCGATGAGATTCTTCGGACATTATCGCAATTTTTCCCAACAATTTCCGTTGAAATTCCTTAAAAATTATCGGAGATTTTTCCCGAGTTCCGATAAAATTCCTTAAAAATCATCGCAGACTTTTCCAACAATTTCCGATGAAATTCCTTAAAATTTACCGGAGATTTTCCCCGAGTTCCGAGAAAATTCCTTAAAAATTATCGGAGATTTTTCTTGAGTATTTCTCAGAAATATTTCAAAAATTATCGAAAAATTTTCTTGAAGAATTTTGATGAAACCTTCTTGAAAATCACTGGAAATGTTTCTAAAGATTTCCGATGAGATTCTATAGACACTATCGGAACTTTTTCCAAAGATTTCCGATGAAATTCTTTAATAATCATATCCGAGATTTTTCCCGTCTCCAAAAAAAAATTCTTTACAACTTATCGGAGACTTTCCCGAGTTTCGATAAAATTCTTTAAAAATGATCGTAGATTTTGCCCGAGTTCCGATGAATTTTTTTAAAAATTATAGGAGATTTTCCTACCATTTCCGATGAAATTCCTTTAAATTTATCGGAGATTTTTCCCGAGTTCCTATGAAATTCCGTAAAATTGATCGGAGATTTGCCCCGACGTTTCCGAAGAAATTCTTTGGACATTATTGGATTTTTTTTTTTTTTCAACAATACCGATGAAATTTCTTAAAAATCATCCGAGATTTTCCCCGAAGTTTCCGAAGAAATTCTCCGGAGATTATCGAACATTTTTCCTGACGAGTTTCGACAAAATTCTTCAAAAACCATCGAAGTTTTCCCCCCGAATCGTTGCATTTTCTGTTGTCCGTCACGGCGCCACAGAGCACAGTCATGTTGTGTATAAATCTGAATAGACGGCCATCGTGTGCCCGCTTATTCATATTGCCACGCAACATGGAGGGTTTTCCTATGTTGCAACGAAAACTGAATAACCCTGTATGTCTTGTAAGTCCAAAAATGTCAAAAATTTGTACTTGACACAACCTTTCTCATTCAAATTTCGGATTTCGGGGCCCTAGGATGTGCTGGAAGTAGGAAATCACGTGATGAACCCAAACTTTTTTCGCACAGATTCGTTTTTGGGGGAAGTTTACTTTCCAATGACGTGCATAAAGCCATTTGGATAATCTGCAATGAAAAATTCAAAAATTTGTAAATGGCAGCACTTTTAGGTATCTGATTTTGAATAGGTTTTGGCTAGGGTTAGACCCTGTCTCCCAAAATTGATGAACTGGCCATTTTTCTTCACGAATTCGTATTTTGGAGGAACTGCCCTGTCCAACGATGTGCATGAAGCCACTTTGATAACTTGCGTTCAGAAACTCAAAAATTTATAAATTAGAATCACTTTTGAGTCTAAAATTGAATTTGAGGGCCCTAAAACGAGTTGAATCGGGAGGAAAGTGTGACGTTCGGAATCAGCGACCTCGAAAATCCCCTTTTCGATAGTCTGTATGCTAGGTCATGATACTTCAATTTTGGACGGATTTTGGTCATCTCTAGGCTCCTTACCCCCAAATTTGATGAATTTCGAAATTTTTTTCATGGATTCATACTCTGGAGGAAGTTTCCTATTCAACGATGTACGTGAAGCCACTTTAATAATCTGCATTCAGAAAGTCAAAAATTTGTGAATATGGAACCAATTTTAGGTAGAAAATTTGGAGTCTAAAGCCCTAAACCGAGTTAAATCGTGTATTCGGAATCCGTGACCTCGAAAACCCCTCTTTCAATCGTTTGTTTGCTAGGTTATGACACTTTGAATTTTGATGAATTTTGGTCATCTTTAGGCCCCTTGCCCCCACAATGGACGAATTTTGAACATTTTTTCACGGATTCGTATTTTGCAAGATATGCCCTTTCCAGCGATGTGCATAAAGGCATACCTTTCTATTTAAAATTCCGAAGTTGGTGGCACGTTACAGATTTTCTCTCCCATAAATGGGGGAGAAAATTTATCAAGCCCTAGAGAGACTAAACCTTGCCGCAGGAAGATGGCAATTTGTCCGGCAGAGAACCGCTAATCGGTTTGGGACAAAATGGGGGGTCACTTTTGTGGAACACCCTGTTACATATATATTATTGATAAAAATTAATAATCAAATAATCCACCAAGTACCAGAGATAATATATCTGGGACAAATACTTTCATCTGGAAATCGATACGAAAAAGACGTCAAAAGAAGAATAAAGTTAGGGTGGAGCAAATTTTGGTCACTACGAAAATTTTTTTAAAGCAATTACCTACTCAACAAAGTTAAAATTGAAAGCATTCAATATGTGCATCATTCCAGCTGGGCGTTAAGACAAATAGACAAAAACAGGTTACAAACTACACAGAACAAAATGGAAAAATCACTCTTGAAGTTAAGACAAAAAGAATTAGAATAAAATAAAATAGTTAAGAGCAACAAAAACATAGTGGAGGAATGCCTATTCCGTAAGTGGGATTGGGTAGGCCATTTAGCAAGAATAAAAGAAGATAACTGGGGTAGAAGAGTAACTTTTTGGTTTTTGAGACATAAGGAGCGCAGTCAAGGTCGGCAAATGAGGAGATAGTCTGACGATTTATTTGGTTTACTGGGGCACAAAAACGTTCCATAGGGTAGCCCAATGCAGGCCGGAATGGAACAGGCTGAGGTCGGCTTGCGCCCAGAAGGGCAACAAGTATTTTAGGTATACATTGTACAAGTACTTCTAAGTATAAATTGTAAATTTGTTATTTGTAAAGTATAATAATAATACATAATAATATATATTATCGAGACATTGAGAGGGAAATTTTTTGCCACATTGGCTATTTTATAAGTTTACACTCCTGGCTTTAGCCCCTCTCCCTTCTCGATATTTAGCACCATGTCCATCTCTAACGTCAGCCTCTGCTCACTAAATCATTGTTCTGATTCTGTTTGAAGAAGAGAGACAAAAAAAGAAAAACTGTTGAGGTACAAAGGTCGAATTTGCCTGAACACGGTCATCCATGACTAATTGGTGACCGCTGATGTCAATGACTGCAATGATTTTTTGAGACATCGGCTTAGTCTCTTACCTAGACGAGGGAAGAGTGAGAGGGAGACCTGTATAAATGGACAGAAATTACTTTTTTGGAAAGATGGTAGGGAGGATAACGAGCTGACCGAAGTTGCAACCGATATACTTGTGATGCCGCTAACTGGAAAAAAAGTCGTTAATTTCATCAATTTGTACCAGAATTGACAGGTGACGTAAATTCCTGACGTTTTTGAGGTTTTTTACGACCGGACATTTTTTCCCTCGTGACATTCACATGCAATTTCCTGTAACTACGCTTTTGGTGTGCGCCTGTCGCTATACTCGAACCTACTCGCGCACGCCCTTACGAATGAATAATTTGTAATGAAATGACTAACAGCTCGGCTGATGCACGAGTAGGTGTAAGATGTACTAATTTCAAAATACGCATATCTCTCTTCATCGCTCAACTTTTTTAATTCACTCCCCACATAAGGACACCCTCCCTTTAATTTTTGTCGGTTACGACGGGGTTTGACGGCGTTTGACGTTGGAAACTTTTAAAGAAATTACGACTACAAAGAAAAGCTTGAAAGATAGAAAGAGAAAAATGTATAGACCTACGCGAAGAACACCCTTTTGATAATAACGTCGAAAAAATCTACACTCGCTTCGCCGACATTATAATATTCTTAATTTCTTTTTCACCTTATTCCTATCATGCATTTAAATTTTATTTTAGCCGCGAAATTCCATTAAAAATGTGTAAGTAATTGTAACTGTTAAAAACACGAAACGCCGATAAGGAACTTCAAAAGAAAGGCAAATTTCTTGCGGCAGTAAAATCAGTCACGGAGTTTTCTTTTTGATCTCGTTTGAATAGTTGAATATTGGAGGGGGGGGGGCGAAAGCGATTATAACTTTAATATATTAGCGATTATTTCGAGCATTCTCGAGGTAGATTTCACGAAAGAAAATCACTTTTTCTAGACACTTTCTCCTTTTTTATTTTTAAATACATATTCTTACTCGGCGTTACTCAGTGTATATTTTTTACGGCCAAAGTAGCTGGCTGCGAGCGATTTTCTTGTTTGTTTTTTCGCATGCACGCAGTAATTATAATTTCGGCTCTTAGTTGTTGTCGACAGCTACAGGCAGCCAAATTAATCGATGCGATGGAGTTTCTTCACGGAGGTATGTGCACAACGCGATGGATACATCAAAAGCTTGAAAAAGTTCATCTGGTAGTTCTTCATTTCCATACGCTCTACGCAGGTATAAAAATTAGGTATTTTTGACACAGATACATTCATTTATCGTTCTCAGAGTTCACAAGATTAGCTATTCCCTCCTGTAGTTCGATCATATGGCATTACCAAGCAGAACAGAAACTGAAACTGCAGTATTAACAGCTCACTACTATTTTTGCATACCGGCAGAGTTTAGCCCTTTTCAGGGAATTCACTTTCAACACAATTTCCCCATCCTTTTCTTTAAAAAAGAACAAGCCTGCTGGGGCTTACCTCCCCCAAGAAATAACAGTCTGTTTTCACCTCTACATACCAATGTTATACTGAATTTTGACTAGCACAAAACGACAACTTGCTTTATTATGAGATTGACAAGGGAAATATATATTGTCTCCTCTTAAACCTCACTAACAACATCAGTCTGAAGTCTTAGCTAAATGAGCCACTTACACTTACAAAATTATTTAAGTTCAATGTTCATATTCACTCATTTCTATTGAAGCATTTGAGAATCTGTGTGCGTTTTCCTGAACTGTTATAATAGTAAAAATAAAGAAAATATGTGACAGTTTCTATAAAGAGGTAACTTTGTCGATCAATCAGTCTCAGAAAACGCGAAAAAAGAAAAATAAAATTTTTTGGTTAAAAAATCAATTTTGAGATTTTGGTTAATTTCTATAGAAAAAACATCGCAATAACAAAGAGATAAAATTTACGCGCATGAGAGAGAAGAGGGAGAGAGAGAAAGACAATTATGAAAGAGAATGAGAAAAGAATGCGAATGTCTGCGTTTGCTTCTTCGTGATTTTTCGGAGCTCACAAATAAATCCGATGTTCTGAATTGTTACCACGCAGAAGAGCGAAAAATTACCTTTCCAACAAGCTCTCGTCCAGGCTGGTAACGTGATTCCGCGGCGAGTTAGGGCCGCTTGACGGAGTGGGAGAAAAAGGTGTGTCTAACTTTAAACGCGTTTTTCCCAAAAACGTGTTCTCGCGCGTTCTCATTACACTGATCTTTGACCGCTTGCTACAAATCTCGCCAATAGCTCGTTGGAATGGGCATTCATTCCTCTATTATGTACTGTCTGTAACTCAAAATTCGTCGGATCGACAAAGTTACCCCTTTTTAGAGAAACTGCCACATATATGGGAATGCATTCAAAAAATTTAAAAAATTACTTATAACAAATTTATTCCACCATAAGTCGTCCAAATTTTGATCCCTAATTTGAAGCCAAATGGAATTTATGTTATTTGATTTTCTATCACATTTAGTTTCATTTCCATAGATCCCACGCTTCGTTATCACAACTTTATATTATTTTATCAGGAATCACATTTAAAATTGTGGAAAGTTCCATGCAGATGAGAGGGGCATCCAAAAAGCAGTTCCGACTAGGGTGATACAGAATGAGTACTAATTAAATATCTGGTTTTATCCCTTCCCCGACCTCTTATCGAGTATTTTAATCATTCTTTTTGCCTTCAAAACTCTAACTGAATAAGTAGATGAGTGAGGTGAGAAATACAAACATTTAAAACTATTGATGCTGCTGAATATTTTCTTGTTTACACTGAAAACAACAATAGATTCAAAATTGTAATATCACATGCTTTCGTCTCACTGGATTCTCGGGGAATTTGTAACATTAATCAAATAATCACAATACCACTGAATGTTTCTCCTTGAGAAGAGGGACAGTCTTCAAAACTAGCTAAGATTATTCACTGTTCATTTAGGAATCTCTTACACTTCCAGACTTATTTAAGCTCCCTTAAGGTTTTTCAAAACTCATTTACGATTCTTCGTGACTCTTATAGACTGAATTAACCCTTTTCAAGTCGTGATGGAGGCGTTTTAAGACTATTGCATACCTACTTAGGACCTTTTTAGATTCGTGTAAAACTCTAAGAATGTTCAATGTTGATGTAAGACTCTATGAAACTCTCTCAAACATATATAAAATTCTACGAGGTTCTTGGTTAGGACTTGGCTACTGTTCAAAACTTGTATAACTCTTCCAGACCTTACTGCGAAACTTGTTTAAAGCTTTTAAACACCCATCAGAACTTGTTCAGGAATGAATCATGTAAGACTCCTTTATGGTTCTTCCAAGCTTATATACACTCTAAGCCTCTTCAAGAGTAGACAAAGACTTCGAATAACTTGGAAACTCGTTTAAGACTCTTAAATGCTTTATTCATCAAACTGTAAATACATAACATGTGCGAATCGAAACAAATTTTACATGGATGGTTCAAGATTATTCATGACTTTCCAGACTTTCTTAAGACTCTCTAAAACTTTTCCAGACTGGAATAAAACTCTTCAGAATTTCTAAAGCTCCTCAAAACTCCATTCAAAACTCGTTTACAGTACTGTATAACTCTTCCAGAGGCTTCATGATGACTCTCCGAAACTTCTGAACTCTCCTCAAAACTCCATGCAAGACTCGTTTAAGGGACTATAAAACACTTCCAGACTTGTATAAGATTGTATAAGACTGATCAAGTCTAGATTAAGACTTTTCAAGACTTTTTATGGCTCTTCAAGACTCATTCAAGACTCTGCAATAAGATTCTTCCAAACTTGGTAACAACTTTTGGAAGTTTTCCACGTAAGATTTCTTGAGATTCTTCAAGACTTTTACAGACTTGTTTGAGACTATGCAAGCTTCTCAATACTTCAGCCATTTTGAAGCATTTTCAATTTGAATATTTCTCTCAGGTAGGGATTATTGCCTCCAGTATCTTTCAAGAGTATTTCCGTTAGATATGATGAGCCAACAACTTGTAAGAATCTGAAAATTTTCACGAAATAGTGCCTGCATAAAAACTGATGAAAGTTTTCCCTGTTTTTGTTTCGTTTGTTTACGTAGCTATGTACTTGTTGTTTTTTTTTTTTTAAATTTTATTTCCAAAATGTTTCACTTTGGATACAACTGTGACAACTGCACGGAATTTACTCCGATCTTGAAAATATTGCAGAGATCAACATTTCTTCCTCAATTCAAAAATAAAAATTTTAATACCTGACTTTAATTAAAAGAGACATATTAGAGTCATAACATTCTCTATGGCAAAAAAAAAAAAAAAAAAAACTTCAGCATTTAAACCAGTGCTACAGCAACACTGGTGAATACAGGGTGTTCCAGATAGGTATGCCAAACAGATAGTAGGTGACAGTATTCGGTAAATAAAATATACAACATTACGTAAACGTATGGACTAAATTCAAAATTGAAGGGACTATAAAAGGCTTCAATTTGGAAAATAGCGAACTTTTGCAATTCAAATTACTAATTTTAATTCAAAATGTTTTTTGACGGTAATCAGCGGATAATCAGTTGAAAAATAGAAGCCTTGAGAGTAAGTTACTGGACAGAATTGCCTACTTTTCATATTGAAGGGACTCGACCAGTTTTAAAATTTTCATCATCCAGATTAGAATATGTAAAATTATTGAAGTGCGTAACTTACAATATTTTTAATTCCTTGAAATTTGGAAATAGGCAACAGACGGTGATACTAATTGAGATGCGCAATTGACAATGATAATTTTCGCGTCATTTTAAAAGTAGCCGAGTTTCAGCTATTTTTGACAAAAAATAAACTGGGTAAAACTTTCATTCAAAAATTATAAAATGTTGCAAAATGTTGTGAAAAATTCCAAATTCTGGAATCGAATTATGCCCAGAACAACTTCTCTGCAACCTATTTTGAATGGCAACAGTAGGTAGTACAGTGAAAATGAAACAAAAATACTCATCACCGATTGCCTACCTGGAAAATTGGAGGGCTACAGAAATTGAAAGTTGAAAGTAGAGCACATCAAGAATTATTTTCGAATTTTATGACTAGGATTCTAAAATTGGTGTAGCCCCTTCAATGTAGGACACAGGGTTATTCATCGACGCGTAAAAAAAGTTGACAAATAACGTAGAATAATGACGCAAAGGTAAAATAAACGTAAAATTACGTAGAAAAACTAAATCGCGTAGAATAACGTAGAATAACGACTGATAACAGTGATAAGGTAATGTAGTCTGTAATCTTCATTTTAATCTTAATAAGTAATTTGTTTCATTTGTATTCGTTTTTACGTTTTTAAAATTCCTATTCTTAAATTGTTATTCGATATTCGTTCATGTGATGTACAAAAATACTTTTAAAATAATAAAAGTGAAAGTATACGTAATTATTTCCCATTTTTTGGTGTTTTTAAAGTTTGGCTGAAAAACTTAATATTTCACTATTCTACGTTATTCTACACCAAACGTAGAATAATGTAAAATAACTTAATTATTATACGCTAGTTATTTTACGCGTATAATAACTGTAAACAGACACCAGTTATTCTACGGAACAACCTTATACAGGCGGGCAAATCTTTGTTACCCTTTCTATGTTCTACCCATTGATTACGCTCGGGGAAAATATCAGAATTAAAATTAGTTATTAGCCTTGCAATGAAAGTTCTTTGTTTTTCAATCTTTAAAGACTTAGAGCTGCTTCAATCTCAAGTATAGGCCATGCAGATTTAAAATGTTTTTTGTTCCTCTTCCCGAGTACTATCACCTCTTACCAGCTAGGCATACTCAGCTGAACCGCTTTCCATAGGAGGGTGAGATTTAGTATCAGTCGTGTTCTTACCACAAATAACTCATTCAGATTTCATATAAATTAGTGAACTTTTTAACTTTATGTTTTCAGAGCCCATTCAGACTGAAAAAGCTAAGCTATGGCTTGTTCGAGGTATTTGTGAATAATACCTAATCGAGCACACACTTCTTTAAGACTTACTTGCAATGAGTTCCTATAAGGGGGAGCGGTAATTACAGAAAACTTCTAACATAATAACTATTTCTTTGAATTTAAGACAATAAAAATTTGGAAAATTCAATAACCAAGTAAAAAGAAAATAGGAAAATAGCCCACGAGAAATTTTCAGAGTTTTCTATAGGATACTGAAAATTTTTGTGTTATTTTTTCAGAACAGTTGGTCTATGGTACATGACGTCGTTTTGAAAATTTCACCGAGTAAATTTGATGAAGTCGCAAAAAAATTGCAATGTACCTACGGAAATTAAAGTGATACATAGTTTCAAAATTGGTCACTTTCTGAAAATGCGAGAATTTAACTGGCTTGTCTCCAGTCCAAATATAGATGAGGATGAACGGAACGAAGTTTTGAAAGCAGTGACTAACGATCGCTAGTAAAAAATATTTTAAAAAAAAAAATTTAAAAAATGAAAACGTAAGAGGCAAAATCAGGGCAATATAACATGAAATGACCCAGTACAGGAATAATAATAATTGGTAGAAATGTTTTGGATGCCAGAAAATATAAAACGCTTCTGCTCCTCCAACCCGAACATCTGATACCACAGGAGAGAAATCACTTATTCTGATTTCGACCATACAACTCCCTTCCAATCCATAATTACATACATCAAAAAATATTTCAAGCCAAATTACTTTCGGATACTCCACGAATTTGGTTCCTTCAAAGTTTTTAGTATCGATTCCAGAAATGTCACAAGATAAGCAAACTACAAAGTAACCAGAAACAGAGGTCGATTCGAGTGAGGTTAGTGCCGGCGAGTTACTCAGCCCATTCGAAAAACTGGCAATTATCAAAAACTCAAGATTCGTACAGTTTGAAATCAACACAATTAACATTCGGCGTGTACTCGATGACATGAGAATTTGAATTTGAACATTGAGGTTGTATAATTCAGCCATCCAGTCTGTGCAAAACCAAGGAAGGAATATTATCAAGCTAGTAAGCACGCTTTTGTATTCGGGGTACAAAGTGCCGGATAAGAGCTCCTTTCCGCGCCGACTGCACCCTAAATAACGCATCGGAGTAATTATTTCGAGTGCAGATATTTTGCGCCTTCTCGCGAATATCGCGCCACGGGCTTTAATTAATTTGGAGATCTAATTTTCTGTCACTCGTATCGTGTTCATAATAATTCAGGATATCGAAGACGAAATTTGCAACTCTGAACTATGTGTGCTCGCGAAACGATGTCGAATCTGCTAACACACACGGTTTCCTGTTATATCGATTCCAGAATGCCACCGAGAATATTAAAGAATTCGTGGTCACGTTTTCCTCGCTTTCTCGGAATACCTGTTGACACAACTCGAACTTATTTTCCTTCATAACTTAATACATACGTATGCTGTACTCGCATCTACTCCTACAGTGCTCGTAACATTTTAGCTTCAAAAATCAACGTATACCTGCACGCATTATAATTCAGTCTCAACTGCATATACCGAAAGCACTGCTCGTGAAAATTAGTCACAACTTTCGTTCTCACGTGTAAACTGGATTATTTCAACTTGCGAACTAACGAAACATTATTTACAGAACCCATTTCACCAACACAACGCCGAAAGGATTTTACGAATTCTATTCGCACGAAATAAATACGCAAAAGTTTCCGAATTATAACTTCGTTCTGCGACGAGTCGACGGGTAGCGAGATTTTACAAAAATTTACCATTTGATGGTAATCAATGTGATAATCACATAGAACTAAAGCATGAAGTTGTCGCCGAATTGAGAAACTTATATTGAATTAAGGGACCACTGCGATCAACCGTGGCGCGAGGATAAACAATAAGGGAGAATGAAAACGCAAGGAATACAGTCGGGCTTCACCTTAATGAAAATTAAATTCCTTCGTAACGCCCAGTAATGATGAAAAAGACATTTGAAGACACTCTTCACCTTGATAGATGAAGGGACTGCAATTTTCAGCTCTTCTATTAAGTCATTTCTCAACCGGAGAATTGCAAAAGGAGAAAACAAGCGAATTTTTCACTCTGTTTTAATAGTTGGTGCGGTTTTAGGCAGAAAAGTCGATGGTTTCGCCTCATTCGGACATTAATTTAGAAATTCTAAGAACTGCGAACTTCGTGCGCTAATCTTTAAAATGGCTGGGTACTTCACAACTGATACAAAAATACTACAAGCCCGGTTCCGAGAACTTTCTCACGAATTTATGAACGTGATACTTTTCTAGATTTAATACACAAATTGACGGGTCTATCACTTCTCACTACGTACGCTGTAAGTATATAATATATATGGCATTGCATTCAAAAATATTATCATTTCCAATAAGACTGTATGGAAAAGAGGGCAAAGTTATATTCAACATTTATTTATTTATTTATTTACAACTCTGATTAGAGGGTAGGTCGCCGCCTAATCCACCCACGGTGAGGCATGAGTCTCCGATACGTTTCTCCATCTACGTCTGTCCTGCGCTATGTTAGTCCATTGTGGCTCCACTAACTGTATAATTTCATCCACCCATCTAGTGGCCAGTCGCCCTCTTTTTCTTTTGCAACCGAAAGGTATCCATGATGTCATCGCCAAATTCCATTTTTCGAAGTCTTTCTCCCTCGCCACGTGGCCCGCATATTTCATTTTGATTTTGTTGCATATGTACCCCATCATTTTTGTTTGTACCATTTGTTTCATATTTTTCGTTTTTAATTTTATCCAACAGTTTTACTCTAAGCAATTTTCTTGACATGGCATTCTATGTTCTTTTAATTTTTTACATTTGTTGTTTCGTTGATGACCATCTCTGAGCACATATGTCAATACCGTGTATACCCAACTTCCTAGCACTCTACTTTTTGATATTGACCCCACCCCTGAAAATTTCTTTATACGACCAGAATGCTTACCACGCTTTCGAAATTCTTGCTTTCATTTCTTTGTCTATTTTGTCTGTAAAGTTCATCGCCCTTCTTTATTCGAATTATTTATTATTAGCGCATGCTATGTTGTCAACGTATGGTGTCACTTCGCGCGTACTTTGTACAGAGTCATTTATAAATAGTGCTTGAACCTGTTGCAATTGTATAGAATGTATAAAGACGAGCGCAGTCTGCATATAAATACTGAACACTAATTTGTATATGAGTATTGAAAATACCGACCTTCAGGCACCAAAGCTGTTCTTTGTATTTTGAGCGCAGAGAGAGTTCCTAGTCGTTTGCGATCATTCCCGTTGAAAAATGTAATGGCACCAATTCTTGGTGCCTTAACGAAATTTGTGGTGCCACAATGACATTTAACCTTTAATTTTGGTGCCTCAATGACTGATATTATAATTAAAGGATACTATTTGCCATAAATACTTGTATTCATTGACCCTTTCAATTTTACCCCATTCATTCTTATCTCGCAAAATTCCCTTGTATTGTACATTACTTTTGTTTTTTTCCATATTAATTTCTAGTCCAACTTTCCCACATTTTTCTCTTAGCTCGAATGCCATTTCTTCAAGTTCCCCTAGTTTGTCGCTAATTAACACTACCTACATTGTCTGCAAACCTCAAGTTACTCAGATGTCTTCCATTCACTCTAATACCCTTTTCCACCCAATTCAGTTTGCGAAATGCTCGTTCTAAAACGCTGTTAAATATATTAAGTGACAGTGAATCCCCTTGTTTCACGCCCCTTTGAATTTCAATTTTCTGACCCATTTGGGGCAGTTTCTATAAAAAGGGGTAACTTTGTCGATCCGACGAATTTTGAGTTACGGACAGTACGTAATAGAGGAATGAATGCCCATTCCAACGAGCTATTGGTGAGATTTGTAGCAAGCGGTCAAAGATCAGTGTAATGAGAACGCGCGAGAACACGTTTTTGGGAAAAACGCGTTTAAAATTAGACACGCCTTTTTCTCCCACTCCGTCAAGCGGCCCTAACTCACCGCGAAATCACGTTACCAGCCTCGACGAGAGCTTGTGGGAAAAGTAATTTTTCGCTCTTCTGCGTGGTAACAGTTTAGAACATCGGATTTATTCGTGAGCTCCGAAAAACCACGAAGAAGCGAACGCAGACATACGCATTCTTTTCTCATTCTCTTTCATAATTCTCTTTCTCCCTCTCCCTCTTCTCTCTCATGCGCGTAAATTTTGTCTCTTCGTTATTGCGATGATTTTTCTATAGAAATCTACCAAAATCTCAAAATTGACTTTTCCGACCAAAAATTTTGTTTTTCTTTTTTCACGTTTTCTGAGACTTTGATCGATCGACAAAGTTACCCCTTTTTATAGAAACTACCACATTTTATCCCTTTTTATGTATGCTTCTGTCTAATTGTACAGATTGCGTAGGACTTCGATAATTTGTCTGGGCACCCCCTGATCTGCTACTGCCAGCCAGATTTGATTGTGATAGACTGAATCAAATGCTTTCTTAAAATCAACAAACAGCAAGTATGTTGCCATGTTGTGTTCTCTAGCATTTTCCATTAGTTGCACTAACATATGTACATATATGATCTGCTGTTGAGAAACCTTTCCTGAATCCCGCCTGTTCCAGTGGTTGTTGTGCCTCTAATAGCTGGTATAATCTTTCTTTCAGGATCTCCATGAACATTTTGCAAGTTAGCTGACAAGCTAATCGGACAATAGTTCCCTATATTAGTTCTGTCCCCTTGTTTAAAAAGTAATATTATTTCCAAAATGAGCCACTGCGTCGGAATATGGATGATTCAAAATTGAGTCCCCAAACGGCGTTTTTTTTTGCCGGATTGAGTCCCAGGTTTGAGGGGTTACCTGACATGAAGTTCCGGATTGAGTCCCGGTTTAGCGCACCTGCCTGAAATAAATTTCCGAATTGAGTCCCGGGTTAGCGCGTCCCGTGTTCGGTTCTTTCGTACATTGCATTAAGCAACATATTACGCGGTAAATGACCTATCCACGGAGCATATACACGAAATTACAACAAAACCACACGCACAGCAAGCTGGCTCATGTTAGCACCATACTTACCATATGTCAAGTGCACATTATTACTTGTCACGAATCATCTTTCGAAGATAAATAATCAACAGTCAAGTATGCTGGGCTGCTGCCTACGCTCTATTTTTTACAATTTTTTCTTCTTTTTTTTTGGAAGAATTTAGAGAGAATTTATGATCTTTGGGAGAAACCAAATTAAATATACAATGACCACTGACTTCAATTAATGACTTTCCTAAGACTTTCATGACTGGCAGACACCCTGATGTTATTTCGGAGTTGCATTTATAGCTTTCTTTCCCGGATGCCAACAAGGGAGATCAGTTCGCTGGCAAGGGACTCAATCCGGAAATTTATTTCAGGCAGGGGCGCAAACCCGGACTCAGGAAGGGTACTGATAATAAATAGGGACGCGGCTGGGGGGTCAGTCCAGTGACACTCGATAATACAACCAGTTCTCAAAATTTTGTTGTAAATTTCTTTCAGGGGCTGGGCGATAACATCTGTCAAGGATTTGAGTATTTCGTTACCCTACATCTTCTGTGCCAGGGATCTTGTTACTTTCCAACTTACTTTGGCACACAACGGAAAAAAGAGTTACATTGCGGGGGGAGGGGGGGCAAACAAGCGTCACGAAAATCGCGTAACGAGCTGGCTAGGCTGGCTGGCAACGGAAAAGAAGCATTACTCTGGAGCGTGACGAAAAAACGTGATGCGATTATCGTTACAGGCTGGCTAGTCTGGCTGACTGGTTGACTTTTTTCTTATTGACATTTTCAAGTCCATATTTCGGCACCCAAAAGGAAAAAACGTTATATTTTGCGCTATACGTTTCTGACTGACTGGCTGACTGGATGACTGACTTGACTGACCGCGCAGGGCCATGCATACGCGAGCCTGTGTATTGTACTTCTTCCAACCATCCTCGGTATTAAAAATTTCCATAGAATTAATGTTACCTATTACAGAAATTCAACAAATCAAATATCATAAAAATCGGGGCAGCCGTTTTTGAGTTCTAAATGGTATAACTAACCGGGTACCGAAATTTGTTATAGCCTAAAACCTATACCGGGTTCATAGGAACACATCAAGAAAATACGAGCCCCCTAACTGTTATGGTTTGCCCACCAACCACGAACAAACAAACAAACAAACACACAGACAAACTTACACTTTTATATAGTCGGGGATTTTTTATAACTGATTAAAACTTTTTGAAATCGGCAAAACTCCTCTAAGACTTGTAATCACTGATCACGGCTTATTAGGACGATTTCATGTGATTTTAGCATTTTATATGCTTTTACTACTGGGTATACTTGAGCAGAAACCGTAACGCTCCCCTTGATACGAAGCCAGTCCGTATGATTTAGCTCTTCATGGTGACAATTCAGTTTAGTGGTTGACATTTTCACGGAAATTTATTCTTCTTCTAGCCATGGGTATACTTCAGCGAAAACCGATGTCTATGGACAGGCGAAAATAAGATACTTCAGAAAACTGAAAAACTGAAAAAAAAAGCATGAGAAAATGAATTTTCTGAATAAATTTTTTTTCGCGAATTTTTCGATGTTTTAATAGAGTATACTCAGTAGTATGACGTTATAGTAACAGGAGCGTGTTAGGGGAACATACCCCCCCCCCCCAAAAAAAAAAACCTTCGCGGAAGTGTACTGAACAACTTCCCAAAATCTCATGACGATCGGATGAATTACAGTGTAGTATGCTCCCCCCGACACGAAGCCGGTTTGTGTGATTTAGCTCTTCATGGTGACCCATTCAGTTCAGTGGTTGACATTTCCATGGAAATTTATTTTTCTTCCAGCCAGTGGGTATACTTGAGCGAAAACCGATTTCCACGGATAGGCGGAATTAAGATTTCCGTGGATAGGTGAAAATAAGATTTCGAAAAACTGAAAAAAAAAGTGCCATATACAAAATGTAAGAGAAAAAATGTATTTTCTCAAGACATTTTTTTCTCGTGAATTTTTCCGATGTTTCAATAGTTATTCTGTTAGTCTGAGCGGAGACACATCCAACAAATCAATGATCATAAAAATCGGTCCAGCCGTTCTTCAGTTATAAGTGGTGTAAATAACCTGACTTTGTTTTATATATATGTATAAAATTTCCCCTGGCCACTGATGCGATGCCCGAAAGGGTAGTTTCCTGTGCCGGGGTGTCGTAGGGGCAACTTTGGCATGCGTTCATCGCCATACGACCCGTCACACCATATGTATAAGATGGTTTTTTATAGCTCAAATATTGCTGGTTTACTTCATTTCTTTTTAAATGATCACACGAAATACAGTATAGATGAGATTATTAGTAATAGGGAACAAATTTAGAAAAAAAGAAAAAAATCTGTATTTACCAAGTGGATCAAAAAATTGAAAATGCCAACATAAAATATAAAATCGTACATAATTGTTATTATGAAAAAAGGAGACCGCCATAAAATTGGAAACTATCGCCCGATTACCCTCCACCTCACGGTAGCAAAAATCTTCTCCAAAGCCCTTAAAAACAGAATATGATCTCTAGTACATCAAATCAGTCTTTACGTAACGGTAATTGACTATAGCAAAACATTCGATACAGTAAAATATCGATTTATGATAAACTCGTTAAAAACCCAGTGAATCCCATAAAAATTACACAACTCTAATTTAGGAAGTGTATAAAAAAACAAAAGCCAAAATAGAAAAACGGGGGTTACGCAAGGGGACCCGTCAGTGCCAATATTATTCAACAGCGCTCTCAAACATACAAGTATGGTGTGGTGGCACGTATGGCGATGCATGCATGCCAAAGTGACCCCTATGACACCGCATCCCCGACCCCGAAAACTATCCTTTCCAGTACCACATCAGTGGCCGGAGGAAACATAGGAGTATATTCCAGAAAAGTTAAATATGAGGAATAAGCAAATACATATCAATGGGGGAATAATCAGTAATCTTAGACTTGCTGATGATGTTAGTCTCCTCTCCAACTCGGAGAGAATACTAAACAAAATGATCAGAGAGCTACTTGCATAAGGTGAGGAATCAGTATTATAAATGAATATTAAAAATACCAAAAAGCCAACAAATCGCGAAGTCCAATGAAAACACGATAATATATGGGAAGAAAATAGAAACGATGGAAGAGGCATATTTTTTAGGATAACTAATATTAGTAGTAGATCGTACCGAAGAAGAAAGCGAAATAAGTACATTGAAAGCATGGAGCAAGTTTTGATCTCTCAAAAAAATATTCAAGGGCCTTTATAAAATCACCAAAAAACCGAAAATTGCAAAAACAAAAACTAATGTTGACGTTTCAGTGATAGTTCTATTTCTTACTTTGTTAATATTTCGGAGTTCGCATTAAAGAAAAAGATGATTTCCTTTTAATTTTTTTCTTTTTTCCAGAAGAATTTAGAGAGAATGTGTGATTTTTGGGAAAAATCAAATTAAAGATACCATTGGATTCATGACTATTTCATGACTTTCATGAATTCCATGACCAGCGACTTCAGTTCATGACATTTTCACGACTTTCAGGATTGGTGGACACCGCCTTGATCCCGCCTCATAGTTTCCAACAATTAAATTTGCACGCAACAGTACTCGATAGAAAATTGTTTCAAACTACTCATCAAACCCTCTGATCAAATTGTAACTCGCAATAATATTTTCGTATTCACGAAGAAAGTTAAAATAGAATATCGTCGCCTCATCAATTGAATTGGCATCTGATGGCGCAGAGAAAATCGATTTGAAAACAAAATAAACTTTCGCATAAAAAGGAATTAATGAAATTTTCATATCCCAAGTATAAGACGAAATAATAGGGAAGGAGGGAGCGTAAAGGTGTATCCCAAAGTGAAATTTTTTTCATTTCAGTCCAGCTTTTTTCACCGGCAGCGAAGCCATTACACCCGGTACCTTATTCATCTATGTTATTATAACTTATGAAATTCTGTTGACAGTTTTTAATTGCTTTCGCTGGTTTTCTCGCCTCGTTTCTCGAAAGACAGAATGACAGAAAACAAAGTACGAATAATGAAAACTTAGTTAAAGTAAACGAAAAAGGTCTCGGGGAGTACGGTTTCCAACTTTCGCACTTTTTTTATTCCTCCGTTTTTATTATACGCTGGCATACGGTTTATGAATCCGAGTAAGCTAACTGTAAAAGTGCCGCCACAAATGGGAAGTAGCTGCAGTATTATTGCGATTGTGCTGTTTGTAGCATCAACTTTCCAACTAAGGGAAAGGGGGAGGAGATTCGGGCTTAGAATGCATTTTGTTTATAATTAGAAAGCTTTTTCCCGCCACTCTATTACAAGATTTGTCTGGATACACCAATTTTAACGCACAGTTTTTACTATGTGACAAATTAATTAGTTCTTTAGAATGATTAAAGAAATTTTTAATGCGAGAAACTTAGATAAAAGACGGATTTCCGACAAGATGACACACTACATGTTCTATTGTCTCAATGGCTAAGTCGAATGGGTCGACAACGAAAAGAATGTTCTGCCTCTATCGGCAATGAGCGAATTCTTGAACTATAACGAAATAACTTGGTGAGAAATTCCTCTGTACTTTTTCAGAATATCGACGCGTGTTTGAAATACGTAATTACGTATGTGTACATACTTTTGTAGTTCTAATGTGAGGCTCTATTGAGAATATTTATCGACCTATAAGATCACTAGAGAATAATTATCGACCTATGAGATCACTCATTAACTTGAAATGAATTTCCTTTCATGCGGTGTTAAAGAAAAGTAGTGGCGAGACAAAAACAAACTCACCGTGCACTGAAGTATTATAATGAAAGTTAGTTCTAGTAAAACAGAACCCGAGTATAGACCCAGAGGGTATCGTCTTGAAATTTTATTGGTTAATCACAGTGAAGGATATTATCCGTTTGGGCCAATTGAAACTTTCCAACTTCAGATATTCTTCGAGAATATCAGTAACCTCAAGACATGCGGCACCTTTATGCTGATGACGAAACGGACGAAGTTCGTTCTAAATAAAACCGACACAGAGTAGAGAGTATGGACCGAGAGGGTATCATCTTGAAATTTTATTGGTTGACCAAAGTCAAGGATATTTTTTGTGCGGGCCCATTGAAATTTTCAAGCTTTAGATATTCTTCGAGAATATTAGTAATTTCAAAGGATAAGGCAATTTTAGGCTGATGGCGAAAGTGGGCACAATTCAAATTATGCTTGAACCAGAGCATAATTCCCATGTAACACTGTCTGTATCCATTTCATCAGTAATTTCAAGTGGAACATTTTATCACTGGATAATTACATCTTAGTACCCCAAGATATTCAGTTTTCGAAGAAAATGTGAAGCACTAATTTTGGAAGCTTTTGCACCACAAGTGGGGAGCACGCAAGCATCTGACAGGAGGGGACTTTTCGGGGGAACTTCAATCACACGTTCAAATGAAGTGAATAAACGATTGGCAAATAACGATTAAATCGAAGTAAATATGCTAATATTAACGTTACCTATTGCACGATTTTCGAGTTCTATGATTGAAAAATATACGAGTATTACACGTCTTTTTTTCTTCCAGATACCCTCTTTCATGGGCCCTCCTCGAGTGTCTTTCGAGTTTTTTCAAGCCCTTAGTTTTACCTTTTGCAGCCAGAACGGGATCTTTTCTAATTTTAAGATAAGATAAGATAATTTTATTTAATCTCCTCCTACAGATTATAAAAAATCCAGATTTTGGAGGTTTATTACTTAAGTGTAGGTTAACATTTAATCTTGAACAAAAATTGACTTATAACTAGAGCTAGGACTTTTCGGCAAGAAAAAAAATGGAAATAATAAAAACATTAATTTCGGCAATTTCGGCAAATTACTAGAACATGTTCTTTTCTAACCTTACGAAGGATCGTCCGAGAAAAAGCATTTTGAAACATTGTATTACAGAAATCGTTTATTGTAGAGTAAAATCAAATGTTTTTCGAGATTTTCTTGGGTGAAGCTGTGTCTACGATCGGTGAGGATGTACTGGTAGTCCAAAAAAGAACGTTCGACATCGACGGAGGTCAGTGGAGCCCAGGTAAAAACGCTTAGCAATGCAGGGTTTTGGGCGAAGGTAGATGGAGGCGCGGTGCCCTCAATTAGAAAAACGTTCAATTCTTCTAAAGTACTCAGTCCAACATTTTTCCCGAATACATTTTCTGCTTCCCTTCTCAAAACCAATCCACGTGAACCTGGAATCTGATTGATTTTCAAACGAACTGCATGCACTATTTGGAGCTACTCATGAATTGCAAGACCTCTAGTTTCGAGTTTCTGGATAACATCTAGTAGAAATGTCACGAAGGTGTGGATGAAAGCGAGATCCAAAGACAAACGACTGGAAAAACTGTGAAGCAGTGTTCTGAGCTTCTGTATCTGCTGACAGTCGTCCGGCAACTCACGTATTAGCTCAGAAAAATTTTCAAAATTACGGGCATAAAAATCAGCAGCTTTTATCTATGTCCCCCATCGTGTAACTACCACATCGGGTGGTAGGGAACAGTTCATCTTTTTCTTATATTTCTCTATTTGCGCTGGAGATTTCAAAAAAATTTTCCGACCACAGCTCACAAGACGAATTGTGAATCAGACTAAAATAATTCTCGTTGATACTCGATCGTGAATGACTGAACGAGATGATGTGAAGTAGTAATTGTTCGAACATGTACGTCGAGCAGGTAGAGTTACAGCAAGCAGACCTCCCTTAAGTTGTATCATTGCATTTTTCGAAACGATTACGCTCATTTTGTAGGACATGTTACCCCTACTTTCGGAATCTATCCACGTTTTCCGCATTTATACCCATTTTCGGCATTTTTCGGCAAAATAAAATTTATTTCCTGGGTCCCTACTACTCTGAAACGGATGTCTATTTCATTCCTATTCACCGGCGCCGCTACAAACTCAACCGGCAAATGCCAAGGAATCCTAGCTCTACTTATAACACATTTATACATTGTTATCCACTTATACGTGACCATTCATAAAATCCACCCTTCTCTCTCACAATCATCCATACCTTATTCAGTCAGTCGGTCATTCATACATTTGTTCACCAATTCTCGAAAATCATTTTCAGCCACCCCTAGACCCTTCAGGATCAACACAGTTTCAACATACAGTCAGCCACTCATTTGCTCTCAACCCCTGCCCTAAAATCCGCCCTTTCGAGCATTACCTCAGAGACGACGGGGAGACTAAGGAAAAATGTATCCTTTTTCTCGCTGGCATCCTCACACAAGTATGACCCGGATCCGAGTCAGTTTTACCGTTTTGGACTCTTCTTGACCCTCAAGATCCACACCGATCGCGGGTTCGCTATTCCTTTTTTTTTATTTTACCCCAAATGTCTTTTTCCAAAAGCTCCGCTCAAGTCCCACTCAAGAGTTTTACAAATCCGAGTCAATTTCACCTTTCTGTAGTTGGTATAGGATAATGTAAAATACGGCTTCATCACAGTGCCCTCCACCTCTTTCCACGTTTTCCCAGAAAGATAACCCAACCTTCCTCGCCTGTCTCCTCTCGCCAGTATGACCCGAATCCGAGTTATTTTCATTTTTTTGAAATCCCCTCGATTCTGAGAATCACTTACCATCCTCAGGTCCGCCATTACCTTACTCACGTTTTCTCCAAGTGCCCGTTTCTAGCGGCTCTCCTCAAGTCTTACTTACGTGTTTCCAAAAATGAGTTAGTTTCACCAATTGTAGGCATCTATCAAATTTCGAATACTTTAACGTGCAATGTGTATCGCTACTCAATGTTCAATTTTTTTTTGTAATTGGGTTAACATTTTTTTCTACTAAAATTATTGAAATACTTCATCATGCATTCATTTATTCTATGGTTCGTTACTTCTTTTTTTCGGACAACTCATTTTTCAAGCGTTATTTTTTCCGCCGTTGTTTGCACACCATATTTTATTTGGCGATTAATTGATAACCATTTTTTTCTACTATTCAGAGGCACTTTCCAAGAAATAATCGAAACCTTTCATAATAATTCAGTAATACAATGTTCCACTAGAAATTACCGACAAAATGATACCGCATAAGGTACATTTTGTTCGACATTAGTCCTGAAATGGGGGGGGAGGAGTGGGCTAAATTAGTACCAATTTCAAGGCAGAGTCTAACTGGCTAAGGAGATAGCGCGCTGGTTTCCGAATCCGGAGGTCCGGGTTCGAGCCTACGTAGAAACTCGCTACATTTCGACCTAGGCCGGGTTTTCAGCCAGAAGAGAAGAGAGCTAAGACAGCCCTAACAGCCTCCCCGATACTGATGCGACACTCGAAAGGGTAGTTTCCGGGGCCGGGGGTGCGGTGTCATAGGGGCCACTTCGGCATGCGTGCATCGCCAAGACAGAAAACGTAAAATTTTTGACAATTTTCAAGGTCTTACCGTCTTCAGCGAACAGAAAAGATGTAAATCGTGTATTCCAACTTGTCTCTATATCCTCATCTACTCATCTCTGGATTCTTCCTGTCCTTTTTCCTCCCCCTCTCCCTAACTGTCTTTTTCCATATTTTTGAGTACCATAAATTACTTTTTATTACAACTTTTTACCCCTTTCCTTGCAAACGATTCATTGAATCAAGACATTCCCTCGAGGAGGGGGGGGGGATTCAAGGTCACAAAATTCGATTTAAGTATTGGTTTGGCGGTAAATCTACAACCTAGGCGTCGCAATTTTCAATTTAAAGTGGCATCAATACTGAAATTGAATGCACTGACCCTGAAAACCTATGAAATGATATCCATATTGAATTTACCATGAATTCTCCCGGAGATTCTCACTATTCTTACCCTTAGATGCTACAATTTTCAAGGTAGAGCGAAATTGATAATAAAATCGATTTTGTCAAAGATGATAGCCTATTAGGGTATCTACCAGATTTGAAAATGCAAAATATTAGACTTTTCATTGGACTAATTCATACGCTCCATCACAACTAAAAAATGCGCATCTATGCAAAATTTTTATCATTTATTGATTTATTATTTATTTTTTTCTTCATCGTTGAAATAATTTTCGCTTTCCAAGAATTAACCCTTTCTCAAATAATATATCGTCAGCTTAATTATAAAACCTTCTGAGTGCCACTACGCAAATTTTAGAGGAAAGACAAAAAACACTGAGGAGGGCCATTTATTCAAATGTTACACATTTTTTTCATTTCTTCTAAAAAACTTTTAACGTCGTTTTAGAATGTTTTGGCTATTATCATAGGGTGCGGTACAGTCACTTCTATCTCAATTAACAAAAAAGTAGTTTTTTCAAAATTGGGACTCAGAAGGTTTTATAATTAAGCTGACGATATTCAGTCAAGTTTTCTACAACATTAAAAGTATTATTACATTTATTTCTTTATTTTTAAATTTCTTTACTGGATCAATATTAAAATTATTGGACTTTTATTCGACTTATTGGACCATTTTTCGAATATTGCACTTTTATTGGATTTGTTGGACTTATTGGACCGGCAGACACCCTGCCTGTGAACCGACATCCATGTTGCATTTTTGTGGAGATTTTATTCCTGCCCTTCTCAGATACGAGAATTTGCGAACTAAAGGCAAATCTTTTCAGAAATGAATTCGACAATCCGTGAAACCTATGAAACAAGATCCATAAAAGATTTCATGAAGATTTTGAGCACCCGTCCTTTCCAGGTACCATATTTTGAAAATTAGGGACACATTTGTTTCAGAATTAAATTCAGGTACTTTAAACTTATAACGCAACATTCTTGTTCCATTTTGGGAGGATCTTAAGTCGTCAAACTCTTCCATGATCATAGTGTCGAATTTACTGCTAAACCGAGACTAAAATTGATTTTTGTAACCTTGAAGCTCCCCCCCCCCCACCCGCTCATACCTTGATTCGATGATTCGTGTCCATAAGAGGTGTAAGAAGATGTAATAAAAAAGTTATTCACGATACTGCGAAAAACACAAGAAAACACAAATGTCGACGTGTGATGTCAAAAGCCAAGGGAAAGGAAAGAGGGAAAAATTCCCGGATGGGTAGATGGGGATGTGATACGGGTTCGAACGTGATTTGCATACCTTCTGTTTTCTGAAGTCGATGAGACCACAATATTGTCAAAAATTCGACGTATTCCCCCAGAGAGCCTGTGCCAATGCAGGCTGTTCGAGCCCCCTCCTGTTTTGGAACTGCAGTTGAAGATACATACCTTGCATTGAAAAATTTTTTTTTTAAATATTTATTTTACAAAAACTAGTACAGCAGTTTAGCTTTTTCCAGTTGGCTTATTAATTTACTTTTGCATTAACGTTTGGACTGACTCCTTAAGTTCAAAGAGAAACAGGTGTGTTTTAGTTATAAAATAATTTAGTTAGTTAGTAAAGGTACACACTTTACAAGATATTGTTGTGTCGGTAATTTCAAGCAAAAAGTTTTGTAGGAAAAAAGTTTCTTTTTTTTGGAGGGGAGGAGGGGGTGTCTTGTAACAATTGGAAGACACATGAATGTTAGACAGACAGGGTCTTCCTTTACTATTTATTTGTAGATGCAAGCTCTAAGAAATAATCAAAATACAAAAAATTATCCAGGAATCATGATCAGATTTTCTCTTCTTTCATCTAATTCGATTGAACTCTGCCAAATCATAAATCAAAATCCTTCCAGAAATAATGATCTGTGATTCACATTACTAGTTCAGTGATCGGTCCACCAGTATTTAGTTTATTTTATACCAAAGTATTTGTGTCCGTGACTCCCCTCTCATCTACTGTTGAGTATCGCCTTGTGTAGCCGATGTTTCCTCTACCACTCGGCAGGAGATGCAGTAGGAGGAATTACTCTCTGGTTGGATGGTGTGAAATGGGAATACAGGGTTGACTTTACACGGAGCCAAAAATATCTACTTCCCTTATCAGTTTCTCTTGCTGTATGCGATAGATGGCAGCTGCGTTCTGCGTTGCCTCATTAGGGGTTATTACTTCTTCTACTGATTGTTTTGATTTCTTTTTAGGGTGTTTGCCGCGCGTAGCGCTGCAAGCACCCTATTGCAATTGCTTTTTCATTTTTTTTCTTTAAATACGAGTGAATTGTTTACAGATCATAGTTCAGTTTTTATTATCAATGTTTTATCCGTTTTATCAATACCAGTTGGCGCAACAACGAAGGAGCTCGAGCAAGCAAGATTTTAGGGTGTTTGTAGTTATTTTGGAATTCGATTCCAGTCGTCATTCGTCAGTAGCGAATAATTGAGGTTGTATCCGAACAATTGAATAATAATGCCAATAGAAGATTTAATGCTTGTAATGATTTGTTACAGAAAGTGAAGACATTAACTGGATTTAGAAGAGGTAAGTGTATTGTTTGTTTGTATGAAATGGGTTCTCAGTTGAATTAGCGTGCATGATGTATTTGAATCGAACCAAATACAAGCAACATTCTGTGAGGTACTCTTATCTGGAAATTTTCAAGGGAATAATGCGATGTGAGTTACCTATGTCTCATAAATATGTTAGCAGTATTAAGTAAGTGGTAATTTTGGTATTCTGTTTCAGAGGTCTTTCACGAATATTTCGTTTCTCGTTTGACTATTTACTTTCGTCTTTCGTTATCAATCAGGATCGAGGAATCATCCAAACCATCAACATGCGTTCAACCACAAATTTGAACTTCTATTATAATCGTGTAGCGGAATTGAAAAACGTGAATAAATAATTGGCAGATCACGTTTTGTTTTTGAAATGACAGATTATTTTTCTCGCATTAATGGTTCACGAATTCACAGGAGTGGAGCATAGAGCTAATGTCTTTTCGTCTAATAAACATTGTAATCAAGAGTGAGAACACATTAATGTGCGTCTTCTGAAGTGAGAACACAACTTTATTTGAATGGAAGTAAGATTCCTCGTTTATTTGAATCGAAACAAAATTCCTGTCCCTCTGAATTGTTATCAGCAGTTAATAGTTCATATTCGTTGAAACTCCTGAGTTTTTAAATCCCTTAGATTTATGTCTTTTGAATTAATTTTTTGTCTTGTAAAGGTAGAGTGTTTGATTTCTGCTTGCCACTTGGAAAATGGAAATGGATTCTAGTTCTCTAGTATGTTCTGTGTTGATCAAAGTCTGCCGGGTGATTGCAGTTTGCAGCTTCACAATTTGAAGCCTTGAACTTCCATGATGTGCGTGTAGCGTCCTGAGCTTTTATGTTCCCGGGTCCAGGGAAAAAACGAAAAGAAGACTTCAGAGCCTCAGAGCATCATTCGCTTATCAAAAAATACCTATTCTACACTAGCGTTTCTACAATTTGTACAGTCCCAATGGCAAACACCCTGTTACTACCTCGCGATCCGCGAGGTCGCTTGTTTTTTTTTGTGATCTTCGAATAGTTTCTCTGATGATGGGAACAAGGTTGACTTACAATATACACAACAGAAAATATATGGTTCCTCAGTCAGACAGCCAGCCAACCTAGCCTGTAACGCTTTTTTCCATTGCCAGCCAGCCTAGCCAGCCAGCCAGCCTATAGCCAGCCCGTATAATGCTATTTTTGTCACGCTCCAGAGTAACGTTTTTTTCCATCGTGTGCCAAAGTGAAAACATAAAAATGTCAAAAAACTAAAAAATTACAGACAGAGGTCAGTTACCTCATCCTCTTTCATTACTGATAAGACCTAAAGACAGACATGACACTGTCAGTCTATGGCTGATAAGACACAACGACATAGTGAAAGATATAAGATAAGTATGAGACTTACACTGTATCGGATATAAATATCATTAACAGTTACCTTCTCCTTCCCTACTGACAAGTATATATTTTCTGATAAGACAAAGGAAAAATTCAAAAAATTGACAAGCTACCGTCTCCTTCATTACTGATAAGACATAATGACAGATACGAGACTCGTCGATGAGACATAAAGAAAAATTCCAAAGAATTGCAGGGACAGATCAGTCACTGAGATAAGACCGGAAGATAGACATGTGACTGCCAGTCTATGGCTGATAAGAGACATAATGACAGAGAAAGATATACGATAGGCATGAAAAGTCTGCCCGATATATAAAACTGACAACCACCTTCTCCTTCCCCACTGATATTACAGCAGTCTCATTTCCTACTGATCAGACATGAAGACAAACATAAAACTTGTCTATATATCGCTGATAAGACACAAAGGAAGCAGTCCAGTCAATTGTGTTATTATTTCTGTTTGTGTGCTAACGTAAAGACATGAAAATGTCAAAAAGAAGATGCAGGCAGAGTGGACGAGGCAGAGGACTGACGGACAAAGCTCGGCTCACACCATCCAACACAACAACTCTGTACCATCCTAGAAGAGCTGCTGTAGCTGCTGCGGACCCTCCAGCAGAGCTCACCCGCTGTTACCACATTTCTGCGTCGCCACACGTACAAAACGAGGAGGTGAGAAGTTATAAAGTGCTGGTCCTGCCCCAAACGATAGACTATCGTTTGGGGCAGGAGCAGCACTTTATAACTTCTGAGGTAAGGGGTGAGTGAAGAAGAAGCGCGTCCGGCCGTAAGGCACCCAAATTCCAGGTTAGTGTTGGGAGCATTAACTTCGGTCAGTAGGAGGCCCCATGGTGGCTCTTGCAGGACAGCGCGCACTGGAAGCGGATCGGCGAAATTGTGCCCCGGGCCGGCCTCAAAGCGTCCCTCCGGCCACTGATGCAATACTCGAAAGGGTAGTTTCCGGGGCCGGGGGTGCGGTATCTCAGAGACCACTTTGGCATGCATACATCTCCATATGTCCCACTAGACAATTCGGAGTACTATCTTGATTTTGGATCTGTCTTTGAATAACTGAACTCCATTTTTTTCACAGTGATCTTTGACGGGTCATTTGATTTGAACTTGCAATGAACGGTGAGAAAGTATCTTACAGATCGTCTTCTCCCACTGCATTTGTATCTGTGATTTGAGTAACTGTTTTAGGCTGGGTCATGAAGAGAAAATCCAGGCCAGAGGCCAAGTCTTTCTCGGCCCCACCTTTCAATTTTTTTTTTTCTTGCAGCAGTGATTCATTAGACATTCATTCTCATGTTATTTTTGAATTTATTAGTAAGAAATTCTGGGCGTTTGCACCTCTTTGCAAAGGCCAGGCCGGAGGCAATCGTCCCCAGCTGCCTTTCTCTCGTTAAGCCTGGTTTTAAGATTCTACACACTCTATCTGGTAGAGATTGCATAGCTTCCTAACGTGACCAATGTTATTTCGCACAGAGCAGAACACGAGGAAAAGAGAATACATCGGTTTTTTGTCAAGACCAAATTACTGCAGAGTAAATCGCACGTTCTCTTATTGGTAGTTATAGGTTAGTGTTTTCTTTGCCGAGAATCGTACAAAGAACACGAAGGAAACATTCAGGTGATGAAAAATCCGCGTAGAGTATTCATATTTTCAATTTCGTTTTTTTTATATCTAGTACCCAGCCAGCGTAATATTGAAGCTTGATGGAAACATAAAGCCACCAAACAAAAACACTTTTCACATCATGAAAACTAATTTCACCTTTGTATATGAAAAACGTTTACTACATGAACTAGAAATAAAAAACAAGTTCGAAATTTGATACCAAGAATATGTAAAATACTTGCAAAGCGTTTCCTTTGTAGCTGAACTCCATATTTGTGCACACTTCGGGTGTTTTAAGGCCAATTTGCAGAATTGGTACGACGGCATCCTCATTCGGTTACTTACATTCGATTTGTTGCGAATCGAATTTCCGAATGTTCTACATCCACGTAAACAGCGTGTAATTGATTTTTCCCCAAAAATACTGTCCAAACTACGAAAATTTTACAGCGAAAGAACCCTGATAGCCTAATCATTCTATCTTATACTGACTGATTTTCGTTAAAATGAAAATAACGGCTCGAACTCCAACATACAAATTATTGATGGAAACTTAATGCAGTAACTGAAAAAATTGTTTCGAGGGAATTAAAAAGTTTTCTTTTTTCTTCAATATCACTGAACTATGTTTGTAAGATGAAAAACAAATTTCAATACACTTTATTACTTTCTTCATCAATAATTTATGCCGAATTCGTGCATATACCCTGAACAAGGCTGAGGCCGGAACAGAATGAAATTTTAAGAGCTCTGTGTATCGCCTTCTAGTTTTGAAATATTGATCCATGTAACAAGTCTGTCGAACGAGAACAAATAAGAAAATTCGATAAAAAATTTCTGAAACAGAAAAGTACTTGTAAGCAGAGAAATTTAAAGGGTGCCTTGAAAAGCTATATTCCAACTATACCACGTTCTTCTCCGTATGATGAACAAATCACGTGTCTTCTTGAGGTAAACAATGAAGATCGTTAAATTGACAAACTTTATTACATCCCTACCGGCCCTACATTTCCAAACAGAACGTAATACACGGCAAATGGGAAATTTTTATAGTTTTCCAGCGATACTAAATGAAAAGTATAATTGAATCGAAACAAGCCGTTAAAAAACCGTGCCGCGAACAGCTTTTAAAAGCTGAAAGTTTGATAGAGTCTCGCTGTCAGTAATTCCAGATAAGACCGGAATACAATTTATTAAAAGAGACTTCCCTGATTTGATTTGAATCGAACGCTTTTCTGATTTCTGTACAGTATTTTCCTTTTCTATGCACACAACTCCATTATACCGCGCGCATCAGCTTTTTTTTTTTTTTATTTGCTTTTATAGGAGATACGGGGATTGATAGCTTTCCCCTAGTTTTTTTGATTCCTTTTTCTACATATACAGACCGTATCGGTTTGTTATTTCTCTTTGTATTTATTAGCCGTAACCATTCCAGAAAATACAAAGAATACATACGGTTAACGAATATATGGTTTTTTTATTGGATGGGGTTTATATTGCACTACACAAAATTTTTCTCTTTACCCGTAATTTAGGTATAAAAATTCCTTAAAAATGTATACGAATACCCAATTCCATATAATTGACGGTAAGAATTCGTAGACGAGATGAGAAGAACGAAAGGGCTTCTTTGTTTTGAAAATTGAGAAGAGACCGATACTAGCTCAGCAAATTCCAAGAATGTATATTTATTTCTTGTCGCTTAATGTCTGTCCGACTTTGCACATCGGCAATAGTAAACACTGAAGTATGTCGCACAAAAAATCGATTTACTGGTTTTACGTAGGACAAAACAAAAAGTTTTCAGGAATTCTGAAGGGAAAAAATGTTTGAATGGTAGGGCATGAGCTTTAAAGGTTTTAATCAATGCACGTAAAATGCATAATTTCATCTGACATAATGATTCATACTGTAAAAACAAAAGATCACCCGAAACGTTTTTCAGCTTCAATTTTGCTCTGATCGATAAAAAAGATGTGTCACACAAATGAGGGTTAGCCAGGGAGCAGACAGACCATTTTCTTCCCGTCATATTTCTAAAAATGTGTATTTTACAAGAACACGTAAAAAAACCACTCTGAACTGAATTGTCACCATGAAGAGCTGAAGACCAGTACGCTGAACTGAGCTGGAAATGAAAAGATAAAAGAAGAAGAACTGTAGTCGCGCAGGGCACAGCAAAGATCAAGATCAAGGAGCACATAGCTGGAGTTACGGTTTTCGCTCAAGTATACCCATAACTGGAAGAAATTACTTTTTGAGCGTTACTTTGGAGCATCATGAAAAAAAAAACAGCTGATCGAGAGCTTTGACACAAAAGCGAAAACCCTGCGAAGCCTCATTAAGAGGTATATTTTGACACCTCTCCAAAACCTGTGAAGTCTGAAGGGTGGAGGAGAGGGGAGAAGGGAACGTAAAACGTATTTCCTATAGAGACACATAGTGGTGTGGTGGGACGTATGGCGATGCACGCATGCCAAAGTGGCCCCTATGACACCGCACCCCCGGCCACAGGAACTACCCTTTCGAGCATCGCGTCAGTGACCGGAGGGACATAGAGACACATAGTGTAACATTTTATATGCTTTCGTACCCTAATAAAATACATTTCCACGGAAATTTCTATTGACAACACGGCTGCAAACTGTAGTCGCGCAGGGCGCAGAAAGTGTCAGCCACTGAATTCGTATCGGAGGAGCGTGTCGGGGGGAGCGTTACGGTTTTCGCTCGAGTATACCTATGGCTGGAAGAAAATGGAACTGTCAACCACTAAACTGAATTGTCACCATGAAGAGCTAAAGAACTGTGAACTGAACTGAGCTGGAAATGAAAAGAGAACCCCAACGTTTCTGAGGTAATGCTCGAAAGGGCGCTGGCTTCGTGTTGGGGAGAGCGTGTCGAGAGAGGCGTTATGGTTCAAGTATACCGCTGACTGGAAGAAATAAATTTCCATGGAAATGTATCAACAGAATTTTCGCTCAAGTATACTCACTAGTACGCTGTCATACAAACAGGAGGGTTACAGGGGGAGCGTCACGGTTTTCGCTCAAGTATATCGAGTAGTATGACGTCATAATAACAGAAGCGTTACGAGGGCCGTTACGGGGGGAGCGTTACGGTTTTCGCTCAAGTATACCCCTGGCTGGAAGAAATAAAGTTCCATGGAAATATATAAACACGATTTTTGCTCAGGTATACACAGTAGTATGACGTCATAGTAACAGGAGCGTTACGGGGGGAGCGTTACAATTTTCGTCTGTAAGACAGGATGACCACTTGTCGCCTAACCTCAGAGATGTATTAAGGAAAGAAGCTGCTCTAGGCAATATAAAATCTGCCGTCCCATTTGATTGGAAATACATTCCGTTGGGCATATGTCTCTGTCACCCTCTTCCAAGCCTTCCTGTTTGTTGCTGTCTGTTTCCAGTAGGGAGCATTTTAAGATTTCATCTATCCAGCGCGGGGCCGGTGGGCCTTTGCCTCTGCTATGGTCCAATGGGGGTTCAAAGAATACATTGCTGGTTCCATTTCTTAGGATTTCCTCCCGCCATGTGACCAGCATATTTCAATTTTAGTTTTTTTATTTTATATCCAATACTTTTTGCCCCAGTTGTTTAATAATGGATTTTGTTTTTATCTTATCTTTTAGTGCACGCCCAGTATCCTCCTTAGCATAGAGTTTTGAGTTTTTATAAGACGCAAAGACTGTTTTTTTGGGAGTGATCACGTTTTGGCCCCGTATGTCAACACTGGTAGCATACGGGTGTACCAAGAGAAAGAGGACACTAATCAAAATTTTTCGAACACTAAAAATGTGCTATGGAAAAATCGTGTCCTCTTTTTTTTGGTACATTTCCTCTTTTTTGGTACACCCAATTCTTCCACCCTGCCTATTTTTGCCCCGTCTAACCAGAATTCGTTGATTTTCTCCCTGTTTCACATAAATTTTAATTTTGCCATGTTCATGGATAGTCCAACAGTCTCACTGTGTTGTTTTAGGTCCTTCACATTTTCAGCATTTCCTCGAAACTCTTTGTTACGAGCACTATATCGTCTTCAAATCTCAGATTTTGTCATTTGTTTGCCTAAGATTTTTAGTCTCCTTCCCTCCCAATCCAAATTTCTGAAGATCTGCTCAATGGGGCAGTTAAATAGGTCCGGCGACAAGGGGTCCCCTTGTTTTACCCCCTATCGATGGAAAAGCATTTACCATTTATATCTGTTTTGATGTAAGCCTGTGAATTATTGTACATGTACGAAGGTCAATAATTTCTAACGAAACTCCTTGGGCTGCCACAGCTTTCCATAGCTTATTGTAACATATCGAGTGGAATGCCTTACTGCAATCAATGAACATCAGCTTCGATGTTGAATTCTCTGGATTTAGACCAAATTGCGGACTTAAATTCACTTCGTAGTCAAGCAAATGATCCTTCGTTTAAATTTAGTTATATTGATTGCTTAGACAAATGCTGAATAAAGAATAGGCATACAGCATGACAAAATTTGGTGTAACAAATGACAGAGAAAAAAATTGGAAAAATGACTGAAATAAATCATGGAATAAAAATTACAATTACAGATTTACATAGTGCGATTTCGTAGGATCAGTTCTAGTTTGCTACATTAATAAAAATTTTGTATGCTTTGATAATTCGGAAGATGGCTATTGTTTCAATAGTAATGGACCAGATATGCTGCTGCAGTAGAAATTTTCTCGATAAGTTGATTAGGAAATTGTTGCGCAGCATTTTTCAATAGGAACCGACTTTTCAGTCACCCCGTACATGACAGAAATCTTTCAAATGGCGTAGTTACTTCTTCTATTTTATTCCTCTTCTCCATTTTCCACTTTTCTCATTCCTTTTTTCCTTCATTTTGTTTGTTTTTTTCTGTTTTTTTATTTTATTTGAAAATTCAAAATTTTGCCGCTGTAGGTAGCTGCCTGGGTTGCCTAGCGGTAAAAACGCCTCTGCCTACCCTTTTCAATGCCATTCTTGAACTTGTCTTTCGGAACCTGGGTTGGGAAGAGAATAGTCTAAAAATAACTGGTAACTATCTGAGCAATCTTAGATTTGCAGACGACCTGATCGTACTAAGAAAAAACTTGACGGCGCTAC
Source organism: Acanthococcus lagerstroemiae (assembly GCA_031841125.1). Classification (NCBI taxonomy): domain Eukaryota; kingdom Metazoa; phylum Arthropoda; class Insecta; order Hemiptera; family Eriococcidae; genus Acanthococcus; species Acanthococcus lagerstroemiae. The sequence goes on from CM063114.1 coordinate 28,508,141, forward strand.
AAAGAATGGCTGAAAAACTGAAGAAGGAAGGAGGAAGAGTTGGACTAAAAATAAATCTTTCGAAAACGATATTTCTGACCACAAATAAGGTAGCAAAAGTACGATTGGGCGAAGCTGACAGAGAAAAGATCAGGGAATACAAATACCTAGGCCAGATTGTAGCCATTCAAAAGAAATATAACTCGGAAGTAAAATCAAGGATTAATAACGCTTGGAAAAGCTTTTGGGCACAAAAACATGTACTTGAACCCAAAAATAGGACTCAAAAATAAAATCAAAATATTAGACAGCTACGTTATCTCCTCATTAATCTATGAGGCATAAAGCTGGGCTATTACCAAAGCGCAACTCTACAAAATATAAATAACACAAAAAAAAATGCGACGACACATAATGAGAATAAAACCTATGGACAAAGTCAGCAACGAGGAACTGTATCACTGAGCAGGCACGAGTATGGTCACATATAGAATCATAAAGGTAAAGTTGAAATTTGCGGGACACATAGCAAGAGAGCATCAAGAGAGATGGCATAAGGTTACCAGTGAGTGGACCCCATACGAGAACAGGAGAAAGAAAGGTAGAGCACCAGTGAGGTGGAGAAGTGAAATAGTGGAAAGGATTGGCGGACTCGGGACAAGGGCGGAACAGCATAGAAAGGTTGGGAAAATATTGAGGAGGCCTATGCTCGCAGTTGGGCGTGTTGATACGATTACGTACAACAAGGCTGTATAATAGTAATAATACCCCATAGTATGACGTGACAGTAACAGGAGCGTTACGGGGGGTGGCGCGTTACGGTTTTCGCTCAAGTATACTCAGTAGAAAAAACATATAAAATGCTAAAATATTCATTTTGTTCGAAATAGTTCTCACCACCTTCTGGAAGTACCTCAACTCGTACCCTTTCAGCCCTTCCCAATTTCTCTCCATCTTTATCCCTCCCCCCCAAAAAAAAAAACACAAAAAAACTCCTAAATTATGAAATAGTTAGATATTATGAAGTTAAAATTTTCATTTACAACATAATTAAGCTACGACATTTTGTGATTTTCAATATCAACCTACAGTACGTGAGAAACTTCACATTCCTCAGTGATATCTAAAACACATGTTAACAACATCCCAAACAGGGGCCGATTCAAGGCACTATCTGAGGGTGGAAGAGGCTTGACTGAGATTTTTCTAAAAATCAGTGTTACTTTCAAGTTTTTGTAATTTCAGTTTTTGCAAACACGGCGTTTCGTTCGGGGGGAGGGGAAGGAGTAATTGCCACCCTATGTATCCTCCACCACTACGGTCTCCTGCAGCAAAGAGCGATAATTCCTCACATCACAACGAACATGTTGGTTATTTTGGAGTTTTCCACGGGAGGGAGTGGTGAAGGAGGAGAGGGATAAGGAGGCCTAAGTAAATCTTAACGAATCTTAAAAAGTCTCAATACCGTCTTGAAAAGTTGTTATGAGTCTCAACAGAGTCTCACAAAGCCTTCGTTGGTCTTCTTGAATTTTGAAAAATCTCGTTATTGTTAAAGAGAGTCTTATTCTATCTCAACATGTCTTAACTGAGTCTCAATAGTCTGAACGGATTATCGTTCTTCTTAGACTATTTTGCAGGACCCATGTTCTCTTTAATCTATTTTTCAAGTTACTCTTTGTCATACTATTCGATGAAGAAGAAAAGCTACAAAAGGGCAAGGAAGCCAAGCAGTAGCGTAAAAAATTTTTCCGTTGAGAGATATCTAAAAATCCGAAACAGTGAAATTTCGCCCAAATTTTGACTGAGCAAATAAGAAGAGGCCACATTTTGTTCACATTTCTATGCCATTTGGCTTGACAGGAAGAAGGAAAAAAAACATCGAGCTAATACTGTGCCCAAATTTTACTTTATTTTGACCTGGCAATAGAAAATAAAAAAACTCACGGGGTATAAAATGTTGCTTAACAGTCTAGAATATTTAACTTGTCCACTAGGTTCCACACCCTCTTCATGCTGCAGAGGGCCAATTTCCAGCTTTATCATAACACTGTGTTTTGTATGGCTGCATAGCATTCATACATTTTTTTATAATAAGAGTATAAATTTCGTCATTTTGAAAATTTGACCAATTCAAAAATCCAGTCACTAATTTTGAAGCGTCTTAGTTTCAGAACTATTCACACTTCTCGAGCGCTCATTCCTCTCGGATTTAGTCCTTCCTGCTAATCCCTACGATTAAACTCAACAGAATGTGGAAGCAAAACTGGAAAATGTTGACCCATGCCGTAAGAAAATGGATAAGTTATTATGGAAATTAACGTTGATTTTTGAAATTTGAGATTCTCGAAGCTAAACTCGGAGAGCGAGACTTGACTGCATATTCTTATTGTTCTTCTCTTAATGAATAATTTTTTCATAAAAGGTAAGCAAAATTCGTTACTTTATGATTTACTTGTATAATATTGTGCAATATGATATAGACTTTCTTCACTTTAATGTCGGCAGTACACAAAATCCCATGCATTCAATATACTTAAAGATTTTCAAAACTGAAATAATTGCACCAGGTTAGTTGCCCACGGCGCCTGAATGGCTGAGGGAAGGAGAGAAACAACGGATTCATGAACTCAGTAAACCTAAATAACAACACGAAGAACTTAATAATTAGAGTAATTGGATATCAGCCTTCTGTGGAGCCACAAGGGACGTAGAAACAGACTCATACAACGGATTCAGCGACCCAGAAAACTGCACTATCGAGGTAAAGAACTTGGAAATCAGGGAAGTTAGAGTAATTAGAGATTAGTCCCACGTACAGCATCAAGGGTTGAAGGGGAACAGGAAGAACCCATGCAATGGATTCAGCAATCCAAGAAATTCTACTATCGATTGAGAAACTCGGAAACTGAGGGAAAATCAGTCCTCGTTCAGCATGAATGGTTTAGGGCAGCAAGAAATCACCCCTGGTATAAATTCAGCGACACTTCAAACAAAATAATGTTTATGAGCATATGGGGAGGCTCGCTCAGCGACTAAAACCCACATTCCAAAAATCAATGTTAATTTCTATAAGAACTTCTTCCCCACCCTTTTGCGGCACGGGTTAACCTTTTCAAATTTTACTCAAACGTTGCAGGAAATGTTTCTTCATCCATGGAGCCGATCTAGAGGTGGTCCGACCGAAAACATTTTTATGCGTACATGGGAGGCTCCCTCACAGACTGAAACCCACATTCCAAAAATCAATGTTAATTCCCACAAGAACTTCTTCCTCACCCTTTTGCGGCACGGGTTAACCTTTTCCAATTCTGCTCAAAAGTTGCAGGAAATGTTTCTTCACCCATGGAACCAATCTAGACGTGGTCCGACCGAAAACATAATTTTTTTTTACCAGAATAAATAAGGACCACTCTCGGGCCACAAGCGAATGACATCCCCTACTACTGATGTTTGTATTAGTTATTACTAGGGCAGGGGAAAATATGCACTGGAGAAAAATGCAAATATATGCATTTATTTTTATGCATTTCTATTCCTCATTTATTGTTACTTTCTTACGTTTTTCATAAAATTAAAACACGTTTGCAGATGAATACGTGTGCAAAATTTATAAATTTTTTTTCACAAAAGGTTCTTATTCGACAGAACAAGGACATATTTTTTCAAATTTTCGAATAAAAAGGTCTCTGGTCATCATGAGCATGAGGTTCTGTGTGCTGCGACTCATCAAGGATTTTTCATTCTACATATTTTCATTTGCATTTTAATCATTTCTCGAGTATATTTCAAAAATGTTAAATGTTCGGAATTTTAACATTTTTAGTAAAATTATCTATACTTATATGCAGCTATATGCATTCACTTTCAAATATGCATTTTCCAATTTGGTGTGCAGACTCAGGAAGATGTGAAATGTAAAATAAATTGTTCAGATTTAAGCGGCAATGTAAGCAAAAAAATATGCATTTGCGTATTTTCTCCTGCCCTAGTTACCACCACCAATAGTGTGCAACGTTTTGCCGACCATGTTATCCAAGTTCAATTAGAAGTCTGAAAGTTGATTAGTGTATTCTTGAAACTACTCCCATTTTCAACTCTGCAGTTAAATGTTAATGAAGGGTCTCACCAAAAATCCAAGTACTATTGGATGAAAAGATCTATACATACACTTTTTCAAATTCGAAGACGTCTCTCCCACACAATTAAGCAAAACGGATTGAACCGCCTAAAATTGTAGACATCGTTACCTGAAAATGGAACAATCATCAGTTTTGGAGACTGCCTCATATTCTGGGGGTTCCCTACTTAGCTGGCAACAGTAAAATCTGAAATTAGCTCTCGTTTTCACGATCACATTCGAGGACATTAAAAAATCGACTCGACTGTACGCCAATTCGTAGATCTGACGTATCTTATAACGAGAAAACGAAACAAATTCTCCCGCTTATCACCCCGTTTGAAAGAAATATCTTACCTCTCGTTTTCAGAAAAAAAGAGAGAGAGAGAGCGAAAAACACGAACATTTCCACTTATTTACTTCGCTACCGTTTTTTCATCTTTCCAGATCATTGCTTTCGAACATGAATCTGCATCCAGTCGGTGTTCGCGAATCTGTTCGGGATTTATTTGAAACTTTGTAACCGGAAAGCTCGTAGCTGTGCAACCCCATCACGAACCTTCCTCGTTCAGACGCATATTAATTACAAGGTAAAAGAAACCTTTATTAACCACTTCGCAAATATATATGCGTCTGTCATCAACGCTGGAGCAGGAATTGGTACACAAAACATGACGTCCTATAAACGTTAAAAAGGCTTAGAGCCGAGATGATAAAACGGCTGCTACTGAAGAACTTTGCCCTCTTAAATGTTATTTATGTCCGCTGTAAGTGTCATAAATTTAGAGGTTGCGTTCAACCCTTTTCCTCTAATATTTTCAAACGCTGGCGTACGCCCGATCCTGAACTTTCGGTACAGACGATATTCGACAAGTCGGGCACCGAAATGTACCTTGCGGGATTTTCAGGGTCCGCAATGTACACAGAACGTCCGGTTCGGGTAGTGAGCATACGAAATAAAAATCTAAATCTGAAATGCGCGTGTTCTCGAGTGTATATCAGAAAAGCTAAAAATTGCACAAAACGGACAAATACGATAAGCGAGAGAAGTCTGGAAGACCGGCATGAAGCCTCCTATGAGTGTAACGGATACGAAATAGAAATGTTTGATCAAAAATTTCCAAAAATCAAATAAAAGAACTAATTTTGCCCAAATATCTTTTTTGGCGTATTTTCTCGCATTTCGGTACAACTAAGTTCCACCCAAAAAAGTGGGCCTTACTAGAAATAGATGTGCCTAGTAATGCCCAAAATTACTTTTCTTTGGAACGTTTCCTCTCAGCCCCTCTTGGGTAAAAGATAGAAACAAAATTGTGATTCTCCGAAGAAAACTTGGAAGTTTCATCCTCTAAAAAAAGTTTTTCCAAATTAATTCGGTGGCGATTTGTTTTCCAAAAACACTTTAGTGGGCCTTATAGAGCATCAGTATCTTACATAAAAAACGAATTCTCGAAGTAAACTAACCTACAGACCGGGCACACTTCACGTGTCTGACCATTTAAAGTCAGTCTGCAACGGAAGCGTTGCTCGTGTTCTAGAGGAAAATATTCGAGTATCAACGTGCCTGTGAACGGATGCAGCTACACGTGATCGAAAAAAACGAATTTTGTGTTGTAACTAAGCCAAGCCCTTTAGACTGCGAATCCGCCAAAACCGCCAACTGACTGTAGGTATCCGAGTAGAAGAAATGGATCATGACATAACCACTGACGAGTTACAACAAGCCCTTGAACTAACAATCTGCTAACACGTGTTCATGTAACGAAAATACGATTCACGGCATTTTGAATAGGCAATTCAATTAACATGAGAACGTTGAACAGGAAATTAATGAGGAATCAGCTATTTACGGCGTTTCGAATAGGCAATTCAATTAACATGAGAATGTAATCACCAAGCTAGGAAAAAAACTATGTACGGCGTTTTAAATAGGCAATTCTAATGACACTAAAATTGTGCCGTAGCTGGACATTAATCTCTTCACCTCATCAAGAAACTATTGACTTCAGTATATTTTAGTCTCAAAAATTCAACGTAAAAACTGACTACAAAATCGAAGTACGCTGTTTTTGGTAGATTGTTGGGAATGATGGTCTTTTTAAACATACTAAAAGTCACCACCCTACTCCTAGGTCTAAAAGCCCCTAAAATTGTTTTTCTTCACAAATTTCGAAACCAATGGAAAATATGAGAAAAGTCTTCAAAAGCAAATTGTTCTACACCGAATTTGCTATGAAACCGGTTCCTTACACTTTCTCCGCATGTATCTCAAAAACCTCCAAGGGGGGGGGGGGTCAAAATAATCTGTCCAAGTAGCACAGTTCAACATAGGCTTCATGAAGAAAAAAACAATGTTAAGGCCTTTTTATCGTTTCAACGGGTCAAAATTTTACATTCTGCAGATTCCTCACCTCTACATATACCTATCCCATCCCTGGAAATTCTTTTGATCTCCTAGCCCCATCGCTCAATTTCTAGACATTTGCAATTATGTTATTTGAATGTTTCACGACTGAATTGGAAAGGGCTAGTTGTACTGAATATAAAAGTGACATCAGAGTATCGAATGTAGGGCACAAGAGTTTCATCATTAGCTAAAAATTGTAGTGCCAGAGGAGGCGGTGAAACAAAGTTAAATTCCAATATATAGTTATCGAATACTAGGTTTCTAGGGTCACTGAATTTATTTGTAATTGTAATACCTGTCCGTTTGATCCCATCTGAATTCGAAAATGTGGGTCTTGCTGAAGGAGAAAGGACTCGAAACTGAACAAAACAAGTAATGCGATATAGATGCGCTTTAGTACGTTTTCATGGTCACTAAATTCATTTTCAGCATTAGTTTTGCCCTCAGATGAACACTGTGGCACTAGGGGAGGGAGAGGAGCAAAACGAAGTAAGTTGCAAAGGACGCTAAAAATTCATTCTCAACATTTGTTTGACTCAAATTCGACAATTTTTGGTCTAGAGGAGAGGCAGGTAGTTTTAAAATGAACGAATGGAAAAATGCGATTTGGATATTAAGGAATAGATTTTCATGGTTGCTGAATTCAATTCATTTACGACAATAGTTCTGTCCTCAGCTGAAGATTCTGACACTGGGGGAGGGAGAAGAAGCAAAAAGAAGTAAAATGCAATATTAAGGTGTTTACAAGAATGGAAAAATATAAATTCCTGACTTTTTCCAAACTTTGTTTTTTCTCTTCTTTAAACCTTTACAGTATATATTTATGTTTATACTACTAGACGCTATGGTTAAAATGAACTGAAATTTGAAGCTAATTTTTGGGTGAAAGCATTAGGAAGGTGTTCATAGATATACATATAGAGTGCTGAAGTAAAATTAAACGACGAAAAAAATTTTCCGTGAGTTCATTCTTTGTTTTTGTTTCTTCAAACTTCTTAAAACTATTGTTGAATTTCCTGACTATTTACAAACTTCCTGACCTACTTTTCAAATTCCTGACTTTTTCCAAACTTTCCAAACCTGTAGACACCTTGAATATGGATATCAAATACTAGGTTTTCACTGTTACTGAATTAATTTTCGAGATCCGTTTGGGTTTTAAGGGAAGGAATAGGGGTTCCAAAATTAAACAGAATAAAGAATGCGATATGGATACCCAGTAATGTATTTTGATGATCGCTGAATTCAGTTGTGGCATCAGATTTGCTATCAGCTCAATACTGTGGCACCAGGGAAAAGTGAAGGAGGTAAAATGAGGCATAATTCAAACGAATTTATTTTTAGTATTACGAATCACAATCTGTGGTGCAACGGAAGGGAGTAATCAACTTTTCAATGTAATGTTTCCCAAGCTTAATCAAGTTCACGTACATGAACCTCTCTGAAAGAATGTCGTTCATGAAAGGTTACAAACAGGTACAGAGTTGGGGGGGGGGTACGTTGGGTTCAATAAAATTGGCACGACATTACCATTAGCACAGTCCATAGCTGTTCAACAATATTCTCGCGTTTTATCATAAAAATATTTTTATAAAAAATGTATTTCTCATATTCTTCAAGTTAGTTCAACTGTTTTTTTCATCCTCGATGCAATTTAATAATACGAAAATCAAAATTAGTGACGTCCTAAATCCTATATGTAACGCCTGTGTATTATTTTATAATTTCAGACCACCACTCCAATAATACGATTACGTAAATCAGAATAAACTCGTGTAAGTAATGAGTTCAGTGATTTTGAAAACCCATAAATTGATGAGTGTCTTGCATTTTTTTGTTTTCTTCAAATTCGACCTCTGCCTCTAGTCTTTACTGTTGAAGTTATAAAAAGTAAGGCGAAATATCATAAATAACGAATTTAGCCACCCTCGGAGCATTATATTCAATTCCAAAGTGTATTTTATTATAAATATACGAGAGATGCTTTCCTAAAACATAATACATAAGTCCATTTCTTCCTGGAATCGGATGATGGAACCTCCAACTCATCAATACTTCCTTGTAGAATAGCAAACACATCATTTCCCTTCATGTTACGACAATGTAGGCGAATAAAAAAGTTGATTTACAAAAAACGTTTAGAATGCAATTTTTTCTGTTTATTCACTCATTTTTTTTCTTGGAATCTATAGATGAAATTCCGAACTCATCAGTATCACTTGATCAGATTTTTTTTTTTAAATTAGTTTCTTTCAATCATTACAATACTTGCTAGTAAAAAAATTCATTTCCGAAGTGAGTAAATTTATTCGCCATGTACTCCTGCTAGTACTCATAGGGGTCTGGTCTTGACCAAATAGGAATTAAGTACTAGAGGAGGTGATAAAATAAAATAAAAACCCCATTTGACATAATCATGAAGAGGTCCAGACCCTCTCCCCCCTGATAGTTTACGCCAATGACTTCGATTTTAAAACAAAGCAAGTAGAGTTTTGCAAGTTTCTTTCAGCTTATATTTTCAAGATATTTCATTTTTTAATTTCTAGCTCGCATCCTTTATGATTCAGGCCAATTTTTGTCGAAAATAGGAGGAAGGAAATTCAAAATTTAAATCTGTAGACAATATTTTGTACTTTACGAATTATTTATAAACATGGACTTACTGCCTTTGAAAAAATCAGTTCCCATATAAATTCATTTAATAGAAAATTCGAAATGGAACATTCCCTGTTCGGAAATATTTTTTGTGAATGTGAATAGTTAAGATTTCCGAAAAGTGAAAGGGGTTATTAGATATTCCAATAAGACTGGCGGGAGCAGCAGTAAAGTCCAACTTTTAATATAGTGGTCAGAGCATAATCCTCGACAATTTACTCTGTTCCGCTCCGGTCAAGTGTCACACGCTTAAAATAATAACGTAATGGGGTTAAAATACTTAATTCAGATCAGGAATTGTGAGATTTCACGTTAAAAGTGATGAAACTGTTTTGTCAAAAGGTTAATTAATTAATTAATTAATTAATTAAAATAAGAATTTCAGGTCTAAGAACGTGAAACAATAAAGGATTTTTACGCTCATTTCAGTTTCAAGATTGGTAACACGGAACTTCTTTAGAAGTAAATAAGTGTAAAAAATGCTCTTTTGTTCTAAATTTGTACATTTTTTTTCAGTAGTCAGGTTACTTTGGTAGTTTATTTTTTCAAGAATTTAGGTCATTTTGGTCGTCGACTTCTCAACCATTAGACTCAACTGACACTGACCTCATTTGGTGGAGCGTATGGCGGGGCACTCATACTAAAGTGGTTCCACAGATACCGCACCCCAGGCTCCGGAAACTAACTTTTCGAACATCGCGTCCGTGACCAGAGGGACGCATTGAGGCTGGCCCGAGCTGTGAAATAATCTTGTGTAATCAGAGTAATATTGCAACCCAAAATTCATATATTATCATATTTTTATGCTGTATACAAATTTATGAAAGGGTTGGAATATACCGTATACGCGCGAATATAGTGCGCCCCCGAATATAATGCGCAGTAGGAATTTGAAGAGCTCAGAAAATCATTTATCCTCCGAACCCAATGCTATTTAGTTTCATATATAATGCGCACTCCAGATTTGAAGACCCGAAAATCTGAAAAAAGGTGTACCCACTATATTCGCGCGTATACGGTAGATTATTTCAGCTAATTAATTATGAGAGCTCAACTGGGTGCAGGGAGCAGTAGAAGGCTTGTGATGAGCTTGTATTGTCAGCATGGTGGGCTGTCAATGTTGTTTAGGTACTGAAAGTCACTACGAGGAGTCGGTGAATATATTACAGGGATCGTTATGGTTAGCATTTATAGTTTGCTTTTGCACAACTTAGTCAAAACTGAAATGAAACAATACATCAAAGAATTCTCAAGCAAAAGCGATCGTTTGGCAAAACTAACACTCGAATTTCTAAAAGGTAAACAATTGAACTAATACAAGTGTACACCCCAACCACAGTCGCAATCGATACTGAAATGGAAGATTTTTACTCAAATCTAGAAGATTTTATTGGGGAAGGGAACCGAAAGAAACCACTTGAGAAATGGATTATGGGAGACTTCAACAGCCAAATAGGCCAGAAGGAAAGAGAGGAAGGGAAGTACTTAGGCAACTACTGCTACGGCAAAAGAAACAAGAGAGGGTGGAGACTCCTTAGATTCTGTCAAGAAAACAAATTAAAAATAGTAAACACTCTGTACAAAAAACGAGCGGGAAATAGATGGACCTGGATCTCACCAAATTTAGAACATAAAAATCAAATCGACTATATACTAGCTCCGTCCGATACCACCAACATTAAAAATTTCGACGTCCTAAAACACTTCCACTTCCTCTCGGATCATAGACCAATAAAATGTAAACTAACAGTAAATAAGAATAGAAAAATTAACGTAAACCACAAAATAAAAACAAAAATCACTAACTCCCAACTATACCAGAACATAATAACAGAAATAAACAACAACAGCAACCATAACAACACCGACTACAACGCATAAATCAAGAATATAAGTACATAACGGACTTGTTAAACAACGCCACAAATAGGTACATCCAGGAACTAAAAAAACCCGGAAACTCGCAACCAAAGAACGAATACAGAATAAAGCTCAAACTGTTGTTCCACATCAGAAACAACCTGCTCTACAAAAAACACAAATCAACTAACGACAAAATCGAGATTAATATACTCAATAAACAAATTAGAAACACAATCAGGGAAAACGCAAACCGAAAAAACCAACAGTTCATTAAGGAAACACTAGAAAACTCCAGAAGTACCAAAAAAATTAAAAAACAACTCGCAATAGGAACACACTGGACTACACACTTACTCGACGATAACGAACAAAAAATCTCAGACCGTCAACAAATAAACAACGTGGCAACCAACTTCTACACAAACTTATACAAAGAAAAGACTAACGCAAAGTACCGCACAAACACACTCAGAACAGACAACAACCAAGAAATCGAACCTATCTTTCTAGAGTCTGAAATACAATATACCATAAACAACCTGAAAAACAACAAAGCTCCTGGCCATGACAAAATTACGAACGAACATATCAAATTTGGAGGGAAAACTCTGACCAAAAAACTCACCAATCTGTTCAACGACATTCTAAAAAATCAAATTGTACCAAACGAATGGAAACACTCAGACATTATCCTCCTTTACAAAAAAGGCAACAGACACAAAATCACCAACTACAGATCAATCAGTTTAAGCCCCACAATAGCAATCATCTTTTCAAAAAATCTTTTCAAAAGCACTCGAGCTCAGAATCAAAAACACTCTAACCTGGCAACAACCTAGAGAACAGGCTGGCTTTCGAAAACAATATTCAACAATAGACCACCTACAAGTCATAAACCAACTAATAGAAAAATCAAATGAATTCCAAAAGGACCTATACCTATTTCTAGACTACACCAAAGCTTTCGATTCGATCAACCACAGATTCCTTCTACACACACTAAGAAAACAAGGAATACCCGTAAACTTTGTAAAAATAATCGAGGACATGTACTCTAACCTTAAGGCGAGAGTAGTAACCGACATTAACGGCCCATACTTTAACATCGAAAAAGGAGTCCGCCAAGGCGACCCCCTCTCCCCTATTATTTTTAACTGTATTCAGGGGGCTAAACTGGGAAAGAAAGGGGGTAAACATCCACGGCGAAACTCTTAGCAACTTCAGATTTGCGGACGACGTGATTCTAATCTCTAACAGCAAAAAAGAACTATCGGAAATGGCAAACGAGCTTCAAGAGAGGAGAAGGGAAACAGGCCTAGAAATAAACATCGAAAAAACAAACTTTCTTACAAACAACCAGGAAGAAACTTCCATCCAACTGGGAGGCAAGACAATCGAAAAGGTGGAAGAAACAGTATACCTAGGCCAAGTGATAAGCATGGAGGATAAAATGGACAAAGAAATTAACAGAAGAGTCACACAAACCTGGAACAAATACTGGAGCCTGAAATACCTCTTCAAAGGACAATACAGCAACTCACTCAAAAGTAGTATCTTTAATGCTAACATTCTAACATCGATCACCTATGCATCACAAACTTGGACACTGACTAACAAACACGAAAACCTCCTAACCGTAACACAAAACAGCATGGAACGTTCCATGCTTAATTTGAAGCGAAGGGACAGAGTTCCGATAAAAACAATACGTAAAAAACTGCCCACCAACAATAACATCATTACCACACACAGACGACAAAAATGGAACTGGGCAGGCCACGTCGCGAGACTGAACGATAACAGATGGACACAAACAATTACTTTTTGGGAACCCACGGGCAAAAGAAGGAAGGGAAGGCAAAAAATGCGTTGGAGGGACGATTTCGACCAGTTTTTGAAGAATAAAGTATATCACAGAATAGCATGGGAAAGGAACGAGTGGAACAGGCTAAGGGAGGCCTTTGCCCATGGACAGGGTATAGCGCGAGGGGGCTGGTGACCTCTCGTCCGGCGGTATGTATTACAAGTGCTACTAATATGTAATATGAAATGTAAGATGATCACTCACATACACGCTCTAATAAAAGCTTTATTATTACTATTATTATTATTATTATTATTATTTGCACAACTTATTATAGAACCTGTCAACGTATTGCCACTTGGGGCCAGTGAGCGCGGGCGAGCGCTAGCAAGAGCGAAAGAGCGAAATAGAGAGAGCGAGATCAACTTTAGTAAAAATTGGTAGTTAATCCAATGGTTATCTGACCTGAGAATCTTCACAATTCTGCTTGGAACGGCGTCAATACAAACACGAGCACAAAGTCACTTTCAAAGTAAATTACACGATGCACGAGAACGTAAGAAAAACTCACATTAAACACATATGAAGATCAGAACAGAAATGAGACTAAGGTCTCTTACTGACTACCAGGAACCGCACAGTGGCTGGTATAAACATGATCATGACTCATTGGTTTATCGTTAGTTTCGGGTTAACAGGCTCAAGCGATTGGCTTTGTTGAAGTATCTGAGGCTGTTCCGTACGAGGAGTTACAATAGGGACCGGACCTTATCGCTTCGGCTATTAACAATAGCGAAACACTATTGCTATCAGTCGAAGTCGAATTTTAGGGTTACAGGCTGAAGTGCTTTGCTTTCTGAAAGCATTCGAGGCTGTCCTTTTCAAGATAATAACTGAGCACATGAATTCAATATTTCGACTATTAATTATAGTGGGATAACTAATAATTAATGCCGAAGTCGAATTTTTCGACACGAGCTCTCCTCTCGCCTTTCCGCATCGGATTCGCGTTGTTCTGCCAGGGACAACTGACACTGACCTAAACAAAGAATTCTGTCCCTCATACTTTTCGAACTCTGTTCTTTCTGTTTTCGATGTACGGAACTCATTTTTTACTCAAGTGCTATATTGGTTATTCGCCTTCCAGGATTCCTACGCATGATTCTTAATACGAGGACTGTAACATAATTACAGTTCGGAAGCTTTTGAATTTATTTTGAAGAAAAAAGTACATACGTACCGAACGAAAACAGGAAATTCTGCTGACGACACGGATCGAATGTGAAAATGAACTTGTAAAATTCGGACATCATACGAATGAATGTCAAAGGAAATCAACTTCGAACATCGACAGCTAGTAAGGTGAAATTGCGATCTATGTCTTGGTTTTCGCCTTCTCGGTGAATCTAATTCTTATCCCCATTTAAGAGAGATGGGAAAAAAATAAATAAAACGGCGACTTTCTAACGCGGAAAATGTCAGACAGTAAGGAAGAAACGAGTTATAAAAAATTTATTTTTTAAAAATGCGTTCCTTAAGAACACCGCTGGAGAAAGTCGTAATTTATTTTCAAAGTAGGATGAAGAAAAAAAAAACACGGGAACGAAAAAAAAAAAATCTAAAAGAAATGAATAAGAAACGGATGTCGTAGCATCAAATCCCAGGAGTGCGTCATATACTGTCATAGTATTATATCAACACACAACTTATACCTAATATTCGGCGAAATGAATTGCATTCGCCGAATTTTTCATCTATATAAATACGTGTCGGGTATGTGGTGTTCGAAAAACACGAGGTTTCATGTTGTTCTACCGTATCGGCGCTTTAAAAAAAAGATGTATCGAGTGTTTGACACGAGAAAATGATTTATTCCTTTACTGTGAGTCGGGTTTACGTCATGTACATCATGCTCACTACCGTCTGCTGTACGAATAAAACTCAACAGGCAGGCAGAACTATCTCAGTTTTCAGTATCATAGTCTACTAAGGAAATATACAGACTACTGATAGCTAAAAATTAATAGTCTGCATAGCGAACCTACCCAGGGAAGAAAGACAGCAAAAACTCTAGTCGCGAATCAAGGGAAACAATGAATGAAAACTTGCATTTCTCAGTTAATTGAAAACTGGCTTTCAAGATTTAGAAAAATCGAAATCTTAGAAATCGATTATTACATCGAAAATTTTGTTTACTTTCCCTCTGAATCGGATCTAGTCGCACTTTCAGAGGTCGAATATGCGGTGACTCTCTCCTCTCCAATGTGCATTATCGTATAGACAACCCTACCTCGAAATTTCCTGCATAGCACTACGCGAGCGTCTTCGGAACGTCTTTTGTCGTCTGCATACCTGACTTCCTGTACATACTCTTTTATAAGCCTCGCTCGTCGTCTACTTTTCTTTATTCTCATGCCTCATTCTTTTTCCAGGGATGCGGAGAAGCCGGTGCCTGGAAATTAGAAGCCGAATTTTTTGCAGTTTTAGGATAATTTTGAGAAGTCAGAAGTTGGAAGCTGAATAAGTTAAAATCTGGAAGCCGGAAGCGGAAGCTGAAAGTTTTTCAGCTTTCAATCGGCTTCTTATAATTTTACGAAAATTATTTTTCATGTCTTCATGTAAAAAAGTAGAAGAAAAAGAGATAAAAAAGGTTAGTGAAAGTGAAATGGTGAGAATAAGTAGAAGAAGTTGGAAGCTAGAAGCCGGATAAAAAATTTGGAGGTTAAAAATTCATATACTGAAGCTGTAAGCTAGAAGCGAGAAGCTAGATGATAATTGGAGGCTAGAAGCTGGAAGCGGAAGCTGTATCTTCGGCTTCCTCGTCCCTGCCTTTTTCTCCTTTGATCGCCCAGGCAGGACATCCGCTTAATTATAATTATGTTTTAGCACTTTCAGGTCTGTTTTTACGATCAATCAATGCACGTATTTTTTCTACACGATCTCGTTTTTTTGATTTCGACTGCCCTCACTCCGGTCCAGACCAAACAGTTCTCATGTACCTTCCGAAAAAGCTGCAGATTTAAAACTGATGATCAAAATCGGATTCAGCTAATCCCTCTTCACCAGCCTACAAATGGAATCTATGAGCTGTCGATGTTTAAATCTGTTATAAGTAATTCCAAATTCGAATCGTTTCGAAGTCGATATTTCAACTACGTATATTTTCAAAGAACGCTCATCTGTTGGTTATTGTTTAGGTATCCAAATCTAATGAGCACATTCTCTTGAAATACAAGTAGAGTTGACACAAAGTTTTGTAATGAGTAGAAAGTCCACTAATTAGGTAGACTATTTTTGAACTATTTTCTCTCAAGATTCATCATTGAATTATTGATAGACTCTACTTCCATTACTGCCGCGATCATTTGCTAACTAAATTAAAGAAATTAGTTACTTACATTATTTGAACGAAATAAGTAACTTCAAAATTTGATTGAACTCACCTGAAACAAAAAAAAAACGAGACACGGTTTAAAATCATGTTAATTACACGTCAAAAAAGCAAAATTTACTATAAATAAAATGGATACCACGAGCATTATTGTATACAATCACTTTCAATACCATTCAAAGTTATAATGTGTGGATCTACAAATCAGTTTATGGTAACGGAACGAATGGTACTTCATGTACTCCTTTTCCTTGGAAAACCTCAAACTGAGTTTTCAGTTTTCTGAACCACATCACCAAGTAAACAGATACTTGCTATGTCCGCCCACAGTAAAGTTTCTGATACTGAATATTGCAATTAAAGTGTACGTATATTTTCGACAATGTCCAGTTATAGACCATATTTTTTGAAAACACACGACAGAGGTGAAATTTCAAAATTCCTTTAGATTTAAGTCTTTAAAATGTTGGCAGAGTGAACCATAGAGTACAGACTGCGTAATATCGAAGAGTGTGAAAGTTGACTTTTCGCTGACTCTCCTTAGTCTTGACCTAACTACCTACGGTAAAGCTGGAACGGAGTACAATTTACTCGACGCGCTCATTGAGGTTGAAAGAGATGAAGTACCATTAGCATTAGAACTTCACTGAATTTCAGCAAAATCGATGAGAACAGAAAATAGTGAGGGGGACATAACTTTCAAAGAACTGAATCTCTTGTACGGCATATCCGATCATAAAAAGTTAAAGGACTTTTTAGAAGCTTCTACTAATAACTACAGTTCATGTCCCCTTTATTATTCACATATGAAGCAATAAAAGGGAGTTACGGATGTTCGAACTGTGCTTTTTTTCGCAACTAAGAAAGTTCTAAATGTGTCTGTACGAATGTAGCTCGAACAAGTCTA
The DNA here is from genome assembly GCA_031841125.1 of Acanthococcus lagerstroemiae. Lineage (NCBI taxonomy): Eukaryota > Metazoa > Arthropoda > Insecta > Hemiptera > Eriococcidae > Acanthococcus > Acanthococcus lagerstroemiae. The sequence goes on from CM063114.1 coordinate 28,525,264, forward strand.
AAAGAATCTTGAATAGATCTGGAACAGGTTTAGACGTTATTGAGTAAGTATGAAGGAAGTCCCCAGAAGGCTATAGAAACTCCAGTCCTGTCTCCCTTTGAGTCATCAAGCTTACACTAGATGGTATTCAAATGAATATAAAATTTTCAGGATGCTCCCAACGGAGGAGAGACACTGTCAGGTGAAAAACTAAATTTTGCAATTCATTTTCAGTTCAAAATTTAGAGATGATTCGTTCTCAATACACACGAGTACTCAGTTTTTGGTTATTTCCATGTGCCGACCCCTCCTTTCTGCGGAAATTTTTGGTACATTTTAGACTCAAAGTCCTATACTATGATTATTTCCTCCAAGTGCAATATTTTTAACCACCGTTTCAGAGAAAATCTTAGATCTACCCCTGGTTCCTCAGGCATGTTCTTAGAACAGGCTTCAGCTTTCCGGTTAATTTTGTAAACACCAGAGGTTAAGAGTCACGTCTGGTAGAACTAGAGGTTTTGAAGAATCTTATGAACCCTGAAGATTATTCTACACCTGATTAAATAGAGGCCAGAAAAGCATGGTCAAAGAACTATCAAGAGGAGTCTTAAAAGGAAGACGTAAAAAGTCTTGAACAAGTTTCGAAAACCCCTAATGAGTCTCGAAGAGTGCTAAACCCGTCTCAGAAAGTCTGAAACGAGTCTGAAGAATCTGAGTCAGGTACCAACAGAAAAAACGTATTAGCGGGTCTAGACGTTTCAAACATCTTCAAGAGGGTCTAACAAATCTAAAACGTTTTTAAAAATACTTCAGCAGGCCTAAAGTAGTCCTAAGCTAGAGAGTCTTACAGAGTGTTAAACGTCTTGAAAAATCTGAAATAGTAATGCAAGAGTGTAATACTATAAGTCTTGAAGAGTTTTAACCAAGCCTACAAATCTTGAATTTAGTTAACTGAGCCAGAAAGAGCCTGAACAGCGCTTAAATCTTCTGAAAAAACTAGTTCATCGGGCGAAATTAAACATCAATATTATTCAATTTTCGATTAAATTTTGCATATGTTATTTGCATGCGAAAATGCAAAATTCTAGTCAGCGTCATCATCAAAATTCATGAAATTTTTGTTCATGTTTCGTCTCAGTATTCACGCAAGAAAGTTAAAAATTTTTGGTGCCAAGAAAGAAGGAATCAACCCTCGTTTATGCTCGTATTTTTCGGTTTCAAAAAAGGTATCACATGTGATATTTGGCATAAGACCTCACAAACGCTACAGCAGCCTCTGCCCCCTTCTTCGGAAATTGTAAGAGAAATGTTCAATCTGAACTGAAGATATTCAAAATCAGAGAAATGAGAGTTTGTAGAATAAGTGCGAGTGTTGACTAGCTGATAGAATACCTAAGTAAGGCTTCGCGAGTGCTAAACGTAGACTGCGATTAAACTAGACTTATGTGCTGCCTGTCCCATCGAGGGAGAAAACTCGGCCCTTCGGACCCGCCAGCGATCTCTTTTGTTTTGAGCTTACAGCTAAAATATAAGGAACATGGAACATGCTTGAGCTACTTTTTATTTTCTGTTAGATGTTTTAGGGACACGTTTTCTCGTTTTCTAATTATTGAAGACAAACTCGACATTTGAACCCATTTAATGTCGTCATTATTAGCCGAACGTTTTTGTAGTTAACTTGATGGCAAATATTGGTAATAATATTAAATAAATAAATTTCCATGGAAATTTCTACGAACAAAACGACCTTATGAAGCACTACTTTTCGTTACGAAATTTCGTACGTTTTCTGTCAGTTAGCTCATGACTAAAGCATGTTCCATGCTAAAGGAAGGGCGGCTCATGAGAAATTGAGCGAAAACCGTAACGAATGCTAGTGCATCAGTTTGCAGACACGTCTGCAACCACAGGAGAGTCAAGAATTTCCATGGAAATTTCTGTTAACAACACGGCTATACAGACTGCAGTCGCGCAGGTCGCAGCAAATATCAAGATCAATGAGGACATGACTGGAATAAAAATGAATTTCCATGGAAAAGAGCTAAAGCATATGGACTGGCCTCGTCTTGGAGGGAGCGTTACAATTTTCCAGCGTGTTGGGGGAAGCCCAACAGTTTTCGCTCAAGTATACCCATGGCTGAAATAAGAATAAATTTCCATGGAAATAATAACGTGCACTTTCTTATCACATTCCTTTTCGTTTCTCCTCAAATGTAACGTTCCCCATTTGCGTACTGAAAAAAAGCACCTGGTTTTGAAAAGATCAAGCGCAATTGTACCTGGATTACAAATATTTGAGCCAAACCCTAACCTTCGCCAACAAAACCAAGAAATAACTCAAAGTAGGATAAATGCTTGGAAGGTATTCTGGTCGCAACAAAAAATCCTAAAAAGCAATACGGACATAAAAACAAAAATACGTACCCTTGAAAGCAAGGTCATCCCTGTCCTGACAAATGGGGTCCGAACATAGACCACCACAAAGAAGCAGATCTAGAAAATCCGAGCCACACACACAATTCTATGCTGAAGAGCATTATAGAAATTAGACCAAAAGATCAGGTCAAAATACAAACAATTCTGGTTGAAACCAACGCAAAGGAAGTTTGAGTTACCGCCAAAAGGCTGAAACTCAGACATGCCGAACGTGCAATGGGGAATAAATTTCTTAAATGATGTAGAATTATGATATGGGTGCCGTATGAAGGGAAGAGGAGAAGAGGGAGACTATCCACGAGATGGTCGGACGAACTGCTCCGAAGCTCATGAACTGGTCCAGGATGGCTAGGGACCGGACAAAGTGGAAGCAAGTGACAGAGCCTTATGCCCAGCAATGGGCAACCGAAGTTGGAGCTGGGGAATGAACGTTTTCACTAACCTAATGGTTCAATATAACGTAAATTAACTGTAAACATTGCTCCAAATTGGGTCAAGGCCGTAAAATAAAATTAAAATTGAAAAGATCACGTACAAGAAGTGTACGCGCTACGCGGACCTAGAGTCAAAACTGCGAGACTCCAATTTTTGGCGATCTTGGGTTTTCTTTTTTTTTCTTTTTATTTATTTTTAGTGTCCATGTTGGAGTGTGAGTGAACTTGGTAAATTCTATACGTAGGGTGTGCCATTTCGCAATTGAATGCGTCCATAGAAAAGAGGCCTAAGTGAACTTAGGACCTTTTTCAATAAATGGTGTAGTTCGATTCGGCAGATCAAAAACACTATAGAACAAATCACATCACAGCGCTATCTGGCGCCAAACGGCCGCAACAGAGGATCAAACATAACTGCTCGGAAAAATAATAGGTTCTATGACTTCCCTATGAGCTCCGTGATATCGGTGATTAGAGTTCGATGATTCTCCAGTAATTCTCAAAGTTGGGCATCGACTTCTTCATCGTGTGTTACCGGTATTTTATATTACTTGAACTTTAAAGGTAAAAAAATGTCGCGAAAACCAGAATTTATCCCATTGAAAAAGAATGAGAAATGTTGCAAAAAGAACTGCCTTTCAAATTTTGTGTCACTTTCTCGATCGATTTTTGACAGATTTTCGACGATTTCAAGAGAAAGCCAGGATGCATTCCTCAGCGATAATATTTTTGAAGAAAAAGCGGTTCGAGTGAAAAATAAAATCCGAAAAACGGTAGATAGTATCATTATTCGACCCAAGTACTCTTTGAAGACATGATGTTTATTTTTCGTGAATATTGATTTCCTTATTGTCTATTTTTCGTGAACATTGACTTCCTTATGTCTATTTTCCATAAATAATAAGGACTTCAGGGTATGTATGCGTATTTATTCTTTTTAGCGTTCATTTTCTATTGAAAAAAAAGTAGAAAAAGTCATCCAAGAAAAAAGGGTCTAACTTCCGTCACACTTCTCAATCCATATCTCCGCCTACATGTGACCTCAGGTCTTCGTACTTTAGGATTGCATAATGAGACTTCCAACTACATAACATAATATCAATTATTTCCCAAAGAATCATTACTAGATTACTAGTAATAAGCTCTCCAACTTTTAAATGCTTGTTTCTCAAAACGTCATTTTCGTAATTAAGCCCTTTATAAATGGACGCATTCAATTTCTTCCTTCTGTAGTCCACAGCGCTTCCGGCTGCTATGTCATCTTCAGTGGAGCACCCTGACACTTTCCTCTTTGTCGTTCTGTATTTATAGCGGTGTTTAGTACCGTATGGTAAAACTTATTTGGTGTGTTTCTATTGGTTGTGGTTGTGTCGTCCGTCCAATCAGTGAGTGTTATGTTATTAGTTGGAATAGGTTCTCGCTTTGGAAGTTGGTTGTTGTGTTTATTAAGTTGTTTCGTTTTGATTTTGCCTTTATTATCTCAAGTTCTTCTTTTAATTTTCTTTTTCTTGTGTTGTTTCCTACGTGTAGGATTTTGTATTTTTCTGTCAACTTGTGGTTGTTGTGTCCTGGTCGTTGCAGTGTTTTCCAAAAAGTGATTTGTCATCCTTTAGCTTCTGTGATTTTTCATGTTCTTTTATTCTGGTTGTGAATTTTCTGCCTGTTTCTCCTATGTAGGTAATGTCATAGTGTTCCCAGTCCAGTCTGTATACTCCGTTGCTGTTGTTCTTGTCCTGTGTTTCTGTTTTGTCATTGCTTATTTGTTTGATCAGAGGTGGTCTGCTTCTGATTTCGTGTTTTATGTTGTATTGGTTGAAGAAAGATGGCATAGCAGCAGAAAGCGCTCTGGACTACAGAAGGAAGAAACTGTGAATTGGCACTCCCTGCATATAATTTTTTTTTCTTGCAGTAACCAAAATGGAGTTACGCGGATTTGACACAAGGCCCGCGGGTAGGTATGCAGACGACAAAAGACGTCTGTGAGACGCTCGCATCGTGCTATGCCGAAAGTAGTTAGGCAGGACGATTTATACAAAAATGTACATTGGAGAGGGGAGGGTCACCGCAGCTAAACACTTCTTTTATAATACAGCGCCCAACTTACACGTAAAATTCTCTGCCAGAAAAATCTCTTAACCAAGGATTTCCTGAGTAACCCTGTTCGGCATGCCTTCGTTTGCCTTCTGATCTCACGAGTGAGTCCTCATTCTGTTATCAAACTGATGTTCCACTTCGTTTGCATAAACAGTCGAGCCTGTAGAGCCGTCTTATTCCCAAGGCCAATTCTGAAAATAAACCGGATCGGAATGTACGTTATTCAGTAAACGAGAGTCGATTGAAATTTTCCATGTCTGATACGGTTTCTGTTTTGCTAGAAACAGTAGCAGTGTACACTGATAACAAACTCGCTACAGCCATCAAGGGTAACATTTTTGAATATTTTTACATCTTGGTAAATTTTAACCGGTTACATTCGAAACTAGCTCGGCAGATTTGCCAGTCGTCATAACGAAATTCGCAACGCTTGTGTCAACTTGGTTGAGACGAGACGATTTCACGTACAGTACTCTCCCGGCCTATGGTGGTCGGATTTTTTCCCCATTCCAGTGGCTTGATTAAAGCGAGTTTAAAAATAATTACTCACTTTTAATCCCCGATAAACTGGAAACGGACAATGAAAAATAGCCGGAAAATGATTACAGTTATCATATTTACAATTTATCATATTTCCCCTTATTGTTTTCAAATGCAGCGAAGTCGTCTACGACTGACAAGGCCACCGCGCCCGTTCACACATCCCAATCAATTCGGTCGCAGCAGGGGCGACCAACGTACAGCCGTCTTCCTATTATATATTCAAGGGGTGTAATGGTTAACCGAAGATAACAGAAATAATAGCTCATATAACTTCGAACCCGTTTCCTGTTTGACGTGTAGCAATTATTGGCTACATTGCGTGCCTGGACAATCGCGTTTTGACAAAATACACCACTTATCCCTCCATTATTTCAAAAACCGTCAGCATATGACATTTTGCGCCGGTGTAGGATTTACATTATGTGCTTTTGGCAATGATGCATTGGTGCGGGCCGTAACGATATATACACTTTTTTTTTCCCCGCTTTCCTACATCCACATTTGAAGCTGGGTACGTATCAGTAACGATGACACGTTTTTTTTGGACCCTTTTTCTTCGACCTTTCGACAATTCATTTCGTTAAAGAAGCGCCGAGTAACCTATCGGTGACATTATTCAAACTCGTCGCGGTTGCGTCTTTACTCGCGAGACGAAAAGCTCGTACGTCTCGCAAAAGCTGGCGCGTCTCGACGGCGAGGCCGTGAAATGTAAAAGCGCGATGTAAGTCCTAAATCCAATCATAGCCCGTCGAAAGCCGAAGATGGCTTCTTGAGCATCGGCTTCTGGAACTGTGACATCCAGAAAGGTGTGCGCGAAATGATTTATAAGAAGAACAATGAGCCGTGAAAAAAACACGTGTTTTATTCAGCCGCAAAACGGGAAGGCTTATTTTATTTTAAATTTCCGTCAAAATAGATTGATTATATCGCATCCTTTATTCCGCTCTTAAGTTAATACCATTCAACGAATTGAAAGTAACCTCTACGGGGGTGGAAACAGTTAAAATGTATAGCAGTCTCAAAGGAATTGATGAAGCTTCGCTGTTGTAGAAGAAAATAGAGGAAATTGAGGGATTTTCAGACATATCCTTGATATACGAGTATACGGACTCGTTTAATTGAAACAAACTAAACGAATTTCATCCTTTTCGATTTTACCGCTCTTTTCTCAAACACGTAAATCTTTCAAGGTTTATTTCGTCGCCTTCTTGCATATACCTGTGAGGCGAACAGAAATATACTTTATTCGCAGGTAATTAATAATGAAAATAAAAGCGGTCACAATAATGGGTAGGTGGATCTCGATCGAAGTAGAAGGTACTCAACCGACCATCTTCTTTAAGAATAGATTAAATGCTTCCCGAAGATGGTTATTCGTAAATCACAATTCATTTTTTATGGCTCTGTAACGGAGCAAAAATTTTGTTTCATAGTCCGCATCATGCAGCGGTGGGTTAGTGAGACGTGTGGTTGAAGCGGCTACTTCTCTCAAGTTTTGTCATCATTTCTAAGTATCCTCACAAATGACAGATTAAAACGAAATGCCGGGCAAAAGTATTCAGATGCACTCGCAAAACCATCTTTCTCGATGATTTTTATGGTACTTAAAATTAAAAATGTATTAGTTCGTTCGTTTGTTTCTCCATTTCATAATTTACTTAGTTATTTCATTTAACTCATTTCCGTTACTTCTCTTCTATTTTTGTTCATTTTATTCATTGTTTGTTTTGTTCACCTCATTCATCTTTTTATTCTCTTATTATTTCCGTTCACTTTGTTTTTGTTCATTTTATTCAACATTATTAATTTCATCATTTTGTTCATTTTATTCATATCAGTTCATTATATTCACGTTAGTTCACTGTATTCACTATTGTTCATTTCATTAAATTTTGTTCATTTTTTGTTAATTTCAATTCATTTTTGTTCATTTAATTCAGTTTTGGTTATTTCATCCATATATTTGTTCACATTCATCATTTTGGTTATACAGTAAACTCTCGATAATCTGAAGTTCAGGGGACCTAACAAGAAATTCATTTTACAGAGGTTTTCAAAGTAAAGAGGTTTCAAATTAAAGAGTGACTTATAAAAAAAGTTCAAAGTAAAGAGTTTTTTATTGTATATAATATGCAAATGAAAATTATTGTGAATTGAAAAAATCTGTAATCTTTTTTTGATTCACTGACGTCAGTGCTGCCCTATCCATTGAATTTTCAATATGAACTAGAGCATCACAGACGTCATCACCAATGATGGTCTTCTGCAAATACTGACATACGACTTTCAACGACTCTCGCACTTCTTTTGTGGTTACAGCAACACTCTCTTCCTGGTTGTCCTCTTCATCTTCTACATTATTATCGTCAGGTATTCGAGTAACACTGGATTTTATCAGCGTCAGTCAATGTTCCAGCATTTTCACCTGGCCGCATTCGCTTTTTCGTAGACGATAACTTGCTGCTGACGATACCTTCTTTTTTTTCTCTTCAAAATCATAGAAACAGTGGAAGGTGCAATCCCGAACTGTTTTGCCACATCTTGTTTCTTTTCGCCATTTTCAACGCTCTCAATATGTTTTCTCTGCTCGATTGTTAAACTAGTGTACTTCCTAGAATTCGACATTTTATAACACCGGCGAAAACGTGTATACCAGGTCACACACAATGCACTAACTGATCACTGCAAACGTGATTTGAATAGCAGTGGGTAGAAATAGGCGATAAGTAGGCTAACAAGATAAGATACGTAGGATATGAGATTGTAAAAACATGTAATTTTCATATTACAGAGGTTATCTATCAGAAATCTTCAAAATATAGAGTGTCCACAAGCTTGAAAAATTTCATTTAAACGAGGGGACCAAAATACATGCATTTTCTTCATACAATCGAGGTTTTCTCAAGGGACAAGTGTATTCCTTCAATTTATAGAGTTTTTCAATTCAAAGAGGTTCAAATTATCGAGAGTTTACTGTATCATTCATATTTGTTCATTTTTGTTTATTTCATTTATTGTTGTTCATTTTATTGATTTTAGTTAATTAATTTATTTATAGTTATTCTTTTCATATTTGTTCTCTTTATTCATTATTGGTCTTCTCATTTATTTTCTTTCATTTAATTCGCATTTATTAATTTCATTATTTTTTGTTTATTTTATTCATATTTATTCATTGCATTCACTTTTGTTCATTTTATTTATGTTTGTTCATCTTCTTTATCTTTATTCAATTTACCAAGTTTGGTGCATGGTATTCATTTTTGTTCATTTAATTCAGTTTTGGTTATTTCACTCATACTTCATCTTATTCATTTTTGTTCATTAAATTTATTTTTGGTTATTTCATGAATATTTGTTCCATTTTATTCATTTTTGGATATTTCGTTCATATTTGTTCCTTTTATTCATATTTATTCATTTTATTCATTATTATTCCTTTTATTCATTATTATTCCTTTTATTTATTTTCGTTCATTTCATTTGTTTTACTCATTTTATTAATTTTTGTTACCGACACAGTGGAAAGAAGCAGGAAATTGAGGGGACACCGAGAACAAGCCTCAGTCTGAAAGGTTTTAATCGTGAAAAAATTCGAATGCGTTTTATAGAAATTATAAAAAGTATTAATAAGTTCGAATCTTTGAATTAGTCTAGCAAGTCAACAGTCGAAATGACTGACGAATCCTAACATATGAGTGTCCATTTTAGCACATCTGTAAAACTATTCTCGGCCTCGTTAATTTCGTGAACCATTATTCTGGTGCTTCCAAAACCGCGAATATCGATAGGTATTCCAAAATGGTGAATTAATGCAAATGAGTTTACGCACCAGCAGTATAATACGAAAGTTGACGAAAGCGAAAATTCGATAATTTAAACTTGTGAGGTTTCAACAGCACCGGGACTTTGAACTGTATTGATTATCTCGCGAGAAAAGGCGACACTGATTATTCCTTTTAATTTCACGGTCACTGTAACGCCATTACGATACTAAACTTTATCAGAAGTTGTACTAAAATTCAACAGGTTTGGAAAAGAACATTTCTTCAAACATTTTCTACGAATTCCAATGTCCACAGCTACACGGACTGAGTAGGGCGTGAGTACACTTTGTACTGGATTTCTCTCGTACGCCGTGTCGATATTACAATGATTTAACATAAATTTTGTTTTACATTACTCCATAATGGCATGTATATGACAGGCAAACTGAAAATTGCGAGGTTAGAGCTCGCTATGTAAGTGTGCACTCGCAAACCAACAAATGAACAGCGTGCGAAGTGGAAAAATACTTAAAAGTTATAATTCCGGCTATAAAATATTAATAAAGCTGAAAGTTCGCGACTCCATTTTCGAAATTAGTTATGTCGTCACCCTCGTTAACTTCGACGTAGAGGGTTAACTCGACTCTCTATTAGACAGAAAGGCGTATTACAGAAAAACAAGCTCGAATTTCAAACATTCTCAACTTTTCGGAAATGCTTCACTCTGCATTTTCACCATTACGATGACTTTTCCATTTCGTGATAGTAAAAGTATAAACACTTCAATCCGTAAAAATTTATTATTAAACCGTCTTAAAAAGAGTAATTTTTAAATACTAAACTTGAAGATGAAACTTGATCTCGTAGGACAGATTCTTCCGAATCTGTCAGATTGTTTCAAGAATAGAGAGAACTACTGCAGGCCAGAGGTAAATAGGGCTAGGGTTGATGTGTTCAAAATACTCTTGGGCCTGACTATAAAGAGTAAACATCAAGATAAAGATTGTAAAGAATTATAAGAATGGTACACAAATGATATGAGAGGAGATGAAAACTTTAGGAAATTCGCAAGAAAAAAAACGAATGCAACATAACAGACAGAAGGGTAAACATTTTCAACAGAAGAGTGATTTTTCCAAAATTATTCCTATTCAAAATTTGTAATTTCCAGTATCTATAAGTGACCTTCGATACAGCAATCAGGTTCCGATCCCCACCATCTATAAGGACAATGCATTTTATAAAAAGTTTTTTGTGTTATTACTAAAACACTGATTATTTGGACGTAACTATTTTTGGACTATTAATCTGAAATTAGTGTAAAAATGTTTTTTTTTTTTGATACGTTTCTATGTTTGAAGAGATTACTAATTTGTTTTTGGAGACTCGAATCTGAGACTTTCTTAGTTTCTTTTCAGAAGCAAAAATAGAACATATAACTTGACACAAATTTAACGAAAACTTGAAAACATGTCAGCCATAAGATGACCAGACTGCTTTGTTGTTACTCGTCTATATCCACTAGGGGCTAACGCAGACAAAATCACATTGGAAATCCTGCAGACAGGTATGCAGACGACAAAAGACGTTTCTAAGACGCTCGCATTGTGCTCCACAGAAAGTAGCCAGGCAGGACGATTTAAACAAAAATGTACATTAGGGACAAGGGTGTCCCCGCAGATTTATTGCGTTTTCTCGAGGTTCATCCAAACTGTAAAGGCACGAGACTCCTTTACCCGCATCCAGACTCTCAACTTGCATGGAGTTTCTCAACATTCTGCAAATCTCACGTGAGATCAAGCAACTTCTCCAGGATCTCAATTTGCCGGCACATGAGCAAACCTAATACGAGTAGGTACAAGACACAAGAACTTAAAATGCTGCCTCAGTCAAAACCAAATTACAACTATCCCTGTGCCTGATAAAATATTACTATCGATTGACTCAAGTCGTTCGATTTGTACAGACTTTTTATAATCTATTGTGCCATTCTGTCCACATGGAATTTTATTAATACTCAATCGAACATGTAGCTGTAAAAAACATCTAATCGAACATTTTAGAACGAATAACAAATACACACTAGCACACTATGTCTCGCAGTCGACGTCGATACGGTATTTCGCCGCCACAAATGAGAAGAAAACGTTTCCTCTTTTCGAGGAAATTACGCTGTCCTGATATCCCGACGATGAACACGCCAATTAGGAAAACAAATCTAAACATTTCCAATATTGAAAATGTAGAAAAGTGATCTTCAAATGGAATGCATCGTGTTTCCGCGAACTGAAGAAATGGAACGATTTTAGTTAAATTAAGAAGGTAATGAAATAAATCCAATTTTACGTCTCGACATCAAACGTTCGGGAAGAAAAATAACGATGCTCCGAGTATTAAAATGCAGATACTGTATTATTGTTTTTACTTTTCCTTATTTAGCTTCCCATAAGTGGTTTTCTAATGCCATACTAATTCCAATTTTTGTTTTTCATTCTCTACCTTTCAGTCCTTGAGGACGAACGGAGAAAATAGCAATTCGATGAATAATTGAAATCCCGAGAGAACTGGAAGGTCTCGACCGCATTTTCAAAATGAGTCGTCCGAATGTTTCCTTCCTAGCATCGAATACAGTAGATTCGAACATTAATTTGAAAAATTTCACGAAGGTTTATGCACAACTGTTTTTCCTACACAATGTCTACCGGTGTTTTGGTAAAATAAGGTTGTTATTCCATGAACTTATATTTCTTCGAGTGGTATATGGCTATCTTCAGTAGCGATGTTAAAGACTGCCAAAATATATGACTGCATTGCTTCGAACCCAGAAAAAACTGTTGCACGAGGTCCCATGGAAAGAAAGAAAGTTCTTTTCAATTTTTATGATAACCCAAATACAGAAGATAAGATTTCGTTAGAAATAACGTATTTATGAAAAATGTCCCTTAAAAATACCGAGTGATAATTACGTTTTAAACTCTCCGAAATCCGGGCAGTTATGTTTCAGACTTTTTCAAAATCCTACTAGACATATCGAAAATCTTCAACGTTTTTGTAGACTTGTTAGAAACTACTGTAGGCCGGATGATTCTAACTTTGCAAGACTTTTATAGTTTCGTTCGAGATCCGTCAGGACTCTCTAAAACCTTTTTAAGATTTGCTAAGGTACTTTTAAGGTTTTAAACCTGCTCAAGTCTCCTTCAGGCTTGTTTCAGACTTTCAGATTCATACAAATAAGAAAACCTTCGACATGCATCCCTTTTTGCCAACCAACTTACTTCAGGACTTCTTTGAAACTTCTTCAAAACAAAAAACGAAAGCGAGTAGAAAAAGCACGTGTAAAACGGATCAACTGTAACTGAACTGTAACTCAACGAAAACTATAACCTCACTATAATGTCCTGCCTGGCCGATCGAGGGAAGAAAAAAGGACAATGAGTAAGAAGAAGAATCGCGTGGTTCAAAAAGGATCACGCACCAGAAATGCACGTATGCGGGAGAGAAGACATATTTGTGAGACGTTCGCATCATGCAACGCAGCGAGTAGCCAGACAGGACTATTTATACAAAAATATATATTCGAGAGGAGAGGATCGCCGCAAGAACCTTGTCAGCCCCGAGAATCATAACTGAAAAAAAGAGTCGGTTTCGAGGTATTGGATCTAGTAGGACGCAATGTTCCTTAAAAGTTTTACTCACATTACTTTTCCACCAAAATGTATTATTTTTTCGTTGAAGATTCCAGAAAATACTTTCTAGTTCTACCCTAAAATTTATCCAAGAAAACTCGAAAATTTTGATGCCACGAAGTGAAAAAGGTGTTCAGGCTCCCTTCTCCACTGAGGGCTATTTTTTACTAGAACCGACCTTGCATGTAATATTTGACACATTAAGACCTCGTAAACGCTAATGCCAGATGTGGTTCTTTGTCCCCATACATGAACTTGGAATATAAGACGATAATCTTCTGACATCAATTACGATCTCAGGAATTCATGCTGCAGTTTTACTTCCTCAGCGCAGTATTTTCTATTCTTAATATCGACCTTGAAAAGTATTTCCCGAGGTACCGTCAATTTTGAGAAACCTGAAAAAGCATAAGTTCGATGCAATTTGCCCAAATTACGAATTTATTACTTTCGCGAACCGAAAGTGAAGAAAAAAATCAAAGAATATACCTGTTTGAAAGTGGCAAAAGTAGAAAACAGTGTCATGAAGTTCGCTTTTAAAAATTCACGTGGAAACAAGCGAACGAACCTCATCGCCATAATTTCGTACTTATCGTCGTTATCGTACCTTATTACCCAGAAATTTTCTATTTAAGTGCATTACACACAATTGCCTCGTGTATTCTTCGCTGGCAAACAACTTTACGATAGCCAACTCCGGCGAGAGTTTGCTATGCGTTTTGCAGTCATAAAAGCTAAGATCTATGCGGTTCACGTGGGACGTCTGCTTTTTAAAACGAAAAAAAATTTTTTTATTTATTTTTGTCTGCCTAAACACTACGACCAATTTTTCACGCCTTATACTGGTCTCTGTAGGATACGGCATCGTTGTTCCTATTTGAATATTTATTTTCTGAAACTCACAACGCCCAAAGTAACAGGTATTTACTTGAACGTAAGTGATTTGTCGATAAGCATTCTCACAATTTCCTGTTCCCGTTAACTCTAGAAAGTAAAATAACTCGAAGTTATACCTTGCTGTATAATATTACGTGTCATAATGCCTTGTCGGTTTTCCCCGAAGCAACAATGCGCGCTACGGTATTCAATTTTTATACGACATGTTGCAATTCAAGAAACGTACTTCTCAGTAAAACGTTTAAAATTTTACATAGGCAGCTCTACCCGGAAAGTATATGTCTTCTCTCAATTTAAATTGAAAGTAGTTAATTCTATGTGGTAATTTTTCCATTATTAACTTCTGATATTCATATGCAGATTTGATAGAAAATTTTAATTCAAATTTGGATTTGATTTTAAAATAAATTGGATTTCAGGGACGTACCGTAGAGTTTTCTTAGGGGGGGGGGGGGTAAAAATGGTGAAAGTCTCAACTGACTCAACTCAAAATTCCCAAGTATCAAAGCAAGCAAAAAAATTAACTTGTTGGATTTTTCCAACTGACTCAACTCAAAATTCCCAAGTATCAGAGCAGAAAAAAAGAAAATTTTTAACTTGTTGGAGTTTTCCTACTCGCCTGACTGAAATGGTAAATTTTTTCATTTGCTGAGCGAAAATTTTTTGGCCATTCAACATTATCAAAAGCTTTTTCTAGATCTATAAATGCTACATATGTATCTTAACTTTTTTTTAGTCTTTTTCTAATAAAAGTCTCAGAATATAAAACTGCTTCCCTAGTTCTTCTACCTTTTCTGAATCCAAACTGATCTTCTTCCATCTCTTCTTCCATTTTATTTTGTATTCTCTCATTTATCGTCCTAGCTAGAATCTTTGATGAGAAAATTAACTTATAGTACGACAACCTTCACATTTGCTTGCTCCTGCTTTTCTCGGGATCATTATTAACCAACTTTTCTGAAAATCTATCGGTGTTTCTCTTTCCTCGTACATTCTGCAAATTAATTCATATAAAAATTTTAAAACTAAGGTAAGTGCGCCCAATCAGGCTCTAATTCAAGGTTCTAGCTCTCAAGGCTTTCATATATGAGTGTTTTCACTTTTCTCTTTCCTACTGATAGTCGTCGACTGAAATATCTACAAATTGGCTATCTTAAAATTTTTCTACATTGCCACACGCCCCTTAGATCTTCTACCGAAAATATGCCTTTGTCCAAATTTAATAAGACCCGGCGCACCCAAGAAGGCCCAACTTAACCCCATATAAAAAGGTAAGTATAATTCAAACAGAAATTTATGATCAAGTTATGAGTAAGTTACAACTGAAATAATAAGCCATTGATTTTACCAGGTTGGACCTTATTAGGCTACATACCATTATTCTTCTTGAGCATCACATACCTCAGTTCTACATTGCTCAAATTTCACTTTTCTGGCATAGATCGTTAACCAACTACCACTACAACAATTATCTAAAGTTTGATTTCTAGATAATTCCATTAGACTAACATAATAAATCCTCCAAGTTATACGGAAAACACATCACAGCACTTTTTTCGTTCTTGATAAAATGTCAACCGCCATATCTCGCAACGGTGGACTGATGAAGATACGTTGACAGTGTTACCACATCATAAAGGAACAGCTCTGCTAATGAATTATGTAAATAGGTAGGTCTGGATACATACGAAACAAACTTCGGAAGAATAATTGAACTAATTAAGAAGCAAAGAAACAACTTTTCAATCGCATTCCCTTATTGCGTGCATATATGTTTTGCCTACTCCTTCATTTTCAGGCGAATTTGATACGTATTCTGCTACAAAACAAAGACCCCTCTCGTGTCGGGGAGATGGTCTCGGAGATTATGGCTAGCAGCACAAACCACCACAAACGGAGCACAAACGATTGCGTCCACTTTCCTCTTTTCAGTCTTTTGTCTAAACCCTTTTTCAAAAACCATTTCTTGGGCACCCCCAAGAATAAACCTCAACATCTTGGGGAGGGGGGCAGCACAAACCAGCACAAACGTAGCACATAAGATTGACGTAATTTTCGATCCTTTAGATGAAGTGGGATGCTCCCGTTTCTACAGCAACTCCAAGAGTTCTCCCAAATATCTCAGGAAGAGGGGCAGCATAAATGACGGAGTTTTCAGCACAAACCAGCACAAACGATTGACACCATTTTCGATCCTCCATGTGGAAGTGGGGGTGCTCCCGTTTCTACAGCATCCCCAAAAGTTTTCTCAATATCTCTGGAAGGAAGGCAGCACAAACGTAGCACAAACAAATGGCATATATTTTAAGTCAATCGGCGTGGATGGGAGTGCCGAGGAAATGCATCTGAAGCATATATAGCAGCCAAAATCGGTACATCCGGCCTTACTGGGGATCCGGGCCTTATTGGGCTCCCCTACCTTACTTCTGCATTCTTCCGTAACTCACCAGCAATTTAATCGATTCCACCTGCTTTACCTGCTTTCATTTCTTTTAGAGCTTTATCAAATTCGTTTTTTTTTTATACTTCATGTAATTTTATTTTGGGTAGCCACGAAATGGTAATTTCTATGCGAAACAGACATGCATATACATGTAAAACTATACGAATATAATTATCTCATTTCTGTTTTTTCCATTCATTTTTTATAACAAAGGCGAATACTATAACTCACGCCTCAATAACCATGCACTTTTTATAAGTACGCCTTACAATGAAGACTCCCTACATTAGCTAAGCACGCGAACGAGAGCATTGATGATTATTTTGATGTCTATCGTCCGACGGTATAATTTTACTTTCCAACTTATTTCCTTTCAGCAGGCTGCGTGAAGCAACTCTCATCAAAATGTAAAGGTTTCGCCAAATTCTACCGCCATAAAGACGCATCCTCAGAGGATTACGGAGATCGTCAAACCGCAGTTTCACGCAGCATCAGACGTATTATAGGTAAGATCATTACCATACGTGTATAATTACCAGGGCACAGTATCGTCGACATTTCGAAAAATACGCATCGATTAATCCGCTCGGTCCGCGCGTTACCGGCTAATTAGAAACGGCAACAAGGAAAATACGAGGAAACCGATTAAAGGGCGCAAAAGGCGAAGGGAGCGAGAGAAAAAGTTGGAAATAAAAATGCGCCTAAGAGAGAACGATTTGGGATTTTAATTTTGTATTTTCCTTTCAACGCGAGCCGCCGCTATTACCGTTACGGTAAACGTTTTTCAAATTACGTTTAACCACTCATTAAAAGTTACAACCGGCGAGGTTAATTATTTTATAATTTTACACGTATCGTCGTTCGTGCGAGGGACTGTACTCGGTATCTACACCGATACGATACTACGATACGCCGAGCTCAGTAATAAACAGGAAAATGGGGTTACCATTTGTTTCGGCGAACGGGCAACATCCAGGTCCTTGACTCGAACTTACATTCGCGAAATTAAGGAGATAATTTGACACGCGAGTAAAATAGCTAATGCGAGATTGATTTGACGTGAACGCGCAACTCGATTCCACCAGAAGGATGAACGAATCCAAGGCTAGAGAGTCGGACCAGATATGCCGGCAAGGTAGCAGAGACGACTGCTTCACTCAAAGAGCAAATTTTTCAAGGAGCTTGAAAAATAACTGGCTTGCGGGAAATCTGAAAATCTGCCCTCGCTTTTATCGCCGAAATCAAATAACGCGTGACTGATTACATAACTACCTGAATTCTGACACAAAAATGCAGGGTCAGATCTATTACTCCGACCCAGCCAGACAGCCACATAGTAGGACATTCAAGACAGTAAAAAGCATCTTGATAATCTGGATTATTAAGACGACCGCGGCAGCAAATATAGTCAGGACCGTCAAGACAGTCAAGCTAGTCAATACAGGCAAGACAAACAACGCAGTCAATACAACCATGATAGCCAAGACAGTGAAGGAAGTCAATACAATCAAGATAGTTTAGTCAATTAAAATACCAATAAAACTGGGGGTAATACTGATAGAAAAAAAGCGTTTCTTTCTATTTATTAATTTTGAATATGCGGGTAGTCACTTAAACTTTTCTTTTTAAAAAAAAGTGACCAAATTCGCAAAAAAGTGACTATAAAATGACCAAAATTTCAAGAGTTTTAGCCTCTTGTGTACCACTTTTTTGGGACTGTGTACACTGTCGGAACAAAATTCTAGTCGTCATTCTTTTTCATGAACAACGTTTAGCCCAAAATTAAATATTCAAAGTGTGAAAAAAAAAATTATAAATCAAATTTGAAATAGTATATTACACACCAAGAGTCAAAAGTGAGTGCTTACATGACTCACTTTTGGCTCTTGTTGTGGAAGATATTTTTTATACTACTTGATCAGAAGCAGCAATGTTTTTCGCTGGCATGGTCTGTATTTTTTCTAATCTATTTATTTATTTAAATTATAGACAGGCGATTTTTGTGTGTGTAATTAATTCAAAAATTTAATTTGCTCAGTTAATTACTACAAAGTACATTATCACAGGCATGTATTCAGTTTATTCACGTGCACAAACAGCATACACAGGTAGTGGCCAACAAAAACGTAACGATGGTTAACAACAAACGGTAACAGGTGTACTACGTCGTGAATATTTAAATGCGTTCTTAAGTCGCTATTTTGTAATTCGCTCCAAGACCAAGGTTAGAGACGATTGTTGCATTTCAGTCAAATGTTTCAATGGACGCGGGTTCGATTCGCCGATACAAAATTACTGGCCAGCAATTTTTTCATGTAAAAACCATGTACATTGAGGGACGTTTACTGTACATGCAGGTTTCGTTAGCACTCGACGCATGAATGATAGGCGCTTCGTTTCGTCCGTAAGACACCAACATAAACATTGCCTTTCTGATCAAGTAGTATAAAAAATAATGTATTATGTAGATTAGGATACTTATCAAACCCCGATTCATATTTCAAAAGAGATACTATGGTCCAAAAATTACTAATAGTCATTTCTTCTTTGAAAATGTTCTTACTTTTTAATAGCACGCATTCATAATTTATAATACTACATTATCTATTTCACTAATCTTTAGTAAGTTTGATATATTTTCAACATCTTGAGCAAAATTAAGAACACATTTAACGTTTTGTGGTTTTAAGAATCTCAAAAATCTCACAGCTAAAATTTCTGATTAACTATTTTAAGAATAAATATTCTGCCATAGCTACGAGTATAAATAGCTCTTCTGACAACACAACAAAAAAATCAAACTTCTCTCTTTCATTAATTGTAAAAAGTTCAGTTTTCACCTTTTTAGGTACAGCTACTCCTTTAACAAGTAAGAGTTAGAGTTCCTTCACAAAAGAGAAGTTAGATGGTTTCATAACACGATTAAGAATTCTTACATACAGTAAACGCATATCTGAATGTGAAATAAAGATGATATTTCAGAGAAACATTGAAACCTTTCAGTCCAATTGGTAAACAATTGGAAAACTGCAAATAGGAATTCCAATTCAGCTTTGTGAGTTTTCTTCAATCAGGGCAGTACCCAGGAATTAAGTAAAGGGGGGGTGGCGAGTAAGATAGGTTTTTTGGTGTGGGGGAGGGGTCAGTCACAGATCCACCCTCCACTCCGTCTCAACCCATTGTTTTTCGGGTTTTCTCTTTGGCCACTGAGGGGGAACTCCCCCCGCCCCGTCGGTACGCCCCTGAAAGAAAGAAGAATGAGCTTATACAACCTGCTATTTAATAGTTTCGGCTTCTCAATTGGTACGAAACCAAGAAATATTTTCTAATTGGAGGACTCAGCTCAACTCTGCTCAAGTACTATTTTTACTGAGTTTCTCAAAGTCAACCAACGAACTCAAATGCGTTTTGGAAGTTCTCCAGGAAACATTTTCAATTTTTCTTGAATGATGGCGAAATGTGCTTCTCGGTTAGGGTAATTATGGATAAAATAACGCAAAGCTCAACAGATTTTGCAGTTTCATGGCTAATTTTATTAAGACCTTTTGAAAAGGTATCATGGATTTTGTGTACGTTGCAAGTCCCTATAAACTTTTAGAACGCATAACTTCTGCTTTCTCATTGAATAAACTGAACACTGATTTGTAACCACTCGGACCAGCTGAGCTTAATATTAAAAAATTTTTCAGCTGCAAGTTAGTCTTATCTGTATCCGACCAAATGGATTAGAAAATGACTTTATCTTCAGCAGAGCCTGAAAAAATTGTTTCTAAATGAGCACCCTTAGTTCTTACTTTTAGACCAAAATCTAATACAAATTTGAAGCTCTTTCTTATTAGCGACATTAGATGCTTGATCATACAGAAGAAAATTATAGAAGAAAATTATGGTCATTACTTTTAATGCCATCCTCAATTAAACGCCTGTAAAAGTATGGACCATAAGCTTCTGTCATTAGATATCGAGCTTCTGTTTTATTCAAAGACTTCTATCTCTTGAGTTTTGGAAACATGGCGGTGAATAGAGAAGTTATATCGTCACAGAATCGCAAACTGAGATTACTTGCAACTACTTTCAGCACCCACCGGATTTCGGCTCTGGTTGTAGCATCATTACAACTGAAGAACTGGATATCAGGAGTAATTGCAACACTTCTTGAAGTGAACAAAGCTGATACCATTGACGCTGATACACTTAACTGATGTAGATGGGACCTGAATTTCCAATTGAGAGTTTGAAAGTTTAACCACAGTATTAGTTTAATGTACTGGAGAAAGAAAATGAAAAAGATGATTTAATAACAACATTTTCAACAAAAAAAAAAATAACCGAAGAAGACTTAAGATTGAAAAAAATGACAAGTGGCTACCCTGTTTACCTGTCTGAATTCTGACACAAAAAGTGCAGGGTCAGATCTGTTACTCCGACCCAACCATACTGTCACATAGTAGGACAGTCAAGGCAGTAAAAACCATTTTGATAGTCTGGATAGTTAAGACGGCCAAGGCAGCAAATACAGTCAGGATAGTCAGGACTGTCAAGACAGTCAAGCTAGTCAAGACTGTCAAGACAGGCAAGACAAACAACGCCAAGACAGTGAAGGAAGTCAATAAAATCAAGATAGTTTAGTCAATTACAATACCAATAACTGGGGGTAATATTGATAGAAAAATAGTGGTTTTTCACGAATTATCTCTTTTTCTTAATTAATAAATTTGAATATGAATTTTCACTTCTTTTTTTCTGCAAATACATACATACAATTTTGAATAATTTGAGCCCGGTGTGATTGCCGAAACTTATAAGGATACGGAAATGAAATTTCTTGAAAATTAAATGTCAAAATTGTCAAAAAACTGGGTAACATTGATCGTGTTGGAAATACATACAATTGATAGGCAATATTCGCAGGTAATGCGTGGGACACCATTGCTGGGGTATAAGTAAACATTTCATGCGTAAAAAATTGCATAATTTATTGCATCGTAGGTAGTACTTAGATAAAATAGAAATCAGGGGGGGGGGAAAGGATATCATATACTTACACAAAATGCACATGTATCTAAATTTTTATAGCTCTCATCGATGAGTAATATTGTCAAATTTGGTACATTTACACCAGATATGGTACATTTCAACTTTTCTGGCATAATGTCTGGTGATTTCAACAATTCTGGTATGTTTCATCAGTTTTTGGTTCATTTTGGTAGATTTTAATGTATCCAGTAGACTGTAGTACATTTTAAAGATTCTGATCAAAAATCTTTTTTTTACATTTTGGTACAACTTCAGAGATCTTTATATTTGGTACATTTCAACTGAAATCTGGTACTTGAAAAATTTCTTGCTGGTACATTTTTCAACTTCTCAGCTGGCAACACTGTCGAGAATAGCAACATCCGTCCCAACCGGCAAATAAATAGTGAATTGACTGTATGTTATCAATTTTACCCTGTTTTTGAAATTCTCGTATCCTTCAGCTCTAACGGGTTTTTCATACAAACATCTGATTACTTACATTTATCTACAGCCTATAACAAGGGAATGTGAAAAAAAGCTTCATTACCAACTGGTACTGCTGACTTTTGTTTCAACAAGTTTTTAGTAAGAAACTTGCTATTTTACATCACTTACCCTTGAATTATTACGATACAACAAACTTCACTAATACCAAGTGAAGAATATAGATTAAACCCTCCTCTTTTCAAGAAGATATAAACAAGCGCTGTAGCTTCATTAGTTCGGCCGCTAGAGCTCGTGATAGTCGAAAAAACATAGTTATCAACATTACCTCCGATTATAGCACTCAAGATAGTCATGGGATGTGCGGCGATCCTCTCCTCGTGAGTGTACATTTTTGTTTACATTGTCCTGCCTGGCTACTTTCTGTGTAGCACGATGCAAGCGTCTAACAAACTTTTTTGTCTCCTGCATTTCTGTACATCCGGTACGTCGGTACGTGATATTTTCAAGACCATGTTCTTCTTATTCTCATGATTCACTCTCATTTGGTAGGACATCTGTTTAGTTTAGTCATAGTTTATGCTTAGCACTCACGCAGATCTGCTTTTACCATTGATCAATTAATACACGCGCTTTTTGTACAAACTCTCATTTCTGTGATTTCATATGCCCTCCCACTTTCTCGTACACACCCCAAGAATTTGCAGAGGTAGAGCAGTTACGGCAGTTAATAGAGTGAAAACATTCAAGACCACTCGAGATGGTTAGGATAGTCAAGACAGATAAAGCAGTCAAGATAGTCAAAAGAAGTGGACCGACGGGGAGGGGAAGAAGTAGACAACCTAACCCACCCCACCACGAATCTTCGGAGTCCGAATTTTTTGGCAAAATCAAGAAAATTGTTTAGTTGCCGACATCAATATTTTTTGGATAGGATAACAACTTCTATTATTATGTAACTAAATCGGAATTTTCAACGTCAGGCGGCAAAACGTGAAAATTACTAAGTTTCCTTTCTCCTTACAAGGTTGCACGGACATTTTTGTAAGGAGTTGGCACTGTCGACATATACTTCCCACCTTGCTCCCCTACCGCGACAGGACTCGGCTCACCATTGGCAGGCAATACAGTCAAGACAATCAAGACCATTGGAGACGGTCAAGATAGTCAAGGCAGGCAACACAATCCAGACCGTCGACAAGGGCAGATCAAGGGGAGGGGTGTGACAACCACTCCCATCCCACCAAGAATCATCGAAGTTGGCATTTTCCTCCAAATTCGGCCATTTAGTCGGCAAAATCAAGAAAATTGTTAATTGTTCAACATCAACATTTTTTTGGCATGGATAACACATTTTTGTGAAACTGAATCAGCATTTTTGTCAGTCGGTTTGTTTTTGCTTGCACGGCTGTACGGACAGTTTTGCAGAGAGTCGATATTTTCAACATACTTCCAACCCCACTCCCCCACAACGACAGGGCTCCCACCCCGCCTGGCAGATAATACAGTCAAGACCACTGAACATGGTCAAGATAGACAAGACCGACAAGACATTCACAGGGTGTCTAACAAATCTGAAATTTGAAAATACTTGACTTTACTTGACCTCTTTTCCCCTAGTGATTATTGAGTTAGGGCCCAAAAACGCAGACGGTAACGCCTTCCTCAGTACCAGCACATCAGACACCTTTGTACAGTAGTATACGTAGCAACTTGGAGTAGTATAAATAAAGAACTAAAATTTTCTTTTACGAATACCTCATTTTCAAACATCGTTCATCAACATAATATACAGTCGGTCACAAAAGTCATCGTACACTCCTCAGTACCAGCACATCAGACACCTTTGTACAGTAGTATACGTAGCAACTTGGAGTAGTATAAATAAAGAACTAAAGTTTTCTTTTATGAATACCTCATTTTCAAACATCGTTCATCAACATAATATACAGTCGGTCACAAAAGTCATCGTACACTCCCATTTTTTTAGGCTCTCAAGAGGAGTGACATTAGAAAAATTCCAAAAAATTATATTCTGTAGTGTACAGCTTAACTGAAACAATGAACCAGAACCTTTCCCGATTAGTTGAAAAGAACGAACGGAGTTCGGAAAAAAAAAAAAAAAAAAGGCCTCATAAAAATGTTTGTACACCGTGTATTTTTCCCATAAGGAAATGAACATTTTGATTTTTACTGAGCAAGCAACAACGTGAACAATTGGCAAATACCTGGTATCAGAAAATAGATAAAAATTCGAATACAATCTCAATATTGAGAATTGTCATTTCACTTTTCGTACCATATTTATCTCAGCTCCTGATGCACTTAAAACGATGCGACTTGAACCATTGTATTCGAAATTTTATCTATTTTCTGATACCAGGTATTTGTCAATTGTTCACGTTGTTGCTTGCTCAGTAAAAATCAAAATGTTCATTTCCTTATGGGAAAAATACACGGTGTACGAACATTTTTGTGAGGTCTTTTTTTTGTTTTTTCCGAACTCCGTTCGTTCTTTTCAACTAATCGGAAAAGGTTCTGGTTCATTGTTTCAATTAAGCGGTACACTACAGAATTTTTTTTTTTTTGGAATTTTTCTAGTGTCATTCTTCTTGAGAGCACGAAAAAATGGGAGTGTACGATGACTTTTGTGACCGACTGTACATTTCAATATGACTCTGGATACTTTTTGGTTCCATTTTCAACTTTTTCTTATAGATTTAGTGGTAACCACAACTTCAAACAACCGTTAAGTGTTTTGTGATGAAAATTGTGAAGAACACATTAATAATTTTTAGAATCAATATTCAAACATTACAACTTATAACTAAGTTTCTGCAGCAATTTTTGATTGTTCTCTTTTTACATGACCAGGACCAAAAAAAGTTGACTTTATTTAACTTAATTGACCTCTTTCCAAATACTTGACTTTACTTGGCTAACTTGACTTACTTGATCTGTTAGACACCCTGATTCAAGGCAGTCAACAGAGGCAAAGCGAGGAAGTATGGGATGTGACATCTCCACCCCATCCATGGATCTTTAGAGTTGACAGTTTTCGGTAAATTTGACCATTCCATCGGCAAAATAAATAATAAAAAAAATGATAACTCACCGACATCGACATTTCTTTTTCTTTTTGGTTTACATAGAAATTTTTGTACAATTGAATCAAAATTTTCAATATCAGTCGGAAAAATATGAAAATGGCTAAATTCACTCGTTTTTGTTTGTTTGCACAAGCCTTTTGCACTGAGTTAGCCATTCCTTATTCCACGACAGAGCTCGACCCGGCCTTGGCAGTCAATACAGTAAAGACCATTAGATATGGCTAAGACAGTCAAGACAGACAAGGCGATGAAGGCAGTTAATACAGTCAAGACCATCAAGATAGTCAAGATAGACATGGTATTTAAGGCAATCAATAGAGTAAAAATAGTCAAGACAATCAAAACAACTGAGATAGTCAAGTTATGCAAAACAGTTAATGCGGTAAATATAATCACAACAGTCAAGTCAAGATCATCGAAATCTCCATCATAATTATGCAGAATTCCACCAGTGGCGTTGGCACAAGAAGGGAGAGGGTACAAATGAGTATCTTTTCCCTGAGAAAATTAAAAAGTTGATAAAAAGGCACAAAAAATCACCTTAAAGGATTTCAGAGATTCTTGGAGATATACAAAATTTATTTTTCAAATTGTAACCTTGCTTTTAGGTTTCTTTTTAATCCGAAAATTACGATTCTGTGAACTTTCCAGAACTTTACACAAAGCCAAAGAGAACAGCAAGTGTGACAAGTTTTATTATCTTATCGGTAAAAAGACCAAATCTGGCAGGGGAATGACAGTGTTATACTTGTTCACCTTAGCGTCGGCTCACGGCTCAGACTGAATTATTTTTTGTTAAGAAACAAATCTTTACAGGTTTTATTATTACATTAGAAATATCTGCTCATTATTACGAATTACCCAGAGGCAAAAAAGAGCAGACAGACAAATCGAATGAAGGGACAGAAGATAAAGAGCTACAGGTAGATAATAAAAAATAAGAAGAAACTGATTTTGGTCTTAGGTTTGATATTAGTCTGAAAGTCAGATAGAATAAAAAATATGTACAGGAGACAGCGAGCTTGATAGGCCTTGATTCCTAGCTCCTAAATCTTGGCCGTAAGCTTCGTTTTTTTTTGTTTTTTTTTTTGAAAAAGGTAAAGAGTTGCCTGGATGCTCGCCAGTACGGCTGTCTCTCTGTTAGCTTTCATCTTTTCATCTTCACCGATTTTATGATAGCTTACAGCCAACCTGTCCCTACATTTTCAATATTAAATTATTAATCACATTATGTTGAATTATTGAGTCTGAATGAATAAATTTTCTTAGATACAGTGTCCCTACTATACCAGACTTCTTATAATTGGCGATTATATTTTTCTTTTACCTTTCAAAAGACTGGACTTCAAGGACGGGTCGGGTGAAAAAAGAATGGTTACTTAACAAGCTATTTGTTTCTGACTTGAAATAAGACGAGTACATCCCAAGTAATTCAATTACTACCTACAGCCTGTTGGAATGATGAAATGATTTTTGTTTGAAAAATATGTACATACCTAATGAACTCGCTTACGTCAATAATTTGAACTATCCGAGAAAAAAAAAAAGTAAAAGAGTGCGACTGCAGAAATTGGTTTTAAAAATTCACTATATTTCGTCGTTTAAAAACGCCCCTGGAGGCTGCGCGTTCTTAATGTAAATTCTAAAAATTACAAATTTTTTTCCACCAAAGGAAAAAATTCGCGGCGTTGAATATTCGATTTCTCACAAATTTCTAAAAAGGTAGAACGGGCGAAATAAATTTTCAAGGGATTAACACGCGCAAGCCCTAACGCTCGAACATCGTAACTGGACCTCTTCTACTGAATTCACAGCCAAGTTAATGAAACATCAAGGTAAAACAAAATTGATATTGTTCGAAATCATCCAGCCGCGGATACACTCACACGATTCCTCATCCTCTGCTCTGCGTTTCAGATCAAATAAACGAATTTCTGTGTTTTCCGGTGTTCGAGGTGTGTGTTTAATTTCGGGTACAATCTAAGCCTCACCCTCTTAAACGGGAGAAGTAAATACGTAAACTTTAAATCTTCTGCCGCTGCCGAACCTCTATTTAAAATTAATTCCCCTAAATGATGAGTGAAACTTTGCGCATAAATCAATCTCTGCGTGATTAAAAACTAATCAAGTAGCGCGGCGCCGCAGCACGTAGGGCAGATCAAATTTCAAACCAACTTTTTGTCGAGCACAGAAATATTCAAAACGTTTTTTCCAGTTTCCTTGTAACGAAAAATACTTAAACAGAGCTAAAAAATTGTATTTGAGGTAACCAACTGAGAAAACAGTGGAAATGAAAAATGAAGGCTCTCCAGCTGTCAGTGACAATCTACACAATTCTATTCATTGAGCCACATCCGTTTTGTTATACCTCCTTCGTCCGAAAAATAATCCTATTCTTTTTTAAATTCATTTTACGCTTGTTATTTTTTCATTCGGAATTCCGCGTTGCCGGCGAATAAATGGTACAAAAATAAATGAATGATGGCGAAAACCGAATATGATAGATTCCCTGCTGTTATAGGTAAAACAGGTGCCAGATTCAAGAATTTCCGCGCATAAAATGCCCTCTCGAATGCCTATGACAACATTTTCTACGATTCTGATCACCAGCTGTACAGCACATACAATAAGTTGGCTACTTCATTTTTATTTGTTGAGTATCCAAAATTTTTTCTAAAAAACGCAAGGAGAGTACCGTTTATCGTATGATTTCCTATCAGGGAAGATACCGAGCGTCTAACAAACGTCTTTGGTCTCCTGCATTCCTGTACTTTCAGTACGTGATATTTTCAAAACCACACTCTTCTTCTTAATCTCATGACTCACGCTCCTTTTTCTCCCTCATTCGGCCAGGTAGGTCAACCGTTTATGTCAGTTACAGTCTATATGTATTTAGCACTCATGGAAATCTGTATCTGCTATAGATCGTTCAATACAAGCGCTTTCTCTACAAACTCTCATTTCTGTGATTTCGTAGGCCCTCCCTTCAGCATGGACTAAACTCTCTCTCGCAAAACTCGAAAACCCCGCATAGATATAAGATAGATATGAGACTTAGAGCGCACCCTATATAAATATATATACAACTATTAATGGCAACCTTCTCCTTCCCTACCGATAAGATATTAAGACAGCCTAAAATTCTCCTTCCTTATCAATAAGACATAAAGACAGACAAGAGACTTGCCTATACAGGGGTGTCTCTTTTGCAATAACCTCCCAGAGCAGTTTTAATCCAGTTACAAGAAAATTGCTAATGACCTTTTCTATGAGAAATTTAATGTACAATCTATTGCAAATAAATAAAAAAAAACAGTAGCTTCAGAGGGCAAGTATAACGGGAAATTGAAAAAATGCGAAAATTCTCTGATATAATATGTACTAAAATTGATTTTATGAACAACCTTTTGAACAGACTCGAACCATTTTTTTTCTGCGGTTACCACAACTGCCCTCTACTATTACCTACTGGAACCATTTTATTGTCTATCTCCAGCTGTGAGATGGAAAAGAAAAAATCAAAACATAGAAAACTTCAAAATTTGACCATAACTCAGCATTCAAAAGTAAGAGTATGCAAACGTATCTACAAAGTGTTGGGTAGGTTGCCTACTTACTAAAAGGAAGGAGGGTCATTGCAAAAGAAGACACCCTGTATATTGCTGATAAAACGTGAAGAAAAAAATCAAAAAATTTCACGGTAGATCAGAGCTACCTTCTTCAATACTTGTACAGCCAGGAATACACTTAGGGGAGAGGCACCCCGAGGCCTAACTGAGGCAGTCTCATTCGGCCTCGGTTCGGCTAATTAAAACAGCGTAGCGAAAGCCGCAGGTTGCCTTGCTCGGCGTTCGGACCCCAGTGAGACAAGTCCGAATCTGCCTCGGTACAAGCGCAAGTGTGGATAAACGAACATGCATGCCGGAAACTGAATCGTGCCTCAAGTTACCTCAAGTTGCCCAGTGCGTCTACATGCGCACCCGAGGCCAAATGAGGCTGTCTTGGTTTGCCTCATTCGGCCTCACTTCTCACCAATTGTGTGCGTGCGCACTACAAAGCACGTGTCAACATGAGACACGATCCAGTTTCTGGCGTGTATATTCGTCTGTCCACACTTGCGCTTGTACCGAGGCAGATTCGGACTTGTCTCACTTTGATAATACATACCGACAATGATCGGATCGGATCCGAACACGGTACAAGGCAATCTGAGGCATTCGCTACGTTGTTTTAACTAGCCGAACCAAGGGCCAACGAGGCTGCCTCGGTTCAGCTCGGGTCACCTCTGCCTCAAGTGTATTCCCCCGGCATAGACACACATAAAACGTGTCTACCTGTTTCTGACGACATGGCAACATAGAGAAAAATATAAGATGGACGTGCGACTTCAAATCATACCTCTCATAAATATTACTGAGAGCTACACTCTTCCCTGTTGATAAGACATTAAGACAGCTTGAGATTCTCATTCTTTACTGATACGACACAAAGACACAAATGAAACGTGTCTACCTGTTTCTGAGAACATGGCAACATAGAGAAAAATATAAGATAGACATGAAACTTCAAAGCATACTCGATGTAAATGTTACTGACAGCTACACTTCTTCCCTACTGATAAGACATAAAGACAAATGAGACGCGTCTATATATTTCTGATAAGACATAAAAACATAAGATACATATGAGACTGAAGACATACATCACTGGTAGCTACATTCTCCTTTCCTACTGATGACTTGAAGACATGGAGAAAGGCATAAGATAAACATAAGACTTGAGAGGTAACCGATATATTACCGATACCAATACCTTAGCTACCTTCTTCTCCACTACTAATAGAACGCAGAGAGACATAAGACTTGAGACACTAATCTCTTATCTATACATCACCGACAGCAGATCTGTCCGTACATAAAGATAAGACATGTGACCTAAAATGCACCTGACAGGTTGCCTACCCAAATACACAGCAAAAACAGCCTAGTTGCTTTGGAATCTGAAACTGCGGTTTTTTATCTTCCTACAGAACATTTCAGATTGCTGCCTTCACTCCGCCTATAGCAATTATCTAGGAACCCGAGACCGTAGTCTCAGTTTTTCTATACATAGAGACATCCCCAGCTGAGCGATGTCATCTCATTTGGGTTGCTTATGTATGACGTCATCATCAGTTTTGCAACCGTAATCTTGCCTAGCATGTTAACATATTAACTGGTTCAGAGGTTCAATGGCGCATAGCGCCGATTAGGGGACCGGCACTCACTTATGGCCTTCAACTAGTCCTAGTTATGTCTCATATTAAGTCCTGTTACATCTGATAATGCTTGTGTTATATCTTACTATGTCTTCCCGCCTCCCTTCCCTACCTTAACCTCCTCTGGAAGAAAACTCCAGCTAACCTATACTCAATTATTATGATCGAAGAAAATAAACTAAATTTCCCTTATCACCACAAATTTTTCTCAACATTGCAATTCGGGTTCCTAAATGGTAAAACAACAGACCAGGCTATCATGCACCATACCTCTAGAATTGCAAACAGCATAGAAGATGAGGGATCATCAAGAAAGGAAACAGATCAGATGAAGAATTTAAGACGATATTCAAATTCATAAACTCAAAAAAAAACAATGCTTCGATGTTCGCTCAATATGTTTCAATTTGAAAATTGGGAGTTTGTGATATTGTCCTTGCCCTCCTTTGCGGCATGAGGGGGGAGAGTATTTTTGAGAAAGAAAACTAGACACTACCACTTGAAGATCGTATTCCTGGCATGTCGATCCGACCATTGGTTCCAAAACAAGACCAAGGGAAGCAGCTCCTGCGTTAAGATTTTTTCGCCTTTCGAGTGGCAGTTTCACAGGCGTTTTCACCGAATCCGTATCAAAGTGGCTACAATCGATAAATTATCGTAAAAGCTTATTCGTATTATTGTCTCATTTACAAGAATATAAGAACTTTTTGCTTGTTCGTATATCAGATCAAAATAAAAGCTTAATAGAGTTTGCTTCGAGACAAGAAAAAAAAAAAGTTATGCATCATTCTTCTCGAACTTTCTATTATAGCTCTCATCCTCGTTCATCAATTAACCGTTCCGATAGACCGTAATGTTTCGACAATGAAACGTAGACATGTTCACGTCTATATAGGAAACGAAAAAGATCTTTTACACTTTTGGCGTATTGTTGGAGAAAAGCCGAAGTCGTAAGCGGATTGGTGTAACTCAATATATCCGAATGACTGGTGTTTTATCAACATTTCGGAAGTTGAAGTTGAAACAATTTCGCAAAACTTATTGTTACTACGTTCGTGCGGGTTAATAGACAGTAAAACATTTGGTAAGTTTTTTCATTCTTCGAATTTGAAAAATTCTCCTCGTTTACTCTCGGCGATATTGCGCGTCAGTATAATAATACAAATTCGATAGAATAAAATTTTTTTGAAAGCGCTCCTTAGTCCAAGTCTTACACCTGAGGAGAACGTCTCCAAGGTAATTATACTGTTTCATTGTATTTGTAAAACGAAATCGTCTTATGATGTTGTATTCATGCATTCACATTCACCTACGCAGGGAAAAGCAAGAATGTATGTGTGAAAAGTGAAGAATTAATTTCGAAACATTCTGTACACTGAAAATGACTGCACCATTGAATTATTCGCAAACTGGCAAATTCTAATGTAAGGCATTCGTAAAACTTATAAAATTACTCAGATGTCGACTTCCTTTCTGACTTTAGAAGATATATGAAGATTGTGACATTGTGCAAAATGTATATTGTCCTTTTGAATACTTTGTACTCAACAGTTTTTTTACACTTGATTCTCACGGAGCATCCTTTCTATAGACGCGCTTTACTCAAGCCGGTCTGTCAAGGAGCTTAAAACCTTGGCTTTAAAATTCGAATCAGAGCTGTATACTCTTGCTCACGAAAGAGAGTAGCTGAGCTAGTTTTTACTTTTACAAAAAACTTATCACGTAATGTCGGGAATTTTCTTTAAATAATAAATAAGTCAAGATAATCACTGAAATCATTAAAAAAATAAAAAGAGGTTTCTAGTTATCCTGTTGAATTTTGATGCGGAACTTGAAAGATGCGTAACTCAAGCTCAGTTAAGTAATCATCTACTACATCGTCAACTTATTTCTTGAAGCAAGCCCAACTGTTCAAAATATGGATTGACAATCGTTTCCTGAAGGAGGGAAAGACGATTTGGCAACATCGCAATATAATAACGAAATAGTAATAAAAAAATATTAAAGGAGTAATTCACTTAAATACAACTCATAAACAGAGAAATGGAAGAAACTCTTCCTCTCTGTGATTTGTTACAAGCAAAAGCCCCATCACATCGTTAGAAACATCCAAGTTACAAGGCGAGAAAGACCCAAGCTGATGAGAGAAAACCAAAGTTGAAGTCGAGAAGTCTCATGAAATCATTGGAAGACATTCGCCGGAGTGAGTGAAGCTCCAAACCAATATGAAAACCTCCAAATTGAGGTGGGAAAACCCAAGTTGCTGAAACAACGTCGAAAAAGTCCTGTTAGAATGAGAAAAAATAACAAAACCAGTGGCGAATCCTGTTTTTTTTTTTTTTTCTAGGTCATTCTCCATTACAAAATTTAGCACTATACAGAGACGAAACTATACGGAGTGCGGGGGGTTGAAGCACCCCCCTCCAATAATTTGGCAGTCGGCAAATCTTGAATCTGTTCATTTAAATTTCTCATTTCTTATGTTTGTTTGCTCACTTTTCTTTTCAATTCAAAAATATTTCGATCAAAAAATCGACAAATTTTTAGTTTTCAAAAAATATTTGTCGTAAAATATTTCTTCTCGACGCCCCCAAATTGGAAGTCAAATTTCGTTTCTGAAAATAGAGCACCCTGGACTTCTATTACAGACTAGTCAGTCAAAAGCCGAAGGCTTCAAGCTCAGTATCGAATGTTATTTGAAAGGTTGAAGCAAAGCTGAAATGTGGAAGATATTTTGAAAATCTGAAAGTCAGTAGCACATGTTGAATTTCGAATTTCAATGACTATTCTGTTTTTACTAGATTCTCTGTTTGACCTAGAGACTAAAATTTGGGAAAGTTGAACATTTTATTAAAATCTAAAAGTTGAAAGCGGAAGACTTATTTTTTCAATGTCACAAGCTGAATCCGACAGGAAATATTCTACTGCTTAATTTACGGCCTTTGGTCTTGGTGAATGTAGGAAAGAAATTTAGTCTGGAATAAAAGTCAAAACTCCATGTGTTTTTTCCATAAGGACGAAAGGGAGCTTGTGACACGGATTCCCCCAATCCAATTGACGAAAGTTTGTAGGTTTTAGCATAGAACATGCTTTAGTCATGAACTAACTGCCAGAAAACGACACTAAATTTTGTAACGAAAAGTAGCGCCTCATGAGCTCGTGTTGTTCATAGAAAATTCCATGTAAATTTATTTATTTAATATTATTACCAATATTGGCCATCAAGTTAACGTTTTGTACAAAAACGTTCGGCTATTAATTACGACATGACAAACCAATATTGGCCATCACGTGTAATGATTGTAAGAAAATATAATAATTAATCAATTAAATATATGTGGCAGTTTCTATAAAAAGGGGTAACTTTGTCGATTGATCAAAGTCTCAGAAAACGCGAAAAAAGAAAAACAAAATTTTTTGGTCGAAAAATCAATTTTGAGACATTTCTATAGAAAAAACATTGCAATAACGAAGAGACACATTTACGCGCACGAGAGAGAAGAGGGAGGGAGACAAAGAGAATTATGAAAGAGAATGAGAAAAGAATGCGAATGTCTGCGTTCGCTTCTTTGTGGTTTTTCGGAGCTCACGAAAAAATCCGATGTTTTGAATTGTTACCACGCAGAAGAGCGAAAAATTACCTTTCCAACAAGCCCTCGTCAAGGCTGGTAACGTGATTCCGCGGTGAGTTATGGCCGCTTGACAGAGTGGGAGAAAAAGGTGTGTCTAACTTTAAATGCGTTTTTCCCAAGAACGTTTTTTCGCGTGTTCTCGTTACACTCATCTTTGTCTCCTTGTACGTATCTCCGGAACAAAAAACGCTACAGATCTCGCCGATAGCTCCTTGGAATGGGCACTCATTCCTGTATTACATACTGTCTGTAACTCAAAATTCGTCGGATCGACAATGTTACCCCTTTTTACAGAAACTGCCACATATTTTATTTACAAATCCTGAATACATCAAACAGAAAATAAAAAGTAGCTAAAGCATGTCCCATGTTCTTTATATTTTAGCTGTCAGCTCGAAACAAAAGAGATCGGATGGTCCAGGGAGGGCTTTGGCCCCCTCCCGTGGATGCCCGAAGGGCCGATTTTGTTTTTTTGATTTTATTGGAACAAATTTACGAGACGAATCAGAGGAAATTCAGAAAGAAATACCACCAAGAGTAAATAACGACCACCTTAATGCGTAAAAGAAGTTGTGTATTGCTCTCAAGCATTCCTAACATCCATCCAGCTTACCCATCCAGACTAGGGTATGCTCATGTGCGCAGATGTGAGTGCTATGGGATAAGGTTCCAATCTGCATGCGCAGGGACAAAACTATGGGGGGGGGTGAAACACCCCAATAATTTGGCAGCTGGCAAATTTTGATTCTTTTTTTATCAAAAAATATTGAAAAATCTTTTTTTGTTGACGAATTTTTAGTTTTCAAAAAATATTTGTCGGCAAATTTTATTTCTCCCCCCCCCCACTGAAAGCCAAATTTTAGCTCTGGTACTATACAATTTTAACTAGGGGTAGGTCTGGGGATCAAACGTAATTATTGAAAAATTCATGAGACTCAGCTGCACACCAGTCGAATACTGATAGCATGATGTGTGGAACAATGTCATTCTCTGTAATTGTAGAATGACTTGACGTAAAAAACGCGTGCCGGGTAGCTTACAAAACTCAAATTCAGATCGGGGAAATCCATAAAATCATTAAAAAATCCCTATGTGAAGATACTAACCTTAAAGTAGGATGAAAAAAAAAATCTAAGTTGAGACTGGAAATATGTAAAATAATAAAGTAGAGAAAGTGTATAACATCATCGAAAAAGCTCAAATAAAGATCGGAAACCCTCATGTTCCAGTGGAAAATCACATGTCATCATCGGAAAAACTCCCAAGCTGAGGTGCGAAAAACGAATAACATTATTAGAAGACTGATACTGAGCTTGAATACCCTGAATTATTATCAAAAAATCCCCATACACTGGGAAAGTCCTGAGGTGGAATAAATGTAAGTTCAGACCAAAAGTACATAGAATGAGGCGGAAGAAACCAAGACATCATCGGAAACATTTCAGGTTGATATTGGAAAACTCAGATTGAAACCGGGAAACCAATTACCTGAAAAGAAACTTTTAACTGAAAGGACACGTTTAAATTAAGAAGGGAAAACATAAATGCTGAGATGTACCCTAGATTGAAGTAGGGGGAAAAAAAAAAAAAAAAACGTATAGCACCGTGAAAAAATCTATGATTTGAGGTGAGAAAACCCATTTAATAATATTTAAACTTGAACTAAGGTCGAAAAACCCATTACATTATCTTAACTCCTTCCCGCACTTGAAGGAGAAAACTCCAAATCAACGTGGAAAGCCCGAAATTGATATTGAAAACACATAAAGTAAGTTGGGGAAACCCATAACATCACTGAAAAAGTCAAAGATGAGTTAGGAAACCTACATTGAGGTAGAGAAACTCCAGAACATTACTGGAAACCCAAAGTTAAAGTGATAAAAATCCATTACATTACCAGAAAACTCATAATTGAGGTCGAAAAGCTCCATAACATCATCAGAAAATCCCCAAGGAGAAACCAGTAGGGCATACTCAGGATTGGTTAATTTCGAAGAATTTCAAGTTAATGTTGGAACACTTCAATATGGAAAGAGGAAAACTTGTAACATTATCGGAAAACTCTAACTGAGGTCCGGAAACCCCGTAACACCATATCGGAAAATCCCCACTTTAAGAAGTTTCTCAATTTTAGGAAAGAAAACCCACGTTGAATTCGCAAGCCTGTAATATCATCATAAAAGCCGAAGTAAAGGTTGGCAAATCGGATGTTGATGTAGAAAATCCCATGACATCATTGGAGAAATCAAGACTGGAGTGGGGAAAACTCATACTGCGATTAGAGCGAGAAATGTTATGCTTAAAAAAAGCAGAGGTGAAGAGAAAACCCCAAGTTGTGGTGGTAGAATCCAAAATTTAGGCAGGAAACCCCAAACTGCGGTGGGAATGTCCTATAATATCATCAGAAAAACACAAAAAGTTGGAAAATTGAAATTACGTTGAGAAAATTCAAAGCTGAGGACGAGAAGACACGTCAAAGTTAGAAAGCAGCATAGCATACTTGAAAAGAATTGAAATCGAGTTGAAAACCCACCAAGTTGAGGTTGAAGAACTCAAGTCAGGGCGAGAAAATCCAAGACATGTATCCTTTTCCGCACCTGATTTCTCTTTTAAGTCACTGTCACAGTGATTTTTATGCCTTCATTCTGTTCATCTGCTTTCACTCTCTCGTGACTTCAGATATCTTTGTATAGCAAATGCTCCATCATCACTACCGATAGAAGAACCGAATCTGATGGTGAGGTCTGCTTAGCCCCCTATATCTGTGAATATATCTACCTGCCTGCCTGGCAGTCAGGCTGTCTTGCTCTTCTAAGCACATAATACAAGTCCTTCTCACACTATCGATATCCAAAAAGTTCTAAATCCAATATTCGAGATCTCTCTAATTTTCTGTGTCTAATAGCTAAGTTAGAGAGAAAATCACTCCACTGAAGGGTATAAATCAGTACACTGCTAGCCTCATCTTCCTTCTGAGCAGAGACGTGCCGAAGGTGGGGGAGAGTCCCGCGAAAATCTGTGAGAACAAAATCGACCAATACTGATTTCCTTTTTCAATTTGATTCGCTTATTATTTCGAAAATTTCAGTTAACCAACTCGATATTTTCAGCAGATAAAATGCAGATCTCTCTTCTTCCTGAGAAAAGTCGTTTCGGAACAAATCGCTGTTCTTAAGCGACAGTCTAGATTCTAGATCTAGGGTTTGAGGACTAAGATTTCACTAGCTCTCTATTGACCGCGCTAGTTCATCGAGTTCTACAAGATTTCGGTTTTAATTTTCCACGTAAAATCGATTAATGGTAAGTTCTTCAATAGTTATACTCAAATGTAAGAGCCTTGCCTGTCCATTTCTATTTACTCTAAAAGATCTGAATTGGGACGAAGCAGTAAGGTTCGATGCCTGGGGTGAAGTTGTCAGCAATCGATCTTCCAAGCAGAAAACTGGAAACGTAATTTTCTCAAATATTAAGCGAAAAAATTTTACGCTAAGCTTCATATTCAAAATCGTAATCTTCTGTCCTACTCCCTTCAAAACATTTTTCAACAGTAGACTGATACTAGCTGTATCTCCGAACATCCAACTACCCCAATTATCTTGGCATTTGATGGCAACCAAGTGGTAACGCGCCCGCTTCGCAATCCTTGCGTCTCGGGTTCGGGTCCCAACAATGCCGGAAAGCTGGTGACATTCGACTACCCCCATTAATATCCTAGCGAACACAGCGACTACAGTATATCAATCGAGATGGAAACATAGCGCGTCCTATATACCCCACCAGTTCACACGAATAAGGCATTACAATCGCAGAGCGTGTTACTACCAGATCAGAAAGACTGGTACTGTGCGTGTGCACGTCGTGGATAACTTACTCAACGTCGTGAAACACACGGCTAATAAGTGAACTACGGCTATACACTTTTCGGCACAGAGAAGGAAAATTTTAAAGCATCAAAACCGTGGGAAAAACAATGGCAAACTACCCTCACTAACCTGTCCAGGAGAATCACGTGTCAGAAACTATGACCACCAACTTCCGGCATCGGATATGGCGCCTGAAGAAGCGAGGAAAATGGGAGAAAAAGGTACATCAGGGTTATCGGAGATTATCATGTGACTCCATACCGACTAGAGCGGATGCGGTGCTTCAGAATTCGATTAATTTATTAAGATTATTATTATGATTTTATTATCAAACGCATAGTGGCCACACTTCGAGGAACTATCCAGAAGATCTTCAAATACTTATGATTCTAAATTCAAATTACTAATTTCGAAATCCGTAATCCAAATCGATACATTCAGTTGATTTTCAAAAATCAGCTATTAATTTTTACCCTGCTGCGAGGAGAGTGGTTCAAGTGTTTTCCATTGGAAATACCAATCATTCTCACTTCGAATTCTTCTAAGGGGGAGTCAGTTTCATATTTTACAACCGGAGCTAGAACATCGAAAAGTGAGTGGAACGAAATCGCTGTTTTGAAATCTCCCGCAATTCAAAATACCAAGGAAATTACCTACACTCGATTTTCAAGAACCCGGTATAATATTCTCACTTTCATAGCGTCAATTTGTCCTGAAGAAAATAATTACCGGCTTAGATTTTTAGTCCAGACCACAATAACGAATTCAGTTTAGTGTTTTTTCTTCTCTCCTTTTTCACTATTAAGAAACCCTACGAATCAGAAACAAGTTATGCTTGACTATCGGATTTCTCACATGGCGATAAATTAAGCCAATTTCTACAGTAAATGTCTCAAGAATAATTAATAAACGTAAAGTTAAACTTGATTTTAATTTCGAGTGGCAAATGGCGCATCGTTTACACAATAAACCGAAAATCGATAACGTAGTTATACATATTTTACAATAATAAAACATATTTTTATGACACGATATGATAGAAGCGTCTGCACGGACGGTTTGTTTTTGATATTTTAAAATATTCGTTATTTCATTTCCTGCATGGGGGCCGTTCGATAAAGCAAATGAGGATATTTATACGAAATTAGAAAACACAATAAACGTATGCATAACAAATGAATGCACATCGAATGTGGACCAGTGAGTCTGACATATCGGTGACGAATTGAAACATCAGACAGCTAAACCTGATTACTCGACTAAATTTGTTTCGTTCTTTCATTCTATATTTCTTTGCATACAAATCAGTTTAAACCCTTTACTCGAAAACAAAATATATTTCAAAGTCGCGATTTTCTTTTCGCTGTTTTACAAAGCATCCGGATTATATTGGACAGAAGAGAATTGCAAAACTTTTTCAATTTTGACTAAAATTCGCCCTCAGGCTTAAATTAGTTTTCGGTATTAGGTATTATTAATCTACCGTATAATGGTATTTCGCCATCCTCTGTACGGTTCTACACAAACGCAGGCAATGAAAGTTGAAACGCTTGGAAGGAACTCTAGTTCTTATCCAGGCTCAGCTATAGATTCGGAAAATCTCGATATTTTTGTTCTTTCTGCAAAGCGCGTCACAACTGCAGAGAAAATAGTTTTTCGAAGTATTTGGGTACTCCGAAGAATCGATTTTGAGGTCATTCGCGTAAAGTAATCCGAAATTAGCAAGTCAGATATTTGGGCCAGCCTGTGCAGTAAATTACATTCCACTAGCGCCATGTTGGATACTCACTGATAAGATCGTGATCACTGATCGACTTTTTCCAGGGGGAAGAAGCAAGACACTTTCAGGGAGCAAGCTCTTTTCCAAGCAGAAAAACACAACCATTCTCACGATTATTGGCTGATTTTCTTTAAGGAGAGGAGATGAGACACTTCCCGGAAGCTAGATCCTTCTCAAGAAAGAAACAAAAACATAAAGTTTCTCAAGATTCTCAAGATCATTGATTCATTATCTTTAAGAGGAGGGGAACAGAACTTTCAAGGGGCAAGGAGGTCCTTTTCAAAGAGAAGAAACATAACACTTTTCATCGCAGCCTGATTTTTCATGGAGTGGCGACAACTTCTAAGCCAAGCCCTTTGAAGCGGAAAATATAACTAGTCTCATGATCGCTGGCTGACTTTTTTCCAGGGGGAGGATACAAAATCTTCCACTATTTTCAAGAAGGAGAGACAACATTTTTCATGATCGCAGGCTGTTTTTTTTTTTTAGGGGGAGGAGCAAAACACTTCCAAGATGCAAGGAAGTCCTTCTCAAGAGAAGAAGCAAGATCTTGTTCGTAACTGGCCGATTTTTTCCAAGAAGTAAAGACAAGACATTTCCAGGAGACCCGGCCCTTTCAAGGAGAAAAGCACATAGAGTCTCATGGTCACTGGATGACTGTCTTTCAAGGGGAGGAGCCAAGATGCTTCTAGGGAAACAGGTCGTTTTCACGCAGAAAAGAAACGTTTTTCATGATCGCTAGCTGATTTTTTTCAGGTAGTAGGGATAGGTCCTTTTTAGGAGACCAAGCCTTTTTAAGAAGAAAAACGTAACGAGTCTTATGATCACAGGCTAATGTTTTTCGATGAGAGTATAGACAAGACATTCCAAGGAAGGAGATCCTTTTCAAGGAGAAAAACATACGTTTTCAGTACGATACTGTACGTTCTGAAAATGAAACAAGGGAAAAACTTCATTTTGCTCCCTTAAGGTCTCCAAGTACAGTGAAAAAGTAATCTACTTCCATGTACAGAATGAAAATTAGAGGACTTGGGGTTATCATCTGTAGGAACCAGGTGGTAAAGATTACACACGTTTTCTCAAAAAACGGATTTTGTCACTTGGGAGCTTTTTAACAGGCTCCATTTTTCATTGTTTCCTGCATGCGTATAGGAAAAAGGCTTTCTCAAAGACCTATAACGACCAGATATCATCTAGTCTTCGACCCAATTTTCGATTTCAAAATGACTAAATGAGATTAAAACGAAGGTAACGAAACGAAGAAGGAATCAATTTGAACTACTGGTAATTTGATATAGCTAAATCTCAAAAATTAAAATACTCAACTCATCACAAGCTGAATCAAAACTCATTTCAGATTTGCTGACAATCCGTGGCATTTGCATATACACGCAAAAGAGTCCCTCCAGGTGACTGTTACCAAAAGCAGCATAATTAGGCAGTTTCTATAAAAGGGGGTAACTTTGTCAATTGATCAAAGTCTCAAAAAACACGGGAAAAAAAAATTCGGTCGAAAAAATCAATTTTGAGATTTTGCGGTTGATTTCTACAGAAAAACCATCGCAATAACGAAGAGACAAGATTTACGCGCACAAGAGAGAAGAGGGAGAGTGAGAGAAAGAGAATTATGAAAGATAATGAGAAAAAAATGCGAATGTCTGCGTTCGCTTCTTCGTGGTTTTTCGGAGCTCACGAATAAATCCGATGTTCTGAATTGTTACCATGAAGAAGAGCGAGAAATTACCTTTTCAACAAGCCCTTGTCAAGGCTGGTAACGTGATTCCGCGGCGAGTGATGGCCGCTTCACCGAGTGGGAGAAAAAGGTGTGTCTAACTTTAAAAGCGTTTTTCCCGAGAACGTGTTTTTGCGCATTCTCCTTACACTCACCTTTGACCCCTTGTACGTATCTCCGGAACGAAAAACGCTACAAATCTCGCCAATAGCTCGTTGGAATGGGCATTCATTCCTCTATTACATACTGTCCATAACTCAAAATTTGTCGGATCAACAAACCCTTTTAATAGAAATTGCCACGTATACTGTTCACTGATTGGTGGATTTGGACGATAACATGACATGGGCAGATGATGATAAAGAAGTTCTCCAAAAGATCCTAAATTAAGCTCATCTGATTGGAAATGAAAAAAGCTACAACTTTTGTTAGCATTTCTTCATAAAAATCAATATAAAAACCACAAGCAATACTTTTATGAGTACATGTTCTTAAGGTGTAATGTACAGGTATAATATCATGTTTTCGTCTTCGACATTAGCGCTCCTGGTGGAACTTGTATATGCGAATGAATATGATAATGTGACCAGTCACAAGAAAAAGACCCTCAGTGCATCGAAGTGTTCTAAGGAAAGGGCCCTCGCTTCAATGTTACTAAGGGCCCTGTTCTTGGAACATTTTGATGCTACCAAGGGCCTTTTTTTCTTGTAACAAGTTACATTTGATAAAATCTAAGTCAGTTTATAATCTGTTGACACTGAGTACTGACTGCGACTGGTGCCTGCAAGCTGATCTACAATGAATTCCCTATCTCCCCTGAAAATAATTTTCCACCCAAAACTCCTTTCCATCACAGTTTTCTCCCTGAGAATATTCCCACCGCCCATCACTATTTTTTAGTGTTTTTTTTTTCTACTCTTTTCATTTAGGTGATGGTTTTATTTTACAAAAATGATTACACCGCTTTGTTAAATACTTGGTAGTGACCTACCTCAATAAATTCAACATCAAGATACCAAAGAATGAATAAAACGTGAAAAAACATCAAGTCCCCCCCCCCAAAAAAAAAGAAAGAAAGAAAGAAATCGATTTTTATCGATTATAATTGATAAGTTGCGTTCTGTAATCGATTATAACCGATAAGAAAAATTATCAAATTTCCCATCCCTATACGAGACATAAGTCAGTCAACAGCTCAGGTGTAAACCACCCCCACATTTACTCAGCCAGGCACTAATCAACTCACACACACTTAAGGCCCATTTACATTTGTCACTTAAGATGATCATCTTGGATGAATCACCAAACACGATTTCATCTTCACTTCCTTCACAGTGATCACCGAAAATGAGAAGTGAATGGAATCAATCCCCAATTAATTTTTAGTGGAAGAGCCTTTCATCGTTTCCTGGAAAACGATGACTCATCACGGTTCAACGCCTAGTGAAAAATGTGAATTTCACTTTCGGTGAATCATCCAAGATAATCATCTTACGTGACAAATGTAAATGGGCCTTCAACTATAAATCCAAGGTCATGACTCCGTAGCCCTGGATGAAAGTGAACGATGAAACGAAGAAAAGCTGAAAAAATGATGAAAATGTGTGAACACAGATAATTTACTCTGGTTGAATCATTTTGAGAGATCACTCTGAATAATCATCAGAAATGAAACAGTGTAAATCCCCCTTTAATAAGACTCATGTGTAGTTCTTCATTTTTGAGGATTCAATTTAGAGAAGAAAAAAGAGAGAGCGGGGAAAAAATCTAAGTGGAAGTTCATAGTATTCAGTTTTCAAGATTTTATCCAATGTTAAGTTTTTATCAGACCTCTCCTCCCTTTTGGGCTTAAGTGTTTAAATGTTCATAATGACTTAAGATTTCATTACATACCCTCATACTCCTGGTTATAGCAGAATTTTTATAAATTTCTATTTCGTGCGGAGGTCACGGAAATATGTTATTTATGAAGCCTGAAAATCTTGGTACGTTTAATGGGATTTTATCAAGCAGGTTCGGGTCCACAGTGGGAAGTTAACAAATTATTATTGAAAATGACCACTGCCACTTTTTAACGTTTTTTTGACGATTGTATTTGCCAGCCCTCGAATAATGCAGTATCGCTCTTGGGGATGATACTAACATTTTTTTAATAAGAATTTTAGAAACTTTTCTTAACCTTTTTCAATCAATAGTTAGTAGTTTTTTTGTTGTTTTTTTTTTCGTTTGTCACATTCCAAATTTGATCTAACTACGGGAAAGTAAAGATTCAGAAATTTTTCGGGGTTTGAGGACGGGGAATTTCTAAATATAAAGCCTAGTAGGGACCTCGCATTTTTAATTATTTGATTATGATGGGGAACAAAGGTCAGCTAAGCAATTTTAAAAAGCCTATAAACTATTCTATTTCAGTACTTTGGAAAAAAGTGACAAATGGACACATTCATTACCATAATGGAAAACGCACATGGGTTGGGGGGATGGGTTTTATGCGGGTTATTCAGTGAGCCGGTCCGCATAATAATCCTCGAAGAAGCCTTTGATCCCAATTTTTTATTTTTTGTGCTCGATTTGATGGTAATTTCACTGTACTATTAGTAGGTATGCATGCCCAACTGATCAACTATGCCGAATTTGAAAGGGGAAACTTTATCAATTCGTTAAAATAAATGGCAGGAACGATAAACTTGCAACGGTAGAAGAATGAGTGTAAGCAATAATAAATGCAAAAATGCACTTTATGTACTGAATGATAGTAAATGCAATACATGAAGGGTAAAGAATCAAAACTCACATTTGCCATATTACTTCAAGGGCGCTAATAGGCAAGATACTGTACATGGGTGCAGGAATAATATCTTTACTGCGCCTGTAAATGTGCGATATATATATAACATACTTCACGCTCACAGGCGCAACAAAAATATTCCTGCACCCGAGTACAGTATTTGGCCTATTTGCGCCCTTGAAGTAAAATGGCAAAAGTGAGTTCTGATTCTTTAACCTTCATATGTATAGCACGTATGAAAACCAATACACACGACTG
Source organism: Acanthococcus lagerstroemiae (assembly GCA_031841125.1). Taxonomy (NCBI): domain Eukaryota; kingdom Metazoa; phylum Arthropoda; class Insecta; order Hemiptera; family Eriococcidae; genus Acanthococcus; species Acanthococcus lagerstroemiae. Next base: position 28,569,426 of record CM063114.1, read on the forward strand.
GATTTTAATGTTTCATGCATTATCATGAGTCACACACTAAGATAAACTGTCTCAATTTATGAACCCAAAAGTCTTGATATTCTTCAACCGATAATCTCCATTAACCCTGCATCAAGGATGGCGGAAACATCGGCACGCGAGAATACATTACATGAATGAAACATGTAATTTCTAAAATGTTCAACCATACTGAATTCAATTTTGAGGTTATTCTGACCGCGATTCTTACCCTAACAGTACCAATGAAGACAGTGACTTGCAGGGGCGTAGCCACGGGGAGGGGGGTCCGACGCCTTCGGCATCAGCCGGAAATGTGAAAACATTAAAATTTATTCTGGTAATAGTAAGTATTACACCTGTAATGTTGTAAAAGTGGAACAAATTCCCCCCCCCCCTCACCCTTATATCTAGTCTGCCTACGCTACTGGTGACTTGGTAATATTAGAAAATTGGTATACAATGGAATCAGTTACATCAGGAACTAGATTTCCTGAGCCAATGAATTCATTTCTGATGTTTCAAGCATTCCTCTTCCCTGCATAGCACAAGGAGTAACTTGAAAAACTGGAACCCTAATTGTGAGAACAACTACCTATATAGTCAGTTTGACTTTTTGGTTTAAGTGACAGACTAATGCATGAACTAACTGCTTGTTTCCATTTTTCGATCACGACTTGATAAAATGAGCTGTTAAGCTCAGTCTGTCATTTGAGTTAGGTATTCACGGCAAAATAGCGCAAACTAGTTTCAGTTAAGTTCTATTTTTCAACATGCGTTCTTTTTTTAAATCATTATATTCTCATTCTATCGTGTAACCTATTTTCCCTATCACTCCTAGTAGCAATTTTAACGTGCCGATAAATGACAGCCAATTTGAAATTTCCAGAAATTTTGCACCTTTACTTCTTAATTTGACTGAACTGCATCCAACAGAGCGGCTGTTCTTTAATTTTCATGACTTTAGATTCGGTTGAATTTCCAAATCTCGTTGCACAGGCAACAACGAAATCCATTTAACTGTCGAATGAAAACAATCTTCCCTTTAGCGTTCGCCCGAGCACAAAAACAACTTCGACGATCGAGTGGGATTCGGCTCTCTATTTCCATTAATTTCGAGCCACCTTATATACCGAGTGTCGAAGAAATAAAGGAAACTTACGGTAGCAGGTGGCATCTTTTAATGTCTACGAAGACGGTACCGGCTCGAATGCATCTTACCAGTCAGTCACTGGCGCGCCCCGCGTCCCCAGTTTCCTATAATTAAAACATCAGCCCGTTGTTTCTGCAGATGCGTTAGTATTTATGAGAACTCTTTAATAATTTCAAAAAGTTTACTTCCCCCTAATATGAAATATTTTGTTACACCTATTACACTACCCTTTTACGGTTTTACAAATTAGGTATAATTCGTTTTCGCGCGCTAATATTAACCCGTTCGGATAATTTATTACCATTTTTTTTCTCTCTCGCCTTGTTAGAAATTTCTTGAGATTACTTCATGGTCTACGGAATCTAGAATAATCAACAAGGAAAGCGAGAGCAGCTGAGTTACGCAGGAACGGAAAACGAGTCGAACTTCGGCGGTAATAAATGTAGATATTTACACCTATATGGCAAAACTTGAACACAAACAAAAAATTTATTTATTTGACAACTTTCCCATTCGCAGAAATATCATCAACTTTCACGACTGATTTGTTGCGAATAATTTAAACAATTTCCTTTTTTTACATTTTTCACAAACTTTCGGCGAAATGCTATAGCTGTAAAAACGAGAGACCTCGAACTTAACCCCTTCCCTCATTTTATTCTTTACAAAAATAGTAATTTATCGATCGAGCAAAAAGATTATGGAAGTGAGATGAAAATATTTGTCTAAACATTTCAAATTACAAAAATTCGAAAAAGTTAGCAACGTTCCATACATAAGGATTGTAACCTTCAAAATGGGAAGAATTCATTTGAAATTTATGGAAGGAAAAACGTACCTGTAACCTCATATGGCAAGACACTTCAAACAAAAAGCAGTACACAGCTGATGGCTGCATGCTATTCGTATACTGAGAAAAACTTACGACAGAAATCACTAAAAATTTTAGTGCTTATCTGACATTATTTAATTCATATACTTTCCAGCTACAAATTATGGCAGGTTAAAATTCATTAGAATTATAGTACATATATGTGGCAGTTTCAATAAAAAGTGGTAACTTTGTCGATCCGACGAATTTTGAGTTACAGACAGTACATAATAGAGGAATGAATGCCCATTCCAACGAGCTATTGGCGAGATTTGTAGCGTTTTTCGTTCCGGAGATACCTACAAGGGGTCAAAGGTGAGTGTAACAAGAACGCGCAAAAACACGTTTTTGGGAAAAACGCGTTTGAAGTTAGACACACCTTTTTCTCCCACTCTGTCAAACAGCCCTAACTCGCCACGGAATCGTGTTACCAGCATCGACAAGAGCTTGTTGGAAAGGTAATTTTTCGCTCTTCTGCGTGGTAACAATTCAGAACATCGGATTTATTCGTGACCGCCGAAAAACTACGAAGAAGCAAACGCCAACATTCGCATCCTTTTCTCATTCTCTTTCATAATTCTCTTTCTCTCTCTCTTCTTCTCTCTCCGGCGCGTAAATTACATCTTCTTGTTATTGCGATGTTTTTTCTATAGAAATCAACCAAAATCTCAAAACTGATTTTTTTTTACCAAAAAATGTTTGTTTTTCTTTTTTCGCGTTTTCTGAGACTTTGATTGATCGACAAAGTTACCCCTTTTTATAGAAACTGTCACATATTATAATAAGATTGTAATAATTTTTACTATAAATTAGTAAACATGACTATAATTTGTTACAAAAAAGCATGTGAAGTGCTGAACGTCAGAAACTTGATAGAATGACGAGTAATTTTTGTCACTATTTCTTCTCTCATCAATTCAAATTTCACTGATAATGAATACTGAATACTAATGTAACCTTTATTTTATTACATTGATTTATCTTCACTCTTTATTTTCAATTTTCAGTTAGAAGCCCGGTAGTCCAAAAAAAAAAAAAAATTAAGCTGGTACTAACAGGGTTATAATGTCCGGTTGGACGTATGGCAATGCACGCATGTCAAAGTGGCCCCTGAGACACCGCACCTCACCCCTGGAAACTACACCTTCGAGTATTGCATCAGTGGCCAAAAGGAAGGTACACAGAGGGTTAGAGGTCAACAGGGGATTTCTCATAAGAAAAAAATGCAATGTCTTCTAAAACTCCTTACAGTAAACTATCAAAGTAGATCACACAAGTAAAAAAGAATCACTTTTACCCCAAACCCCAAATAAGCCAATTTTTTATGATTTTGTTTTTACAGTACATACCCAGACTGTATACTGAAACATTCACTTGTCTGATACCTCAGTTGAAGAAAGCTACATAAAAATATGAAAACACGATGGAACAGTTTTAGCCAATATGCGAAGCGTACTTTAACTTTAAAATTCTCGAATAAAATTAGAATTTACACAAAATTTGTTTTCAACCACTCTAAATCAATTAGGATACACTTCAAAGAATATTTCTTTTTTTTTCTGGTGAAAATGTACTCCCTCCCACTTTTAACACGTTTCTGAACAAATACATCCCCCCCCCCTCAATGTTAATTTCTGAAGCGCTATTCAACTGTTTTCCGTTCTTACTGATGTCAACGTGGTCATGTGAGTAATCTTTACAAAAGAAGAGGGAAAAAAACGATTTCCAACTTTTCAACAAAAAAAAAAAAGTGATCCTAATTTGATTCTAATGGTAGAAGTTTTGGGGTGTGTATTTTCAGAAGGAAGGAATCAAACTAGTCAGATATCAAATTCTTGTACAAACATGAAAAAATTACAAATTATTAAAAATAAGGAATATTTTAATAACACTAGCTGCAGCATGTCACTTTCATCACCAAATTAGGATTAAAAAAAAGACTAGTCTGATTTTAGTAACTTGAAAATGTTTTTCATTTGGAGTACTTTTATTTGGGATGATCGGCGCCATCTATTATGACAGTAAAACAATCGCTATAAAATTATAAACTGAATAAAAGAAATTATTTTGGTATACTTTTCAAAATTGGAAAAAGTAGCGACAGAAAATATTTCAGTGCTCCACATGGGTTAAATATTTTGACTTGCGCTCTTAGAATGATATAATCGAAGTACAGACCTTTATTACCAATTGTAATTCGACTTTTTTCTTTTTTTTTTTTTTTTTCGTTGCGAGTTGGTTTATTTTGAAATCGAAAAAAGAAGCCATAATTAGTAGTTTTACTCTACAAGAAGTTTTATTTGAGAAAAAGTGACCTGATCCAGAAAATTTGTTCCGCACAACAAAACAAAAAACCGATATAAAACAGTTAGAAAAAAAATTGTGTAGAGGCTGAACGGAGCTTTGAAATAGGCTTGTTCGGGGTCTCTTAATGAAATTATGGCCTTTACTGAATGTTAATCAAGTCAAGGTCAATAACCAATAACTGACAACTCCTCCACTGTGAGCTACACCCTAATCCCACAAATTCAACTTTTGATAGGACTATGATTTTGATGTTTCTTCCCAACTCTGGGCCTAGAAGAATTTTTCTCTTTTGCAATTCAGGTGGATTCAACGCTACGCCAGACTTCATACAACCTTTCTAGAATTGTTTAGAACTGTCTGAAACTCTTCAAGATTCATTTAAGATTATTTTAGATTTGTTACAGTGTCTATTGAACATGTTTATGATCCTTGGCAGATCTTCTCGAAATGATTACGAATATTTAAGATTCTTTTACGTTTCTTCACAACTCGTTAAAACTCGTTTGAGACTGTTTTAGATTTGTTTACGACTCTTCATGATCCTTAAACTTTCCATACGACTCAAGAACTTTTTAAAGTTGTTTAAGACTCCAGCTAGCGTTTTAAGGTAATTCACCACATATAGGTTTCTTTTCTAACCTTAAACTTTAACATGACGTTAGGAAGCTCGAAACAGTTTCAGAGGGTTCAGAAAACCTTGGACTCTAACAGACTGCTAGTACGGCTTAAAATTTTCAGTTGAAGGGGGTGTGACTGAATCAGTTTCTGGGATCTTTTTCTCCTACTCTCAATCCTTCAGATGCAACCGAGAGTACCCCAATTAGTTCCAGTTCCATGTACTTTACACTGAAAACAGGGTTTCACGGATCGCTGAATTCATATTTCTGGGGTAATTTTCTATCTCCCTTCAACTCTTCAGGCTCCATGAATCAGTGACTTCAAAACCTAAATTTCTACATATCTTGTAGTTGTCCCCCCCCCCTATTCTGACGCAGGCCCATTCGGGGTATTTCCGAGATAGGGGGTGCGATATCGCGGAACCAATTTAGCATGCCTGCATCGCCATATGCCCCACTATCATCGATCTTGTAGTTGACGTTAATTAGTATCAGGCTCCTGTAGAACCTAAACTATTCGAGTGAGAAAGAAAGAGACTTCAGGAATGAGTTCAACAGCCCATGAAACCCTGTTTTAAATGCAAAGAATTTGGAATTCGGAGTAATAGGAGATTAGCCTTCTGTGACGCCTGAACAATGGAATGGTCTGCAGAAATAAATTCAGTGATCCAGAAAATCCTGTTACCAACGTAAATAACACACGGAAATTGGGATAAATCAAAATTAGCCTCCTACAACACACGAACGGTTGAATAGAAGGGGAAAAGGATTTCAGAAATGGATTCAGTGGCCCTTAAAATCCAAACCTGAACCAAAATTCTAACCCGCATGAAGAGGTTTTAGTTATGTTAGAATCTCAACTTCTCAAGATTAATGCTTATTTTCCATATGAACTTCGACTCCTTTGAGGCACAGATTATCCTCAGCTGATTTTGGTCAACTTTTGTAAATAATATTTATACGTAAATAAAACCAATCTGAAAAGTGATCCATTGAAAAATCGCAAGTAAAAAATCACGATCATCCTTCTATTGGACCCAAAATTTAGAATAACTACACTATCATTTTTGTGAAGTTCCCTACAAAGCTGTGAAAAAGTAGATAAGTGCATTAATAGAAAATTGAGTATCTAAGACTGAAAAAAAAAATGATACCATGAAATGAAAATTCTAGCTCCACAGAGGTTCACAGTGATCCTAACCATCAATCGGTAAAGTAATCCGTTATCGATGAGACTTTTTAGGACACTTTTTCAAGACTTTTCAATACTTATTCATTTTTATTTTCATTTTACGAGTATTTTACAAACACAGACGCGAGGCAACAGCATCAGGACGTCAATCACTGCCCTATTAACGATTCTTTCAAGCAAACTCTCCTAGTTCAAGATTCTTTAAAACTCTTTTAAACTTCTTCGAAGCTCTTTCTAAAATTTATCAAGATTTTTCCAAGATCCTGCAACCCTTTCAAACATTTTTAGGGGTTTTAAGCACTTGATCTTCAATCCTTTAAAGACCTTTATGACTTTTGATGCCTCATTTTAAAAAAATTAGCCAAGACTCTCTTAATTCAAGACTCCTTAAAATCCCTTTAGACTTTCTTCGAAGCTTTTTCCAAAATTCATCAAGATTTTTCTAAGATTCTGCAACCCTTTCAAACATTTTTAGGGGTTGTAAGCACTTCTTCAACCCTTTCAAGACTTGTATGACTTCTCGTGCCTCATTTTTAAAACCAGCCAAGACTCTTCAAATACGTGCTTAGAAACCTCTTAAGACTTTCTGTGACTGGTTCCTTGAAACATTCAAATCTGTTTGAAATTCGTTCAGACTCTTCTAAGACTTACTCAAGGAAGTTCAAGTACTCTTTATGATCAGAAATGGACTAGAATTTGAAAGACTACCGAGAGAATGGCACTATCGGCCAAACTTAGGAACTCTTAATACACCGGGCGATCAAGAAATCTTCTGGGTGACTTACCTGTCTTATCCATTCCTGTTTAAGATCAACCAAGACTCTTCGAGATCCATTTAAAATTTGGTGAGACTATAAGACTATTCTAAACTTATGTAAAACTTCAATGCTATTTTAGACTTGCATAAGATTCGTTTGGATTCTTTCTAACTTGTACGACTCTTCCAGATCACCTTCAGCTTTTTCAAGACCCTTTTAGTTGTTTTTCAGACCTTTTCTTAACGCTCTTGTAGACGGGTCCAAGACTCCTTAGGACTCCTCTAGACTTCCCTCTAAAACCATCAGGGACTTACAAAAAGGACAATTACAGGAAAATAGGCATACTATGTATTTTCTACTGAATAAAGTTGACCAACTGATTGTCCAATTTTGATAACTGAGGAATATTTTTGAAACTGATAAGTATAAAATAAAAAACCCGAACAAGAAGTATACAATATGCGTCGTCAATTCACGCGTAGAAAGCGGATTTGGTAGGTCAGATTTTAAACTTCAAGACTACGTATCTCGGTAACGAAAGCATATTGTTCGATGTGACCAATGAATTTCAATGGAGCAAGTGCAAGTCTTAGAACTGATGCGATGTCTCTCCTCTCTCAATTATATCTCAGATTTGAAGCTTTTCTTTTTAAAATACATTTAAGCTCTTGGAACAAAACACAGCAAAATGCTTACTGGAAGTCAATTTAGCAACGTCAGCTGTTCACAAGGTCTCATTTTTTCGTCGTTCACGTTCCATTACTTTTCAACATTTCAAAGAAAAATTATAGACACCAAATCGTACGTTTGTATAAATTACAGAGAACATCAGCCACGATGCTCTTTAGTCACGTAAAGTTCGCCCGCAAAGATGAAAACGCTGGCAGGAGAATACTCTCACTCTCTTTCTCTTTCACTTTCATTCCGAGTAAGTTCTCACGATATAACTTGCTTTTCGGTGCGCTGCTTTTCCTCGCAGACGCGAATTAAAAGACAGGGTATCGGTACGTCGATTCGAAAACGACCAGCCATTACACGAAATTATTTGATTTATCGAATTTCGTTTTTGAAAGTTTACACGGACTTCATGCTGTTACTGTGCCGCCGCAACTGCGTAGATCTGTATAGTAATCGATCTTTGACTCAAAACTTTCGATGTCAACAAGCAGAAAGTTTCAAATCAGTTATTTACTAATGTTAATTGATAATACGAAGCCGGGGATTGTACGGATTGTCGAGAACATTCGCAGGCTACGGAAAACAACTGAAAATGTTTGAAAGCTCAAACAGGAAAAAATCTTCCAAGATGGAACAATGTGATAGTTTGAACATATAAAAAATGTGTTTCTTTAGATAACAACCTAATCAAGTTTTCTAATGACTGGTGAACTTCTAAATTCTTGGTAATTTTTGCAACTAATTTGAGTTCAATTTTCTGGCTTTTGGCACGAATATTGGCCGCAATCAAGATTCTTTGCCCTCAAGTTCACATCTATTATCCACGCATTTTTTTGTATTTTCTATCTTTTCTGCCATTTTTACTAAGTCATGTATCCAATCTGTTATTAGGTACTTACGGAAACGACTCTTTTTTGGACCTATTTCCAATTTTTCTAGTAGACTCTGCCATCTTTGCACACTGGAAAAATTCGTAGGAAGACAAATACAAGATAAACCAAGTTTTTAACATCTTACCAACTGAAGAACTGTTTTGTGCAAAGCTTCCTCCTCCCTTTCCGAACAGTCCTTCCGTGTCAATTTTTGTATTTTCATTAATTTACCCCAGATAATTAACTTTTCCTGCAATTTCTGCGCCTTTTCCGTGTTTTCTTATTTCCGTTTCTTTTGTCAGGTCTTTCTGTAACATAATTTCGATATTTTCTTTTGATATTTCTTATCTGTCTCATTAAGGACATACCGAAACAATTTTCTCGGGCAGAGAGAAAAAATAGATTCTACTTACGCTAACAGGGAAACAATTCGAAAATCGGCAAGCAAATGCTTTAAAATAAGAAGTAATAACGCATCATGAAGTAATTTAGACGCAGAGCCTACCACATGCAGCTAGAAGAATTATAAGGGAAGAAGGTATTTTCCAGCTACATGTTAGTCAACACTGTTTCCTCATTTCATGACGGCCAACGGGAGAGTAGTTCTCCCACTGAACTCTCTGCCACGCTGTAAAAGACGTTTGCTATATGTATAAGCCGGTGCACGATAGAAAACAAGGCATTTGGGTACTACCTATAAGCTCGACAGAAGATGAATGGGACTATTTTTAACACATTATTCTCATCAAATATATAATTTAAAAAACTGATATATCTCGATTTGTGATATGGAATAAGAAAACCACCCTTACGTCAGAAAATTCAATTTCTTGTTTATGACATAAGCTGTTGGAACTGCATTACTCTTTCATATAAGACCACTACTACTTTGTAAAAGTGATGCCTGATAGCTCTAGGACTGGTCTGTACAGATACAAACCGGGTCGAGAAGTAGCACAGTATCTTTAAACGTGTTTTTCTAGAAATTTCATTTTCTTATGTAAAGTCAGTTTTCTCATTCTACATCACATTTAAGATTTACATTTAATAATGATACAAAAAAGCCAACTAAAAATACAATTTGGCCAGCTAAAAACATTTTTGAAATTGAAGAAAAGTTTGGAGTTTTTTCCTTTAAACATGTCTCAGTTGGTAATTTTCATCTCTGTTTCATCCTTTCTTTCATTTTCAACTTTTTCATGAAGTTTCATCCTCATTTTTTTCTCTTTTACAATTTTTGCCTTTCCTGTCTTTCCTGTATGATACAAACAAGCGAGGAAAAGATTTCAGTTTGATTTTTCCGTCAAAATTTGGTAAATAAAGTCTTCTAAGCCTTTTTTCTCGACACTGTGGGCGTGTTTCCAGCTACCTAACCACAGCCGTGGCACAAGGTACTAAAGCAACATTTTTGGGGAGAGGGTGAGACATATTTTATTTTCTCAAGTATAATGAGTGAATTCTTTCAACTGGGAAAATTTTTACCCACGCAGTGTGACTACTGAAACTGAAAACTAAAAGTAGGGGACTACTAGGATACTTGGGAATTCATTCTCTTACTTAAAAAAATAGTTTCAGTTTTCCACGATTGATTTTTCATAACCTCGAATACAAAAATAATAATTTTAATTTAGTTTTGGGGAAATGATCGCATAAAAATATTTCAAATGCTTTTTGATGAAATGGGTAAACTGCTGGGAAACTCCGGGGGACTCGATTTTGAAATGAGTAACTGCTGGAGGACTCTGAAAGACCCGGTTTTGAAATGAGTAACTTTTAGGAACCAAAGGACCAGTAAACGACCAGTCACCTCAAATTTTCCAACAGAGATGATTGAGTTTCTAATTGGAGTAGATTTCAAAACGAAATAAAAGTCCTTCTTCTCTGTGATGTAACCCGGATCTATTTTTTCTATTATCACAATCAGCTTGTGTTTTCTGGTATTGTTATTAAGTCTCTCGTGCGTGATAGCCACACGTAGGTATAAACTGGTTTATTCACACATATGTGTACTAATATTTAGAATAACCCAGATGTGAAATCTGGATGATTTTAATAGTCAGCAAAAATCACTATTGTAGCAAATAGAATAAGGTTTCAGACTGACATTGCATCAATACTACTATCGATCACTGGTGACGATTGCTCACTTCATTGGAAGGATTGCGGAATTTTAGGTTCAAATGGCTTTTTTTTTTAAATATTAGGATTTTTGGGTCAAAAATTAGGTACTATTTTTATTGAAAAATGCAAAACATTTCCCTTGCAGGGTGTCTAACAAATCTGAAATTTGAAAATACTTGACATTACTTGACCTCTTTTCCCCTAGTGATTATTGACTCAGGGCCCAAAAACACAGACGGTAACGCCTTTCTCAGTACCAGCATATCAGACATCTTTGTACAATAGTATACGTAGCAACTTGGAGTAGTATAAATAAAGAACTAATATTTTCTTTTCCAAATACCTCATTTTCAAACATCGTTTATCAACATATTATATACATTTCAATATGACTCTGGATATTTTTTGGTTCCATTTTCAACTTTTTCTTATAGATTTAGTGGTAACCACAACTTGAAACAACCATCAAGTGTGTTGTGATGAAAATTAATATTATAGAAAGAAAATAATACTTTACATAGAATATGAAATTTGAATGAAAATTGTGACAAACACATTAATATTTTTTAGAATCAATATTCAAACATTTAAACTTATAACTAATTTTCTGCAGCAATTTTTGATTTTTCTCTTTTTACATGACCAGGACCAAAAAAAGTTGACTTTATTTGACTTAATTGACCTCTTCCCAAATACTTGACTTTATTTGACTACCTACTTGACTTACTTCACCTGTTAGACACCCTGCCTTGTGACCTAGTATTTCGTGGAATAATCCCCCCCTATTTTTTGTTGAGGACAGAAAAATCCGCCCTAAACCTCGCAGGATTAACACCATTGCTATCAATAATTTTTTCATACAACTCTAATGGCCAATGAGTTTCAAAATTAATTTATGAAGCATATGTATCTAATATGTAAATACTCGTAGTACATCCTATCGTTCAATTTTTTATGCAACTCCAACGGCTAGTACAAATTATCATGGAACACATCTACTAGATCTGTACTCCTGACTCCTACCCGGCTCGTTACAAAATACAGACTCTTCAATCGTGCATTGTAGTATACCCGTCGTTTTCCACCGTTCGACTAGCTATGAGAGCTATCTGGTGGGAGAAAAGCTGACTGACTGCATGACAAGGAACTGCGGAACAGTGTTGACCAACAAGCAACGGGAAACTACCTAGCTCGTCATTTTTATCCATATTACATGATATATCATTCCATTTTTTTTAATGTGCTGGTACTCTCCAAATCGATTCAATAGGACAATGTTTTTCAAAGTTTGAGCGAAATTGGTCAAGTGTAACCTAACTATACGTTAAGGGACTTTTTGATAATTTGAGATTCTCTAAAAGCTAAAGCCTCTCTACACGACTCTAATTTTTTTTAAATAAAGGGTATAATGGAATATTCTGAATTATATTACCTTGAATTCCTTCCCTCTTTCAATCAATTCTTTAGCAGGAGGTTTCAAAATTTTGAAAATTAATCTTTTGTGGAGCCAAGAGGCCTAAAGGAAAGAAAAGTGAGAAGGACCCCAGAAATGGATTCACTGACCGTTAAGACCACCCATTTCAAAAAGAAAACACTACTTGTTAGGCTTATATGGGGAAGATTCAGCTCCTACAGAATCTAAAATTCTCAAAATAAGGACTTCAATATCCTTGCAACAAAGCAAAGGTTTCCCGTGGCCAATTTTGTTCAAACTTGATAAAAAAAAAAAAAAAAAAAAAAACCTTGATAAATGAAAATGGATTATCCTATTGCAACACTAACAGAATATAGGTTTTATGAATGAAAATACAAAAGATTCCAGAGGGATGGAGATTAATCTCGGACTCAGGGTGTTGGAGCCCGATTGGGGTCTGGTTGGCTGAGTGGATAGCGCGCTGGTCTCGGAATCCGGAGCTCCCGAGTTTGAGCCCATGTAGTAACTTGCTACATTTCGACCTAGGCCGGTTTTTCGGCAAGAAGAGAAGAGGGCTAAGACAGCGCTAATAGCCTCCCCGGCGTCTCTGAGGTAAAGCTCGAAAGGGCGGAATCTAGGGCTCGGGTTGAGAGCAAAATTAGAAAAGAGAAAGGTGTTGAAGCGCAGGATAACGTGCTGCTCCGAGCTCCGCTCCAGCTCTGGATTTCTAAAATTAGCTCCGCTCTGGCTCCATTCCAATTCTTAAAAGTTGTTCCGGGCTCTAACCTCAGCCCCACCTTCCTGGAAGTGGCTCTGTTCCAGCTCCGCTCCTTGCTCCAGGCTCTTCCTCTCCCCTCATATCCATCTTTGACCTTCCCCCAAACCCTTCACATCCGAAGCTGAAGCTCAAAGCCCCGGAGAAGGTCATTTTCCAGGAAAGCCGAAACCGGTTCCACGGCTGCAGAGCTAACTTTAAAATTCTGAAGCTGGCTCCATGGCTCCACAGCTTCAGCTCCAGTTTTTAAAAATGGCTTCAGCTCTGCTCCAGCTTCGAAAGAATGGCCGGAGCGGAGCCGTTTCTCAGCTCCACTCCGACACCCTACTCAGACTGGCCACAAGCGTCAGTTCTCGTATTTCTGTCAAAATGATAAATAATTATGTATGCATAAAGAAAATTCATAAGAGGGGTTTGGATTAAAAAAGAGAATTTGTCAGTCAGAGACCATACCTGTAGAAGCCATCGAAAACAAATACAGTCAAATTATTATTCCTTAATCCTTGTTTGCTTTCGCTACAACAATGCTGAGCCATTAGAATTCACTCTAGCCGAACATTATTGCTAATTTCATGCACATCAGACACTTGTCATCGCTGTTTTCAATAATTCATCGATCACAACGACACACTGATTGTCGCTTCGGTACATTAATAACAGTGGGAATCGAGGGGCTTCCAGATATTTCACCTATTCACTTGTTCAACTGCCACCACACTAAGAGAATAATGTATTTCCACGGCGCGAGTAAATTGGTGAAAGGCCATTAAAGAAGGCGACGAGTTTTTTCTTTCAACTGCTAAAAAAGCTAAATTCTTCGCATCAAACCGAGGATCAAAAACGCGGAGTGCCCTTAAGCTGACGTTTCGACCATTTCCTTACTTAATCCCGGTACGTGATTTCTGAACCACGGATGAATTTTGTCACATTTTTAGCAGCCATATTCTTTATGTCGCACTCTCTAAAACCTCGTCGTTCTTTATGGAAGGCGAGCGAGAAAAAAAAAAAAAAAAAACTCTCTTTACGTTATTACGGAGTTCTTATTTTGTTAAATATCCGGTGTACCAAACTTTCGTGTTCCAAGAAGGAAAGAAAGGAGAAAAAAAAAGAGAGAGAGAAAAAGTGAATAAGTTGAAAGAAAGACAATATACTACGTTTTATTGAAATGCCGGCGAAAGTACTCGCACTTTTTCCTCGAATACGTCAATTCCAAAATAAGAATCGAAACGGCGTGATAATTCGCGTGAATTACGCCAGCATCAAGTTCGTAAATTTTAGACACCGAAATCGGTTAATTATTTCCCATTTTGTGCCATTATTTCGTCTAAATATTTTTTTTTGTACGGATGCGAAATCAATTAAAATTGCCCGAGAACTTTTTAACCTCATCGTTTAAGCCGTGTAAACGTCAAAAACATTATTTTAATTAGCAATTTTTCTGATAAATATTTCTAATTAACGCACCGACGCCGTATAACGATCGAGATAATCGTGTTTTACATTCTTCGCTTTTTTTTTCGCTCCCCTTCTTAGTTTTTAATTTTTATTTTTCATTTTTTTATGTAGTCTTAAATGTCACGTTTTCTGTACAGTTTTCGTCGCCTTTCATCGTGACTATATCCCTCCGGCGGCATTGTTTCGAGGGCGTGTTAACGTTAATTTTATAACTGGCAACTGTCATTTGGGTTTAATCGGAGAATTTTTTTCTTTTTAATTTTTTTCAATTTTTTTTTTCTCTCTTCCATTTCTGCAGTATTTCGTTTCATTAGTTCGCGAATCGTCGCCAACACCGAGAGGATGGAAATTAGAAGAAAACAAAACCGTTCGAAAAACCTGTTTAATTATCTGTATACGCCTCTCGGAGATTTACTCCTGTCAGAAACGGAGTGTATAGTTGGCATGTAAATGAGAAAACTGACACGATCCTTCCAGAAGCTGCAATCTGTTGCACAACAGTGAGCCGCGCTGTCGGATGAGAAAAGCTCCAGAAACTTGTAAAAAAACTGTTACGTTATCATGCAGAAGAAAATGGTAATTATTTCATTAATTAAGGGTGAAATATGTCTGACGCGCACTCTATCGAATGGAATTAGACTCGCGTGAAGAATATTGCCAACAGGTCCTCATTTATCTCGATAAATTTCATGTAAGAGTCATTTCACGGCAGTCTATAGCTAACAGGCAGGAACACGGAAGATATTTGGTAACGTCTGAAAAGGCGGTGATTAACATGGACTAATACGGAGATTATTGTAATTCAGAACATTTCCTGTGAATTACTTGATCTTTAGCCCAGCTTTGAGTATATGTGCCGTCCTCTCTCTCACCACCGAATGCAACTCACTGCCCAACTCTTCGTTAAGATAGCACACAACCCTAATCTTCCTGCCTATGAGTATCTCTTTAACCCTCCAAATCCTCACTGCACTTACGTTCACTCTCTGAAGGGACAGTGTCCAGTATCTTTTCCCACAATTCACTACATCACCCCACCCTGGTCGTTGACCCTTACCCCATGCAATTCTGAACTTACAGAATTCCCTCAAAATCTACACCCTCCCCCAAGTTTATCGGACACATTTGCAAGAAATTCTGGACCGCATTTCTGACCGTATCCTATGCTTCACTGATGGTTCAAAGTACAACCGACGCACCACTAACGCCGACTCCATAGACAGTCTACTACACTCTTTCCGACTTAAAAATACAGCTTCCATCTACACAGCCGACATCCACACTATCTTACAGTGCCTGGCCACGATCTCCTAACTTGAAGACCCACCCATTATCTAGTCCTCTCAGATTCACTTTCCTCCTGAAGGTCTATTTCTGATCGCCTTCCAACGTACGCTCTCGTTCAACGCATCCATCTCCATCTCATTTCCTTCACCACCAAGAGCATTTCACTCATCTGGATCCCAAGCCATATTCGTATCCCAGGAAATGAGGCAGTTGATCAAGTAGCACAGCAAGCTACATAGCTCCCATATATCACTCGTCACCTCCCCATCACAGATCTCACTTCCGCCATTCGCCAGACCATTTGGCATAAGTGGTTCAAAGAGTAGCAGCATTAAGCCTCTCGGCACAACAAGCACGCACAAATCAAGCTTACACCTGTCCCCTGGTCAACGTTCCAGCGTTCCTCCCGCCACGAGGAAGTTACGATCACCCGCCTAAAGACTGGACATACATACCTCATACGCATCTCCACACTAACCTTTATCCCCTCAACTGCCCACACTGTGAAGATGAAGACCCTCTCACAGTGGACCACCTCTTCTCATGCCCCTCCCTCACCTGCCTTCGTAACCCATAGTCGAATTTTGGCCCTATCCAACTCTCACAAGCAAATAAACAACACTCTCACACCTGCCTTTCCGCTGCTGAATACCTCTGCGACATATGAAGGGTAAAGAATCAAAACTTACATTTGCCCTTTTACTTCAAGGGCGTAAATGGGCAAAATACTGTACACGGGTGCAGGAATATCTTGGCTGCGCCTGTGAACGTGAAGTATGCTATACATATCGCACATTCACAGGCGCAGCAAAAATATTCTTGCACCCGTTTACAGTATTTCGCATATTTGCGCCCTTGAAGTAAAATGGCAAATGTGAGTTTTAATTCTTTACCCTTCATACCGGGTGATGACCGAGAAGTCGCACCATTATGCAAACATGTAATAACGTGCAACGTGTACGTAATGCATGTAGCGGAGATTGTGTTATCGTGTCGGCACCGTTGCGCCTTATCACATGTTGTCCCTATGGTGCGACTTCTCGTTCATCACCCTGTATAGACAACAACCTTTCCCGAGCCCATAACCCGACCGAGAGTGTAGCTTCGTGGCTCGATAATAATGAGGGGGGAAAACGGTACACATAAAACTTGGCAAAATAGTACACATGGGTCTTTTTGACCCAACAATTTAAAAATGTGCAGAAGGCTTTCAAATAAAGCTAGATGTTTCATATTTAGACGGATGATTCACAAAATCATTTCGTAGCGATTTCTGTCTGAATTTTGCATAACTCTTAATCTGAAGGGGCAATATATATTTATCAATTTCTCAACTTACAAAGGACAACGGCAAAAACTGAACGACAAAAAAAGAAGATAGTGAAGGATCATTTGAGAAATATATCTCTACTAAGATGCCTACTTGTCACAGGGGTGAGCTGATATTTGCATACTTTCAAATTTGAAGGGACAAAAAATAGGAATCTATACTTCACTTGGAAATTCTTGACAATGAAAATTGAACAAGGAAAAAGAAACACAACGGATAACTAGAGAAGGAAATATTTCTCAAATCCTGTAAAGAGCAAACTGCATACATTACAGGGCTGCTTTGGTACGCATTATAATGAAATACTAGGGGGCTTTGACCCCTGGCCGCTTCACGGCTCAACCCTCACCGTCACTTGCATTTTGAACCGATATCCTTTTAAAAGAACAGGATTCTGCGCACGTAACAGAACATGCAAATCTGAATTCTCAATATTAAATAAAGCTTACGGTAGGGTCCATTAGGAGGAGAATGAAAACGGAAGGAAACTACTTCCATCCACACTGAAAATTTTCGTTCATCCCAGATAAAAATTGTTGAAATAATTTTGAAATAGTTTGAAATCGAATCTGTAAACAGAGACTAGATCAAATGAGAGCGACAACTAATAACCACATAATTTGGCGGGGGACACTGAAATAATACAAAGAAAAATTGGATGGAAGCCGCAGAAATGTTCTATTTTATTAAAATTTTGGAAAAATTCGGAAGTGTGGACCTTTTTGAGCGAAAAACAGTTCGTTAAATAGAAATTCTTTTCGTTACATAGAACACATTTTCTTATGTAAATTTCAAGGGGCCAGGAAAAAAATCGTTGTATAGAGACTTCCGTTAAATAGAAGTTCGTTACATGGAAGTTCGACTATTACAAAAACTAATGTGCGGGATATGAGTCATTTTGAAACTCCTATCAGTCTCAAAGCGCAGTGAGTGCGTTTTGGCACTGTCAAGAGCGAGAAAATAACTTACTACCGCACTTGATACAAAAATAGCTATTATGTTATTGAATAATAGTTCTTTTTATACGCAGTGCAACAGTGAGTCATTTTCAAACGAGTATCAGTGCCACTAACATAATAACTATTTCTCTATCAAGTGCGGTAGGGTATAGTTATTGTCAAACGAGTATTAGCGGTGTCGTATGTCTCACAACTGCAGCAAGTGTGTTTCGACACTGATACGAGCGTGAAAATGACTCACACCCCGCACTTGATATGAACAATATTTTTTGTAAAATTACTGCATTCAAAGTAAGCCGGGCATGGGTGGTGCCAATGCCGCGCAGATACAGACTAAGACAACATCGTTCCAGTTATTTCTTACGTTTATATTATGTAAAATAAATCTGTTTTCCCTAGTTTTTTCAACCAAAACTTTTTCTATTAGCTAAAGAAGTAGACGGACATTTTGTTTCAAATGGAAGACAAAACTCAATTTGCAAAACAGTACAGAAATAAAAAAAAATTCATTCTGGACTAGATGAAATACAGTACTTCAAAGGATGATTTGCGACAAATATTTGGAACGAGTTTCCTTGGTTTCTGCATTCGCATTGTACAAAGTAATGTCCACTATTTGTAGATAAAGTGTGTTAGAGTGTTAATATAACCTCAACGAACATGGTGGACAGCTGCAGCTATTCATTTTTCTGCAGCTATTCATTTTTCCAAGATGTGGGAAACACATGATCATTTTTCTAAACAGTTTTTGATCCAAACTGTTTCAGAGAACGCTCTTTAAATGCAGATATGTATTACAAAAAAAAATTTTTTTTTTTCAAAGCCTTATGAACGTTACTATCTGTATCAGTCTGAATAAAATAGCTTAGATTCATAACTATTTTCCCATTATTTTTAAAATAAAAATTTTCTTTCTCTAGCTGGTTATTAAACGTTGCTGGATAGCTCCCTCAATCTGTTTCATTTTTATTCCAATCTTTCTTTTTTACAAGACTTGATTCTGAAGTTGATTTT
Source organism: Acanthococcus lagerstroemiae (assembly GCA_031841125.1). NCBI lineage: Eukaryota > Metazoa > Arthropoda > Insecta > Hemiptera > Eriococcidae > Acanthococcus > Acanthococcus lagerstroemiae. The sequence continues at coordinate 28,588,226 of CM063114.1, forward strand.
GTATTAGTGTTACTGTTTATGTGTGTCACTTCTCCCTTTCAGCTTCCCATAAGTCGACCCATACTGACTAGAACTAACAAAAATCACGTGGACAATTTATCCAAAGCTTCACAAAATACGGGAAGAAATAAAATTTGGTGCCTTTAATGTGAAATCTGACCGCAATCGCAGTTTCAAAATACTAAGTAATTTAACATTTTTTGGGCGAATGACCTAAATATGTTCCTAAGGGATTTGGGTGAGTGACTCGGCTACACCACGATCTCTGTTTATAGGTATTAGTGAATCTTACATCGCCTAAGCTCAACTCACTCAGAACAGCAAGGATTTTTCACTACATGCAATTACTATGTAGATTACAAATTATTTCATCCACTTTTTCAATAGATAGCCTCTTACTATTTCATCTGATTTTATACCTCACCTAATTTGAAACAACCTGGCGATAGCATCCGAACATGTTTTCAATTTAAAAATATCAGTTCTCCATTTTTAAAGAATCTAGCCACTTTATTACATCTGCCAGCTACTGAACTTCTCAACTGACCCGGAAACTTAAAAAGAAAAAAAGGATCTTAAAGTGCTGTCGTTAATCCGCACACAGACGACTAATCATATTCTGTACTCGCTTATATAATGTTAATCAAACTCAACGATTTCCGGGGAAACAAAAAGAAAAATAACCTGGGAGAAATTTATTACTGTCTGACGTTATTTTAATTTTTTTTTCTCCATCTACCGTTGTCGAAAAAAATTAACATTAAAAAATTGCAACCTGCGCTAAGTAAATGTATACTATACTGGAAATAGGATATTATTGTTATATCTAACTTTATAAGCTTCATTATTCTCTGTCAGTTATAAACGTGCAAAAACAGATAACATATTTTAGTGTTGAACTCGTAATACGAGCCCGACGATACTTAAATTTCAAAGGGCTGGGGTATCAATAAAAACAGCGTTGACTGGGTACCGAATGCTCAGAAAAGTTTATTTCGCACATTTCCAGCCTGCTGCGTGCGCGAGTTAATTAAAATCTCGTTTGCGAATTTATGGTTGTTTTCGCAGACAGTTGAAGGAGTTAGGTAAAATTAAATAACGAAACTATGGAGGTTGTGTGGCCGCGTTCCCCTTGCACAGTGAACGGCATATATAACATTTTCACACAAAACTATTCCGGATACGGCGGTTAACAGATTCGAAATGCGGAAGTGGATTGATGTAAAAACAGCCGGTTCGTCTCTGTAAAACGTTAAAAATTGCCGGAAAATGATAATCTGCGGTGTACTTTGGTGGGATTTTAGAACAGGAATTTTCAGATTTATGAGAGCGATCTAATGGCTTCATAAATACTTCTTTCTCCCTTTTTGGGAAAGAGGAACAATCAATTCAAATGCCGAATTAAATTAATTCCTTTGATCCTTCCAAGTGCTTGCGACAAAATTAATCGTCAGCCCATAAATAAGTGAACATTTCATTAGATAGTGGCTTGATAGTTCATCAGTTCTTACATGTTATCACACTTCAATTGCGCCTACATAGCCAAAATGAAGATACAATTTGAGTCTTGAAGGTTTCAGACAATTTGGATTTCTAGATACACTGCTGAACTCGCTTTTCAAAGGAGATTGAATCTAACCTGCGATTCTACCAAATCTAGAGTCACAAAAAATTCAGGGTAATAATGTGATTCCCAAGTCACACATATTTTTTCCCCTTTCCATTAGCCATTTATTGCGTTATTTCAAATCCAAACTCAAACATAACTAGATATTTTTCATGCTCTCTGTTAATACAAGCTACATACCTAAAACCTAAAAAAGCAAACTTTCTGCACGGGGTATGGCAAGCCAGGTACGATTCTAAGAGGAAGCTAACATGTTAGTTCTTTAGTTAGGACATGCCATTTTAGGTACAGTACATCCATAGCGAACTCAGCTTTGGTCAATATGTTCACAGCGCACTCCTTTTCGCGCCTAAAGAAATATTAGTTTTCTTTCAATTCATTCTACATGTCACAGCAGTAAATATCTCTGAGAATTTGGGGCATTCTGTGCATTCTAAATAAATGCAATTACTTATCTAAAATAGTTGACGACTCCAAATAAAAAGCTATCAAACTTTCATGCATAATAACGGTCTCACTTCATGCACCTGAGTTCGAAGTCAGTTACTGAAAAGTTTTCAGTCAATAACTAAAGAATGCTAAGATAATTTTTGTGGCCGGTTTAGGATAACTAGAATGAACATTCATTCTCACCAACCTCATAATAACAGCTACAAACACTTCACTTATCTGCAGTTATAAAGCACACGATATGTTTAAAAAAATGTTTTCTTTCTTCTTTTCTCATTTCCTTCTTTCCTTTCTTTCTTTATTTCTTTCTTAAAACAAAAAACTTGGCAATTTTTGGAAACTAACAATTTAATAGGAAGACTCAGCGCAAATAGTCAAATGGCATTTTCAGTTTGCACAGCAGTTCATCACTCTGCAGCTTAACAGGGTGTCTACCAGATTTCAAGATTCATTATAATATGCTAAATGCATGCCATTTTGTATGTTTTTCTAAAGTCACTTTTTGTATTTAAAAAAAATAATAATAATAAAAACTACCTTGTCCTTCGATGAATTTGTAAATAATCTATCAAAAAAATATGCTTTCTCACTATAAAATATACCATTTACATGCTTATACGCTCATTTTGAAAAATATATACTATTTATTCGATTTATATACCGGCTAGATACCCTCTGCTTAACAGTCCGTCATATCTATAAGGCCAACCCCGTCTTCGTGTTGACTTTTAAAGCAAGAAGCAATGACAGACCATGCTACTCCCCGTTATGACTTCTATAGTGCCTCAGAAATTAGGGTTACACTACAAGATAACAACAAAAATGAATTCAAGGCACAGGCAACCTGTGTTGATACATACGATACCAGTGTAGAGTGTAGACCAACATATACACAGTGATAGATTATGTGGCATGTTCAGGATTAGGGTTATAGTCATAATAGCATCAACATATAGAGAGATCAATGTTGGGGATAACAAGAAGGGACAGGAAAAGAATCTCGGTTATCAAAAGGAAATTAAAATTCAGTAAAAATTCAGTTTGGCAGATCAAAAGAATAAAATGGTGGTGGGCGGGACACATCTCCCATCTCAGAGACGAACGATGGACCTATAGGGCCACCTTGCGGCAACCGCTGGACGGAAAAAGAAGAAGAGGTAAACAAACATTAAGATGGAAAGACGATATTAATAAATTTCTAAAAAGTAGCAACTTCCAAAGAATAGCCAGGAATATAGGAATGAAAGGGAGCGTCTACAGGAGACCTTTGCTCGGCATGGATCAGGGGAGGAGCGAGCCCCACTTTGGGCCGCTAATTCTTTATATGTATTATAAATTAATATTGCTTATTTATTCCCCTAAATAAAAGTTCTGTGAATTTTGAATTGAGGATCAACACTCAACATGGTATGCTAGAAGACCATAGAAATGAAATATTTAAAATGTTTATAGCATAGTACTGTGATTGATGTACTTTCAGCATTTAAAACTGCGGTGCATTATCACATGAACTTGAGAGTTATTGCTCCACCATTTTATGGTGATACCGTTTTAGCTACGTCATGATTATTTATGCCACAGCGTAGCAGTACTTCCAGTTTACATCAGTCCTCTTTCACTCCACGCTCCCATGACATAGTATACAATCAGCTGATTTTCTTTGTTCTAACCTACCTCTCAATCACATCCGAGCCGAATTTTGAGAGAACCACAATAACAACAAATACTATAATTCCAAAATTCCAGCGCATTCTTTTTATCTTCAAACCAGCCGTCCTAACTCGAACCACATTCCAAATTCTAGAATATTCCGCTACTGAAAGGAAAAAGCTGTATAAATTCACTGAATACAATCATCGTTCGTTTTAATATTGATTCGAATAGGCACTGCGAATGTTTCAAGGACCGATTACAGTTTTGGTACATCCTGTAGAATGAGCAGTATTTATATCGTTTTGCTAAAAACAAGTAGACGGGAGATTCGCAGAGGGTATGATTATAGGATTTGTTAAACTAGCAGGAAGGGTAAAATTCACCCCTTCAAACAACGTAAAGGATGTTTTCGAGTAAATTAACATTTCAAACGTATACCGCTATACGTGCATTCCAACATGTTTTTCTTTTTATTGTAATTCGCGTTTTAAAATGCTGACATAAAAACAAAATCTATAGGTCCAATTCTTGTTTGGTATACTTAATCCGTATTTTACGTTTAATTAGCGATAGTACTTACAGGTCTGATTCGATATTGTATTTTGTGCCCAGTTGTATAACATTGATACATATAACTGAAAGGTCAAACAGCGCTCAAGCTGGACAATAGGAACCAACAGTACTTGAAAACAGACTATTGGCTGCGAGGACGATTCACTAGCCTATCGGAAGAATCCTGAACAAATCCTTTTTTCACTGAGACAATAAAATAATTTACGAGAGATATTTTAGTTTGTAGGGATTATATGTTTAATAGTTCCATCTCACCCCACCCAAAAAAAAAGTTATAGTAACCTCTCTACCTAGGAAATACAGGTACTGAGAACTCACACTTGTATACATAAATAGGCAACATCCTCTGATGCTAGTTGAAACCCTATAAAATATACCATCATGTCAATCTTATGGCACGATAAAATAAAAGAGAGAACGTCATAATAATGACTAATGACTGACTGACCAACTGACTCGCTCACTCAAGTCTTCGAGTACTATGCTCCACTAGTGCATCTGTTTGCAGACGCGTCTGCAAACTGATGCACTAGCAGAGCGTAGTACTCAAATGCTTGAGTCAGTCAGTCAGTCAGTGAGTCAGTCAGCCAGCCAGCAGCCCATAACGCTTCTTTTGTCAAGCTCAAGAGAAATGCTGTTTTCTGTTGCCAACCACCTTCTCCTTCCCCACTGATAAGACATAAAGACAAACACAAAACTTGTCTATATATCGCTGATAAGACTCAAAGGAAACAGTCCAGTCAGCCAGTCAGTCAGTCCAGTCAATATTATTATTATTATTATTATTAATAATAACGTGGCGCGTGAAACGTCCCGCGTAGTAACGTTTTTCCAGTTTGTGTGCCAATCTGCCAAAGTAAAAATATAAAAATGTCAATATGATACCGGCGTGGTTTCAGCTCATTACTCCATTAAATATTAGATGGTAGACTCTATTGTCAAACATTCAACTTGGGATATCTCAGTGACTCAATGAAGATTCTAACTGATACAATCTAGAGGAGGTATGAAATACACTGATTGTTTTAGACAATCCTAGGATTCTGGTAAAGTAACACATTTCTGCCAAGAAGCATATGAAAATTGAAAAGCAGTTGAACGCCACACCATCAGTTTCCAGAAAAACGAGAAAAAGTATATACAGTTTATACAGCAGTATACGCAGGAATACTCTATCAACAGGAACAAGAATTACAAAAGACGCGCTGCTACTTAGTACTTACCAAAAGTTATTTAGTAGTACGTATGTGCCTTTTGGTATTTAACACTCATCTTTTATAACTAGATTTTTCAGATTTTGGTACTTGGATCTTTTTGAATTTTCATGCTTCATAATGTTTTAAGCTTTTCAATTACCTATTCAACTCGTAAAACTAATCAATTCAATAATTCAAGTAGTATACATCATCCTTTTTAGTAGATACTTATTTATAATTCTGATGCAACAAGGACAGATAACACAGAACCATGTCCACTACCTCTTTCAAAAATAGGAGAATGAAAATTTCCCGCTTTAGTTTTTGTCTTTTAGTAGCATTGTTTCAATAGTTATCAATTACCTATACCAAAATATCTTCACTAATAAGAAAAATGAAATTTATTCACGTCATGATTATTCCTTTTCAAGATGAAAACAGATTATGAGAACAAAAGCTCATTACCAAACGTTCAGTCCAATTAATTAAGAAAAGTCCTCAAACAGGAACAAAAGAGCAGAATACAGATTATAACGAAAAGGAAAGCAGTTACTTCAAAATTAAGATAATGCGAAGTGTACGGCCTAGGTACACCAATGGGATATTTTTTATATTTTGCTCATTACAGACTGTCTGCGGTGAGCTCATGTAATTGTGTAATATATGTAGAAGGATTTTTCAACTGCAAGCAAATACGAGTAACTCGCTAACTTTACACCTCTCAGTTGATGGCTCTTTTGTTTCTGTTTACATGCTACAGGATGTAGATAATTATCGAGGCAGTGAAGTTTACGCCTTTCAATTCGGACACAATTGAAGGAACAGATATTTCTGAAGTTCGCGATGAGAACTTCTCCTAATCGCTTGAGTACATGAGACCCATGAGACGGAAAAGAAGAACGGATTCGACACTTTCACGATAATGTATCTCAGCGTATAGTATTCGAGTAATACGGAACCCGTATCAGCACTCGCTTAGCTCACACTCATACACAGTGCATGTTCCATCATTATTCGAACTACGCAACTACGGCCTCTGAATGAATATGCATAGTTACATTGTTTACTCTGTACTCACCAAACAAGAAACGCGAGAATTCAGATAATCTGATCCATTAATGCTGGTGACTGCATACACGAGTACATTCGCCAGAACTTTTAACCGAAATTCACCATTATACAATACATGTAACCGAGTACCGGTCAACTTTATACGCCGCACAAATCGCTATCAATACGCAATCAGATGCACTTCACATTTTTCACTACGAATTAAGTCGATAAATTACAGATTTAGTTAATCACTTCAGCAACACAAAAATTGAATACGCAATCAGCCGTAGACCAGAGATTACTAGCGCACTGCAAAGTGCAAAAACAATCTGATGCTTATGAATTATTTTTTACAAATAAAGACAGCGATATCAGCAAGAACATACTAACCAGCAGGTATCGGAAATAAAACCGGATAACTGGAAATTGCGTCACCTAGCGCCCGATTGCCGAGTTAGGGAGGGAAGACTATGGTAGCGAAGCGAAACCACGCCCTTAGTTCAGACAATAGTATATTGCACGCCAAGGCTTGAAAGTGTTTGCAGGTCGAGCGCGTGAGTATGAGGAGCGAGCTGTAGGCGAGGGCCGCTAACGAGCGAGTCCTGCACACTCACTTCGAACCTGGCTGCGCAAGATATTTTTTAATCCAGATGTACGGGAAAAATAAAATTTTATTTGTTTTTGGAGAATGGATCAGGTAATAGCGAATTAGAGATGTAAACTATCGGACATTTTCGTTATCGATAACTATCGATAATTTCGTGGAAAATATCGATAGTGCCGGTAAAACAAAAGTCGATACTCGAAACTGTGTACATCACAGTCTGAACTCTGAAGTCAAATGAAGCGCTGCGTAGAAAAAGGACTTTCGACTTATAAGAACAAAGAAATTTATTCGTTGATCGAAAATCCTTCTTCCACGCAGCGCTTCATAATGAAATGAGTAGCACATTAGCGCTCGCGGCGGTGGTATGCGTAAGTTGATAAAGGAACGGGCTGTAATTTTTACTTTACAGAACAGTGTTCTGTAAAGTAAATTACAGTCCTGTATCAAACTTGGAGCTACAAAGTAAGACTTTCGGAACGGTAAATAGACCCACACAGAAGCGTTTTCCATGCATCTGGATTAAAAAAATATTTTACATTGCGCTTATGGGGAACAGCCAATAAATCAAATCAAATAAAAAAAATTGAAAATTAATGGAATGAGTAATACCTACATTATATTTAAAATTTCAGACGCGCATGATACACTTATCAGTCTCGCTGTAGTAATTTTTTGAAAACTGAAATTAGCATTATTATTCATATGAATTAGAGACAAAGATAAGTAAGCACTTTTGGAATGTGGAAAACATGATTTTTCACCCGTGGACTAGCAAGGTAATTGTAAAGGGGGAATACTGGTTGGGGCCTGCACCCCCAACCAGTATTTTTCCATTCCTGGAACAAGTCATATTTTGGGTGGGCCTGCAGTCCAAGGGGCCCGACCGGGGATTCTCCCATCCCCCCTCCCAGTCCGCGGTTGTGATTTTCTCTGTAGAACCCCAATTTAAAAACAATTATGTAAGACCTTATATTTTCTTGGATGAAAAATTTGCGCCGGCCTAAAAAATTAGAAAATTCCTTGCATAAAAATTTCAAAAAGAAATTAAAATTATCAGGATAGGTGTCTCATAGGTCGCCAATTTCGAATCTCATTTCAGTTTTCTGTTCAGAGATACGATCCAATTTTGAACTTGAAAATTAAAATTTTGTTCTAATCAAATAAATTGGTTAAAAAAAAATATAAGAAAAAGTTATTCGAAGAAAAGGTGGCCTCCATTGTATGCAGAGATGAGCAAGATCACAAACTAAATGATCTCAGATCAGATTAAGATCACCAACAGGAAATGGATCTAAGATCAGATCACATTCTGAATGATCTAATCTTTTCCAGAAAGATCAGATCACAGATCAGAGGGATGAGAAGCTTAAACTGTTAAACTTAAACTTTCGCTTAAACTTAAAAGTTTTTCCAAAAATCTCATTCGCTTAGCTTCAGCTTTTTGCCCTTATCATTAGCTTTTCAGCGCTTCGCTATCGGCTTTTTTTTTCAACATTATACTCAGTTCCGCATGAAATCGACCATAGAGTTCAAAAATTATAACGGTTTACCATTTCAAAGCTTCCAAATCAAATTATATATCATGTAGACCATCACTTCGTTCACAGGTAAATTATAGCTTATAGCCTGTATTATATTTGATTTTGCAACGAAATCATTCAAAATTTAATAGAGAAATCACAAAATAGAAAATATTCATGAAAATGAGCAGTTTGCGACGCTAAATGAGAATCAAGAATTACGAAATAATAAGCCGGAACCCGGAACCCGCGGCCGCTGACATGATTTTTCAACTTAAAATATTAAGTGTTGTGATTTTTTTCGGTTTTTTGATAGAAAATGTGAATGTCTTAATTAAGCTGCTCAGCGTATCCTTTTTGGCTGGCTTTCCGCGTAATGAACAGCGAATGGCTGACTTTTTCATTCGCTTAAAAGCCGTTCAATAACGAGCTTAAGCTTCGGCTTAAGCGGTTATCGGCTTAAACTTCTCATCCCTGATTTTAGGTAACTATTTTGTAATTTGTGTGCATTTTTGAATATTGCATTTCATATTCTGCTATACGAATTCTACGACTCAATGTTTTACAATTCCAGCTTAGGTCTAGACCAAATGAAACATGTTCGTTGCAATTCCCATAACGTAGGTATCTATTTCTGTAGTACTCTCGCCCTTATCAGTAAATTTTCAAAGGAACAATGGCATATGAATCAGGTGTCCTAAACATAGTCATGGTAGTTTTGATATTCTCTGTTTGAGGGTTTGAGGGATGAAGCCTTTTTGTTGCTGTTTGGAATTGCCTGCTTGTTTACAGAGAATAATTTTGGGGGTCAAATTTGAAATTGGAGTTCTTTGTACAAAAAGCTGCAACGTCACCTTAAAAATTCCTGAAAATCAAATTCAATCAAAAAACTTGGTTTACCCAGAAACGGTCAATCTCATTGGTGTACAAATTACATACCTTTCAAAAATGTTACAAAAAAAATCAATTTCTAAGGTCATGGCCTCTGTTGTATTTTGAGTAAAAGAACAGGTTTCTGCACATTGCCTACTGAAGCACACAGAAAGTGTATGAAAGCATGCAGATGGCTGTATATTTAGCTAAGCCCATTTCTAAACTCATTTTCGTCCACACTTCCATCCCAAGGGCTCCACTGAGGAAGCAGAACCTCAAAATTACAGATGATACTGTTAATCATATTGAAAATGAAGTTTCTAAAGTTGCGGAATTTGTTTTTGAGGTTATTTACACTGTAGTCCCTACCAATAATGGACCACAAGGATGTGAAAATTTGGAAATTTAGAAGATTGTTTCAAGCAATTACATATATCAATAGTTGAGTTTCTGTAACTGACAAATTCATTACTGAAGTAATTCCTTGAGGAACCCCGCAATTTTGATCCATTTGGGATAAGAGGGGTGAAAATTACTCATTTTAAACGCTGTGCCAATGTGGTAATACCCTGTAAGTAGGGCTCTGTAAGCTCCATATAGGAATGCTCAGCCACCATTCCTTTCATTCCCCGTGCAACCTTGATTGTCGCTGGTAACGCGTCCCGCGATGAACTTCTTATTATTGGAAAAGATAAGGATTAAAATGGCGGATGAGTATACCCATATATTGAGTTTACACTTTACTGAATACAGAGTCTTACCCTACTACAACGCGTACAAAGTACAGAATACAACTGTGTATTCGGACTCTTCAGGGCGATGGCGCGCTAGTGTCGCTGGTTTGTTATCAGTAACTTTTTGTTATCAGTTAGGATAATTGTAAGAGAAATGTTCAGTAAAATGGGTAATTCGCATTAACTATTTTTCGACTGGGGCAAGTGATCGGTCATGTACAAATCGGCGAGAATCTTGAAGATAACAATGGAGTTGAAAAAGAACATTAAAATGTACTGATATCAACCAGATCAACTTACGCGGGCTGTTCATGGTCAATAAAAAACACAGAACGTCATTATAATGATTAGAGATCATAAAACTGATCCAAGCGTCATTAAAAATTCAAAACGATTTGAATTTTTAATGTAATGTAACTTCCTCATCCTAACTCTGATAACATCAATGTATGTGCGTGTGCTTGTAGTGATGTGTTAACGGATTCCACAGTATAATCTTAAAGAGTCCGAATAGTCTTCCCAGTATAAGTTGGCACTCGTATTTGGACACGTGTTAAGCGTAAGGGAACCAACCAGCAAAATCTGTGTTTTTTTTTCGTGTTTTTTTTCCTTGTTTTTTTTTATTTATTTATTTTTAGAACACGTGATTCGAAAGAAACAATACAAAATAGCGTTTACTGATAAGCTTTTTTCAACGTGAGTATACATTTTTGAATCGTGGGCCCAATTTTGAGAAATTCTACTTTTTCCGCTCTTTCCAACAATACTAATACTTCATTTTGTTTACAAATGTTGGTTGGTTCCCTTACGTTTTACAGCGTCCATTTTGTCCTTGAACGCTGAAGAACCTGTTTTTCAAGGTCTTCAGTTTGCGTATTTTAAATTATTAAACACACCTACACATTCAGAATAATCCTTTTCATTTGTTACATAGAAGTAGCGGGAGTCTAGGAAACTGCTGTTTGTAAACGATTTAAAAGTACATCTTGGCATTGGGATATAAATCTGTACAGGAGTGCGCTGCAAAATCACCTGTGTGGGTTTTAGCGGGGGGAAATGAAAAGGTGATTATGTGTACTTTCAAATAGAAACACTGTTATCTTCAGGAGGGGAACAGACGAATAGAAATTGCTCTACCAGTTTCAATTTTTTAGTGATGATGCAGTTAAAATTTAGGACAAATGTTCTTTGAAGGTGAATTTCTAATCAACTTAATGATAGTTGAAGTTTGCTACACGCTTACGGATAAATCTCCATGATCACCCATTCATATCACTGATAAGACGCAATCGTGCCAACATATACAACCCTAATTTATATCTCAATAGGAGTGAGATAGAATGATGAGACAAAAACTGGTTTATATAGAATCAATGGTTCCAACCGTTGTCATTGTATACAGGTGATTGGTAACTAACTAGCGTGACGCGTCTACCTGGTAAAACAGGAGCGTTAGTTTGAGTAAATTTGAAAATTTGCAACAAAACTAAAAGTGTCAACTTATACTGGGCGGACTACAGAACTGCAGATGTCTCAGTTTGGCAGTTCAAAACTGTTAAGTAAGGTTGCGTATTTATGTGTTGTGGTTAGACAACAAACTGAACTGATTGGTTTTACATCACAGAAAATAATCAGAATGAAGTTGCCATCAAATTGTGAGCTACGACGCAGGTCTTTTATGAGAAGCGTGCTTTATCAAAGAGTGGCGGGTAATTGCAAATGAAATGCTCCAATCATGAGAAAAAGCTTGCATTCCCACCCAACGTGTGGATTATACCAAACAAGTGCGATCATTGCACCCTCAGTGGCTAATAATCCAACCAGAGGATGCGTCACATTACACAAGACAGGATGATGAGGGGAAAAAATGTTTCGTGAGTACCTTTAATGACCTATGGGCAATGCCTTAAAATTGTTTAATTTCAAAAAAATTGTGGCTAGTGGATTTTAAGGCCAAAATGAACAAATGTCGTCACTGAGAGGGGACATTTTAGACATTGTAAAACTTTAGACCACCCTAATGCGCACCACATGTATCTTTTTTCCAACTTCAAATTGTAACCATAGGTCAAGAAAATGCCAATAATGACAAGAATCATCAGGAAGACAGAACCATAAATAATAATAAAAAAAGAAGTAAAAACAAGATTACAAAATTTTTTTCTATTTACAAAGATTTATTTGTTTGCAGTAAAGACTGAAGAGATCACCAACTTGGCCCATTTTACTTGACTAATACGGTAACACTGATTATTTACATAAATTTCACGTCGAATATAGTTTTCAGAGTGCTCAATCAATAAGTTAGATGATAAAGAAAGGAAAAATAAGGAAAAGTTTTTAGAGTTTGAAACATCAAGTGTTTTTAACGTTTATTATGCTCAAGTTACTGGCAATATGCTATGAAAATGTCGCTTTCAAATTTTTTTATTAGGCTCATAAAAGAGATATTTTCTTTTAATAAAGAATCAATTTTACAAGCGAATAGCGTTTATATGCAGTTTTGCTCGCCTGTTTTTCTCCCCTTTCTATTTTATTTTCGTGTTACGTTTATGGTACAGCGCGAAGGTCGCTCAAAGTAGCGGCAGAGACGAAAATAGGAGCCAGAGAAAAATCTTTTCCTTCAAAAAGATACTACCTAAAGTGACCTAAATTAGAAATATTACCGCGGCTTGTAATAATAGGTTTTAATTTTTCGATGCTACCGTGTAGGTATTGAAGCTCTCCGCGAATAGGCGAGAATTACGCTTTTGGAGGACCTCGTATAATTTGGTTAAGCGCACAACCGAATGGCGAACGGATACGTTTGAGGGCGCAAAAATGACTGTAATTTGTCATTCTAACACTTTCACTTTAAAACCTGATCTAATTAAAATGGTTTTATACGATTTGATAATTCCGTTTCAAACCCGTGAAAGGTCGTGTTGCGGAATGAAAAGACAATTCGACATTGGAGGGAAAAATTCGACTCGACGCTTCTCCCGCACCCCTAATTCGATTAATCATCGTATAATTCGCGGCTCCGTATCGTTGATAGGGTGCGGCATAACCACGTGGAAATTGAAATATTAAATAAACTTTAGCGTATTGTATTGTTTCGTTTAGAAATAGTTCTAGATTTCAATGCTCTACTCGTTTATATCGAGCTAATGACGTTATTAGCTCGGTCATTGTTGCGTCTGCTCTCGCTCTCATTGTAGAAACCACTTAAAAGGGGAAAAAATACCACCATTAGGATGTACTTCGTGTTCCAACGAAATTAAATTGTATTTTTCATTTTCGGTGAAAAATAACCGAGTGTACTTATTCGCGGCAATCTTCGTGTTTTCATTTTCTGATGCGTTCGAAAAACAAAAGGCTCATGCTCGATGTTTTCAGGGTTCAGGTGTTGCAATCTTAGCCCCGGTGTATTTCATTTAACAGACCATCGTTGGTCCGACGAATTCTCAAACTTTTGTATTCTCTCTCTGTTCAGCTCTCGGATTGTTGGAAACTGATGCTCAGTATGTGTTCGAGTAGTTGTCAAGGATATAGTCTTAAACCAAATGTCGACACGCCAAGTCCGTCACTTTTTCTACACGGAATTGTGATCAAATTCAACACAGAAGTCGAGTTACCTTGTCAATATCCACGTTTGGATCAAATTTTGCAACAACTTCGATACAGAATTCTATCCAAAAGTCGATGCCCACTTGGTAACTCGACTTTCGTATTACTGGATTCTACATCAAATTGGACCTCAATGTCGTGTCGGAAACGTGACAGATTTTGAAAGCAGACGAAAGAGTCGATACAAAAATCGACTGTATCCCAAGGGAGGGTTTGAAACTTGATACAACAGTAACTACCATCAGCGATGTCAGAATTCAACCGTCTACATTATTATATCTAATCAGTACTGTCAGTTCATGAAATCTTTCCGAATAACAAATTCCTCTGTTTGGCTGTCATCAAAATTGGGCGAATTCTTGAAAAAATAATTCGAATCACGGATCATGGATCGTCGATTTAAAATGATGAGGATTACGAATAACAAATCAGCCTGGAAAACATGATCCCGATCAATTATTTTGGTAAAATTCCAATTTTTAGTGAATTTTGAGAACTTCTAACAACTTTTCAAATAAATTTCTTAATTTAATGAAATACTGAAACTTTGAAACGCTCTGAGATTTCTAGCTATTCAAATGTTCGTTGTGGAAATTTGGAGAATTTTTAGGATGAAATGTTTAAAAATATAGAAAACTGAAGAAACTAGAATATTCTAGAGTACGCTAGGGCATATAATCGATCAACTGGCCGGAATTATACTGGAAGGGGTCGAATCGGCAATTGATAGTCAAGGAATACAACTACAGGGTGTCTACAGAAATTGAAAAGTAAAAATGCAGTACTTTTTCAGGACACTTTGCAGGACTGTAGCCGGCATATTTTCCATCTTTTCCCCGAGTGTGCAAACCTTTTTTTTTGTCTCCAATTGTTTTATCCCCTTTACCCCTCCCTCTTTTTTGTTACCTCACTTTCCCTCTTCTGGTGAATGTAGATCCTGCGCTACACTTTTTAACGACCGCAATCATAAGGAATTGCAAAGAATTTGTTTTTGAGTATTTCTAACACAAATGGAGACTTATTTTTTTAATTTCAGCACTTTTCAAGACTTTTAGGACCTACTTTCAAAATTTAGAACTTTTTAGGACTTGAAGGTCTTTTTAGCCCCCGTAGACACCCTGAACTACTATAGACATTAATGAGATGATAATGACAATGATCTTGTACATTATGTCTGGTATGTTCGTATATGCCTTCTTCCCTAACGTCCTTATTTCTTATATCTCCATCTCGTATATCTTTTGTGTCTATGTTGTATGTCTTGATGTCTTATCTTTCTCATGTCATGGATTAAAAATTGATTCGGACTGCGGATAGTCAATGAAAAAATGATTCTGATCACGGTTCTATTCACAACTATTCTGATCCGCATCATTTTTAGACCCGAAGATGATCCGAGTCTGTCCAACCTTAAAATCAAAATTCCATATCTTTCGAATAGAGAAAACTATGACTTTACTAAAAAAAAATGAGCAAAGCATTGCACGGATTTCTCGGGGTCGCTGATTTTAAACATCACTTTAGGTCTTGGTTCGGCTTCAGTCTCGGCTCCGAAATCAACATTTTATCCATCGAACAGACACAAACTGACGTTCTTTAGAAATTCAAAACTAGTAAGTATTGAAATGCGGTTTGTTTTTGTCGTTGATTTTGAATTTACTGTCAGATTCTTGATTCATTTCCAATTCAAACTTCTAAATCCGAATTTATTATTTGAAACGGGAAAAACCATCTAGATTGACGAAATTTAGAAAACATTTGAACGATAATTTTCAGGTTGCTAATTTCAAATATCGATTTAAATGTGGTCTGGCTTCAATCTGGACACTAAAATCAAAATTTCATTTCTCAAATAAACAAAAACAGACGACTTACAGAATCAACAAAAGTACGAAATATTGTTCAGGGGCGCAACCAGAACTTTTTTTTGGTAAGGGCTAGAATTTAGAAGAAAAAAAAGCATGGGCAGAGGTGACAGCTCGATTTGGTACCTACCTGATTTGGTATACCTACCTATTTTGTATGAACCTACAAAATAACGTAATCGCATCAGGCCATCGGCATTATTTTTTTTTCGTTTCAAAATTGATTTTGAAAAACTTCCGAGGAATTTTTTGGGGTGCTGTAGCCCTCTAGCCCCATCCTTTATTGCATCCTTGATATTGTTGGTTTTTTGGTCGTTGATTTAAAATGTTTCGTCAGATTATTGATCCGTCTCCGGTTTGAGACCCAGATCTGAATTTCACACTTGAAACGTGCAGAACTAACTTCACACTAAAAAAATTGAGAAGATATCAGAATGAGGGTTTTTGGGTTGTTGCTTTCAAATATTATGGCATCAGATTAGTAGTCTGGCTGGGCTCTGAAATTCAAATTCCATATGACACATGGAAAAAACTGACTCTAGTTAACAAATCGAACTAAATGTTGAAATAAGGGTATCATGGGTAGCCTCTATTCCGAAAATTCAATTGAATTTTAATGCGCTGCCGATTATCGCCCCGAACTCAGAAAAGTTAATACATGAGAGTAGGGGCTAAATTGACTCGATTAAGGAAATTGAATATAATATATAGCAGGTACCCCCTTACGACCATGTTAATGAACATTGTATCTAGCCCTGTTTTCTGCCTCAAAATCCAAATGCCATAATTCAAACAAAATGTTCATTTTGAAATCCAATTATGCAACGTATTGAAGAGAAAGATTTAATTAAAAAAAAAAAAAATACGAGTACCTTGCTTAACATCCAGCTCTCTACGAATGTGCATAAAGGTACTACCTTCGGATTTTGAAGTAAAAATCCTAATTATATGGTAAAATGAAGATTTTGTCTGATAGGATATGAACTAAAAATGTAACTTCGTGCGTGTCTTCTTATTTCACCTGGTTCGATATTTCATATTTGTATAACCCCAAAGCTTACATAATTTTTATTGAATACTATGGCGGTCAAATTCAACGCTAGAAAGCCATACTTTTGATGATTTGTTCGATTTTCTTGATCAATATGTTTTAGGCCCTTCTCTCAAGTGTGATACTTTTGGTGTTGAGGGTTAATACTGAGGTTGAATGAAAATATTAACTCAATTAGGGTACGTTTCTATCGAAAGGGCCCACTATGTTGATTACAATTTTGGCTATACGCCTGTTTTTCGAACTTTAGACTAAAAAGTTGATTTTCGGAGTTTCACCATTTTGGATAGTAAAAATCCTCTTTCAGCTCCATTTCGTCGTTTTTTGAGATCCCTTAGAAACAGAATGGGCTAAGATGGTCAATTCCGGTCTCACTCTTCGGTAGCCTAGTCATGCCTTTTGCTAACTTTCAAGCACGTTTTTCTCGAAATACAGTTTTTCCATACCTCAGCTTCAAAAATCCGAAAAAATGTCATTCAGTAACGTTACACAGCTGGTTACGGTCTCATTCGAAAGGTAATTCTGTCCAGTATAATCTCCCCCTCCCCTCCTCCCTCTTAACTTCATACGGATACGGACAAAATGGGCTCTTCGCATAGACTCGTATACTATTCGGAGTTAATGACCCATACACTTCAAACTGAAGCGAGAAATGATGACGCGTCATGAAGCAGCACAGCGAATCAAGAAAAATTGACGTGGGAAATGGAAATAATATTTTCGCTGTGTATTAGTCAACACTGTTTCCCCGTTTTACGCCATCCAACCAGAGGACAATTCTCCCACTGATCCTGCTAACCATGGAAGAGAAGATCTATTAGGTCACTAGCCGAGCAAGAGAGAACATGCCTAGTATAGTATTCTGGGTCTTGGATACAAAACATGACTGACTACTGAATGTATTGTTTGCATGATGAACATCAATAATTAATCTAAACTGCTAATTAATTTTCTATTATTTCAGTGAAGTAAGATTTTACATATTTTATTTATTTATTTAAAGTATAAATAAATACAAACAAACAATTGGATATTTTTCATTGCTAAGGGCGTTTTTTAATGAGAAATATTAGAGTTTTTATTAAACAATTACTATACTCGTAGAATCACTAATGCTATAGATGACAATAATGTATGTCTGTGATATTCAACAACTAATGCTCCTAGCCTCAGCCAGAAGAACTGTACTCTTGATTACAATGACCGAGCAGGGATTGATGCGTGGGGTCACGGCCAACTCTGGCAATAGCGCTGAAGGTGAAATTTAACATGGGAGTATATGGAGTTGAACGGAAATTTCATAATTATCTAAAAAAATATTGCATTTTCAAAAAATATGAAGAGAAGAAAAAATTATCTCTGTTCAATTACCTTTCCAATGATACATGATTTACATTAGCAACAATGCTACAACACCATATTCTGGAGGTTTAAAATTCAATTCTGGTGTGTTATCAATTATTATCAGTTATCACAGAGTTGTCACTTTAATTCATTAATCTTGACGGATGTATTAAGTCAGAATTAAGTGTACGAACAACTCGTTATTGGAACTGCAATTTTTTTTAACTGGTAGCCGGCCACTTCTACTCCAGCGAGTCGGCCGTGGTGGGATTCTTTCCCCCTCTCTCGCTCGGGAGATTGAACCCTTGAGCCAGGAAATTTCAACGTTTAGTTCGGAAAATTACAAAAAGTACTAGGTGATTTTTGCTTCACTAGTTATCATAGAAGATCTTGCAACATTTCAGGAGAAAATGGGAAAAATAACGACTGAGAGAACAATTTTATTTTTTATGTTTTTGCTTTTGTTAACTGAAACTGGCGGCGGAAACACGAGCGACAGCGATGACGTGATCAGCCGTCTCGCGCCGGACACCTTGATTTCGAAAATGTTGAAGAGTGGAAACGGATGGAACCTGGTGTCGGCCTTTGTCTCGACCATCATGAAGAAGATGCAGACAGTGTGGTCGAGGCAGAGGGCCGATGGACAAAGCTCGGCCCACACTATCGCACACAACTCTGTACCATCCTAGAGGAGCTGCTGCAGCTGCTGCGGACCCCCCGTCAGGGCTCACCCACCATCACCACCTTCCTGCGTCGTGTAAGAGTAAATTTCTGTCTAAATAAATACACCCTGTATAGGGTCGAATCTTACGCGCTTGTCGCTTCGTTTCTCTCCGCTTTCACCCGCTTGTATGAATGACTGGTTTGCCTGGAGAACCTGCTGGAGGGCGAGGAACGCATCCCTTGTGCCAAGGTCTTCGCGTTCGCGGGCTCGTGCCTAGTGGCATTTAGTTAACGACTGCGGTAAAAGTCCGATGCGGGAAATTTGACTTGTGCGTAAGCCGTATTTTGAAAGTGTCGTCGCGTATTTTGTGGTGTTGGTGAGAGACATCAATTTGGGGTGAGTTTTGCTCACTGAGTACACATTTTGTTATGGCTTTTTAAACTGCTTTTATATTTACGCTTGCTCGCAATACTTTCTCGCCGGCGGGGGCGTAGTTGACGCCCCAGGCTCTCCACTATGCAGGGTTTAGACGTTACCCTACCCAGGCGATAATGTGGATCCGGCTGTGGGCATTCGGTCGAGTCTCCGGACAGCATACTGAACTGCAGCACAGCCTCAGGGCCGGTATTACTAGGGTACCTATAGGCATTCGTGCGGGCTAGGTATGAACTCCCTGGTATGTTGGTGCTAGTCGGATACTGGGCCAGAGAATAGGATCGCTTAAATGCTTGGCTATGTTATTGGTTTTGGGCTACGGTGCAGTAGTGTTTTGTGCCCGTACTCAAACGTGGTTTTCAACTCTGTTGTAGGTACCTCGCCTGAGCAGTTCCCATCCGGCTATCCATCCACCCGCCCATTCTCTGTAAATAATGTATTTGTAGATATGGTATAATTTTAGCGCATAAGCCACTCATGTTAAGTCCATCAATATAAACATTCGAACAATCCTGACGTAATATTTTCGTACAGGGAAATTCTACGCACCCCTGACTGCATTGCGTATATCTTTCGAATTTCTACCTTTCTCTCGTCTCTCTTCTCTTTTTCAATTGCTTTGAATTTTCTTTCATTTCATTTCTTTTTTTTACAGTCGCCACACGTACCACGACGAGGAGATGAGGGGTGAGTGAAGAGGGAGCGCGTCCGGCTGTGGTGCACCCAAAATTCATGTAAGTACTGGGTGCTATGGTGGCCCTTGCAGGACAGAGCGTACCGGAAGCAAGAAACGGCGAAACGAAGGCTCGAGCCGGCTTCAAAGCATCCCTCCGGCCATTGATGCGATACTCGAAAGGGTAGTTTTCGGGACCGGGGTGCGGTGTCTTAGGGACCACTTTGGCATGCGTGCATCGCTATACATCCCACCAGACATTGTAAACTGGAATTTATAAAATTTATTCAGGATTTTTTGTGTCTTCTCCCAACATGTTTTTTGCGCACCATAGACTGAGCATTGAGTTTTTAGATTATCTTTCATAATTGATTATTAAATTGTAGATTTATCTACAGGTATGCTACTTCCCTCAGCTCCCAAATGTCAAATTTTAATTACGCAGTAAAATGAAAGTTACATTTAGAAAGTCACATCAATATTTGAAATTGAAGACCTACAGAACATATTGCCGGTCTGTACGTACCTACTCTTAATTTTGTACTTAAACATTGTCCATTTCAATGCAGTTTGGGTGTTGGGAGACCAAATCGGTGCTGGGTGAAAACATTGGAAAATATTTAAAATTAGTAATTTGAATTCTGATTTTGATTTTTTTTTTCTCAGTCGAGTGAATATTGCCCATTACAAAAGTGAAATTCGAATTTCGGATCCCAAACTGGGACTAGATCAAAAATCTGGTGATACATTTTGATAGTTTGGTTAATTTTTCTTGAAAAATTACCAAACTGCACATTTTTTGAACAAAATGACCAATCTTAGATTTTTTTACCCCATATTTCAAAATGTCGGAATGGGGTTCTGAAAATCTGCTCTTAACAGCGCTACCAACAATCTAAAACTAAATGAATGAAGTAACTTTATTTTCGTAAAGGAATTTTTGCGGTTTTCTAATTTTTTTTTCTTCTTTCTTTTGAGAATTTCGTCTGTGAAAAAACCTTATACTCCTTAGATTTAATTGTTGAATAACTTTCGCTTTACAGGCTTACACGTTACAAAATTCCTTTTTCATTCCTTGTTAACAAATAAACTCGCGTTTTAACAACTGGAATAACCAAACGACGTCGAGTCAATAAAGAGAAGGAACTCGATATCTTGGAAAATGAAAATTTCCTGCATTACTGAAAATAAAGAATAGTCGGGAACGAAATTCAAAAGGTCTTACGTATCTTTGAAAACCCGTCTGACCCGTGCGATCGGGTAAAAATCAGATCGGATTGACAATTTCCGTTATTGTAAAAGGTCTGGAAAGTAAATTTCCGAATATTCGTTCTTCAGCGGTAATCTTTTGCCAGTAATAGTCGGTCAGAGATCAGGTAAAATAACATTTTTATTTTATTTCATTTTTATTTTATTATCATTGTTGCTTATACGAATACTCGCTCGGAAAAGGGATTTATAGTAGTTTTTTCTTCTTTTTTTTTCTCATCTTTTTTCCCCTTTTGTTTCTCCCCTTAATATAAGTAATATAGTATTCATTAATGCGGTAGAATGTACACAATGGAATTTTTTTTTCTACACGTCGAGAGTAGTAAAGATTTAATGAATCGAAATTAACAGAATTGTGTATTTTGATGTTTAGATTGGTCTAATAACAGGAATTTTCCTTTCTGCCGTCTTTTGAAGTGTGTTCGTAAACTTTTCACGAATTTTAGGCAACTGTTTAATTAGCGACAATGAAACGATGGATTGAAACTGAAAGTAAGCAAGAAGAGAAAAGAAAGAACCAATAGTGTAATTTTTAGCTGCTTTAAATTGAGCACAGCAGATTCAAATGGCAATAACGGCGACAGCATTTTAGTTTTCGCCGTGCTCGACAGATCTGACAGTCTTGTTTGAAAATAAATTGAGATGGTGGTGGGGTTATATTATTAGTTAAAATTTTTTATTTTTCAATGAATATTTCATAGTTTAAAATTTCAATAACTAACAGATTCTTTCAGATATTATAAAACCTACTGATTCACAAGATAATGAACAATATGTTACAGTTGTTCATAAGGAGTAGATAAGAAGAGCAGGAGCAGCTCTCTTTACTTTTTTAATGTACATGACTGTACATCATGAATTTTCTCAGGACTAGACATTTTCGAAAACATGCATCAAAGAGCACATACTTTGAACACTTTCTAATTTATCTGCGACAAATTAAGGAGGCATTGCGTCGCTTATACGACCGACAATCATAAGTGCCATCATAAGCAAGAAACAGATTATATATGCTAACGATATAGTAAGCTTTGATAAATTTCTATTATTCTTTGATGAACTGACATTTGGTTTATACATATTAATTTTATTATTAAACTCATAAAATTCTAATGCGTTGGTACTTACAAAGATTAATCTACACCAAATATTAGCTCAATCGGAAAATAATCTGAATTTGCCCGAGAGTTCATGGGTCACTTTATTGCAACAGTGTTTACGATTGTCTATCATATAAACGACGACTGAGTGGCCAGAACAACTCCAGTCTGAATATAACTGTACAGTCTGTGTGACTAATTATGTACGATTTGAACATCAATGTGCCGGAATGAAGACCAAAATTTTGTTTTTTGCACTGAATTTGGCTATGAGTTGCCTCCTTCTCCTTAAGAAAGTGATTTTGTAACGAGCCTGGCGAGAGTTGGTCAAAATCAGAAGTGAAAGACCTGCTTCAACCCAGTACGATTTCATCTTCACAATATTTTTATAATTTTTTCTGAGACCAGAAACCGCCGGCGCTCGTAATACTTTGGTTGGGAACGTATTTGTATGACGATGCACGCATGCCAAAATGGCTCCCGAGACACCACACCCCTCGGCCCAGTAAAACTACCCTTTTGAGTACCGCATCAGTGGCACTTCGGTTGGTATACTACAGAACAAGTTTTGAGGTATCGACCAAAAGAAAGAGGAAAGTCTAATTTTGTTAACATCACCTAGACCTAACTTGGCAAACTGATGGCGATTTTTCAATTAATGAAAATGTTGGAGGCTGCGTTACCAAACTACATGTGTTGCAATTTAAAGCTATGTCGCACTCTAGGAAGATGAAAAATTGAGAAACTAGACATGTATATCATAATATTAAATTTTGAATGTAAGACTGAAAGTTCTTCAACTTCCTCGCAATAACCGAAAGTAAAGCTACGGACTAACTAATGTACTTGAAGAAAACACTATTTGACCCGAAACGAGGTGTCAACAATTAACACGGTAAGAGTTTCACAAAGTTCAAGTTATTTCTGTTATATGCGCCAGGCCTGAAATTATAGGCTTATATTGCAGTGTTTACCAAGAATCTCTCGACTAACTTTTTTCCTTCATTTTTTGGCATATTGCGGTTCCTCTACGGGTTCCTATCGTCTCAGTCCAGTTAGATGGTCATATATTTCATTTTTCTAGCTTCATCAATTTATAGAAAGAATTTCACATGTTGTTGTTTCAGACCTTAGTCTCTCGACTAGTAAGTTGCGTCTCTCCACCTTTTTTTCTCCTGTGCTAATATTTTCATTTCTGAGATAGATTTATATTTTATATCTTTCAGTATCTGCTCGTCATAGCTCATTGCCTTCCTTTCTGGTTCTTTCCCGCAACCATCCCTTTTATGCCTAGATGTCATATATGAGGAGCGATTTTCCAAAACGGCCTCTGTGCAGTTTTATATTTTTTTCAGGGGGAAGAAAAAACTTTGTGTATCCCTATATTACACCTACATGTCACACTTGATAGTCGGGTTGCCTAGTAGAACACTCCCAGGAATTTATCTCGTTGAAATATTGAATGTACCTTGTACAGGAGACGCGCAAGACAGTCGCGAAGTGGGGGATCTCCTGGATAGAGGCCGTTTTGGAACAACATTTTTGAATTATTAGTTTTGGTTTGGCACCAAATTAGACATACTGTGCCTTCCAGTAGATTCTAATTCATAAAATGCTCAAATAATGTCGACTCTTCTATTGTGATAAAAATATGTGAACAGAGGCCGTGTTGGAACAACTTTTTTCTTCTCTTTGCGAGTCTATTTTGGCTTCTTACATGCGTTAAATTCGTGATATCGTAATTTTGTTCGGACCAGAATATGTATTACTACATTCCTCAATAGATGGCGCTATAGAACGATTTTTCAAAAAAATGGACAGGGGCCGTTTTGGAATATCGCTCCTCATATGTATTGTGACTTATCATTTTAATTCTTCTCGTTACGATTGTATTCCAAATTTCTCCTTTCCTTCCTGTACGCCTCAGTACTTCCTCATTCCTGATCTTTTCTGTTCATTTGATTTTCAACATCATTTCATTTTTTTCAGTGTTTCAATCATGATACTTATTTAAAACATGAACACTTCGTGCTGAATTATCCTCATTTTCACTGAATGCAAGGATGATACAGAGAATTCCTTTTTCAGTGGGGAACCCTTGATCTTCTATTTTAGAATTTTCTTGACGTTAAAAGTGTCCACAAATATGTAGCTTGAAACTATCATCTGCTAAGATGTACAAGCTGCCATAGCTCGGAAGATTACTGCACAATTTTTTAATAATTATATTAAGTGCTGAGAAATTTTCAGAGGCCTCAGTGTGGTACTATGGAAGTCTTGTGAAATTCCAGCTGCCACCATTTTTGTTCATTACAAACGTGATTTACTTTTAACAGGAGCACGTGCGTGGAAAGTCCCATATAAAAAAGTAGTACTGAGTTTGTAAAGGATACTATTGAAAGAATACTCAAGACCGATCCAGAACTCCTCAAACCTGCTCAATTTGAGTAGTAAAATTGCTCGATTTGAGCGGGTCCGAGTAGTTGTTCAGTAATATTTTCAACAAGCTCAGAGTAGTATTCCAGGATTTGACCTGTTTGTGCAAAGGAACAAAATTTTCAAAAAGTTCCGCACAAAAATAGGTTGTTTCTTTCTCCTTTTTTTTTCAGTTTTGAAATGTCGTATGTGACTTAGAAAAAAAAATGAAAATCTCCAGATTATGGTTTTTAATTTTCACAAAAAGCTGAGCCCTTTTTCCTTGAGAAACATATTAGTGGAGTCATGCCATTTCTTCCTTCTAACAAGAAGATAAGAAGGTCAAATAGTCGCTTGTATTCAAAGAATTGTGTAAAGAACGTTTCGAAAAGGACACTCTATCATCGTCTGTAAGTACTGTGAAGTGACAACGAAAATTGAGTAGGCAACCTCCTTATGCTTAATATTTCCACAAAAGTTTGTCATTCTGAAATATTACCCCGTACCGCAAATTACTTGAAGTTTTACATGGGATTTATTTAGGGACTTTTTTTTTTTTTTTACATCACGAAATTGTGAACAACTACACTTTAAAAAATCGGAGTAGAATTTTCAATATTACCGCTGGATAGGAGATAAACTCTTGAACATTTTCAAAAAAGAATTTTCAGAAGAAAAATGGATTTGCAAGGCATCTTTGAAGTTCGAGTGTCAAGAAAGTACAAGTTCAGCCATACTTCCAGCGAAATTTAACCTTTCATCATCATTGATCATATAAGGTACTAGACTTATTTTATGCACTGATTTCAAAACTGATCTTGAAACCTTGATTCAACCTGTTGTTTGCCTTTAAAGTATTTCAAACGCTAAAAATTCCAAAATTTTAAAATTCGACATTGAAAAAATGAAAAATGTTTTTAAAGGGATCCGAATGTGGTCTTAAAATTTCAATGAATTTCAGACCTAGATATTACCTATTTACTTTATAAAATGTCATTTTCACAGAGAGAAAGAGCTCAAATCTAATTGGAAGCTTAGATTTGAAACTAACACGAAAAATAAGTCCAGACGTGCCAAATTTACTCGTAAGTACGGCAAACCAACCGAAACAGAGAGAAGCACGTTATTTCAAAATATTATTCGTCACTATATTCCAACTTCGAAAACTCCTCACAAATTCAATGTTCATCTTAGAAACTTTTCCCTTTTTCAAAATATTTAGAATTTCATCCTCTAATGATAAGGAACATGATCAGGTAGTAGCCCACCGAATTTTCGAAGACATGGAAAATAACGCACACTATGATAATTAGGGCTTTGGATTGCATGCATTTGCATGTTTTTTTCTGTGGCACAGCTAATGTGGTATATCAATTAAATATTTACTTCTGAGTTAACTGAGCCCTACTTGTTGGAGCATATTTTTGCATGTTTTCATCATAAAAGCAGATTTTGTCGTATTTTCATAATGTAAAGAGTATTTCTCACCATATTCCACGGGTTGGTGAATTTTTAAAGGTATATTAAACATTTTCTTGATTCTTCCTTTTTTCTCACAAAATCTCAGATCCAAAATCAAAAATTTTCTGAAAATTGATTTAAAAAAAGAATGTGCCTAAAGATGTATATGAAGTGAAAAAGCTATTATACACAATTGCGTGAAAGGTCCCTTGTGGTGATCTAGGATTTTCTTTCAAGTATGATATCGTTATCATATGCTGCAATGATAAGAAACTTCAATAATTAAAAATAAGCATAAATTTATTAAGGTCGTAATATTTGTTTTCATGATGCTTTCATGTCATTTTTAAAATTCAGTACATTTTATTTGCAATATGGTATGCACTGTTAACCTTGGCTCAACATTCCCTAAAATATGAAACCTATATTAAGTTAGCATTTATGCGCATAATTGGCTCTTTAAGAGCATTTATTTGTCATATTTAACAAAAATATGGGCATATAGAATGAGCATATTTCATCCTCTTTTAGTGCATAAAATTTACAGCCCTAATGATCATGCTACTAAAAATACTGGTGAAAAAACTCCAGTGATTGTAACAGAATGAATGTAATGCAGTTTTTTTTTTCACTATCAGATGGGTACATTTATTTCCCTCAAGTTTTAAAATATTCTTCGCTGCGTAATGAACTCAGACGCGTGCTTCAAAATGGAAACTAAATAATAGCAAATGAAATGAACCGAACTTAAATAACATTACACCGAAATTCCGCTAGCATTATACCTGTATTATACTCACGAAATTCTCCACATTCTGGTATAAGAATGTACGACATAATTTTAAAAAATTGTTCAAGTATTCCGAAACGAAGGTAGGGTTTTTCATCAGACGTAGTATAGTTCTCCGACTCGAAATACTTGCACATTTTTACAAACACGCGATGCGATGTTACCCTCGCCATTCATATCCTTCATACCTTTATTTCGAAAGAATTATAGACAGAGATATGCAGCCTCGCTCTAATATCCGTGCACGGAAAACCATGTCAAATTTCTGACAAGACACGACCACAATTTTCTAATCATATTCAACATTTAAATAATCTCATAAAACTAATTTTCTTTGAATCTCGCGTGGTTCGCTATGTTACCTCAGCAACAGGTAAGACTTTCACGCCATCGCACTACCTTCCTCAATCCCAGCCCGAGTTTTCAAATATAAAATATCCTCCTCAATCCTCAAGAAGACGTTAATTTCAGACTGATACACCACAGAAAATACAAATTTCTCAGTTACAACCCACTCGATTGAAATTACGAGCCGTTTTCGAAATTACTCGAATCGCTTCCCCGTGTTTACTTTTCTCTCGTCGTGCATTTCCAAAAACACGTTCCACCGATTTCAGCATAACAAGCCGAGTGGTATAAATTATTACATCCATCGAGGGCATGGAAAATGCGGAAAATGCAGTTACGATAAGAAAAACAAATCTTACCTGATAGTCGAGACTTTTCTTATTCCGGAAGCGCGCCGAAATTCGCCGGAGGGTTGTATACGTGAAAATATAACGATGGACCTGTTCTCGAAGTATACAAATCGCGAAAGTTTGCCTTATATTTACGTTTGAAAAATCAACAGTGAAAGTGTACGAACGAACTAACTCGTGCCGTGAAAATAACGTTTCAACATCAACAGGTCCACCTGTTAAATGATGAAGGCGAAATACGACTGCAAATGCTGTGAAAAGTTCCGATGACGAAATGAATTTGGAATCACCCTCCGTAGGAGTGGCTACCGTAACAGTAATTGGCGGGCATGCGTAATCAAAATACAATTTTATTCTTGTTAAAATTTTCGCACCGGCTGTAATTCGCGCTGCAAATTATTTTCTACTAATGTGTGGAAAAGAAATTGCCACACGACCAAATTTATGCGGCGTTCGAGTTGAATAATAAGCGCATCTGATAGTCGTAAAAAAAAAACTAGTATTCTAAATCCAAATCATGGTGCGTGTGGTTCATGAGGCATTTAAAATTATTTTTCAGCAGAAGCCTATTAAAGGAGTAAGTTACCAAGCCCCAGATGCCTGGGTAATTCCCAGAAAAAATCCACAATTCAGTTTTTTTGTGCTACATGACTTCATACTGAATATATATGATTTTTTTTTTTGCTACATTATAGAGTATTATCCTCTCTATGTGTTCCCATCAATAAATATGAATCCCCCCCCCTTATTAGCCTAGGAGACAGAGACCATGAAATTGGCAAAGTGGACATTTTGGGATGGAAAAGAAACAATTGGTGGAATATGTTCCGTTAGGTGTCAGAAACAACATATTAAAAATCCCTCCCAGACCCTGCGCAAAAAGCTCCAGCCCCCCCCCAGAAACCACGTTTCGTCCTTTTTGGCGAATATCTCGCGATCTGTGAGGCCTAGATGAAATATTTTTAGCTGAAAATGTTCCTCGTGAAATTTTATACAAGTTAGATACTCAGAAGTTAGCCTAGACCTACCTCTTAGCCTACAAAATTCATTAAAGTAGGCAAAAATCGACAATTTTCGTGTTTTTTGCGTGTTTTTTTTTTGCAAATATATCGCGATGTATGCAGGGGCGAAACTATGGGGGGGTTGACTGCCCCCCCCCAATAATTTGGCAGTTGGCAAATTTTCATTTGAATTTTTCCTTTTTTGTGAATGTTTGTTTGTTTATTTGTTATTTTTTTCAATTAAAAAGTATTCTAATGAAAAATCAACAAACATTTTTAAATTTTTTAAAATTTTGTCGTCGAATTTTTAGTTTAAAAAAAATATTTGTCGGCAAATATTTCTTCTCAACTTCCCCAAACTGAAAGTCAAATTTCGTTTCTGAAAATGGAAGACCCTAGACTCCTGTCAGAGACTAGTCAGTCAAAAAAGCCTAAGGTTTCAAGCTGAGTATCGAACGTTATCTGAAAGGTTGAAACAAAGAATGAGATGTGGAAGACATTTCGAAAATCTGAAAGTCGGTAGCAAACGTTGAATATCGAATTTCAATGACTGTTCTGTTTTTACTATGTAGATTCTCTGTTCGACCTAGAGCCTAAAATTAGAGAAAGTTGAACATTTTATTAAAATCTAGAAGTTGAAAGCAAAAGACTTATTTTCCAATGTCATAAGCTGAATCCGATAGCAAATGTTCTATTATTTAATTTACGTGCTTCGGTCCTGGTAAATACAGGAGGGAAATTTAGTCTGGAACACAAGTCAAATCTCCCATGTGTTTTCCCCATAAGAACGAAAGGGAGCTTGTTGCACCGATTCCCCTAAATTCGATCGACCTGTAGGTTTATTTATTTATTTATTTATTTTTTTTTGACTGATTTCATTGGAACCAATTTAGGATACGAATCAAAGGAAACTCAGAAAAAAAAAGATCACCAAGAGTAAATACAATAACCACCTTAATGTATAAAGGAAGTTGTGTGTTCCTCTCAAGTATTCCTAATATCCTTCCAGCTTACCCTCCCAGACTAGGTTATGCTCATGTGCTTAAATGTGAGTGCTTGGGGGATAAGGTTTCAATCTGCATTTGCAGGGACGAAACTATGAGGGAGGGAAGTGAAACATCCCCAATAATTTGACGGTCGGTAAATTTTGAAACGGTTCATTTGAATTTTTCATTTTCTGAGGTATAATGTTTTGATGAAGCCAGAAAAAGTCTTGAACAAATTGAGAAGATTCTTGAACTCTCAGAGAAGTCGGAAAGAGTCCTAAAAGTTTTAAATAAGTATGGGTCAAAAGAGAGTCTTATTATCGTAGTTTTAAATGAATCCAGGAAACCCCTCGGATGGTGTAGGTTTGCACAAGGGCCGAGAAAGGAGAATGTCTCAAGCGGCTCACTATAAAAAAGGCGCTTTAAAAATAAGGTAAAAAGAGGAACGAAGGAAGTATAAAAATAGAGAGTAGAAAAAAGGCAGCCTTTCCTTGAGCGTACAATGACGTTCTCAAAAAATAGTCCCCGGGCCTATATTTTTCTTCTGTTTTATTGTTGTTGTTGTTTTTTTAATTAAGAAATATTTTGATTGAAAAATCGGCAAATTTTCAAATTCTTAAGGAATTTTGTCGGTGAATTATTAGTTAAAAAAATATATTTGTCGGCAAATTTCCGCCCCCTCTCAAACTGAAAATCAAGTTTCGCCTCTGGATGTATGACGCCTAGCCTAGAAATATTTTTAGCTGAAAATGCTCCTCGTGAAATTTCATGCACGCCTGCCTTCCGGCCGCAGAACTCCCTTGAAATTAGCCGAAACTCGAAATTGTCACTTTTTCGAGGAAATATTTTGCATCTCTACACAATACACATTTCTTCGCCAATGTCTCATGACTACGGTGTGAATAATAGGTACGAACCCTCCGCTATATTACGGGATTCTTTCGTGACCATAGTTTTCCTTAAATATTTCCAAGCTTTCGCGAACAGAGCCATTGAAAAGTTATTGGGTTCAATTTTCAATTTTACAAAATCTTAAGAATCCGGAGAATTTTTTCCTGATTTTCATCATAATTCGTTGATCGTTCTTCCAGTGCGTGACAACAAGTTATTTTATAAATTTTCCTCAGCTTTCCCGTAAGAATAGTTTGAAGATTCCTAATATGAAAATACCTTCAATTTTCATGTTTGTTGAATTTTCAAACTGAATTTTAAATACTAAATGTTTGGAAAGTTGTTGTTGATTTGAAAAAGTCACCCAGGAAAACAATCAAATACATAGTTGTTACAACTAATCATTATTTTGAAAAATGAAAGATTTGACAGTATTTCAAACTGAGCTCTATTCAACATTTATTTATTTATTACATCACATGACGCATTACGTACATATATTCATATCCTGCAGTAAGTCCACGATTACGTCGCCCACCAAGGGGCACGTGTCTCTGCCACCCTACTCCATCTTCTTCTATCTTGTGCTATGCTTGCCCTGTTTGGGTCCACTGCCCTGGAGATTTCATCGAGCTACTTTATCGAGGGACGCCCCTTGCTCCTTTTATGGTCTCTGGGGACCCGATTCTTAGCTGTAATGTTCCATTTACCCCCTTGCCCTTACTCCATACTCTCTCACCCTTTCCGTAATCGGACTTATTCTTAAGATGTGATCTACTGCAGAGTAGTTCTTGCAAAATCCCGCTTGATTCACCGTTTGATTGAAGTCCAGCGTATCATAGATCCGTTAATAAGTTTAGCAAGAAGTTTCCCAATATTGGATGATAGGCTAATAGGGCGGTAATTATTAATATCTTTCCGATTACCTTTCTTGAGGAGTAGAATTATTTCTGCTCTTATCCATTGTTTAGGGGTGACCTCTTTTTCGAGTATTTTGTTAAAGAATAAAGTTAAAGGTCTCACAGTTTCGTCTTCCTAGAGGGAGGAGGGGGCGGGATACATGCATTAAAAATTACCAAAAGTGCGAAAAATTTTTCAAGTCCGAACGAAATTTTTGTTTTTGCCCCTACCGTCGCCTCACTGTTTTTTGCTCATTTCAACATGCGGTACTCTCATGTAGTAACTGGTCACGGTTTTTAGACAAAACTTATTTTCAAAAAATCGAAAATATGTTTACTAACGATTCGGACGCACTGGCACCAAAATCGGAGAAAAATATTCAATCTGCCTGGACCACTCGCGGGGGGGGGGGGGAGATACATGCATGGAAAATTACCAAAAGTGTGCGAAAAATTTTCTAAGTCCGAAAGAAATTTTTAATTTTGCTCCTACCGTCACCCCACTGTTTTTTGCAGTTCCATCTTTTCAAAAATCTGATTTCTCTTCGCCTACTGGCCCTCCCTTTAGATTTCAGGTCGATAACGTACTCCCTTCAGGAATTATGAATTAATTTTTCACATTTTTTGCTCCTTTGAACAAGAGTACTTTCATATAGTAACTGGCTACGGTTTGGAAACAAAACTTATTTTCCAAAAATCGAAAATATCTTTACTAACGATTCTAGGCTAGGCGTCATACATCGCGATATATTTGCAAAAAACCGCAAAAAAACAAGAAAATTGTCGATTTTTGCCTACTTTAATGAATTTTCTAGGCTAAGAGGTAGGTCTAGGCTCACTTCTGAGTATCTACCTTGTATGAAATTTCATGAGGAACATATTCAGCTAAAAATATTTCATGTGGGTAAGCCTCATAGATCGCGAGATATCCGCCAAAAAGGACGAAAACATGTTTTTTTTTTTGGGGGGGGGCTGGAGTCTTTTGCACAGGGTCTGGGAGTGGGATTTTTAATATGTTGTTTCTGACACCTAACTGAACATATTCCACCAATTTTTTCTTTTCCACCCCAGAATGTCCAGTTCGATGTATTGCCGACATACCTTACGAATTCCTAGGCCATGACTTGTTACCCCTTGTATATAAAAATTTCTGTGCCTCAATATTGCTGTCATTGAGCAACTGTTTTGGAAAAAAAGACATGAGAATTTATTCAGAAGGGATTGCGACATAGGTTAATACTAAAAACTGGGACCCAAAATGTACCGCGCACCTCCAGCGAAGTCCAAAGTTCGGTTACTGGTTTTAGCTTTTGCCGTTCTTGGGTCGTGGTCAGTTTATTTGTTTCTGCAGCCATACTGCATGTCACACTTTCATATTGATGACTGACTGTATTGCTGCAGGTCTGTCATATCAACACTATCCGTCTATGTACAGGAGATCTGAGTTCAGTGTTGTCATTTTTGTAGCATTATCCTTTCCTAAGAGAATCAGCGTTTTTACAATTTTTTACTTCCTGGGTCATGGCTTATTAGTTCTTGGCCTGTGTGTGACACATTTCCATCCGGAACAAATGAAATGTATTCAATTAGTGATGTATTAAATATAATAAAACATTAAACTTCCTAAGTATTCATTTTTCTAACATGAAGATGAAAATAATAAAGATTTTTTCCAAGGTCGTGGTCTGCAGTCTGTTTCCCGGGGTCGTGGCAAATCAAGATTATTGTATACTGAGCGAAACGACAACGATCTGGAAACAAAGACTGGTTGTCTGGGGCAGAGAGTCCTTCATTGTCTCCAGATCATAATTGTGTCGTTAGTGTGTTTTTACTTCAGGGTTGCTACAAAAAAAAAAGGTTTTTTTTTAAAGAACAAAAAAGTGTCTTTTTAGTTTAAAACTTTTTTTTTGTTTAAAACGTGTTTTTTTTTTGGAATGTTCAATATCGGTGATTTAAATGTGTTTAAAACAGTTGTTTTTTTTCTGTAAAGAGTGTTTCAAAAGTAAAATCGCACAATTCGCGTGCAATCTGAAGATTTCATCACTCATCAGCCGCAGGAAGTTTCCTGAGTTCAGAAGATCACTGATTCAAAATCAGTCCAAATATCCAAATTAGAATAGAAGAATAAAGCCGGTCGATATGCAAAAAATAGGTCCTAAAGTAAACGTGCAAAAAAAGTATTTTTTCGCAGGCGAACACTGTTACATTTGACAGTGGTGTCTATAGAGGCAGAAAACTTTGCGGAAAAAATTCTTTGGTTTGTAAAAAAGTTGGAGTTGTTGCAGTTTCATCTTCTTAGAAGACATAAATAGTGCAATATGGGGGGGGGGGGTCATGGAAACATTCCGCAAAAATGGTGAAAGAAATACCTACTGTTATACACAGACATACGGAAGAAAGAAATACTGTTACACTGTTTCCCATCACTAGGGCTGCCAATTTCATGTAAAAACATATTTTTTTGTATGGAACCTCTGGTATGAACTAACTTGTACTGATTCATTACAATGACCGTTAGGTCTCGGGCATTTCATAAAAAATGACCGGTCATTTAGCATAATGTCTGGGAATTATACAGAATGTCCAAAAAAGGTCATTATCATTATGTAAAATGTCGCAATTATCTACTTTGACCGTAACATATATAGTTACACATTAACGTCCTGTTTAGCTACTTCCTGTCTTTTGTGTCCTGCATTCCTGCACATCCGGCACGTGATCTTTTCAAAATCACGTTTTTCTTTTTCTTCTCACGGCTCAGTCTCATTTTTTCTCCTTCGATCGGTCAGGTAGGACATCAGCTGATTAACAGTTTAGTGACAGTTACAGTTTATTGTTTTAGCACTCTTGGACAGTTGATCAATCAATAGACGCGCTTTCTCTACATGCTCTCGTTTCTCTTGATTTCGCATGCCTTCGCTTCGGTCTGGACTAGACATATCTCTCTCCAAAACCTCGACAAACCCACAATATCAAATATCACTGATGAGATTTGAAAAAGAAAAACAAGAAACACTGCCCAAAAGTAAAAGTAGTAATCTGTTAGGTCAGCGAGCTAGAAAAAGAAAAGAATTGTATCCGCACCACGGACTCCGAAGCCGGCCTCAAAACCGCAGCTGCTCCGACCTGACTCCAGCTCCAGGGGAAATTTATGAATTATCTCCAGCTCCTATTAATATTTTTTTCGGCCTCCAAATTCTCAATATATGGTACATATTATTAAATCTAAACCTGATAATTCTTTTTAGTAAATTTTCCGCGAATTATTGATTTTTAAATACGACAGAGGGGGCACGAGAATGAAGGTAAAATGTACGTATATCTTTGAAGGGAATACGTTGGAGAACTGATTGTCAACAAAAATGAGTTAAGACAGCCAATTCACGGGAAATCAAAAAAGTATAAAATTTTTCTAACATACATAATAAGCTTACCGAAATGAATTCATGAAGAGCTTTTCCAACGAATACCAATGTTCACTTTTGCTGTTATTGTTGAAACTGTCCATTGTCACCACCTGTAAGTAGAGAAAGAAAAAGATGTTTTATTAGAACGTGCGAAAATTGAGCATCATTATCTACATCTCAGATCATTCAAGAGTCAGACAAGGTAGACATATCACCACGTTATCGAGGTAATTTTAAATTCAAAATTTGTTGATGCATTTAAGCCTTTCTCGCGAGGGGTGGGGTATAGTTTACCACTATTTGAAGTAACTAGATCTTGTCACTTGAAGATCTGTAGGATATGCTATCCATGATTACTGAAACAAACATCGAGTTGAAGAACAGGCTCAATTGAACAATTTTTGGGATTAATGGGAGCTAAACTGTATTTTTTGGCGGGAAATACGTTGTCCAATGCTCTAGCCCGCTGAAATTAACCTAGCGAATCAAAATTTTTATGGTGAACTTTTGAATTCATAATATAGCTCTAGTTCGAAAATGAGCCTATTTGATCAACTGGAATGATAGTGAGGGATGCTCAAAATGGATGAAGTTAGAGTTTTCTTTTAAAAATCCATCTTGTGAACTGTCAGTTCTATCGCAGTTCTTATGCCAGACAGTTACGCTATATTTTAGGCTCTGCAAATTTGGTGATTAGCATTCTTTTTTGTAGGATCAACAGCTCATAAGATGTTTGACATAAGACGTGTTGCGGGCTCATATTCAGAGAAATATTCTAGTATGAAAGGCAATATTCCATGCAAGTGTGTTACCTTTGAATATCTTAGTCTTTCACCGCCCATTCCTCATTAATTTCTCTCTCACAATGGAAGAGGTGTGCAACAGCTGTGCATCGAGTCTGTTCTGCAATCAACGGAAGGGTGCTGGACAGATGTGACTTTCAAACAGGGATGTTAAGCTGAAGCCACCAGTCGCTTAAGATAAAGCTTAAATCACAATTTTGGTTGTTATTCATTAAGCCAAACGACAGCCAGGCGAATTCGGCAAGTCGGCTTTTAGTCTATAAGTTAGTCATAAGCTACGTTTTACGGCTTAAACATCAATTCAGCTAATGCCAAAAATCAAATGTAAATAAATTGATAAAAAATTAGCTGTTTTTTAAAAATGTTTACCATGAATGGCGAGCAGTACTTTGAGGATCAATATTCAGTACATCGATTCCAGTTGGTTTAATTGCAAGCTTTGTAACTTGTGGCTGAAGTCAACTCATGTGCAAAGATTAAGCCACAAGTATAACAGCATTAAGCCATCTTTGAAGTTGGAAAATGAGTATCAAACCATAAGCCAATTCATCCAGCAGCTACAAATTTGTCAGCTAAGCTTAAGCCTGTGACCACTGACTTATTATCCCTGCTTTCGAATAACCCTGCATCTTTAGTCCTGGCTCAGTTTCTCTTCAGAACATAGATTTGGCAGAATTCAGATTGTTATAGCGTACACTGATTATTTCTTATTGAATTATGCATTTTTCATTTATTAGGTTCATAACTTTCTAGCTACTCGCATGTCAGACGTGATACACACATATTTGGAAAATCGGTCATTCTTTCTAATCTCTGTAAATGAGGCATCAGCCCAGTAGGAAAGCAAATAATCCCATCTAGATTTTGCTAAAGTGCTATATTTTATTAAAGAGCTCACGGTATTTTTCCAGAGAAATGAGTTTTCCCCAAGAACTGTTTTGCCCTCTTTGGAAAGTCTAGCGACGGACCGT
Organism: Acanthococcus lagerstroemiae; assembly: GCA_031841125.1. Lineage (NCBI taxonomy): Eukaryota > Metazoa > Arthropoda > Insecta > Hemiptera > Eriococcidae > Acanthococcus > Acanthococcus lagerstroemiae. The sequence continues at coordinate 28,624,844 of CM063114.1, forward strand.
GGTGAGACACAATACCACTATTTTAGGTCCGGCTTATCAGTGTTACCAGGAAATGGGGTGACGGGTACAACCTCTCCCCCTCGCTGTACTGATTATTCAAACAATTTAGCTTTGCCGGCGGCTGCGTAAACGATTTTCAGTATATTAATACAATCAAAAAGTACATATTCGAAATCTAGATACAAAACCGCGATTCACCATCTTTTCAAGCAATTTACATCATATAAAAAGTTTTCAAAGCGTTCCCTATATAGTTTTCAATTTCAAATAATTTCGGCAAGTACGACGTAGGCACAGACCAGCAAACTTTTTTAAGAGGTATTCAGGTACTAAAAAAGAGAGCAACCAAACGCCACATTGCCGATACTTTTTGATCACTATATAACTGTCACGTGCGTTGATATTCCCGAAAAACACATATTCTCCGGTGTACAGTAAACTTGCCACACGAACCCTTAATATCGGACGTCAAAGCCTCCCCAACTGCGGTATCTCTGACATTGACAACAGGACACAGCAAACTGCATGTATATATTTGCGACTCTTCGGTAGGGTTAATCTTAATTCCCACCCGCCGGCGTATATTCCTGGCACGTTTTCCGTCTCTTCGCTCTTCACTCGACAGATATAGAATTTTACTTTCACCTAGCACCGCGAATCGCATTCCATCATTTTCTCCGAATATGGTCGACAGGTCTAGAGTTTAACTCATCTTCGTGTTGGGGGTATCATTCTAAGCCTCACAGTGCACTCGAACATTAGGCAGGTACCGTAACATTGGGTGACTTGATCACCTTCTTCTGTATTTTCATGTTTGATGTGCTCTACAAACCGTAGAAACAAGGTAGATATTTTTTGTAATTTTGATGGGACCGTGCAATACATTCCTCAAAAGATTGTAACACCGCGGTCCACAAATTTTCCCACAGAATTATGAAATAAGTGTGTCGAGCGGTATCACGATGTGGTGAGATTGTACATGTTCATGAATGAACAGGGCGGAAACTTTTAAATGCAGTGTTGTCTATTAAAAGAAGCGATAAGCAACCCCAAATTTATATACTATGTATACAGACACATGCAAAAAGAAGAAAAAAAGTTGACTGTAAAAATTGTTAACTTTCTTTATTCCAAAAATCATAAACAAAAAACAAATGACATATTTCCCTTGAACGGCCGGGATCCTAATTTACCAACACATTATGTCCTCGGTATCTCTGAAATGTATAAATCTCCGATTGGCACTTGTTCATTCACTAGGAATAAGACAGAACATCGAAACTGATCACTTACCAATTTCAAGAACAAATAAACAATTCTATGCAAATTCACCCCTCTACTTTTTCCAGTTTTCTACCAATTGCTACATCATTATGCGCTCTGGTCTCTATTCAGTACGTATAAATCTTCCCCTTTTACTAATAACCTGATAACGTTGCCTGGAAACAGGGACGTACCAAAGAGTTTTCCTGTGGGGGGGGGGGAAAGTCCCAACTGATTCAACTGGAAATTCCCAAATATCAAAGCAAAAAAATATTTTGACTAGTTGAATTTTTCCAACTTCTCAACTCAGAATTCCCAAGTATCAAATCAGAAAAGCGCAAACAAAAAAACTGTTGACTTGTTGGATTTTTCCAACTCCACCGAAATTTCCCAACTGCGCCTGACTGAAATGGTAAATTTTTCCAACTGCTGAGTAAAAAATTTCTAACGGGGAGCTCTCCCCTTTCGGTACTTCCCCGCCTGGATATAGCGGAATTACACCGAGTCAGTCTTACACGATAGCTACAATATCCTGCGTTACAACGAGTCACGCGTCAGTGTTACCACACATTCTATTTTCTCCCTCCCGCTCGTATAGGAGTAATCGTGTGCCAAATCACCCCGTAACCGCAAAGTCAACCCATGTCACGATATTCGATGCTTGAAAAATGTGATTTTCTGAGAATCACGAAACAAGCGCAGATACACGGTCATGGCAGCGGGGCCATTGCCCCTTCCAAAGGAAAAGACTGTTGGCAATTCAAAATAGTTAAAAAACAGTTTACCTCGAGAACAGTATCAAAAAGAAGACTGTGAACAAGTTATGAAGAGTCGCAAACGAAATCCTAGACAAGTTTAGACGAAACTCGAAAGTTTTAAACAAGTTTCTCAAAGTTTCTAGAAGAGTTTTACAGAGTTTAAACACGTCGACAAGAGTCTTGAGTGAGTCCTGAAAAATCTCAATGAGTTCCGAGGAGCAGTGCCAGCGTTAGAAGTAGTTAGACTATACCTACTCTGTCAAAGCCGCACGGAAAGAAAAAATTGTGAATAGGCCCAGCAAACGGGACTACCTGGTCGCTCAGACGAGTTTCACGAAAAGTACCTGAGAGGAAGGTAAACATGTTGGGAACTAAAATGAGTTCTCATAGAGCTCTACCTATAGTAGGTATTCTGGACCACCATTTTGATTTCGAAGTTAGTCCGAGCATCAGGCATGTGAAAATAAGCAGGGACGTACCAAAGAGTTTTCCGGGGGGGGGGGGGGTAAGAATTGTGAAAGTCCCAACTGACTCAACTCAAAATTTCCAAGTATCAAAGCAAAAAAAGAAAAACCTTTTGATTTGTTAGGTTTTCCCAACTTCTCAATTCAGTTCTCAAGTATTAAAGCAAAAAAAAAAAACTTTTTAAACTTGTTGGATTTTTCCAACTAGCCTGACTGAAATGGTAAATTTTCTCAACTGCTGTGTGAAAAATTCCTACTGGGGGGGGGGCTAAATTGCCCCTACCCCCTATCGGTACGTCCCTGAATAAGCTGAAAGCCGTATTCAGCCGTATTTCTGGGGACTTAGCTGTAAGCTGTAAGTCGTAAGCTGTATCATGATGAGTTGAAAGCCGTAAGCTTACGCTGTATTCTTTCGGCTCATTTTCAGCTAACAGTTTTTTTTTAAATATACTACTCCGGTGTCTGAAAATGTTCATAATTAAGCTGTAAGCTTTAAGCCATAAGCTGAATTCAGTCGTATTTTCTCTGACTGAGCTTTAAGCGATAAGCTGTAAGCTAAGCTTTATTATTCGGCTTAACATTCCTGCTGAGCATTCTCGAACGCGCTCGAACGGGTGACAAAAGATGTTTGTCCTAGTTTGGAATCAAAATGACGGCCCAGTATACCCGTGTGCAACTATAGTACCTTACCAATGGTAGAATTCGTTTGATAGTAGTTTGAAATTGAGAATAAGAAAATCCTATTTCGAGAATAATAACTTCATGACACGCACGCGTACTAGAGTCCCCTCTCGTTTCTCTGTATTCAACGCTTCTTACGGGCGATAGGACAAGTTTGTTCCCTTTGAAACATGGCAGGATGAAACTTCAGTGTTTACTCTACCGAAAAATGTAAAAATCCCGAAACCTACTTTTTGACCCCATTCGCTAATTTTTGCTCTTCTCGAAATCAATATTATCGACTAAGTGGTCCCTTTTGCTACGCATACTCACAATTTTATTCAGCCTCGCGCAAGGCCTGCATTTTAATATAGAATATGACGGGTACCAAATGAAATTGAAACTTCAAGAGGATTTGAATAATACGGTGTAAAATTCTTCCAAGCCCAAGTAAAAATCTTTCGAATTCTTCCAACGTCCAGATGGGTTAGCGGTTCTTCAAAACTTCATCGACACTCCAACAGCAGTGTTCTCGACTCTTCCAGATTCTTGCTTATGGAAGTGATTTCTCTCTAGTTATCGTACCACACCTCTAACTTAAACGTCGATATAACACTTCTTAAGAAAGATATGTCCGCATTCATGTCCCCTTCAGTGTCCATACAGATAGAGTTTCGCGGGAGATTGCAATTTCAAAATGGAAAACTACTCTCCCGGCAGTAAACACAGGCTCTGGGCCTGCTCTACCGGAACCATTTTTACACTCGACCTGCGTTTCGACAATGCATTAAATACCTTCTTTGCCTGTTTAGAGCCGCCGTGTATTCTTCATTCTTCCGGGCTAAGCGCGTCTAAATACAAAAGCAATCAATTAAGTCAACAAATCCGACATCGCTGGGAAGTGAGAAGGACCTGCTAAATCGCTTTTTGGTGATTCATTGCCGTGTTCGAAATATAATGAAACGATTATGTAGAAGTGATTATAAATTTACCCAGCGTAAATTTACGCCGCAAGATTCGAACACTCGCTCGACGAGAAAATGTCGACAAATTTTGCGAGTATTGTCGAACGCAGGCAGGCACTGTTCAGGTCTCGCGCGGTTTCGTCCAAAATAAATACGGCTTATTTCGGAAGAAAAACAATGTAAGTTAGCTGTTGGCGGTAGCCGAAACTTCGTTGACCTTTGTTCCACTTTTCACAAACCGACCTTACTTCGATGGTTTCGAAAACACCGCTCCATTAGGAAGTTTTGTTCTTGTAATTGTCGCCGGTGATGATATCGCTCTAGAACTTCTTCTTCCTTTGTACTGAAATGCAATTCTTAATTGGACGTACTTTTCGAAGTATTTATTACAGTCGGAATACGGAGTCAAACATGTCAGGAGAAAACCACTGACTGTTGTGACCAATAACAAGAAGCAAGTCACTATTCTCTGCCGCCATGGGAGGAAGCGCAATTCGAGTAGTGCAGGTAAGCTCCCCCACCCGAGTTATAATCACTTGGCCTGTGGAGCAAAAATGACTTGCTACCTAGAAGCCAGCCAATTCGAGTATAGTAAAAATAACGTCCATAAGCCTTGACCATAATCATGAAGTAAGTGCAGATACATTCCGTTCGGCAGAAATTGATGAGCAGAAAGCCGAAGTCATAGCCGATCTTCACAAGGCTAACAGGCTAACTCAGGATATCTACTGGATTTTCGGGAAAAAATATCATGATTTTTCATGACATTTTTTCATGACTATCACGGGGGATATAAAAAGGAAGTGGAAGGGGGGGGGAGAAATCCGGCGCTTCGCACCTCACCGAGGGCTCCATCTTTTCACCCCCCTCCACCAACCACTTTTTGATTAATTTTCAGATAAACCAAAATCGATATTGTGGAACTTACATTCCGCACCTGATTTTCCAATGGAGGGATACCTGAAATAAGAGAATATTTTGAGAGTACAAGTGTACCCCATTTTTCAACTCCTACGGCAAGCCACAAAAGCTTGGATTTTTTCCTTATTTTTCCTTTTCTTTTTTTTAATTTCAGAATTACCAGAATTATGCTTGTTGCATACTTCAACATTCTTCCTTCAACGACATTACAGTAATATGGATTGTAATACAAATGAGATATAAGAGTTGCAAAATGCCCATAGTTTTGCCTTTTTCCCCTCTTTGCGGGTGGTTTGAACATACAATCTTCTGCATTTAAAAGCATGCAGAAAACAGGCACTATTCCATTTGTTTGAAATTGGTTATAAATATGTTCCGTACCTAATAACTGACAGGAAAAATGAAAGGTTAACAAATATTAGATTCATTACATATTGATTTAGAAAAATCATTTATCACTTATTTTATCAACAAATCTCTGAAGAATATAAGCAATAATAATCTCAAAATAAACAACTTTAGAAAATATTTTTAGAAGAAATTACAAAATACTTCAGCCTCTACATTAGTGACAGGGAAAAGTCCAGATTTAGTAGTTAACGTCCGTGACTATAACATGACCAAACATAACTGACCCGAGTGTAGACACACGCCATTTTTTATCTATTTACCAGTATTCAATACTGCGCCCTATCTTTCGAGTTACATTTGACTCAAGACACAAACTGGATAGGTTGCCTAACTGATAAATACGGCAGGCGCAAGAATCAGAGGCTGTAATGCTGGATTTACACTAACGTTATAAGCATTCTATTAACAAGTTATGCTTTAAGATTTTAAATGAGGAGCGATATTCCAAAACGGCCTACGTCCATTTTTTTTTTTTCAAAACTCGTGTTATAGCGTCATCTAGCGGAAAATATATGTACACAAATTAACGCTGACAACCTGCCAATATTCAGGTAGGAGTTCTACTAGGCAACCTACGTGTCACCGATGGCACATACTTAGTATACACAAGCGTACCACGTTATTTCATTCTCCTATAAAGTTCTGAAAAGCGGACAGAGGCTGTTTTGGAATATCATACCTCAAATGTAGCGTACTCGTTAATAACATGTTTATAACTTTAGTGTAAATTCAGCATTCTTCTTTGTCTTTCTACATAGCATTCCTCGTTGACGTCACAAAACTACTTCCAATCTGCTTACGTGCCAGTTACCTTGGAATCTGAGACTATAGTTCCCTGCTTTTCTACCCATAGTTTCTAAATCAAGTTATCTTTCTATAATTTCCAAGCCCAGTTTGACTGGCAATGGAATCGGCATCACTAGCTGCATGATGACGTCATTTCATCTGGGTTGTTTAGCTATGACATCGTCAACACCAGTTTTGTAATTGTAATTTTGCCGAGCGACCGAATATAAATATAAATATCTGATTAGTGCCACGTAACGCTGAGTAGAGTACCGACACGAGGGCAGCGAGTGTTATTCCATAGGAGGGAACGAAACCTCCTAGTGGTTTTTATTTTTATTTTCTGTCGGGGGAAAGGGAGGGGCTCTATAGAACAATATCGATACCTTTAACATCACTACAAAGCGTATTCCAAAATTACTTGCAATGCATATATAGGTAGTGACACGACGCGGAAATCGTGTCCGCACGTATGTAATAGTACGCGGCTACGCCACCATGTAGCGCCACTGCAAAAAACTCTAGTCTTATCATTGTTGATATGGAAAAAACTGCATAGCACTCCTGCAAATTCCTCATTTCACGTCGAATTTTCTGATTTGATTGCGATTTCAAGCGACTTCCTTTGAAATCCTGTTACATTTTGCAAGTCCGGCTATGCCTCCAACGAAGAAAAAGTATGAAAATGAAGAAGGCAGAAGTTGATCCACAGACGGAACTGATGTTCTTTCTTAACAGGCCCGTAGCCAGAGAGGGGCTAAAGGAAGCTTAGCCCCCCACCCCCCTCTAAAAAATAATTTGCGAGACCCCAAATTTTTTAAAAGCGTCTAAGAAATTCTTAAAACGTTCGAAAAAAATTTTCGCTTTTCCCAAATTTTTGTTTTTAAATGAATGCATAAATAAAATAATTTGAAATTCCTTTTCCATTTTTGAAGATATATGTTGAATCTTCAATGTTCAGTGTTTTATTGATCCCATGAGAATAAAAAGAAAATAAAACGTATAGCTTCAGATACACATACTCAATTTATTATCATAATTAAGTACGTCTTCACATTTTTTTTACAAATAAAATTAAAAATTCAATCAGAATAATTGTACTTTCCGTTCTTTTTGATCGATAAAAGCTCTCAGAATGTCGTGAGCATCAATTTTGTAATTGTTCATGTTCAAAAGCAATGAGAAAAGCTAAATTCCGCATTCTTTAGTAGTCATTGACAGTCGAGACGGTATGAATTACGATTTATTATCCAGTTATATTACATACTATAGTCAAAAAATACGAGTCCCCCTTAGGATATACTCATGGTTACGGGCCTATTTCTTAAATACTTATCTTACGTCTTTAGGTATCTCTGTTCACTCCGCCGACGAATCCAGATAATTTTTTTTATGGAAGAAGGCAATCCCTAAGAGGAACTTGGAATTCAGCCATCTGATCTGTATGCGTCAATATAAGCGTGAGAAAAACCGGTCCATGACGAAGAAAACTAGGGGGAAGAAGAAAGAATCAAAATTATGTATTTCGTGAACAGCGTGGCCAACTTTTGATAATAGGATTACCATAGTTTCAACAAAAAAAAAAATTACTGTATTTTAACCCTTATTACCGTACACCAAAATGCAAAATTTTCGCAAAAATGCAAAAAAATGTTTCACAATCAACTTTTTTTTTGGCAAGTTGCAAGGTGCACCCGGGTTTCCACCCAGTAACTACCACATTACACTATCCCACTAACATTTTAACATTTCAAAAAGATTCCCATCACAATTATGAATCATGAACACCCTCGGCCGGGTTCACCTCGCCGTCACCGCCTTCCTGCGTCGCCACACGTACGAAGATGAGGAGGTGATGAGGGATGAAGGAAAGAAGCGCGTCCGTCTGTGGTGCACCCGAATTTCAGGTCAATGCTGTGAGAGATTTGCCTCTATCAATAGGATGTCCAATGATGGCCCTGGCAGCAGACAGGTAAGGGGGTTCGGACCAGTCTCAATGCATCCCTCTGGTCACTGATGCGATCCTCGAAAGGTTTGTTTGTTTGTTTGTTTGTTTGTTTGTTTTTTTGTTTTTTGTTGTTTTTTTTTCAATTAAAAAACATTTTGGTTAAAAAATCGGAAAATGTTCAGTTTTTTACAAATTTTGTCGGCGAATTTTCAATTTTCAAAAAATATTTGTCGGCAAATTTTTCTGTCCCCCCTCCCCCACTGAAAGTCAGGTTTCGTCTCTACCAAGGAGATGAATTTTTCCACGTTCTATTTTTATTTTGGATTGTGCTTTCGACAACTGGAGTGTTATGTGTTTCGTACTTTCTAAACGTAACAGACTCTCCCCGAGTAACGAGGTTACTGGTTGTTTGTTACAGCTGATCAAATACCTAGAATTAAATATAAAAATCTAATGTTTTTGTGATTAGTTGATATAAATCATTTTTTTACTAAGAAATTTGTATAAGTTTGAAATTTATATTTTAATTCTTTTAAATTAAGTTTAATAAGATTATTTTTAAAGGAATTTTTTTTTTTTAATAAAAATTTTTGAATCATATATTTTTTTAAAAGAAATTTATTAAGTTAATTATTAATAATTTAAAATAAAAAATATAATTTAATAAATAAATTATAATAAAGTAAATTATAATATATAGGGTATTTAGCAAATTTAAAAATCAAAAATATTGGACTTTTATTGGATTTTTATTGGACTGATCTCGGGCTTTTTATGTTTTACCACAACTACAAAAAAGAAGGGACCACGCAGAGTATGCTTGAGTACTTTGGAAATATAGAAAAGACGTCCGAAAAAGTTAGGTTGGGATTTCTGGTTCCAAGAAATGATAATGCATAATTTTTCAATTTTTATTGGGATCTGTATTAAAATTTATTAAAATTATTGAACTTTTATTGGACTTATTGGACCATTTTTCAAATATTGGACTTATTGGCCCAGTAGACACCCTGTTGTATTATGCATTAACTGTTGCGTAAGCTTACTTTCAATAAAATAAAGTTCGGATTTTTGCCTTTCTAATTTTTGTGGAACTTTACAGTGATAAGAAGACCCCTTCTCAAACCACTGTTTAACAATTGAAATACATCCTCATATTATGAAATTATTTTTAATGGAATCGATAAAGTTACCGGTATTATATGTGCAAAATTCAGTACTATATGTGCATTCCTAACTTTTTACATTTTTCTTTCACGAATGAGTATTTTCCATAAGATTACATGTAAAACGCGATGTAAATCAGTTGAAAACAGAGTTTTTACAGACGCGCTATCTTGCGGCGCGTTCCCGAAGTATTTACACAACCTCGGACAGCCATCAGTATGGGCGAGATAGGCTCGTGTCACTACCTTTATATTGTACCATGGTTTGTAGGGACGCCGTACGCTATCTAGAGGCAAGAACTGACACTGTAACTTGAAGTTTAGTCTATTTCGAGTAGAACGAGCGCGCGCCGATCGAAATCGGAACATTTTTCATCGAGATACAGCTGGTTGAATGAAATGAGTTCGTATGTAGCCTACAGACTACATTGACAGGAAGCGCCCCAACTTGCGCGGCAATTGGGTCCTGCACCATGACAATGCCAATGCAGTTCCTGGAGGACGAATTTCTGACCATCTACCCACATCCACCATATTCACCCGACCTCGTATTGTTATGGTGCAGTACCCAATTGTTGCGCAAGTTGGGGCGCTTCCTGCCAATGTAGTCTGTAGACGACATACGAACTCGTTTCGTTCAACCAGCTGCATCTCGATGAAAAATGAACCTATTTTGATCGGCGCGCTCTCGTTCGACTCGCAGTGGACTACACTTCAAGTTGCAGTGTCATTCTGGCACACGCTTTGTATGTACACATCAGTACACATGTAGCTTTGAAAGAGTATAGACTATTGTGCTCGTGTATTTGGTTTGGCTTGGGGCGGGTCCAAGTAAATTATTTCTATTCTTCATTGAACGTATGTGTTCATATGAGAATGCCACTTTATTTCCAGTTAGCAAGATACAGCTTGCATTACTTTGAAATCTGGATTCTTGTAGTTTTTCTATTTTTAAATCTCATTACTGTGGTTTTCATTACAATGCCCAGTTTTCAGAGTAATGAGATTTTCGACACGGTAATGATAATTCAATTTAATCACTCAAATAATATCTCCTTATTCTTTTCAGATGGCGAAAGAAGATTTGCTGAGAAAGAAAAGAGAAAAAGAAAAGCTCAAATGCAAAAAAATACTATGTCACCGCGGATTCTTGTACTTCTTCACTACTGTAACCAAATGAATAATAACACTGTTCTTCTTTACTCAAAACTTTCTTTTTAGGTATGCTGGATTAGTCACTTTTTATCAACGTTTGATTCAAAATTTCATATTAATGAATAAATTTGCCTGTACTGAACTGAATATGGCTGTTTTTTCAATTACATAAAACTTTTCATTACCGTGGTGTATGTACTTATCATTACCGTGTCCAGGTGGCTTTTTTCCTTACTGGAAAGTTCATACTGAAAATGAATATTTGAGCGTAGATATCTAATTTTGAGTAGGTGAAACATGAATCTTTTAAAAAAAGAAAAAACTTGGAAGAATACCAAAAATTATTTTAAAATTTCTCTACTGGTAGAATCACCCAGTTACTACTTTGATTTCTGAAAGAGCTCTATTTTTTATAAGAACCACTATTATTTAAAAATAAATAAATAAATAACTGTTCTCACAATTTTACTGAACCATTACTGTTCATTTTTCTCAGTATAAGGTTTATAACAGAGCAGTATAGCCTCATTTTTCTGCGAATCTCAAAATGCACGCACATGATTCGGGAACGTGAGTAGACACTGGACTTCAGTGAAGCGGGAAAAAAGCGAAGCCGTATATCTGAAGATAAGATTATCGATTTTGATTAGCTGAAGCTCAATCACACACGTGCTCACGTGGAATATAAAATCTCGAGGGAAGTTTATTTGCCCTGGCTAGTCTTTCTTTCAGGCCAATTTTTCCTGTACAGCAGTTTTGTTAAAATTGTATCAATGTCTGCCGTTGACTTTTTACAAGGTGCCTTGCATACTGTCATTTCAATTCAGTCATCTTGAAACCATATGTATTCATCATAGCACAAGTACAAACCTAACTGTGATTACTTCAAACTCCATTGAACATTTAGATACCTGCATGTGATCACCTTCTTTTCAGGTTATTGAATTAGCCGCCCAACTGTCGAGAGAAGCAGTCAATCATCTCTTGTCTTCTAATGGAGACTTCCTCTCGAGTACTGGCGCAAAGACGTGACTCGAAAAGCTTTCGATGATTGACGCCTTGTAGAATCATTTCCAATTCATATGGTACGTCTGGAATTTCAAAATCAGAGAGGTGAGCGATGAGTGATCAGCGATGAAAGGTATTTTAGCAGGGGGGCAGAGAAAAAATAAAATTATAGTCTACTGTTGAATATCCTCTAAAACATAATATCCCCTAGAGGCAGCTGCTCCTCTGTTCTTACAGTTCCACCATTTATCTGAAAGATGATGATGAGGTGGGAGTACCAAGGTCAGTACTGGATCAGTATAAACTTCACTGTATAAATCACTAAGCAGTCACAGTGAATCCACGAGTTGTTTTTTAAAAGTTGGACAAATGACACCATGGTCTTTTTACTGCTGACACGCCCACCTCTGAAAAAGTCTTGAAGCATTGCGATCAATCATCATGGAGTACTGATCTCAGCTATTTGGAAGTCAATATTCGAATCTAGTAACTCAATAGTTCAGCCGGGTAAGTAATTTAAGTATTATATGATTAACGTAACAGCCGTCGGAAACGTAACCAGTACGAAAAATTAAAACGTACTCATTCGAACAGACGAACTCAAATTAGGAAGGAAAAGGAGGGAGGAAACAAGGCGAGAAACATTTTTCATTTCATTTAACAATTTGGCGGTGTATTCCATATGTTGAGCGAAAATTCTCGAACACGGGTAAATTCGTTTTAATATCGAAGTATTTCGTCGAAAATCGTACAAACATTTAAAAGTTTCCGTAATGACTGGCGAACATGTGTAAATTGAAGCATTTGTGGCCGTTTTTCCTAAAAGGGAAAGTATACCCAGACGGGCGGGGGGAGTGGGAGGCGGTATATGTAACAGCTGTGAATGACGATTTAATATAACCGGTCGCTATGTACGAATGTACGAATCCTTTTCTGATTCGATTAACATTTTGTAAAGAGAATACATTAATAATGCCCGCGTATATTTTGAGGATGAATGTCATCGCGGCTTGGTTGCGTATTTTAGCGATTCTCTGACCGGCAGGGATGACGTGGACCGACTTCAATCACGTAACATTCGAGAAAAAAAAAATTAATGCAAAATGACAGATGTTTTTAATTCAACGAACCGAAAAATACGCGAATGGATAAGCTGACGACGATGTCGTTGGTGTTTTCGAAGGTACATTTCCGTCTATCCTGGTCATGTGATTCCTCTATACTCGATTATTTCAAAAAATATGTTTGACCATGACACAGTTCGCTATAGCAGAACTGAGAGTAGCCCGGATGCTAGAATAAATTTATGAAGAACTTTCACCGTTATGTAACTGGTTTACTCCTAGACTCGATTCAGCAGGACGTACTCGACACACAGGAAATCGCCTAATATCAGAGCAACCCGTGAGCGAGTCTTGGAGAACGGTAGATGTAAACGAGTATAAAATTTGAAGAAATCATCGCCAAGTCTTCAAGTGTTCTACAAAGTCTTAGCAAGTCTGAAAATCATGGAGAGTCTTGAACAAATCTCAAACAGTCTTACCAAATTTTTAAAAAGTTTCGAAGAATCTTGAAAATGATCCTGTCGTGAGGCGAAATTCACCAAGGTTTCTTTCTCGCACGTCATCCGACTGACGTCGTATTGTCCTCTACCTGACCATCTGGGCTAACACAAAGTATCTAAATTTCGCATCTATTGGTTGCACAAGACCTTCTTTTCTAATTTGCTCTCAACCAGAACCATGGTATCCGCCCTTTTGAGCATTACCTCAGAAACGTCAGGGAGCTGTTAGGGCTGCCTCAGCCCTATTTCCTTCTGACCGAAAAACCAGCTTAAGTCGAAATCTGGCGAGTCGCTACGTGAGCTCGAAACCGGGACCTCCGGATTTCGGGACCAACGCGCTATCCACTCGGCCAACGAGACCCCTCCCCACCTGGTTACATAAGACCTAGAACGCCGGTATATCACATTCGATCATATTTTCAACGTCGGTGATTCATACACACGCGCTTTCTTCCAAATTCCCGGACCGCAGACCATGAAGACAAGGACAGTACACGAACGTCGCGTGTATCTCCCACCGACGTCTTTCGCACCCTTTCGACCCATCACGCCCTCCGTGTCATACCATAGCCGCACTCCGAAAAGCATTCGACGCCGATTTACTAAATTATTAATGACGAAAACAAGATCGTCTCTCGGCCTCACTCACCCGTGGTAACCCATCGTCCAGATTCCCAGACCGTAGCATACGGTTCCATCATTCTTGGAGAAAACATTCACTTGGAAGAACCTCCATTTCGAGTGGGCTGAACCACGATTGAAATTCAGACTTCATAAACTCGCTTCACAGCTCGGAAATTGGGTCTTTTTTCTTTTGGTCTTGCTCTCTCCTGAAAGTTAAGTGGAGACTGTCGTCCACGTTTCTCGCCGTCAAAATTGGAACTTGGAAAAATTAACGATATCTACTAATTGTCGAGTCGCGTGTGCTCTCATAAGCCTAATGGCTACTTATTGTGTTAATTCAACAGCGTAAAAGGTAACTAGGGGTCACAAGGGATTAATAAAATTTACTCAAATTCAATCCGACTCGGCTAAGTTATTATCAAGAGAAACGCACGTCCGGGGCCAATACGTCTGCCCCTGGCTCCACGCCGTTGGACATCCGACTGTCGCTCATCCACAGTGCCCTCATTGCAGTATCATCTAGAAATACCAGCAATCTCACGACAGACCCTCTTGTGTTAAACAAGTCCGGAGAAAACCTCATAAGTGATAGTCAAATCTTGAAGATTCTTAATATAGCCTGGAAGATCCATTGGAAAGTCCTACACGAGTCTTGAACTGTCACGAGGTTTCAGACAAGAGCCTTTCATCGAGTTATAAACAAGCTTGAGAAAGTCCTAAGTGAGCACTGAAAACGCATACAAATCTACGTCTATTTCCATTCAGAACCTAGCACCGGTTGTAGTTCAATTTTTTTTCTTTTCAAAGGACAATTAAATTTGCACTCACGTATTTTTTGTCTATTTTTTTCATTCAAAAGTCACCCGGCTAACCTTTGTCTAGTAGTACTTCATGTATTATTTACACAACTATACCATACTAAAGCAGGTACTTTTCTAGTACGAATCCATACATCCTGATTATCAAAATACATGAATGCAGTGACTCAAAAATAACAAAATACGTACAAATACGTGATTTGGCACAAATTAACGCATGAGATACCGCATATGTAAAAGGCTCGCTACTGTTGAAGTGTATGTGTGACTGTATGGGGGGGGGGGAGGATGAGCAACTGATATTCGTTTTCAGGGGTCCAATTTAAGGTTCATATGCTATCAACTTAGAAATATACCCGTTCAACAAAATGGACCTAATGAGAACGCGACTCTACTGGCTGATTTTTTTCGGCAGCCAAACCCAAATAATCCATCCGACGAAGGAAAAAAAGAAAAAATACGCACAAAATCTCAGAGACCATCAAAGCAGTGAACAATTCGACCATAAGATGACATCACGTAAAATAGAAACCATGATTGAAAAGTAGTGCCAATTTTCCGCTTTTTTTTTTTGTTTAATGGACTACCCGCAAATCGATTATAAATATTACAGAAAAAATAAACAGTACTTTAAAATTGAAGAAATCACAAGTCAGCCCCCTATGGCGCCTGAAATGTTGAAGGGAAAAGGGAAACGAACCCAGAAACCGATTCCGAGACTAAGAAAACCCTACTAACAACATGAAGAACTTCACACTTGGAAAAATTGGAGTAATTGGAAATCAGCCCCGTGTGGAGTCTCAAGGATGCAGAGAAAAAGGAAGAACCATTAAAACGAACTCAGCCACCGAAAACCCATGCTATCAATATAAAGAACTCTGAACTCGGGGACATTGACATAATTGAAGATTAGCCCCTCTGGGAAGTTCTAAAGAATCGAAGGAAATGAAGAACGAACCCTTGACCGAAGAACCGCTACCACTGATATAAAGAACTCGGAAATTAAGGGAAATTGGAGGAATAGAAAAGTAGCCCTTTGTGAAGCCTGAATGGTTTAGGGGAGGGAAAAAACCCCTGAAATGAATATTACATACCATTACTTTCGTTTTATATTTATTTATGCTCATACGATATTCAATGTGGTGTGGTGGGACGTACGGCGATGCACGCATGCCAAAGTGGCCCCTGAGACACCACATCCCCAGCACCAGAAACTAACCTTTCGGGCATCGATTCAGTGCCGAGGGGAACGCTTTGGGACCGGGCCCGAGCCCCCATTTCTCCTAGTCGGAACGGTGCGCGCGTCCTGCCATTGCCACCATGGTTTTATGGTTCTCAAACGTGGGCTTTAACAAAAGCAAATACAACAAGACTTCAAACAACTCAACGAGCTATGGAGAGGAGCATACTTGGGATAAGGGAAAAAAAATAAATTGGGAAATGAGCTAATCAGGTCCAAAACAAGGTTGGAAGACTTAGGGGTAGTTATTAAAAGGAACAAATGGCGTTATGGGGGACATATTCAAAGACAGGGGGAAGGAAGGTGGGAAAAAAGGTGGAGGGTTGGACCCCATATGAATATAAAAGGGTTTTTTTTTTTTTATTTAATAAATTTATTGACACAACATATTCATACAGACAACAGATCTCTCCAGTGCTTTTACAATCAGTTTATCGCACTGGTGAGGTCTGATTGAGTTCTTATGTGTATACTATACAGTACATCTATTTACCAATCCACTTATGCACGAGCTTATAGTAGGTAGGTACGTATACATTTTACACCCCCTCTTGTTTTTTGGCGTTACATAACCCTCCAACGACTGTTATCTGTTATTTGGTATTTCTGTAGATATGTTGCAAAATTACCATGTCCGGTGAGGTATTGTGTTAGGAAATAGTTAGATTTTAGATTTTTATTTTTTAGTCTCTCTTCTATGTGAGGAATCAGTTTTGCCGTTCTTCTTCCTGTCTTCTCTGTGCTATATTGTTCTTGCCATGTTTTATTTGTTTCTTGTTTTACTTCCTTTATTTTCTCTTTTAGTTGCTTTTCTGTAAATTTTCTGGTTCTCGCTTCCGCTTCAATTTTTTTTATTCTATTAATTTTTTTTTTTAGTTGTAGGTCTATTGGTGTCACTCCGGCTATTAAATATGTGGCAGTATGTGATTATTACAGTGGATAGACTAGTTCTTCAATTAATATATTTTTCTTTCTTTTTCATGATTTCATTTACATAGTCGATTGTTATTTGTATGCTGTTGCGATTTTCAAACCAGTTTTTGCTTATATTTTCAATTTTGTGCTTATTTCTAATTTCTTTGAAAGCGGGACATGTCAAGAAGGTGTGATTTGGGGTGTCTGTTAATTTTTTTTTGCAGTTTATGCAGGTGTCATCTTCTATGATTTTGAATTTTTTTAAATATACGCCAAAGTTTCCGTGACCTGTTAGGAATTGTGTGAGGTAGAAGTTAGGTTTTAGTTCTTTATTTTTAAGTCTTTCTTCAATGTTTGGTATCAGTTCATAAGTTCTTCTTCCTTTTTCGGAGGTGTTATATTCTTCTTGCCAGAGATTGATGTATTTAACTTTAGTTTCATTTATTCTCTCTTTTTTTTGGGTTGGAGTGAGTTGGGATGTTTTAATTGTTTTGATTTCGTTACTTCTCAGTATTTGTAGATCAGTTGGTAATATTCCTGCAATTACGTTTGTGGCTGTGTAAGAGACTGTTCTGTATGCGGCTATGACTCCTAATAGTATTTTTCTTTGCTCTTTCTGGATTTTTTTTTTGTTTTTTTTTACTTATTTTTGGGTAGTAAATTTGCAGCCATACTCTATTATTGACCTGAAAAGTGCGGAGTATAGAATTTTCCTGTCTGTGTATTTTAGACCAAAAGTGTTGTTATAGAGAGCAGTTATTTTGCAGTAGTATTTTTTGATTTTATCCAATATGTAGTTAGTGTGATTGTTGAAGTTGAGGTTCTCATCTAAAATTATACCTAGATATTTAATTTCTTTATTGATAAGTATATGTTCGTTCTCTTGTTTTAGTTTTTTTCCTATGGCTAGTTTTAGGTTTTGTTTGTTATGTTTTTTTGTTACTAGGATGCTGCTTGTTTTTTGTGGATTCAGTTTTAGACCTAACTGTTTTAGTGTGTTGTTTATAGTCTTGATTGTTTTATTTATTTGTTCAATGTCTTGATCGTTCTGGATTCCGGCTATTAGGAAGAGGTCGTCTGCGTAGCTTATTAATTCTGTGTTGTTGCTCCCTGTTTTGCATTTTTTGTGAACTTTGGCCATTGCAATGTTGAAGATTGTTGGAGACAGTGCTGAGCCTTGTGGGACCCCTGCTGTTAGTTTTTGTTGGTGTATTATCTTGTTGTTATTGGTATCAAAGAAAATTATTTCTCTGTCGATTAGGAAGCTTTTTATTAAGTTCATGAAGTTGTCATCCGAGTTATTTTCTCTGAGACAGTTTGTTATGGAAGACCATTTTATTGTATCAAAAGCTCCACTAATGTCAAAACTAATTAGCAGGGTCATTTTTATTTGTTTTTTGGTGATATTATTTTCTATTTTGTTGATGCATTTCTCTATTGCAGTTTCTGTTGATTTTTTTTTAATGTATCCGTATTGATTTTTGTGTAGAGGCAGACCATTGACCCGTTGGAGGGACGAGTTCCGAAAAGCACTCGGACCCTTATGGAGAAGACATACTCGAGATAGGAAGGGTTGGAAAAAAACGGGGGAGGCGTATGCCCAGAAATGGGCGGGTAGAGCAGGTGTCGGGCAAGGAGGAACCGTGGCCCCTTGTGAACCTTGACACACAGTATTATAGAAAATATAAAACTAAGTAAGATGTACTCATACCCAAGAAACGCTGTAAATAAATAATAAATAAATAAATAAAAAATAAATAAAAAATAAATTTTCCAGGCGAATGCGCCGATCTTGGCGTATTTCGCCAGACTGTGAAGCGCTGTTGAATGCAACTACATAAGTCCGCGAAAACGAATTACGCCACCTTCGAACCATCAATCGGGTGGTAAAAGTATTCCAAAAACACTTCCAACCGAACCGTCGTCACTTTATATTCCATCGAAATTCGACCAAATTACGGCATATTTACAAACTGCACAGCGCCGAGAAATCGAAAAAGAAAACATGTTTGCTATTCCTTTCGAAAACGCACAAGTAAATCCGACAATAAAAAAAAAAAAAAAAAAAAAAAACAGGAAGCGTACTTGTACTAGGTGAGTGGACACGAGGATAAAAAGAACGATATAGTACAGAAAATAGTAATGGAAAGTCTTAAAAGAAAAGTAGATTGCTTTATAAAAGGAAGAAAAAAGAAAGAGAAAAACGTTAAGGAAATATCTTATGATTGAAAGTTAGTATAAAGCTTTATGATTGAATGAAAACTTAGAAGCATTTTCGAGAGGGCTTTCCCGTACACGCATTGCCGGCAGCGTGGGGAAGAAACAGAAATATGCTTTAGGTGAGAGTTTAACTGGAAAACTTTTTCTAAGCTGTCAGTGACACGTGCTCGTGGTATTGGATTTCGTCAGTGCGAGAACACGTATACGCATGCAGCGAAGCCACCTCTCATAGCTAAATGCTATTTTGAATGGCGGAACAACCGAAAATTACGTTAACGACTAGCTAATAGTTTTACTATTATTTCGCCTCCTCCAGCGGCGACAATTAACGAGTGCGTCTTAACGTTTTCATTCTCGATTAAGATACTAACGTGTATTTTTATCGCAGCCATAAGCGAGTAAACGGGCGGCGGAGATGCGACCGAGACGAGCGATATTACTTGTGACTTTTTCAGCTCGAAAAAGCGAGCAAAATTGTACTTGATGGCGCGTTGCGTTCGCCCGAAAGTGTTTTATTATTAATGCCGTCTAAAGGTGTATTTTCTTTGCGAACGGGTACAATTTGACACCGACGGCGAAGCAACATTGATTTCGGAACGCTTAACATATTCTGAATAATTAATTGGAAATTCTCTTAAACGGTATAACACACTCTTTGTGCGCAGCCCGAGCCCCGGCTATGTTTAATTAGAAACGATTATATAAAACTTTCAGCCGATCGAGTTCCGCTCTTTTCCCTGGACGTGCAACAAGAGTCGACGTTACTTGAACGTATATATGTGCTCGGGGACCGAGGTGTTATACGTACAAGGAAGTCGTAAAATAGCAATGAGATCTTTTAAGAACGCGGAACGAATAAATTCGGATCGTTAACGTACTCGTGTGTCGGCAAGCAGAGGTGAATATGGCCACTGCGTGCTGCAGCCTTTGCTTCTTATCAGTATGGCACTGGGAATTCGTACAGTTACCTGTACAACTAAGTATTTCGATATGACAATGAACAGGTGCAGGAGACCCCAAGAAAATCTAGATGTTTTTTTAAACCTAATTAAACAGTGGGTCTATGTGTGCAAGCTTGACATAGTGAGGGGCTTGAAGGAGAACCGAAGATGCGGTAATCCTTTCCTCTCCAAAGCACATATTTTTTTAAAATCTTCCAACCAGGCTGTTTTTTTTTTTTTGCACAGCACAATACGAACGTCTCTCAAACGTCTTTTGTCTCCTACATACCTGCACTTCCTCATCGTCTGGAGAGACCACGGAGGAGTTCTGTCCACTGAGCACCGGCGAAGTGGACAGTGCCATCGAGCGAATCTGGACGAAGAAGCGGAAGGCACCAGGGCCTGACATGATCCCGAACGTCGTGTGGGAGACCGTGCATCGAGTGGATCCGTTCCTTCTGACCAACGTGTTTAACCGCGCGGTGCAGGAGGGGACATTTCCAGACAGATGGAAGACGGACCGGCTTGCTCTCATCAAGAAGCCAGGGAAGCCACACGGGCAGCCATCATCGTACCGGCCAATCTGCTTGCTCGACACCGTGGGGAAGGTGTTCGAGCGGAAGATCGTGAATAGGCTAGAAGCACACCTCGGGAGGCGGAGGACGATCTCGAACAGCCAGTACGGCCGTTCGACCGCGGATGCCGCACTCAGGCTGAAGACGATTGCGGAGAAGGCGATATGCGACGGAGAGTTCTGTGCGGCGCACAGTGTAACGAAACACAAAAAAACCGCTCATAATAGGAGAAAACGAATACCAAAAAAAGAAAAAAACAAACAAAGGAGTGTGTTATAGACAGTCTGGAGGCAACGTTTTCGTACTCCACATATTCATCACCCCACTCTTTCAACTGCTAGACATAACCAAAGACAAGACAAACATTAATCGTGTGTCACAATCATTGACCTTTCTGTTTTGTGTGCTTCACGTGTTAAATTAATTTTGGTTGTACTGAGTTTTTTTCTTTGAAAAAAATCATGAAGGAACCTGAAGGTAAGTCCATTCCAATAATTTTGAATGTATTTTTCCAAATTAATTTCTTTGGGCATACAAAAATAATTACTAGACACTAAAATTTAACAGCAAAATGGTGCATTTAGGACTGCAACTTTTTTGGCAGGTCCTGGCCGGTCTTGAATTTAGTACCATCATTTAGAGTGCATCTTAAGCTACAAATTTAAAAAAAAAATAGCTGCCAGAACTTGCCTAAAAAATTAGAAAAAATTTTTAGTCATTAAAAAACAGGTGAAAAACAAAATTAGTAAAAAAATAAATAGATAGACTAGTAAGTAATCAATCTTGATGAATGATACATCAATGCCCACAATTCTTGGGGAGCTGAATCCAAATTTAGCATCAAATTTTAGCTAGTCCCCCCCCCCCCTATGACCCAAAAGTGGGCCCAAAAGGGGACTAAAAAACAGAGTAACTAATTTTTGTAGATGATACATCATTACCTATAGTTTTTGAGATGCTGAATTCAAATTTGCCATTAATTTTTAGTCAGCTCCTACCCATGACTCAAAAATAAACTTAAAAGACAGCTTTAAAATAAAGTTAGTAATTTTAGTGTGTGATACATCATTGCACATACCCAGTTATTAGGACGTTGAATCTAAACTTGGTATTAATTTTTAGCTACTCTCCACCTCGGACTCAAACAGGAGGTTTAAAAAAAATTTAAAGAGATTTTTCAAATTTTTTTGGTAGGAAATATGGCAGGTAATAGAAATATAAAATATTTCAACTCTTGAAATCTTTTAAAAAAAATGTATTTAATAGTTAGGTATTAGTAGGTTTTAAGACAAATAAATGACAAAATTTTCTGCTAAATTTTCTACGTTTAGTTGCGCATCACATAAGTGAAATAAAATTTAGCATTATTCTATAGGTTTGAATAAAATGTAACTTTTTCGTCTGAAAATAACTCCAGCTACCTACATCAAAGTTGCAGGCCTATTTTGTCACATTGTTATATCATTAGGTTATTTAATCGTAAATGATGTTTTTGATTTATGCTTAACAAGACTGACTGCTGAAGAGGGATTTAAAACTCTATCTCAAGAGGTAAATGAAAGTAGCGATGGTGATACTGATGATGATATTTTTAATTAATTTGTACATGTTATTTTTAATTTTATTAAATATAAATTTTTGATTTTATATACCTTCATATTTTTATATGACTTGTTTACCCGTCCCCTTGAATCACATAGTACAGGATAGAAAGCAAGCCATTTTCAAAGTGTCAAAATTTGGAACGGTGCATATGGTTAAGTTCCGCACATGTGCACTTATCTAAAAGTGGTCCAAATCGTAGATTGTATACATGAGATAAAATTAAATCGGGGTTAAGTCTATCAAAAATCTAAGAAAATCTGACAGGAATAATTCAAGTGCGCATGCATAGGACTTTAACCTCCATTTAGTACCAGGTTAATGTAAACATACCCGATTGTTAAGGAAAGGATTTACCGCTGACTATCCAGTACTGTATGATTCAAGCCCCTCCCTATTCTATATACACCTTTATATTGCATAAAATTATCTAAACACTTTAATATTTGGATTCAGAATACTAAAATTAGTCGGTTTCATTATCCAACTCATATTTTATCATACAATTTTCAGTTTCCTCTTTACCTATCTTCTCATAAAAGTATCTAATTGTCAAAACAATCAAATATTTGGATTTAACATACCAGAATTAGTCAGTTTCAATACCCAACACAGTTTTTTCAGAAAATTTTTCACTTTTCCCTCTCCTATCTCTTCCCCAAAGGACCCAATCGTCAAAACAATCAAAAAATTGGATTCAGCATGTCAGAATTATATAATTTCAATACCAATGTTGATTTTTTGGTAAACTTTAATTTTTGTCCCCCCCCCCACTACACAGCCCCCCCAGAACCGCCAACTGAAAAACTGAATCAAAACTCAAAATTTACATTTAAAATACAATTTAGGAGGAACTCTTTTTTTCTTTTTTGGATCAGATTCTCTTCAAGAATTAATTATGAGCGCTTTTTTAGCATTTCATTACACTGTGCGGCGGTCAGTCTCGACATCCCGACGCCTTCAACTCGATACCATACTCACGTATAGTAGAGACGTTGGAGGAGACGCGGGTGCCGGGCTACCTCGTACGGATTTTGTTTTTTTTACAGCTCTTGTTGGGTATTCCGTTCTATTCCACACTTCTCTTTGCACTTACTGTGCCAAGGGTAAGACGAGGAAGCGGGCCCCTCCCTGCCCTCAGCCTTCTCTACCCACCCATTATTGGGTATGAGCCTCCCTCAGTTCCCTCACTTTATCCTTCCAGCTCCTTCTGTCCTGGGTACGTCTTCTCCACATGGGACCCAGCTCCTTGCGGAATTCATCTCGCCAACGGGTCAGCGGTCTACCTATATTCCTTGTGTAGTCATACGGGGTCCACCCTTCCACCCTTTTTTCCCACCTTCTTACCCCAATCTTTAAATGTGGCCCCCGTATCTCCATTTATTTTTCTTGATAACAAGACCAAGATCTTCTAGGTGTGTTTTGGCCCTGATCTCTTTGTTGTTTGTTTTTTAGCATCTTACATCCGTCATCTCTCCACCTTAACCTCTGTCTCTCATTGTTACGTTTGTATAGTGGTTGCCAAAACGTTAAGTCTGTGTGTCCAGCGGTTGTCGTTGAGTCTACATGCAAATATTAACACGTCTTTTTGAATCACCCTGTACACTATTTTTGTTTTTACTCGAAAATCCGTCTGTTATTGTTGCTTTCAGGATATCGATGCAACTGCACGCACGTTTAGCCGGCATTTCCACCTTTCGCCCGACCAAATTCACCGCTAACTCATTTCTTCTTTTCAGAAAACTTTCCCTTATTCGCAATTTTAAAAAGTTTCGGATACTTTTTCTTCTTCCGAGGAATCCGCGCGATAGAAAGAGAGTTTCTTTGTTTAAAACTACGCTCTGCTTATTTACCAGTTTAAAGAAGTGAAATTTAATGGTAGTTAACTTTTCACCTAAAGAAATTTTTAACATCCGTTAAAAAACTGAGAACATTACGTTCTTACCGAAGTTTTGGTGTACGTAATATAAAAATATACCGTTTTCGCGGGCACAAAGGAATGGGGGTTAATAAGCATTCCTATTACCTTTTATTTTTCTTTCCTCTATGTAATTCCCTTTATTAAACTACGTTGTTAATATTTTCTTTTCACTGCGTTTACAAAAGGCGTATAACACAAAATGGCATTTTGACGAAGCTTAACCGCTTGATTATATATAGCGAATACATTAGCGGATATTTCAGGGATTACGTTCATGGTTGAAAGTTGCAGTTGCAATTTGTACCAGGCATTTTGAAATGTTTATAATCGTTTCTCAAAAGAAGTTACGTATATTGACATTGTCATTGGCGGAGTCCGGCTATTCTAAATCTGTTGGAACTAAGGTCACACAGGGTGACTCCGTTCACGTTTCTCTGTACTTTCAAATTTGACGTACTCTATGAATTTTAAAAACTGGGTCAAAGAACCGAGAAATTTTTTTGTAATTTTGATTAGATATGGTGGAATACATCCCCAGAAGATTGTGATACCCAGGGGCGAAATTATAGGGGAGCGTGGGGGGTTGAAACACCTTCCCAATAATTTGGCAGTCGGGAAATTTTGAAACAGTTCATTTGAATTTTTCATTTTTCATGAATGTTTGTTTGTTTGTTTATTTATTTTTATTTCTTCAATTCAAAAAATATTTCGATTAAAAAATCGTCAAATTTATAATTTTTAAAAGATTTTGTCGGCAAATTTTTAGTTTTCAGAAAATATTAGTCGGCAAATTTTTCTTCTTCACCTCCCCAAACTGAAAGTCAAATTTCGTTTCTGAAATCGGAGTACCGGGGACTCCTGTCAGAGACTAGTCAGTCAAAAGCCGAAAGTTTCAAGCTGAGTATCGAACGTTATCTGGAAGGTTGAAACAAAGCTGAGAAGACATTTCGAAAATCTGAAAGCCGGTAGCAAACGTTGACTTTCGAATTTCAATGACTATTCTATTCTTACTAGATCCTCTATTTGACCTAGAGCCTAAAATTTACGAAAGTTGAACATTTTATTAAAATCTAAAAGCAGGCCCGTAGCCAGCCATCTGCGGTAGGTAGTGCTGACTGTTTACCAGGGGGGGCCTTGAGGATACACATAGTATATAATGTGAAGAGTTCTACGAGGCAGTGGTATAGCCAGGAGGGCAAAGGGGAGAATGCCCTCAAGGCACCTGAAATTGAATGTAAAATATGCAGAAATAAACAATTTTTTGCTTTAAAACACGTTTTTTTGAAAAATTTTTGCTCGAGTATTAGTTTTACCTTCATTTTTATACAATAATCCTCTAATATCGGCGATTTTAAAAAAATACTTCAATTTTCGACTTCGTTTCCTTTAAAAATCTTACTTTGTCCACCCCCGGAAATTCCTGGCTACGCCACTGGTTGAATTTGGTCTCAAAATCCATAAACAAAACTAGTAATTCAATTTACCGACAACCAATTGAGAAAAAAATTGAATAAATTGCGTGAAAAAAGAATTAACACTTAGAACGATCAAATTTTCGAACTTTTAGAGGTACAAAAACTCCATTTCTGTGGACTTATCAAGTTATCAGTTCTCAAACAGCCAGTCAGACACTTAGCTATCGATATTTAATGTGAACTGGATCGCGAGCCTACCACTGTGTTTGTGAACATTGTAATGTGACATAAGAAAAAGGCCTGTGTGTCTGAAACTGCTGGATGGACATTCGAGCTGTTTTCTCACTACACGTCACATATGTAATGAACGACAAACAATACAGAGCATTGCAACCGTATTATACGGCTTTGGCTTTCGGCTTAAACTTGCGACCTTCAAAAATACAGCTTCAGCTTTCGGCTTTCGGGGGAATAAAGCTAGCTTTCGGCTTTTTTATGGCTGGCTTTCAGCTTTTTCAATTTTTTTCATTTTCTGCTCTGGAGCCATTATTTTGGCCCACAACTGGTTTACTTTGTTCCTGAGATGATGTTCTTGACCCAAACCAGTCTATTTCCCTCTAGAGTCTGATTCATTCCAGTCTGGAAGTTGAGTTTTCGTAATTTAGCAAACAAGCAGAGATGGGCGTTGCTCTTGAAGAGCAAGTTGTTCACTTGCTCTTGTTCACTACTAGGTGAACTTAGTTCTGAACTATTTCACCTCCCCCAAAAAAAGAACAAGAACTAGTTCACGATTTTTGGACCTGATCAACTTGTTCGTTCTTTGTTCATTTTTTTTTGTAATTTTCTTTTTTTTGGCTTTTTCTTGTATATTTCCACTTTCCAGACTTTAGTTTCAACATTCATAATGGTTTCAGAGTTACATTTACGAATTATAACATTATTGAATTTTTATTTGATTAAATTTTAATCAACAATCTCATAGGAATTCAATAATTGTTTGGGTAATAGCCTAGTTTTTAGTTGTAGGCTATTACACAGAAAAAATTTTTGCTCGCAATTTTTTTATACAAAACCCCTATTTTTAAATGAGCAAGATCAAGAGCACAGGTTCTTTTTAATGAAGAAACAATGAACTAGATGAGTTGGAACTTGGAAGACCAAGTGAACAAGAGCAAGAACTAGTTCACTAAAAATAGAAAAGAACAAGAGCAAGAGCAAATTTATTAAATAGTGAACAACGCCCATCTCTGCAAACAAGCATCAGAATGAAACTTAGAACTTAGAAACAGCGCGTCAGGCGTTAGCCAGTTAGCTTCCCAATGCAAAAAACTGCAAATTCCATAATTTTCATCGAATTTTTCTGTATTCTTGGCAAAATGTCTTTTTCTGTGAGCCGAAAGCTAGCCAAAAAGATACGGTTTTTTACGGTTTTTCCAAAAATACAGCTGCCCATGTATCGGCTTAAGCTTTCGACTTTTTCATGAAAAATACGGCTGGCTTTTGGCTTTAGCTTTCGGCTTTCGGCTGGCTGAAATGCTCTGCAAACATACGATTCTGCTATCTTTCAAAGCTAAATCAGTGTTGACAAGTTTATAAACATTAAAATGTAGTGGAACGAAAAGTTTTGAACTAGCAAGACTTCGTTATTTTTATTCACGAAATTTTGCCAGGGAAGGCTCCGACAAGGGTTAGGGGGTGCTCAGTACCTCCTAGTACTACTTTGGCTAGGAGCCTGGCGTAATGATGAATGACTTTTTTAAATTGTGGTATCTCTGTCTAGGGGGGGCCTCAAGATACCTCTAGAGGGAGCTCAGTACCAGCTTGCCCCTCCATGGCTACGGAGCTGTCTAAAAGTTGAAAGCAAAAGACTCATTTTCCAATGTCACAAGCTGAATCCGATAGTAAATGTTCTATTATTTAATTTACGTGCTTTGGTCCGGGTGAAGATAGGAGGGAAATTTAGTCTAGAACAAAAGTCAAAACTCCATGTGTTTTCCCCCTAAGAACGAAAGGGAGCTTGCGGCACGAATTCCCCTAAATCCAATCGACCTAAAACTTTGTAATTTTTTTTTTTTTTTCATTGGAACCAATTTAGGAGACGAATCAGAGGAAATTCAGAAAAAAAAGATCACCAAGAGTAAATAACAACCAACTTAATGTGTAAAGGAAGTTGTGTGTTCCTCTCAAGTATTCCTAATATCCTTCCAGTTTACCCTTCCAGACTAGGGTATGCTCATGTGTGCAAATGTGAGTGCTTGGGGATAAGGTTCCAATCTGCATTTGCAGGGACGAAACTATGGGGGGGGATGGGGCAAAAAAATACCAACAATTTGACAGTCGGTAAATTTTGAAACTATTCGTTGAATTTTTCATTTTCCTGGGTATAATGTTTTAATGAAGCCTGAAAAAGTATTGAACAAATTTGGAAGATCCTTGAAGTCTCAGAGAAGTCTCAAAGAGTCCTAAAATTTTACATAAATTGGAGGCAGGAGGTGTTGATGGGTCGAAAGAGTCTTATTATCATAGTACTAAATGAATCCAAGAAACCTCTCGGATGGTGTATTTGGACAAGGGCCGAGGAAGGAGAATGTCTCAAGCGCCTCACTATAAAAAAGGCACTTCAAAAATAAGGTAAAAAGAGAAACGAAGGAAGATAGAGAAAAGGCGGACTCTTTTTGAGTTTGCTTCTGTTTTTTTTTTTTTTTTTTTTTTTCAATGAAGAAATACTTCGATTGAAAAATCGGCAAATTTTCAAAACTTTAAAATGTTTTGTCGGCGAATTTTTAGTTTTCAAAAAATATTTGTCGGCAAATTTTCCTTCTCCTCCCCCCTCCCCAAACTGAAAGTCAAGTTTCGCCTTTGGTGATACCCCCTGCCCAGTACATTTTTCCACAGAATCATGAAATAGGTGTGCCAAGTGGTACCACAATGGGGTGACACAGCACATGTTTATGAATGAACAAAGAAAAAAGTTGTATACTTAATGTTATCCATTAAAAGTACCAAGTGACCCCCAATCAGTACACTACACATGGGTACAAATATGTATGGGGGGGGGGAATGTTAACTATTAGATCTGTATTATTTCTTTATTCCAGAATTCATGAGAAAAAAACAAATAAAACCTTTCTTTTGAAACGCCGAGACCCTAATGAACGAACGCCCTCGGCATCTCTAAAATGCATAAACATCTTCCTCATTCATTCACCAGCAGTAAGACAATACATCGAAATTAATCACTTATCGGCTTCGTGAACAAGCAAACAATTTTCTACAAATGAACCCCCTCCACGTTTGTCTCACTTTCTTGCTAATTGCTACATCACTATGCTGATTAATACACAATAGTTTACTTTTATCATGCCTATGATCAAATTCTGCGTGTACACCAAACACATACAGTTTCCTTTCATTTTCATTCATTATCTGAAACAATTTCCGCAATGTAATTTATATATGCATTTTGAAGTTTTGCACAAACGATCTGATAACGCTGTCTGGAAATGGCGGAATTACATCGAGTTGGTTTCACAGGATGGCAGCAATATTCTACATTACAGCCGGGCACTCGTCAGTGTTGCCACACGTTCCATTTTTTCCCTCACGCTCGTAGGAGTAATGAAAACATTAATGTGCCAAGTCACCCCATAATTGCAAAGTCATTCCATGTTACGGTATTTTTAGTAAAATTTCAAAGGTAAACGGTCCCGTCTCTACGAAGGATTCATAATCTTCGAGAACAGATAAAAAACCGAGGATATTTAATAAGGGAACACCGACGAGGGGCGAACAAAAAAATTTGACATTTAGAAATCAGTAAGCGTTTCTGCAGCCCCTAGATTACGAAGTGAAAAATAAAACAGCATGCATCTGTGTAGCGAAAATGAAAGTTGTATTAATTCCCGGCGAGAAGCTAGGCCGAGGTAGAGGATTCAATCAGCTTTTGGCAGTCAACACTAAACGAAAATTCGAAACAAAACTTCGGTAATAGTTCGGATCGGATTATAAAGTTGAACAAGGATTTTCGGTGTATAACAGTCGCTGAAGACTAGTTCAACTAAGTCGTCGAGTGTTTTCAAAGCACAGAAATTCGTATAAGTGCGGCATAACGTTGTGCTCCAAACTGAGTGCAAAAGGGTTGCTAGTTTTGACACCTACTCTCAGTGCAAGGACTGATTTTCGGTAATACTTTCCTAAACTAGATACACTGAAGACGTTAAACCTCACACTTAATAATTGAGCAGTACGTAAACATGAGAG
The DNA here is from genome assembly GCA_031841125.1 of Acanthococcus lagerstroemiae. Taxonomy (NCBI): domain Eukaryota; kingdom Metazoa; phylum Arthropoda; class Insecta; order Hemiptera; family Eriococcidae; genus Acanthococcus; species Acanthococcus lagerstroemiae. The sequence continues at coordinate 28,654,444 of CM063114.1, forward strand.
AACTCAAATCCTCTCTAATTTTATCCATTCGAATCATCCGACCAATAATGCTCAGAAAACTGAAATCGGACGACGTAGTCGGATGTTCGAATGAAAATTTCCTAGATTTCAATGGGAGCTCTGAACGTTGAATAGTCCCGAAAATCGGATTTTAAATAAGCAATGGCCTAGTCGGGATTTTCCAAAGAGGGGGGGGGGGCAAAGTACGATTTACAGGGGAGAAAAAGTCGAAAATTGAGACTTTTTTTTTAAATCGCGGATATTAGAGGACTATTTTATTAAAATGAAGGGTAACTACTCGAGCGAAAATTTTTCGAAAAAAGCGTCTTTTATAGGCGAAAATTGCTAATTTTTGTATATTTTACATTCAAATTCAGGTGCCTTGGGGGACATTCGCCCCCTTCGCCCCCCCCCCATCCTTGGCTACACACTGTAAGTAAGTCGATAAATATCCGTGTTATCAAGAATATTTCAAATAACAATACTTTATTCCCGTACAGAAGTCGTCTGCAATTCACGGAGGATTCAAAATGACCACTACTGTACATTAACACTGGTCATGGAGACAAACAAGGACAACTGCCCCCCCCCCCCCGAAATATGAATTGAAATGATAGTTTTATTGAGCCTCAAACAAACGAGCTAGAGTTGGAAAAAATCTCAAGAAATCCTATACGAAGGATTCTCGAAAGTCGTAAGCGAGTCCTGAAATGTCGCGGGGTATTTCTAAAGAGTCTATTTATAAGAATCTTACATAAATCTTGAAAAGAATTACCCAGTTTCATAACGTCTTAACAAGTCGTCATCAAGTTTTAGAGAGTTTTGTAGAATTCTTAGCAAATTCAGAAGTCATGTCTTGACAGTCTTCTCGGATCTCTCGGAAGTTTGGAAGAGCTCTAAAGAGGGTCTCTTTGTCTTGAACGAGCATAAATAAAATTTAAGGCAAACTGAAATACAGGACATAATGAAAAAACCCAAGTTTTACGTCATAAGGTAAGGTAGCCTAATATGGACCGGTTCTCAATATGAAGCAGCGGCCTATCTCGTCTGTTTATGGCGGAAAGATGGATGATGTGTGCAGTTATTCGAAAATACATAGTGTCAGAAAAAACGAAGGCGAATCTTGAACATGTTCAGACGTTTGTACAGATTGTGGAACCAAATATTGTGAAAGTTGTAAGGTAAAGTAGCCTAATATAGACCGGTACTGAACGTGGATCACTGGCCTATTTCGTCTGTTCATGGAGCTATCTGCAGACAAAAATCTAAGCTGTTATCTTTGATGTACCATCTCGATACACGTTGAAAATTCAAATTTAAAAGCCCCTCCTCCAACCCCAAAAAAATAAAGAACCAATGATTCCGATGCTTTTAAGTTTTTTTTTATTGTCATGTACATTTTGTGTCATAATTTTGGAAAAAACTAGTTAAAAATTTTTTTGACGGGGTTATTTTTAGCTCTAAGGAATGCAATTCAAATGCTATACTGAGGTTCAGAACTGGCAGTAAGTCATTTTGAAAAATATTTGTTTTGATATTTTAATATGGACCACCTATGATAAAATGGTAATGAACTCAAAACTTATGTTAATTTTTACCGACGGCAAAAAGTCGTAAATTATGGACCAAAAAAAAACAAAAAGGGCAATCGGCCGTTTTCAGCGTTTAAAAAAAAGAAAATGAACATCTACAAGCTTCCAAACTACATTCCGTTCTTTCGCTCCCAACGGGACACCGTTTGTCCCACAGGTTTTAAAAAAATTCTACTGGGTCAAATATAGGTTGAAAACAGTGCTAATTGTAACCCACTGGTAGAGTACCTACAGAAGCATATCTTCACTCACTTACGTCTCGGTAGATGGCGTAGTTATTTCGGAAATAATTTTTTTGACTCTCAGTACTCTACCAGTGGGACATACGCTGTCCCAGCTCTACTGGCGGGCCAGGGGGAAGTGAAAAATTCTCCGACACCGGATTCGTATTATGGGGAGCCTATTTAACAATTTCCATTAAAAAATAATTCAAATTGAAAAAAAAAATTGGGAGCAAAAAGGTTAAAAAAAGAAACTGGACATCTACAAGCTTCCAAACTATATTCCGTCCCTTTGACGATTCTTAAGCGAGTTGTTATATGCTCAACATTTCTGAATCTTTGAATTCATGATACTCAACTTTTTTTCACTGATCGAAACTTTTTAACTTACTATTAAGCATTTATTCTGTAATTTCGACACATTATTTATTTATTTATTTTTTAGATAAAGTGGTCCATATTAGAAGTCCAAATTTTCGATTTACAAAGATCATGAAATTTACAAAAATAAAAATAAGTAAAGATCTAGTTTTTATTTCTTGAAATTTTCTTATAGGGATGACACTAGTATCCTTTGACTACCATTCAAGGCCATTAGCAACATTTTCAGGCTAATACGGGTCAACTTATAACCAAAAAATAAAATTTCTGGTCCATATTATGTCACCATCAATTACGGCGACCAGGAAAGTCGGTAACATTCAAGTAAAACATGTCATGGCCAGGCGCAGACTGAGCTCTGCCGGTGGCCCCCAAAGCCCAAGAGCCTCAAGGGCCCTAAATAAGTTGGGCTGGAAGAGGGCTCAAAATACTATACAAATACTTATCGTTTGAAATTATTCTGACCGCTATGATACATTCGTATTTCAGAATTTTTGAAAAAACTACACCTGTTCAGATAACTTACAGACAAAAAATTTAGATTTTGCGCTGGCTTGGCGACAAATCAGTGTGTTAACAAGTAGTTTGAAAAAATACAGCGAGGATTTAATCCCGTATGTGCAATTGCTCAGAATTTTGCTAAACGTATGATGGCTGAATTAGGAGAGGACATTTATATTGAAAATTAACTTCCTCAAAACAGGTATAAACCAACAGGAAGAAGAATTTTGAAATTAACACACACAATGTTATTTTAGACACAACCATAAAAAAAATTGAAGAATGATTTGAAAAGAATGGACAGTTTCAACGCGATGTTGAATATTTTGACCCAAGACGCTTTAACTTCACACTCAAAAATAGACCACCAAACAATTATTTGAAAAAGATCTACGAGTACAAATGCCTGAAGTTCTCTGACGAGGATAAAGAAAAGTTGTGGAAAGAGTTACTATCATTTGTTGAACTATGGCCCCATATTAAAGAAGATTGGTTAGAAGATATGTGTGCTTTTAATCTCAATCCTCCCAATGAATTTGAATTTTCACAACTTATTGATGTTGAGTATTCTGCTGAATGAGAAAATAGTGAGGACGAAGAAAATTAATCTCATGATACTCGTAATAACGGTCAGACTTGTAATAATTGTTTATCATGTGTAATTTTAGTGTTGAGGAAATACCGAATGTATTCTATAGAATATGAACTATTACACCGGGTGTTCCACGAAAGTTACCCCCTCATTTTTTTCCGAACCGATCGGCGGACCTTTGCCGGACAAATTGCCATCTTCCTGCGGTGAAGTCTAGTTTCTCTAGGGCTTGAAAAATTTTCTTCCTCATTTATGGGGGGCTGTAACGTGCCACCAACTTCGGAATTTTAAATGGAAAAGTATGCCTTTATGCACATCGCTGGAAAGGGCATATCCATGATAGACAATGCTAACCGGAAATGTCACCTACGTTTTACTCATGTAGCACCGACTGAATATCGTTCGAATTTCTCGGGTTCATTGGCGAGTGAATGATCTCATTCGCCCATGTGAGAACTGAATTCACAGTTTTACAAACGTATATTTGGTTGCAAGCAGAAAAAGTTCAATAAAATGATGTAGGAAGTTTCTTTACTTTCCCATGCCTCAAAACCCTGGACCGATTCACAATGTACCTGGTATCAAGACAGGCCACATCAAAGCATACACAGAAAAATGCCAGAAAAACGAAAACGTATAAATACAGGCCAAAAACCCTTTGTAAACAGCTATAACAAAGTCAAATTGCTCCTTATTCCTGATATTTTTTCCTCGGTTCATCATGTTTTCCAACAAAAGTGTTCATATTTGATAAATTAGTCGACTTATTGGAGTATTTCACGTATATTTAATGATAATCTCCACAAGAAGGAAGAAATGAGTGGAAATTTCCGAGAGAGAGAAAAAAATATATCAACCATTTTTTTTTCTTTCTAGTTTTCCGCCTCGTTATTATAGCGCGGTTATAAGGTATTCCGCAGGAATTGCGTTCATTCCGCCAATTCCAGGTAATAGGTTTGTTGCTGATGACTGTATCATATGAAACGGTGTCTCGTTAAAAACAATATCGCGTTAAATTGGGAAACGAAAGCGTGAGAGGAGAAATGTGCAGCCGCAGGTATAATGATAACCAAACAACCAAACCTGAAAATAAAATCGCTTCCGTTTCGAACTGAAATTAATTTCGATTTTGGAAAACTATTATCGATATTTCCGATTCCAGCAAGAGCAGCCTCCACTCCACACTCACCGCGACACCACAATACAGAAGTAACGCACGATGGCACGATATCGTTATTTATTTACGGCGAATCGAGCAGGCAATTTAATAAGCGTTCGAGTGTTGCACAGTTGCATGACTTACACTTTGTACGGAGTCTGCGGTCGCGTTTTCGCCGATAGAATGCTCGATTAATTAAGTAAATGCCGATAGCGTACGTGGTAGTTTAATTTTGATGTCCGTAAAGGCTTTGGACGCGCAACAACCGCAAAAAAAAAAGTTTCAAATGCGCTTATCGGGGCACGGTATGCAGTTTTCAGAACTCCACGGATTAATCGAAATTGGCGTTTTAGCCGATCACTGCACAGAATTAAAGCTGTTTGGGTGGCAGAGTCACTGTAGGGTTGCCAACAGTACCACAAGAGCAGCGTCTAGCTGCAGGAACAGCAACAAGGTAAAATATATCCATTAGCATCAGATATCCCCTCTATGTGGGCTGCCATAGAGTGGTGAGAGGGCTTACAGAAGAACTGAAGGCACATAGAAGGAAAACTCCGACAGATCAACTCCGATGAACGCAAGGGGAAACCACGTCAGTATTCTTCCCTGGAGATGGTTCTCCATTACCACAGTAATGATGGCAAGTCACAAAGTATAATTTTTTTAAATTCATTTATTGGCCGTGACCCAATTAGATCCGCGATATTGGCACTTCCATTCATTGGTAAGTGAACGGTGCCTCCATCGTCGGCCCCCCTCCGGTCGCCCATTGTTGGGCATAGACTTCTGTCAAGTCCCTCCTCCTTGTTCTATCCTTTGCCATATTAGACCACTTCGGTTCGAGATGTTGACGCAGATCGTCCTCCCACCTCATGGGTAATTCTCAGAAAAAGTGCAATTTGTGATACATAAAACTTGTAGATGTAAAAGTTGTTTTTTTGCCGATTTGTGGGGTGGAATGTGTTGTTGGTGTGCCCTATAGGACAAAAACACCTCTCTGCTCAATTCATGTTGATTAGGGGAGGGGTAGAGCTTCTTGAAAAATTATATGACCACAGCATAGGAAAATCTTATGCCGTGATTATCATCCGATGCCGTGGCTCCTTTTTTCCAATGCCGTGGCTCATTAAATTGAACCACGGCATTGGAAGTTCTCACACCGTGACCAATTTTATCAACTTCAAGTCTTCAAGATAAAGAGGATGCTGTTGTATCGTAATGGCTGGAGAGCATTCACATATGTAATTTGAGTAAGTATTGAAGAGCTACTCCCCAGAAATTTTTGTATTTCGTATATTACAAATGTATTAGTGATATTAGAACGATTCATTCTAGGTTTAAGTGATTTCCCACGGCTAAATATTTAATGTAGAAGATTCATTGAGATTCATATTTCACTATACTATGCCAGATTGCAATGAGGTCAATTTCATACAACAAAAAGGTATGTAATATTTATTTCTTAAACAATCTTATTACCTAGTTCATATTATTTGGAATGAGACTAGCAATGAAATTATTAAATTATAATAATGAAAAATAAACGAACGAAACAAGAGGAATGTAAAGAACTTGAAAGTAACATTGAGCACCTTTTCATGAAAGGAAATTTTTCTTCTAACATATACATAGTAAAAATAAATTGTTGCACGAGAATTAATTAATAATCACGGTAAGTGATAAACTAGATTAAAAAATCACAAAATAAAACGATTTGGAAATGAAATACTATTCTAGAAGAGAAATAAGATTATTGTAACTGATTGTGATATAAACAAAAGAATTTAAGCAAGTTTTAAACATTTCAATTTCAAAATCTTATGCCCTGGTCATCACTTTCCAATGCCGTGGCCCATGGAATTACTGGTAGCCACGGCATAAGAGAGGAGAAACAAACCATGACATAAGAAAATTTTAATAATTTCATCTTTGTCGAGCCTCCAGTAGTTTCTTTGAGCAAATTTTTGGTTGTAATTACTTCATACTTACTAATTATGCATTTCCGCGCTTGTTTCAGGTGTTGTTGTATCAATCCCGGCAAAGAGAGAACGACCACGGTATTGGATGATGAATATTGTACACATGAGAAATTTCACAGATTCATTCTTATTGAAGTGATAACATCAACGAAATCGAGAATCTGAGCTGAAGACACTGGGTGCCAACATCCAGGCGCAGCCATTCAGCCTTTCAGCAGCGTGAAAGAAATAACCAGTGTGCCACAGTGCCAAATCAAAAAATGACCACGGCATAGGATGAAACACCTATGGACAAAGCTTGAAGCTTGACTGTGGACATATGATGAACTTTTTGACTGTATTGTCGGCATCAACCTCTTCTCCTAACCTTTCCAAACAAGATCATATGGGTTTTCCACCACGAATGACTAATTTACATCATTTTGGTGACTTTTTATATTGAAAGAACAGACTGGGGACAGCCACGGCATAGGAGAATTTCGCCATTTTGACTGAATTCTACATCTTAGGGGAGGGGGCACATCATTTATAATAGTTGGAAAGAGTGAGGGAAGTTGTTCTCTATAACTCTATAACCAAACCTGTGAAGAAATCTTATTCCGTTGTTGAGAAACGTACTAAGAACACAGATTTGCACTTTTTCTGAGAATTACCCTCATAACTCATAACCGGCCTCCCTTTGCCTTGCTTGCCTTCTTGTGGGACCCAGGTAGTTAAGACTTTATTCCGCTTATGATCTGGTTCGCGGATAATATGACCTGCATACTTGAACTTCAGCTTTTTGAGGACAACCCCGTTCCATAATATCTTGTACTTTAGTGGGGTCTTTTAATCTGATTTGGAGGATACTTCTCAACATTGAATTGTGCGTGACCGGATTTTGTGCATCTGTTTTTAGTGATGGCTCAGGTCTGGGCTCCGTAGGTCAATACTGGAAGAACTGTGTTTTCCAATACCTTGATTTTTAGTATATAACTTCATGTTGCTTTTCAGTATTTTTCTTTGGGACCAGAAAGTCTTCCACGCGTTTGCCCTGCGGATTTTTAACTCTTTTTCAGTTTTTTTAATCAAAAGCCAGAATTTGCCCTAAGTACTTGTATTTCGAGACCACCTCTATGGTTTTATTATCGATATTGATTTCTTCTAGATTCTTGATATTTGACATAACTTTTCTTTTGGAATTGTTGATTGCTAGGCCCACTTTTTCGCTCTCTCTCCTCAGGTCCTCCGCCATTACTTTTAGTTCTTTTCCGTTCTTCGCGATGAAGACAATATCGTCTGCGAATCGGAAATTATTCAGGTTCTCAAAACTTGATAAACTTTTTCCTCTAATTTTGATTTTTATCCTTTTGCCCTTCCATTTTAGTTGCCGAAAGACTTGTTCTAGTAATGCATCAAAAACATTGGGAGAGAGGATCCTCTTGTTTAACACTTCTCTTAATTGGAAACCAGTCTGATTCTTTGTCTAATTTTATCTGAGCCACAGAGTTTGAATAAATGCAAATTAGAATTTTGATAATATTTTCGGGGACCCCCTGCAAGGCTAGAGTTTCCCATATTTTGTTATGGTATAATGAATCGAAGGCCTTGTTGAAATCCACGAACATTATAGCTAGGTCTAGCCGAAATTCCCTTGTTTTTTCCAAAAGCTGGCTCAACGTTTGAATACGGTCAATCGTACTGAAATCCTTCCTAAACCTAGCCTGTTCAATCGCTTGTTGCCTATCCAAAATATTGTATATTCTTTGTTTTATTATTGTCATAAACACTTCGCAAACATTTGACAAGCTGATCGGTCTGTAATTATTGATTTCGTTATGATCCCCTTTTTCATGTATTAATACAATTTCGGAGAAGTACGACTGATTTGGCGGAAGACCTGATGCGAGTATGCAATTGAGTAAACTGGCTATGGGACCCACCGAGATATCACTAAATATTTTTAACGATTCATTTTCCACCCCGCCCGGCCACGGGGCCCGACCTGACTTCAGTCTGTTTAACGTCTTTTTTACTTCAGTTTTTCTTATTGGATGGATATTGCCTTTATCTTTATTTACCAGGTAACTCTTCCAGCTCTCCGGGTTGACATCGTCAAGCCTTGTATCTTTGTATAGTTCTCGATAGAAGATAGTGGCCACCTCTGCTATTTTTTCCCGATCACTGATTTCAATTCCGAATTTGTTTTTGATTTTTGGAAGGATGCTCCTGCCTCTAGATAGAGCCATTTTTGTTTGCCTGGTAGATCACGTACTTTCGATTATATTTTTCGCATTTTCTAGTTCAAATTTATTGATATTGTGGCGACTCGGCTTGCTGATCGTTTTCGCCGAAGCAAGGGGACGTATTGACCTTTATTCGCACCCCTTTGCAATGAGATGGGAAGTGAGCATAGTCATCTGCTCCTATACACAAAAGTCCGGTGGTTGTCTCGCGGGAAAGTATTGGACCGTCTCTTCGAACTGAAAACTGAGGTCCAAATCTTCCTCACCGATTTGAAATCTGATTTGGCCGAATACTTCACTGACGAGGTATGGTTGATGAAGCTAGCTTACCTAGCTGATATATTCGCGCATCTAAACAAAGTGAGTTTAGAATTACAGGGGGAGCATGTCAACATTTTCAAATTACAGTCGAAAGTAATGGCATTGAAGAAAAAGTTTTCTGTATTGGTGATTGATGTCAAAAAAAATGAGTACAGCTATTTACCACTACTACGCGACTTCGCTCTTGAGCATGAACTCACAGTTCCTTTACAAGTGAAGGAAGATATAGCACTGCATTGCGAACAGTTACTTTCTAATGTGGACGCCTACTTTCCAGCCAATAACGATGAAGACACTATGTGGCTCAGAGATCCCTTCAATGCAAAATTTGACTTCTTGACGTTATCATTTGAAGAGCGAGACGAGCTCATTAATTTGTCATGCGATAACGAGCTAGCAACTGCGTTCAAAACTTCAACTTTGGAAAGATTCTGGTGCAGTCAGAAAATTGAGTACTCTCATTTGGCTAGTCGAGCGATCCGTTTACTTCTTCCTTTCACATCAACCTATTTATGTGAAACGGGTTTCTCGTCCTTAATTTATCTAAAAAATAAGTACCGCAACCGACTATCTGTAGAAAACGATTTACGTTTAAGATTAACTAATTTACAGCCCCAAATTGAGTGTTTAGTCTCCTCCAAACAAGCGCAGGGTTCGCATTAAAACTTGATTTTTGACTATGTATTCATTTTTTGTCTTCTTAAAATTAGTGTAATATTATTTTTAATACAATCTATGACTTCATACTTCCTAATGGTACGCGATAAATTTCCAGTTTATCAAGCGGTACATGAGAACCGCTGGTCTATTTCATTCTTTGTGTGGCCATCCGGTGATCTCCACGTCCACTTTCCCCTCGTCATTACCTCTAAAAAAAAGGTATTAGCGATTTTTAGGTTATGCTTCATTGCGAATTTTCCCAATTTGTATCCATTTTCGTTGGTTGTGCCCAGAGCATCGGCACCTACACAACTCCCTAACTCCTGATCACTTCCTACCTTTGCATTGAAATCTCCCATTATAATTGTATATTTTTCCTTTTCAGCGAAATAGCAATCTTCCAGACTTTGGTAAAATGCTTTAGTTTCTTCCTTGGGGGCTAAGAGGGTAGGTGCATAGACCTGGAATATCACTATTCTGGTTGTATTATTAATTTTCAGTTTCATTGTGGCAATTCTTTCAGAAATACCCTTGAATTCCGTAATAAGGTCTGTATATTGTTTATTGATATAAAACCCCATCCCTCTGTACCCACTACTGGTGCCGAAATAATAAAAAATGTTTCCGTAATTCCTTTTAATTATTTTTTCGCCATTTCTTTTAACTTTTGCTAAGCCTACAATACCGGATTGTCCTTACTAATAGCATTCTCAAATTCAAGCATTCTTTCTTCGCGAGGCCCTGGCAACTAAAGTGGGTTACTTCGATTTTCTTGAAGGAATTTTTGTTTTTGTAACGATCGTACTGTCTTTCGTTTTTTTTCTCATGTGTCTCCAGTGAGTTGCTGGGACTTGACAGAGAGAGTTCCGTTTTTATAGCCTTCGGTATACTGGGATTACAAAGTATAATGCCGGACGTAAAAAGTCTCCCACTCGAATGACCGGGCACAGACTACTTAGCGAGAAACTAGAAATGAGAATAGGGACTTGGAATATAGGGACACTGAATGAGGTAGGCAAATCAGAAAACTCATAGAAAGAGATGAAAACATTAAAATTGGATATACTAGGAATTGGTGACGTGAAATGGCCAGAGGAAAATGATTTTTGGACGTGGGAGTATAGGATAATTAATACAGCAGCGAAGAGGACACGTAGGCACAGATATTATTACGAATAAAACTGTGGGGAACGAGCGCAAAATTATAGAGAAATTAATAGTGAGAATTTCAGCTAAACCAGTGTTTTTAGAGATAGTCCAAGTTTATATCCAACAGGAAGTCAAGTGAAGAAGAAGAAGTACAAAAAATAAACGAAGAAATTGATGAAGTACTAAGCAAGGTAAAAGCAAGAGCAAATTTGACTATAATGGGAGATTGGAACACCAAAGTAGAAGAATGAAAAAAGAAGGGGTACGCAGAGAGCATGATTCATTATTTTATTTTATTATTTTTTTAAATTGGGTTAACGACCATTGTTAGTCGCTGAGTAGCCGAGTGGTAAACGTGCCCGCTTTGCAATCCTTTTGCATCTCAGGCTCGAATCCCACCAACGCCGGAAAAAGCTAGTGATATTCGAGCATCCTAGCGAACACAGCGACTGAAGTATCAATCGAGGTGGAAGATAGCGCGTCCTGTACCCCCCCCCACCCGTTCGAACAAACAAGGCACTACAGTCGCAGGACGTGTTACCACCGGATCTAAAAAGACTGATATTGTCGGGTGCACGTCGTGAATAGCTTACTCAACGTCGTGAAACACGAGTTGCACTCTTTTCGGCACAGAGAAGTAAAACTCCAATGCAACAAACCGTGAGAAAAGCAACGGCAAACTACTCCGACTAACCTGCTCAAGAGAGTCGCGTGTCAGAAACCGCGGCCGCCAACATCCGGCCTCGGATACGACACCTAGACAAAAAAATGGCCACCGACGCCTAATTAACTCGCCCAGTTTTGGACAATGGTTTCCACTACCCTTCTTCATCGTGTTCTATTTTGGGCAACCCTATCCATCCTGTACCGACTCTCGCAACTAGCTCATCAAGCCATCTGATCGAAGGGCGTCCCCCCTTTTTTGTTACCATAGAAGGACCACACTGACAATCTGTAACCCCATTTCCGGGTTCCTTTTCTGGTCATGTGACCGGCAAATTTAAATTTTGATTTTTTTTATTACGTAACCAATACCCGCCATTTTAGTTTTCTTCATAATTTTGCTATGGAAGAAGCCCTGAGCCTTGAGCTTATAAATATCCACATTCGATGCCTTAATACAATCTACTCCAACTCACGATGTACCACAACGACATTTTTCATAGGAAACACGCCGAGTATTGTTACATTGTATCCGAAGATGAGGGTTAAGGAACCACTGAATCTCGTGGAACAAAATGAGGCCAATAAGTACAAAGTGCGTACAAATATTAGAGAACAGACTCCACTCGGAAATTATGTGTTCATAGGGTCGGAATTACGCACAATTTCGCAACTTTTCTATGCGGAATATTCTAGCTTCATCTCATCTAAAATGATAAATAAAAGGTAAGGCACTTTAAATTTACACATCGTCAGGTAGCTTTCATTAATTCATTTTATTAATACCTGTGTAAAACACATGGACGTAGATACCGTCTCCTCGAGCTGCCTGCATCAATATTTAATGATCAGAGGAAGTTTTTCTCGCTTCTGGCGGCGAGTTACGTCAAGTCGGATTAAAGTTGGCCCAGTTCAAGTTTTTTGCCCCTTTTTCTTTACTTTCTAAAATTCATTTCAAAAATGTTTATACATGTACCGCGTAGATGAGCTACAAGGTCTACGCTGACGTTCTCATCTTTGGGGTAAACTTACACAACACGATGCGACAACCCGTGAACAATCAAGAGTATGCGTGGTTGTATTTCCTTTTCATGTAACAAAATTCAAACAACAAAAGAGTGAATGAGCTCAATAAGCATGAATTTTAAATCCAGGTTGGAAGTAGTTCAATATAAATTTCAAACTATAGCGGTAACCTGTATTACATCAGGGGTGGAAATGTAGCGAAAACTTTGGGGGCGGAAGCCTAAGCCCCTAAAATAACTTTATAAAAATCCAAAAATCATAGCCCTCCCCCTCAGAAAAGAAACTATAAAAATTGATTTCTTTCTCTGTAATATTTCCTTTGTAAGAAAAAAAAGCACAACATGACAAACGATAATAGCAGTACTCGTATAATTTTACATTTTTCATTTAGAGGGGCTATTTTTGAAACCGGAGGGTCTCAGCCCATCCTAGCTCCCCTCCAATTCCCGCCCCTGGTTCTTGCTCTTGTTCACTTTGTCTTCTGACTGATCTAGTTCATCGTGGCGAGCAGAGCGAGCAAAAATTTCTCTTTGGTAATAGACTACAACTGAAAACTAAGCTATTACCCAAACAATTTTTTTAAATCCCTATTGAAATCTAATGAGATTGTTGATTAAAATTAAAACCTCATACATTGACATTCGTAATCTGAAACCATTATGAAAGTGGAAGCTAAAGTCTGGAAATTGGAAATATACAAGGGAAAAAAAATTACGAAAAAATAGATGAACAAAGAATGGACAAGTTGATCGGGTATAAAATTCGTGAACTAGCTCTTTTTCAGGAGGAGGGGGGTGAACTAGTTCAAAACTAAGTTCACCAAATAGTAAACAGGAGCAAGTAAACAACTTGCTCTTAAAAATGTCTCATATGGCAGTATGTAACATTTTTGAATCGGGGGCCTTATTTCGAAAAATTATACGCGTTTACGCTTGTTCTGTTGCAGAACTCGCGTTAACGCTCTTTTTCCCCACTAGTACTGTAATATATAGTTTTTTTTCCAAAGATTACAAAGCTTTCACATTTATGAAAAACAATTTCATGCTTCAATTTCTTTCTTTTATTTTAAAAGTTTCATATTATTGCACATGTTTGATCCCGTCCGAAGGACGGGTACTACAGCTTGTAATTTATAGTTCGAAAATTTAGAGGAAAAAAAAAATAATAAAAATTGTTAGAGGGACGGCCATACCGACGGACATTTTAGCATATTTAATCCAATTTTGGCCCATTAAGAGTGGATCAAATTATTTTCTGAAACGTTGAAAAAGTAGAATTCAGTCATATCTATGAACGGGGAAAAAATCCTTATCATTAATAACTTGTGAAATAACTGCTGGGGACAGAAATATCAAAATTTTTGAAGAATAACCCATCTCAATATTAAAATTAAAAAAAAGTGAATCGCAAAAATGGAATTGCGAAAACCGCTTTGAGAAAATCGGATTCTCCACAACAAATAATCGCAAATGACTGATTCCGATTCTCAAATCTGACTGAATTGCATTTTGGGAATCCGATTCTCCAACACCAGGGAATCGATCTATCTCTGGCTGTAATCACTATTCCACAATGGCGAGTATACAATATGGTGAAAATTAGCTACACACAGAGTATCAGTGCATTTGGTAAACTGAATGCACAAGTTTTTTGGTGGTTTTTTTTGGTGACCGGGGGGGGGGGGTGAAATAGTAAGATTCCCCTTCATTTGTGAAGAGCCAAACTGACGAACCAAATATTGATTGAGTCCCACAACCACATTAAAGTCAAACATCTCATCAACACTTCATCCTGCGAAAATAATTGGTTATCATCAGACTTACACATCTCTACAAAATAGTATTACTATTTGTCACCAAAAATTCAATACGACTTTAGTTTTGGGAGATAAATTATTTTAAAGGAAATCGGCTTCACTCACGAGTATATTGCTTTCTGACCATTTGCTAGGCTGACAAAATGTACTCATTTTTGAGAGTATACCATTCTCTTTCTGAGCCATTAAATTACTGTACTCTGTCTATCTTTAGAAAATCCTAGATGAACTCTTTTTTCACCAATTCGTTAGTAATGCCCGATTAATCGATTAAAATCGATTAATTGATTTTCATTAAAATAAATCGATTAAAAATTGATTTTGACAAGATCCGCAAAATAATCGATTTTTTATCATTGCGTGTTTGAGTGTTGTCTTATTATTGGTTGGTGGGGGGGGGGGATGAGAATACAGGAATACAGAATTGCAGTTTTCAGACAAAGCTCGAACCTGGAGTAACAGTACTAGGCATAGGTCTAGTATCTCTAGGAGTACCAGAGCGCGGTGCGCTACTAGCGCTAAGGTGACTTGAGTGAGCACTAAAAATAGGTTTCGCGGAAAATCGAATACGCCATCTGTTTCAGAACCTGTTTAAAAGTACCTATAAGTTGACTTATTTCGTCTTTTATTTTATATTTTCAATATTTTCATTACAGCAACATACCAAAATAATCGATTAAGAATCGATCAATCGTTTTTTTTGTTTGTTTTTTTACAAAAAAATTGAGTCAATTTTTTTTATGATGGAAAAATTGGATAATCGATTTTTGGGCACCAATATAATCAGTCACAAAAAATAATTAAATGAAAAGGAAAGTTACAAGTCGATGAACAATCTTGATAAATAACATTAAGGTTAACCGTAGGTGTTAAGAGAAGTTGGCGATCAGCACTAGCATTGTTTTTGCTAGCGCTCATTGCGGTTTACTTTTACATGCGGAGATCTGTTTCAATAGAGCCCTATAAATACAACTAAGATATTAACGCCATTCTGGTTCACACCATGCCCGTGGATGCCGAATCCGACTATGCCGAGCGTGCCGCATAGTCAATTCGACATCGACGGGCGCGGTGTGAACCAAAATGGCGTATATCTTCACTCGTATCTAATAGGGCTTTAGTTTCAGTTATCGTCGTACATTATTTTCATCATCAATGTTCGCAGTTTGCGTGTCACTCAGTATCGTGTTCACCTCACAGATTTGAATTTGAACTTCAAAGAACAAACTTCAAGAATTTTGATTTAAAAAAAATTGATTATATTATATGTACACATATGTAAGTTTATAATTCTAACTTTTAAGACCTGAGCGGCAAGTTGGTGTGTAATATGGCACTGTATCCACCTGCCTATGTTTTATGCTGGTGAACGTGAATCAAAATGAGTTATTGTCCATTTGAACCTAAACTGATATTTGGTGACCTCAAAACCACCATGACCAGGGCATACAGAGAGGTTTGTCATTTCAAAACGTTCCTGAGGATGATCGGAAGGCAATGTGCGTATTATGTAACACCACATTTTCAATAGAAAATAAAGACAAGCTTGATATTCAACAACACGCAACTACAGCCAAACATAAAGCTGCCCCTGAGACTGAGATAACTGACAAGCGTGTGTCATTTCCATAAAAAGAAAACCTGCTTCTGAAGCATTGAAAATTTCTCATATTGAAATGGCATGGTGCTACCACAATGTAGTATACAATCATTCATTCAGATCCATATGGATTGTATACCAGTAAGCTAGAAAAGAAATTCATGAATCCAAAGTATTCCTCTTTTCTAATCTTACTCTTAAAACCCGAGCCCTGGAATCCGCCCTTTCGACAATTACCTCAGACGCCGGGGAGGCTAATAAGGCTGTCTGGGCCCTCTTCTCTTCTTGCCGAAAAACCGGCCTAGGTCGAAATGTAGCGAGTTGCTACGTGGGCTCGAATCCGGGACCTCTGGATTCCGAGACCAGAGCGCTATCCACTCGGCCAACCAGACCCCTGTGCTCGAACTAAAACAAAAGCTGATACTCAGTATGTTATAGCAGCACATGGATTGAAGAGCTGATGATTTCTGACCTTCCAAAAGTAGATGTCGGTGTAATTTCCTGCGATGCAAGCAATCATAATGCCACCAAACTTTTACCAGTTTTATTTAGACGAGTCAGTCACATTATACTTACAAATTTAATTTTGCCGATAATACTGATTGTATATTTTTTGTCAACATCTGCTGAGCAGATATTGTCTCATTTCTCAAGAAAGAGAAATTCATTTGTGCTCTAAGGTGTTGGACATACATGATATCAAGGATGAGAACGCTGAAACGATTTCTTGTGTACTAGTACAGAGCATGGACAAGTATAATCTAGAACCAAAGGTTATAGCTTTTTAAGCAGACAATGTTAATCTAGATTTTGAAGCTTTAAAATCAACCACTGAAGGTATACAACATTTTTTTTTCATATAATCTTTCTTTGCATTCCACCTTTTAGGCATATAATTTTATCACCTCCATTTGTTCATGCAGGTAATGTGCATGCAAAGTTGCAGTCTGAAATGAAGAGAGACATTATTCTAATTGGATGCTGTGATCATATTCTTAGTAATACTCTATCGAATATGGTTTCAAAAATAATGTCACTTGATGTTGAAAATATTATCTTCAAGATCAACCGGCATTTTAAAATTTTCAACGTATGAACTGCAAATGGAGATTTTCCCCCTTTTTCTAAATAGACGAAATGAATACACTGAATTAGCTACAGCTTGTCAATTATTGCTAAAAACCAATGTCAATGATTTATCTGTAAATGATAATAGTTTGTTTAATGTATGAACTGCTCTGAGTGAAATATTATCTGAAAAGTTGAAAGAAGGAAATAAAAGTCGGGATGAGGAAAAATTGATTTTCAAATGGCAGACTGTTTTTGAGCATTTGTTTAAGTTGAACAGAATGTTAAAATTGTTATTGTTAAAGAAAGCTGTCCAGCGTGTTTTAATTTTGTCTGGTACAAATTCAGATTGCGAGCGATTATTCAGTTTAATTAATACATACTGGTCTGATGAAAAATCTGAACTAGAAGTACAAACTTTGGAGGCAGCGGCCAAGGTGAAAGTCTTCGGTAAAAATTGTTTAGAATTTCTTGATTTAATTGAAAACAATCGTAAGCTTCTTGAAACAATTTCTATCATCAAAAGAATACGGGTATAAGGATGAATAAGGAATAAGCTGACATTGTTACAACTGTTTTGTATCATCATAAGTCGAACATGAAACTGTTTCGTTACTATTGTTGGCTCAGGAGCGGAAATAGAGCGAAAACTTGGGGGGGGGGGCTGAAGCCCCAGCATCTAAAATAACTTTATGAAAATCCAAAAATCATAACACCTCCCCCCCCCCGGCAACAAAGAAAAAACATAAAAAATAGATCTTTTTTCGGTAATACTGCCTTTGTAAGAAAGAAAGAAAAAAAAGAAAAAAAGTTACTGTATTAAGATTAATTTAAAAATAAAATTTAGAGAGGGGCTAATTTTGAAACCGGGTGGTTTAGCCCCCATCCCCCTCCTATTTCCGCCCCTGGTTGGACTATGAAAGCATTAAAATGAATAAAATAGTAAATATATTAAAAAGTTTATCAATTCTACTGTAATATGTTCATGTATGTTGCATGAACAAAATTCGAAAAAGCGAAGGAAGGTCCATAAAGTGAAAGATACGCTTTAATTTGGACAAGTATGTAACAGGTAATGTGCCTAAGGTAAGTGCACCATGTTGTATCTTTCGCCGCCATTTTTTCTCGTGTGTACTCTTTCTGGCTGAAAAAAATCTGGTCAGCCTACCATTTGCACCGATAAGGCTCATCTTCAGACTGGAACCTAATTAGAATAGGGAAAGTTCACCATCAACATTTCAGTTCGCTAGATCTAAAACATTCTTTAACGTCATTTGCCGTACAAAATGAATTTTTACCTCTCATCCCTCCCCTAATTGTTTGATTGGGCCCATCTTCGATCACGAATTCTGGCGCGAATTCAAGAAGTAAAATGGGGGCCTGGGCCAGCCTCAAAGCGTCCCCTCTGGTCGCCGACCCGATACTCGAAAGAGTAGTTCCGAGGTCAGTGGTGCGGTGTCTGGGGAGCCATTCTAGCATGCCAGTATTGCCATACGCTCCACCAAGTGTGTCGTCAAACATAAGTCGGATTAATCGAGCAAACAGAAAATAAATTTCGTTAACCTTCGTCTTCCTGAAAAAATCTTCATGTGGTAAAGTACATATAGTTACTTCAGGGGTTAGAAAACTCTACCCCCTATGAGAAGGGCTTGAACGAATGACTAACTTTTACCATTATGCAGATCGTTGGACAGCTGGTATAGCCCACCATTTAAATTCACGAAAAATTGAAATTCCTCGATGAGTAAAATGGACACAGCTTGATAAGTTGAACGAACCATCGGAAAATTTCAAAAGAATTTGATAGCTCTACAAATCTTACTTTATCTTGTACTCGTAATGTATAAGACATCTACACTGCCTTTCTCGTTTCAAGTAACAGTGACAGGGCTCGAAACTAAATTTGCGCTGAATTATTGAAGTATTAGAATCCTAAATGACCTTCTCCGACCGCATGTTTCCGGCGACTGTTTCCAATATTCGACGATTTTCGTTTCGAAAATGATGAATTATTTGTGGCTGGAGAGCATCACGGTTCGCCGTGCCTGTCATGAACTTTACTGGGTGCCCTATTTCATATATCGTGCACATAATGACTCAACAACTAGTGCAAATACGATAATGAATAGTTGGTAAACGACTTCCAATTAAAAAGTTATCCTCACTGGGCGGGAAAGAAGATGAATATGAAGTAACTCGAGCTACCGTATACTAGTTTTCTAAAATCTTAGTTGCGTGTTAAATATTTCACTAACATGAAAGCTGCAATCAGTGTTTGTTTGAAGGTAAATAGAACTTACCTGATTAATTAGAAATCAAGTACTATTTGAATATAGTGTTGAAAAAGAACGAATCCTAGTATCAATATGTCGGAACCTACGAATGTTAATTTTATTGTCTACCTCCGAAGGTGTGGGTAAAAGTGTTAACTATGGAGAAAACTAAAAAAGAGGTAAATACAAATTTATCAAACTTACACCACTATGATAAAGGCAAACTTCAAGCAAAGGAAGAAAGAAAGGACAAGAAAAAAATACGGTCTCTTGGAAGACGAAAGTATAGGGAGGGAAGGAAGAGAAGAGGAAGGTATGCCCTTAATCATGAATGAGGAATTCAGAAAGCCTTGAAAACGGCAAAAAAAGGCAAAGCTACGGGACAGTATGATTGGAGAATGAGGTACTGAGGATCATGGCGAATGTGCTTGCACCCTTCATGGCAAACGTGTTCAGCATGTTTGTTCAACCAAGCTTCACACCAAAACAATGGCGTCAAACGGAAATAATTTTGCTGTACAAAAAAGGGAATAGAACTGATCTGAACAATTATTACAGGCCTATCAACCTCTCGTCAAGTATCAGCAATATATTCGAAAAAATATTGAAAAATAGAATTTACGGGATTTTGGGCTGAAATTGAACTTTAATTTAAATCATCGTTCAATATTAAGAAATCATGGACTCGCAAAAATGAACGAAAGTTTCGCTTATAGAGTTTTACATGTAAAATGAATGTAAACAAAACAAGCTGGACCCTGCAGGCTGCGAATTGCTGCGTAACAGTCCTCCTCATGAGTTAGCAAGACGTCGCCTATGAAAAGGTCTATTGCTTATCATGGATGAAGATTCCTTCTCGATGCGGATACAAATTCCATTGTCAAGTACACAAATTCCTCAATTGCAGTTGAGAATTCCTATGTTGCGTGTGAAATATCTCTGCTGAGAATGAAAATTCCTTTGTTGTGGATGACATTTCCTTCGTTATGGATAAACATTTCTTCATCGTGGATAGAATTCCTTTGTTGTAGATAGACATTTGTTCGTTGTGGGTGAAAATTCTCTCATTATGCGTGAAAATCGTTTATTCTCAATGAAAATTCTTTTCTATTACGGATGAACATCCTTTCGGCATGGATGGAATTCCTTCAACATGGATAGACATTTCTTCGTTGTGAACAGAAATTTCTTCATCACGCGCAAGGAATCCTTCATCCTGAATGAAAATTCCTTCATTGTACATGTACCAATGTTTCTGTATGCAGTGTTAATAATCGCCATCAATTCACTGATGATTTGATGCATTTTTTCCATTGTTATGTCTCATCGGCCACTATAAAGGAATTTCTCAATTACAATGGTCTTATATGGTAATTGTTCGGTCATGAATCATGATCTCTTCGATGCGGATAAAAATTCTTTTGTCATGTATACAAATTACTATCAGTTGTGGTTGAAAATTTCTATGTTGCGAGTGAAACTTTTCTGCTGAGAAGATTCCCGTTGATTAAAATTCCTTTGTTGTGGATGACATTTCTTTCATTATTGATAAACTTTTCTTTGTTATGGATGGAATTCCTTCATCCTGGATAGCCATTTGTTTGTTGTGGATGGAACTCCTTTCATCGTGTGTAGAATGTCCTTCATTCCGAATGAAAATTCCTTTCTTGTGGATGACATTCCCCTCATTATAAATGAAAATTCCTTCAACGGTGAATGGACTTTCTTCATCACGCGCGAAGAATCCATCATCCTGAATGAAAATTTCTTCGTTGTTGATGAAGATTCCTTTGGCACGGATGGAAAGCTCTGTATCAGGGATGAAATTCCTTTATTGCGGATAAATATACCTTCATCATGAATGAAAAACTCTTCATCATGGATGAAAAATTCTACGTTGTTGAAGCAAATTCCTTCGTCGTGGATGGAAATTTTCCTCCTTATTTACTCGCACAAGGCAAGAATAAAAGGCAGCATGTGAGGATATTGCAAATGTAGTAAAACATTTATTTTCCCCAGTTTCGCCTCAGAATGTGGTTTGCAAGTTAAATAGAAAATAGGATCCTTATTCATAATCTAGTCTTAATTTCGTTTCTTAATTCTCTCCTAATCCGCGTCTACCTAGTTTTCCTATAGTATGGGACTTCGGGTTAACAAAGCAAAACTAAAATAGTATATTACATACCAAGAGTCAAAAGTGAGTGTTTACATGCGAGTGAGCAATTCCCGAGTCATGTAAACTTATTTTTGACACTTGCTTTGTAAGATAGTTTGTTCTACACATGCATCGAAAACGCGTTTTCGCGTAACAGTTTTCCGTAGCAAAAGAGACATTTATCGTTATCGTAGCGATCAGCACTGATAACGCGTTTTTATCTGTACTAGGAGTGAAAAGAAATTTTTTTCTGTACACTTGGAAGGAAATGATTCGAAACGTTTGCAACAAACGCGTACTCTTTTCGTTCGTCTTCTGTTCGATTATTAGTTTGTGGATACCTCCGTGGCAGCGGAAACGCATTTTCGAATTTCGATGCATTTGTAGAACAGAATATCTTCCAAGGCAAGGAGCGAATGAGGTTTATCATGACTCGTTCAATTTGCTCAACTCGCCTTCGGCTCGTCTCGCAACGTATTGAATTTGTTGTGATAAACCTCATTTTCGCTCCTTGACTTGAAATATACTATATTACAATACATGATCAGAAATAAGATGATTACTTTAGTATTTTGCGAGTGGAAAGCAGCCCTTTTCATTGGCGAATTAGATACAAGCATAATCTCAATGTACAGTAAACGTGACTCAGTGTAAAAACATGAGTCACATTTTTACACGTAGGCATGTTTACCATCAGCCGACACGACGGAGCGACACCAAGAATGCCGATGGATGCCGAGAATGGCCGACTAATGCCGAGGATGTTATTACAACGTTATTGTGGCACTTTTTGCTTCCTGATATTATTCGCTATTGGAACTGTAAGTTTCCTTTCAGTGGAGAAAATGCACGTGCTGAATATTTCCCAGCTGAAAGAAAATCTACAGTTCCGACAGCGAATAATACAAATATCAGGAAAACAACAATAGCAATAATAACGTCGTAATAATAACATCGTCGGCATTAGTCGGCAATTCTCGGCATCCGTCGGCATTCTTGGTGTCGCTCCGTCGTGTCGGCTGGTAAACATGCCTGCATGTAAAAATGTGACTCATGTTTTTACATTGAGGCACGTTTACTTTACATTGAGGTTATGTTATATCTGATTTGTCAATGAAAAGTGCTACTTTCAAAATACTACAGTAAACAATGTCTTTCTGATCATGTATTGTGAAAAATATTTGGTCACTTCGCTCGTCTGTAAGACATCCCCTTCAATTACTCTAGTATCATTATCAAAATGTCACGGGAGCTAAGCCCCAAACCTATACCTATCTGCATCTAATGTCAGCCTCCAAGCTTCCACCAGATTTTAGTTTACCAAACTTCTAATTAAACTTCTGTCATCTTGGTTCACTGTAAGGAAGGACGGGACAAAATAGAAGTCTTTTTTCTTACCAGTTCGTCATTTTATTAGTTATCCGTCTGCCTACATCGCATCGTCGTGCAGTGCGGAGAAATGGAAAGCTCTGTTTGATTTAACCAAAAACGTGTCAAGTCTATTGCTTCGTGAGTGTCAACACAATGACTGAGTTCATTCCCGAACGTATTTCAGGTTGACTGCGATTGTTCCGTGCACGTTCATTCAAAGTAACTCTTTTCTCGTTGCGAAATCCCATCAGTGAGGAAATTGTTGAACTACATTCATTGGTGCGGCGGTCGGCGCAGAAGCTGCATTATAAATCTTCATTTTCTTAACAGACAGTCGTTAGTAATAAAGTCTGGTGTAAGAAAATTCTTCATTACTGTTCGAATTTTGTAAACATGCAACGGGCGTATTTATTGATGTTCATTTCGTATACGGCAAGCAAGCGCAATCTAAGTTTAAATTTGTAAACTGATACGGCTTTTGTAATAAACATTCGCCGTATACGCGGTTTATTAAATGTAAATTATTTCAACCTTGAAAAGAGAAGGAAGAAAAGAAGAGCAGATACAAAGCGAGAGAGAAAGTTTTATGGCTTTTGTACTGTGAATGTTAAGGAAGTTCCGTTGATTCTCTCTTAATAGAGGAAAAGGAGGAAATGTGTTCTGCCTTCGCGAATGTTGGAAAAAAAACTAGAGGGCATTTTCTCGTGTTTCTTTTTCGCTGTTCAGATGTTCTCACCTTTTATTTATGCCCTTTTCTATCCTTTATTTTAAATTCAAAGCGAGTCATCAACCTGTAGCGTTATTCTTCTGTCTAACGAATTCACGCGTGATTATATTTATATTTAGGTTATGAATTAAAATACCACCTGTCACACAGATAGAGAGATCATTGAAAATGCGAGGGGAGACTGTGGCTAAACTCCTAACATAAACTACTATGCGCGTGCGGATTATATTTATACTTGGCTTGGAAATTAAAAATGATGTCATCTGTATCACGTACAGAAAGATGACTGAAAATAAGAAGACAAGGTTCAAGCCCCTTTTCTCTAATAAGCTCCTGCATACTTCGTGAAATCTAGAGCAGAGCAAAAAGACATTGTTTTGAAATTTGATAACAGCTCTTTCTACCAAGTTAAATTTTGATGTTTATATACTGAAGAAAAAAAAAATCTGAAAAAATTGATAAAGTATTGAGAAAGGTGAAAGAAGATGAAAATTTAATTATAATGGGAGACTGAAACGCCAGAGTAGGACGAAGAAAATAAAAAGAGGTACAGAGTATGTTTTGGGAGAGCGAAATGAGAAAGGGTCGAGGCTCATAGAATTTTGTGAAGAATATAAATTAGTTATTGGAAACACTTTCTTTAAAAATCACGAGAGAAGAAAGTACACTCAGAACAGCCCAGGGAGATAAAAGGAGATGAAAGAAGATATCAAATCTGGCAGTTTCTATAAAAAGGGGTAACTTTGTCGATCAATCAAAGTCTGAGAAAACGCTAAAAAAGAAAAACAAAATTTTTTGGTTGAAAAAATAAATCTTGAGATTTTGGTTGATTTCTATAGAAAAAACATGACAATAACGAAGAGACAAAATTTACGCGCATGAGAGAGAAAAGGGCGGAAGAGAAAGAGAATTATGAAAGAGAATGAGAAAAGAATGCGAATGTCTGCGTTTGCTTCTTCGTGGTTTTTCGGAGATCACGAATAAATCCGATGTTCTGAATTGTTACCACGCAGAAGAGCGAAATAGTATATTACGTATCAGTGGCAGAAAGTAACCGATTTCCGAGTACGAGGCTTGCGGAGCGAGCGCAGCGAGTGACGCAATCGTACGAGGGAATCGGTTACTTTATAACACTGATACGTACCATATTTTAATGAAATATGAACGGAAAAATTAATTAATCCTTTTTAATTCTTATAATAACAAAAAAAAAAGAAAAATGATAAACGACAAACGTAATAATATGAATATAACGCCTTCTCCGTCGTGAGTCGCCGTAGCATGCAGAATACATAGGCTCGTACGGAATGAATGAAGTTAAGCACACATCGAACGCCAGTACTTGGATGGGTGACCGCTCAGAAGTACCCGATGAACGAAATGGAGCAGCATTAAGTGCGAGGATAGAAAATTGGAAGGAACTCGACCGGTAATATGCGTGACGAGTTTCGAAAAATGTGAGACACGATTTTCGAAAGCAGTTATAGCTCACGGAAAACAAAATTGTCCGCTAAAACCAGCTGTACAGAAATGGACGATTTTCGACACCTAAAATTTCGCAGAAATGTGCCATTTTCCGTTCATATTTCATTAAAATTACATTTCCAACAAGCCCTCTTCAAGGCTGGTAACGTGATTCCGCGGCGAGTTGGGGCCGCTTGACGGAGTGGGAGAAAAAGGTGTGTGTAACTTTAAACGCGTTTTTCCCAAAAAGTATTTTCGCGCGTTCTCGTTACACTCATTTCTGACCCCTTGGATCTCCGCAACAAAAAACGCTACAGGTCTCGCCGATAGCTCGTTGGAACGGGCATTTATTCCTCTATTACCTACTATCCTTTCAAAATTCGTCGGATCGACAAAGTTACCCGTTTTTATAGAAACTGACACATCGAAACTTCGTGTATTTTTTCTTACGAAACATAAAGGAGGTGTAGCACATATACGTCTCCCTCATTCACTCGAACTAAAACTTTGCAGAATTTTCTTATGTTTTATTAAAACTGATTAAGGATGATAGGATCTCTAGGGGGGAAAAAATGAAAAATTAAATTCCCACTAAGATTGAATAAAAACTACCCTAACAGATATATCTAAAAATAAAAACCTTTAATAAACATTTTAAATTTTGGAAAAAACAATTTTTTATGTAAATTATTTTTGATTTTTAGAACTGTTAAAACCAGGCCTTGATTTCCCATGGCTGATGAGGTTTCAGCCTCAGGCGACAAAGGGACGGCAAATTTTAAAAATACGTTATATTTTTCTTCCGCTTTCACCTTAAGTCTTTATAAGCAAATTCCGATATACGTTATTGGTGGGAGGGCTCCAACATTCTCCTGGGACATACCACAAGTAGAGCGGCAAAAGTATTTCAGTTTCCAGTAGTAGGTCCGACCCTAACCTGGAGTTTTTTAACTTCTGCGATAGGTAGAGAGAAGAAAGATAATTTATACACAGGGAAAAGTGAGTTGAGAGCATCAAAAGGAATCACTTTATACACGAGGAGCACAAAATATTTACACATACACCCGAGTCCTAAGGCAAATATGATTTCGGATTTAAAGGAATTTAAAAAAAAAAGTATTATTCTGACCTATTGTTTGAAAAGCAACCCTGAAAAGTTAGTAACTTCGTTGAGTTGCTGTTCCTTTTATTACCACCCCATCCCACTGTAAAGAAATATGGTAAAAGGTCATCAATTTAGGACTGTCCTTTTTTTCCTGATGTATTCCGTATTAGGTATACGTATACTATCGCAATAAATATTGAATATCTGGTCTGCAATTCCCTTCCCCACAGCAGAAAATGAGTCTTAAAATGTTGTGATCGAGTTTTTACGAACCTTGTATCAAAAATAATAAGCAAAGAAATGTATTGAAGAATATTGAAGGAAGATCCCTCCAAAATAAGTTTTTTTTTTTCAGATTTCAAAATTCAAATTCCTTAATTAAGAAAGTGGCTCAGCAGGTGGAGAAATAGAAGCAAGATGCTGTTGCTACCTGTATTATTTACTTTCAGAACTTTCTCTTATTGCTTGTCAAATTTGAAGATGTCTATTAGCTGACTACGTCGAAGTCTGAGATATCAAAATTGAAAAAGTGAAAAAAAAAAATTCGATTATGTGCTTGTGGGAAGAGGTACCTTCTACAACGTCTTCCAGAGTTGTTCAATTGAGTCAAATGAACCCTTACCCAGAAAAATTGGAATGGAAATCAGGGCCGGTTTCAAGTACTTTGCCGCCCTCTGGCGGGCTGCAGTAGTTTTGCCGCCTTATTTTTTTTTACATCCCCCTCCCGCAAATGTATTTTGGGGTCGCGAATGCAAATGTATTTTGGGGTCGCGAATTTGCCGCTTTGGGCTGTAGCCCAGTCAGCCCTTATGGTAGAACCAGCATTGTCGATGAAACTGAATTTCTAATGTGGAAGACCAAGAAAACTTCAATTTGTTTAGAATCTCAAAACGCCGTGTACTTTTCTCTAATAAGGGAAAAGGCCCGAGGCACAAGTTAACTCTTGAAAACCCCTTTGTAAGTGCTTACAAGCTAATCCACAAGAAAGCGTTTCTGTAATCGCTATACGCTGTCATGATGACAGAAAACCTTTTCCAGAAAAATAAGTACAAATGCACTTAAGACTATTTCTGTGATAAGTATCTGAATAAGGATGAGTCTCAAACGTCGATTATTCCTGCCTTCCACATAGTTGCTCAAACCTTGGAACGTCATCTCGCCGTCAAAAGCTTTTAGATTTCTGGCGACCCCGGTCTGTATACCTACACTCGTCTGTAATTCCCTACAGTAGTGCTCCTTTTACGTGTCCATTTATGTCACCTTCGCGCGTTTCACCCACGATGTCCAGCGTAAGTAGCTCGAGCAAAATGCTCCTCCTCCGAGAAATGAATTCACGTCAGCAAGTCCGAACACTCAACTGTAATCTCCATTTTAGAAAACACTCGCTCGACATAATAATCCTTTCGACAGGAGCCTCACTTTAAAACGTGTGAAATTGACGTACGATTTTGATGTACGAGGTTTGCTGAGCCGAACTGAACCGAAGGCGAACCTCGTCCTCTTCGAAGATGAGGAAAATTCGGCTCCTGATGGGCATGTACGGCAGACGCATGGTAGCTAGATATTATTTCTAGCTTACGGTGGAAGTTATGAAGCATTTGACAAATTTAACGAACAATGCTAACAGTTAAGCGTTCGGTAAACAAACTTACGCAGTTTAAACGTGACAGCGATTCGAAACATTCGCAAACAATATGAACAGAAGGCAGTTCTCTGTTATGTAAAGCTTCTTATTAAGAGTTTCGCTAATAGCTCAAACAGATTTCCTCTGACTCGGCCCATCGGCAGGAGATGTATCAATGCATGACACTCCAAGTCGAAGAAATTGTGACGCAGTCTGCCATCTTTATTTACCTTCCATGTCGAACATTAATTACAAGGTAATACGCTGCATTCGTCATTTCTGACGTGTAAATTCACCGTAACGAGCGCAATCATTTGTTTTTAATTGTAGTACCTGCATTTCATTTATTCATCAAGTTCGCCATACAGGTATTCGCTTCGACAGTCTTGTTGAAAATTTGTAAGCTGAGGAGGGGGTAGTTTCGCGAGCTTTGAACGTCCTACTGGCATCGTTCTCAAAGGTACTTGTAGCCGAGGATGTCGTGTACATCGTAACACATGGCTCTTAAACTACTCACTATACTCACCACTTAGCTATACTCGACTCGAAATTAATTTCGTTACATTTACCCCTATAGCCGTTTGTAAGCCGCACACGCGTCTGAAGTAATTATCTTTTAAGCCTCGTTCAGCTAACCGGGCGTTTTGGTCTAAAAATGTAATAACGTCGAAGCCGAAGGAAGGGGAATTCGATATTCGGAACTTAATCCTAATTTCTACGGTGACGGCTGATGAATAAAGGCTTCGAAGGATGACATTTAAATCAACCGCTCCAAGGAGCAATGATATTTCGTTACTGATAGGTATAACTCCGACAGAATGATACAACAATTCAGAGATTCGAATATTTTCTTTCTTGGAAGTGTTGAATTCTCCAATTGAGGACGTATCTGTAAAAAGAGCGTTTGTTCAATGTATTTCTTATGGAATGGACGCCCTTTTTACAGATACGTCCTCAATTACTACTATATTTTAGCATCGGGGCACGTCTCAATTAAAGGTATGCCCTCGGTACATCCTTGATGATCAAGATAATATGAGAACTGATCCTATGTCACCACTAAGATCACAACCTCGACACTGATCTCAGATCGCCCGTCTAAAAAAGAGTCTTGATAAAAACCATGCTCATTCCTAAAAGTATATGAAAATGACATACCTAAGAAAGGAATTCTGAGAAAAAAACTCACACAGAGTTGCCTTCATGCGAGATAAGCGGGTTTCTTCCCCGTCATATGGCTGATAAATTGAAATTTGATTACGCGGGGTACTTATACTGATCTGTTCCACATGGCTGGGGAAAAAGAGTTCTAGATTGAGTTCCACTACACCATAAAAGGAAGAAGGGTAGACCCCCAACTGGATGGCGGGATGAAATAATAAAAATGGCGGGAATGCTTTGGGGAAGAGCTGCGGAAAACCAAGAAATATGGAGAAAGGTGGGGGAGGCCTATGCTAAACGTTGGGAAAAGTAGGGCACGCTATGTTCCCTTCTCAGTACAGACTATTGTAATAATAATAATAAAATCGCGCCCCTTTTCACTACACATGATGACGGAAATTACCCTACTGTAACCCGGGGAACTTTTGAGAACATGGGGAACGTGTAGAGTTCTCCTGGAATTCGAGCACAGTTTACCTCTAATAACCCTGTTTCCCTTGTGTAACCAGGGGTACACTCAGAATTTTTCCCATCGGGCTGTCCGACCCCGTGAATCGACTAAATTGATTAATTGTTAATTCAGAAAAATTCTCAAGTTCCATGTAAGAAAACGTGTAAGGTAAGGGAACCAGTAGTAAGCACCTCCAGCCGCTCTGTTATTTTGAGAGGCAAATAAAATCACTCACAGTGGCTGTACAAAGTTGAATAAAATATCATTTGAAAGAGAATTGACAACTTTATTACGTGTTGAACTTAGATTCTTTTAAAATTCATTTAGGATTTTTTTTCTTCAAATTTTCATCGTCCAGGTACTACTAGTGAGCACGAAAAAAAATGCCAATACCCACTAGTGGTCACCCTAGTAGTTAGCATTCCAAAAAATGGTAGAATACGACTAAATTATATTCATTTCGAAATTTATATGCCAATAAATTCATTCTTACACTTCAAATTATCGAAAAGGAGGAGGCTATACCGGCCATATATGGCTTCGGAATATTTACGTTTTGACATATCTCTGATATTGCGAACTGTGTAACATCTTTTACATCTGGGTATTTAGAAACATCATCGTATTTATCTAATTTAGGCTTAGCTGTGCATAGAAAATCACCAGTGAATTTACAACCATCGTTTGCAATGATTTTATACAGAAACCGTCGAGTCTGGAGACTTTGTTCCGTCATTTGAAAGCTCACAATATTACAAAGTCGCCCATTTTGATTTCAGCACTCTCTACTGTTGTCGCGATTTCAGGTACATATTGTGCTTGAGTAGCTTTAAATTTATCCTGTTGAACACAGGGACGTACCAAAGAGTTTTTCCTGGGGAGTCAAAAATTGTGAAAGTCCCAACTGACTCAACTCAAAATTCCCAAGTATCCATGGCCGGCGAATCCCCAGAAGCAAAAGCGTGCGCTTGCACCCAGTTGAATTTCCACCCCCCCCCCCCGTTCAAAAAAGTCGGGCAACACACGAAGAAAACCCAAGTTGTCGCCACTGTGAATAGTTAATTTTTCATAGCGATTAAACTCGTCCCGACCGTACAAATAGCGTTTTTGTTGGTTTTGCAGGTCGTCCCCTCTTTTTCTTCTGCCCAAACGGTACATTTTTAGCCCCAGCAGCGACAGTACAAATTAGCCTGATTAGTAAACCGAGTAAATGCTTACAGGACAAATGTTTGAAAAAGTAGGGCAGAAGCACGCGACCAACAGGGACGTACCAGAGTTTTTCCTAGAGGGGGAGGGCAGGAATTATGTGGAAGTCCCAACTGACTCAAAAGTTCCAAATATCAAAGCAAAAAAAAAACCTTTTGACTGGTTGGATTTTTTCTTCTGACTCAACTTGAAATTCTCCGACTCAATTTCCAAGTATCAAAGCAAAAAAAAAAACACCTTTTATGACTTGGATTTTCCCAACTCCGCGTGACTGAAATGGTAAATTTCCTAACTGCGAATGAAAAATTCCTACCGGGAGGAGGGGGTAAGTTTACCCCACCCCTCTCGGTACGTCCCTGACGACCAGTCTCCACACGTTCTGCTGATTCAACCTTCTATTATGGTTAACTCATTGCATACATCAGTCTTCATTTACTCTTCATACAATTTAATTCTCAGTTCAGAGTTAATGTGCACTTCTAACTTTCTTTACTGCTCTGTTATGCTCTTCATCTAATGTTCCCCAGTTACTGTACTAGTATTATTTTTTAATGTGCAGATAAATCGCAGTCAAAAACTTCATGGAATAGGTAAATGCTGGCTATACAGCTATAAATCAAAAATATGAGGTACAGCCATAAAAAATAAATATCATATTGAAACAAACCTGATCTCTGATCACATAATAATCGATAAGATACAAACAATAACCATAATAGCGACTTACGTATCTCCAAATGAACAAACAGAAACAAAAGTCAACATAATACAAGAATATTTGAACAGAAACAACAACAAAGAAACTATTTTGACAACAGGAGACTTCAACACCAGATCAACAATGTACGAAAAACTAAATCGAAGCTATAAGACAGAAGAGCAGAAAAATTTGAGGATTTTCTATTCAGTAATAATCTGACAGTCTAAAATGAATATATAATATCAAAACTTCTGAAAATAAAAACGGATCAAGTGTAATAGACCTAGTCATAGCAAACAACAAAATAAAAAACAAATTAAGTCGGATAAAGGTCAAAGACAGTACCCTCTCTCAACATAAATTTACTATCAAAAAAAAAAAGAAAATCTACCCGACAACCTACAGGAGATCAAAATGATAAATTATAACACCTTTAAAGAGGAATTCAAAAACGTTGACTATAATGACGAAACAGACTCAATAAAAGAAATCACAAAACCCGGAAGAAATCGATAAAAATGTGGAAAAAGCATTAATTAAAATAAATAAAATAATGGGAAAAACCACTGAAAAAGTTATCAACAGAACTAAGACATGGTGGAGCAAAAAACTAGAAGCTTACAAGCAAGTAATAAAAAAAAATTGACAAGAACAAAATATAAATACAAAACTAAAACTGAAACAATGGAAGCAAAAATAATAACAGAAATAATAAAACAGATTCGTAAAAACTACAGGAGCGAAATGGACAGCAGTAGAACAGGAACATGGAGGAAATTAGTAGATAACTCAGAAGTATGGGGCTAACCCTACAAAATAACAAAATGAAATTTTCCATCACTAAAATAGAGCCAAAATGAAAGAGTAACACAGGTAAAAGAAAAGTATGAACTCGTATACAGTAAAACATGTCCACAGACAAACGATACCATACTCGAGTATTCAAATGACCTGAGCAGAGAATTTTACGAACTAAATAATATAATCAAAAATTTGAACAATAGGAAAGCAAATGGACCGGACGGTATATCAGTAAAATGATAAAAATAATTCACAAAAATAATCCAGACCTCTTACTCATAATTTACAATACTCGTAATTTGAACTTGAATACTTTCCTCCTTGCTGGAAAATATGTAAACTAAAACTACGGAACAAACCAGGAAAAGATCTAATTTAAGCTCGTCCAATTTAAACTCGTATAGACCAATAGCCCTCTTCCCGAATTTAGAAAAAGTTTAGGAGAAAATAATACGACTAAAACTAGAACGAGTCAAAACTGACAAAATTATGTACATAAAAACCAATTCGGCTGTATAAAAAAGAAATCCATTAAAACGGCAGTAAGCGCATGCATTGAAAAATAGAAACAAACCAAATCCAAAACAACACGAAAATGACTATTAATTAGCTCTGATATCAGTGGTTTATTTGACGCAATAAAATTATCCTCCATAAAAAAGTGCCTTAGAGACAATAACATCAAGACGAACGTCTTAAACTTAATTAAAAATGTTTTACAAAATAGGGAAGTAAGATTCTGCTAAGGTAAAAAAATAAAATATCAACAAAATACTAAAAGCAGGAGTACGCCAACAGTCTTTAATATTGCAATGGAAAAAGTACATAAAGAATGTGACCTCGAAGAGAAAATATGGAACTCCTCAGTTATGTAGATGATCTCTTACTTATAGCTGGTATTCAAAATTTATATGATATTAAAAACCAATAAATGCTGTAATTGAAACAATAAATAACACGCTAAAACAATTGGGACTAGAAATAAACCCTCAAAAAACAAACCTAAAAAAAAATATAGAAAGGCAACTCAAGCTAGATCAAAAAATAAAACTAAATAAAGAAATGAAACACATAGGAATTATTCTGGATGAAAACCTTAATTTTAACACCCCGTATGGTATATACAACTATACTACTAGTCGACTTTGATATTATGTGATCTTATTACAATTAATTCATTTCAGTTTTCCTTTGATTCATGAAACTTGTATAATTCACGTCAAAAATGGTCATTTTCCTATCTTCATTACAAGCAACACTGACTCTCAGAGCACGACCAAAACGACTCTTGCTAGAAAAGGAATATTTTGGTGCTGAAACTCATGTTCGCCCCTACTAACAACCTGTCAAATTTCAACGGTGTACTGCCCTGGTTCCAAAACCTATTACGTCCCCTTTCAGCAGAATATCACTCCTGTGTTACAAAATTGTACCGTCATGCTCATGTGAAGTTGATGTTTTGCCAGCTGAAAATGCAACGTTGCACATGATAGAGCGTTAAATTTCCTTTCCAATGATACCAATAACTCATTTCTCCCAAAAAAATGTATTGTGACCCGGAATCATGAAATGTGCCTCTTGTGCAAAAACAGGTTTTCAAGATAAACGAGTGTAGAGATGGGATGGTGGTAGTGATGCACACAGATGTACATAGCGTGTACATCTGTAGTTGTGTGTTTACGCGTTGCTATAACAACCGCGTTTCGAATTCTCGTTCTCTATCATTACCCTAGGCCCGTTTCGCACAACGCCATATAAACGGATGTTCTTAAACATTTGACGTAATTTTTAAATGCAATTTGTGGAAAAACTAATGAAGATAGGAAGCTGCAATTTGTTTCATTCGAAAGAGCGTAATTTCTTCTATCAAAATTGCCAAGAAAGTGAAAAATTATTTTCTGACACCAAAAGCACATTTTAGGATTCCAGGTCACATACATGTTATATGTAGCACTATTTTGCTCTAAGGTGTTGAAATAAAGAATGGGGAATCAATGTACATTATATGTAGATGTACTCATTTCTCTTATACAAAAATGATACTACCCGTATGACACTGGTTTTTATTTTCGCATGTACGCCCCTCCTCCATCATGAAAGCCACACTTTTAATTTTAGAATGAAATGAAATTCGAAAACGAGTTCACCGACCTTCAAAATCCTATCAAACAATACCCATACGGCATAATTTGAAAATTTTGTAACTCCGCCCCTTCCCAGGTAGCATAATTTTCAAATTAGGGATGAATACTCACTAGAAATGAATTTAGAAACCCATGAAACCTATAAAATGATCCTTATATTGGATTATATGGAAATCTCGACTTCCCGCCTTCTTCCGCATAGTATAATTTTGAAGTTTTGCACAAATTAATTTTGATATTAAATTGCTTGACCTTGAAACTCCTCAAGCCGGTATTTCGATTTAGCAGTATGTGCTGATGAAAATTTGAAAAGTTTCAATGGATAATTCGTTTTAATAATATAAAAATACTGAAAAACACAACTTTTGAAATGTGGTATCTAAGGACAAGGGGGAGGGAGCAGGAACTTCTTCCATCTTCCGAGATGTGTTGTAGTGAATTATAGAAACGAATCAACGGGTAATTTGCCTTCTTTCTGTTCGCTGCAGTCAATGCGAACAAAAAATGTTAAAAATACTGTGTTCTCCAAGAGGCACATGTTAATGTTTTAAGTGATATGGGGTCACCTTCAACACCCTGTTTGGAGCATTTCAAATGCAGTTATGGAAAAACTGTAAAGAATCTTTTCAGTGGAGAATTGAGTGAGGAACACTTTATGTTTGAAACAATTTATTCTAAATTCAATAATTCTCGATATTTTCGCAGAAAACCAAGTGTGGTGGGCTTCGACCGCCGGTAAAAAGTAGAGCAAACCATGTAAAGGCTGTTCCCCCCCCCCTGTTTGTTATTAAGGAAACTTGTCAACAGTATTCCGGAAGAAACTTTTGATACTCATTTTTCTTTCCAAAGATCAATTTCTGATTTAATTTTAGAGGGCTTTCGGATCGATTTTAGGTTTCCTTCGAACGAACCCCGTTACCGGTCTCGCTTAGTATTGTAGTTACAACTTCACAAAGAATAATTCTCGACTTCGGCCCGTTCCCTTAATTTATGACTTTTTGGTTGGTTTTAATGCGTGTCAATCAATTACTCGTACTTGGTAACGATTTCGTTCGCATTTGTAAAAGAAATGAAACGCACCTTACTTAATTTAGCGTTCTTGCGGAGTAAGTTTCGGTTGCCGTTAACGAACCGATAATTATTAACCCGCGTTAATGTGTAAGGCAGCTTTTCTTCAATGCATTAAACATTTACCGATGATTTACTTTTATCCGTGCAAGACACGAGCGACGAGATGAAGGGGAAAAAATGAGCACTCGAGCGTCGGGTGTACGGAGTAAATAAATTGCCGTGTTTGTTTACCGTGTTACATACGGTCAACTAAAACTGTAATTAGTTGCTTACAACTGATTAATGACAGTTTCTTGTTACATA
Source organism: Acanthococcus lagerstroemiae (assembly GCA_031841125.1). Taxonomy (NCBI): domain Eukaryota; kingdom Metazoa; phylum Arthropoda; class Insecta; order Hemiptera; family Eriococcidae; genus Acanthococcus; species Acanthococcus lagerstroemiae. The sequence continues at coordinate 28,689,953 of CM063114.1, forward strand.
TGAAAGGTATGGCATACCTGCGGAACAGTGACTTGCTCCGTGTTATTGGAACTGTTGACGATATTTTAAAGGTGAATAACCTGGGTCGTTGCAGAATGTAACAGATAGGTAATTATCTGCGAAGATTTTGCTTCTTCTCCCAAGGTTTCAGATATCGGTATGTGTCTGACTGAGGAGTAGGGAAAACGTTGTATCGCAAACAACACGCTTCAAAACAAACTGATTTCCTCAAAGAACACCGATAAACATACATCAGTGACATGAATGTATCTGTCCTCTCCACCCAATCCCACTTCCATTTTAAACTTCTTCTTCTTTGTTCGTCCGGTTTCGGGCATCGTGATTAGGTAACCCGGAGGTCCGGGTTCGAGCCCACAGATCAACTCGCTACATTCCGACCTAGGCCGGTTTTTCGGCAAGAAGTGAAGAGGACTAAGACAGCCCTAACAGCCTCTCCGACGTCTCTGAGGTAATGCTCAAAAGGGTGGAATCCAGGGCTCGAGGTTGAGAGCCAAAATCAGAAGAGAGACCTATGTCAATGACAATTAGGTAATTCTCGAGTTTCACTACGTTAGCGTTACGTTTTCTGTTGTTCAGTGCAGCTGTTCTGTCCTGAGTGAGGTAGAATACACACTGTAGGGACATTTGTAATTTTATCGTTGTTATCGTTGAGGTAGGGTTTGGGAATAATTAAAATATAAATTTTTGTAATTTCTAGTGATTCAAGAGACTCAAAATTCGTAAGGTCCAAAAAGACTTGAAATCGGTGTTGAATTGTTCGTGGAATAGTTTCAGTGGCCCTCTAGACCGTCACAGTTGAACCAGTAAGAACACCAAAAGAAAGTTACGTTCGTTTTATGTCAGTTCTGGGGTTCGAACAGAATCTATCAAATACGCCGGATTAACTGGGGACGCACACTGAGCGAAATGCTGGTTTTAGGCGGCCAAAACTCCATAAAATGAAGCGAGTCAAATTTACATAAATGGTGGAAATAATCTTCTTCAATATCTGTGGCAGTTTCTATAAAAAGGGGAAACTTTGTCGATCCGACGAATTTTGAGTTACGCATAGTACGTAATAGAGGAGTGAATACTCGTTCCAAGGAGCTATCGGCGAGATCTGTAGCGTCTTTCTTTGCGGAGATACAAGCGGTCAAAAATGAGTGTAACGAGAACGCGCGAAAACACGTTTTCGAGAAAAACGCGTCTAAAGTTAGACACGCCTTTTTCTCCCACTCCTTCAAGCGGCCGTAACTCGCCGCGGATTCACGTTACCAGCCTCGACGAGGGCTTGTTGGAAAGGTAATTTTTCGCTCTTCTACGTGGTAACAATTCAGAACAACGGATTTATTCGTGAGCTCCGAAAAACCGCGAAGAAGCGACGCAGACATTCGCATTCTATTCTCATTCTCTTTCTCTCTCCATAAATTTTGTTTCTTTGTAATTGCGATGTTTTTTCTATAGAAATCGACTAAAATCTCAAAATTGATTGTTTCGGCCAAAAATTTTTTTTTTTTTTTGCGTTTTCTGAGACATCGATTGATCGACAAAATTACCCCTTTTTATAGAAACCGCCACATTCTGATGACCAAAAAACAGCACAACTTATCTCCCCAAAAATATTATTTGAATGCAGAGTTGGATATTAATTTGAACATTTCAAAATTTAAGTACACTGTTTTAAAAGATTATGAAATGAAGGGTAGTTCCAAATGACAACATTGAAGCCAGAACTTGATATAGATATTTTTTTATGTTTTTATTTTTATTCCTTGATAAATACAGCTCAGTTTGAGTGAGTTCTTTGTAAAAGAAACTTCACGTTTCTAACCTCAAAATAAATATCAAGTTCAACATTACTTTCCATTATGCCCCACCAAATACCTTCTCTTTATGGACTGGAAAAACGCTGATCCAACTCGATCCGAAAATATACTAAATGAGTTTTATTCTTTGAACATTCATCCGACGATCCTACCATCACTCAGCTGCGACTGTTTGCGACCTTCAGAGAAAACGAGGAAATAATGAAGAACAATGTGGAACGCAGCAAGACCCTCTCTATCAAAACCTACCTAGTGTGTCAAAAAATCAATTTTCACTTTTTGGGTGTTCAGGAATGCAGGAGACGTGTTCTTTCACGTGGGACTTGTCCCATATTATGAGAAGTTATAAGATGATCCAAAAACATATCTATGTTAAACCCTCCTAGTGTGTCAAAAACCACTTACGTGGAGCGAATTGTGGTTTTTGTGTTCAAACCGAGCTGCATAGTTAAGTGTGAATATAGCTAAATTATTTACCGTGAATTCCGAGTGGATTGGGTAACGAGCAAGAGAAAATTCGAAGAACCATGGGGAAACGGGGGGGGGGAGCACTTTAATCGCAGTTCTAGAGAAACCCGGGTTTGACAGACCCAGGTGGGTTCTAATATAGAAGTTCACGCATGAAATGTGCGCTGAGGGGTTATGCGCATATCCAGTGTATTGTGCTGGGACGTACCGATGAGGGGGAGACTTACCCCCCCTAGAAATTTTTTCCTTAGCAGGTGAGGAAATTCACCATTTCAGTCAGGCGGAGCTGGAAAATTCCAAAGAGGCACAACACAAGATTTTTTTATTTTATTTTTTTGCTTAGACACTTGGGAATTGAGTTGAAAAGTTGGAAAAATCCAACCAGTCACAACGTTTTTTTTTTTTTTTTAAGGCTTCAATACTTGGGAATTTTGAGTTGAGTTAGTTGGGACTCTCACAATTTTAACCCCCCCCCCCCTCCAGGGAAAAACTCTACGTATTTTTCAATTTCTAATAATTTAATATTTACATTATCAATAACTATAATATATTGAATAACTAATTTATTTTTTTTATTTATAAATAACTTAAATATTTCATTTTAGAAAATTAATATAAATAATTTTTTTGCAAATAAGTCTTTTGGATTTTCACAGTTTTTAAAAAAGTAATAAATTTTATTAAATTGGAATAAAAAATTGCGTCCCTGGTATTGTGGTATCACGGATATCACTACTTGGGTTTCTTCTTATCAACTTGGCTAAACTGGGGTCTAGGTTCTCAGTTCTTGTTACTTGTTCACTTCAACATTCATGTTTGATTCTATTAACCTTGGATTAAAAGATTTGTGCGTTCCTTTTCTTTAAATGTAAATAATAAAAGTTCCTCAGAACTTAGTTTTTAGTTCTAGTTTTGTTTTGATTTTTACTAGAAGTCGATTAAACACTAACAGTTCCAATTCCGCTCTTTGTTTTGCAAATAGAACTATACTAATATATTTCTTAAGGGTATTGGGTAGCCTACTCAAAGTAGTCCAGGGGAAAAAATAATCTCTAATTAAAAATTTTTTCATTTTTTAATGATTAGAGGAGAAGGTGGATAGTGTAGACAAGGGCTTCCCCCCTTAATGTGACATTATGAATTCATCGATGGCGGCTGGGTATGTGATGCGTGGTTGTAGTGTATACCAGGCATCGGAAATGGCGGAGGCGCGATTTATCAATTCCGAATGATAGGAGATTGTTTGTTTTAGCACTGATTTTTTCGTTCAATTTTTGAAGACGTTTTGCATTATTTGGGCGATTTTTTTTTTCGATGGTTTAAAGAGATGAGTACTTCAATAACTATCTACTCTATGGGATACGATGAATGAAATTGTACATTTCATCTTCAAAGTTCGATCTGGAGCAGTTGAATGAAACCTATAGTGGGTGGGATAGTGTAGACACCACACATGCGCATATTGTTTTGATTGTAGAACTTTTTTTTTGCCGTGTTTTTTCTTCTACTTTGTGTCAGAGCCCAACTCTCGAGACTGTCGAGGAGAAAAATGGTTAGCGTGTGGAAAATGTGGACGTTGGGTTCATGACGGTAATCGTTTTAATTTTGAATGCGATTTTTGTACTTAATGATTCTTGAATTCTTGAATTGTTAAATCCTAATTTTTATTAATTTTCCTAAAATAATACACTATAATACACTCTTCTACGCAATAATTTCAGCATATGTACACTTTCCCCACTGCCTGTCTACACTATCCCACCCAAAGGTGGATAGTGTAGATAAAATTGTGATTTTTTGAAAATGGTCTGTGGGCTCTCTGTCGGACTGTAACAAAAACTTTTTTTTTGAATTTGTAGCTCATAATCCCTTCTATCAACCTAAAGTGAGAGCAATCTTCTACAATCAGTAGCACCCCCTGAATTCAGTAAAATTCAAAAATTGTCTACACTATCCACCTTCTCCCCTACCTACTCAGTTTTTGCTTCGGTTTTAATTTTGAAACAATATTTCAAATTTGTATAGCTATATTAAGATGTTGATTTAAAAATTATGTAGTAAAAATTATAGCCCTGTTTGTATTTTATGATCAAATTCTTGCTTGATTTTACTGATTCATCTAACGCTATATTCCTGCTCAGGTTTTAAAGTATACAAGTTGTTATTTAGTCGAAAATGACCGTATCAAACATATTTTTCCTCGTAGCGAAAATTTCGGCAATATTTTGACAAATCAAGTAGTATTGAACACAAGAAACTGAAGTTGTAGAAAAAATTATCCATTTAAACGAGTCCCATCTAAATTTGTTGGATTATTGCTTCAAGTTGAGACACCCTGTATATTACTTGTGAAGAGGACCAAGAGGACACTCTGTACATAGGGATTAGGGATTGACCACTGGAAGGAAAGGAAGTGTTTCTCCGCACAAGTTAATGTAAAATTTTGACTTGGAACCAAGCAAACATTGAAAAAGCCGTGTGATTAGGTTTTGGCCGCCTAGAATCACGATTTCGCCCAGTGTGGGACGTGAGAATTGCGTTCGAATACTTGGGGCTGTGTGGCAACAGCGCAGATTGTCAAGGTACAACGTTCCGAACCAAAAGTAGCTAAGTCTGAATTGACGCGGACTTATTCACAATCGCTAATAATGAACTAGACCACCGTTTGGTTTTTGTCGGTTCAGTTGTAGTTTTCAGGGAAAGGGAGGGGGCCAAAGGTCACAGCATGAGGATCACTTCTCATGTTACTATGGTCACGAAATTCATCTTAGTATTATTCCGACCCCTACTCGAATATCGTGGCTTATAGATCGGACAGAGGGAAAACATTAAACATTATCATTTGCAAACATCCGGTTTCTTGAACACTGAATCCGTGTTTGAGGTTTTCTGCTTCTAATCTCTCCTCTTCCAGCTCCACAACCCGAGTCCAAAGGAGTAAAATAAATAAATAAATGAAAATAAATCTAGCTAGAAGTCTTATGGTGGAATCCTATACTGAGTTTGACCCCTCCGACGCACACCTTAGAACTGTTTAGTTTCGAAATAATTTTGGCTGACGGGTTATTAGAGCAAACGGAACAAATTTAGCCGTTGGAGAAAACCGTAAAATTTTATCCCAATTTGCAGTATCGTTTCGTTCGCAAATCTCTACTCATTATTTCATTACTAGAATAATATCAGCGTTCAGATTACTACTTCCCTGAGAAAACCTGGAACATTATCCACAAAGTAGATAAAAAGTGTAAGATTATAGTTGCCAGTCTCATATTCGGCAGTAGGCTTCCTTTGAATTCGGTATCCGAACTTAATTTGATCAATACAGGGCACGCGAACCGCGAAGACAGCATGGGGTGCTAAACAATCTGATAGAAGGCTTTTCTTGACGTGTGCTGCCTACGCGTTATTTATCTACACCACATAGCGCGCGGTATCATTCTGTAGCTAATTTTACGCAGAATATTCTATTTCCGAGTTATATTGTCTTTTAAACTGATTGATTCTCTGAAAAATGGAAAAAAGTGAATTTGAAAGGGACATTCGAACCCCCTGTGGAGGTAGCTCAGGAGGTGGAGGTTGAGGGGTTTTACAGTGCATTGAGGTTGTTTTTCGCAACAAGTTTCCACAAAAGTTTACTGATGACAGTTTTTTTTTCATTTTTCAAAGTGCTCGTTGACTGGGCTCCTATCGCTATAAAATCAATCGGTGAAAATTTCATTTAAAAACGCCTGAATAAAGAAATGTATAAAGAATGGCATCGATTCCATCTCAGCAAATCTAGTAACTATTTTCGTGGGGTCGAATTTCAACCACACAGCCACAGCACCACAGTTTGATATTTTTAATTCCTGCGTCGAACAACATGGGCGTTTGTTTGTTCAAGACGAAATTCGTCTGATGCGGCTATCCGCCAACGGCCGAAAGCGAAATGCGAGCAGATATTTCTTCTTATATATTAACCAGGAACTAAGCAGCCTCATTTGGACATGTACTTCATTTTCTCGTTTGTACGCTGTCGTTCGTCGAATGGCCAGCAGGTATGTATTCAAACTTTATACACAAACTGTTGCGAAATCCATCTTCAAAACAAGCCTTCGCCCAAAACTAACCAGAAAATAACTAATATACTTCATCTTTTCGAGCCAGTAACCCTGCCAGCGAACATGTCCCGTATGTAGCTCACAGCTTTCGGATACCTTTTTCGTGATTGCGAAAACAAAAAATGATGCCGAGGAGTTAAAACCCTCGAAATTGCGCTTCCTGATTCAACAATTCGCTTTATACAAACATTTTGTTCGTTTCTTTCGCTTGATTGTGACCTCTGATTGATACACATCTAGAATTAAGACAGTGATAATGATTCACCAAATTTTAGTTTACAGTTTATTTTCGCTGTGAGGTTATTGTACGTATGGTATGTTAGTCTGTTTTTGTGTGGAGATCATTTATCGGTAATTTACATGAGAGACTAATGTCACAAGTCTGATGTCTGTCTTTATGGCACCAGTTTGGGAGAAAGTGTAGTTGCGACGACCCTCTATTCCCAAATCGTCCTGCCGGATTCCTTTCTGTATAACACAATGCGAACATCTCACGAACATCTATTGTTCCTGCATACCTGCACATCCGGTACATGATCTTTTCAACAACACGTTCTTCTTCTTACTCACTGTCCTTTTTCCTCCCTCAATTGGCCAGGCAGGACATCAGACACAGTTTATGCTTAGCACCCACGCAGATCTGTTTTTAATATAGATCGTTTGATTTGATTTCGAATATCATCCTGCTGTGGTCTGGGTTAAATACTTATCGTACAATTCCTGAGAAACCCCGCATAGCTCTCAGTAATATTTGTAACAGATACGTCTCAAGTCTCAGGGTCTATCTTATGTCTGTCTCTATGTCTTTATGCGCCGTGTTCGTTTAGACACAAAAATCGACACTTTTAACACCGAGTTAACCTAACCCCGAAGCTTTTGTATATATGTGACGTCATCTCGGTGTTAGAAAGTGTCGATTTTTGTGTCTAAACGAACACGGTTATGGCTTACAGCAATATACAGGTATACCGTCTTGTATCTCTTCATTCAATTTTTCAAAATGTTTTTATATCTTATCAATAAAGAAAGATGAGAAGGTAGCTACGAGTAATATTCATATTGAGTTCGTCTTCAGTCTCATGTTGTCTATTTTACATCTGTCTCTATGTCTTTGCGGCTTTTACGGGATTGGTAAGTACGAGGAGTTTAGTTGGGGCCGCAATTAAGTAAGTTATATGAAGAAAAAAAAAGACGAATGCGTGTAAAGGGCGCGTACATTAAAAACGAAAGAAAAAATCAAAACATTAAAAGCTAGAACGTATAGATCGACACTGTATCGAATGTCAACATGAAAATCGAACTCGATACCTGAAACTAATGATCCAGCCTGACCATCGAAAGAATAAAGAACTGCGAGGAGGAAGCTCATAGTGGATGACATAAAAATTAGACATGGAAAAGAACTGAACAGGGTAAATCATACTTTTCTATTTCCACTAGTTCCTACGATACGAAGCTATAAACCTGACAATATTTGAAAAATATGAGAATTTCAGCAGGTCCACTCTGTGTCAAAACTATCGTAGGAATGGATCGTCGAGGGCTTTGAAAGTTTCGAAAAAAGAATAACTAATCCACAGGATTAGAAAAACTCTGATGACCTGAGATTCAAAATTGGAACGATTTGAAATGATAGCTCTGTTTGTGACTGCATCCAGGTTAGTTAGGTTTTCATAGGCCATCGAAATACTTGTGTTTTAAAACTGCAACCTGAACCTCTCTTTTTCATTTGTCCAACAAAAAATTGCCATATGGGCCCCTGAAATGGTCACAGACTTGTTCGAGGTTTTCTGTCGGTATGAAAATTGCAATTTTCCGACACGAAAGATTTTTTGTTCGGAATTTATGTATTCAAATTCTGATATTACTTTTCCTCGATGACTCACTTCAGCTCAATTCACGCATCGTCTGCAAATCAAAGTGAATATTTCTATCGCACACGACGATAGCGCGAATTTCACTGCAAGATACGAACATATTTGCCTAATATTTGTACGATGCAGCATTTTGTAACAGTTTTGGTGATTCTTGAAGCGGCAATAAATTTTATTATGAACACCTTTTTTCAGTTCTGTTACACTAGATATAAACCCATACACTCTTTTTTATCTTTTCTTCTACATACGTCAGTCACTGAAAAAAGAAAAAAGGAAGACCGTTCTAGAAGAAAGGAAAAAAGAAAGGAAATACATTTTATAATCAACTCTTTTTTCAGAAGAACTCGAAGGTGGAGAAGAAAATATACGTCGTAACCGTTTTATTTGATGGTGTAATATCACGGAATTCTTATTCTTGCTTAGGTACTTCTATAACAATTTATCTATTTTCTCGTAACAGTATTTTGCTTCCTCTAGTTCATTCGATATAATTAAAAGAGAATGAAAAATGCTTACGAAAAGAATTTTGGCTAACCAGGTACGAGCATGAGATTAGTTCAAGATATTTATTGTTCATCTCACGTACAAGCAGAGGCGTAGGAAAGGGAATTGTGAGTGAGGGGAGTGAAAGACAGTTAAAAAATCTGATGACTGACTTTTTTTCTTCTTTTGTTAAAATCCAAATTTTGGTGCATGGGTAGAGGCGAGTTAGAAACAAGGTACAATTGAAATTTTAGGACAATTGGAAATAACATTATCCTGCTCCAATACGAGGCACTTTTTTAATATTTTTTATTCAACAGTTGACAGGTTTCTATTTCATATTATACAGTTTTTAGCTCGGCCTTTCTAACTTTGGTCGCGACGTGTTGCGTCACAATCAGCAACCTCTGCTTTTTCCTCTTTACTCCTGATTTTACATGCCGCCCAGCTCTGGGCATATGTCTCCCTTCACTTTTTCCATGTGACCCTATCATGGGTACTTCTTCTCCACTCCAGTCCCTAGGATTTGTCCCAACGCATCCAGCCACCGGGAAATGGGTCTCACCCTTTCCCTCCTAAAATTTCTTGGGGTTCACCCCTCCACTTTTTTCTCCCATCTCTCACTTCCTCTTCGCCAAATGTGAATCCCTGAAACACCTTTTTCAAGACAATTCGAAGAAGGTAATAAAAAATTTAACAGAATCTTCACATTAACGCAGCCAAAGAGAATGAGGAGTTTTAATCGGTTAATGCACAAGGAACTAATATATGAGAAGCATTCGATGTGCCAAAGGACTCAAGTGACTTCAAAAATCGGTGGAAATTATGGGATGTTTGAAACTGATTTGCCTTCGCCTCAGTGTATAAATTGGCCATGAAAAAATATCGCAGTTTTCACTAAAAAGTTGAAACAAACATTGCATCACTATACCGCCTCTCTCCCTCACATATTAGAATGGACGATCGCTAACCTTGATCTTACATATTCTTTTGCTTCTACTTTCTACCGATCCATCAAAGTGCCCATTATCTCGACAATAGACAACACGCATCTTCATATGTGAATAAAATTGCATACTCGATTAGCCGTAAATAATCCCAGCGGCACAGCGTGAATTTCTGAAACCTGCGCGAATGGTTTTTTGACTACAAATGGCCAGATGAAAAAATATAAGAAAATGTCCGCCTCACGGCAGCCCCTTACAGCCACAATTTTACGAAATTTCTTCAACTACAATCACTGCATATTACACAATCGAGGAAATTTTGACTTTATTTGCAGTGGCAAAAAACAAACCAACATTTTTAAACCTATTTTTCACGCCGATTCTGCACTCTCTGGCTGATTTTTCTTCTAACGTCTAGATTTTCCATCAAAGGCCTTCCGAGTGGTCAAGAATGCTTTTCTCAATGTTTTCAGGCTCATTTCTGACCAACTTATAATTCAGAAAAAAATTGCCATATTCATGTTTCTATGTAGGTTACAGTTTCGTGTGGATTTTGAATTCGGCCTTCAAATTTGGATGCAGACCTCTCTTCTTATTAGATAGGCTTTAAGCCCTCAGCCCAATTCCAAACTTTTGATGCTATTAAGAATATGTAAAGCTTTGCAGCGACCTTCTTCTCTCGAACATATATTTTCGCATAAATCGTCCTGCCTAGCTACTTCCTGCGTAGCACGATGCGAGCGTCTAACAAACGTCTTTTGTCTCCTGCATTTTAGTACTTCCTGTTTTTTTCTAAACGGGAACAGTATTAAATAGCATGAAATAAAAAGTATGATTGAACGAAATTTGAAGCCACGAAAAAAAAAAGTTCAGAAGAAGAGTTTTAAAATCGATATCACGAAATGACTTGCATTCGGTATATTATCGTTGTTTAAACACAAAAATTATACGTCAACACGGATAACGTACATACTCGAGGAGATAGGAGATACTGTGCAAGAGAAACATGAGCCTTAGAAGGATCCAATTTTCTATAAAAACGATCCTCAAGAATTTCTTCTCAAATATTCTAGAAACGCTATAGAGGGGGGGTGTAAAAATTACCCTTTATTACAGTACATTAGGAATTTTCAAACCTATCATTTATGCGAATGACCCAATCTACACATAGGTATCATCGGATGTTTCGAACTCGTTGAATTTGTTTTTGATATCGGTTTGGCTCTAAATCTAAAATTGTAGGTTCTGAGGAGAGGAGGGGGACAACAATGTAGTGAAATACAGTATAGAATCGGTTCATAGATTTTTATTACTCCAAAATTTGATTTGGACATTAATTTGTGCCACATTGTAAATTTGTGGCAACTACGATGGAGACCGAGAGTTCAAACTTTTTATTTCGGGTGCAGTAATATCATGTCTCTTTTTTCCATTGTGTGTAGAAGGTATTACAATGCTGAGCGTATTTTACTTTATTGTGAAAGTGAATTATACTGCGTTCTGAAGTTTAATTTTTTCTTCAAACACTTTTTTTTTCTGTTGCGTACATGTTATTGCGCTTATCATTTATATACACATATCGTGCAAACAGCAAATTTTTTTCGCGAATTCGACATTGCCATTATGGGCCGATAAATGGGTTCCTTTCTAATCCACGTTCTTATTATTATTATTTGCATGAATCACTCTCCTTCTTCTCTCCTGGTCAGCCAGGCAGGATATCCGTTCAGATACAGTCTAGTTCAGCTACAGCTGAGTCGCAGTTTATGTTTCGCACTCACGAGACTTACTTATTCTACCGATCGTTCAATATACGTTTGTTTTTCTTTTGTTTATGAACTTTCGTTTTTTGATTTCGAATGCCCTCGTTGTGGTCCGAACTAACACACTTCTCTCGAACGAAACCCCGAAAACCTCACAGCTTCTAGTCCCATTTTTTGTGCTGATTCTGAATCTGACGGAAATATTTTGATTAAGATTTTTCCAAAGCCCAACCATGACTTTTTATAGGCCAGGGAAATAATTCATATTTTACAAATGGAAAAAGAAAAAAAAGAAACATTTCTAGGCATTTGTTGATTTAATTCCGAATCTAACTTTGAAATTTCCATTTACATACCTTTTTTTCTAGTTCCGAAAATGGCTTCTCAACTTTCATATACCGAAAAAGTGAAATTCAAAAATTTTACCCAAGAAAACAGACAACACTGTTTTGAGGTTTAAGTTCAGTAGGGGCAACTGTTGTACCTGGGACCAGTTATACCTAGGACCGATTTCTACTCTGGTGCCCCCAAGTGGTAATAAACGAAACTAACACTACCAGCCTATAAATACTAACATTTGGCGACGTTTAACCTGTTGCACATGTATACTCATCCGTTTTTGTGAAAACAGTTGACGATTTTCGATTTCGCGTTCGTAAAGTAAAATTTTCAGCACTCGGTGTTTTTCACCTTTTAGTTAGTACTTCATCAAATATTCCAAAAACGCGCATCTGTTGCCAGTGTGCAATAGAGTAGAAAACTGGTAGGTTATTTTAGAAATTAGTTATCATCAACTTTTTTTTGCGAAAAATTTTTATCCTCAAATGAACAGGTCGTGTACCTAGGCCCAATTTGCTTGTTGTACCTAGGACCACAGAAAACTTCGTATAAAACGTTATAATTTTTTGTTTTAGGATGCTGCGAAGTGAAAATAATCTAAAAGGAAAAAAATGGACCCTGTGGCTATGAAATCATTGACGATATTCAATTCGTTGTCAAACAATGTACTTATTATTCAAAAATTAAAAGTTTTTCGATCCGCCGTGGATCTTTGCGCGTTATTGATAAAATTAGGTACAATGTGTAAGAATAACCTACCTAAAAATGTTGTAATTTTGAAGTACTTATAACATTTGTACAAAATATACTTTCGTTTATAATTTTGTAGCTTTTAATGAGGTAGTCCTAGGTACAACGTGCGGTGGTCCTAGGTGCAACATAGTGGTGTACCTAGGACCAAAATTTTTAAAATTTTCAAAAAAACATAAAAAATTGGATATTTGATGTTTTTGAAGTCCGTTTATGCGAAACTATGCGTAAAGTGTTGCGTTATCCAACAGAACAATTCAAAAAAATTTATCACCCATACATCAGCTTACAGAGCCCAAAATGTGAAAAATGGTCCTAGGTACAACAGTTGCCCCTACTTATTTTGAATTCGATATTGGGAACCGAAATAGCTCACGTCCATGCAAATCTTCCACATTCATATGTACTCGTACTTCCTTATTATAATAGGAAAAAGTGGATATGTAGAAAACTTTTTGGAAATCCATAATGTTTCACAGTTTGAAACAACAAGAATGGACATCGTCATGCATTTTTTTACATTAATCGTGAATTTGCAAAATACTCACGAACCTTTATTTTCTCTTTCCTCGTACAGCACGTACAGCACCACCAAAACAACTGACTAAATTACACCCAAATTAGAGATACACGATTGTGTCTTCTTTTCCAGCCATAAAATCACCGATGCCTGAATATGTACTCATCTGCTGAGTGGGGAGAAAGACATTTAGAACATAATGATTTTCAAGCAATTTTCTTATTCCATTCGATGTATACCTTTAGAATTTATGAAGTCTAAACGCTTTTCGAACCTATAAGCGATTCTAAAACTCGTTTGTATTAATTCTTAATTTTCATCAGGTCGATTGCCTGCAGATATAAGCTGAAGTAATATCACACACAGCTTACATGTTCACAGTCGTCTAGCTTCGCGACTTTCTTTAGAAAAAAAAAAAAGGAAGCTGTTTCAACTAATAATGCAACAGTTCAGCATAAAGGTTGACCAGAAGGAAAATATCTTTTCATGTGGAAAGAATGACGTACGTGATGCGGTACTGCGGTTTTTATTTTATCGAACCAATCTTCTTATATCATAAAGCCAATACCAACCCAACACAAGAAATTCTATATCGCTATATGGTTGAGAACCTCTTCGCTGTAAAATAATCGAGAAATTAATATATGAAATGTTTTCCCCCTTTCTCAATATTAATTCGTCCGAATCGGTGGATTATTCATCACTACTGATCGTTCGTTTGTATTTAGATTGTACATTTTCTTTTGGTGATGTTTTATTTAATTCTAATACATACTATTCTCCGATTCCAAATGAAATACGTTTCCAAATTTTAGTATTAATTACGATGAAAAAAAAAAAAGGAGGTATCCTAAGGATTTGCTTATCATCAGTTGCCTCATAGCCCAAGTGCATTAAAATTATGTTAACGTTAACATTTGGTAAAATACAGTAGAGACTTCGTAATTCAGACGAGTATTGCAGGTCAAATAAAATAGGAGAAGGCACGAGAATCGCCGAAAAGATCTATTCAAAAGCCATAAAAGATTACAAACTATTGTGAAAATATTATGACCTAAAATAACTAAGGTAGGTTGGTCCAGTAAGGCCCTATGTAGTATGTGTCGATCTTGACTGCTATGCTTCAGACTGCATTACAGTATACAGCAATGTTGTTTCTTTATGATGTGGCAACACTGTCCACTTGTTTTATCATATCAGTCCGCCGGTGCGAGATATAGCGGTTGATATTTTTCAATAACGAAAAAAGTGCTCCAGTGTATTTTTCGTGTAACTTGGAGGATTTATCATGTTAGTCGAATGGAATTTATTTAGAAATCAAACGTCGGATAATTGTTGTAGTGGTAGCCGGTGAACGACCGACGACAGAAAAGTGAAATTTGAGCAATTTGGAACCAAGGTACGTGATGCAAGAAAAACAATGGTACGTAACCTAATAAGGCCCAACCTGGTAAAATCAACTGAAGACTTAATTCTCAAAGTGCCCTTAGTCCAAAATAACCAAAGTCGGTTTTCTGCGCCATCTGGTGGAGAAGGTCATTAGGTATTCCCCAGATGTGACAGATTTTTTTTTTTTTGCACATGGAACAGGATAAAATCCAAATTTATATACGTTCTGCGGAGAGCTGATACGAATGAAATCGCCCTGTTTATGTTTACCAAGCTGGATACTGTAGATCCACATGCATTATCTGTACCGAGAAGACAAAAATTTACTACTGTTGGAACGGTTTTAGGACGACAACATAGAATTTTCACCGAGAGCTCACGTGTCTTCTATCACAAACTGGCATCAGTCCACAACTTTCCCCCACTTTGTGGCCCTAACTCGAAGATTATAAGGCCGACTGTTTTCAAACTTTGACAGTGTTGCTATACATTTCAATTCCCATTAAAACCATCAAATCAATGTTACCAACCTCACATAAAGAATGGGAAGGTTTTTTCGATTTCCCAAACTTTACAGTTTTGGACTTAGGGCACTTTATAAATCAGGTCTTCAATTATTTATCACTTCAACTGTGACTTACTCATAAATTTCTATTTAAATTATACTCGGACCCTATCATGTTTTAGGTTAGGCCTTATCACGTTTTAGGTTGAACCTTATTATGCTTTAGGTTAGGCTTTATTACGTCTTCAGTTGGACCTTATTAGGTTTTAGGTTGAGTCTCATTAGGTTTTAGGCTGAACCTAATTATGTTTTATGTTATTCCTTATTATGTCTTAAGTTGGGCCCTATTCGATTTTAGGTTGGGCCTTATTAGGTTTTGGACTGGACCATATTAGGTTTTAGGTAGGGCCTTTTTGGGTGCGCCGGGCCGTATTAAGTTTTGCAAAAGGGGTGTTTTCGGTAGAGGTGCTCAGGGGAGTAGGGCAGTGCAGAAAATGTTCAAGATAGCCAATTTGTAGACATTTTAATCGACGACTACCATAAAAATAAGGGGGGGGGAAATAAAAACACATATGAAAACCTGGAGAGCCAAAACCTTTAATTAGTATCTTGTAGGGCACACTTACCTTATGGTAACAACACTAGGTAAACCAAAAACTGATGAACTTATTCGAATTGAAGTAATTATAATAGATCAGCAAAAGATCGAGCAAGACAGAAAGTGAGAAGAAAAGAATTAAGAGAGGAGACTGCTGAGCATGAGAGAATTTACTATTCAGGCCCAAATGATCATCAGATGCGAGATATCAATAACAACAAAAAATAATATTCGAATTGTACCTATTATCTTTATTTGTCGGGGGTCTGGTTGGCCGAGTGGATAGCGCGTTGGTCTCGGAATCCGGAGGTTCCGAGTTCGAGCCCACGTAGCAACTCGCCAGATTTCGACCTAGGCCGGTTTTTCGGCCAGAATGGAAGGAGCTAAAACAGCTCTAACAGCTTCCCCGACGTCTCAGAGGTAATGCTCGAATGGGCGGATTCCAAGGCTCGGGTTGAGAGTAAAATTAGAAAAGAGAGAGAGAAAAAAAAGGAGATTCTTTCCATGATTTCGGAATTTTTGAATTTGAAGGATACTATTTAAAATTTTTGTTAATATTTGGATAATCACCTTACCTCCATATTTTATATGTGCATTTGTTAATCTGCATTACCAGGTGCCTTATTATTTTTTAGGGGTTTTAATCACATTTTCAACTTCCCATTCGATGAAGGGTGGCTCTTGATCATAGAATTCTTCCAGATCATATTTATCTAGATCTACTCTTCCATTATAAAGCTCTATATAGAAGTGTGTAGCCACACTGTTAATCCTTGTTCTATCATACTGTTTCACTCCTCGTTCATCTTCCAAGTATACTGTCCATGTTTTACCAAGACTTGACTCGTTTTAAATTTTCTTAGTGCTACTAGTTGTTTTCAAAATAGATTTTATTATTTCATCTTCCTTTTCCTTTCTTTATTCTCTTAGTTGCTGTTTAATCAATTTGCAGTTTATGTTTAATTCAATTTTCTCTTCTTTAGATTTTTTGGTTTTAATTTTCAGTTTTTGCTTTTTTGTTATTACGTATTTTATTTCATTCGAGAGGATGTTAATTTTTTTATGATCAGCAGTATCGCCACACACCTTCCTTGATGCTTCTTCAATTTTTCTTATAAGAATTTTAGAATTTTTTTACAGATCCATGGGAATGTCCCAATTTAAATTTGTTTTCGATAGTGAATTTTTCAATTCCACAGCATTATTATTTTCTGAATTTAGTGGTAATGAGTTAGTATGGGTTACTGGGTATCGCCAGCTTGTCATTTCAATTGTACATTTTGTAAGTCTATGGTCTGTGTTATAAAGAAAGTTTGAAACAACTTTGAAACTATTTATACCTTTGGAATTCGTAGGATGGGAGTTGGCAGAGAGTAGCGCTACGGAAGTCAGTTACGAAGTCTATTGTTGCGGACTGGGGAATAATTCCACGCTTGTTAAAACTGGTTAACACTGTGAACGATGGAATCTGCAGCTGATATTAAGAAAATTTTCGAAAAACTAAACTCGATAGAAGATAAGATGTCAAATACAAACTCAAAAATCTGCGTTTTGGAACAAAAATGGAACTCGCTGAGCTCCCAGGTAACAAATTTACAAAATGATAGTAAGAAGGTTAATGCGAAAGTACACTCGATTCAAAACACTGTGAACGAATTAGAAATATACAGCCGCAAAAATAACTTTGTTATCAATGGTGAGCCGATAGAGGACGACGAAAACGTTGGGAAAATAGTTTCAACAATAGCAAGGAAACCAAACGTAGAGATAAAAGACTTCAACATACAGGCAGCTCACATGTTATCGTCGAGATTCAATAAAACCTCAGCAAATGTGGTTTGATTAAGCGACAACGATATAAAATCCCAACTTATCAAAAAATCCAGAATTCAAAAAATAAAGGCCGAGAAGCTAGGATTTAAAACAAACGACAATATATTCATCAACGAACAATTGCCAAAACACATGTGGAGCATTTTCAAGAAAGCGAGGTCACTACTCAACGAAGGAAAAATCCTGTCCACGTGGTCGTTTAATGGATATGTCTACGTTAAGAACACAGAGGATGTTCCAGCTTTAAAAATTACAGATGAGACCCAATTGACAGAGTTTGCCGAGATTATTCACGAACCTACTATCGAAGCAAGAAAAAACGACAGGACGACGCAATCAAAACAACCTAATACGTAATAAGTAATGTAACACTCTCTTAGCTCACTGCCCAGTCACGCTTGGTAAGCGAGGGCAGTCTAGACCATCCTCTCAGCACAAAATTTATGCTAAAATGGAATAAAACCCAGTCAAGAAGCAACATATTTGGATAGGGAGCCTGAACTTATAGAACACTAAAAAGTCAGATAAAGTTATGGGAAATCGAAGATGCATTGGAAAAATCTAATATTGAGGTACTAGGTTTGTCCGAAACCAGGATAAAAGGTGAAAGAATCTTAGACACAAAAAATCAAAACTTGTTCTGCTATAAAGGCGACTCATTGGGTCAATAAGGTGTGGGGTTTCTAATTTCAAAAAATATCAAACAAAAACTTATCGAGTTTAAGGGTATCTCAGAAAGAATAGCTCTAGCGAAATTTCAGTTTAAGGAAAACTCTGCATTGACCTTGGTGCAGGTTTATGCTCCAACTGCCCAGGCAGAAGAAATACAAATATAATCATTCTATAACGAATTATCAGACATAATTATCGAATATAAAAACACGGTAAAAATAGGCTAATAATACTTGGGGACTTAAATAGCCAAATCGGAAGTCGATTACCGGGGGAAGGGAGAATCATAAGACCATACACATACGGGAACAGAAACCAAAGGGGGAAGAGACTGACCGAATTTTGCAAAGTAAATGACTTGAAAGTAATAAATACTTTATTCAAAAAGAGAATGAACAGAAGATGGACTTGGATCTCACCAAATCAAAATGTCAAAAACCAAATCGATTACATTCTAGTGCCGCAAAAATCAGAAATTATTCAAAATTTCGACGTACAGTCAACTTTAATTTTCATTCTGACCATAGACTGGTAAAATGCAAAATCAAAAGAGAAAAATGGAGGTACAAAAAATCACCCAAGCTAAAGGCAAATACAAGAATCCCAGAAGGTCTGAAAAAGGAATACGAACTAGCACTGAACATGACAAGAAACTTGAAGAAAAGGTGACAATCACTCCGGACTCCGATGTAGATACCACAAACGAAATTTTTATAAAAACCATCTCAGAGACAACCTACCAAATAATGGAGAACAATAACACTTCACCACTCTCTTCGACTAGAGAAATACCTCAGAGTATAATAGATCTCATGAAAACTAGAAATAAACTAAAAAATATCAAAAACAAGTGTCATCTAACGAAAAAATTGAATTCAGCTTAATATGTAAGCTCATAAAATACTAATTGAAGCAAGCAAAAGAAGATAGGGATAACGAATTCATACAAAACATCCTAAATACATCGAAAAGTACAAAAATGATCGAAAAAATGTGTTGGTAGGTAAAGACTGAACTAGTTATTTCACAAACGAAGAGAAAGCCAAGATTTACTCTAGAAAAGGAATACACGAGCATGCATCAATTTTCTACAAAAAATTATACTCCGTGCAGGATGGCGCAGGTTGCTCTCAAGTAGATGCCCCTCTCGAACTGCCCAATTAAACAGACAAAATCTTAGGTACTGATCAAAATGAGCCCGAATTCTTAAACGAGGAAGCCGAATGGGTTATGCAAGGTTTAAAAAATGATAAAGCAGAAAGCACAGACTCCATATGCAACGAACAAATAAAGAAAGGGGAGGTGTTTGATCAAGGCCCTCACCGCTTTGTTTAACCTCATTTTAAGAAAAGGGAAAGTCCCATCAAACTCGAAATTTTCGAATATTTTACTATTATTACAAAAAGGGGATCGACATACAATTGAAAATTATAGACTAATTAGCTTATCTGTAATTATATCGAAAATCTTTTCAAAAATGTTAGAAAACAGAATCAGGAATATATTAATAAGTCAGCAACCATCCGAAAAAGCGGGCTTTCGAAGGGGATATTCGACTATCGACTATTAATTTACCGTTAACATACTGATAGCAAAAAGCAACGAATACCAACTGGATCTCTACCTCGCCTTTATTGACTTTAAAAAAGCTTTTGATATAGTAAACCATGGATGGTAAAGGCACTAATAGAACAGGGCATTCCAAAACAATTCGTGTCAATAATCACAGATATGTATTCTAACCTTAAAGCAAGAATTATCACAGATGTAAAAGGAGATTATTTTGAAATAGGAAGAGGGGTAAAACAGGGGGATCCCTTATCACCAATAATCTTTATTGCAATTTTAGAAAAAATATTTAGACAATTAAACTGGGAAAAAAGGGTTTAAAAATTAAGGGGAAGAATTTAAACGATCTCTAAGATTTGCGGACGATGTGGTGCTAACAGCGGACAACTTGAAATCTCGAAAAGAAATGATAAGGGAACTATGTAACGAAAGCAAAAAGGCTGGTCTGGAATTAAATTACACAAAAACAAAGATTCTCTCTCAAAATACTCAGAAGAAGTAATCATAGAATGAAACTATACAGAAACGGATAAGGAAATAATTTATTTAGATCAACTTATCTCCCTCGATGAGAAAACCACAAAAGAAGTCAATAGAAGAATATCCCTCAGGTGAAAAAAATTTTGGACTTTAAAAACAATTATAAAAGACCCTCACAATTTAACACAACAAAGCCAAATATTTAACAGCTGCATTCTCCCTGGGAAATAATCTTGTTTAAGCAGAGTAATATTGCAACCCAAAATTCATACATTATCATATTTTTATGATTCATAAAAATTTATGAAAGGGTATGGAATATAGATTATTTCAGCCAATTAATTGAGAAAGCTCAACTGGATGCAGTGGAAGGCTTGTGATGAGCTTGTCAGTGAACTCAATGTCAAGTACTGCTTGAACAACAAACGCACCACAAACACCACAACTTACACGTGGACTCAGTGTCAAGGACTGTTTAACACTAAATGTACCACTAGCAATGGGAGACGGGAACTTACAGAGGTGGACTCAATGTTAAGGATTGCTCGAACATCAAGTGCACTACTATAGTAATACAGATGGGAACTTACAGAGGTGGACTCAATGTCAATGATTGCTCGAACATATCAAGTGCGCCACTATAGTAATGTTCACTTATTACAGGTTGTTGTTGGCCGACAGGAGTCGGTGAATATATTGCAGGGTTTGTTACAGTTAGCATTTGCACAACTTACTACAGAGCCTATCAACGTATTGCCACTCGGGGCCAGTGCGCGGGCGAGCGCTAGCGAGAGAGAAACAGAGAGAGAGAAAGTAGAGAGAGCGAGATCAACTTTGGTAAAATTAGTAGCAAAATCTAACGGTTATCTGACCTGTGAATCTTCACAATTCTGCTTGGACCGGCGGCAACACAAACCCGAGCGCAAATTCGCGTTCACAGTAAATTACACAACATACGAGAACGCAAGAAAAACTCACATTTGAACCATAATGTGGCAATTTCTATAAAAAGGGGTAACATTGTCGATCGATCAAAGTCTCAGAAAACGCGAAAAAAGAAAAACAAAATTTTTTGGTTAAGAAAATCAATTTTGAGCTTTTGGTCGATTTCTATAGAAAAAACATCACAAGAGACAAAATTTACGGGTGTGAGAGAGAAGAGGGAGAGACAGAAAGAGAATTATGAAAGATAATGAGAAAAGAATGCGAATGTCTGCGTCGCTTCTCCGCGAGTTTTCGGAGTTCGGAATAAATCCGATGTTCTGAATTGTTACCACGTAGAAGAGCGAAAAATTACCTTTCCAACAAGCCCTCGTCGAGGCTGGTAACGTGACTCTGCGGCGAGTTACGGCCGCTTGAAGGAGTGGGAGAAAAAGGTGTGTCTAACTTTAGACGCGTTTTTCTCAAAATTTGACCGCTTGTATCTCTGCAAAGGAAAACACGCTACAGATCTCGCCGACGCAGCTCCTTGGAAAGGGCATTCATTCCTCTATCACGCGTACTACTATCTGTAACTCAAAATTTGTCGGATCGACAAAGTTACTCCTTTTTATAGAAACTGCCACATTATGAAGATCTGAGCAGAAATGAGACTAACCGTTATATTTGAGTAAGAGGGCTTCAACTAGTGGAGGTTTTGTGCAAAAAAAGAGGAAGATATCAGATGAATCGAGAATATTTCAGGATAAGTGGACTTTGAGCTATTTTTTCGTCGTATTCAAATCGAAACCTGTATGTTTGATATGCCGAGAATCTGTCTCTGTTTTGAAGGAATATAACGTTAAGCGGCACTATGACACCAAACATGCAGATAAATTTCATCAGTATCAATGACCAATACGGCTTGAAAAATGAGTGATTTAAATAAACAACTTTCTGGGCAGCAGCAAATATTTACTAAAGCTGCTGCAGAGTCAATGCATCACGTGAAGGCGAGCTATGCCGTAGCATTAATTCTTGCTAAAAAGTCAAAACCATACTCAGACGGGGAAGTAGTTAAGGAATGCTTGGAGAATATTGCAGAAATAATGTGCCCAGAAAAAAATAAATAATTTTCTAAAATAAGTCTTTCCTGTCAAACTGTCACTAGACGCGTGGAAGACATTGGTACACAGATTGAGGGCAGTTTGAGAAATAGAGCATCTGAGTTCGTATTCTATTCTCTTGCTTTGGATGAAAGCACAGATGCAACAGATACTGCACAGGTGGCTCTTTTTGTAAGAGGTGTAGACATGAAAATGAATATAACCGAAGAACTTGTGGCGCTATATCCTCTAAAACGCACAACAAAAGCACATGATTTGTTGATGGCAGTCACTGATTCACTAAACCGATTTTCGTTGTCACTCAAAAACTTATCGGGAATCACTACAGATGGTGCGCCAGCAATGATTGGTAAACATGAAGGATTAGTGAAATTGATCGAAAACGAGGCTCACAAACTTGGCAATATTTCTCTTTTGAAGTTTCATTGTATTATCCACCAAGAAAATTTATGTGCACAGTCCTTGAAGATGGAACATGTAATGAATGTTGTTGTGAAAACAGTAAATTTCATCAGATCGAAGGGGTTGAACCATCGTTAATTCCAAGAATTCCTTAAGGATTTGGAGTCAGAATATAGTGATGTAGTATTTTTTGCAGAAGTGAGGTGGCTTACTCGCGCAAAGATGCTAAAAAGAATTTTCGATCTGAAACAAGAAATACAAGCATTCTTTGCAAGCAAGTCCAGAAATATACCAGAGTTTGAAGACAAGGAGTGGGTCACTGACTTTGCCTTTTTTGTTGATATCACTAGTCACTTACATAACCTGAATATTCAGCTTCAAGGTAAAGATCAACTGGTGAATACAATGTTCGATTTAGTTTCCGCGTTTCAATTGAAGCTTGGAGTATGGGAACAACAAATGAAGAACAACAAATTCTCTCATTTCCCTACACTAGCTGATCAGGAAGTGACGCAGGCTATGGCGGATAAATACGCAGCTTTGATTTCAAGCTTGAAGACTGAGTTCGACAATAGATTTCAAGATTTTAAATCACAAAAAAATCTTTTATCTGTATTTGTAAGCCTTTTTCGGTAGAAATACATTCATTACCAGACGATTTACAAATGGAAATTTGTGATTTATAATGTGACACACAAATGAAAGAAAAATTCTTTCAAGTTCCATTGGAAGAATTTTATAGAAAACATACATATATGTAGATGAGCAGAAGTATGCAACAATATATGTATAACCATGCTTTACGTATGATTTTCTTGTTTGGCAACACGTACTTATACATGTGAGCAACTGTACAGTCGTATGAAATACATTCATAAAATCCCAACAAAGAACAAGAATAACCGATGAGCATTTGGAGAACTGTTTGTGAACATTGACAATTTGAGTTCGGCAAAACAAAGTCAATCATCTCACTGAATTTTCATATTACTTACAGTTCGTTATATTTTCTAATAAATAAAGTATGCATGTATTTTTTATTCACTGTAATAAATGAGCTCAATTTTATTTTTGAGTGCTTTAATTTCATGTTCGAATTGCATTGTGTCTACCTGGTGAGCTTATGCGGCCCGGCAGAAATTCAAGTTTCCCAAATATGGCCCGCGTACTCAAAAGGTTGGCCACCCCTGGACTAAGGTCTCCTGCTGGCTACCAGGTGCCGAAGCAGCTGGTATAAACATGATTATGATTCATTAGTTTAATGTTAGTTTTCGGTTAACAGGCTCAAGCGATTGGCTTTGTTGAAGTATCTGAGGCTGTCCGGTACGAGGAGTTAGTTACAAAAGAGACTGAACCTTTTTTTACCTTATCTATTTTATCGTTTCAGCTATTAACAATAGCGAAACACTACTGCTATCAGTCGAAGTCGAATTTTCCGGTTACAGGCTGAAGTTCTTTGCTTTGAAAGCATTCGAGGCTGTCCTTCTCGAGATATTAACTGATCGCATGAATTCAATATTTCGATGATTCATTATAGTGGGCTAGTAATTAATATCAAAGTCGAATTTTTTCGACACTCCCCACCATAACATACGGAGCCCAATCGTGGACCCTATCAAACAAGATAGGAAATAAACGAAAGTTACCCAAAATTCTATGGAACGTTCTATTTGAAATATACAAATCCCGATAAAATAAGACTTTCTGAAATAAAAAACTCACTCAAAAACAACCTCGATATCTTGGAAGAAGTGCGAAAAAAAATTGAGATTGGGCCGGGCACGTATTGAGACTAAAGGATGGACGCTGGACGGGGGAGATAAGCACCTGAACCTCCAATAAAACAAGAAAACAAGGCAAGGTGGAGAGACCCCATAGTCAACTTCTTGCAAAACAAACAGTTCGAGAGCGTGGCTCGCAACCGACTGTAGTGGCGAAGGCTGAGAGAGACCTTTGTTCAAAAGGGCTTAGTGTGTAACATACTCGTATATTCTTTATTATTTGTAGCTATAATTAGCTATTCTTGTCACCACGCTATTGAATAAAGGTTTATTATTATTATTCGTAGGGGTGATTATGTAATTACTTTGTGTTTTGTATTTATCATTTAGTGCCACCCGTGTCCTATCTTTTCCCAGTTCTCTGTTTCAAAAAGGTATTCAAAATCTTAAAATGGTTTTGTTGACAGAATTTAATTAGCTTTTTACCTCTTTCGTTTCTTTTTCCAATTATACAGGCCTAAGATGTCATTTTCTTCCCATTCTCTTCGATTGGTTTGACTGTTAAAATCACCCATAATAAATAATTGATTTCTCATACTCCAGGTATTATTTTCAATACAATCTTCTAAAAGTTCATAAAAGTTTTCTATTTCACTTTTGTCAGCTGTAGATGTTGAGGCGTATACCTGCAAGAAAGTTATACTTTTATTTTCTTTAATTTTGATTTTTAACCCTTAAATACCACACGTAGGTTTTCTTCCGATATTACCACACATGTGACAATTGTCACAGTATTTAAAAATTCATCAGTTTTATCATTAACCTACCAAATTTGATGGTGCTATATGTATTTTTTCATGCTAAATTCAAATTTGAGGTTAAAATTTGATTTTAATATGAAAAAATAGGCACAAATTTGAAATTTCCCCCACCACTTCATGTTAATAGCTCACAACCGATTTTTTTTTTTTTTAATTTATAACATTACTTTTGTCCTACGAATGCATTAAATACGGACACTTCTTGAAACTTGGCACAAGTTGCTTGTTACTATTCGCCCCCAATTTTGTTTATTTTAGTATAATTTTTACTTTGCCTATTCACATTTTCCGAATTATTTTCACTTGATCAAAAATCCTGTAATTGGAAATGAGAGACAATGAGTTATACATTCGCCAATAATTATTTTTCGTTAGAAAGAAAAATAACTGGTTGCAGTACAGGAAAAAGTATTTTGCTAAGGAACAAGAAAAATCAACACGCATGACAGTTTATTTCGCGGCTTCCACAAAATGTCTCAACATGGTCCTTCCTCTCGACACCGTATTCCTCGGGTCCACCTCGAAATATTTTCTCACACTGACCTACATCAAAAAACCAACTCGAATGCATAAATTAAACCATCAATATGATAAATTTTGGTCCAAATTGATCAAAAACAGAATTCAATTCAACCTATTAACCTCAAAATTATACATAGTGCTCAGTAAGAGCGAAAATAGGTCGGTGTGACAATTGTCACATCAGTGGTATTGACGATATTTAACCGAAAATCAATTTTAAAAAAATCGTGCCCCTTTGACAATTCGAGTAGGCAACCAAAACGCACACGCGAGAATGAAGGTAAATCATGTGCGCACAGGCACTAGGAGTTATGCGGCTGAGTCTCCCCTCTGACTCGCGTCGCTCCTGCGAGTTTTATACCACTGTGACAATTGTCACATGTGTGGTATTGGAGAGTTGCGGAAGCAATTCTATCCGAAATGCTTCCAAACTCCATTAATTTGTATTTCCATTCCTGATTCATCAAAAAACCAACTCTGTTTTGTCCATCAAAACTACTTGTGTAGTAGAAGAAATTTTTTTTTGTATTCATAATATTTTCTCCTCCTCTTCTTACTTCTGCTAAGCCTAGTATATTAATATTTGATTTTTCAAAGGCATCTTTGAGTTCCCACAAATTTTCATTAGTTTTTAGTGTTCTTACAAATTCAAACTGGCGATACACAATTTCTTAGCAAGTATTTTACCGAGTTTCTTCTCTCGAAATTCTTACTTATTTTTAACTTGTATGTTCATTTTCATTTATTTCAAAACTGAAGTTTTTATTGGAATGTGAATGTATACTTAAATTTATATGAAAGGTACCTTTTGAGGGGTTTAGTCTTCTTCGCCCTCGCTGACAAGATGTTGCTGGGCAAGAACGAAATAATTTTATGGTTATACAAATGCTTGTGGCTGATTACCTCTCTCTTCCTGAACAAGAGAGATAATTATCACTTGCGAAGTCATACGTTTGTTGACACATTTCTCGACTCTAATTCAATTCCAACCAGAAAACGAAGAATCGCTCAATGTGGAGTTCCAATAGCGTTGGAACGAGGGGTACAAGGATACACTCTACCACTAGAAAGTTTGGAAGTACGGAGTATCATTTGTACCCTTCAATAATTGGGGGAAGCTGAAAAATTATCCAGCAAGTCGTAAAAAGGTACTTTGAGAAATTTCAAAGACGAGACTTACGAACATTTTGAAGATTCACAAGCTTTTTTGCTTGTTACCTCAAGAAACCTCTTACGTTTTCAAACTCTTTTAAACGATTTGACCTTTTTAACTTTAACCTCCTATCTCACTCCCAGAAAAAGCCTTTCGCTATCACTATGGAGCTGTACACGCACGTGAAGAAAAATTATGTTTTTAAATTGCCTCTTCATTAGAACGTTACAACGAAGCATTTACTGGCATTTCGACCAGTTTCTGTTCTTTAAAGACCGGAAAAATACCTGAAGGTCGTCAAGCTCCTTTTTAAACATCCCCGCTCTTTCTTATCGTTCGTAAAACTTTTTCAAAGACTGTTTATAATTCAACGCCCTTTTCGAAACAGATTTTAAAACGAGCATCATATTTTCCTTTGAAGTTTCAATGCCTCTTCTTCACCGAAAACTTCATCGTTTTACCAACATGGTGTGGTCTAATGAATTGATTTTAAGCCTACTATTGAAGACGTTTGACGAGTAGGTATTCTTATCAACATTTATTCTGACGTATTAAGTGAAAAGATGAATAGAAACTGTGTTAGGGGTAGCGATAGATTCCTTAACCCCTTTTGAAACACCCAGGGGAATTTTTTTCAGTTATTTGCTGTTCTTATGGAATAAATTGTTGGAGAATTACGAAGAAATTTTTTTGAATTTTTATTTACATCGTCCACGGAAGGACTGTAATATGAAACTAGATGACTTTTTTGAAAAATATGCTTTTGTCGATTCTAGATGGTGATGTCAGACTGTCGCTTAGCATAGTCTATCATTTGGGGCAGGACCGGCACATTATAACTTCTTCTGTTGGTGAGGCTAACCCAATTGTAGTCTTTTTGAATTCCAGCGGAGCAATTAAATTGAACTCCACCTCTTGCTACTAGCGTTGAGTCGGCCTCGGTCATACTAGTTCATTGGAACTAATCATCGCGATGAACTAATCTACCGAGACCGATGTTTTGAACGAACTAGTTCAATAAGACCGAGATTCTCTCGAACTCGATCCGAAAATGACCAAAAGTAACTGTTAAGACTGTTAAGGCCCGTTTACAATCAACGAGAACAGTAAACGGTAACGAGAACGAGAACGGAAAAAAACTGCCCGTTTACATTGAACGGCAAGTGTGTGAAGTTCCCGGCTCGAGTGATAATAGTTTGATCACATTTCGCGCATGCGCACTACCAAAGCAACCGAACCGCTCGCTCCGGGAACGAGAAAGTTGAAAGATGGTGAACATTCCCGTTTTCGTTTCTCGGGCTTCTTGTTCCCGTTTGTTGTAAACACTACAACGCTACTTCATGCATTCACTATTCTCGTTCCCGTTCCCGTTCTCGTTCCCGTTGATTGTAAACGGGCCTTTAAGAACTAAAACGTGAACGTAAACAAAGAACGACCGATTTCGTGTAAACCCTAAGACCTAACGCAGGTGAACTAAAACTAAAATACCGACGTGACTCATTTCGTTTATTTGAGCAGCTTTCTTCTTCATCATGATGAAAATTAATATTAATTTTTTGATCTTTCCGTTGAAAAAGGTGATATTAAGCGGATACATAGAGAAAACATATATGAATTAAAAACTTATACATTAATAACGCGGGCATATTTCGGTCTTCTCATCTTACATCCTTCAATAATTTCAAGTCTTTAATGACGTGAATGAACCGACAATAAGGAACTAAAAGACCTAAATGAACTAGTTCATTTACCTAATCATTTTGGTGACCGAGCCTGATTTGAACTATTCAACTAAATGAACTAATCTTCCCATCGCTACTTGCTACAATTGGTGTGGCTTGGTCGGATGTTAAACCTTTTCATATATTCTTGTATTTTATCATTTTCCTATCATATTTCAATTTTTAAAATTCGCCGTCCGTACTGGGATTCGAACCCGCGTTCCGTGGTTTAGGAGGCAATGTTTTAATCCACTCGGCTACCAAGCCACCCAAAATCCATGTAAAAAGTCCTAAATAAATGTAAAAGAACCGTCGGTGATCTAAAATAAGCATTAGAAGTGTTATAGTCAATCGAGAAACGGTTTTAATTGTTTCAAAATAAGTTTTAGAGCGTTTGGAAGAAGTCTTTAAGAATTTCGAAAAGAGGCAAATCAGTTTGGAAAATTTTTTATGAGGTCTCACGTCAGTCAAACCTGGAATAATCTCAACTGATTATTAAAGAGTTTTAATGAATATTATACGTGTCTGGGAGCATTGGTAGTACTTTAGGGATGCTTGAGATGGATTCACCCTCCTTTCCTCTGAAACAATTTAGACAAAAGAACATGTACTTTTCTCAAAAATGGTTATTAAGTACTTTTTTTGATTCAAAAACCTTTGCTTCTAGAAAATTAAACAAAACATTTTGTACCACAATCCCTTCTCCCTTAATGAAAGTAATAATACGTAATAATAACAATTAGAACATTTGGTTACGATAAAACTTTTGATCCATTATTTTCTTTTATTGCTTGACTTCATTTCTAAAAGAAAAAGAAAAGGTCGGTTTTCTCGCCTCCTCACAAGAAATTTGTTGCGATGAAAAATTGTTAACTATGTTTTCAAAAAGAGCAGTATTAAGTACTTGACCTCAGCACCTTCTATTAATATAAGATAAAATAGAACAATGAGTTATTTGGATGGAAATTTTCTCATCACCTCGCAAGATAAGTTAAAACAAAGAGAACTAATATATTTGCTCCACAAATCTTTCTTTTCGACAAAAAATGTTTGTTTTTTTTTAATAGAAAAAAGTTAATTTCTTTTTGCATAAATGTTACCTTGTTCCTAAAAAAGAATAACTGCAAAAAATTTCAGGCCATTCTTTTTTCTTTTTTTGAAAAATGACGTGTAATTTGACCCGAGAATCTTAATTTCTCTGTAAAAAAAAGTAGAAGAGGATAAATCTTTTTTCTCAAAATGCAAATTTGACTCAGCATTGTTTTTCATTTGTTATTATTTTGTATTATTTAGTAAGGCCGCGGTATATGACCCAAAGATCATTATACTTTTGTGCACCAACTGCATTCTGGGCTATTTATTGGACTGTGTGGAGAGATCAAGTAAGGATCAGGAACCAGAACTGAAAAAGCAAAAAAGTAACTGGATGGAAAATGTTTCCTAACATTCGCCAAAAAGATAAGAACTTATAGGTTGTTTGTTTTCAAAAAATAAAAGGACCCAAAATCGTATTTTCTGGCAAAAATAAAGTCACGATATCTTTTTCCCTACCCTCCAAAAAAAGAACGACAAACAAAACGTTTAGCCTTTCCCTCCCTACTTTTCAAACGATGAAGTACTATTTAACCCAAACATTTTATTCATGAGAAAAATGCGGCTTTTGCGCGAAATTTTTTCTCTTCCATATCCCCTCCCTCAAAAAAAAAACAGCTACCAACAAAACATTTAGCCCTGTTTTCTCTCTCTATTTTTTACTTTTGTTTCTTTCAAAGCATGGAATGTTATATGACCTAAAAGAAGGTCACTTTCAGATGAAACCTTCTGTACACCCTCCTTTTCCGAAAATAACAGCAAAAATAAAACTTTTAGCTTTCCTTTCCTTCTTTCCTTCCTTTCAATCCTTTCCTTCTTTTTTTCTTGCCTTGTTCTTTCCTTCTTTCCGAGGACTTTAAAATTTGAAATATTTTTTGTTTCTATGGGTACAAGCATATACAATCTAGTTGACTCCTAAATTCATAGGTTGACGCCTCTCGCGTCCACTTTTTTTGGTATTTTCATGTCTTTGCTTTGGCACATAACATAAAAAAGCGTTACCTTTGAGTGTGACAAAAATAGCGTTACGAAAAACTCAATACGGGCTGGCTAGGCTGGCTGGCTGGCTGGCAACGGAAATGACTGACTGACTGACTAACTCAACACTTCATTCTCCTACGAGTACCACACTCCTTGTATCAGTCTATATTCCCTTGCAAGAATTACGTTCCTTGTACCAGCCTGTTAGCACTACGCTCAGCTAGTACACCATCTTGCAGACGAGTCTACAATCACGGGAGAGCATTTTCATGTCTGCTTCGTGGACTGCGCGGACATGAGAATGTCGTCATCCGCTACGCTCCGCAGAGCACGTTGCGCTCCATATTTTTTGGACGCTACGTTCGCTGGACGATGCCATTCTCATGTTGGTGTAGTCCGCGAAGCAGACATGAAAATGCCCTCCCGTAGTTACAGACTCGTTCGCAAGATGATACACTAGCAGAGCATAGTGCTTGCAGGCTGGTACAAGGAACGTGATGCTCGCAAGGGAATACAGGCTGATACAAGAAGTGTGGTACCCGCAGGCGAATTATGTGCTGAGTCAGCCTGTCAGTCATTTGAAAGAATCTTGAACAAACCTGGAAGAACTTCGAAGAATTACCAAGTAGCTTAAGGATTTATAAGTAAGTGTAGAACAGTTTCCAAGAGTCTTCAAGAAGCCAGGAAGGGTTCTAAAATGTCTTGAACAACTGTGATTTCTTTTCATCTGTCCATCTGGCTACTTCATTCGGTCTTTTGTGTATCTGACTGACTGGCCATGTGTCTGTCTCTGTCTTCACTTCGAAATACATAAGGAAAAAAACGATGGCCAAATTCTCAAATTCTGGAAACTCTTGCAGTTACTTCCGTTTCAAGTTTTCCATTATGACAATTTGTCGTTTAGAGAATGTCGAATGCTAAATAGATTATTAAGAGTACATTGGTGTTGATAAGATAACAATTAGATTACTCGATACCACAATGACAAGAAGCATCGCAATACTGAAGTAGGACTTCGAATTTCATATTTGCTCCACAGCTGGAAATACATACATCACGGCGGAACTCCGGAGTGCGGATAGTGTTTTTCTTGAAATGGATGTTTCAAATTTTCGAATTATTTTCTTGGCAAACCGAACCTATTTCCAACCCCTATCGTTTCTTCTTCCGAAATAGTATGGACCTAGAATTACGTTCTCCTACCTGGCTGTTAAAATTACCCATATTATACCGTCATTTTTTTGTTTTTTCAATTCGTTGTATATGTCCGACCGTTTATCGTAAAATGCAACTACATCACGATGGTAACTTTATCTGCGGAAAGTTTTCTGCCGAATCAAGCCATTAGACGTATCTATGTCAAAATTCGATTAAGAGATTTATGATGTGTAAGAATGCACTATCTGCGTTCTGGAGTAGCACCCCCTTCATACATATACGAAAGTGTGCCTGGCATCCCCACTTCTGGAATCAGCTATAACGCACTAAGCCGAGGACAAGATTATTTTCGAATTAGACGAGCATTCGTGAAACTAACAACTTTTTTTTTCAACCGCTCACATGACTGCAGTAAGACAATTCTCACCGGGGAGACATATATTATGGTTATACTTATAGTCGTATTCTCTCTCCCTCTCTCTTCGAAACGTGTCCCAGCTTCAGTTTCTCAAGAGATGGATTTGCTGCCTATATAACACAAACGCGCCGTGCTCGACGCAAACCGTTCAGTGGTTAAACACAATTCGCTTGATTGTTTACTCCATTTGTGTAATGAAAAATAAGGTGCAAAACGTTGCAAGTGTTTTCCATTTCCTCGAGCCACCGAGCCAGCGAGCGAGAGTAAGACAGAACGAAAAAGCAAAAAAGGAAAAAAATAAAATAAGCGAGTCTTCGGGTTGAAAGTGAAGCGTGAGTTTGGCGCGCGACATTTTATGCGTACGTGACGCCTCAGAATGTAAGACGAAGGGAACAAAAATTTAATTCAGAAATCGCGAATGCCAGAGCGTAATCGGAATATACGAAACAAGACAAATAAGGATGTCAAATTTTGATACAAGGTCTTCATAAGTCGAGCAGAGATGCGTGAATATGAAGCGGCAATATGTTCGACTTGGCGGGGGTTCCCTTTCGGTCTTCCATCGTGTGATAAATGAAATTGGAGACGAGCGCGTATAAAATAAATAAAAGTTATTGCTAAAATGAATTACACTTAAATTACCGCACACGGATACACCGGTCAATTTTATCCGTATAATTCCCGGGGGGGGGGAGGTCTAAGAAAGGGCAAAATCATGTCTTCTTAACTCGTTTCTTAATTGAATTAAATGCGGTTGTGGCAAGCCTGAATCACTTTCCGTTCGATAAAAAATAATCCTCTTTGCTGGTAAGAAATTTCGGGTTGATGTTTCGGTACTTGGTCTTAATTAGTATTCAATAAAGAGTAATTTTGATGCACAGCGTCGGCACGCATGAATATTCAGTGGGGTGCACCGCATCGTGGTTGAAAAGTTGTCAGGGTGCGTGACGAGGAACGTAATTATGAGATTTATATTTTTAATGTAATAATAGTTCGTTCTACTCTTCAGGATATATTATGAGTATATTGTTTTAACCTGGCGAACGGAAAGCACACTGTTGGAGAGAATCGGTTAAGATAACGTCTTCGGCAATGTTTATTCAGATCAAAATGCTCGGCTTACTGGGTGTTCAGACATTCATTTTTTGTGAATAATTCATGAAACGCTTTCGGAGGTATCGAAAAATGTCAACAAATTAGCGATTGAAAACGGAAATGTTGGGGGATTTCGTCATGAGTTCATTATTTAGCGCAGGAAATGCGACGAACGAAATACTTCCTGATGGATTTTGAATTCAGTACGACAATGCGAGTGAGTTAACCGTGCAGCGTCCATACCTTACCACGGATTACGTCAGAGGGTTTTTCGAGATTTGTGCGAGACGTGTCATGTCCGGACCGCAGCGAAAGCATTCGAAATAAAAAAAACGAGTTCATGGAAAAAGCGCGCGAAGTCAACGATCGTTAGTAAAAAGTAAGTCTGACCGAGAGTGCTAAATATAAACTGTAACTGAACTAAATGGGAGAGCGGCCAAAGAGATCAGCGTACGTTTAAAAAACTTTTTTTTTTTGTCCATGAGACGAAGAAAAAAAAATAACGCAATGAAGGGGATGAACGTAGAAGTGTTGGTTAACGATAGGTATGATGTATGAGATTAGTGTAAGTTAGCCCGAAAATATTTCCAGCAAAAGTACCTATACAAGGGCCAGTGGAAGACCAAGACATTTCCAAGAGATGAGTATATGTGACATTTTATAGTACCAATAGACCGATATCTCTGACATCCAACCTCTGCAAAATCTTCGAAAGAATCGTCAGCAAATGACTCATGTGGTTCCTAGAATACACCAGCAAACTCTTTCCCTCCCAATGTGGATTCCGCTCTGGAAGATCTACACATCATCAGCTAATTCACATCAACAGCAAACTAAACGAAAACCACCTTCTAGCAATATTCTTTGACATCGGCAAAGCATTTGACACAATCCTAAGGCGGAAAATTCTATCCACTCTAAAATCAGGGAACATAAGCGGTAATATGCTTTACTTCATGTCTAACTTCCTCCTATATAGGGAACTAGCTAACCCGCTTCACGGCTTATCTAGTCCGTGGACTAAACTGAGTTGGCTAAAGGGAGTCGGGTCAAGTGAGTTAGATGGGGAGGGAGGGGGTGCTAAAATTAAGAAAAAAACCTATTTGACGAAGTTGCAAGGAAGTCCAGACCTCCTGGACATCTACTCTTCAAGCCACATTGCGTTCATTCGGAGTGTCTTGATTCATTCGCAGTTTATCACTTCATGTTTGTGTTGTTCAGACAAAGATGTTGGAGTTCTTAAAAATTCAGTTGGATAGTTAGAATATAAATGCTGAATATGTGTATGGTTTCCAAAAACTGAAATATTTGGGATAGTACGTAATTAATATCAGCCTTTTATTTGTGTACTTCTACAGTTTGATAAATACATTTTATTTTATTTTGACACTGAGTAGGTGTGTACAAAGTAAATGGTGTACAATTGGTGTCGCATATATGTAAACCACCACCTACTCCGCCCACCGTAGGGCATATGTCTCCGTCACCTTTGCCCAGGCTTTACGGTTCGCCGCAGTGCGTCCCCAACAGGGTCCAAGATGTTTTAGTATCTCGTCTATCCACCTCGTAGCTGGGCGACCTCTGTTCCTTTTGTGGTCACGCGGGACCCAGAGTGTGCATTTGATGTTCGATTTGTCCGGGTTACCCCTGGACATGTGGCCTACATAATTGAATTTAGGTTTTTTAATTTTGTATCCAATGCTTTTGGACCCGGTCGGTTTTTGGATTTTTTTTATTTTTATTTCATGTTTCAGCCGAAAATCCAGGATGCTTCTTTGCATGGAATTATGTGTTTTTATTAGCCGTTGTAATTGGCTTTTGGTGAGGGACCATGCTTGGGCGCCATACGTCAGTACGGGGAGCACAGCGCTCTCTAAGATTTTTATTCTCAATTTCAGTTTCATTTTGCTTTTTAGTACGGATTTGTTTTGCCAGAATGCCTTCCAACCGTTGGCGATCCTTTCTCTCATAATACCCTCCATGTTGAGGTTAAATTTTAAGGTTTAACCCAAGTATTTGTATTCTTCCACCTAACTTATTTTTGCCCCATCCAGATAGAATTCGTTTAGTCCCCGGAGACTATTGGACATGAATTTTGTTTTCGATAAGTTCATGGATAGGCCGAAGGCCTCGCTTTGGTTTTTCAGGTCTTTGGCCATTTCCAACATTCGAAGCTTTTTACCACTAACACTATGTCGTCAGCAAATCTTAAGTTGTTTATTTCTTTCCCCAAAATATTCAATCCCTTTTTTTCCCAGTTTAAGTTTCTAAAGATTTGTTCAAGACTGCAGTTAAACAGATTTGGAGATAGTGGGTCCCCTTGCTTCACCCCTCTCTGGATGAGGAAGCGGTCCCCCTTTATGTCTGTTTTTACATATGCCGATGATTTTCTGTACACATTAGCCCAGGTTCCAATTATCCATTCATGTATTCCTCGCGCTGCCATGGTCTCCCAAAGCTTATTGTGGTACACCGAATCAAATGCTTTATTAAAATCTATAAATAGAAGCCAAACTTCTATACTGAATTCTTTAGGCTAGATTTTTCTATTATTTGGTTGAGGGATTGGATGTGGTCTATTGTCGTGAAATTTTTCCTAAACCCCGCTTGCTCTATCAGTTGTTGCGCATCCAGAGTGTTATAAATACGATTTTTCAAAATTTTCATAAACAGCTTTTCCAAATTTGGTGACAGACTTATCGGTCTGTAGTTGCAGACATCCTCCCGGTCGCCTTTTCTGTGTAATAAAATTATTTCCAAAGTATTCCATTGTGATGGTGTTATCCTTGATTCTAGAATTTTGTTAAAAATTTCTGTTAGGGGTTCCATTAGAGTTTCTGATAAGATTTTAATTGCCTCGTTTTCAATGTCGTCTGATCCCGGGGCTTTGTTTGTTTTTACTTCCTTTATAGCCTTAACCACTTCCTCCTTCAACAGGTGGGGGGGGGGTAGTGATTCCATCTCTATGCATCTACTTCTCCAGTCCGATGGCTTGTCGTTGCTGTCTTTGGCGTACAGGTTTTTGTAAAATGTTGTAGCAATTTCCGAAATCTCTTCTCTACCATATTTTAGTACACCATGCTCGTTTCTCAGTTTTATAAACATGGGGGACCCTCTTTGTGTGTGTTTCTTGACCAATTTTGTGGAGCCGTTTAAGCTAATTATATTCTCAACTAGAGAAGTATCGAATTTCCTTACATCCTGGCGGATTTCTCTCCTCACTAATTTCCTTACTTCGCTAAGTTCGATCCTCTCTTCACTTGTTTTTCGTGGTTTTTTATTCAACGTTTCTCTTAATTCTAAAAGCATTTTTGTATTTTCTGAGAGTTTGTCATCAGTTTTTGGGATAGGTCTCCTAGTCCCTACCTTCTTGATAGTGTGCTTAATGGCGTCTTCTACGATGTTATACATATTTTGGACTTGTTTACGGTTCGTAAGGTGTTCTTATTCAATTCGTTGGCCAAGATATCGTTAGCTTCCCTGTATTTATGAACTGGAATTATCAATTTGGTCTTTAAAGTGTTAGACTTACAGTTATGCATTCTTAGGTTCGCGGGCATTTTGACAGTGGCCCTACCCGCCCTGTGGTCCGAGGAGAAGCCAAAGCTATTAATAATTTCCAGATTTTTTATGTTACGTATCTTATTTATAAGGAAGTAGTCAATTTCATTTTTGGTGAGGCCATTGGGGGATTCCCAGGTCCACTTTCTCGTGAGTTTTTTCTTTAAAAAGGTTGCAGCAATTTTCAAATTGTTTTGGTCCGAAAATTCTATCAGTTTGTACCCGTTTTTATTAGTTATATCCAATGTAAATTGTCCTAAACAAAGCTTTCAGTTTCTCGTGTGCATTCCACCTAATTAATTATACCCTTTATTATTTATATACAGTATGCATTAAAGTCTACTTTACAGCAGTGTATATTATGTACACACATATGAACTGTAATTTAAATTGAGGCGTTCCGTAGGAAAAGGGACAACTTCGTTAGAAACGTAATTCTTTAGAAATCGCACTTTTATGAAAAAAAATAAAAATTCTCGTTTTTCACTTTTTGACGGAATCTTGTAGGAAATTTAACGCTCCTTCCAATGGTACCACTGACGATACCCGTACGCTTAGACCATCTAGTATTTATAAATTTCATTTTTTTTTATACTGGTAAAAATATCGAAGAATAAATTTTTTTGTTGCATTTATTCAATTTTTTCAATTTTTTTTTTCTCGAAAATTTTACAAGTTTTTTCAACAGCTAATTCCTGCAAAGTTAAGTATCGGGGGGGGGGGGGGAACCATCGGATAGAGAATAAAAAGTTCTACATTTTAGGTTATACACTTTTTTTATGTAGAACGCAAACTCAGAAAA
The DNA here is from genome assembly GCA_031841125.1 of Acanthococcus lagerstroemiae. Taxonomy (NCBI): domain Eukaryota; kingdom Metazoa; phylum Arthropoda; class Insecta; order Hemiptera; family Eriococcidae; genus Acanthococcus; species Acanthococcus lagerstroemiae. Next base: position 28,727,564 of record CM063114.1, read on the forward strand.
CATTGGAAAAACTTTAAACACGTTTTTCTCAAAACTATGTTTTTAATTTCCTCATTTTTGAAAATTCATATCTTTTCGCATAATGGTTCGATTTTTTCGCCCTTTGGCTCATTCTTTAGCAAATTTTGTCTAGTTTAACGTGGTATGCCTAACTAGATTTTTTCAAATCTAACGAAGTTGTCCCTTTTCCTACGGAACGCCTCAATTTAAAAAAAAAAGGATTTCTATACAACGAAGTTTTTCTTTGTCCCCTTGGAGGTTCGTTATATGGAAGTTCCACTGTATTTCTCTGGACCTTATCCACTCGTGAAAATAACACGATTGTATTATGACTCGGAGTTACAAACTGTAAATGTTCACACCTATTAATACGACTTCATATTAGAATGCTTCTGACATCACCGTTTATTCTCCGCCCCGTTAGTTGTAATTAAATCTGTTCGTGTAATTCGCGTAAGTTCAATTTTAACGAGATGATTTGACGAGATGCTCCCAGTGGAAGTAGATACTCACCTTGAAGGGCTTCCGATATCATTTATTGTACTCCTACACCTCTTCTTCGAACTCAATATTTACTTATCTGGAAGAGGCGTCTCACGTATGAAAATATTACTGCGATCCCCTATAAGTACATACATGATGCACATTCTTAGCCTAATGCTAACACACCATACACAAGGAATCGTGGTTGTATGCGAATATCAGTGCTTTAGCACGTTTTATATAAAATGGATTTTCCGCAGCTCGCGTGACGAGTGTTTTCTCTATCTGTTTTCCTTTTTCTCTTCCTCTCCTCTCCTCATAATAGATGAAATGGAAATAAGGAATCGAATAAGGCTGATAAAATTAGAAGAAAATTTTATGTAACATTCGTCTGCGAATCAAATCAGAGCAAATGTATATTTCTCAACGAGAAATCTACTTATACGAAGGAGAAAAAGAAAAAAAAAACTGAAGTGTAACCGAATTGACGTCTCTCGGTAATGATCCATTTTGGCGTGGGAAAACTGCACCATTTCCGTTGAATAGTTTATGCTGCTGTTTTGAAAAGTGCAAAATTCGATCATACAATGATTTTACGAACCGTCAAATACCAGCAACTGACGACGCAGAGCTCGACCAAAGTACACGGCATTTTTTTCTTCCCCAGTTTTCTTCTCGGTCGAGAACTTATCCAAACTTTAAAATACCGGCAATTCGCCATTAAAATGTAAGAGAATTTTAAAGGTTCGTCGTTAAATAACGGGGCGCGATATTATCCTCGTAAAACAGGAAAAACAACAAATCACTTTTAAGGGCTTTTCGTTCCAGAATAGATTTTAGGAAATGGGAGAGAAAACACGCAATTATTGCTGTTATTATCGAAGATGAACCTGAAAGAGACGTGAGATTGATGATCATTTAAACGAGCAAATGTTGTAAGCTATATATCGGAAGCTGAAAAGTGTGAGATAATGTAAGAGATACCAAATAATGCATTGGAAGCTCGTGGTTAGATACAAATGGCAGTTCGGATAAGTATATATGTTTGCCGTGACTGATTTCTCCATTACGCAGTGGCTTTGTTTCAAACCTTTCAGGCTGAGACAGACTGCCGGATGGAATGAAAAACATTTCAATTCCGTTTGTTCGAAGGAATAGAAGTACTAATCAATGGCATGTTGGTTGTATGTTTAGCGCCTAAATTGTACAGAATGTCTCGAGTTGGTGACCCTCACCCCTTCAACTGGGCAAGGAGGCAACCTATCTGACATGTAGATATGTTTGCCTGCTCTTACATTTTGAGGGGCATGAGTATAAACGAAGAAATCATGTACATACAGAATTAATGGACTTTTCCCCCCAGCAGACTGATGGACCTTTTTGGTAATCATAGAAGACATTTATGGTAACTACTGCACTTCATCCAGACCCAACAATTACAGTCATCTCCGTTCTCGATTTGTTATATTCCTTGATGTCTCAATTAGTAGGTTGCGTCTTTCCACTTTTTTCTCTCCCGTGCTAATCTTTTTATTTAAGAGAAGAATTTCCACTTTGTATCCTTTATTATCTACTATTGATAACTCATTTTTTGCCTTTCTTTCCTGTTCTTTTCCTCAACCATTCCCTCTAGCAGTTATAACAATATCCCTGGATGCCTTATATCATGACCTATCATTTTAACTCTTCTCTTTACGATTATATTCCGAATTTCTCTTCTTCTTCCTGCCTCGATATCTCCTCACTCTTGATCTTTTCTGTTCGCTGAAAATGCTTTCGATAGAAACATAAATCCCGAAACATACAAAATTAGGGATCGAATCAGCAGATTGCTCTTAAGACTTACTCAAACTCAGGAGACAAACGCAGACACGCAAAAAAGAAGTGAAAAAGCTCCCTCAGGCATTTTCGTCAATTTTGCAATTGAATATTCAGCATGCCAACATTTCCTAGCCGGTAAAACTGACATTTAGTCCAGTAAATAAGAGGATTCTAAAATGTAAAAAATTACGCCGGGATGAAACTTGGCAGGATTTTTCCTTACACCCCCCTAATGATTCTACGAAATTCGAGGAAAGTTAACGGCACCACAGGCGGAGGGGGGAGTACATTTGGGTTCTGGACAATACCCCGTCTCCTATAGGTCGCACAGAAAATATTTTCATAACAAAATTGAAGAAAACTAAAATTGTCCTAAAAAAAGGCTCGGTATAATTTCTTTGTAGAATCGAAAGTTTTGCTAATAATTGAACATCTACATTATACATGGTGTCCTGGAGTTTGATGTGCCTGTAGTTCATCACTCTCAGTCATTCTTATCCCCTTCTATATGTAGGATGTGCCAATTCACAATTTCTTCCTTCTGTAGTCCAGAGCACTTTTGGTTGTTATGCCAGCTTCAGTAGATTATCCTAACACTTTTCTCTTTGTCGTCCTGTATTTATAGTGATAGGTAGTACCATATAAGGGTAATCTACTGAAGCTGGTGCTGGCATAACAGCCGAAAGTGCTCTGGACTACAGAAGGAAGAAATTGTGAATTGGCACACCTTACATACAGAATGTACCAAGTTCACTTACATTCCAACATGGACACTAAGCTCACACCTTACCAGGTGAAGGAAATTTATAGACACCTAAAAACAAAAATCAAACTAGCGAAGACGATGACCAAAATATGGTTCAACAATCAATGCCTGAGGAACAACACAGCACTAATGTACGCAACAAAAAACATGTAGACACACAGCCAAACGGCTTACCACACCAAGAAACAAGTACAGGTAATTAGAATTAAAAAAAGGAATACGCGAACGACACAAAAAAAGGAAAGACTGAACATAGAGCTACATAACCAACACTTCATACTGAACCAGACACTAGAACACCAACAAATAGAACACCACATATACCAAGAAGGGAAATAATACATAGAAAAAGAGAAAAACAGCTACGCTGACATAGAGGAAAAGGAATTCCACGCACTAAAACAAAAAGGAGAAAATACTCAACATGACCAAAACCAGCAACACAAATTCGCCCCAAGGATAGTAAACATGACAACTGTCAACTTCACACAAAAGAAACCGATTTACTAGACAAAGGAAACAAATAGCAACAACACAACAGAACATATAAGCGACAAAACACTAGAAGAATTAACTGTAGACTGCGAACAGATCATCCCGACCATAGAACCAGACTTCAGAAACGAAGTAAGAACACAAATTGGAAACATATTGCTGACCATTAAGAAGGAAAAAGGGAACAAACACAAGGAAAACATACAAAAGACAGGCCTCCAACTCAAACAGAAAATAAAAGAAAACAGCCTAAAATTCACCAAAGCAGACAAAGGCAACACCACAGTAGTATTAAACGGAGATGAATACATAAAAAAATTGAAGTTTACATAAAGAACAATAATTACAAACTACTAAACTCAGACCCGACCAACAAATATCAAGCCAGACTAAAGATCATAATGAAAAACAACAACATAAACAACAAGAAACTGGGAGAAATGAGACCTAAGGCACCACAATTAAAAGGACTTATAAAACTTCATATACAAGACAGACTAATAAGACCACTCAGCAACAGCATACAAACACCAAGCTACAGATTAGCAAAAACAATAGCCAAATCCATGAAATAATACTACATACAATTTCAGAACAGATTACAGCATAAAAAACACAATTCAACTAAAAGACAAATTGGAAAAAATAACATTATACAACAATGACTAACTGGTATCATTGGAATAACAAACATGTTTGGGAACATACCAAAAGAAGAATTAACAGCAATACTGACAAACAACAACTACAAAAACAACATAGAAGCAACTGCATACGCTAACATCACAAAAGAAATTATAAACCAAAACTACTGTCAGTCATCCATTCTAGCCAAAATATACATGAACAACCTTGAAAATGACCTATACTAAACAGCAAACACAAGAAAAACATAAAAGCTACGGACAAGATAGGTAGACGACATATCTTTTAATCATCTGGGCAGGAACAGATAGACAATTGGACCAATTTCTCGCGGAGACAAACAGCATAAATAACAACATCAAGTTCCCAATGGAAAAGGACAATAAGACCATAAACTACTTTGACCAAACAATACAAATAAAAGACACAAGATATGGTACAACATTTACAGAAAACCCGCCCACACGGATGCAATAATACCCAATGACTCATTCCACCATCAAGAACAAATAACTTAAACAAAGGACATGAACAACAGCAACTGAGTATACCGACTGGACTGCGAACACTGTGACAGTGACATTACATATGTAGAAGAAACAGGCAGAAAATTCACAACCAGAACAAAAGAGCATGAAAAGTCACAGAAGCTGAAGGATGACAAATCACTTTTTGGAAAACACTGCAACAACCAGGGACACAACAACCACAAACTGACAGAAAAGTACAAAATCTTACACATAGAAAACAATATAAGGAAAAGAAAAACATTAAAAGAACTAGGTATAATAAAGGCAAAAACAAAACAATCTAATAAACACAACAACTAACTTCAAAAGCGAGAACCTACTCCAATTAATAACATAACACTCCCTGGTTGGACAGACTAAGCAACCACAGACAACCAATGGGAACACACAACAATAGGTTGATACTACACATGACTATAAATACAGGACAAGGCCGTATAACTAGATGTTTGGCAACGCTGCGTGAAGGTCTATGTTTACACATGTTGTTATGGGAAAAACTTTGAAAAATACGAATAATCGGTTTTTTTGCGAATACAGTGAGTTTCGCGAAAAAATTGAAGAGAAAATAATTTAAAGAGCAAACGATTTTCGATTTTTTGAGCCAACTCTCAATGGAATCGGTTCATTGTGGAACAAGTAGCGATTGTTTGAAAATTAAAAGTCGGATAGAGGACAAAGTGCGGTACCGTTACACTTTGCCGCTCGCACACCGAAACGTCTACCGTAGTAGGTCGAATTCAGTGTTGTCACATTAGCTTATAGGGCCTTCTATAGAGGTGGCCGTGACAGGACCAACAAAAGAAATGGTAGGGAGCTCCACTGAAGATGGTGTTAACAGCCAAATAAAGCACTATGGACAACAGAAATAAGAAAGTGAACTGGCATACCCGAAAAACAGAGTAGTCTCATTGATTTAAATATTGTCCATCAGGTGATGTCCAAGTGTAGAGTCTTCTCAGATGATGTTTGAAGAACGTGTCGCATTAATAAAATCATATTCTACTCAGGCTTTTGTGAAAACATATGTAGTTCAGTTGGTCTATGAACGTGTTCCGGTTTAGACAGTTCTTAACTATGTATTTATGTTATGACCAGGTTGAAATCCTGCCGACATGAATAAATGAGGTGTTAACAACTATGAGCTTCACGCCTCTAAACTCGAAACTCACAACAAATACGTTTTATATATTCATACACGCCTCAGTTGAGCCTTCCACCTTACTCCTCAGTATTTCATGTTTTTCGAAACGCGTTCATAAAGCACGCTTGTGCTCCATCCAGGCAAATCTAAGCACAGATATTAGACAGAGAAATTTCAAGCGTATTCAATTTGAACTGGGAACAGAGGTTGGGTAACTTAGTCGATATTATTGAAAGGTTCTAGGTTCCAGCTGGTCAGTTCACTTATTCGAGTTCAAGTCTAAATACTTTAGCCTAGGTACTTCCTTGATAGGACTGCTTTCATGAAGTCGCATGACTTCCAAGTACACCGATAAATAAGATATACGTGGTATTAATATTATCAAACTCACTGCAAGGATATTCTTTTGCTCGCAGTTCTAAGGTATTTCATCTACATCATGCATACGACATCCGTTGATATGCTTGATCAGTTTCTAGAACTCTCAAATTCAAGTTCTGCTGCAGCTGAAGACAGTCATGTACCAGAATCTGGATACGTTCGAAGTTTTATCATCTTGACTCATTTCATTATCCACTGAATTAGGATCACTGACACTGTCGCGAACACTAACACACTACTCGATTCGAAATCAAAAATATCACCGCTAACGGAACTCATTGTAATACAATAGTTACTTCAATCACGTCAGTATCGTCAAATTACCAAAATGCTCGACATCGGGACGAAAAACCACGCGAAAATTTGAAGAATACAAGTAAATTGAAAATTGACGAGAAATCACAGGATGAATAGACTCAATCCCGTTTCTGTCACTAGGCCTGTTCTTTTAATAAAGCAAATCATTCTTACGTCATAGGCTTATTCTTTTAACAAAAGTTCGTCATTATCAGGTGTTATCACAAAAAACTGTTTTCGACTGTAGGAGCGTTCTCCGTAGTCGGTTTTTGTTCTATAGATGTAGACCAAGACATGAAAATGCGAAGACAAAAATGAAATCAGTAATGAACATTAAGGCGGGTGTATTCTTTGTAACGCGTGCAGTTTTTTTGGTTTGTATTAATAATTCTTAAATTTTTATTACTAGCAAATACGGCTAAAAAAACAAATGGCATTGCTTTTTGTTTGTTTCTTTTTTGGAGGTCCAACCTCAGGAAGACTATAGGAATGTTCAGTCAACGTTCTTCAAATTCCGCTCAACAAAAATAATGAAATTTTTATTTGAGGACTGAAGAAGGAGAAGAAGAAGGTATGTATGCGAATACATCATCCTATCTATCCATCTATACAGGGAACCAGTATTTACCAATACCATCAAGATACCCTACAGAAGAGTGGAGATGGAGAAGATTCAGCGAATTTGGAGGCAGTAGGCATGTTAGCGTGTATACCACCAATCAAACTCAAGGTCGATGAAATAGTGGAGGTATAGGGTGCAAAGAAGAGAGCGATGACACAATGGGAGGCACTTCGGGTCAAGCTGGACATCCAGCAGTCCACGCTTGGTAAGTGGAAGACGCACTTGTTCAATCTACAAAAGGCAAGTGGTCCTGGGCGCTGATACACGACCTCAATCAGTGGGTAGGACTTAACTTCCACATTCTACCTGACCCGAGTTCTGAGCAGCCATGGGAGCTAGTGCCAAGCTCCTTGTGCACGCACTGTACAACCCCTGACACACCTTGATCAAGTGTGAAGCCTGGGAGCTGGATAAGCATGGGATAGTAACAAGGATATACCCCTGCAACAACAGCAGGGACAATAGTGTGATTCACTATCTTGCGCAGGACACCTTGGTTTGAGAAATGCTGAAGAGTGGAAGCGGATGGAACCAGGTATCGCCTTGGTCTTGACTATCATGAAGAAAACGTGGCAGACGGAATGGTAGAGGCGAAGGGCCAATGGACAAAGCTCAGCCCATACCAGACCAGACCCAACAATTCTCTACCATCCTGGAGCTACTGCAGCTGTGCTGCGGACCACCCGGCATGGCTCACCCCGTTGTCATACCTTCCTGCGTCGCCACAGGTACTAAGACAAGGAGGTGAGGGGTGAAGGAATGAAGGGCGTCCGGCTGTGGTGCACCTGAATTCCAGGTTAAGCATATTTAAGCAATTTTAGCGCATTTGAGGGTCTTACATTTTACAGCATATTTTCACAAATAAATGTAAATTATTGTAAAAGGGGGAAAAAAGAATAAAATTAAGAATTTTCAAATTTGCTTCTAACTAAGTTTAATTTTCTTCAAAATACAAAACTGGAAAATTATCAGTTTTCAGATTTTTTTCCCTTCCTTCTATCCACATAATATTATGTACACGCAATAATTATAACCTAGACTAGATAGGTACCTAACTCCGCTGTGTTCCCTCTCATCGCGCCAAAATATCGGATGGCACTTTACACACACATACATGCGCATGTGTTTACATACACAAACGCAGCTGGTTCTGTTCTTTGTAATGTGCTCACAACAATCAGTAGTCAGTACCAAATATGTTTTTGTCCTGTACGAATATGTTTTCTTATTCTGATCTTAATCCTGAAGGATAATATAACATCTAGGGTACTATAGTTATCACACCTCACACAGGTATAATGAAACGCCATTTTGATTCTCGAGTTAGTCCGAGCATTCTCGACTACGCTCGCACCCGTTCGCGAACGGGGAACAGGTGATCAAGGATGTTTGGGCTAGCTGGGAATCAAAATGGCGAGCCATTATACCCGTGTGAAACTATAGAACCTTAGTAACATTCACACAAAATGTGGTGTGAAAAGAACACATTATTTACTTTACAGCACTCATTTGAAAAAGGGCCTTGTCCAGAAGAAATAATTGTGACTGATTTTTCTGCCACCCAGCAGAGGAATCAACGCGAGATATTCGCACGCTATGAGGGTCGCTGCGTAAGCCCTGTTTCACACTACGCCGTGTTGCCGGAACTGCAGCTGTGAAGGCGGTCAGATAACACACGAAAAATGCGAGCCGGGCCAGTTCATTTTCAATCCGGCGCTCACACGGCAAGGTCCCCTGTCACCGGCTGCCGGCCACAAGCTCTTCCTATAATATCTGGCTGCCTTCACGGCTGCCATTCCGGCGGCAGGGCATAGTGTGAAACGGATATAACACAGCAAAGATAGGCGAGTTAGGTATCTAGGTTATATGGATGCTGTTAAGTCTAAGAGAACCAACCAGCAAAATCTGTCTTTTGAGAACGTGATTCATCGAAGTTCAAGAGCCAGTAGCGTATCTAGGATGAAATCATGAGGGGGGGGGGTTGATATTTGATTTTGAGGATATTTCTTTTAAAAAAATAAGAAGAAAAAAGTGTTAAATGAGCATATTTTTGATATTTTATAGAGATTTTATTGGCCATGGGGGGGGGGGAGTGTTAACCCGAAACCCCCCTTAAATACGCCACTGTCAAGAGCCATGTAGAAAAACGTTTACTGATGAGCTTTCTTCAACGTGAGTACACATTTTTGAATCGGGGGCCCAGTTTTGAAAAATTCTACTTTTTACACTCTTTCCAACAATACTAATACCTCATTTTGTTTACAAATGTTGGTTGGTTCCCTTTTGCTGAATAGCGTCCATTATGACATAACGTTTACTGACAAGCTTTTTTCAACGTGAGTACACATTTTTGAAGCGGAAGGGCCCCATTTGGGAAAATTCTATTTTCTACTCTCTTTCAAATGATACTAATACTGATAACTCATTTTGTGTACAAATGTTAGTTGGTTCCCTTAGGCTAGGTTTACACGGGGACACTTTGGTGTCTAGATTCTTGCTAGTTGCTCAGCACCATCCCGTTTACACGCTATCAACAATAAAAAATATAAAACTTTGTAACACTTTCACAATAAATTCCGGCTAATGGCTAAATTTGATAAGAAAAACGCTATCACTAACGTCAACCAATCAGAATTGTAGTAGCAGTCACGTGATGAGAAACTATTGGGACACTAACAAAAAAAGTTGCCCGGGTCTCAACTTTAGTTTCCTGAAGAAACTTTGCTGTCTCGCTTGTTTACATGAAACAACTAGCAAGAAACTTTATTGTCTACATAGACACCAAAGTGTCCCCGTGTAAACCTAGCTTTATGCTGAATAACGTCCATTTATGGCTCTTGAACTTCAAATCACGTGTTCTTGAAGAACAGATTTTTTTGCTTGGTTCTGTTTCGCTTAACAGCGTCCATTTTTTCCTTCCCTGAGTCATCATCAGAAAGTGCTTTACCCAAGATTTATAGACACACAGGCAGAGATGGAAAGCCAGTTGAAAGTTATAAGCCATCAGCTGAAAAGTCGATGATTTCTCTTAAATTAAGCTGTAAGCTGTAAGCTATTTCGGAGAAATTTGTTGTGGCTTCAGACAGCTTAAGCTGTACAATATTGGCTTAATTAAAAATCTGTTTTTCACGGTGCGAAAATATGGACCTAGCAGCATAATGGCTGACATCTGGTTTTAACAACATCCGTCGTTACACACCATTATTAACGCACGCACATATGGACGCTGTTAAACAAAAGGGAACTAACCCACATTTGTAAACAAACTGAGTTATTAGTATTGTTGGAAAGAACATAAAATGTAGAATTTTTCAAGATTGGACCCCCAATTCAAAAATGTGTACTCACGTTGAAAAACGCTCATCAGTAAACGCAATGCCGTATAGTTTCTACATGGCTCTTGAACTTTGAATCAGGTGTTCTCAAAAATCGGATTTTGTGGGTTAGTTCCCTTTTGTTAAACAGCGTCCACATGTCGCTCTTATCAACGTTCGGATGAATATTCTAAAGCTACTCTGCACTAATTCCAATAAATTTTCTCGCAAAAACTTGTCCTAAATTTTATTTAAACATTACTGGGCTATCTATTTTTACTTAGATTGGTATCATAAATGAAGTTTTGACAAAATAGGAACTAAACGAAAATCACGATTTTCCCATTTAAATGCATGGAGACGTTCACCCGCTATCCTAACGTAGACCTGCAGTCAGGGCTGGAAACCAGGGATGAGAAGTTTAAGCCGATAACCGCTTAAGCCGAAGCTTAAGCTCATTATTGAACGGCTTTTAAGCGAATGAAAAAGTCAGCCATTCGCTGTTCATTAAGCGCAAAGCCAGCCAAAAAGGATACGCTGAGCAGCTTAATTAAGACATTCACATTTTCTATCAAAAAACCGAAAAAAATCACAACACTTAATTTTTTAAGTTGAAAAATCATGTCAGCTGCCGCGGGTTCTGGGTTCCGGCTTCTGGGTTGTTCTTTGTGTTCGCCTGTTTCCTTGGTGCTTCCTGCTTCAGTGCTTCAGTGTCGACTTCGCTTCACGTTTCACGTCTGAGTCAGACGTGAAACGTGAAGCGAAGTGAACGAAGTGATGGTAATATATAATCATATAATTTGATTTGGAAGCTTTGAAATGGTAAACCGTTATAATTTTTGAACTCTATGGTCGATTTCATGCGGAATTGAGTATAATGTTGAAAAAAAAAGCCGATAGCGAAGCGCTGAAAAGCTAATGATAAGGGCAAAAAGCTGAAGCTAAGCGAATGAGATTTTTGGAAAAACTTTTAAGTTTAAGCGAAAGTTTAAGTTTAACAGTTTAAGCTTCTCATCCCTGCTGGAAACACGTTATTGGTAACGGTTACGGTAACGGTTACATAACGGAACAAAACGTTTAAGCGTTAAGTTACTTTACGTTACGGTAATTTGATCACGTTTAACAATTCGTTACGATATCGTAACAAATGCAATTTTTCTCGTTATTTTACTGCATTAAAAAAAAAAAAATATTGAAAATTGAAAAATCTGGAAATTGCCAACCGTTCATCCTTTGAATGAGTTGATAAGATGATAAGAATAATAAGTTGATATTGTTTGATTAATAATGATCATCTTGCATCTTCACTTCTTCAGTGCCCAAGTGCAGTTTCAGTTTGAAAATTGAGATTGAAGTCGCCAAGGTTTGTACTTTGTAGCTATTTTCAATTCTAACTTTATTAATTTTTTCTTGTTGATCAAACATAGTAGTAGACTACAGATTTCTCATGATTTTCCAGTTGTACAGACATCAGAATCTGATGTGATTGGCAGTGTTGTTAGACATAACAAAACAAAATGACAAAATGACAGTTGAATTTTAGGAATTTTGTCATAATAACAAAACCATTTCTCAGTTTTGTCATATGACAAAATGGAAATGACATAACAAAAAAATGAATCAATGACAAAACAATTTTGTCATGACATTTTGTCATTCCAATATTACGTTGGTGGAAAAGAACAAGGATCAAGAAGTTAAGAAAGACTAGAAGAACATGGAATTAGTGTCTTAGAAAATGTATCTAAACCAACCTATGCATTAGGTCCTTTTTCTCAGATACTTTTTGTTAAAGAAGTGATCAGCTATTAGCCATCAGTCAAAACTTAAGAAGTCAACCCAAGCCAGAGGACAGAGGAGTGATCATGTATGATTTACTGGAAGCGTGTAGCAAACTTCAACTATCATTAAGTCGATTTGAAATTCACTTTCAAAGAAAATTTGTCCTAAATTCGACTGCATGCTGCATCATCACCAAAAAATTAAATTATACCTAATCAGTTCTACTGGCGTACTGGCAAAATAATTTTTACTCGTTTTTTTACCCTACTAAAGATAGCAGTATTTCTATTTGAAAGTACACAACATGGTCACTCACTCATTTTCACCCGCTAACAAGTAACAACCTCGCACCGCGCAGGCAATTTTGCAGTGCACTCTAGTGCAGGTTTAAATCCCAATTTCTTTTTAAGCCTCCAAGTATGCAACCTTTGTTAAAATATCATTGGTGATTGGTAGGATTGGATTGTATGTAAAAATAGTAAAATACCTGAAAATTTGTGGACATGACAAAATGATAAAACAAAAAGACAAAATATTTTTGTCATGACATAACAAAATTATGAAAAAACAAAATGACAAAACTCCAAACATGACAAAACTCATGACATAACAAAAAAAAAAAGTGAAATGCTTGTCCGACAAAATGACAAAATGACAAAAAATCGTTTTGTCTAACAACACTGGTGATTGGGTGATTAAGTCCATATTTGTTATGATTCTTAAGTTAAAATTAATTACAATGTCTATTTTCATAGTCATGCAGATTGATAACTTTTTTTTTTTTTAGTGGGTACCTATCTATTAAATAACCCCTTTGTGTTCTTTTTGTTTCTTACTTTTTTTATGTAATAAAAATAAACAAAATAAACTTGAATACTTGTTTTAATGTTCTAAATAATTTCTAATATTCTAAATTCTGATTGATATTTTGATTTCTGTTAAAATCATAGATTTTACTAGTTAACTAGTACTACTATACCAACCAATACCAACATAAAATTTATGTTATGAACCGCAGAATTGAATTTTGTATCTGAACGGTCTGAATTGTGATTTTGATTCTGAATTTTGTCCCAAAAATGTAAAATTAAAATTGTGAAACAGATTGACAAAAAAAGTTGAAAAAAAAAACCTTTTCACTTTTTAGGTTATAGCTTTGTCACAAAACAAGGAAATATTAAAAATTAAAAAAGGAAATTTACAAGGGGGGGGGTGAACCATTATAACGTTATGTAACCGTTACTACCATAACGAGAAAGTTTGCCATAACGTTATCATAACAGTAACAATACCGGAACGTTACGTTACATTATAACGAGTACCACGACGAAACGATTCCGTTATTCCAGCCCTGCCTGCAGTGGGGGAAGACTCGATGCTATAGTGCAACACCACGCTGCTAGGTCCCAAGTTCGCTGTTGCGATGCTTACGACTTGCGACGTTGCAAGTATACCCTGTGAAAAGATTCTAATGTGCTGGAGCTTTAGGTACTTTACTCCAGAGTAAAGACATTTTGGCAGAAGAGATGAAATCTTAAGCCGTATACTAAGCTGAAACTGAATCGATTAAGCCGATGAAATGGCGTTAAGTTCTAAGCAGTAAGCCAAAGCCATATTTTTCAAGGTCGCCAGCTAAAGCCAAAAGCCAAAGCTTTTTCAGTTGGCTTTCCATTACTGCACACAGGTTAGCTCCTTAGCTCAATGCGAACGCAACTGGTAATTAGTGATGTCAGACGTAACTGCATGCAACTGTTATCAGTTCTCAGTTGGACGCTATTCAGCAAAATGGAACCAACCAACATTTGTAAACAAAATGAGATTAGTATCGTTGGAAAGGGCGTAAAAAGTATAATTTTTCAAAATTGGGCCCCCGATTCAAAAATGTGTACTCACGTTGAAAAAAACTTATCAATAAAGGCTATGTTACATTAGTTTCTACATGGCTCTTAAGTTCAAATCAGGTGTTCTCAAAAAGCGGATTTTGCTAGTTGGTTCCCTTTTGCTGAACAGCGTCCAGTTATCAAACTTAGCGGTCATGCGACGCACGGACAATTTTACTCACATCGTCACGTCAGTACAATGCACAAGATGGTTTTAATTTTCGATTTTGTTCTTCTGAATTATTCATTATTCAGTATTGTCATCTCAAACTTATCAAATAATTCTTAGCTAATGTTATTTCAAACTGGTTTTTTGTCTCATCCAGGAAGTCGAAGGCCCTCACAAGAAAGTAAGTACCTACAAGTTCTGATGATATGAAGTCTCTGTAGTCCTTGGAAACAACCAATTTTTGTTGAGTTTGATCATCGGGTTACAAAAGACTTATGTTCGAAATTTTGACGCGACTTGAAGAAATTGGTATTTGCTGTACGAGTGATAATGGTATTAAAAATCAAGGCTTATGGAAGAGTCTTGAAGCAGATTATGAGAACCCGACGTTTCCGCATTCAGTTACTGGCCACCCAGTAGTATATATATTCGTCAGATGTTCCCCTTGTCTTGAAACTCATTAGAAATTGGTTGCTGGATCATTGGCTTTGTACTTTTACATTTTACAGTTATATTGAACTACTAGAATTCTATAATAACATTGATGGAAAAGAAAACACTGTTCCTCAGTAGAATATCAATGCATATGAGTACAATGTACAATGCAACACATAATGCGTTGCATACAATGATGTTACACTGCACCTTAGCGCCTTGTTATTGGGCTGACCTGCGTGTCTATAAATGTTGGCTTTTGATAATGATGCTCATCTTTCAGTAATTCCAGTCATAAAATTAAAATAATTATTAACTGAAAACAAATTGAAATATGCAGAATTTGTGATGATTTCATGTGTAAATTCAATCCCAATTCTACAAAAATGTCACCTGTACCAAGAAAAATCTTGCAACGAGACTAACCTGAACAATTGATTAATTCAGAGATCAAAACCCTATCTGGTCATCGGATTATTAAAGCTAAAGAGGTCTTCAAGGGCTCTAAATATTTGTAAGAGTCCGTAAATTACTAAAATGGGGATCTTATCTCCCATCTGAGTGGCATTAAAGTCAACCCACCTTCAGTGCAACAAATCGTTCTTCTCTCAGGATGTATGTACTTATTTCTATTTGTTATTTATTCATAAGTTGTATTTTTGCAAAGCACAGCTGAACTCATATTACATCTTCGTGTTACAAGGGTTAAAAAATATGCAATATCAATCTTAATTTGTTTCAACTTTGCTATGGTATCTGAAAGAGGACCATTTTTATCAGTTGTTGAAAGTGAAGCGCGTACTATAGAAACGCTACAGTTGACTGTAACATATACACACTAATACTAGCTACCAAGAATTTATAAAAAATTAATTAACCGTGAAAATATTGACTTCTTCTATTTTTTTTTACATAGGGACGCAAGATCTTTCTTGTTTTACAAACTCATTCGGAAAATTCCTGAATTAACTCCCTCACTGTCAAAGTAATAAGCTTGACCCTTCATTTAGTCAATCTAAAAATGACTGTCTGATAGTAGATAATTTAAAATGATCCCTCATTTTATGAATTTTAAAGTAATCTTCCATCAGTGACCCCCTCTCCCTCATTTCGCTAATCTTAAAATGAATCTCCTCGTTCTACCAGCGTTATAATGAACTTCCACATTTTCAAAATTTTTAAATTAATCCTCCAAATATGAAGATCTTGAACAGAACCCCTCGATTTTGTCACCCTTCAAATAAACTTCCTTGTTTTTTCAATTTTGACGGAATTCTCTCATTTTGCAAACCTCGCTCTCATACACTAAAAAAAAAAAAGGTTTAGTAGTTCGAAATAACTATAAAATGATGGAGGATTTTGTCGTAGGCTTTGTACAGCGATACGATACATAAGTTGAGTGGATATCCGCATATTTATAATAAAAAATATTTCACTTCCCCAGCAACTAAGTGTGAGAACATGTACGAGAATTTTTCAACTCGTGGTGTCAGGTTCTACAATTAAATTCAAGTTTCATCTAACATAATATCAAGAATTTTGGTTGTTAAGGGTTCTGCATGCAGTGAAACACTATCGTTTTACTTTTTATTCTTCGCCTCGCGCTGGTTTTTAGGAAGAAGCAAGCGAGTTTCTTATTAGAGTGTATACAATCCTCATCGATACTCGCGAATGTGATCAGATTTCAATTATTTCTGAGAAATTGAACTTCCGGCAGTAAAAAATCGCATGTACGAACAATCCTGTACATTTTCTCTACTCACAGCACAGAACAGCAATCTCAATTATTGTAAAATGAGACATTAATAGTTACTCCAAGATTATCAAGTCTCAGAGAATCTCCGTTCTCCAGCATACGATTTTGGTAAACCAAACTAAAGTAGCCTTCGTACAATTCCCAGTTCGCTATCAAGGGTACATATTACCTTATTTTATACATGGGACATTATGAAGGTATGAATTCTATACACCGCCTTAACGAAAGGTGGAAAAAGAGGTGCTTTTCTTCGAAAGCCGATCCTATTAGCATATTGGAAAAATTCTTTCTTTCAATTTTGTATAGAAATACCTTAATTTATAATAACAGAAAACCGGGTTTCCCTTTTAGAAAATATAAATTTAAGCGGTGCAGGGCTAAGGTGAATCGATATAGAGGAAAGTTCGATTGGTGTATTTTAATCTCGAAGTATTCCCCACCGACACGAAGAAGGATTTGTATGAAATAAACATTGCGATATGATTGGGATTTATTAAGTGTCACCCAACCGAGTGAGAATCTCACGGATTTAATTCCTCAGATGTTGGATGCCATCTGCAAAGTCTGGAATAAAGAAGAAATTCTACACTCGATTACTGTACACGCGTAGTATATGAAAAGTTGGGTATCACTGCGAGAAACCTGGACTGCTTGCGCGTTTTAAAGTTGGGCCAGTTGATTAGGAGCTCACTGTTAACTAATTTTCTAGCATTACTTACATTTGGAAATTTTCATTTCAAATAAGAAAAAGTCGAAATCTCCAGTACCATTCTGTTTTCCGTTACAAAATCTAACGAAATTTTAAAAATCAGTAATATATACCTATGTAATAAGCTCTCATTACCGTGGATTACTCGATATATTTTTATATACACGTACCAGGTTTGTAAAGACTATAAAGAATGTTATTTTCGACTGATTTTCGCCAAAAACACAATTTCTAAAATAATTTAAATTTAAAAAAATAGACTGAGGATTATAACGCCATCGAAACGAAAGACCCTAATTTACTCTAGACGTATGTACATATTTAGTTCTCAAAGATGATTATTATTGAAAATACAGGAGCCCATACCAAGTACCTATTAATAAATCACTTGAATAAACTTATTTGAAATATTCGAGCAACCAGAAAGGCGACTACATGGTACAATTTCCCATCAATACATAGCTGGTTTGAAATAGCCGTTAGGTAGATGGCTAGCAAAATGTACTTAATGTATGTATTTGAACAGTCCCGTGTCAATATACGTCGGCTTCTCGCGGTTGTGATTTTAGCCACGTAATGATTCATAATTATAATTAATGTGGTGATAATACTTCATTTACATTTCGATAATCAATTATAAATACGTTAACACCCAATTATTTCAGTTACCTACGACCCCTCACAACGTCTAGGGGGCAGGGACGTAGCGAAGAGTTTTTTCTGGAGGGGCAAACATTGTGAAATTCCCAACTGACTCAAGTCAAAATTCCTAAGTATCAAAATTTGTTTTATTGGCTTTAAAAAATTTCCTCCCAACTCCGGCGAAAGCTTGGGGGGCAAGCTGTCCCCATGCCCTTCTTATATACCAACGTAAATACTAGTGTATAAATGAAATCAGCGGTGATAGCACAATTTTCAAATATTCCATGAAAAAGGAAATTCCTGAAGTTATTTTTTCCACAGTTATGGATACCAGTGCTTTTGCCATGGACATGCTATCTATCGTAGTGGACAAAAGTCGCCTCTTTTTTAAATTTTGGTGCTCCCGCTCTGTAAAATTGTTGAGTATTTTCTACTATGTATAAACTAAATATTATGGAGAGGGGGAGGGTCTAGCAGAAAAAGAATGCTGCCTCTTAATATTCTCAGTTTCTGGAGAATGACCCATATATCGGTACCTACGGATGTTGCTCTCTTCTCCTGCCCCTCTTATTCAGTTGATTATCTCGAAAAACTATACATCTCTACTAATTGTTCCTTCACCCTCACGTAAATTTCATAGCAACTGATTAATTTGTACTCACGTTATCGCGACACGTAGATTTAGTTCATGTATACATAACATACACCTTGTTTGGTGCCCTGTGAGGGAATGTAAATGATCGACGATAGATGCAGGACGGGGTTGCATACAAGAAGCAGCGCCGGTAGGCGGACCTTCTACCGAGTCATTACTTCATCAGTCGGTCAATCTTCTGCCGTTCGAGAGGCTTCTCACAGATAGTTGCCTGCTGATGGCTGTTTGAAGGTCTGCTAGCTCTAATCGCACGAATACCCCTCCTGTAGCGAGGAGGGATGCATGAATATTCGGCAGTTTCATCATGCAGTGCATCTGGCTTGAGGCAGATGTACTGCAGGTGATTACTACTATGGTCTTCATCGTCGACATTTTCCCAAGATTCCCTGGAGAAACCTTGGGGTAATAGTTTCCGTGTGCAATGTCTGTCCAGAGGCAGGGCGTTACTGGCAAATTCTGTCATGAGTATCCCTGGATTCACCGAGTCGGTTTCTGCTTGAGTTGAACCACTCTTGTCGAAGTAAACATGCAATGTCTGTCCAGATGCAGGGCGTTACTGGCAAATTCTGTCATGAGTATCCCTGGATTCACCGAGTCGGTTTCTGCTTGAGTTGAACCACTCTTGTCGAAGTAAACACCAAGCGCTCTCCTTGGTCCTTTCAGAAAAAACTGGGCTTACCCGTTGCCACTGTGGTGCTGAATGGTAACTTAAACTGTGACCGGCATTTCAACCGAACCTCGAAGTCTTATGGCCGCTTTAGGGCTTTGATTACCGCTTACTATTCTATGTGTGATGATCGTACAACCAACTTTTGGTTAATTCTGTATGTAGGGTGTGCCAATTCACAATTTTTTTCTTCTGGAGTCCAGAACGAATTCGGCTGTTATGCCATCTTCACTGGAATACCCTTACACTTTTTCTCTTTGTCATCCTGTACTCATAGTGATGATGTGTAGTACCGTATGGTAAACCTATTTGGTGTGTTCCTATTGGTTGTCTGTGGTTGTGTAGTCTGTCCAACCAGTGGATCTCATGTTATTAATTGAAATAGGTTTTCGCTTTGAAAGTTAGTTGTTGTGTTTATTAGGTTGTTTTGTTTTGTTTTTGCCTTTATTATCTCTGGTTGTTCTTTTAATTTTCTTTTTTTGTGTTGTTCTCTATGTGTAAAATTTTGTATTTTTCTGTTAACTTGTGGTTGTTGTGTCCCTGGTCGTTGCAATGTTTTCCAAAAAGTGATTTGTCATCCTTTAACTTCTGTGACTTTTCATGTTCTTTTATTCTGGTAGTGAATTTTCTGCCTGTTTCTCCTATGTGGGTCATGTCACAGTGTTCACAGTCCAGTTGTCCCTGCCCTTTGTTTCTGTTTTGTCATTGTTTATTTGTTTGATGAAAGATGGTCTGTGTCTGATTCCGAATTTTAGGTTGTATTGGTTGAGTATTTCCTGTATTTTGTAAGTATACGTTCCTGTGAATGGTATTGCTCTTGCGTATTTGTCTGTTTTTGTGGTTGTTGGTTCACTCACACTCCAACATGGACACTAAACTTTTGGTTCGTTAGTTGCTCCGGGCTCTTGTTTCCAGGCTGTCGCGTGGAGAGCTTTTGTCAAAGGAAACTCCTTATTGGAAAGGCTAATTCCACGTGTTGCAATTCCGTTGCAAAGTACTGTTGGGTCTCTTGGAGAGACAAGTTCACTAGTTGCAACTGGGTTGCCGTGACCATTTCTAGGACTTCAGAAGGAGGCAAGGTCCATCCTTGCAACTTTGGAGCGTTCGCGTTTTTGAACCGTTTAGCCGCAGATATTACAAACATTCATGGAAGTTCCCTATGTTCTGCGTAGTCCGGAGAACAAGACGTGGAAGTAGATCCTGTCATTTCCGAACCCAAAGGAATGGCATCATCCCTATATACATACTTGTATTGTATACGTACATGGGTGATTCTACCAGTAGAGAGGTTTTCTAACTTCCAGTATTTCAAATAATTTTTGGTATTCTTTTGTTGTAATATAAGGGTTGGTGGCTCTGACTACGATCCGGTCCTACTATGACGGCCTGTCACTACGCTTACTCACCTAACCTAAAACCCATTGCTGATACTTCGTCATTAGGTCATTACCTGTGGTTGTTAGTTCAATGTGCTCAACGCGTAATATGGTGTTAGAAGCCCTTCGGTTGTGTCACGTGTCTAATGTTTATTACAAGTCTTCTACATACAACGTACGTTTTATTATTTCCAAAGTCGGTGCAGTAAGCTCTTGCAAGCTCTGAGGATTCCACTACGTGTAATAACATTTTTTTCTAAGTGTTTTCTTTTTAGGTATTTTATTCATTCATATTTTACCTACTCAAAACTAGATACCTGTCTACGCTTAGAAATTCATTTTCGGTAATAATTTTTCAATTAGGAAAAAGAAACACCTTGACACAGGGTAATGCTAAGTACACCATAGTAATGAAAAGTTTTATAATATAATAATAATAATAATAATTGAGAAATCAGCTGTATTCAATTCAGTATCTAGGCAAATTTCTTCATTAATACGAAACTGTCTTCTCTCGCCAACTGAGAAGGAATAAGAAGGGATTATTTGAGTGATACCAGTGCTTTCGCTATGGACATGATGTCTATCGTTGTGGACAAAAGTCGCCCCTTTTCTTAAATTTTTGTGCTCCAGTTTTCTAAACTTGTTGAATATTCTCTACTGCATACACAAAAAAAGAAATGCCTTCTTAATATTCTCTGTTTCTGGAGAATGACCCGATCGATTTCAGACTCGGAGATCAGAAGTAGGTGATATACTGTCAATAAGCTCCCTCCCGCTCAAATTAAGAGAGAGTCTTATACAAAAGATGAACTTTGTATATATTAAAACGTATGCAAAAAATATATAATGGAGGCGGGGTTGCATACAAATGGATATAATAATTTTGGAACCCAATATCAAAAGTGGGTAGTTTCCACAACCCCCGCCAATCTTAATCGTGGATCTTGGGAACGTGAACCCAAATAGCCTACCAAGAGTGGGGGGACTCAAGGAAGGCTGAGAAGTATCAAAATAAGGATGAGAATTCTTTTGCTGTTAGTTTTCATGGGGAGGGGGGCTAAAGCCCCGAGCACTTCTTCCTATTTGCACCTAAGCTCTTGGAAGTTCATCTTCGTTATTTCGAAACAAATGCACTTAGAAGGCAATTTCTAAAACCCGTCGATTCTGTGATTTCAAGTAATTTAGAACGAGAAACGCTTCTCTGCGGAGTTAGAAAAATCCCTTCCAGAGAAGCAAAAGAAATTATTCATCATTCAACGATGGCGTGGATATCAAAGAGCCAACAAAAAATAACTTTGTAACGACCGGTTTTTCGAAAGAAAGGAAAAAGAAATAAAAATCCAAAGCATGTGATCCATTCCGAACATCTTGATATTTCAAAAACATAAGCGTGGAATTCTCTTCTTTTTATCCTTCTGGAGGGATGTGAGCTAAAACAAGAACATGAAAGAAAAAAGAAAGGAAAAGATGAGAAATTAAAAAAAATTTGTGGAGCTGGCCTCATCGTTGTCAGATATTTCGAATTCGGTATTTAAAAATACGAGGTACTTTTTTTTTTATCAAGAAAAATGATGAAATTCCTGTCCAACGAAAATATTTTTAATAAACAAGATACCTATTCCCCCTTTTCTTTTGAGCTATAAAAACGTAGGGAGCTTGTTATGAAGTTAGTAACTTGTTTTCAATAAGGCGAAACAGCATCGTCTTTACCGTTTTCTGTTATCAACGCGTATTATCATCCTGTAATGTCCTTGTTTTTCCCTTTTTGTGTTCGACTTCGTATTTTTTTTTTATTTTTTTACTTCGTCTCTTCGGATACCGAGGGAAAATTTTTATCGTTATTTTTACATCCTTGACTGGTATTTTTCGGCAATAACATCTGAATCAATATCAAAGATTTTTGAACGGTTTTATTTTTCATGGATGAACAATTAGCAGTCGAAGGGCTGTTATTTGCGCATGAATAGGTGACGTTCCAAAGTTTTTTCACCTGTGCTTACTGATACAGAAATGGAAATCCACTCATACCCTCTACTCGAAATGCTCTTTTGTTTCAAACACGCAGTATTAAGCGGACCTATTTCTTTTAACGAAATACGCTAGTTCTACTGCTCATGCGGTGTAGACGAAATGATGGGGTAAAAAATTTGGTATTTCCGGAAATATGACGACTGGGACAGGAGAATCCAAAACTGCAATGTTTAAATATTTGTGACCAGGATAGGAAAAAGCTTCTTGGCATCAAAAACAAGTTTATACGGCTTCTTCTTTGAAATCAGGATAACCCTTGAACATTTCCACGCGTTAGGAAAGACATTACTTCTTATGCAAAGGTTATATAAAAAAGTCATAGGCTGCTCTAGGAATTAACTACATACGAGAGAACATTTGTCAGGGCCTAACGAGTATCAGGTTTTTAATTTGGATATAGCCATTCGTACTCGTACATCTTTTTGAGATATATTTGTCACAGATGTTGGTGAGTTTGAAGTGGGAAAGCCCTCTTAATGATGAAGTATGGGCTGTCACTGGTACCGTATTATTCACATACACAGAGCAAAAAAAATCCGCAAACGTATTTGCTATATCACTACCTATTCTTTCGACTCCATCTGCATCTCGAAAGAGAGACGTACCCCAATTTTCCCTTGATTTCCTGTTGTTGATATTTTACCACTTCACAGAGTTATATCGTTTATGGGGGCTTATTCACCTTTCATAACTCTGTGAAGTGGTAAAGTAGCTGAAGAAGATGATTATCATCTTCATAAGGTCTATGCATCTGTGTTAAAAAGTAATAATTCTTAACGGGGATATCTTGAACTCCATTTTGAGCAATTCTAATCCAGATACAAGAAAATTGCTAATTATCTTTTTTATGGGAAATTTAGTGTACAATCTACTGTACATAAAAAAACTGCTTTCGCGAAGCGAAAGCAGTACCGACTTTTCGGCCTTCGGCCGAAAAGCACTCGGAACTCGCTTCGCTCGTTCCTCGCAGTAGTAGCGAAAAGTACTCGGAACTCGCTTCGCTCGTTCCTCGCGAAATCAAGACACTGTCGACACGTTTTAAGTCGTTAACGTTATGGCGTTTTTTGAGCTACGGGTTAATACCATTGGAAGCCGCGAAAACCGAGAAAAATGCAAATTTCGAACGACCGTTTTATTTTGAAAGCAGAACTGTATGTATCATGAAAGTGTGTTGATCGAAAGAGAAGAGAAACTGCAAGGAGATCTGATTCCTGCGACCGACCGACTGACTTTTTAGAAACAGGTAAAAAAAGAACAAAAAGGTAGAAAGAAAGGAAGGAATGAGTGAGCGAGCGGGAGAGCGAGAGAGAGAGAGAGAGAGAGAGAGAGAGAGAGAGAGAGAGAGAGAGAGAGAGAGAGACAAAAGAGAAATGAAGCTGTTTCGGATGCGAATAGACTGAGGGAGTATGACAATAGTGGAAGTTAAAAAATGCAGTTTAAAAAAGGAATCCGGGGTTGCCAAGTCAGGTCGAACAGAATGCAGTGGCGATGAGTCGATTTTGCTAAATTCGTGAATATACTTAATATGATACAATATGATACAGAAATATACATTAGCAAGGGGAGGATCACCGCAGTACTCCCCCCCTAGCGGAGCGAATAAAAAAGAATAACAATTAATGATCTACATAAAACAAAAAATAAAACAGTAAGTAACAACAAACAAAATAACAAAATAAAGCAAAAAAATAAATAAATCGAACTAAAAAGTAGAACTGAAAAATTAGAAATGCAAAAGAAAATTGTAACACAAAACTTAATATTTATTAGCGAAATGTTTGAATTTGTGGACAGGGATTGAAACGAACGACTGGTTTACTAATACGGCCGGAGCGCGTCTGTACAACTGGAGGAGGTTCGACTTGAGGATGAGGAGTTGAATTTGGAGGAGGCAATTTTGCGTGCGTGTTCTCTGTTACAGATTGAGCTGAAGAAGTGTGAGTGAAATTTGTGTGCGTGTTCTCAGTTGCAGTTTGAGCTGGAGAAGGGTGAGTGAAATGCGGCTTGAGTCGATCAACAGAGATGTTGGTCGGCTTGCCTTTGCGATCAATAGTGAAAAATTTGTCCGTCCGTTCGATAACACGGAACGGCCCTGTGTACGGAGGAGTAAAGGGTGGCCGTACACGGTCGTCGCGTACAAAAACGTGTTTGCAGGTTGAGAGACCGGGAGGAGTGTAGGAGCGTCGATTCGAATCATGATGTGAAAGGTCTCGGAAGCGTTTCACTGCTTCGGAAGTCCTCTCAAGTATTTCGTGACGATGTACGGCAGGATTTGGTGCGAACAAGTCGCCAGGCAGACGTAACTCCTGACCGTACAACGCTTCAGCAGGTGAAAGATGGCTGTCAGAATTTACAGATATGCGGAGAGCGAGAAGGATCATTGGTAGGTGCTGTGACCAGTTGCGGGCATCAGATTGAGCTGTGATTGCAGTTTTGAGAGTGCGGTGAAAATTTTCGATTAGACCGTTAGCCTGAGGGTGGTATGAAGTAGTTCGTATTCGTCGGATTCCAAAATATTGTTGCAGGTTGTGCATAAGTTCAGACTCGAACTGTCGGCCCTGATCGGTTGTGATGGTGACCGGAGCTCCGAAGGGGGAAATCCACCTCTCGACAAACGCCTTAGCGACTGAATCCGCTCGCATGTCAGAAAGGGGAACCACTTCCGGCCAACGGGTAGCTCGGTCAATCATGGTTAGGCAGTAAGAATAACCATTAGAAACAGGAAGTTCGCCTATAAGATCGAGATGTACGTGTTCGAGACGTTCTGCTGTTTGAGGGATTGGAGTGAGAGGTGAGATGGTGTGACGAGTGATTTTACATCTTTGGCACTGAGCACAAGTGCGTACCCAGTCACCAATGTCTTTTTTGAAGCTCGGCCAGACGAAACGAGATGAAAGAAGGTGCCGAGTCTTCAGTAGTCCAGGGTGAGCTAAATTGTGATATTGAGCAAAAATGCGATGACGTAGAGGTTGAGGTACAAATGGTCTTTTATGGCCTGATTTCGAGATATCACAGTATATTTCATAGTTATTGACAGTGAATTTTTTCATTTTGAGAGACGTTGATGGAGTCTGTAATAAATTTTTTAATTCCGTGTCTGCAGATTGAGCGAGAGCCAGTTCTTGTGTGGTGACAAGGGTGGAGTCATAGATCGCTTCGACGCGGGAAAATGCGTCAGCAGTCTCATTACAGTCACCCTTGATGAAGCGAATGTCAGTGGTATACTGTCCAATGAAGTCCAGATGTCGAAACTGTCTAGGTGTAGCTTTGTCTGGCTTTTGAGAGAAGGCGAATATGAGAGGTTTGTGATCAGTGAATACGGTGAATTCGCGTCCTTCGACGAGATGACGGAAGAATTTGATTGCAGAGTAGATGGCGAGAAGTTCTCTGTCGTCTGTCGAGTAAGCTTGTTGAGTAGGAGTGAGTTTAGAGGAGTAGAACCCTAACGGCTCTTGTACACCATCCGAGCGAACTTGATACAGGGTCGCGCCGATAGCAGTACTCGAGGCGTCGGTGCAGAGGTGAAGAGGAGAGTTATTATCAGGATAAGTGAGAGAAGTAGCATCAGCTAAGCTCTGTTTGCATGCGTCGAAGGCTTGTCGAAGTTCGTCAGTCCACTGTATAGGTGTCTTGTCGTTCTTCTTACTGTTGTGAAGAAGGTTGGTGAGAGGAGCTTGGAGTTCGGCGGCATGTTTGAGGAAGCGATGGTAGAAATTAAGGATTCCAAGGAAGCGTCTTAATGAGGATATATATATATCTTGCGGTAAAGGATACGAGGATAAGGATTCGACTTTGGATTTGAGCGGAGAAATACCAGAAGCGGAAATTTCATGACCGAGGAAAGTAAGTGAGGACTGGCCAAATACCGATTTTGAAGCGTTGATAGTGATGTTGTACTCTGAAAAACGGTCTAATACGATTTTTATATGTTTCTTATGATCTGCCTCTGATGAACTGGCTATGAGGACATCGTCTAAATACGCGTAAGCAAAGGGAAGGTCGCGCAAGACCTCGTCAATGAAGCGCTGAAATGTCTGAGCAGAATTACGCAAACCGAAAGGTAATCTTGAGAATTCAAATAAACCAAACGGAGTAATGACAGCTGTTTTCTTGATTTCTTCTTCATTAACGAGTAGCTGATAAAATGCACGGACAAGGTCCAGACGTGAGTAGACGGAAGTGCCAGCCAATGAAAGAGCGAAGTCATGAATGTGAGGAACAGGATAAGAATCATGAACGGTGGCGGCGTTGATTGCGCGGTAGTCACCGACACAGCGCCACGTGCCGTCAGATTTTCTCACCATGTGAAGAGGGCTTGCCCAAGGGCTAGAAGAGGGGCGACAGATGCCCAGATTAACCATGTTTTGAAATTCTGTTTTGGCTATTGCAAGTTGAGCTGGAGACAAGCGACGAGGTCGAGCGGAGATAGGAGGGCCCTTGGTGATGATATGGTGTCGGATTGAGTGCTGGACAGGAGGGAAATTTGAATCTGGAGGAAGAGTGAGTCGAGGATAATCTTTAAGTAGATCGTGGAATGGAGAGGAGTTTGGAGGCAATGAAGAAATTCCAAGTGTTGGACTATCTTCAGAGCGGCATTTTGAATGTAAGCCAGTGAGGCCGTCAATTAGGACGCAGTTACGGATGTCTGGAATGAGGCTGTAATGATGCAGCAGGTCGGCACCAATTATGGGTCTATCAACCTTGGCAATCACAAATTCCCACGTTATTGGGCGCCGAAGACTTAAGTTTAAAGTTAAGTTCCGGCGACCGTAAGTGGGGATTGGTGTGCCGTTGGCCGCGTAGAGCACCAAATTGGATGGTTCCGCTTGGGAAGAGAGAGGCGGGAAGATCGAAATAGTGGCACCAGTATCGATAAGGAAGCGTAATTTAGAAATTTTATCAAAAGCTAGAAGGCGGCGTGAAGATGGTCGTCCATCGGTTGCCGCCAAAACCGAGGGCCAATTTAGTTTTTTGGAGGCTGATCTTTCATTGAGCAATCTTCACCTGAGTCGAGTGCTTTGCATTTACGGGCTTTTTCACCAAATGTATAGTGGTAATAGCAAAGTTTAATGCCTGCAGGTACTTGGGAGGGTTCGAATTTAGCACGAGAGTCACGACTGGGGCTACGGGAACGGTGAGAGCTAGAGCTAGGGGAACGATCACGGGAGCGTCCACAATTACAATGAGCAGTATTTACACGTGTCGGAAAATTATTAGCTACTAATTCGGTTAGTTTTCTCATTTGCTCAGTCAACAAATTGAGGTGTTGCTGAGTTGCAGTGTCAGCTGTACGAGTGTGGACAGCACCAATGGACAGATTGGGTGCAACGGGTGAATAAGCCAGCATGCGGTCAGCCATTTCGCCAATTTTATCTAGATTTTCGGTGGACGCTGCGAGGACAAATTGAGCCTGTTCTGGTAGGCATTGAAGGAACATGGGGCGAAGAAAAGCGTCTTCAATTTTGCCGTCAGCTAAGGTTCGCATCTCGCGTAAGAGCTGTGATGGACGACGGTCGCCAAGCTTGAGATCTTTAAGCAGCTTACGGGCATTATGTTCAGGCGAGTCGGCGAATTGATTGATTAGACGTTTTTTTAGGGCTTCGTACTTGTTGGCTTCCGGGGGATTGGTAAAAAAATCACTGACCTGAGAAAGTACAGATGGATCGATACGTGCCTGGATGTATGCGTAGCGTAGATCGTCTTGTTCGATTTTATCAATCAGGAAGATAGACTCGAGCTGTCGAAACCAACTCACAGGATCTTTCTCACTGAACGGCGCGGGCAAAAT
Organism: Acanthococcus lagerstroemiae; assembly: GCA_031841125.1. NCBI lineage: Eukaryota > Metazoa > Arthropoda > Insecta > Hemiptera > Eriococcidae > Acanthococcus > Acanthococcus lagerstroemiae. Next base: position 28,755,955 of record CM063114.1, read on the forward strand.
TAAAGCACGTTGTTGTGCCATCGCAGTTTTTGAATTTACAGAAATCGCACTAGAATCACTATGTTCGCAAATCACGTCGAGGTCACCAATTGTAGCGTTTTTTGAGCTACGGGTTAATACCATTGGAAGCCGCGAAAACCGAGAAAAATGCAAATTTCGAACGACCGTTTTATTTTGAAAGCAGAACTGTATGTATCATGAAAGTGTGTTGATCGAAAGAGAAGAGAAACTGCAAGGAGATCTGATTCCTGCGACCGACCGACTGACTTTTTAGAAACAGGTAAAAAAAGAACAAAAAGGTAGAAAGAAAGGAAGGAATGAGTGAGCGAGCGGGAGAGCGAGAGAGAGAGAGAGAGAGAGAGAGAGAGAGAGAGAGAGAGAGAGAGAGAGAGAGACAAAAGAGAAATGAAGCTGTTTCAGATGCGAATAGACTGACGGTGTATGACAATAGTGGAAGTTAAAAAATGCAGTTTAAAAAAGGAATCCGGGGTTGCCAAGTCAGGTCGAACAGAATGCAGTGGCGATGAGTCGATTTTGCTAAATTCGTGAATATACTTAATATGATACAATATGATACAGAAATATACATTAGCAAGGGGAGGATCACCGCAACGTTTTAAAAAACGCAAATGTCGACAAGGACTAGTGGTATTCGGCTGAAATGTTTAAGGCCATTCACGTTTTAAAAAACGCAACTCTCGACAGGGAATAGTATTATAATAAAAAAAATATAAAACTACCCGGCTATCAAAATTAGAGTTCGTATAAATTTGAAATCGATACATTCAAGGCGGAAACGTGTAAGACCGAAACATTTGTATAATACAACAAAACTACGCGGCTATCAAAATTCGATTTCGTATAAATTAAATCCCAAACAACATCGAGTACATAAGTCGCCTTGCGCTTCTTATGCTGAACTTAAATTGAGGAAACTCGTGAACGACTCAACCGATTGTCATCAAACTTTCACCAATACAACTTCGAGTACTTCTCTATAATATACCAAAATTTGGAATCAAATGATTCGATAGTTCCTGAGATTTTTGTGCCACAAATTTTGTCCTCAAGGAAAACTCACGAACGGCTCGACCGATTGCCTTCAAAAGCTTATTTTAACAACTTCGAGTACTTCTCCATAATATACCAAAATTTGGAATCAATTGATTCAATAGTTTCTGAGATTTTCTTCCCACAAAATTAAGGTGTACATATATATATATATATATATATATATATATATATATATATATATATATATATATATATATATATATAGGAAACCTGAAATTCAGCCACTATTACAGTCGTGTTCTAAACACTCTGAAACGCAAAAAAAACATTGCCCCCGCCCCCAACTTCACAACTGTGACGAGTGTAATACCTCCCTTTTCTTCGAAAAGTCGGTAAAACAGTAGCTTAAGAAAACAAGTTTCACGGGAAATTGAAAGGAATGTTCACATTTTCCGATATAATTTGTACTAAAATTGATTTTATGAACACCCTGTTGAACCGATTTTGACCTTTTCTTTTTTTGTGGTGACCACAATTACCCTCTACTATTACCTACTGGTACCATTTTTCTGTCCATCTCCAGTCGTGAGAAGCAAAAAAAAAATTCAAAGATGGAAAACTTTTCAAACTTTGATCATAACTCAGCCACTTCAAAAGTAAGAGTATGAAAACATATCTACATATTGTCGGGGTAGGTTGCCTACATACCAGGTGGGTTATTACAAAAGAGAAACTCTGTATTATAAAACTTTTCATTACTATGGTGTACTTATTATTATCCTGTTAAGTTTTTTTTTTCTTTTCTTTTCTTATTGGAAAATTAATAACAAGAATGAGTTGTAACTATACTAAACTAACCGCATGTCCAGCCTGGGCCAATCGAGGGAAGAAAAAAAAGGCAATGAGTTAGAAGAATAGCGTGTTCTATAAGAGATCACTTGCCGGCAATGCAGTCATGCAGGAGACAAAAGACGTTTGTTAGACGTTTGCGTCGTGCTACACAGGAAATGTAGCTAGGCAGGACAGTTTATACAAAAATGTACATTCGCGGAGAGGGGGTGGCCGCACTACGCACAAATATTAGATGCGGGTTTCCTTGTATACTGGAACATCGGATTTCTTTTTTTAAATTAATAATTAATTAATTTAATCGATTCACGGGATTTGAGAGATTATACCAGATATATGAAGGCAAATAATAATAATAAACAGTAAGCTTTATTTACCTAAATCATAGATTGATTCGTACATATGCATATATTGATTGTTTTTCCCATAAATATTCAAGATAATTCATGGTAAATTTGCCCATATTTGGATATAAGCCTCCCAATTTCAGCTTATACGCTGCAAACTTTGGCACCTCTCTCCCATATGCTAGTCCACTGTGACGTAAATTTGTGTATTTGAAGAGGAAGCTGGATCGTTTAAACCTAGGGGAAGTTACGTCAGTACTTACGAGAAAAAGGACTGTCTAAATTTAGTTCCACTATAGAAAACGTTAAATGCCCCAACTCGGTTTTTGGACACCGCGAGGCATAACGTCCACAAAAATCTGTCGTTGAATTCACAACCACCTAAAAGGAAAAAGAAAAACGATAAAAGTTGGCAACCCAACACACTTTTCTTCAACTGCCGGGGACTAGCCAGCGAAGAGAGGCTGATAGACCTGGAAAAGGCGCTAGGCAAAATTAAATACGACATATTAGGCCTCAGCGAGGTTAAAAGAAAAGGGGAGGCTTTCCAAAAACGTAAAAATGGCAACATATTATTTTATTTCTATGGTGAAACAGTAGGATATAGGGGGCGAGCTTTTATATAAATGAAAATATTACAGATAGAATATACGAACTGAATGATATTTCGGAGAGAACTGCCCTATTAAAACTTAAAATTAATCATTAAGAAAAAATCCAAATAATACAGGTATACGCCCCCCCCCCCCCCGCTGAATGCTGATCCAGCTGAGGTCGACAATTTCTATCTGTAACTTAATAACACCCTACATCAAAACAATGAAAAGACTACTATTGTCATGGGGAACTTTAATGCAAAAATAGGCCTAAATAACACAAATAGTGCAAGCATAGGAAAATTTTCTACAGGCCTGTCAAATGAAAACGGTTTCAAATTAACAGAATTTGTAGAGCAAAACGACTTGAAAATAATATCGTCCTTCTTTAAGAAGAAAGCATCGAGGAAATGGACTTGGAGGTCCCCAAATGGGCCTAAAAAAATTGGAATAGACCACTTTCTGACAAACAAACTTAGTATGGTAACACATATAGAGATATTATACAAATTTGATTTCTCATCGGATCACAGGCCAGGGAAATGTAGCCTCAAGCTCCCACTCAAACCATGGAATAAAAATGTAAATAAAATGAAACCGAAACTGATTATTCCAACCCGTAAGGTTAGTTTAGCAAACGAAATTTTGGCAAAAGAATTAAAAATGAAAGAATTTGAAAAAATTGACCAAGCACAGAATATGTATAATGCTCTGGAAAGGGCCATTCAATATACGGTAGGCAAAGTGGGTATCAATAGCATCACTACAAAAACTGATGACAAACTTTCTGACGCTACAAAAAAGCTTATAGAAAGAAGAATAGAATGGAAATAGCAAACCACAAAAATCAGCCCTGGAAAAGATTAAATTCAGCGAAATAAAGAAATTAGTGAGGGAGAAAATACGATATGATATCAAAAGATACGATGAAACAATAGTAGAAGAAGTAGTTAAAAATACCAACTCAACAAAACTTGCTACGAAGTGGACCCAGAGGGGGACCCCTATGTTCATCAAGTTGAGAGATGCAAGGGGCAAAGTTAAATACGGCAGGGACAAAATCTCAGAAATAGCAACATCCTTCTATAAAAATTTATGTGCGGAAAGAAGGAATCCAGTCCCTAAGGCACACAAAAATGTCAAAAATAGGAAGAAAGCTATCCTTCATAAGAGAAGAAGTTGAAAGAGTATTAAAAGAACTGAAACTGAACAAAGCCCCAGGCCCAGACGGTATTGACAACGATGTAATTAAAACCTTGGCAGAAAGTCTAACAAAGCCCCTGGTAAAAATATTCAACGAAGTAATAAAATCAGGTACCACACTCGCACAATCGAATATATCGGAAATTAACCTGTTGTATAAGAAAGGGGATAGAGCAGAAATTGGAAATTACCGACCGATCAGCTTATCAACTAATCTAGGGAAGCTCTTTATGAAAACGGTTAAAAACAGAATCTCCAACACACTGGACCATCAGCAATCAATTGAACAAGGGGATTTAGACGCAATTTCACAAAAATAGACCACATTCAAACGCTCAATCAAATTATCGAAAAAAAAAGAAGGGAATATAGCATTGAAATTTGGAGGTCTGGTTGGCCGAGTGTATAGCGCGTTGGTCTCAGAATCCGAAGGTCCCGGGTTCGAACCCACGTAGCGACTCGCCAGAATTTTCGACCTAGGCCGGTTTTTTGGCCAGAAGGGAAGAGGGCTAAGATAGCCCTAACAGCCTCCCCGACATCTCTGAAGTAATGCTCGAAAGGGCGGATTCCAGGACTCGGATGGAGAGCAAATTAGAAAAAAAAAACAGCATTGAAATTTGGCTAGTATTCGTCGACTTTAACAACGCGTTTGACTCCGTATATCGCGATAGGCTATGGCAGGTCCTGGCAGAGCGAGGGGTACAAATAGAATTTATTGACGTCCTAGAATACCTGTACAGCCATTCATCTGCGTATGTAAAAACAGATATCTCAGGCACCCTTTTCCCCATCGAAAGAGGAGTGAAACAAGGGGACCCACTCTCGTCGAGTTCATTTAATTTTATTTAGAACACATATTTAGAGAGATGAAGTGGGAGGGAAAGGGTCTCAAAATTTTAGGCCAAAACCTAACTAATTTAAGATTCGCGGATGATATAGTCCTCGTGGCAAAAAAATTACAATGAAATGATCAAAATGACAGAGGACCTGAAACATCAAAGCAACAAATTTGGACTATCTATGAATATAAAAAAGATAAAATTCATGGCAAATAGAAAAGGGATAAACGAATTCTGGTTAGATGGAGCAAGGGTGAGCAGGGTAGACGAATACAAGTACCTAGGACAAACTTTAAAATTCGAAAACAACATGGACGGAATCATCAGAGAGAGGATCGCCAATGCATGGAAAAGCATTCTGAAAGAATAAAATGTTCTTAAAAAGCAAAATGAAAATTGGTTTGAAAACAAAAATTTGGGAAAGCTGTGTTCTATCAGTTTTAACCTACGGGGCCCAGATGTGGTCTCTAACTAAAAGACAGATACAGCGTATTATCAAGATATACTATAATGAAACAAAATTTAAACAGGGCCTTTTCCCTTCAGTATTGACATAACTCCCCTCGTGAAATTCCACGTTAAGGAGCATTCTAGGCATCAGGTTAAAAGATACGAGTAGAATCGCGGCGAAAAGCTCTGGACCCCGAGGGAGTATAAAAGAAAAAGGGGCCACCCCCAACGAGATGGATTAATGAGATCATTGACCTGGTGGGACCATGCTGGACAAGAACAGCAGCCTACAGGGTGGGATGGTGGAAGACGACAGAGACATATGCCCTGCGGTGGGCGGATTAGGTATAATGGCTTACTGCATAGCCCAACACGTGCAACAAATTAAAAAATGTCAATAAATAATTATAAGCCGTATACCACCTAATCAGGGTCAAATAAAATAATAAAATAAAATATAAAAAGTTAACTGGAGGAAATCGAAATTTTGAATGCAACTGAAATTTATTAAATATAAAATTCTACAGTTTTAATTATACAGTACAGGTAATAGAAAATTTTAATGCTGGTCTACCAGCATATTGGACTCGGCTTTGGATGTCTGAGGTTCAGACCTAACGACAAACAAACATTTGTCAGTCTGAGAATTAACGAAAAGGAGAAAAATTTGGCCCCATTGGGCGAATGTTCGAGGAAATCGAACGGAATTCCTCGTGGCAGTCAAATTATTTTGATCGACATGTATATTTTCAATTCAAATTTTGTTGACTGATGATGATGACTTTAGAAAAACTTGTCCGAACCGAATTACGAGAATTACGCATTCACGAGAACTATGTTCCAGATTTCTTAGAAGTCAATACTTTTACTGACCTGTATATCCATAACTTCAATTTCTGCCTCATCCATGTCGTCGAAAATTTCTACACAGATTTTGCGTTAACTCAAACATTAACTTAAAGAAATTCTAGAATACAACAGCGGCGAGAGTTCGATGTAAGCCGAAACGAAGACATTCCTGTCCCTTGCTTCTTCTTTCGTGCCTTGACCGGTTCCGATCTTGGGCATCATCCTGTGGCGACGTGAACGATTTCTCTGAATGCTTCGCAGTTGCCTGTGGAGTGGAAAGGTGTTTCAACATCGCAACCTGTCCACTTTCTGATGTTGCGCAGCCAAGAGAAGCTCTTTCGTCCTATTCTTCGCTTTCCCTCCACTTTCCCCATCATTATGGTCTGTAGCAGTTCGTATTTAGGTCCACGCATTATATGTCCGAAATATTATATTTTTCTTTTTTTAACTATGTTCAGCAACTCGCGCTCCCGTTTAACCATTCTCAAGATCTCGCTGTTTGGCTTCTTCGCGGACCATGGAACTTTCAGAATCCGGCGGTAGCACCACATCTCAAACGCCTCTATAGTTTGTTCATCATGTCCGCCTTCAACGTCCATGTCTCGCATCCGTACAGTAACACCGACCATACATAGCATTTCACTGCCCTAATTCGGGTGTCAAGCGACAGGTCTTTTGTCGTCAATGTTTTCCTCCTTTTTAATAGAGGCGGCTCTTGCTTGTCCGAATCTGCAACAGATCTCATTTTCGGGATCGTCTGTTCATTGATCCAGAGGCTCCAAGGTATTTGTATTTTCTAACCTGCTTCAATCGACCGTTCGCCAGAGTTATCTCCACTTCGTCTAGTTCCTCACCAGAAACCACCATGACCTTTGTTTTCTTCACGTTAATGGTGATGCCGTATCTTCCGGATGCTTCCTCGACAGCCCGTATGAGTGTTACTAGGTCTTCCTCCTTTTCGGCCAAAAGTACTGTATCATCCGCGTACCTAACATTATTCATCGTTTCGCCACCGATTTTGACGCCCTCGTTGCGATTTTCGAGTGCCTCATCGAAGGCCTGCTCTGCGTAGATGTTGAATAGAACGGGAGACATTATGCAGTCCCTAGGCACCCTAAAATATTTATTTCCTTCGTATAGCCAATTATTTTTGCACCATCAGATACCAGCCAATAATTTTCTACCATCACCGTCAACCTGACGTATTCTTCAACAAAGTGAAGAAAACGTGAACGGAGTTGAAACTTTTTTTTCAGAAATACGCTAATCTAATGTGAGGGCAACCCTGCTCAGGTTCAATATGATTTGGGGTTTTAAAATAATTTATTATATTAAAATTATGATAATTATTAAAGGGACCCATTTATTGGCCCACAATGGTAATGTTGAATTCACGAAAGAAATATGCTGTTTGCACGAAATATATAAATGACAAGCGCAGTAACGAGTACGAAACAGAAAAAGAAAGAGTTTGAAGAAAAAATTAAACTTCAGAACGCAATATAATTTACTTACACGATAAAATAAAATACGCCCGGAATTTTAATACCTTCTACACACAATGAAAAAAAGAGACACGATATTACTGCGCCCGAAATAAAAAGTTCAAATTCTCGGCCTCCATCATACTTGCCACAAATTTACAATTGCGCACAAATTAATGTCAAAATCAAATTTTGGAGCAATAAAAATCTATGAATCTATCCTCCCCCTCTTCAGGAACTAGATTAAGAGCCAAACCGATATCAAAAACGAATTCGTTGAGTTCGAAACCCCTCCGATGATCTCGATGGGGTCATTCGCATAAATAATAGGTCTAAAAATTCCTAATGTACTGTAATAAAGGGTAATTTTTACACGCCCACTCTTTTTTTGTTCTCTCAACCCGAGCCCTGAAATCCGGCCTTTCGACCATTACCTCAGAGCTCCTCTCTATGGCGTTTCTAGAGTACTTAAGAACAAATTTTTAATGACCGTTTTTATAGAAAATTGGATCCCTCTTAAACTCATTGATCTCCTATCTCCACGAGTGATGACGTATAATTTTTGTGTTTAAACAACATAATATACCGTATGCAAGTCATTTCGTGATATCGATTTTAAAACTCGTCATTTAAACTTTCTTTTCGTGGCTTCACATTTCGTTCAGTCACACTTTTTATTTCGTGCTATTTAATACTTCCCATTATTAAATAAACCTGCGTAGGAGTTTTCTACAGTCGAACCTCGCTAAGTGGTACCTGGATAAGTGGAAAACCTGGATAAGTGAGCCAAATCGGTCGGTCCCGTGATTTTTGCCCTATCTTCCCCATGTAAATTACACCTTTGGATAAGTGGAATCAATTTTTCCGAAAAATCCCTCGATAAATGGAATTTTTAAGATTCAACCTCTGCAAGTGGAATGTTGAGTACACATGTACGAGCACGTGCATGATATGCATACGTACAGTACATTATGCAGTTCTGTTCAATACTGTACTTTGCATGTTTTGGTAGGTAATCCCCAGAATGATTGTGCACTTCGTTATCTGAATGGGCGTACTGTATGTATGGTGTTCGAGTGGTCTTTATTCTTTTTCTCAATTCTCAATTCTCGATGACGCCTGTGCGCGCGTGTAATAATTACTCGGAAAGAAGCTGTACGATCTCTGAAAAATCTACGTCTTTATTATGAAATGTGTGACGAAATACCGCCCAATTTCTTCAGTTACCTGAATGATCTCCAACGTTTTACCGAAAATAATTGCTATAATAATGCTGTCCAGCAAAAAATTACATCGTATTTTCACTAATGTTTTTGTACGCTACGCACCGAGTATTACTGTACATTAAAGAATATGAAAACTGTGTAAGTGGAATTTTCGCATTTTTTTACCTCTGTAAGTAAAACTCGGGTAAGTGAAAAACTGGATAAGTGGAACAAAACGGCCGGTCCCTTGCGATTCCACTTATCGAGGTTCGACTGTATATTTTTTATGGACCAACGAAATTTGAAAATATCAAATTCTTATGGGGTACTCGTGGAACGTAATTTTCGCGACGTTATGAGTAAATAAAGATTATTCGATGTTCATTAATTATTAGTCTCGATTAATTTGCCGGATTCATCTCGAAGGTCATGCACTTCAGGTTGGAAATAGCGGCGAGAAATTAATAACAAATTTCACGTCAATATCTTCAATGCTTATTACGTGGCTTCCTGCTTCCGAAAGCGAAACCTTAATTATTTATTTATTTTTCGAACGTTTGAACTAATTTTCGTTTCCTGAATCAATTCCGCCGCAAATATGCTCGTCCGTACCCAAGTATATGTAAATAATTTCTTACCAAAAACGGCTAATATAGATATTTATTCTCGACTTCAATTAAAACAACCCTTTCCGTTGCCTTTGGTATATATTCGCAGTAGTGGGCACTCGGTCCTCCAAAATAGTGTTTACAGTATCGAAAAGTTAAATTGCGAAAGTTTTTGACTTTTGACTGAGTAGCTTCCAGCTCGTATTCCTCAAGACGGTCCCTACAGTCTACATGTTCCTTTGATTTTGGTATTAAATCTGCAATATAAGTTTGCGCTCCATTACTTACAAGCGTTACAAATTAATTGATAAAGATGTAGAAAAGTACCTATTTTGGTGTACTTTACAACCGGATTTATTGAGCTTGGAAGCAACGAGACAAAATTAATAAACGGCTCATAGATATATTTTTAGTGATTTCCGAAACTTTTGAAACGTACATATGTTGTTGACACTGCAATTTTACGTGAGTGATTTTTCGGAGATGATCATTCCGGCCTTGGTCAACGGCCGGCAAAATCTAATGTAACCAATAGCATAAATAAAGGGGAGACGATAGGGAATACATCCCTAAACCATTTTTTGCTTATCAAGTCAAAATTTGAAATTTTATAGATCTGCCACGACTTAATATTTTTTCCTCTTTCACGTGAAAATTTGGATAACATTTTGTGGATCCGCAAAATTTTCACTTATCTTCTCCTCTCTCCCCCGAGAATTTTCTACTTACGCTGCTGTATGCGATAACCACACTGTCATCATAAATCGCATGTCTGTCTCAATGCTATCTTAACCACAAAATTGCAGTGGTGCTGTTTAGTGATATTTGTGAAGGGGAGAGACGTACATGAAAGGGAGCCAATAGCAGACGGAATTCAAAAGAAAAGCAGTAATGACTGACTAAAATGAGAAAAGAATTTTACAATTTTAGTGGAAATGACTAGCTGACACGACATGCTGGAGCTCTAGCCTCAAACAGCTATAACTGAAGTCGCACATTTCTTGTCGTTTGTGGATTAATTGTAATAAAAGCGCTTATTATCAATTACTCACCTATCCATCAATAACATAAGGAGATAATGGAAACTTTCGTCTGTAAAATCCTCAAAAGGAAGTAGAAATCTAATTTTTGTATCCCAATCACCGCTCGAGGATGTCATTCCCACCAACATGGGGTTCGGAAGATCGGGATGTACAAAGACGTCAGACTTAAACTTGATCTGAGAAAAAAAAAACATAAGAAAGGCGAGAAAAAACTAAATCTGATAATATTAAGCGTCTCTAATTCGAACCCACAGACCTATAAATATTGGCTTCATCTGGTTCAGATTCGTAGGCGGACATTTTCTGATTAGGCCTCCTCCAAAAAGGCCCTTTGAGGTACCCCAGCTAGCTACTCAAAAGACAAACGAAAATTTCCAAATCTGTATAGCTACGGATTAACATCCACTTCTTGTGAGGGGGGGGGGACTTACAGATTCATTCAATCTTCTTTGCATATACTCCCGCCCTCCCAAAAAAATGTTTTGATCGTCTGAACCTTTTCTTAGGTGTCCCTGTCAGAGTCGCTGTGCAGTGGCCTATCTTTTTTTTATATGTGAGAGGCCTCAGTACAATCGTTTGATGTTTAGATTTTTCATTTATGGTAACCCATACCAAACTTGTGTAATTTTTTAGTACACAAAGAGGTCAAATAAAATTGATCTTTTTTTCTTTTGATCGTCTAACCTGCGTTTAAGGGCCCATGCAAGAAATGTGCGAACATCTTTTTTTTTGAACGAGAGGCCCAAATAAAATCGTATCGTTTTTGTGTTTGTTTTTTTTTTTGTATCATCTGATCTTTTTTTAGGTGCTCCTTCTAGAATTTTGCGACTTTCCCTTCCTCCCCAGGGGCTCCAGAAAATTCGAATTTTCTGAGGAAGGGAACATTAAAATCCGTGTGACCTTTTGACCTTGTTTTTTTTTTAATGAAAAATGAATGCCCCTTTGGACGTTTAGTGACTGAGCCTTTTGCTTCGAGTCCTCCACTGGATTCTGATTCGAGTTTAGATTTGCGTTACATTGGTAAATGAAGTTTTGAGGTTTCAGTCCAAATTATTTCAGGAATTTGAACTTAAAACCAAAGTCGACCCCAACCCCGAACTGAAATCTAAACCCAAACCGGAGCCCGAACTTGAACTCAAACCCATGGTTGAACAAGAACCAGAGTTAATTGAACCAAAACCAAAAAACCTAAATATGAACCGAAACCATGAACTCAAAATCTCACTCAAACCGGAATTCAAACCTGAAAATTGCGTTTTAAACCAAATCATTTAAATCTAAACCTAAATCCTAAATTCAAAAATTTTAGCCCGGAACGCCAAACTTGAAGGCATCATGCCCAACTTTCAACCCTAAACCCAAACACAAAATGGAACCTGAACTGTATCTAGAACCAAACATAAAATCCTCACACAATCTCAGACGCTGATCCTAACCTATATCCGGACCGGAATCACGACCCAAGCTCAAACCAAAACTAACTTTAAACTTGGGCTTCAAATCAGAACTACAAACTAAAGTACCAAAACTCTATAAATCCAACTCCAAATCCGAACATGAACCTAACATCCGAATCACCGGCACCCCACCAAAACTGCAGGAGCAGACAGCAGATACTGTCAGGAGTAGGTAAGTATTGGCACCTAGGCACTTGTGAGCGACCTTCCCGTCTCAAAAAGATTTACTGGTAACAGAGCCTGGCGCCTGATATCAGACTCACTTGTCCCAACCAATTCGAGGAAGAGACAAGAAACTAGAGGCATAAGTCTTCCCCCACTACTTGGAGCGAACCTCCCATCTTGGATATGTACGCCAAAGTGGAGGGTGATGAAGGAAGATGGAAGCTGACAGGGAAATCGTGGACACTGACTGACTGAGGACAGACAAATTACTCTACTTCAAGCTTATATGTAATATAAAAGTGTGAGTTCCCCTCCTCCAGCCCTTTGCTAAACCTATAATCGAAGGTACACAAGGCTGTGGAGGGAGACACCCCTTCTTCTATTTTATGTATTTTGTACATAATACACGAAGTCTTCCGAGGGAGTTCGGGACTACAGGGTGGGGCCCTGGCCCCTCGCCCGAGAAAGAAAAAAGGAGTGCAAGCCTGAACACAGTCCTAAATTCCAATCTGAATCCAAGCCAAACTTAAACATAAATTTGAATCCATACTCAAAACCAAATCCAAGGTCTAACTTGAACCTGAGCCTCGAATCAGAAATACAACCCAAAAAAACTGAATGTAAATCTGGACCCAATGCCAAACCAGAACATGGACCCAAATCTGCACTTAAACAGAAGCTTGTATCTAAACTAGAGCCAAACTCAAATTTAAATGCAAATTTGAACTCGAACTTGAACTCAATGTTCTCAAAGACAACCTCGAACCCGAATCCGAGCAACCTATTGACCTAAACTTTAAAACCTGTACTCCAAACTCTAAATTCTAAAACTCCGACCACAATCCTTCACCTAAACCTTAATTCGAAATGAAACCTCGACTCAAATCCAAAACCAAATCTAAATCCAAACCCAAGCACTTGAATCCAAACGTGAACTCGAATTGAAATCTGACCTTCTTACCTGAATTGCTTAAAATGCAATGTGGGTATTGTTTCTCAAGTTTTAGGAATTGTAGAATCCATTTCAGTCATTGATTTTCCGCTACCATGAAACTTAGAGTTGAGCCAAGAGCATCAGTTGAAATCTAGGAGTGGAGAGACAGCTATCCGAAAAAGATACTAGAATGGATAGATACAGGGGTCCGGAAACAAGTCCAATGCCAACTGACAACCCTATCGGGTCACAAAAACTAGTGACACTGAAAAAATAACCAAAATTCTACATTTTCACTTCACGAGGCATGTTAATGTATAGCAGCAGAAAGGGTAAATTTTAACTTCCTTGCTCTGAGAGTTTTAGAGTTGTTACAAACAAGTTGAATATAATTTTTGGTATGTAAAATTTTTTGAGGAATCAATAAGGTTTAAAGTATGTGACCTGGAATCATGAAATGTGCCTCTCGTGCGAAAACAGTTTTTCGAGATACACGAGTGTAAAGATGGGATGGTGATAGTGGTGCGATCTGTGGTGGTGTGTTTACGCGTTGCTATGACAACTGCGTCTTGTATGTACTCTTGTTCTCTGTCATTCCAGTAGGCCCGTTTCACACGACACCATGTAAACGGATGTTTTTAAACTTTTCACGTAATTTTTAAGTGCAGTATGTGGAAAAAATTAATGAAGATAGGAAGCTGCAATTTGTTTCATTCGAAAGAGCGTGATTTTTTCCACAAGAATTGTCAAGAAAGTGAAAAATTATTTCTTGACACCAGAGGCACATTTCATGATTCCAGGTCACATTTCTTTTCCCTAAATATGCCAGTTTTAATATTTTTAGAAGAAACTAATTTTAATAGGGCTCATGCCACTACCACAAAACAAGCTTAACCACGATTTTTTTAATTTTTTTTTTTTTTTAAAGTTGTCAAACATAGAGGACTTATACAAACAATCTTTAACAAACTCCAAATTGTTGTCGAAAATTGTTCAGTTTTTCTCATTTTCTAGACTAAGACAGAAAATAGCTTTCCCGGACTTGATGAAAAATTAGTCACATGGCTTAGTACAAGAAAACACTACAAATGAGCTTTGTAGCAAAAACTGTCACTATGTTCAAGTAATCAGAATCAGGATCATTTCCAAGGAGGCAGAGCTGACCCAATTTTGCCAGAAGTCTTATGAGAGACAATTTTGTCTAGAAACCGTTGAGACATTTCGTTTTTCGAACCCTGCATTTAGGACGAATGGAGAGACGACAGAGTGATCTACTAGGTAATAGCTTTTTTCTTCTCTTTTTTATGGGCGAATGCATCAGCTGAAAATTCTTCGATGAACATCGATTGCCCCGAACATGACAGCTAATTTACCAACTCAGCCCGGAATCTTTAATAGACGACCATTTTGTCCATCAACAAAATTTGCTTCCCCGAAACTCTTTGTCCTATTGTAAAACGATTAACACTTTCCGTTTCCAGATAATCGGTGTACCTTACACCGCAACAAAGTTCTAAGTTCCTCGATAGGTTACCAGTTTCCAAATAATGTATCATTTAGCTTTCCACTTGTCAAAGAGTTTACGTTGTTGGTTCTGTAACTTAACAACCCGAACAGTTTTGGTCGTTAGTCACCTCCAGACAGCTGTATCTCTTGGCCGGCTAAGCCGTAACTAAGAATTTGTTCTGCCACGTCCCTCGCTCCACGAATGTCGGGCAACGAAAATGGGACGTCTCACTTTTTCCGCGTTAAGGCCTCATCAAAAATTTACGATACTGTTTGAAACTTACGAAGCTGCGATTTCGTAAATTTATTGCAGTAGGTACCCTCCGAGGCCTGCGTTTGTAGGCTTTCAATTAAATGAAATATTAAGACGTCTTTGAATTCGAAAATGGGACAGATTACGAGAGGCGGTGAGTCTGGAGGTCGAAATCTATTTGGCATATTTTAGTCGAAGTCTGGAATACAGAGGATAGGTAGTTGCGAGCTACTTGTCTGCATTTGCTTTTATTTCTCATTCGGGAATAAAGGAAGTACACGTCAATGTCCAATATCACGCAGATGCAAATGAGAAAAAGTATCACGATTACGCGGTTTTCGTTTCGAACATGTTGACTGCAACAAATTCATCAAGTTGGTTGAAAACTTTTCGAGCCAGTGGTGGAAGTCCTGCCGAAGAACTTTCTCATTAAATAATATCTTACTAGTTTCGGTCTAGACTGAGGTAAATTTTGGTATTTAACTAGCGGAGTTATTTTCATCGAATCCTTTCCTAGAATGTGTATGAAGGCTGGGGAAATGTTCTCGTGGATGGATGACGGCGTCTAACGTTCCGAAACCGCAACTTCTGAATAACCGGGACCTAAACTGAGGTTTTCATTTTGTTTTTAACATTTTATCCGAGTTGTTAGTGTAAGATTATCGGTGGGCACATTTCTCCGGAAAATCTCTACCAGTTGCTTGAACCAGTAAAAGTTCTTAATGTAAATTTGAAGAAGCATTAATTGGAATGCACGTCTCCGAGGTAACGAGTTAGATGGTACGAGAACACGTCTCCCCCAAGAAATCCTTTCAAATGATTTTCTTAATGAAATTTTGTACACGTTATTTTTAGACCCACGCATAACTTTCCAGAAACCGCCAGAATCAAAATTTAATTTTTTTGCTTTCTAACCTACTTTACAGCCCTAAAGTGGGCACTAATTCTATGACTTTTTAAATAAGGAATCCTAGTTTTCAAACAAAAAACAAAAAAACTCGTCGAATCCAAAATTTTGTTCTTCGCTTACTGACACGACTTGATTTCGCATCATGAATTTGGCCGATGAAAGAAATTCTGAATAAATTGTTTCACTGCTAGAAACCGTACACAGAGCACTGTATGTGATGTGTACCCAATTTCATTAATAAATTCCATTCCACATATACATGCCTACGCGCCACGCACGAAATATTTTTGATTTCTTATATGAAATCGGGCACCATTGTTGTGACGTCTCGTTCGGGAAAAGGCTACATTAAAAATATTCTTCATAACTATTTGATATTGCTAGATAATGCTGTATCGTATATAGTTGCTGACGCAGGTTTTCAGAGTTGTTGAGGCGAATCGACTCCACGAATTCTGCATTATGAAGAGAAACTCGAACAAGAGGTATTTTTCAATAATTCACGGTTGCTTCACTTTTACGTCGCTATTTTCACCAGCGAAATGCCTCGAAGACTCGTTTAGACTTGTAGAGAATTTTTAAGAATCGTTCAGACTTTTCTCAGACTCGCAATAGAAACCCTTGAAGCTTATCAAAGGTTCATAAGGCTCGGAAATACCACACTCGTGAAGAATTTCTTGGAAACGTTAGGTCCCGAAAGCATGTCGTGAAATAAATATTTCTGAGACCATTCACTACTTTTTCCTTTCGGCGCCGAAATCAACTTAAATGCACCTGCGGAAAATTATTGAAAAGCATTTCCTCCTCTCCTTCTCTCACAAAAAACTTTTTCCATTCTTCATTCTGCAGTTATCTTGTTTCTTCAGCTGCTCCTTACCAGCTGAATACGTCGGGACATTTTTCTCATATCCTTTATCAGGTAAGTCCAATGCTGCTTAAACCTCTTGAATAGATTTATTCCAATGCCCCATCTTCATTTTGAAACTGGAATTAAAAAGTAAACGAATCGTTAGCATTCTATTCATTAGTATGCACTCCCTTCATACGGACCAACCAGTGAGGACCAGTGAAAATGGCAACCTTTCTTTCTATTCTCAGTTTTGGGATACCGAATTGGACCCTCTTTAATACTACTCTGCACATGTTTGAGACCTATCAAGACTCATTTAGATTCTTCAATGTTTAAAACTTTGTAAATCTCTACAAGACTATCGCCCGGTTTCGAAAAAATGAAAAAATTCTCAACAGCTGAGAAAAAAAATCTTAAGAGGCGTGAATTTGCCAACTGAGCACTTGATATTGCCAACTGCGAATTATAATTAAAAGATGATTGGGGACGAGCTGTCCCGTGCCCTCCCATGGTTACGGCCTATTTTTCCAAACCCATTCAAAACTCTTAAAATTCCTTCAAAACTTCTACGAGACTCGCAAAAACTCGTTTAAAAATCTTCCAGATTTCTATAACGCCCATTATGCCACACCACGATTCTTCAGAATTAATCAAGACGTATTTAAAAGATTTGTTCAGATTAATTAAAACCTGTTGAGACTTTTTGCGGCTATTTTGGACTTGTTCAGGACACTTTGGAATTTTCTAAGGCGTATTTAAGACTTGCTAACGCTCTTCCAGACTTAAGACTGTTCCAAACTCATTTAAACTTGGTCAAGACTAGTAGTGGATACCATATTTTTTGAATGGCTGGGAGCAAAATTCTTTGAAAAATACGAAACAAAGAAAGTTCCTAAGAGAGTAAATTTTAAAATATTTCAGGGATTTTCGTACAATTTTTTTCAGGTTAAAAGTCATAAAAATCTTACGAAACTTTTAAGGCTGGCGAATGAGCACAATTTCTAGTCTCTACAACATGAAAGGTGGTCCAAACCCGAACTCATCCCGCCCGTGGATCCACCACTGTTCGAGACACCTTAAGATTCTTCAGAACTCTCCCAGTCATATTAAACTAGTTTCCTGGACTATTCCGAGATAAGGCTCCTCTACCCTTTTTTTAGACTTTACAAGACTTGTTTAAGACCGACTGACTCATCAGTTCTGGAGATTATTTTTCTTTATATTGTTTAATTTCTTAAGATTCCTGTAAATATATTGAAAATTCTTTCGAAGGTGCTTAAGATTTTTTAAGACCCATCCGGATCGTTTAATGGCTCTAAGATTCTTGCAGATTTCTTCAAGATTCTACAAAGCTTTATAGACTTGCTCACTTTCCTATACCCGTGGGGATATACTTGAGACTCTAAGAATCGACCAAGCCTGTTTAAAATTCTTGGTGAGCCTGTTAGGCCTTTTCAAGATTTGTAAATTTTCTTACGGCCTTCCAGTTTTGTTTTAGGCTTTTACGAGTAGATACTTGTGTACATTTTCCTAGGATTCTTCTATAGATTTTAGGAACATCTTTCAGACGTGTTTAATATTTTTCAAGATCCTCCCCACAGACCCTTTCAAGAATCTTCGCGTGGTTAAACTTATTCAAGGCTTATGAAGGATTTCTGATTTCATATGACCCCTTTAAGTCTCTTCAAAAGATGCACCAGATATATTTGTGACTCTGTATGATTCTTTCACAGACGTTCAAAATCCTAGAAAAGCTCCTTCCACGCCATTTTAAGACTCACTCATTTTCTTTAAGATCCTTTAGAACTTTTCAGTATGCTTTCAAGATGGTTTAAAGTTTTTGAGACTCTTCAAGAATCTTTCAGACATACAAGATTCTTCTAGACGTTTCCGGACTAGCGTAATATTCATTTGCCATACTTCTAAGCCCAGCGACAACCCTCAGTTCGAGACTCTTAAAGGTGAATTTGTTCAGAATTCCATCATACTTTTAACATTCTTTTAGTCTTTTCCAAGCTTGTGTCAGATTCCTTTAAGGTCTTTCTCAACTTACTGAAGACTGAAGACTCTCCCGGATTAATTTCAAACTCTTCATATACAGAGGCCCTTCCGGATTTTTTCAAGATTTTTAAAGATTTTCTCAGCCTCTTTGAAGTCTCTTAATGAGTTTTGAACATGTCCAAAAGTATAATAAACAAAAGAGTTTTGAATTAGATTGTAAATTTTTTAAATTTTTAACGAATCTGATACTAATAAGAGTCTAGGGAGGGTCATAAAAATGGTAAATAAGTCTAGGCTTCAAAACTCTTTATAATTCTTTCAGACTCATTAAAGATTCTAGCTGACTCTTTCAAACTTACGTGAAAAAGATGGTTCAAGACTCACTGTAAAATCTTCTGTATCTGCGTAAAATTCTTCAACAGCGACTCTTCGAAGCTCTTCATGGCGTGTCCGTGATTTTTGAAAGATTCTTTATAAATCTCTTCTAAGAATATGTAACACATCAATATGCTGTAAATAAAATAAATAAATAAGCCTAGTTCAGACTTGTCTGAAGACTCATTAGAACTTTTTAGGACAATTACAGTAACTTCATTGAAACTCATTGAGAATAAGGTTTTCCTAACTACAGCCATTTTACCATACCGAATATTCTAATTATAATTTCCGATTTCAAAAGCAGACAATAAATATTTATTTTAATTAAAACAGTAATTTTTTGCGACGACTGAAGAAAGACTATATCCTGCGTATAATCATAGTGCAGTGAATTTCATGAAATGTTAGACGAGAAAATAAAACGGAGCTAAGAATCTTGGAACAAACATCAAAAATGTAAGTTTCGAATTGTTCGATAATTAAAATCGGGAAAAGATAAAGACTAGTGTCTGCCGTCAAACCAACGGTTTTGTTTGCAGTCAAGGCAGGGGTATTAAATTTCGAAAAACAGTTTTCAATTATTTTCTCACTATCAAGTGTCTTTTTGCCGCCTCACACAACTGATACTACTAAAACAATGGTATTTCTTTAATAATAATTCAAATAAAAGTACATTTTCTCATCAAAGAGGCTCGTGTTGAAATTAAATTTCGCAAATTACTACTCGAAGAACAAGATAGTCCACATCGGCGTCGCCGTTTTTCAAATCAAGTCTAAGACGATCGACACATTTTGTGAAGTGCTCAAAGAAGCAGAAACAAGATATAAACGACCAACAGCAGTCCCGGTCGCAAAAATGTGGGAGTGATATACGAGAGTTGAATGCTTTTTCACACCTTGAAAGAAGGCAAAACGGACAACAAACGAAATTAAAAAATTCTCCAAAAGCGTCGCCTTTTACATATCGAATGACAATGTCAAAATACTAACAGCTACATAGGTCTTTGTCGGCGATATTATGCCTTTGCGAGTCTTTTTCAATACAGTGTGTGCGTGTGTATGTAAATGTAGCATTCGGAAAAACGACGGTCGTACAACAAGCCAGCGAAATAGGAATTAGAACGTTTAAAAACAATCATTAACAAAGAGGTTAGAAAGAAATCGGCAAACTTTTGTCTTTTCAATGGAGTTACTGGAGCGAATACTGTATGCTGCAATATCAAAGTCGTTATAAACATTTAACCCTCCGAAACAGATTAAATCGCGAAACGATCTGACGCCCATTTAACAGAAGGAAAAAGTACTTAATGTGATGTCTAGCGTGGCTAATTTTACGACATGCTAATCCATTTAGCCGACACTGTCTTCAACTTGCCCAGGTTCTCTGAAAACAGGGGTTTGTAAAGTAAAAACCTATAAACAGCTTTTGTCAAGTTGATCAGTTTGTCAGCCACCCGAATGAAGATGCGCAGGTTGAGGTTCAAGTGAAAGGTATTACACAGTGACTAACTGTATCAGTCGAGGTGGAAAGATAGGGCAAGGTATTGTAACGAGATTCGCACCGAAACACGCACGAAAACACGTACTAAGAATTTTTAATGTCATACTAATACAAACGCACGAAAACAGTAGCTAGATTGCTTTGAAAACGTACAGTTTATCGCATATAAAACGAGACAATACGGCGACGGCCAGCGGCCTTTATATATCCCGGCGTTATCGGCGAAACTTCTTATCGCTTTTGTTATCGGCGAAACTCCTTATCGCTTTCGTTATCGAACTTCTATTCTGTTGCTCGAAACGTGTCGATCTTTCTTCGCTTATCTCAAATGTTCGGAATTATTTGCCACACTGTCACCTCCTTGAGCCTGGACGTCCCGGCCAGGCTCCAGATCTTCTTCATGGTCACCATGCCAGACTGCCAAATGATCAAGGTGCACGACTTTGGCTCGTCCACTACCAAGATTCCGAATCCGGTACCATGTACAACATCGTTGATCCGCTTGAGTACGATTGTAGTATCTAAAATTCTAAAATTCTTTTATCGTAACTATCTAGGTCAAATTCAGTTTTAATTTCTTCATTCCTCTTTCGCAATACACTCCGTCGGTTATTCACGTCGTCCACATTTTTATTATTACTATTCCAACAATACGAACCTCCTTCATGGTTCCTATTTGTACTACATCAGCATAAATTCAGTAAAACAGTTTTATATTATTCAGCAATACTCGAGTACGTAACCCCGTTTCGAATAATCGGTGGGAGATCGAGAGGGAACCGACGGTTACCTGGTTAAAGGTTTGGACTGGACGATTGAGAACCGGAATAGACTTCGTAAAGTTAAGAACGCCTTAATTACAATAGTTCGAAAAAGGTTGAGTCGTTTATTTCGTCGATAAGTCCAAAGATCGTGTCAAGCTAGTCGGCGGTAGAGTGAAAACCAACGAAACTACTCTACAACGATGTACGGTCCTTCCCAATGACTCTGTAGCTTCGGGTTCCGTCCTCTCTTTCGTTGCGGATTGTAAAACCAGACACGGTCCCCAGCCTGGAAGCCGACCTCGTTGGCTTTGATGTCGTAGCGAGTCTTCATCCGATCGCTGGCAATTCGCAAGTGATTTCGGACCATGCGATGAGCAGAGTCGAGCTTTTCTCTCAGTTGGCTAACAAACTAGTCCACCAGTTGCTGCTGTTGAGGTGGAGTTCCAAACTCCAAATCGCACGGTAATCGTAACTCCCGACCAAAGATGACCTTTGCGGGAGAGTGCTGCGTATTTTCATGGGCGGCTGATCTGTAGGCCAACAGAAACAACGGGATGTGTTGGTCCCAGTCTGTTTGGTGCTCGGCAACGACTTTGGTCAGATATTCCTTGAGCGTCCGGTTGAATCGCTCAACCATGCCGTCGGATTGCGGATGCAGCGGAGTAGTTCTCGTCTTTCGAATTCCCAGAAGCTGACATACTTCTTCGAATAATTTTTGGATTCGAAGTTTCTCCCATGGTCTGTATGTAGCTCCAGTGAGACACCATAACGTGGATCCAATTCTCCGTCAGCGTCCTGTGTTGGTATCGGGTATACTTCAGGCCATTTACTGAAGTAATCGCCTACACACAACACATAGCAGTTTCCAGCATCCGAGAGTGAGAATGGTCCTGCAATATCCATTGCGATCCGTTCAAATGGATCCGATGTTGTACTTTTGCATTCTCCCATGAGACCAAGTTTGTGGCCCTTTCACTGCAGCACAAGTTGTGCAGCGGCGGCACCAGCCTTCCACGTCTTTCTTATACATCGTCCAGTAGAAGCATTCTCGAATCTTTGCTAGGGTTTTTGTGGTGCCCAGATGCCCTTCGGACACTTGGTCATGTACACCACATAGGATTTCCGGAACCTTCTTCCGTGGAATGATGATCTGCATTCGCACTGTTGTGCCATCTTCCGACTCCCAAGCACGCACCAGAAGGCCGTCACTAATTCGCAACGAGTCCCACTGAGCCCACTGAGCTTTCAGCTCTTGTGACTGATCCGAAATTTCCGGCCACAGTGGTCTTTCGCCTGCTTGCTTGGCCCGTAGCATCCGACCAACGACTTTATCCTCTAGCTGATCTTTCTTCAATGCATCACTAGACTGCAGCGATACCCGCTTAATGGACGCAAGTTCCTTCTTCTCCAGTCGCTGACGGAACCGACAGTCTGCAGGGCATGGTCGCCTCGACAGTCCGTCCGCATTTCCACGGCTTTTGCCTTTCCGGAACTATATTTCGCAGGAATACTCCTGTAGCTGCGGAAGCCACCTCGCGATCTGTCCCTCAGGATATTTGAAGGACAGGAGCTACTGTAATGCCGAATGGTCAGTCTGGAGAATAAATTTCAGGCCATACAGATACTTGTGAAATTGGCGAAAAGTTTTGACCACAGCGAGGAGCTCTCTCCTAGTGACACAGTAGTTCTGCTCAGGCCGCGAAAGAGACTTGCTGTAGTAAGAAATGACGCGCTCATTCTCATCCTTCAGCTGGGCGAGTACACCTTCAATGGCTGTGTCGCTGGCATCTGTGTCCACAATGAATGGCTGCTCCGACTTTGGAAAAGCCAAGACTGGAGCTGTACACAACAGCTTGTGCACTTACTTGTCTGTCCAGACAAATTCCCGGCGATCCTCTGTTAGGTGATGCAGTGGTCGGGCAATACCAACAAAGTCTCGGATGTACCTTCGGTAGTAGGAACAGAATCCGAGGAAGCTCCTGGTCTGACGCTTGTCCACTGGAACTGGCCACTTTTCCACTGCAGATAGCTTATCTGGGTCGGTCCGGATTCCTTCCTTGGAGATCACATGGCCCAAAAATCGAACCTCCTTCTGAGTCAGGGAACACTTCTTGGGTGACAGCTTCAACCCAGCACTCTGGAACCTGGAGAACACTTGTCTGACCTTATCTAGGTGTTGCTGCAGGGTAGATCCCCCAAAGATGACTACATCATCGAGGTACACTAGGCAGATCTTGCCTAGTAAGCCTCGCAGGACTGTCTCCATCAAACGCTTGAATGTAGCTGGCGCATTACACAGTCCAAAGAGCATCACTGTGTACTGCCAGAGTCCGGAACCAGTTGAGAACGCTGTCTTCTCTTTATCCTCTGGGTGGAGGATCACTTGGTGGTAACCACTCTTCAAATCCGCTGTGGTATAATACTCGCTTCCACCTAGTAGACCCTCCACCCAGAGGATAAAAGTGGGATTCGCACCGAAAAACGCACGAACAGACGTACTAAGAACTTTTAATGTCACACTAATACAAACGCACGAAAACAGCAGCTAGATCGCTTTGAAAACGCACAGTTTATCGCATACAAAACTAGACTATACGGCGACGGCCAGCGGTCTTTATATATCCCGGCGTTATGGGCGAAACTCTTTATCGCTTTCGTTATCGAACTTCTATTCAGCTGCTCGAAACGTGTCGATCTTTCTTCGCTTATCTCGAATGTTCGGGATTATTCGCCACAGTATTATAATTGGAGGACGTGTTACCACCAGATCAGGAAGATTGGTACTGGGCGTGTGTACGTCGTGGACAGCTTACTCAACGTTGTGAAACACGTGGCTAGTAAGCGAACTGCGTCGGCACACTCTTTGGTAAGCCGGGTCGCCTCAATATTATACAGGTTTACGCACCTACATTAGATGCGACTGACGAGGGTCAAGAAGACTTTTACCATATGAAGTGTGGGATCTGTCGCGCACCGACCTTACAACAGTCCAAGGCGATTTTAATGCAAAAGTTGGAAGCGAGGACACACCAAGCACAGTACTAGGGCGCTATGAACTGGGAGAAAGAAACGACTGCGGACAGAAATTCATCGAGTTTTGCTGAGAAAATAATCTAGTAATCACCAGCACGTTCTTCAAACATCACCCGAGAAGACTCTACATTTGGACATCATCTGATGGACGATATCGAAATCAAATGGACTACTCTGTTTTTGGGGTCTGCCATTTCACTTTTTTATTTCTGTTGTCCATAGCGCTTTCGGCTGTTACGCCATCTTCAGTGGAGTTTCCTACCATTTCTTTTGTTGGCCCTCTATTTATAGTAATGTGTAGTACCGTATGGCGAACTTATTGTTGTGTGTTCCTATTGGTCATCTGTGGTTGCGTATTCTGTCCAATCAGGGAGTGTTATGTTATTAATTTCAATAGGTTCTCGCTTTGGAAGGTAGTTGTGTTTATTAGGTTGTTTTGTTTTGGCCTTAATTATCTCTACTTGTTAACCAATTGCGCAGAAAATATCAGCGTACACGTGGCCGAGGAATGCCAGCGCGCTCGGAGAAGCCTGAAGACTGCGACCAGACACAGCAAGTTGAGATGCTGGAGAGAGCTATGCAGCCAGGTGAAGGAGGAACCATTTGAAAAAAAAAAAAAAAAAAAAAACTTTCAACTTGTTGGATATTTCCAACTCGCCTGAGTGAAATGGTAAATTTTCCCAACTGCTGAGTAAAAAATTCGTACGGGGGGAAGTCCCCCCTAACGGTACGTCCCTGCATTTATTAAGGCATTTATTAAGAATTATATACAGCTAAATTTAAAAGGTCGTATGTGAAAACGTTTCCTCATAATTGGAGTTCAGAGATGATTCATAGATTTAAAAATATTCTAGACTGGTACAAGTATACAATATATGATGAAGGTTCCTTCCTCGCGTTTTCATTAATTCAGGACACAACTATTTGTATACCCACATACTACATACATCAATTACATATCATTCATGCATACCTCTATACACAAAAACAGCCATTTTTTAATATTAAGATCATGTCTACTGGTCATCTTGTAGCCCCTGTAATTCCATCAGAAAATCATTTTATTGTCATAACTTTTGAGTAATATAGTTTCAGCGTTACGATTTTAAATTTACAACACTGATGCACAAATTCATAGATTTGTGTCTAATTCAGTGCGGGTATGAACACTTTTATTAATTGTAAGTTCTGTAAGTGGTTTCAAATGGTTTGGAATATCTTCATGAATGTTTTCGTACTGCCGATCAATTAGGACACATCTCTCGCATAGGGAACTGAAATAGGAAAAAAAACATATTGAAATCGAATACCTACGTGCATTGAATTTCAAAATGACAATTCTCTACCAATGAACACATGTTATGAGCTCACAGATATTACTTAAGAACTAGAGTTCAGATGTAGTGTTAGTGTTTTGTTGTATCTAAAATCCCAAAGTAGAGGTATTACATATGTAAAAAAATAGCACCCCAGTTCCCAATCCGCGAGTATCATTATTGCTACGTGTTTACATACTGAATTTTCGCAATAATAAAAAATACGATAATTTCCAATTTATATTCGTGTTCGACGAGAAAAATTCTAACCTCGGAAGTTTTGATTTAAACTTCCTGACAGGAATCTACGAAACACTGCTATCGAATCGCTCTGTTAGTCTGCTCTCTATCTTTCGTCTTTCTGTTTACTTTTCTTCTGCCTGAAAATAAATGAATAGTGACACTAATAATAAACCCGACTTGAAAAACTTCATGAAACTTATTAATAAAACTTTTGGAAGCATAATCGATTATTTCCTGTCCTTTGTGCGTAGAGATTTGATCCTTTTCATTTCTACATCTATTATTTGGAAATATCAGCATTATATCTGACTTCTCGACCTTGCGACGTCAATAAATTATTTTAAATACCGCCGTATGAAACAGAGAGAACAAATAAATGGATGCAAGAATCGTGGAAAATCGTGTTGTAGAAGAATGTAGTAAATAAGATTACGGGAATATCTGGGAAATTTACCGACTGTTTGATGAAGGGAGAATTCTTAGAATCGTGGGTAAATTTATAGGAAACTAAATTTTTTATTTAGTGTTTGATTGGTAATCATGTAGCCATACATTGCAGAAATACCACGTAAGAAAGTTGTACAATGAAATCATACAAGAAAATCATACAGAGAAACTGATTTTGAGTTTAATCAGGGACGAAAATAGGGGGCACGAGGGGCAGCCTACAAATTTTAGTAGATGGATCAAAAGTTAGGAAAATCCAACAATCCAAAACAAACGTTTCTTTGTGCCCCTCCAGAAAAACTCTTCGCTACGTCTCTAATATCATAATGGGGAAATCATGAAGGAAAATTATGTATAGGAACATAACACAGAAATATGGATATTATGAGAAGGAAAGTTATACAGTGAATTGGGCTTGGATCAGTATTGATTATTGCCCGATTATCGAGTATCTGAGCAGTCGATGATCGAACGTTTGATAATATTTGAGTACTTGGATTTCACAATCGATAATCCTACATGTGCAGATCAAAGGCGGAAGTCCGGGGTGAAAGAGAGACCAGGGAATGAAATGAAAGCCGTGGTGCGGGAGGGGCTGGTGGTCGGGGTCTGAAGGGGAAGGGTGGTCATGGTGGTGGGAACTCCTGAGTGGAGGACCAGGGGATCTTCGACGGAGTTGGGACGAGGAGGCCGCAGAGACGGCGGAGTAGTGGAAGGGAAAGGCTGCAGCGAGGGATGAAGGCCGCAATTGGGGAGGGTATAGTGATGGGTGAAGAGGTCTTGGTGGGGGCGTGGTATGTGAACAGAAATAAAGGCCATAGTGGTGTGGAGGTGGTCGGGGGGGACGTGGTCTCAATGGGTGAGCGCATTTGGGGTAGAAAAGGGTGATCGGAGGTGGGGAGAGACTAGGTGGAGGACTGGGTGATGATTGGAGGGATAAACGGAGGGTGCCACGTGGGGGAGAAGCTGTGGACGAAGAAAATCATGAAGCTAGGGAGAGGGTAATGTGAACAGATTAAGGCCCAGGTGGCAGAGGTCAGTTGTGGTGGTCGATGATTGTAGAGGTGAGGAGAAAGTCCAAGGGAGAGGGAAGGGTTCGCAGGGGGATACTGCGGAGGTAAAAGACCATGGGGTGGGCACTGAAGCCTCTTGTAGATTATGGCCGTTATGGGGGGAGGAGTTCGTGTCTGAGGAGGGCTGCGACTGTTGAAGTGTGACCGTGGAAGCGGAGAGCGACTGTGGTGAACGAGGGGGTCGTGGTGGAGGAGGAGGCTCGTGATGAAGAAAATATGGAAGGGGGTTCATGGTGGAAGATTGACACAAAAGTAGCCCAAAGCAAACCACAACTCAGGAACAAAAGTTTTAGTCCAAACACTGAGGACTGTGGTGGTCGGACGAGGCGCGAAGCCCCCTAGTTTATTATTATCTCTTTTTTCAACTCCTCACGCCCTTAGCCGGACCCCTAAGCCAAAGAGGACCCGTTGCCCAGGCTAGTCCACGTGGAGAAAGCTTTGCTTTCCGGGAGATGGATCCCCCCTCATATATATAAGTACATCTTACAAATATATCTGTATAACGGTGTTTATCTCTGTAATATGGAGGGGGAGGGAGTTGTAGCGCCTGGTGGCTTCTCAACAGCCTCCCCGATAATCCCAATCACTCTTCTCTTCATGGTCTTCTTTTCTGCTTTCTTCGATGTCCGATGGTCCATTTCGTCTTCGGATAAATATTATTTAATACAGAGTCCATGCTCGATAATTCAAAGCTCAATAATTCGAAAATCTTGATAATTCGAATTAAACCTCCAGTCCCTTGAGAAAATCGCTATAATTCAAACAAAATCAATGCATTTTGGTCCCTCGATAATTCGAATTAATTCTTCTCGAAAAACGCTCAGTAATTTGTTCAACAACCTCCTGTCAGTTCTGTAATTTGTACATCGCACCTTGTGTCAGTTCTGTAATTTGTACGCCGCATCTCGTGTCAGTTCTGTAATTCGTACATCGCACCTCATGTCAGCTCTGTAATTCATTGGATGTCGTTTGGTAATTCGTTCAACAACCTCGTGTCAGTTCTGTAATTTGTACGCCGCACCTCGTGTCAGCTCTGTGATTGTATGTGTCAGCTCTGTAATTTGTACGTTGCTTGGTAATTTGTTCAACAACCTCATGTCAGTTCTGTAATTCGTACATCGCACCTTGTGTCAGCTCTGTAATTTGGATGTCGTTTGGTAATTCGTTCAACAACCTCGTGTGAATTCTGTAATTTGTATGCCGCACCTCGTGTTAGCTCTGTAATTGTATGTCGCACGTAGTGTCAGCTCTGTAATTTGTACGTTGCTCGGTAATTCGTACAACAACCTCGTGTCAGCTCTGTAATTTGTACCTTGGCGGTCAGTCTACCCTCTTGCCGGCAGTTAGATAGGTGTGCATGAGAGCTTGTTTGTTTGTGCAATGAGCATGAATTTGTATGTACTGTAGGTGGGTATTTGTACTGATGTGTATACATTTTCTTGTTTTTTTACAAATAAGCCAAGTTGATGGTGCTGTTTTCTCTGCGCTTGTCACTCTTGAGAACGCTGTTGATAAGACACAAATTCAGACTGCGGTTCAGAAGAAACTGACTGACTTTTATTCTTAGAGAAAATACCCACGGTAACTAGACGCCATCCTGGCGTAATTATGAATTGTACATACATACTGTATCTACATTAAATTTTGAAACATGTGTAAAAATTTTTTTCCTTGTTGCCCTGCGAACTTTTGATAATTCGAATTTTTCCTTTTCCGCTCGCTATAATTTGAGCTTTCCATAATTCGAAAATCGCGATAATTCGAATAATTTCCCTGGTCCCTTGAGTTTCGAATTATAGAGCGTCGACTGTACCATCGTCTTCATCCGTAGAGTTGTGAGTAGATGGAGGTTGCGCCCCTTTTGTGTCTCAAAGAGGAGGTGTGGAGTTGGTCTCAACACCCTTCTTACTAAGGACTTACCTACTCAGGTACGTAGCTCCATCTCCCGTGGTTGGTAGCCGCCACATTCTCTCATTTTCTGCTCAGGTGGAAGACTGGTTGCAGTTTTCTTCCTGCCACAGTTTCTCGACCGTCTTCTTCAGGTACGCTTGGCGCTTTTTTCCGTTGCCAGTCAGCCTACCCAGCCCGTAATGCGATTTTCGTCACGCTCCAAAGTAACGCCTTTTTCCGTTGTGTGCCAAAGTAAAAACATGAAAATATCAAAAAACGGAGTTCATGGAATGACCAGCAATTCTCAAGTCCCAGTCCGCCTAAGTCTATATCAACTATCACGACGTAGGGTTTTGGAGAAAAGAGGGATTTCTCCTGCCCGGACTTATTTCGGGTCCTGGATTTTTCATCGTCTGAATTTTGCACAGAGTCCGATTTTTTTATATTTGTACGCAAAATTGTGATTTCCTAAGATGGCTGGAGAAAAAGCGTACAAATTTTTGTTTTTCGTGATTTCCTCAGTCGCTATGTGGCCGAGTGGTTAACGTGCTCGTTTCGTACCCAATCCTTGCGTCTCGGGTTCGAGTCCCACCAATGCCGGAAAGCTAGTGATATTCGAATAGCCCCCACTATCATCCTAACGAACACAAAGACTACAGTATTGATCGACGTGGAAAGATAACGCGTCCTGTAACCCCACCAGTTCGAACGAACAATGCATTACAATCACAGGGCGTGTTACCACCAGATCTGAAAGACTGAGACTGTCGTTGCACATCGTGGACAGCTAACTCAACGTCGTGCAAACCCGTGGCTGGTAAGTGGACTGCGGCTGCTCACTCCTCGGCACAGAGAAGGAAAACTCTAACGCAACAAAAACCGTGGAGAAAGCAGCGACATACTACCCCGACTAACCCTGTCCAGGAAAGTCGCGTGTGAGAATCTGCGACCGCCAACATCCGGTAAAGGATACGGCACTTGACTGATTTCCTCTCAGGCTTGGATCTTTTTCCTCGACAGTCCCGATTTTATAGGTAACATTTCAGTACGTATGAAATTATTTAATGAACAAGATACTTAATTAACGCTCACTACAGTAGTCGAATGGATACAATGAAACTCCTCTATTTTTTTAATACGTGAAATATTGTTACACCGAATGCAATTGGCAGACGCCTGTATGGCCGCAAGCGAAGCGGCAGCATCAACTAACGTCAAAGTATAAGTATTTTTGAAAGAAAATTAAATTTTACTTCACGCTGTATCTATTCGTAATCCCACCCGACCTTTTATATACGAGTGTATACTACTTTATTTACGCAATCCATCAGACAGACCTCTGTGTTTTAATAATCTCTAGAGAATGAACGAAATTATAATGGATAATGTGGGAAGATTTTCTTTTTGATCAAAATGGCCTGCTTCGAACGATTGCAACTCGTATCGTTTACTTTACATCGAGCAAGATTAGGCGCGGTCGTAATCCTGGCCACAAAAATAAATATAATCCTTTTGAAATGAGACGTTACACACTGTAATGTAGGTACAGCACTCCATATTCGCCGTTTCAACGTTATTTCTACATTGTGAGGGCGAACTAACGATGTGCAGATAATATGTAGAACATATAGTTTTCCCTCTTCTTTTTTTCTGTTTAATTTGCGTTATCATGTAGTTTTCATTTTTTTTTTCCTCCTCTGAACATGAGAATAAATGACTGAAAAAACCAAACGCAACGATGCGTTAGAAAAGCGAATTCGCTTAGTTAACTCGACTTGAAAAGGGTTACCGTATACAATGTGAACGAATCGAAGAAAAAAGCCATGTACGAACCTAACTGACCGACACAGGGCAGAGGTACACGAATAGGAACTGAAATGCTGACATTTTGAGCCTTCCGATGCCAGTCAATATGATGGATTTGAGTCGGTTTAGCTTGTCCTGCTTTTTCGAACAGGTGTGCTGAGTGCGAATCCTGGGTCATTCTTTCCCTCAGTGCGCTTGAAATTGGCGCATACCTAAACCCGCTGAGCATTCCCATGGACACTAAAAACAAAGACCAATCACAAATATGGGCATTTGGCTTCGTTTTCTAAAAGCTTGTGCATCAGTTTGTAAATTTGTAGCCGTAACGTTGACATTATTTCTGATGGGATTACAGGGGTTACACGATGTCTAGGAAAGATTCGCAGGACTGTCCACACCATAAAATATTCATTAGCTATACTAGCTGGACAGTCTACTCAATCCAATATCCAGTGGACAACTGCTATACGCTATACTGCATATCAAAAACCAGACACGTATCCAAGACGGCCCCCAATAGATGGAATTTTTAGTAGGCAATAACTAGACGGTCCTCTCGGGCAACTGATTTCATTAAAAAATAGAACTTCTACAAAAGTTAGTAGAAGGATCTCCTTGGCGTGGGGATGGTTCTGGAGCTTTAAACATATTTTCAAGGGACCGTTTACAAGTTACCAAAAAAATCAAATATTCAATGCCTGCATCATACCCACCTGGAAATATGGTGCCCAAACTTGGACCTTATCAACAAGACAAAAATAAAATCGCCTCTGTGCAAAATGGTTTTGGAAGAGCGATACTCGGCATCAAAAACAAGACAAAATCAGAACAAAAGTAATTAAAAAGAAATTAAAAGAAAATCTAGATCATAAGGAGAGCGAAATGGAACTGGGTTAGGCCCACAGCAAGGGCAGAAGATAATAGATGGGTATTTATCATTTTTGGTTCCTAGGACGCTGCGAAAGAAAAGTAGGAAGACAGCCAAAACGATGGCTAGACGAAATAGAAGAATTAATCGGAAATAAAATGTGGCACACAGTAGCCCAAGAAAGGGCAGGATGGGATCGGCTGAGGGAAGCCTTCGTCTAAGAAAAGGGCACAAAGAGCTGGTTTAAGAACTAAACGGTCTATGAGAAATCCACTTGACATGCTTCGTACACGGTCCACCATCGTCAGAATGCCCAACCAATGTCTCCTGTCCTTGTCCACAAATGTGTTCCGTCAGGGTGTCCATTCTCGTTCGGAAATGATTTTCCCTCACTTTTCCAGATTTTCCGGGCCAATTTTTCCAATTTCCCAAACCCTTCAAATACAAATTACACATGCAAGAGAGGGGATCAAATTTTTTCGAACATCGTGAGCGGCGAATATAGTCAATCACTCCAGAAACTTTTTTTTTACTACCATGTGCTTATGAAGCTGTGGCAGAGGGGATGTAAAGATTTAATGATGGAAATGATACCGCGCTCATTTTTGGGGCGCAGCACGGTGCGATGTCAATTAACGACTTCATAGATTTTTTTTCGTGTGACTTAATGCCGACCGTGAAGGGGGGTGGGAAGAATAAAATTCGAAAATAGGTTTATAGGTTTTCGAGGTCGCTGCATTCGATTTTAGGGGTAATTTTCGGATCCTGTCCCTCCTGGTGCGATCAATGAGGTAGCAAGAGCGTAGGATAAGCAACGGTTGACTCGAAATTCACCCTTTCTAATTAAAGCCACCGAATAGGGTAAAAATGCAGTCTTATTTATTGAAAGTGCTGCTAATAGAAAATAACGTCGTAAAAATTTCTCAACTGAAAAAGCACAGGAGGTTAAATTTGGTCCAGATTAAAAATGGGAAGCGATATTCGAAATTAGCGACACAAAACCACCCCTATTTCGATACTTCGTGCAATTTTTCGCCAGCGAAGCTGAATTCATATTACAGTACTCTGGAAGGGGTCGGATAAAATTCTCAGGCGATATTCGAAATCAGCGACTGAGCTTGGTTGGCTATCCAGGGTGTCTAACAAAATCGAATTTTGAAAATAAATGACTTTTAAATGACCCCCCCCCCATTTGCTATGAATGTGCTAGAATGCCATATGGGTATTATTTTGAAAAAAAAATAAGTGGGATACACTACAATAATTTTTAACCAATTTCAAAATTAATGATCTAGCAAAGTATCTACCTAAGAAGTTTAATCTTCTTTTAAATAGGAGATGCATTCGGCAGATATATTGCTCCTATTTGTAATTTTTTGATGATTGATTAATGTGACGCGGGCAAGAGAAAGGGTATCTCACATGCAAAAAAAACATATTTTTCTAAGAGCCTTTCTGCTGATTCATGAATCATTAAGTCTTTTCAATTTTTTTTTCTTTCTTTCTTTTGATTTCGGAATTATTTTTACTATTTTTGAGACAAAATTAAAAAAGTTATTTTTTGGAAAAAAATATTGAAAAAGAAGGAGAATTTGTTCAAAATATGCGAAATATGCAAAATGAAGTGCTACTCATTTGACTCAGAATTCTGTGATCCGTGGAGATCTTTTGAAACTGATGTTATTTTTGAAGTAGAGAAATCCAAACTGCTGCTATATGCAGGTGAGCACTTCCCAAACACATAGACCTCATCACCTCAAAATGTAAAAGAATAGCCATTTTTATCAAAAGGAACAGCTTAAATTACAAAAAATATGAAACTAAGAA
Organism: Acanthococcus lagerstroemiae; assembly: GCA_031841125.1. Lineage (NCBI taxonomy): Eukaryota > Metazoa > Arthropoda > Insecta > Hemiptera > Eriococcidae > Acanthococcus > Acanthococcus lagerstroemiae. The sequence goes on from CM063114.1 coordinate 28,789,664, forward strand.
ACTATCATTTTTTGCTTCGGTAAGATCAATTTTGGAATTGAGCCCAATATTATCTGGGCGCTGCAGGATAAAGGTAAAACTGAAAAAAATAAAAAAAACATTTTTGAAATATTTATATCATGATCTCTGTTTACATATTACCCATCCAATCTGAAATATATTTGACTAATGCAAGGGTTTGAGGTGATGAGTCTAAGTAATAGACGAAAATTATGAGCTATGCTTTATTCTTGTGGGACATTATTAAAGGAAGAGTCAAGGATAGTGAACTTTCAGGTACTATGATCCCAACGTTCAATAGCAGAGACAATGCTCTCTTTGCTGCCCCAAAGTGATGTAACTCCGGCCCCCAGTGCATACTCTTTACTATGAGGTAGCTAGAGCAAATGCAGAAGTGGATATTTGCTTTATGAATCGTAAAGCATTTAGTAAGTTCATTCAGAAGCATTTATCGGACTCTTAGCCGGCTCGATTTCAATGACTTCCTCCCTCTCGCCCTTTCCCTACACTCTAACGCTCCTCTTTGTTGTCATTTTTATTGTCATTTTCTTCTTCCCCAATATATTCCATTTGCTTCCAGTATTTTCAGGGTACCCCACCTTTCAGCCCTCCAGCCAGATTATTTCCCATCATTTTCCCAGCCCTCTCTCTCTCTCTCTCTCTCTCTTTCTATTCTTCAATTAATAGTGAAAAAATTGCAATACACTGTACCTACTTTGTCCCCTCCTAATCTGGTCAGTTTCAACCATAGGAGGGGACAGTAATATAAATAAATAAATTATTGATGAATGTGATGCAGGCAAGAGAAAGGGTATCTTTCACATGCAAAATAAGATCTTTTTCTAAATGCTTTTCTGCTGATTCGCTAATCATTGTCGTTTCAATTTTTTTAAATTTATTTTTGAGTAAAAAGTTGGAAAAATCACTTTTTGGAGGAAAATACTGAAAAATAAGTAGAATTGGCGTAAAATATGCAGTAAATGCCGAAATATGCGACATATACAAAATGAAGTACTTCTCATTTGACTCAGAATTCTGTGATTCGTAAAGATTGTTTGAAACTCCTGGAATATATGCCATAGATATATACATTCGCATAAAAGTTGCAGCCCTGGTCATCATAATAGAATGTTTCAATTCTAAATTCATTGGGCTCGCTCTCAAGGTATAATTTGCTGATTTTTAAATTTTTAAATGACCAGGATTGAAGATAAATGACTTTAAATGACCTTCTTTCAAAATAAATGACTTTAAATGACTTAAATGACCGTTAGACACCCTGCTATCCTGTCCAAAAACTTGACTTTAAGAATTTGGAACTTGAGGAAAACTAGAGTAACCGGAATTAGCCCCTCCCTCGTGGAGCCGAATGGTTTAGGGCGAGGGAAAATAACTATTACAATGACTTCTAGAACCCATCAGGTGAAAAAGCTCCAGCATATCTAACGACAAATGTTATGAAAATAAAAAGGTGAATAGGATCTGGAAAATTATGGCACCAGGGGAGGCGAAAGAGGTTTCAATTCAAGCGTATCAACAGATACAATAATATAAGGTCATATGTTTGAAAGCAGTGGACTCTTTCGTAACGCGATAGTAATTATTATGGGGCCTTTAGATTTTTTTCAAATTTTGTGGATTAGTTATTCTTCTCCCAAAATCTCGGAAATCTCTTTCATTCATTCTTACCTACATTTTACGAAGGAGAGGTGAGCCGAAAAGAAATCCGATGGCAGGATGTTCCAGAAGGTAGGTGAATTCATTGGTTTTCAAATTTTCATTTCATTATGACTTTCTCAAAAAATTTTGTACACTGTGGAGAGGAGTTAGACTGAATACTTTTTCATTTTCGCGTCGATTTTCAGATTTTCGCGAACAGGATGAGATGAAAACATGAAACACGAAACAGCTGATATTGGGAGAAGTGTATAGGGATTGGTTTGGATTTCGTCATATGTTTCGTAAAATGGTTCGAGAAAAGTCACGAAATATGGTTAAGTGTATAGGATGTAGACGCGAAACGTACACCATGAAAACGATTTCATCACACCAAAACACTCTGCACTATTGCGATAGGAGAGGGGGTTGTATTACCCATGTCCTTTTCCTATGAAAGAAGAAAGATAAGAAAATTGAAATTCTTTTTAATAAAAAATAGGGTAAAATCTGTTTGAAATACAACAGAATTTAGTTGATTTTTTTCAAAATTCCCCGACTTTTAGGTGAAAGATGCTGGAATTTCCAAAATTCCCTGACTTTTCCAGATGGACAAAATTCCCTGACTTTTCCAGGTTTTTCAGAGAATGGACACCCTGTCTGTAGACGTAATCTCTTTTTTCTGAATGAACAGCTGGGGAAGTGTGATTCAAATTTTTTCAAAACAGTCCAAACTCGGAGTCGGAAATGAACTGGGTCACTGTGTCGCATGACTTGAGTACACCTAATCAGTTAGCACGATCTCATCATTTCTTGCTCGCTATATCTTTTTGGATTAAACTATTTAGATCACAATATTTGTCGGACTAGTTACAATTTTTCACATGTTACTTTTATACCAAAAATACCGTTTGAAACACAGCTGATATCAAAACTCAAAATGCAAAAAACCATTAAATTTTTTCCATTATCGTTTTACAAAAAATGGATGCTAATTGCCATGGCTCATGCCTTATATAAATTCGCCACAGATTAAATATGACCAATAATGACCAATCACGAACTATAACTTGCCCAGAGAGAACCTGATTCGGCCAAATCAGATTAGAATTAACTAACAAATTCCACCACCGTCAAAAAATTATCAAAACTAACTAAAAGCAAACTAAATAACGTATGTATTATTAATAGCAACCCAAACTGGACAAAACAGACTAAATCAATACCGTAAACCGGGGTGACTTCGCCGAAAATGTTGGGGTTTTCAAATTTTGAACAGCTGTAGAGCGTGATCTATTGGAGGTACAGGAAATCTAAAAACTGTTCCGGATTTGTTGAAGTTTTGGGAATAAGATTAGCTAGGGAAAACAAAATTTAACTCTCCCCCCCTCACAGAAAGGCCGAAAGATGAATCGACAAAGTTACCTGCGCACGGGGTGACATTGCCGGTACATACGAGATGCATAGAAAATGAGTGAAAATGTCAAACGTATTACGAAAGGCCATACAAACGAAAGAAAAATTAACTTCATAGTCTATTTCACGCGTTTTCATCTACTCAGATATTTTAAGATTCTTCCTACGTAACACAACTCAAAAAATTATGTTCGAATAGCCATTTCTGTATCTTGATTTAATCAAATTTGAAACTGAAAATTGCTTAATGTTTTGCAAACCGGACACTCACCCTATTGAACCCTCCATTTTGTAGAAGTGAACGCTGTAGCTTCGTTATAGTTCGCCCGCTAGACGTTATAGTTCGCCCACTAGAGCGTGTAATGGTCGAAAAAACATAGGGTAAGGTTGAGGTAAGGTAGGGCAATATGACACGGTGGGTAAGATGCCGCAGTTGTCTGTTTTCTATGTTAGCAGCCCTGTACAATAAAAGTGATGTAGTACACTCCGATATCAGACCTTGGGAACCAATTCTCATAATCGCAGACCTGTTCGTTCTTTTTCTACGATTTTTTCGATCATTTATGGTCATTTTAAAGTATTTGTAATTTTGCGAAATTGTGATTAATTTTTGACAATTTTCAATATATTATCTGATAGATGTAGGGGACACCGGGAAACAGTGTAACACTTTTCGTCCATATTAATCTGTGGACTACAAATTAATTTTGAATTCAGACTTTAACACCTCACCTGAAAGATACAACCTTTGGCTACATTTTGGTGTTATAACCGCCTGAAAGTGTCAAACCTAAAGAATCTAGAAATTATTTTGTTACACTGTACCCTAGTACCTGGGTACAGTGTAACACTACCAAAAAGTTGATAGGGTAATCGTTTAGCTTGGAAAAATTCAGAATTTTCTGAATAATAGATCCAAAAATCTCTCGGTACAATGTATAAACTAGTTTTGTCAAAATTAGCAGATACTGGGCATATCAAAATGTAAACATTACGGCAGTACACAAACGTATGGAAGAAAAATATACTGTAACACTGTTCTCCGTCACATCATTTTATCAAGTACGGTATATTGTCGAAAAACCATCAAGTCAAACCCAAATTGTACTGCTCGATTTAAACATGCATACTTTTCTTGTAATTTTTGTATATTTAGATCGTCAAAAGGATACATTTTAATGAGAAAAATTTTGATTCAAAAATATTTAAAATTACAGCGGAAAAAGACAAAAAGAGCAATTAAAAATTTTTTCTTGGTCGAGATGAAAGTCGAGGCATTGCATTTTTTTTTTTTTTTTTTTTTACAGATTTCTTTCTAAAATTACTACCTAGTAACCAAATCGGCAACATTTTAGAGTGTTATGAAGCAACTTAATGATTACAGTTACACTGTTCCCCAGTCTCTCCTACAGTATTTCCCCTCTTCTTTCAGAATATTTCATCAGTTTTACCGGTACATCGAACGATTTTTTTTTGTTCTCAAAGTTACGTAGTACGCGGCAATTTGTAAGGGTGGGTAAAATGGCCGAAGTAGTAGGACAAGATGCCGCACTACAATAAATGAAAAATTTCGATTATTAATGATCTAACGAGAGTTTCTCAGCTTGTTATTTTAGATTATGGAGTCGAATTACGTTAGAAAGACCACTAGAGGGTCCTGGACAAAAAAACAGCTAAAAAACGCGATGGAATGTGAAAAAAAAAACATTGCATACGTGAAGCCAGCCAGTTGTTAAAAATTCCGGAAGGAACCCCTAGTTATTTAAAAGTTCCATTTTTTACGTTTTATACTCGAATAAAAAAAAATCTTATAAGTTTACATATTTTCATCACTATTTTATTTAATAAGTAATTTCCATAAGCCATCTTACTTGGCCAAAAATAGGCATCTCACCCACCCCATCGGGCAAGATGGCCAAAAAAGAAGGTCTGGGATAATGACTATACTTCTGTTTGGTGGGGATAAAACCAAAATACATCTGGATAAAAGTTGTAGATAAAGGATCAGAGTATTCGTAGCCAAAATTTCAGCCTTATCGGATGCTTTGTTAAGAAGCTATGGTCATTCTTCAAAATGTGCGTCATCTTGCCCTCCTTTACCTTAGTTATCAACGTTACCCCTGGATTATCAATGTTACCCCTGATTATGGTACAAATAAAATTAATTTAAACCAAATTATACGCTAGGTTCAAACGTAGTCAATGGTGTGGAAACCTAGTACGTACAAATTACGGTAACTTGGGATAGGGTTACAGCTTGATACAGATGTTACATTTTTTGTGTAAGCCCCGGTAACACTGGTTGCGTACCCGCTAGCGCTCTACTCAGTATTGGCTGTTCTAGAGTGCGCTGCAAAATCACCTGTGCGGGTGTTAATAGCGGGGAGAAAGGCTGGGTGATCAAAATCGATATTTCCAATCCTTTAACACGGGGAGCAAAGATCGGTCTAGTCTCTTATCAGGTTCCATCTGTTCGTTTGTATCAATAACTGTTTCAGTTCATAGTCAATGCTACAGAACAATGATTTCAATAAGCATTTGCTTTCAAATAACTCTTAAATTTTTAAAATTTCAAAACATCGAATCATCGTTTGTACATTTCTTATGGGAGCGAATTATTTGATCATCCCATGCAGAAAGATTCTGAACTCTGCCGCCAGATGTCAGCTACTTTGAGTTTAAATTCCAATAGAACGCAATCACTTGTTTTGCAGAGCGCTAGCGAGTACCCAACCAGTGTTATCGCGGCTTACACAAAAAATGTAACATCTGTCCCAAGATGTACCCCTGTCCCAAGTCACCGTACTTCACGTACCGTTTTGTTCTACATTTACACACTCCTTATAAGGTGCGGCGACCATGTCCTTTCCAATGTCCATTTTAATATAAATCATCCTGCCTGGTTACGTTCTGCGTAGCATAATGCCAGCGTCTAATCTTTTGTCTCCTGCATTCCTGTATTTCTTATGTGTGATCTTTTAAAAAACCCCTTCTTCCCATTCTCATGGATCATTCTTCTTTTTCTCCCTCGGCTGGCCAGGTGGGATTTAGATCAGTTTAGATGTAGTTACAGTTTATATTTAGTTCTCTCAAGATCTACTATTATATACTATCGATCTTGCAATACATGCGCTTTTTTACTCGCTCTCGCTTGGTCCGGACTAAAGATTTCTGGTACAAAATCTCGAAAACCCCGCAATGGAATTACAGGAATAAAAACTGATTTCCGGGTATTTTTGTGAAGAAATACATATGTGCTTATAGACTTTGCTGCACATAGACACTTTCTTCATAAGTATATCAGTAAATTTGTTACACCACATAAGATATGAAATACCTTGATTGGAAAACATTTAGTGGGTTGCAAACTGAGGCACTAGGTACCCTACTTATATACAACTTTAAATCACCTTATAATTTCAAAGCTGTTTCAAGAGAAAATTTCTGAATACCCTCGATACCCATGCCGTAACACCCTCTTTTTTCACAACATCCGTTCTGCCGTATCAGCTTTTTCCTTGGTAACTGAATTACGCGATAGTCAATTCCATTTTCCATGTATTTTCGAGTAAGAATACTCTTTCATTAGTATTTTGTAAGTTTAATAAGAGTCGGTTAAAGAAATCAAAATTGTTTGGTAATCCTCTTATAGCGCCCTTATACTTTCGATTTCAAGAGATTTTTCAAATGACACGAAAAATAAAACACGAAAGCGGTAGAAAAGAATTTTGTTTATTCATTTTTGGTATTAGTAACACAAAAAGTGTAAAAGCGAAAAAAAAAAGAAGAAAAAAAGGGTTAAGCTACTAGCTTCGTATTTATAAAAAGAAAATAATTTTCTCGAGTATTTTGTTGAACGTAGGTATTTTAAATTTGCAGACAAAGAAACGAAACCTTTATTTTCTGCGGTTATATTTGGTTAAGACATGCCCGCAAAATGAGAATTTAAAAGAAAAGTTGAAAGAGAATAACTGAGTCGAAGACTAAGGTATTCAGTCAAAGAACATCATACCCTTTTAATAAATATTAAAAATAAATAATACCCTCCTTTTTCTTTTCATGTTTCATCCCGAGGAAACGTAGGTATTTGTCAGGGATTATTTTCCGAAGTCAGTCTTCGGGCATTTCAGGAATTAATGAAACAATTTCCAGAGTTAACGTTCGAGACTTTTTGCGTTGGTATTGGAAGCTTTGGGGTAGCACCACAGCTAAGAAGTATTTTGCGCAGTAAGAAACTGTCTCGGGAGGTGAAATCGTCGAGAAGAAAGAAAGAAAAGAGCAAGTAAGGCGGATGGTCTCACAAAATAGTTATTATGAAAGTCTTGAACGTACAATATGAATTTTTCATACTGAATTTGCCTGCTAAATCGGTTCCGATAGAATCAAGAATACATATCCTGTGAAGTTTCAAATCGAACGGATCAGGAGAAACTAATCACAAGAGCACTCTTCCGTTTTATATTTATGGGAAAAATACGAGCAATTTTAACTTTCATAACGAAAAATTTTTCTCGGCCCCTGTGTGTATTAAAAATTTGTGCTCCAAGTTCTCTACAGATCATTTGCCGCTGATTCAATATAAAATAGTAGACTCCATAATTTGGGATAACGGCCCCAAGAGGTGGCTACAAAACGGGGAAGAGAAAGTTTAAAATGTATAATTCGAGATACAAATCGGTTAAACTCTCAAGATCGCTGGACAAATTGGTTTTTCGATCCGATCCACTTGTGTGACACCAAAAGGCAGGAGACCGGTTAATAATAGTTTTTCATCAGGTATTTGTTTTAGAATTTTGCGAAGTCATTGAACTGGACTTCGGAGCTGATTTTTAGATTCAACTTATCTCCCTCTTACCAGGGCCTCACCAAGCAGGACAAATCGAATACCATTTCACAAAATAGGCCATTACTTAATCTTAATCCCTAGACCCTCTACAGGGGCACTTCGGTGGGATTAGATTAAAAAATACACCACAATATCGAGTTCAGCGACCTCAAACATCGTCACGAAGAAAACACAGTTGATCTCAGCCCTCTTCGCTGGAAAACTAGGGATCGAAATGAAAATTCACCCCTAAAATCGAACTGCCTGACTTCGAAAACCTTTAAACCGACTAGTATTTCGAATTTTATTTTTGAACCCTCTATTCTCTCTTTTGGAGCCACCCTCTGGTGCCACTATCCCGAATAGTAAAGTCGTACTATTTTATACAGGGTGGCCACTGGCCACTTTTCTTCAGTTATGACTTTTTCTCAACGAGTAAGCCTACTGGATCAAAGTTCATTAATGAGCGTTGTCACTCAATTTTTTTTCAATTTCTCGTATAGGCATTCAATAAATGAAATCTTACATGCAACTAAACATAAGTACCAACTATCAGGAAAAAATTATTTTGATTCAGTTTTTTATAGATAACAATAACAATAGGCGATCAAACCGTAACCAGGTTCGCTAGTGTCGACCTCCTGCAAAGGTGATCAAGGTTGAAGTTCCCATAAAAAGACGTGTAAAGTTGGTCTACTTTAAAGCTTCCGTAATTGCTGAAAATAGGTTTTCTTGAGTCATATAACATGTCACATTAAAGCTTAAAGTCTCTAGTTGATGATGAAAGGTAATTTAATGCACTTTATTCGGTCTAGTTAGATGAATAAGTTGATTTCCAAGCTACTGTTTTTCTTATGGAAGTTTACCATTGGTACAAAACGCGCTTATAAGCAACAATACATGGAAAATGGAGCCGTTTCAAGTTCATAAAGGAAAACTGAAGATCTCAATCTCTAAATTCTTCTACTACAAGCCGCAAGAAAACATTTTATTGACTAGGAAAAGCGAATTCAAGTTATATGCATTTTTATGGAGATAACGTCCATGATCACCCTTGCAGCGCAGGGCTACCAATTTCGGAAACGCTCAGTTTGATCGCCTATTTTCGTACGCGATTCAAGTTACAAAGAAAACAGAACCATGATATACTTCTAAACCACGCAATTTTATTAAGAATTTATTTTTTGAAAATTCTTTTTCCAAGAAAGTGGCCCCCGCCCAAGATGACATAGGTTTTACTTTCACCAATTTTTTGGGCGAACTATTGACATTTGAAAAAAAATAATTGGAACCCAATAAAGTACAACTCTGTGGCTATCATTATCCCTGGGTTACATATTTATTAAAATTTTTTAAATGCTTCAAATTTTTTTTTTAAATTTGTCAAGTATGTCATCTTAGGCCATATGGTTGTTAATATGACATAGGTGATATATATATATATTTTTTAAAATTATTATTCTAAAAAGCAAGAAAAAGTAAAACGTGAACAAATTTAGTTTGTTTTTTGTTAAAAAATAAAATCAAAAATTGCTTTGTTGTATTACAAAACAAGGGGTACAAAATTGACTTATGTACCTACATATTTTGCTCTATCCAAGAACCCCTTTTAGTAGTTCTGGTGCGATGAGAATTAATCATTTTGTCTGAAACGGAGTGTTTCAGTTAATAAACTTTCGAAAGTACTTATTTGGTTGTATGTCATCTTGCCCTCCGCTCACTATGACATCTTGTTTGCTTTCGTATCATATTTTCGAAATAGTAAAAAAAAAAAAATCTAAACTTACTTTTAAAAGAACCAATATGTAATATGGTGTTTTGAATCTTATTACCTTTTGCTCTTTCACTTAGAATCATTCTTGACCAAACATAACGAGAAACGAATTTATACCATCACTTGTTGATATCTATCTCGAATAAGAATCATACACGTCACAAAGAATGTAAACAGATTCTTTTTTAGCATTACGCAGTTGAAAGATCAGTTTATAGTGGCTTTTACTCGCTACAGCGTGACCAACATTTGAAGCGAAGAATTGTATTTTTCGCGTGGGTAGTTTTCGAGAAATTGTCGCTATTGGGATGTTAACCTCACCTAGGTAGCGCTAGTATCGTGGTATGGTGACAATGGCAAGAACAACTGATAAGCATTTATACCGTATGTACCTTATCACCTCGTTATTACCGGCAAGGATACCAACTTCGGAAACTCAGGTTAACACCCCAATGTCATCTTGGACCACTATCCTCCACTGAAACAGTGACAAATGACCTGTCGAAAACCCGGAGTACCATAATCCCACATTTTATCTTGAAACACCATTAAATCAACCGTTGAAAACTAGAGTCAGGCCCATAATTGCGGGGGGGGGGGCTGAGGAGCGGAGCCGCCTTTGATCCATCAGAGCCACCTTACGACGAGTTTTCTAATTGTGTTTCTTTTTGTACATCAAAAGCAAATGTTGGAAAACTTGAAGAAAAAATTGGGGAGAGAAATGAAAAATAGTAGGTAGGGGAGAAACGTATACTTCGGGACAAATGTACCATGGAGTTTTCGGCTCTTACGTCATATTAGGCAAAACCATCACCATCTATCTTTGACGTAGGGCACAAGGAACTTATCTACCACGTGGTAACAAAATCCGAAACCAAATTTTCATTTTATCGCAATTTTTAAGAGAAAAAATAAAATAATAAAAATTTTTGTTTTTCAAAAATATAGCGGAAGCGTTGTTGGAAGATAGGAAACTTTGATTAAAAATTTTGGTTTTATGTCAGTTAAAAAACCATTGAGATGTTTCAGTCGGGACGTATTCAATTTTCCTCAAAATTTCATGAAACCTCATTTCCCAGGACCATGAGACAAAAAAGGGGGTTTTTAAAATCAAAACAGTGACAAGGCATGATATGGGGAGGGGTTATAAAAGGGTCCCTTTGTTAGGAGAGGACCAAAGTATCTGAGGCCGGAGTTTCACCTCCCTAGCTTATTTGGTCCGGGCGTCAGAGACAAAAATCAATTTTTGGTCCCACGGTATACGACTCTCCCTTACCCCATCTTGTATTGTGTATTGTTTCGTGATGTTAAATCCGAGTTCTAACAGACAAAGTAATAGAGTTAAAAATCAGGGACGTACCGATAGGGGGTCAGGGGGCACCTTGCCTCCCTCTCCACCAGTAGGAATTTTTCTCTTAGCAATTGGGAAAATTTACCATTTCAGTCAGACGAGTTGGGAAAATCCAACAAGTTATGTTTTTTTTTTTTTTTTGCTTTGATACTTGGGAATTGAGTTGAGAAGTTGGGAAAACTCAAAACTCAACAAGTCAAAAGGTTTATCTTCTTTTGCTTTGATACTTCGTAATTTTGAGTTGAGTCACTTGGAAAAATCTAACAGATCAAAAGTTTTTTCTTGCTGTAATACTTGGGAATTTTGAGTTCAGAAAGTTGGGACTTTCACAATTTTTACCCCCCCCCCCTCTCCCAGGAAAAACTCTTCGGTACGTCCCTGTACATAATATAGTTCATTTCAAACAAATTTCTCTACTTTTCTCAACTTGTTAGAAAAAAATCATAAGTTGAGAGTCCTTGGCGAGTCCCCAGTGAGCCGACTCTTCTAAAGAATCCTGGCCACAGACCTAAGACTGGACTACGAATTTTTATGCATATGGGGACAAAGAAAAACGTTTTTCCATTAAAAAAGTTAAGACTCCAGGCATTTCCAAGGGGGCTCAGGGCACGGGTTCTTCTGAGATACGATTCACCTAAAACTTTGTACGATGTTCTTTTCCATATTATTAGAATCGACTGGGGGGAGGGGAGGGGGGAATTTCGTAGGCCGAAAATAACGGTCACATCAAAGTACATGGCACATTAATCTAGCCCAGGGACGTACCGAAGAGTTTTTCCTAGGAGGTGGGGGTAAAAATTGTGAAAGTCCCAACTAACTCAACTCAGAATTCCCAAATTTCAAAGCAAAAAAAAAAAAAAAAAACTCTCAACTTATTGGATTTTTCCAACTCACCTGACTGAAGTGGTAAATTTTCCCAACTTCTGAGTGAAAAATCCCTACAGGGGGGCAAGTTGCCCCCACCCCCTATCGGTACGTTCCTAATCTAGTCTATAAAAAGGACCGTGAATGTGCATACAATTTCAGGTCTTTTCTGAGATTGTTGGATCTTTGGACAACTTGCACAGTTATGTAAAATGAAATACCAAGGCGTAGCCAGGGGGGCAGAGGAGGGGATTTGAATATCCTTTGCGATTTCGTCAAATAAGGTTTCTCTAATTTTAGCCTCTTCCCCTTTGGCCATGACTAGACTCCCCTCGAAACTTAGGCTGGTCAAGCCATTGTAGCACAACCATCCGAGACTGGCATACGAATGAAAGAGGTAAATGATTGTATTTCGCGGTGTTCTATATTTTCAAGACAAAAATGTTAACAACAATCTATCTATTTTCAAATAAATTAACAACCCTGCTCTCTCAATTAAATTCCTGAGAAGAGAAGTAAATATGATATAACAGTCCGACACTCGACGACAAAAACCACGTGAAACAAGTCCACCAAGTTGAAAAACCTAATAATCCTCGATACACATCTTTTGTGAATACCTGAAATATTGAGTAAACACAATTTGATCAAGGTCATTGGCAATAACTGAAATGTTAATTAATTATAAGGAAGCTTCTCCTATCTCTCTTTAGCCTTGCTTTCTGTACATCCATCTGAATGATTGGCTGGATGTCTGTCCACCTCTGTCCCTCTTCAACTTAGATGATCCACGCAGTGCTTCGCATCCAGTTTTCAGTCTGTCGATCTATATGTTTACTTTTTCATCAGTCTGATTAACTAGCCATATCATTGTCAGTCTCGAATTCGAAGATTTTTTCGGAGGCCAGTCAGTTTTTCGGCGCATAAGGCCTGTTGTAAGACTTCTATCGACTCGATGAGACTCTGTGAAGACGCATTCATATTCATCAAGATTTGTTACGGGTCATTAAGTTCGTCTCAGCTCTATTCAACTCGATAAATCTCAATGTCAACTTCACTTTCTGCCCATCGTATTCATTCTTCGATTTTTTCCCGCGAGGAAACGAGCAGGTTCTTTCTTTCCGTCTTTTTAGTCTGTCTTCTTACCAAGTGGGACAACTCTGATTTGTTTACTCATTTGTGTCAGTCGCACATGCTAGCCGGTTCACTAGCTGTCACCTGATATATCTGTCATTGTCAGGTTGAATATTGATAACACGCATGACTCGGTAAAATTTCGGATTTTTCAGGTTGACAGCAGGCCCATCGTCTTTTTCAGCGGGGGAGGTAGGAGCCACAGACAGATTAGTAATGGTAAATAATTCCAATAACAAGTTTACGTAAGTATCATAAATTGTACAGATAGCTCGAGTACTTCAAAAACATGATACAGTACCTGACTAAGAGAGCTTAAAACAAATTTCGAAACTTCCTCTGGCTGAGTAACAGTGACATTCTGTGCGCTCGCACTAACAGAACTTGATACAGTTTGATTGTGCGATATTACAGGTGTTTGGAAAACTTCAGTCCATGCGTAACCACCTGTCGGAAATTTCGAAATTCGATTATCTTCGTAGATTTACACCAAAATTATACTTATTGAAAAATTGGGCCTTTTCAAGGGTACGGAGGAAAGAGAAAGTAAGAAAAAAGTCGGGTAGAGGTGAATATGATAAAAATGGTGACACGTTCATCGGCAATTGCAAACAATGAGAAAAGTGAATGACTCATCAAAGTTCACCTGCGTGTCCTTTGAAACACCAAAAATACTATCGCACCTAGTCCCGAAACCTGGACCTTGAACTTTAGTAGCAGGAACCAAAGTAGGTCAAATGATTCAGCTCTGATTAGGTGACAGATGACTTGGTTGATACAGCGGAAAGTTTCTAAATCAATATCATAAAATGTTCTTAAAATCGATTTTTTCTAAAAAAAAAAAAAACAATTAACTAAAACTGAAGGCTGCTCTTTGAACGACTACTTTTGTCTAATACCCTTTCAAAAATACTTTTCTACTTCACAGCCATATCTAGCTTTGTTTTTGATAATTAAGTTTCACACAACTGTTTTATTGGATGAAGAAAGAATGACCTTACTCGAAAAAAGGTATTAGAGTCAAACAGTCCATTCTGTATGTAGAGTATGCCAGTTCACAATTTCTTCCTACTACAGTCCAGAACGCTTTCGGCTGTTATGCCATTTCAGTGGATTACCCAAGACGTTTCTCTTCGTCGTCCTGTATTTATAGTAGTGGGTAGTACCATATGGTAAACCTATTTAGTGTGTTCCTATTGGTTGTCTGTGGTTGTGTAGTCTGTCCAATCAATGAGTCTTATGTTATAAATTGGAATAAGTTCTCGCTTTGGAAGTTAGTTGTTGTGTTTATTAGGTTGTTTGCTCTGTTTTTGCCTTTATTATCTCAAGTTGTTCTTTTAATTTTTTTTTGTATTGTTTTCTATGTGTAGGATTTGTATTTTTCTGTCAACTTGTTATGTCCATTGGCATACTCTACATACAGAATTTACCAAGTTCACTCACACTCCTATATGGACACCAAACAGTCCATATTAAGGAATGAGCAACAAGCGTTCAAGAGTCCACTCCCTCACCCGTCTTACACTGTGAAATCAAATCATTTGTTTAATTTTGATCATATTTTCAAAGAAAGGTCATCAATTATGGCGAATTATTTCTTCACTGTCAAGGCTACTTATCTGAGTTCTCTTTCCCATGTTGCAAACTGGAACTGTGTACTTACGATCCTAAGTTGCACACATAAATCACTAGTCTAACTAGGACCATATTTTTAACAAACGGAAATCAATCATTTCGAGCTCTTGTTTCAGCTGACAATACAATTTACTTAGTGCTTCCCTTCTCAGTTCACTACCAGAGTCTCCCCTATGCTATTCACTGAAATTACTGATCCAACTCTGATTTAATTTTCAAAAATGGATCTTTTGTTGAAGTTTTTCTTCGACTATCGGGATAAATCTTCATTTTCCTTTCCAATTTTCCTTCAAAGAAGCTCCCTCCTTTGCTGTGTATAGAAATTATTGGTCCAATTCTAATCTAATCTTCAAAAATGGATCATCAGTTGTGTTCAAGTTTCTTCAGCTGTTTGGAAAACAGTACATTTTCCTTCAAGGAGGCTGCTTCCTTTGTTGTGCCCTGAAATTACGCGTCCAATTCTGATCAAATTTGCAAAAATGGGGTATCAGTTCTGTTAATGGCTTTCTTCACTCTTTTGGATTACTGTTCTTTTTCCTCTTCTACTTAAGAAGCGCCCCATAAACTGTGCTTCCAGGTTAATTATCCGATTTCGATCAAATTCTCAAAAATGGATCGTCAGTTTTAATGGGAGTTTTCCTCAACAGTCGAGATAATTAATTTTTTTTTTTTAATTAAATTAATTTTTTTTAAGAGGCTCTCTCTTTTGCTGTGCACTGGAATGATTGATTCCGGATCGTCAGTTCGATTGCGGGTTTTCTTCAACTGTCTGGGGAGGGGGAGGGGCTTTCATTTTTCTTCAGAGAGGCACGTTCTAAGAAATAAAAATACAGAAACATAATATCCAAATTAAAATCTAAAATGAAACGAATGATACTTACCCAAGGTTTTATACATAAAACAGAAAAATAGGCACATGACTAGAGGCGTTACATATTGCAATGCTACAACGCACATGTAATAAAACACGGATGCAATCTAAACAAGAATAAAAAAGTTCCATTCAATTAGAAAATTAAATTGAACAATCAAGTTACATCACGCTCATTAAGCAACACCAACCTTTTTCTGCAGATCAATATTTGAAATTTTTCCGATTTCATTTTTGAGTGCACGCGTTCTATCATACGCCATGTTTAAATACGCTTGTAAGTAAACAGGCATAATGCATAACCTTAATAACATACTAACAACGACCAAAATAAGCCTTAAACTTTCAAACGCTTTCACGGTCATCCTGTTGAAAATACAATATGCATCAGTCAGCTATCAAAAAATGTAGCTTGTGGCTAGCCCGAAAGTGATGCGATTCTAGAATGAAAATTTGAAAATAATTTACAACTTTGAATTTCACGACTAATCTCTTTTCCAAAAATGACTTTAGTTCATCAAGAAAATTTCGAATTTTTTCTAACTTAGTTGGCTTTTACGTTTACAAAGTAAGGCAGTTTTTGTTGCCATTGTAGAATTCGGTTAAAATTTCCAAGCTGGTGGTTTGATTTTGGAATTTTTACTGTAAATAAGAATTTTTGGTCTGTTTCAAAGCTGTATCCAACGTTTTGTCATTCACATATTTTTAAATGATCAGTAAGAAAGTTTTAATTCCTAATGCATCAATTTTTTGTAATTTCAGTTTTCCCATAGTCGTACATTTTAAGTCGACTAGTTCATCTTGGATTTTGGTAAATGTTCACTTGATCTTGAACATATAAATTTTTTTTTAATTGCAGTCAAATTTTAAAAAGAATGTGTAGATGTTCATTCAATTGAGGAGTTTCCCGGGAAAACGACATTAGTCCATTTTGAAATTTTGACTTCGCCACCAGATTGCAGCATAATATTGCTGCTGTTTTGCTGGATGAACTGCCGCGGGTGTATTGGGATATAAATTAGAGTTGCAAATGTTTGCACGATTGCGTCTCATCAATTGTATGAATGGGTGATCCCGTTGATTTTTCTATTTGAAAGTACACATGATCACCTTTTCATCTTTCTTCGCTAACACCCGCACATATGATTTTGCAGCGCACTCTAGGGCAGGTTTATATCCCAATAAACAGATGTTGCCTTCTTGCCTGTAATAGTTGCAGATATAGCGCTATCTGGCGGCGAAGTCGGAATTTCAAAATGGACTAATGTCGTTTTCACGGAAAGCTCTTATTGTAAAAGGCAAAACACTCAAAATTGTTATATTCATTAAGTTTACAACATAATTGGGACTGTGTAAATTACAGACGCGCTAGCGTTGAATAGGTATTTTTTGATAAGCGAACGGTGATTTGACATCACACAGTGAGTTACAGTTCTTAGTTACTATTAGTAAAAATACCCAACTTTTGGCCCACGAACGTTTTGACTCCCATAAGAAAAACACACGGAGCAAAGATCATTATGTTACTACCTGAGAATAAGAAATCTGTTAGTAACCAGAAGTTTATTAGCAAATGATAAAAACCTTCTGGATTAAAAATGTATACCTTTGGTTTCTAAGAAATTTCTTATTATCAGGTAGTAACATAATGATCTTTGCTCCGCGTGTTTTTCTTATGGGAGTCAAAGTAACTTCGCTTATCACTTAGGTTTAGTTCCGGTGTTGTTGTTGTTTGCCCAGGCCGAATACGAACAACGTTTCGACAATCCCTAAGATGTCGAAACGTTGTTCGTATTGTGTTGTAAACTTGGTAAATATAAAAATTTTGAGTGTTTTGCCTTTTATAATTATTAATTTTTTTCCCCCTTAAAAATGTTCTCTTGTAAGTCGAATTTATGAAAATATGAATTTTTGAATACATCAACTCGTTAAAATCTGTTTGTGGACATTCATCTTTCATTTTTTGTGAATTTTGTTTGAATTTTAAGAATTTTGGACAAGCTTTCACTTTATGTACAATTTCTATCAACTCTTTCTATTTCAAAAATCATCATCTCAAATTCAGATTCTCGCATCGCATTGCTTTGGGGTCATCCATCAAATATTAAATGAATTCCAGTTAGTTCACGTACAGAGGTTCCGACATCCCTGAGAATACCCTAACGGTGAGATAATCATGAGAAATCGGTCTGATCCACAACAGTAGCAGGATTAATGGGGTGATGAAATTCAAATGCAACAAAAACTGCAACATTTTCCTTTCGCTGCAATACCTGAAGAAAAGACACATCAGTTCGAACCGAAGTTTGAAAAATCGACCACAGATGTTCGATAAAAACCTACTTCAGCGAATCCCAATGCATTCTTGCCAATCGCAATCCTGGAAACACGAACACAGCTCCAATAAGACTGGACCAGATTGCTAGACTGAACTTCAAAATCAATTTTGACGCGGGACCCCTAAAAATATTGCGTATTTAAACTCGAACATACGTTTTTCCGTACATTTTTCTCGAACTTGGTTAGTCAACACAGAACTTACTGCGATGGAAATCCTTGATTTTTCAAAAAAGTAGCTGCCCCAGCCGAAAAATTAGAATAAGCTGCATCTAATCCCGTTTCCAGTTTGGTTTCGTCTACGATTAGGACCATCATCACCAGAACCAAATACGAAAATGCTGTCACAATAATGGTTGATCGTTCGCCTATTGATTCTTGTCCTTTGAAGTATTCCACCGTCATGGATAGAATAATTTTTCTGAATAATTTTCGTTAAAGAATTTCTCTTGATAGACTGAATTCTATAGTCACTTCACCAGACCACCGGATCCTGCGCACTGTTGTTCATACCATAGTATAATTGAGAAAAGGATACAGAGCAAAGCCTTGAACTATCAAGCACCACAGCATGCTCAAATTCAGCTCGTTTTGGATTGAAAAGTAATACGAGTAGATCTGCAACAAATTACTGAGTTTCAAATTTTGTACTAGAAATTAGGTATTTAAAAGTAGGAAACTGATGAATGTTACCTCCGTGAGTGTATACACAATCGCAGCATACACAGAAAAATCTACAAGCCATTGGTAATCAGGAAAATACCTCAGATATTGGATATCCTGAGGAACTACCTTGATACTTTCCAACTGAATAAATTAGAAACAAAATTATATGAAAGATTACCCATGGAGTATAGAAGTGTTTTATGTAAGGGGGCCAAGTATGTTAGCTCACAAATTGTCACCTGAAATAATAATAGATAATATAATGAAAAATTTCAAACTACTTACATCAATGTCCAAATTCTTTGGAATAAAAAATTTGTCCACTGCCGGTTTTCCATTTTCGTGTTTACCACCGTTTTTTTTACTCTTCTTCGGAATTTTCATAAGAGCTCGAAGTTCAGTATTAGTAGGATACAGATATCGCGTTAACCTAGAAGCAAGAGTTAATTTATATGTTCCATAACCATGTCAAAATAGGTTTATAATTCACGAAAGTAATGTTATACCCTGTCGAACATAATAACCACCGGGCGAACGAATAGTACGGTGATAATTTCTGAATCACACTAACGGTGACTAATGTAATCACCAACTGAGCACCAAGAATTGCCTGGAAATTATAAAATATTATAATCTTAACTAAACAGTTCGTACGAATTGGAACACAGCATACGCTGAATCATACAATTGGGTACTTACCATTCTAATGACAATTATCCCAGCATGTTCAGAAGAATCGAACACACGTATATTACTGAAGAACTCGATTACATATCAGCAGCTACTGAACTAAGCAGACATGGTAAATTTAAATTAGGTAGCAACCTAATAATTAAAGAATGAGCTAACTAGTATCAACCAACATGGTGTGAATGAATTTCTAATGAACTACCGGCACGAAAGCGTACGAAGATTGTTGATCGTTGTGGACCGCATAATACTAATGAATTCACATTCAAATTTACTAGAAAAGAAACGCAAATAATGCAGGAAATACTACATTATCCTGCCAGAGGTGAAATAGCAATTCCGAATGAGAACCATGCAGTATTGTAATACAGTGATAACAGAGCATTATCATCAGCTGTAAACTTAGCATGGGTATATGTATCCGCCATTTTGATTCTTACTCTTCTCGTCAACAAAAACAAACGAATACAATCCAATCACCAATCAGCAATCAGCAATCACCAATGGCGTCAGTTTCAACTCTGTGACGTCATGGCAGCTTATGAAACGCCAAAGGCGAAAGTCAACAAACAATTTTCACCTGACAAACAGCAAGAGCCGACTTGCCGAGCTGCCGACAGTCGATCATTAGTATTTTCTGGATTTTCCTGTTGCTGGTGACCATTCAAGTTGTGAGTAAGTAATGCGTACTAATAGCAAGATGTTAGAAAAAGCGAGAAAGAAGAACGTTATGCGTAAAGGAGGAGTTCACTTGACGAAGAAAATGAAGAAAGGAGTGAAAAGTACCCGCGGAGTTGTATATTTCAGTCATGTGCCTCATGGATTCTATGAGAACGAGCTACGCCAGTTTCTGAGTCAATTTGGGAAAGTTACGAACGTAAATGTTCCTCGAAGCTCGGTATGTGACCTCGTTCGGTTATCCTTGGCTACAAATATCTCACTCTTTCCGATTTATAATCATTAACGTTGGTTTATTTTCAGCGTACCGGAAAGTACAAAGGATACGCGTTCGTTGAATTCTTATACCCAGAAGTCGCGAAAGTCGTCGCAGAAACAATGAATAACTACTTGATGTTCCAGAAAGTTTTGAAAGGTTAGCTGTTACGCGATGGTTTCTCCATATTAAGTATCCTGGATTCTTCACTAATTTAACATTGTTACAGCGAAATATTTGCCTCCTGAGGATCAAAAACCTTACTGCTTCAATTTTCCGAAAAGTAAAGTTCCATTACTGGTTAAACGTAGAAGATTTTTGAGGCAGAAAAGTAATTCTAAATTGAACGATGCTGATTGCCTGAAAGAAGCTAACAGTTTACAAAAAGCAATGAATAAGAAGTTGAAGAAACTGGAATTGCTCGGCGTGAACTACGAATTCCAGGTAATATGACTACATCCGTGGTTTCCTGAGAGAATATAGGCGATTTTGATTCAGTAGTTTCCATTTTTTTACCCCCTGAACCTTTTAGGAAGAAGTACTATTTTTCTTCTCTTCCATTTTACTAATATGAGCAGGAGAGCCAACTGACTTTCTTGATTCATTTCCAACCAACTCAACTGTTAGGAATTAATGAGTTGAGCTTGTATCGTATGACTCGATGTCGTAAGATTCGACATCCTGTTTCAGCTAAATTTATAGTTTGATTCTGATTAATTTTAACACTGTGCGACTGCCTTGGTTAGCTACTGAAAGTCTGAGGCAGGAATAAAGTGATATTTTTAGCGTGGTGTTGCTCCAGAATTCTCTCATTTTCTGGACGAGGAATGGAATTTGGGTAGAACATAGATTCTTTGGGGCCGTTACTCCTTCCCCCATACCCGCAAGATCCCAGCCCTGCCACTGTTGAAAATTAAATTCCAATTTTGAGTATTGAATGCTGTACGTATTGAATTGGTATTTATGTTCGAAAATTCGATGTCTAGTGTTAGTGTTCTACCAACTCCTCAGTTCATTACCAGCTGGTAATTGAATCTATTTCCATTGAGACTTCTTGAACAAATTCTACGTGAATATAATACTGTGGGTAAGAATCGAGAGATGAATTATGTTCAAATGTGAATGCTCGTATACATTAACTGGGATCTTAAAAATTCTAAACACTTGAAATGCTTATTTCAAATGTATATTAATTCAGTAATTTCTTAACTTGGAACAAGTTCCATGTTGATTTCAGTAGTGACTACGCTAGAAGTCCTCAAATTGTACATGTATTGCTGAAAATACTAATTTTGAAGACTGACTCAGTCTCGATTGAAAGTATGTAGGAACTTTCCCGCTCGGGGTTTCTGAGTTCTAGATCGATGTAACTCACCCATTTCATCAATAAAAATGTATTATCCAACCTGGAACTTGAAAATATGAACATTTTACCCTTCAGACGCCTTTAAATTCAATATTGACAGAATGTTTATTCGTATTGGATTTACAGCCATGCTTAACCACCTTCGCTAGAATATAGCCGGCATGTATGAACGCAATAATTTGGCTAGATTCTTCGCTGTATACCCTCGAAACATATCTTTAAAATCTATAGTGTACAAATTTATTATTAAAGCTGGCCCGCAGGTAAGAAGTTGAATTCCGAAGAACTCGTCTCATCATGCTCTAACAGTTTAGTTCATTTTCATAAAACATCGAACTCGTTTACAGGTTGCGAACGTTGCTACCTCCCAAAAACCAACAGTCACTTCAGTGAATGATCTAACAGCTGCGCCCTCCCCAACTGCTGCAAGTATTATTGAGCTTAAAAAATCACCAAAAAAATCTGCTGCCAACTCAGTAAATGAAAAATTACGTAAATCCGTTGCTGCTCCAGTTAGTTCAACTGAACGAGAGATGTTACCTGCTAATGTATCTCCGCCTAGTGTTTCTAAATCACTAAAAAGAAAATCACGTGCTTCCGTTTCTGCCGTATCCAGTAACCTTAAACCTGAAATGTCGCATGCTACTGCTGCCAACTCAGTAGATGAAACGCCACTGAAATATGAAAAATTACGTAAATCCGTTACTGCTCCAGTCAGTTCAACTGAACGAGAGATGTTACCTGCTAAGGTATCTCCGCCTAGTGTTTCTAAATCGCTAAAAAGAAAATCACGTGCCTCTGTTTCTGCCGTATCCAGTCCCCTTAAACCAGAAATGTCGCATGCTATTGATGTAACTCTATCTAGCGCTCTTAAAGATTCACGGAAAAGGAAATCAGTGAGCCTCATCAGCTCGGAGAAGGAGACAGAGAAGAAAGTATCAAGGAAATCGCTGCCGGGCACTGATAAAGGATCAGAAAAAAAGAAATCGAAGAAGTCACTCGATACGCAGGCAACCCTGGTGAATACTGGCAAAGGAACAGATGGAAAAGAAATGAGAAAATCAATTGACCTACGATCTAGTAGAATGTTGGACTTGGTTGGGAATGAATCAAGGTCAGTTGGTTCTCCTGCTCATGTCAGTAAAATGGAAGAGAAGAAAAATAGTACTCCTTCCTCAAAGGTTCAGAAAAAAGTGAAAACTCCTGAATCGAAATCGCCTGTTAAGGTTGTGGCAGAGAAGAAGCCAAATGCGAACGTTGAAAAAACAATTGTGAAAAAGTCCAGAAAATCCATCAGTTTTCCGTTGGCTGTTGAACAGGTACGGGACAAGAGTGGGAGACGGAATTCTAGCACGCCTGCAATTAACCCAACAGTAAAGAAGAGAAAGAGTGTATCATTTAGCACAACACCAGATAGCATTAAAATTATAGAAAGAGTAAAGAAATTTACAAGATAATCCAACTGTAATGTTAATAAATTTTTTTTAATACAAGTTTTGATATCGTTTTCTTAAACGTCACTGCAAGTTGAAATATCTTTTTGGGGCTTCTGGTTTTTCTTGCCATTGCGAGTAATCAGGTCGAAAAATAGATGCGCACTCGGTCCTTCGATTTCTGTAATTGCAATAGGTACTAGTTTAGAATGAACTGCAATGTTGTAATTTACATCGTCGGCATGATAACTTACAGATCGAAAGCTGTGTAGAAAACATTTGATTGAACCTTTTCGATTGCATTGCTCGACGTACAAATGAGATGACCAGCGGTCGCTTTTTTTATTTCTTGTAATTGCTCTGAAAAATGCATCATCCGTTGTAGTTTTGAGTTGTGATAGAACCGAGCCCTGTAAACCTGAGTATGCTAAGCCGCTATTTTTATTCTTACTTTTGCCGTTGACGAGCAAACATGTTGCGGACGACCGTCAAAGCTGCCCGCGAAGAAAATCGAGGTTACACGGCAAATGAGAAAGAAATGGCAGCTTGCATACTTGGGTTTATAGTACTCAATTGTTGATGTGTACTTCGAAAGAGTTTTTTGTACCTTTAGTAAACTTGGCTGGAATGTTTTTATGCTCGTAGAAAAACCGGTCGCCATATTTGTATCTGTAGAAGGCTTCGGCTATCAGGCACTGGAACGTGGGTCCGACGGTAGCATCTTTGGCTTCATATTCCAAGATTCCGCCGACGTACAGGTCGATATCATCTACATCAGCATACAATTCGGCAAGTTTGACGACGTCCTTGAAACATTTTTAGTTTCTGCCGGGTTAATCGTGAGGAAGAACATTAACGAGGTACGTATACTTCCATAATTATTTATATGATGAGAGTTGAATCAAAACCTCAGAATCCATCACGTTCTGTAGTTCTTTGAAGTCCAAAATTCGGCGAAGTTGACAGAGTTCTCTAAAGTCATTGTATGATGGCAAACCGTGGTCTCGACTCCTTTGGATATCTGAGATGTATAGCTTCGTTCTCTTCCAACAAATGTGCACAGATTACGTAACATTCTGTGTTCACACCAAAGTAGAACTTTTGGTATAGGTAGAGACTCACATCTGGAATTGTTTGGTTTGAAAATAATGGTTGCGTTATTGCACCGCGAACGAGTTGATCAAGTACATCTGCATCCATAATGTGAACATCATTAAACTCAGTAAAACTGATGTTCTTGACTACTGTCTTATGTTCGTTTATCAGGCTGTAACAGTGATACGGATTCTCATGTAAATTAAAATCTATATTTGGACCACCTTGAATTGCCCCTTTCCCAAAGAGATGGAAGGCAACTAGACAGAGGTAGCCAAATGCTATCTAATTAGGGAAATCTGATGCATATGTCTACATTTGGTTCACCTTGGACTTTTCGTTACCATTTCTCTTTAGTCTGTATAAAAACTGTTCCTCCCCAGACAGATAAGAAACAATATCTAAATAGCACTGGCTTCAAGGTGGACCTCCTATGTACTAATTTTTTCAATCAACACATTCTTCCTACGGGATCTAGTCCGATCCGCTTGCTACTTAAAAACCACAATCATTTCGCAATTTTCCCGCCAAGTGGCAGTTGAATGACTGTGAACTAATGGCAGTACTGGATGAAGCTTATCATATCTATACCTATAGCTTTGACACAATTGAGACTTTCCATTATACCTTAATGACGCTGGGTAAAAAGAATGAAAAATTCGGAATGCAGCCGTGGAAAAACTGTTTAGTGTTGCTGGATTTATTTTCGGATCATACAATTCTTGAAATTTTTTAAATGTCGGCATTAGGTCGTATTTCTTAGCATATTCATAACCTGTAATAAGACCAAAATATTACCTGTCAGTAATTGTATTAGTATCTCTGAGTATCTAGTAGTGCTCTTTTCTTGTCCAATTTTTTCATTTACCTATTAGTACGGGTACGAATTCGTAGTATACTATGTGTTGATACATTGCTATCAAAATACGCCTGGCTTCCTCGAAAAGCTGATCGTCTTCCCAAGTTGGATTCAACCACAATAGTATGTCAGTCAGAAAGTTATGTAATCTCAGAAATAGCGTGGACATGATGACTGTGCCTGGATGAGAATGTACTGCCGAGACTGTCAACAGTGATGAGATTTATTTAAGGTAATTTATTCCATCATTCGAGTTGTTCTTCCCTATTACCTATCTTAAAGCTTTAAAACGATGACTTAAATAGGAGAAAATGTGGTTTAGTCTTCTCCTTCATCATGGTAGGAATCTGTAGAACATACTGCAGTTACTTGTGCAAAAACTGTGGAATTGAGTACCAGTTCGTAATAAAGTCTGATATAGGAGGTTCTATAGTATGATAGGATTATATTGAGAGACTGCCACGTGTTTGCACAAGCTCAGATCATCAAAAAGTGTTATGGAGATGTATTGCCAGTGTGTAAATTGAAATGGATGTGAGAATTTCATTCTCCGAGGTTGTGCAAAGCATGAATGTAGAACAGCATTTCACGTCCTTTGAAAGATCTACATTGCCTCTACAATATTTTAGATGTGCGACATTGCTTGTAATATTTCGCGTTATGTTGGAACATAGTACAGTTATCGAAATTTCAGTAATGTTGGACGTGCCTCTATATACAGTGCTCGTTTAACTTCTGCTCGCTAGTGTGATTAATAATAAGATGAAATACCAGTTATTGGTTACATGTCAGTCCATGGTCATTTTCCCTCCAACTTCAAAGTGTTGTACAAAGCCGGCAGTAGAGAGCGTCCGAGTTCCATTTTTTCATCAGCCTTGTACTGGTAGCAGGGATTGGGAGTGCATTATTTTTGAATACGATCGGATCAGTTTAAATCTTCAAACTGTAATAAATTTGATAGGATCCGATTCGTACTTTGGAAGACTTGTAATACAATTCATTTGCAGTGTGTATGCATTTGATCCAATCCCATTCACTCTTTCAGAAAACTAATTCGATTCAATCGCTCATTCGCTCCCTTCGGCTCTTCTACGTTATTTAGAAATTCAGATAAAATCATCAATTTTTTGAAGCAGATGCATTATCAACTTCATAAATAAATAAAGACTACTCAGTACTCAACTTGGGTGTTCCAAGTTTTTTGATGTTTCAAGAGCTGGTTTCCTCCCATGCTCATAGGGATTTTGGTAATTATAAAATTAAAAGATTTTATCTGAATTAAGAATTCGCTCTTTATTTTCAGAGATTTCATTAATTCATTCATTGATTCACTCCTACTGAACAATGTTTCACCTAACTCTTTATTCGCTCTTTCCAATGTTCATTAGCTTGATTCATTCGCTCCTTGATTTCTTCTCGGTAAATAAATTCCATTTCATTCGCTCTTTAGTGCACGAAAAAAGGACCATCAAGTCCTCCCATGCGATCCAATCTGATCTGCTCCCAATCCCTGACTGGTAGGGCCCTATAGTTTCACATAGGTATGCTAAGCCGCCCTGTTAACAACGCATTAAATTTGATTAAATACACAGTGTCGGGCGGTATCATTTGCTCTAAAAGTTTTGAAAAGTGTGAACCAAAATGGCGTCCTAGCATACCCTGGTGGAACTACAGAGCCTTAGTAAAGGTAAAGCTCAAGATCCTTTGGTAAAGCTCTATAGGTTGACATGATCGACGATCCTAGCTTCTATTGGATAGTTCGGGATTTGGGAATGGAGCTAGCGGACAGATAGCATGCTATCTGCCGAGTGGTGGATAGTTCGCTATTTGGACGCTTTTAAGTGTAAGGGAACCAACCGACATTTGTAAACAAAATGAGTTATTAGTATCGTTGGAAAGAGTGTAATTTTTTTTTTTTTTTCAAATTGGGCCTCCAGTTCAAAAATGTGTACTTACGTTAAAAAGCTTATCAGTAAACGCTGTGTCATATAGTTTCTATTTCTACGTGGCTCTTGAACTTTGAATCACATGTTTTCAAGAAACAGATTCTGGTTGGTTCACTTACGCTGAACTGCGTCCATTTTGGATCCAACCGCGTCCGTCGTTACCGAATAAACTACGCCGTACGCTCCGCATAGTCGGATTCAGCACCCACGGGTACGGTGTGCTCCAAAATGGCGTATGTCTTCACTTGTATTCATGGGGCTCTAGTAGTGGAAGTCTGTGGCTTTCATCTGTAGTGTTATCACAGTGATTTGATAATTTGCGTTGAAGTTGTGGTCTGTGGGAAAAAGTTGTCAGTTCGCGGAGTGATGACATGAGTACATTGTACCCACGTTTGAAAACTACTGGAACCGGAAAATCGAAATGGCGACTACTTGCGCTAATCTTTTGCAATTTTCCTTGCATGGATGTTGAAAGTTGATGTTTAGGAACATATTTCACAATTTTATTTGTCAAGTTCCGAGTTTCTGGGCGCGGGTCCAGGGAATAAACTGAGAATCTCCTACCTCAAAAACGGCTCATATTCCACAACTATTAATACATTTCGTGATTCCGATGAGTTTGAAGGATCATTTCAGAGTTGTAGAATGATCTTCAGAATGAATATTCGTCGTTTTCGAAAAGAAAGAAAAAAAGAAGAAAAAAAAGGGGGGACAATTGGCGTGACCAACATTAGGCCTGCACTAATTTCCATATACCTACCTAATTTTCAAGGCAACAGAAGAGGATTCCTTTTAGATGCCAATTGTTGGTCGACCAATAATTGATATTTTTCAGCCAATTTACTTAAATTCACACAAAAGAAAAGTATACGTTTGTGTTTCGTTTGGTATCGTGGAATATATTTTATAGGTACTATGATACAGAGTGATGGAAATGAGGAATCTTATCTGACCAATAATAAGCACGCGTGCCAAACATTGGTCATAGGACCACCCTTAAAACGCTTCAAACCAATTAAAAAATAATTTTTTTAAATGGTTTTGTCTCTTTTACTATTCTGTTTTTTTATTTGCTTTTTTAAATTAATTATTTTATTATATTAAATTTTGTTAAATAAAAAAAATTAATTAATAATAAAAACTAATAATTTATTAAACTTTAACTCCTAAATTTTTCCAAAAACATCCCAAAAACCCCTACGGGCTGTAACGACTTCATTTTCACGTATGTTCTAGTTGAACTACGGAATTATCGATTGTCCAGGAAAAACTGTTTCCCTTAATACATTTACAGTGGGGTGAGGGACCCTCTGAAAACCTGACCAATAACTGACATTTTACCATCGCTGTAAATAGTGCAAATATAGTGCACGTTATTCTTATCTGCCCACTGAGTCCGGTGCTGGCAATGTATTAAAAGTTCATACAATATTGAAAAACAATTCTTATCCCTTCAAGAGGTGAGCCAGCCAATCCAATGCTTCTTCTATGGGTTCACTATTAGTAAATTGTTGTTTCAGAAATGCGGATACTTTACTATGAATAACTTACCCTCCACTTACTTACTATATTTACTAGTTTCATTTATACTTTGATTGAGAAACAAAGGAAATGGTCTTCTTTGATTATCCATCGTGATTTTTAGTTTGCCATTCTGCTTCGACCGAAGTTGTGCAAGAATTTCCGGATTAGAGGTGTACAAGAAAGACGCATCTAGAACGCTCGATTCTGTCGACAACTAAAAAATTTATTAGTAGATACTCCACATTTTGATCCAATGTAAACTTTTCCTTGGTGCTTTCCTATAGTTTAAAATGTAAAACAAACTTGGTTTACTGGAAACACCGGACACTGTACACGGAGAGTTGTTTTTGACCTGAATTTTCTCGTGCAGTTCGAATTCTCTTGGGGTTCTGTTAACATACAGCTGCATGCGAGTTCTTCAAGTCGTTGTGATTCTGTTGTGTCCGTGCAGCAAGTATCATTATCTAAAATAATTGCCGCATTCAGTTGGAGTTTTGAATGATGTACCAGTAGTAAGGGGCAGGTATAGGACACCTGATTATTTACTGATACATATAATTTTTATGTCTAAATTAGACATAAAAATTATATGTATCAGTAAATAATCAGGTGTCCTATACCTGCCCCTTACTACTTGTACCTACTCTGATCTTCAACTCTATGATAAGCACAACATTTTTTTCTGAACTGTTATACCAGATGACCAAAGGTCAAGAGAAGATACGTCATCGGCTACCACCTCTCCAAAAATAGAGAAGAATGTCGTGATATTTTTCAGTTTTCGGGATCTCTTTGAACGAAAGATAAGTTCAGCTAGTTGAGTGGCGGAAGGTAAATCTTCTGGCGATGGTAATGAGCAAATTTCTGCAACATCAAGATGAAGGATGTTCTTGTTGGGTCCTTTTGAGGTTATTTCGTATCACTAAATATTTGCTACTAACCATCCGAATACTTGGCCGAAATCAGTCGAAATAAAGAAGTGTTCGCCATGCCCCATGTCCTCCAGTTCAGATTGTTACATCGTCCATCAATGGATCTGTATTTCGTGTCGGTATTGCACCATAATTTGGGTTCTTCGAAGCAGTTCGTAAGGTCTTCATCGAAGTCAGGAGTCACTGCTTCAAAACTGTTGCTTTATTAATTTTTAATTTTATCTATCTATCTGGTGGAGAATTTTTATTAGGCAAACAGTTAGTGTTTGGTGATGTATGTGGATGAGAAAACGAAAAACGTTGATGTGTAGGCACCCAGGTCAATGAATTTGAAAGCCTGAAGCTAAACACGTTTCTAGTGTAGTTTTCGTGTAATTTTTTTTAGCGTAATAGATTTGACTTTCATAATTATCTATTCAAACAGAAGTAGACAGGGTTATACAAGAGCAATTATTGTGGGGAGAAAAAGATATTTGAATGTTACCAACATGCAATAAAGAAAAAGTCATCGCACTCTACATAGTTGTCAACTGCTTACCGAAACCTCTCTTGTATTGAAAACTAGGAATAAAATTTTCAGCGGTATGTCTACCAACTCACAGAAACTTCTACTTCTGGCGGAAGCTTGTTCCTCTTTTCTCCCCTCATTTTCCCCTTCAGTGTATGTCTCTGAATTTGGGTATAGTCGCTTGATCATCACGTTTAAAAACAGTTTTCAGTTTTTAAATGATTATTTGGTTTTAGTCACTTACCTGTTCGATTGCGAATGCAGTGATCTTTTACTGCGTGGACATGTTTTAGAATCTAAAAGAACAAAAAGGTATGTCAATACAACAGTGATATTGGTTGTGGGGCGGAGCCAGTATGTTTTTATTCAGATTTTTCAAGAAATTGGAATTTTGGGAAAAACACTGAATTTTTCGAAGTGAAGATTGAACGTATTTTCATGGTTGATTCCTGTGGAAGAGGGTGTGTACAGTGTCCTTTAAAATCCTCACTGATTCAATCAGCTCCAACTCCTATTCTCGTTTAGGTGATTCAAAGGACAGCGTTTAAAATTTCCGTATATATAAGTAAATTTATCCCCCCACTAGAAGCTATACTTATTGTCAGGGAAACGTAGGTTTCAAAAATAAAATTCGGAATGAGCAGATTTCTTGGCAGAAAATTAGGCATGATGGTCCTAATGAACATACTAAAAGTCAGCTTCTTGTCCCTTGTGCTAGTTTTTTGTAGGAGTTTGATACCCCATTGTTTTTTTTCTTCAAAAATCTCGAAACCTATGGAAAATGTGAAAAAAGTCTTCAAACGAAAATTGTGTTCTACACCGGATTTGCCATAAAAATTGACACAATTGGCGTTTCAGTTTTGTCAACTGTGATTATTAAATTAATCATCTCTTGAAACGTTACCAGTTATGAGGGAGAGGGGGGGGGATCAACTGAAACGTAAAATTTTCAAATCATCAAGCAAAAAAAATTATTTTGCTGACTGCAGCTTAAATTTACTGACCCCCGAAACATTTTAATTATTGGGATGGGGGAAGGGGTGTCTAACTGAAAAATAGAATTTCAGTACTATCACGCAAAAAAATCACTTAAATTTAAATTCTGCTAACTGCTGCTTGCTGTTGAATGTATCAACTCCTGAAAATTTTTGAACTAAGATTAAGGAGGGAGAATTGAAGAGACTTGGTCAACAAGAAAAGAAGGCACTCGTAAGTGGTATTCAAATAATAAATACACTGAGGGATGAAAAAGGGACTTTAGGACATAGTAAGAGAAACGGTTTAAAGATTGCTACGAAGTACTGTAGGCAATTGTATGCAGAACAGCACACGGAAAAAGATATGGAAACAAGGGAATGTATAAATAATCCACCCACACCCACCCCTTTCCCGCACATAATGGAATGCGAGGTGGAGTCCATGCTGTCTCGTCTGAAAACTGACAAATCCCCGGGTCTAGACCGCATAGGGAATGAAATACTAGTATGGCATTCCAAAAGTATCACAGTTTTTAACAAAATTGTAGAAAGCGAAATAATTCCCTACAATAGGAAATGGTAGAGATCATTTTAATACATAAAAAAGGGGACAAAATATTAATAGATAACTATAGACCTATAAGTCTCACTACATGCATTGGTGAGGGACTTATGACGATACTCAAGAATGGGTCATATAATCAACTGGAGTGGTATCTTGACAAAACACAGGCGGGCTTTAGGAAGAAGTTCTCCACGGTTGATCATATGTACACGTTAGGCCAAGTGATAGAAGAAGTGAACGAGTACAACCTAGAAATACACTTCCTCTTCATTGACTTTCGGAAAGCATTCGACTCAGGTGAGCACCACTGCATATGGAAGGCACTAGAACAAGCAGGATGCAATAAGAAAATCATAAGAATTGTGGAGAAAATGTATCTAAATTCCAAAGCCTATACATAAGAATGGAGGGGAAAGGGCAAGCGTTCAAGATAGGGAGGGTGGAGGTCAGGCAGGGTGATCCCTTCTCGCCGAATCTTTTTACATGCGTACTGGAAAAAGTTTTCAAGAGAATGGACTGGGACAACTATGGGGTGTCGATAAATGGGAAGAAACTAAATAATTTGAAATTCGCGGATGATGTGGTGTTGATACATGTAAATAATGAGGAACTGGGGAAAATGACAGAAGAATTATTCGAGGAATGTGACAAAATAGGGCTACAGGGGAACATCAACAAAACAAAATATATGAGCAACACCGATTATACACTCTTCGAGATTGGCACAATTAAAATTGAAAGAGTCCGAAACTATACCTTACGTAGGACAAAATGTCTCGTTTCAGAAAGGTCTAGATAACGAATTCCAAATCAGGCGGGAAGAAGCATGGAGAAGTTTTTGGGCCTTAGGGAAGGTATTCAAGGGTAACATGAGCATACAAGGCAAAAAAATGTTTAACATATGTATAATTCCAGTGCTGACCTATGCCTATGAGACACAGACATGGACTCTCACAAAGACCTAATTGGAGCAATTTAGATCCACCCAGAGAGCCATGGAACGCAGTATGTTGGGTATAAAAAAGATAGACAAGGTTAGAAATGCAACAACCAGGAAGAGGACGAGACTAACAGACGTGGGATATAAAATTAAAAAATTCGAATTCAAATACGCGGGTCATGTTATGAGAGGGGAAGCTGACAGGTGGACAAAGAGACTTACAGAATGGCAAACATATGATGGTTCGAGACGGAGAGAAGTCCAAAACTAGTATAGAGGGATGAATTAATAAGGAAGGTGGGTACAATATGGGGTAGGGAAACTTTTGATCGGGAAAAATGGAAGAAAATCGGTGAGGCGTATGCCCAACAATGGGGTGGATGAAAACGAATCTGGTTAAAGGATTTAAGTTTGTACATCCTACGCTGTAATAATAATAATAATAAAAAGGAAAAAAGAAAGAAACTGAAATATCGAAATCTTCAAAAGCAAAAAGAAACAATATTTTTAAATTGCCGATTGCAGCTGTTAAAGTTACCGACTCTTAGAAATTTTAAATAATTGTTGAGACGCCATGGTGTTCAAGTGAAAAGTAAAATTTCAAAATATTCATATAAGAAAACAAGAAAACAAATGGGTGGGAAATAACAGCCCGCCAGAAAAAGTTGTTTAAACGACAAAAAAGCAAAAAATACGCCTGAAATGAAGAACGTAAGACGTTGAAGTCGGATCCCACCCAAAAAAAATTTTGACCGGAAAAAAATGTATTGAACGCCAGGTAAAAATATCGAACGCCGCAGAAATAATATTGACGCCGTATTGGCGCGGTCTAAATAGTCCTCTAAACATGTACATAATTATTGTAAATTTAATAATGAGGTGAAAAACATTATTGTACCAGTGAGGCCTTCTTTGAATACGCTAGTCGGCCTCTTTTTCTCTTCTATCCCAGTGCTCAAATATTACGAAAGTGGGAACCCCATCGGGGGTCGGTCTGGCCGGTAACATGAATTTTTTTTTAAAACAGATCAAATAAGGACCACTCAAATTGATACTTTGGATTATTGAATTCGAAAATCGAATCAGATTTTCAATCCGACTCGCATTTGGGATCAAAATTCCCAATGTGTAGGAGTATGGAGAAATTTTCAAAATTGTTGAAAATCAAAAACTTGAGGTAACCACCCATTTTTTATCAGTTTTTCTCGCTGAGTTCAAACTCGTTGTTCAAATCTACCGCTGACCCTTCATTTTGTAAATACAATCAAAAATGTGGTTGTACAAGTGGGGGGGGGGACACTAAGTCAAACATTGAGTGAGAATCAATTTTGACGAGGATTTGAATTAGCCATGAAAAGTTGAATAATTTTCACCAGGTCCAATAGAATGTTGAATGGGCAGGTTTGAAGTTCTGGTATGTATACACATTTCTAGCCGTGTAAAAATGTATCAATTGTCGCTCACATCGCATTTTTTGTCGCGATTCATTTGGCCTGGGTTTGTATCAAAATAGTCGCTTATACCGACTATTGCGACGTGCAGGGGTCTGTCGTTGGAACGTTCTTTTTTGGCGGGCCAAATATTTTATCCCAAAACAAATTACAAAATTTAAATCTTACTAGCTACTACTGTTAAATTTATCAACTCTAAAAATTTTGAATTATGGGAGGGAGGTATCAACTGAAGCAAGAAAGAAAGGGAAGAAACTAAAATTTAAAAATGGTCGATGAAAGAATTTAAAAAAATGGTTGCAACGTTTTCCTACAATTTCAAATTATAGGGGGTTTCTAACCAAAAACTAAAATTTTAATATCGTCCGGGAAAAACAAGAAAGAAAAAAAAGAGAAAAAAACGCAACATTCCAAATGTTACCAACTGCAGGTGTTGAGTTTCTAGTTAGTTAGAGGGGAAGAGGGTCCAGCTGAAAACAAAAAAAAAAAAAAAAAAAAAAAAACTACGAAACTTTCAAGATTGTCTAGTAAAGAAGGAAGAGTAAAAAAAAGTTCTCAGCTCAAATTATTAGCGGAAGAAAAGATGAACTAAGAGTACCCTTTTTAATTTTACCTGCAGTTGCTCAGTTTACCAACACTTTAACATTTAAAATAATTGACGGGGTGAATACTTCCATGGTTTCAGCTTTCATGTCTCCGCAACTCTTGTGTACATATAACTCTGGAGCAGTTTTCAAGTATGTTGAAAATGTTTTGAAAAACCTTGAATAATCTGGAAAAATCTTAAGTAATCTTGAGTAAGTTTCGAAGAGCCTCTAAGTCATGAAAAAGTCTGGAGGGGTCTTGAAGAGTCTTGAAATCTGAGAGGGTCCTGCGTATTTTGCAGGGTCTTGAAAACGTCTCAAAGAGTTCAATCAAATCTTTTTCATTTTTGATAATTTAGGCTTCCTATTTACTTAATTTCAATTTTAGCAACGCAAGTCATTTTACTCCCCCCCCCCTTGTTGTATTTGTAATGTTTCGGGCATACATCACAATTAGTCATGCACTCAGTACTAATATATACAGCACGGATTTCGACGTATATCTACTCGAATAAGTAGTGGAAAAAATCCCTAAATGTATAGTTGCCCGGTTTTTTTCACTAGACATACACATATGTTCGAATCCTTTAATAAGATGATATTCTATCTAATTTGATCAAATCTATCTGCGCTTCATCTGCTACCTTCATACGCTGAATATTTTCAAATAACAAATAATATTGGCGATTTTGTGTAGCTGTAGCGGCAGCCCTTTACCTAAATCGTTAACAATTTTCGTTATTTTTACGAAAGCTGATTTCAGTATACCTCACTGTCATTCATATTTCATATCATGTCTGCAGTGGTGTAAAATACGAATTCATTCTTGTACTTACCTCGATAAGTCCTATCGTGTGTTGATTTGTGGAGCAGAAGCTCCGAGGTGAGTTGCGGACATAAAATCAGGAAAAAGATGCCGCAATATGTCGTGTAGCCAGTCATCGCGTTTGTTTCGACATGCGTTATCGATAACATATACACAAGTATCAGTGTCAAAGCCGTAAATTATTCGCTGAAATTCACGAGCTAGACGAAATTCGGATCTGCGTAATTGGGGCAACGCTATATGTAATTTGCTGAATCGGCAAGTTAGTGTTCGTACTTCTGATGGATTCATTTGTTGTGATTATTTATGTCGAATTAGTATTGGGACATTTTATTCCTTCGTTTAAACACCAGTGCTCATAAAGGTGGATTCGCACTGAAGTCGATACAGTGACGGTAGTTGGGCTGCTATTTTCACACTGAGTTTGGCAGAATATCGAGCAAGTTGAAGGTCAAGTTCTGATGTAGGTCTACTTCGAACTAAGGCGTTTCAATTTGGGAAATATTGATGGCTGCTAGTTTGTAGAAACACAGAGTAGGTTGGAGAACGGAGGTGATATAGAGAGTCCTACCGAGTTCAATAATCTTTGAAGGTCACCTGAATATCATTGACCTTTGGGGTAAAGTTCAATAAACGCTATATCTAGATATAGAGGTTTTATAGACTGGAGGAATGGATTAGGTTACATTGCAGGTATATATCTGGGTTCATCAGTCAGCTGATCAATGAACGTCAGTAAACTTGTGCTTACAGGGCATTGACCTTCAGATGACCTTTAATGACATTCAGAGGTTATTGAACTTGTCAGAACTCTCTATACCACTACTAATGACTTAGGTATATGCAGAACAATTCAGACTTGACAGAATTTTATATCAGCTGAGGAATAGTCTTTCCTGAGGAGAAACATATGAATAGACACCTTAACGAGTATACTTCATAAAGAATACCCCTGAGCCACCACTCCGATGAGATTTAATATGAATGGGTGTTTCTTGTATTGATGTACAATGAATAATATTTTATCGATTTTCTTGTTGACCGTATAGAATTTGAACATAACAGAGCTTATGAGTAATTGTCATGGCGTCCATGAAAATGAAACAACAATCCATAAAATTATCACACGGAATATTCCTAAGCAGGCACATCTTTTCTTCAACGAAAATTGATTTTTAATTGCAAAGTTATATGAAAGCGTACGACTCTTAGTTATTTCAAAATTGATAATTTGTTAGTCAGCTGTAGAAAAATCATCCTCTGGCGGCGCTCGGATCTTTCCACTGAGAAAAATCTACTTGAGGAACATCACTGCATGGTATTAACGGGTTTCTGCAGAAGAGAATAAACATGACCGATTAATCGACCGTTGCATCGAACTTATCTTAGTTCATAATAATTTTGGAAAAGAGCTTACTGTGGCGATGGTATGACGAAACTGTTCTTGTACACGTATTTTTGGGTTGGGTTGCACCAGCATAATATCAGAGAAAATGTCGCATTTCGTATAGTAGCCAATTGACCTGCAAGTAGTGAATAATTATGAAATAACGGGCATTCGGTTGAGAAGCAGCTCTGATTTACCGAGATATAAACAAGCTATAAGCTATGAAAATATAATTTAACAGCTTTCAGTTTGATAACTTGGGTAACTTGCTTTTTCGTTGTTACAGTATTACGACATTAATATTGAAAATCAGTTTACATAATATTATGCTAAATAGCAAAGGAACTTATGTCACATAGCATATTTTGTTACTTTATTTCATGTCATCTGGTGCAATTGAAGCCACCATAAAATATGAGTACCCACACGCATAGGATATTCTCTATCTAGCTACTATTCTTTATCTAGGTTGATAAACAGTCTATTGAAAGTATGTAAAAGTAGAGCACCTAGATCAGAGGAGGTATTGTAACACGCCATTGATGGCGTATTATTATACTCTCATGTAATATCTTGTAGCCCTAGTAAAAGTAACTGTGTTCAAATTCGTTTTTGTAGAATGATGTAATCATGTTTTCGAATGGAAAATTATGCTAAACTGTTGCGAATCCGCTCACCTTTTCATTTCTGATATTTACACCGTTTGTAAATTGGTTTCCATAATTCAAATTGTGTTTTTTTTTTTAAATTTAAAGAACCCTAAGTACGGGTAGTTACAGTTGTCCATAAGTATACCTACAGGTATTTGGATATTTCTAAGGACTAAACAATCAATCTGCCATTTTGTTTGCAAAAACATTTTTTTCCAGTTTCCTGGGAAATTACTCAATTTTTCCAACTTTCTATCAGATTTTTGGTTTCTGTATGAAAATTAACACTAACTACATCACAGAAAATAGTGCAATTTAAACCAAAATATATTTTAAATTTTCTTACATTCTGTATTCTCAAATTGGAGTATATTAGAATTTTTTTAAATAAACAAGCAGCTAGCTGCTGGAAGAGGGTCGACTTGTGACTAGAAAATTAGACCAGTTTATCTGTTCAGGAAAAAGGACTTAGCAGTAGTCATGTTTAAGGTCTCTTTATATGGATGTGCGTTCAAGTTCGTCACTTTTGAGATTATAGCTCGCTTTACAGTTTACACGACGCTATTTTACTAGCGACGAGTACCTAAATTAGCGCTCTAGTAGCGAGTAAACTAGCATTGTGTAAAGCAAGCTACTGGGAGAATTTGTCGCAAGCACATTAAACTTTTTGCGAGTAATTCGCTACTCGCATGCACTCGCAGCGTGCTACTTGCCCGTGTACACATCTGTTTTTGTGATTCTGCCTTCTATCACTCGAGAAAAACAACAATATTTTACTCGCTTCTTGTGTACACCCGCCTTTACAAATTACAAAGGGAGCAACGCGCCGCATCGCAGTGTGTGTGACGGTGCTCTCAGCTCAGCTCGGGTTCAGCGCTGCATACGAGTGAAAAAAGAACTAATATTTACGGAACTGACCGTGACTCAACTCACACTGGAAAAGAAATAATGAAATTTTGATTGCAATAGGCTCGGCTACTAGTAGCCGACCCTAAAAATGACGAAAATTAATTGCCAGAGTTGATAATTAATGATTTCCGTGCGCTACTGGATGAATGTTGGAACACAAAATCCAATGTTTTCACCAAAATTTAAAAAAAGAAGTAATTTTGGTTTTAAAATTGCTTTCTGCAAACCAAAAGGCAGATACTTAGATTGTATGTTCCTGTATGTAATTATAGAACTCTAACGATAAGTTAATGCGTAAATATTCACAAAAAAGGAATCTAGGATGGGTTGCAAATGGTTTTAAGCAGGGATGGCAAACGAAACAAAACGAAATAACGAAATAACGATTGATTTTTGTCTAAAATATTGAAACGAAATAACGAAACGAAAAAAAACAAAACGTTTCGTTTGCCATCCCTAGTTTTCTGATTTGTGATTTTTAGGATCGGCTACTAGTAGCCGAGCCTATTGCACCCACTTTCTAGGGTCGGGTACTAGTAGCCAAGCCTACTGTAATCGAAATTTCATTTCTTTTCCCGGGTGAGTTGAGTTAGGGTGAGTTAAGTAAATAGCAGGGATGGTAAACAAACGAAACGAAATAACGATTGATTTTTGTCAAAAATATCGAAACGAAATAACGAAACGAAAAAAAAACTGTTTCGTTTGCCATCCCTGGTTTTAAGAACTTCTGGTTCAAGAAGTTGTATAGATCATGCACAGACAAATTTAAAGATACATGCAGTTAAGCTTCGAGCATACATATATATTATAATTATAAGTATGGAAAGCCATTACTACACTTAAAGCATAGGGTTCCGAAGTCCGAGTGATACATAGAGCGTCCTATTTTGAGAGTGAAAGACTCCTCTTATTTGTCGTTATCAGTCAGATGGTTCGTCATGTTTGTACTCTCCAGAAAACTAGAAATGGTCGGTAATAATTTCTAATTATTCTCTTCGATCACATTAAATTACAATTTTTTGAATAATATTCCTATTCCTTTCTTATTTATCATTAATTTTCATTAATTTACATGTCTGTCTTTTAACAAAGTACTTATTAGACAGAAAAAAAGATATTCTTAAACAAGCAACAATAAGAAAAATTTAAGTACGAGAATAATCCTGACCTGAAAGGCTGAAATCCTTTGGATATGGTACTATAGTTGCACACGGGTATACTGGACCGCCCTGTTGATTCCCAACTAGCTCGAATATCCTTGATCACCCGTTTGAGAGCCCTGTAAATACAAGTGAAGACCTTCGCCATTTTGGTTCACATGGTGTTTGTGAATGCCAAGAATCCGTCTATGCGGAGCGTATTTCGTAGTCAATTCGGCATCAACGGGTGCAGTGTGAACCAAAATGGTATATGTCTTCACTCGTATCTATAAGGCTTTAGTTCGAGCACGTTCGAGAATGCTCAAACTAACTTGGGAATCAAAATGGCGGTCCAGTGTACCTGTGTGAAACTATAGTACCCTACTTCGGGGTAATCACACGCCGACCATTTCACAATGAAAATAATAATAATAATAATAATAAAGTTCTAACCGACACAACAGCGGCGCTTGTGGTTTTAAATGTATAAGTATGTGGACGGACAAACAAACAAGACACCCGAGAATGAATCGCGTTGGCTGTCAACAGTGGCGCTTGTGGTTTTAAATGTAAAAGTGAACGTATAATAAAGAAACAGATAGGAAGATGGTTTTACATTGTGCTTACAGTCTCTGCAAGATTGACTCGAGGTATCAACAGAAGAAATTGATGAAAGGAGTTCATTTTGTGAGGTTTGTAGTATTATTATGTGTGATTCTTGCTGAAATTAGGGTCGGCGTGAATCAATGGACATTTGTAAACCAAATGAGTCATTAGTATTGTTGGAACGAGCGTAAAAAGTAGAATTTTTCAGAATTGAGCCCCCAATTCAAAAATGTGTACTCACAGTGATCAAAGCTTATCAGTACACGCTATGTCATATAGTTTCTACATGGCTCTTGAACTTAGAATCACGCATGTGTTCTCAAAAAACAGATTTTGCGGGTTGGTTCCCTTGCGCGTAACAGCGTCCAAGTACAATCCTACTTTTTGTTCAAAGTTGGTTAGTGGAATAACCGCCCAGACTTCAGCTGAAAGGCCGACCCTATTACTAGGTCGCAAAGCGACCCGTCTTGTAAGAATACACATTCACATGGTAAAACGAATGGAGTCTTTCGCTCTCAGAATAACGCCCTCTATGTATCACTTGCTGTAATGTACGCATTCGGCTCTCCAAACTTGTATTATGTATGCTCGAAGAGTTAAGTAACTAGTCAGTTATCAATTGAGTGGGTAAGGCTCTATGTACTTCGTGCGGTGAAAGGCAGCCGCCATTTTCTTTCCAGAAAATCAGCTGAGCGGTAAACACCGCGTGACCAGTGTGGACCAGTTCTCGTTTTACGGAACAAACTGGAAAGAGAATGGCGGCTGTCCTTCCCCGTCTTTGTATACCTAGAGATGAATCACTGAATGATGAATTCAGCTACACAAAAACAAAGGTTACTTAGTTGGAAACTAGTAGCGCAGTTTCTATTTGCTAATCAGTTATCAAATGAGCGACAAACGACACAAAAAGCTGTTGAAACAAAATAACAATAAAAGAGAGCATTCTGTCTTCAGACTTCTAACAAAAGCCAAGTCCTTTTCTAATCGTCGCATTTCTTATCGCTTTCCTATCTCAGAACAAGGGGGTCATTTGGTGAAGTTTAGAAATCAAAAAACATTATCACATCATGAGTTCTTGACATACTATGCTGATAATATGTGAACATAGCTGTCGCTAAGCATATTCTGTCAATCTACTAATGTAAACCAAATACTATCCACCGATCGTCTATATCTCCAAAATAATAACATGAATAAGTAACGGTGAATACATTAGGGTATTTGCTTTGCAAAAATCCTAAAAATTTCATCTCTATGGTATTATAGATTCTATTGTGAAAAATTATTCAATCACCTGGTGTAAATTTGGCAGTGGGAAATTCATGAAAGAATCTATCACCGGATTTCCACCGTCGAAATGATTCAGCCAGTACACAAGCTGCAGTGGGCCCTACTGCAGCCCCTGGCAGAGGTTTTTCTATTATAGATCCAACGTACAAATCTATATCATTTACATTTTTGTACACTGCCTTGAGTTTCTCCA
Organism: Acanthococcus lagerstroemiae; assembly: GCA_031841125.1. Classification (NCBI taxonomy): domain Eukaryota; kingdom Metazoa; phylum Arthropoda; class Insecta; order Hemiptera; family Eriococcidae; genus Acanthococcus; species Acanthococcus lagerstroemiae. Next base: position 28,830,997 of record CM063114.1, read on the forward strand.
CATCCTGGAATCAATTTCCCTCAATTATAGCATCCGAACACTTCATAAATATTTTATTTTAAGGCTTGTTTTGCGCATAAAGTACTGTACTATTTGGGAGCCTACCGTGGGATCCTTAATTTCATTTCTCAGGTCTTCGAATGAATTTAGTCGACACAAACCACATGCTTGTCTAACTATGTTGTATGGAGCCAATCCGTGATCACGTCCCCGAGTAATGTCAATGGCTGGCAAGTCCAATCCGTACTTAGCACCAGGGAAGAAATATAAGTAGTTGTTAACCTGAAAAGTCAAGTATATATTAGGTATCTGTGAAACATATATGTGGTGCACTTCAACAGGAAAGGAAGTTGGATGAAGGGATAAGAGTTCCTTTTAGGGGACTCTGATTTTCTTTACAGCCAGAATTTTAGATTTTGCTGAGTGAAAAGTTTTTCAGTGACCAATGAGCAAACGAAAGAGGCACAAAACCTCATTTCCTCTCTTTGAACTTGATAGTAAGACTCGATTTTCTCAGTTTTGGCAATACTCTTTGTGAAAGTTCATCAGTACGTTCAAACCATAATAAAGACTGTGGGGGCTGTAGTAGTTTGTAAGTAGAGCATAATATTCTACAGGGGGATTTAATCGCAATTGAGTTTTAAAATGTAGAAAACATCAAAATTCACCATAGTTGAAAATTTAGAAAAAGGTCAGTTTTGTACAACATTGAAATTAATTTGCAATTTGAGAAGCCCTGCATGTAAGAACTGGGCTTGTCGATTTTCTTGCAGTGATGAACTATGCTGACTGACATCGGTTGGCATAGTTTGCTACTTCAGAACAGTCGACTTGAGCACTTTTTGCTCTCAGTCTTCAATATAAGTCTCAACATATTGAAACAGATATTAAAAATATCATTTTTACGTAATAATTGAAACTGTTTCAAAATGTCGTTCCTAAGTTAAAATAAAAAATTGCTTTAAAAATACAGAATTTAATAAGAAAAAAATCTAAAATATACAGGAAATTTAAAATAATTTAGAAATTACATAAACTGTTAAAAACAATATGAAGATAGACTAGGTAGGACTAGTTGGGGTGGTTAATTGGCCTAGTGCTGAGGTGAAAGTGAACTCAGAATTCGAATTCGCTGAATCATTTCTTCTGTATTCATATTATTTCCTTTTGGTGAATTAAAATTCTTTGTTTCCGTTTTCCACGGAATCCATATCAGGATTCTGAAACCATCTAAGGACTCTAATATGAAAATTTTGAACTCATTTATGGGTTCTAAATTCATATTCAAATTCCAGAACCCGGATTCTGAATCCCTATCAAATTCCGAGAGTTCGAATTTTTAATAACTGTTTTCCTTGATTCAAATTTTTCTTAAATTCTCGAATCATTTTTCCAGTAAGATTCCGAGTCTTTGTATTCGGATTCTAGAATTTTCTCTCTATAAAAAAAAAAAAAGAAAAAAAAAAAGTCTGAATCCCTGGATTTTGATTCTCCTCAGATTTTAGAGTCTTTTTTACTGGATTTGGATTGGTCATGGATTCGAATTCTTGGATCCAGAATCTTTTTAGGAGGAGATTGTTCACAACTCTGACCAGTAGGGTAACTACTTGATTCCTCTACCATTTTCCTGAAATGACATTTTAAGTGAATCTCGCAACTGGACCGTGAAACTTATGACCCAAACTATTGACTCTGAATGTAGAGAAACGTTGTAATACATGGACAGAGTAAGCATTCAGTTTACCTCTAATGTGATAGAAAATTTTTCTTGACTGGACTAGGCAGGTGCGGATAAATGGTTTGAGCCAGCGGGGACAGTTCCCCTTCTAGAGAGAAAAATTGAAAATGCTTCAAAAATGGCAAGGTCCTGCTGAATTTGAAAAAACCCTGCCAGAGTCATACAGAGTATAAAGGCGTCCTTAACAAGTGTGATCGAGTATTTGAAGTCCTGAACGAGTATTGAAAAGTCTTAAATGAATCTTGAATAGTCAGTTAGTCGTGAACAAGAGCTTCGAATAAGTTTGGGAGGGTTTTAAATGATCATCAAATAGTCGTGGTTAGTTTTAAGGAGTCTCAAAGTCTTATGAAAATACTTGATAGAGTTTTATCCTTTAACCATGTCTAAAAGAGCAATAATGAAATCTCGGAAGTGTCTTAAAAAGTGGTAAACAGGTTTTGATTCGTTTAGTGAGTCTTCAACAAATTTGGAAAGGCTTCCAAGAGTTCTAAACGTCTCTAGAAGGGCGAGTCTTAGCTAGTCTTGAAGATACTTCCGCTTCCTTCTTCAAAGGAGAAAACTGAATAATTTCTCTATTTAAGCTTTCAAAATTCTCTAGAAATTACGCTGAGCTGTGAATCCAGTGAGTTGACAAACTTTGATTTAGAATCGAATTTGAATCATTTCTGTATGATAATTTGAACCACAGATGATATTTATGTTCAGAATAGAAAGTCGCTCATTTTTCGTAAAAACAGCTATGTGTGCTGCTGCGTCCAATAGAAATTTTTTTGGAAAATTAGGACAACGAAATTCTATGCTAATAGGTGCTCGCATACGTAAAATTAATTTAATTAAAGTGTTAAAAAGTGTGTTTTTGTCCAATTTTGTGTGGAATGAACTTGCTACAGTCTTAAAATTTAGATAAGAATTTTTTTTGTAAAGAAATCTTCAAAATTTTTTCAATAAAAAAAATTAATAGTTCTTTTAAAATAAAAAAAATAAAAATGAAATTAGATTAAAAAATTGAACGCCACGACAATGGATCTCATCGAGAATTGAATGTATCAAACAAGTCCTTTGATGTATGAGAGTCTTCGAAGAAAAGACAAAATTTTAACAGAAGACTGAATAATTGAACTAATAACCCATCATACTGACTTTTTATCGACTCCAAAAATTTACCGTGAGTCGTTATTCTGACTGGCCGAAAATTGACCTCGCCGGAGGATCGAACAACCGAGGTCTGATATTTTAAATCTGTCAAACTGAATATTAATGTATACAACTCGTCATTAGTTTAGTCAGCTTATTCCTACAATCCTCTATGACAGTATTCCTTGCTCGGTTGTTTAAAATATGGAGTGAAAAAAGGTAAAATATCATAATGTTTACAAAAACATGACTGGGGACAGCCACGACGATGGACACTTCAGTATAATAACTTGATTTTCCTCATTGGGATAAGAAGTGCGTCATTTTCAACAGGTGTGAAAGATAGCGTAGGTCATACTCATAGGCTTAAATGTATGGGGGGGGGAGCTTACTTCCAAATCCGTTAAAGCCCCCCCCCCCTCGCAAAGAAAAGGAAAATTGTTCAAACGAAAGATTTGTAGCATTATTTTGATGCATGTTAGCCTCTACGTGCAGGGATGAAACTATTGGGAGGGGGGGGGGGTTGAAACACCCGCCCAATAATTTGACAGTCGGCAAATTTTGAAACTATTCATTTGAATTTTTCATTTCTTATGAATGTTTGTCTGTTTATTTTTTTAATTAACAAATATTTCGACTAAAAATTCGGCAAATTTTTAATTTAAAAAAAATTTTATCAGCGAATTTTTAGTTTAAAAAAAAATTTATCGGCAAATTTTTCTTCTCCATCTCCCCAAATTGAAAGTCAAATTTCGTTTCTGTGAAAATGGAGTACTCTGGACTCCTGTCATACTAGTTAGTCAAAAGCCGATGGTTTCAAGCTGAGTATCGAACGTTATCTGAACAGGGACGTACCAGAGTTTTTCGGGGGGGGGGGGGGGGTAAAAATTGTGAAAGTCCCAACTGACTCAACTCAGAATTCCCAAGTATCAAAGAAAAAAGCAAAAAACCTTTTGACCTGTTGGACTTTTCCCAACTTTTCAACTCAGTTCTCAACTATGGTAAATTTTCCCAACTGCTGAGTGAAAAATTCCTACAAGGGGGTAAGGTGCCCCCTGCCCCATATCGGAACGTCCCTGTATCTGAAAGGTTGAAACAAAGCTGGAATGTAAAAGACATTTCGAAAATCTGAAAGTCGGTAGCAAACAATTTCGAATTTCAATGATTATTCTCTTTTTACTAGAATCTTTGTTTGACCTAGAGACTAAAATTTGAGAAAGTTGAACATTTTATTAAAATCTAAAAGTTGAAAGCAAAAGACTTATTTTTCAATGTCCCAAACTGAATCCGATAGCGAATGTTCTATTGTTTAATTTACGGGCTTTGGTCCTGGTGAATATTAGAAAGAAATTTAGTCTGGAATAAAAGTCAAAACTCCATGTGTTTTTCCCATAAGAACGAGATGGAGCTTTAGGACACGGATTGCCCTAATCTGATCGACCTGAAACTTTGTAGTTTTTTTTTTTTTTATTATTTTTTATTTTATTTTATTGGAACCAATTTAAGAGACGAATCAAGGGAAATTCAGAAAAAAATACCACCAAGAGTAAATAACGACCGCCTTAATGTGTATAAAGGAAGTTGTGTGTTCCTCTCAAGTATTCCTGACATCCTTCCTGCTTACCCTCCCGGACTAGGGTATGCTCAAGTGCGTAAGTGTAAGTGCTTGGGGGATAAGGTTCTAATTTACATTTGCAGGAATGAAACTATAAACACCCCCAATAATGTGGCAGTCGGCAAATTTTGAAACTGTTCATTTGAATTTTTCATTTTCTAAGAAGGTTTGTTTGTTTGTTTGTTTATTTATTTATTTTTTGAATTAAAAAATATTTTGATTAAAAATTCGGCAATTTTTCAAATTTTCAAATTTTTAATTTAAAAAAATATTTGTCGGCAAATTTTCCTTCTCCACCCCCTCCCCCCAAACTGGAAATCAAGTTTCGCCTCTGCTCACGTACCCGTGTCCTTCAAATCAGCTATTTTTGCGTTGATGCTTATACTGTAAATAGCTGCCAAAATCTTTTCATCTAACATTTGTAGTTTCTGAGGTATGCAAGTGAAGACAAACATATTAAGATAGGGTGATGATCACCTAATGTCATTCGACTATTTACCTCTTCAGTGAAATATTCGTCTTGATTAGAACATGGCTGTGTGGTGAAAGCCTTTATCATGTTGGCCGATGCATTAGGGTACGTACAAAATTGTTGGGCGAAATACTTGTTCCTCAATTTGTACTGACTCGGAGTTCCATTTGGTCCGATATAACTGAAAACAGTAATGCGATAGTTCGGTTTAATTTGATGCAGAAACATTAATGATTTGCGTGCATACAAATCTGATTCGAAAGCTGTGTAAATTCGAAATTTTATGGCTTAAATTTTTTTTTTTTTTTCTTACTTCACTACTCCCGCGATTAAACTGTGCAGTATCCGCCCAATCGCAGCTTCATAATGTTCGAATGTTTGGATGTTGGTATTGACATCGTAACCCGATGCATATCCATATGAATTAGGATACAATCTATTCAGCCACGTTGTGAAAGGTCCTAATGCAGATTATGTACCAAAATGATGTATTCAGATATAGTGGTTTATCATAGACGCAGATGAGGGAGGGGCTCGAGAGTGCTTAGTCCGAAATTCTGTGAAAAATCTCCAAAAAACTGAAAAATTGTATGAGCGAAAGAAATTGTAGCATTATTCTGATATTATTGTCAGCTCGCCATGAGCCCCTCCCCATACCAGGTCAGTTATTTGCGCTTATATGATTTACTCAGTTCTTCAATAAGTCGTATTTTATCAAGATTTCTCTTCAGATCTTACCGATTAGAAGTGGCACATGTTCACGGTACACAATGTTTTGGTACATGGCGATTAGTATTCGTCTAGATTCTTGATATATTTTTTCATCCGACCATTTTGGATTGATCTTACCTAAATTTTGAGCGATGTAGTTATGGGAATTGACGAAGCAGACTGACGTCATGAACAGCTCCGGATTAGTGTTTATCCGTTCGTCTCCTAAACAGATGTCAAATTGAAATTATGTATTCACATTTCAAACAAACCAAAAGTATTCATTCTTTATTTGTTGCATTGTCTTGTGAACAGTAATGTGAACTATTTCCAGTGGCGGAAACCAATATTTAGCATGTGTTGTGTCTATTACACATAGGGGAGACTGGGGAACAGTGTAACACTTTTCGTCCATTTTGATCTGTGAACTACAAATTAATTTTGAATTCAGACTTTAACACCTTACCTGAAAGATACAACCTCTGGCTACATTTTGGTGTTATTACCGCCTGAAAACGTTAAAACCTGAAGAATCTAGAAATTATTTTAGCCATGTACTTTTTTGTTACACTGTACCCTAGTACCTGGGTACACTGTAACACTGCCAAAAAGTTGATAGGGTAATTAGCTTGGAAAAATCCAGAATTTTCTAAATAATAAGTCCAAAAATCTTTTGGTACAACGTACAAACTACAATTTTATCATAATTATCGGATACCGGGCGTATCAAAATGTAAACATTTCATAAACGGCAGTACACAGACATATGGAAGAAAGAAATGCTGTTACTTACACTGTTCCCATCACATCATTTTATCAAGTACGACATATTGTCGAAAAACTATCAAGACAAATCCAAATTGCACTGCTCGATTAAAAAATGCATACTTTTCTTGTAATTTTCATGTATTTAGAACGTCAAAAAGATAAATTTTAATGACAAAAATTTTGATTCAAAAATATTTAAGATTACAGCGGAGAAAGACCAAAAAATCAGTTAAATTTTTTTTGGGTGTAGATGAAAGTCGAGGCATTGCTTTTTTTTTTTTTTTTTTTTTTTTTTGAACAGATTTCTTTCTAAAATTACTATCTAGTAACCAAAACGGCAATATTTTCGGGTGTTATGAAGCAATTTAATGATCACTGTTACACTGTTCCCCGATTTCCCCTACTATTACAGTTCTAATTAATTTTCTCACATTCAAATTTACCTAACTGAGGGTACAAGTTGGAGTAAGAATAAGTGTGATGTGACAAGAAGGGTAAAGTACATACTTTGGAACCCTTAATACCGTCAACTACTGGTTTCATTTTGTTATTATTCATGGAAAAAAATTGAATAAAATTAATATCCAGTCCACTCATCGAAATTGGTACATGCTGTGACTTTTATTGTGTGAATGTTATGTTCCAAGCATCATGTCTCTTTTTAGTCTGTTAGATTTTGAATAAATTTTTGATGAAAATCGAAAAAATGTTGAGCCTAAATTCGTCATTTTCAGCACAACATTTATTTTGGTTAGCACTGTTCTGGAAAAAGATTGCTCCTTTGAAGAATATTGGTTTCAACCCTCCTGCAATGGTACACTGAAAGTTACTAAAATTCCTGTTCACGGTTCTCGTAGGGCGGTATGAATTAAGGTACATCAACGACTGATGGGGCGCTCAATACTGCCTACGACTAGGTCTTTGATAACCACCAGCAGTATGATGGATGTATTTCAGGAGTTCCAAAAATTTTTTTAATGCAAGGGCTGTATTTTTTTTAACGTATGTAAATGATCAAATTAATAAATCCAAAATTTCAAATGGTAATTTTTTTTGTCGGCAACACTGATTTTTGACTGTAAATTTTCATTTTTCAATCAAAATAATTATGTTTGTCTTAGCTCAAAATAATGATTTGACCGTATTCACCATATTTTTATTAAAGGTAGTTAGTGTTAAAAACCTATTTGTGAATTTCACTGAGTGTACCGTTTACAAATAGATTGGAGTGTTGCTGAATCTGCTAGCAGAATTTCTCCATCCCCTCCCTCCAATTTCAAGGGATAACTAGTGTCATCATCATCAAGCACCATATCCGATGCCGGACATTGGTCGCAGTGTTGGAAGAAAGCAAAATATTAAAGTATCTTACTCGAAGTTTCATCAACATGGTATTTTTTGTATTCGACTAGTAATAGCTGAAATATCAAATATTTATCAAATGCTATCCATATTATTATAAACCTTCTGAGCTACAGTTTTAATGTAATTTTAGTTAAAAATATGCTAAAAACCTGTAAAAAAATATGTTTTTTCAACTTCAAATGTCGATTTGAACCAGAACCCAGGTTTTAATTGCTGATTTGTTTATGTTCAAAGAAAGTAGACCCAATGAGGCTTCTTTTAGTGGTATTTAAAAAGTAGTGCACTATACTTCTAAGTCCAGTTTTGGGGGATTGAGATTTTCAAATGGGCAATAAGTTGAGAAAAAATGAATGCATTTTTTTGACAATGTTGCCATAGATAGCCCTAGTAGTGTTCTATCATCGACCCAAGTTTGGTAGAAATCGGTCAAGTCTTTAGCAATATATATGAGAGAAAAAAACAAACAATGAAAAACACAAAAATGGCTGTATCTCTGGGAAGGGTAGAAACTGGACTTCCATATTTGGGTCAGTAAAGTACTCCATAAGTACCTACATACTGGTATAAAATTTTTCAAAATCTGAGCTAAGGCCAAACACCCCCCCCCCTCATTTATGCGGCTATACCCTTTAGGAAAAAGTCACGTTTTATAAACAAAAAGTTCACTCTCGTGAGTATAATATTTTGTACTGGCAGAAATAAAATATTGTGTGGTAAGCAGAATTTCTTCAGCTATCTTTGGGTGCATTAGAACCTAAAATTACATTTATCTTCCTCCCAAACATTGTACTTTCTAAATCCCCTCAATTCGGGGCAAGTTGTCCCATTACAAAAATTATCAATTAATGCAAATTTTGTTACATTTTTCTAGAAAATGTTACGAAAATACGTTTGTAAGACATTTCAGCACATTTTTAACACGTTTTTAGCACAAGACTCACCCCATCATGTATGACAACTTACCCGGGTATGGCGTAAGTTGTCACAAAAAAAAGTAGCCGCGCTTAAGAATGTTTGGGGCCAACCGTATGAAAATTTTTTATTTTTTTTTTATACGCCATTTTGTATCCGAGGGTTTTAGCTACAATATGAGCCTACTTTAAAGTTTTTCGGTCCAATAGATTTTCAGAATTTTGAAGTTTCTAAAAATTGTGACAACTAACCCCGGTCTCCCCTATTTAAAAAGGAAACAAATGATAGAACCGTATATCAACGAAACGTTTTCATGTCAATATAGAAAGACGAAAATGTCTTTTAATTTACATTTATTGAAATTAATTTGCTATAACTACACTACTGGATAGATATTGATATTTTTCTCCAGTAGTGAACATCTGTCTTCTATCACATTTGAAAATCGTACTTTTTATTCATCTTTGATCTGGAGGAAAAATTTCGCGGTCGAAGTTGAGAGATACATTTTATCAAATCTCAACCTTTTCAACTCATAGGGCAATAAGTTGGCCTACCCACAGTTCCGAGGGAGTTTATTCAAACTGAGACACCCTGTATGTAATGCTGTTGGATAATTATGTTACCAAGTACCACCTATGTGATGTTATGTTACAACTACCTATGTACTTGACTATTTTTGAGATGGGGAGTGTGGTGCAACACATGCTAAAAAGCTAAGTTACCGTCGCTGATTATTTCCTTTAAATTTTTAATTACGACTTGCATTATGACATAGCTAATCTTTTCTGAAAAATATGGTAGAATTAGCTGAGTCATTGCTACGTGATTTTAGAAACCCAGTCATTTAGTGGTTAGAATTCAAAAATATTTAAATCAGTCTATATTTAAGTTCTTCGAGATATGAGTATACAAACCAGCTAAGAAACATTGTCCATATGGTTGTGCATCGTATCCACCGGCCGGACAGTACAAACCGGACACCACTGGAGGATACGACTGGCCATTGATCACTGACGTTTTCAGTAATCCACCGTAGAAAAGTCTGAGACTAGCTGCAGTTGCATCATCCGGGCCGTATAGAATTGAAAGGTCGATAGCCCCAGTTTCAAAATTAATCTGAAACGATTGACATGTTTAGAGTTGGTTATAACTAGAAAGAGGGGTCGCGTCCCATGAGAAAATAGATGGGAAATTGAAATTTTTACAAGCCAAGATCGAGGAAAGCAAATTTCTGTATTAGATTGCATGAATCCAACTTTAGTACGTTCTTGATGTTTCTGCCATTACTAAAGTGGATCGAGCTTACGGTTATAAAACCCTTATACTCAAGCCCCCGATATGAGCAAATCCAAAAACTGGCGTAAAAAACTACCAATACTTTACTTGGTAGATCGGTTTCAAATTGCATCCCAAGGTCTGCGTGCTTATGGAACGTTTCAGGTCGAAGCAGTTTATTCCGAATTTCGAATAAAAATAATCATTATTTGGAATTACTATGGGTATACATGCATCTGGCATATTTGGAGTTAGCTGGCCGCGACTACAGCAAGGATCTAAAATAGGTATGAGAATTGGTAACATCCTGGTGTTAAATCAGTTGACGCTTAAACGGTAATTCTTGCCAGTTTTCTTTGATATGCGTCTAAAAATGTAGAATTCTGTATTTAGGCTGTGCCAATTCACAATTTCTTCTTCTGTAGTCCAGAGCGCTTTCGGCTGTTTTACCATCTTTAGTGGAGTACCCTAACACTTTTCTCTTTGTCGACCTGTATTTACATTTAGTGATGTGTAGTACCGTATGGTAAACCTATTTGGTGTGTTCCTATTAGTTGTCTGTATAGTTGTATTCTCTGTTCAGTCAGTGGGTATTGTGTGTTATTAATTGGAATAGGTTCTCACTTTGGAAGTTAGTTGTTGTGTTTATTAGGTTGTTTTGTTTTGTTTTTGCCTTTATTATCTCTAGTTGTTCTTCTAATTTTCTTTTTCTTGTGTTGTTCTCTATGTGTAGGATTTTGTATTTTTCTGTCAACTAGTGGTTGTTGTGTCCCTGATTAATTGTTTCAGTGTTTTCCAATAAGTGATTTGTCATCTTCTGGATTCTGTGATCTTTCATGTTCTTTTATTCTAGTTGTGAATTTTCTGCTTGTTTCTCCTATGCAGGTCATTTCACAGTGTTTGCAGTCCAGTCTGTATACTCCGTTGCTGTTGTTCCTGTCCTTTGTTTCTGTATTGTCATTGCGTATTTGTTTGATCAGAGGAAGCCTGTTTCTGATTCCGAGTTTTATATCGTATTGGTTGAATATTTTCTGTATTTTGTATGTATGATGTATGTGTCCCTGTGAATTTGCTCCTGCGTATTTGTCTGTTTTTGTGGTTGTTGGTTCTGTGTCTGTACTTTTTTATTGTATTAATTTGTTAATTATTCTGTCTACTGTTTGTAGTTGGTAGTTGTTATTAATGGCTATTTGTTTGATTTTGTTAATCTCTGTTGTTCGCTGGTTGTTGTCGTTTAATATGTTGATTGCTCTATTGCAGTAGTTGTGTAGTGCTGATTGGACAGACTATAAAAAACCACAAACAACCAAGAGGAACACACCAAATAGGATTACTGTACGGTACTACACATCACTATAAATACAGGACGACAAAGAGAAAAGTGTTAGGGTACTCCACTGAAAATGGCATACGCTCCGGACCACAGAAGAAGAAATTGTGAATTGGCACACTCTACTTACAGAATTTACCAAGTTCACTCACACTCCATAATATACACTAAGAATGGAAAAGTCATTTTTTTAAATACTTGGTGTCGAAACGGGCAGTTGGTGAGTAACATCATGATCCAACCATTGTCCAAAACCGTAAAACATGATATTCAAATATGGCGAGACGATGTCCCTGTTCAGCAGTATTGTAGTTGTGATCACTCTGGGCAGTGGCAGGGGCGACCCATCGGAAGACTTTCTAAAAGCACTCAGACCTGTAAAGTGTAAAAATTTGTTGCACATCGAGTACTGTTATAGGTATCTAATGTCTTTCACCACCGTGAGTCTGCGCGCGCGCGCGCGCGCGTGTGTGTGTGTGTGTGTGTGTGTGTGTGTGTGACTAGTCTCTCGCTTCATTAAATGATGGTGACTCAAGCAAAGTAAAATTTGCTTTATTCCAGCATAGTGCTCTTTTAAATTTGACAATTCAAGAATCGGGCCCTCTGTTTCAAAAATATTGTTCCACTACGAGGTTATAATAAGAAAATATCCCCCTTAATGAATTTCAGTGTTACTGAGATATGTACGGCTATATACCTGAAGCTCCAAGCTGGAGAGAATCTCGGTTCATTGCTCCAGCTACGAAATAAATCTGTTTTTTTTTTAAAAACCGATTGCACCTTTATGTGTACTGGGTATTTACTTAATACTTCTCCACAGGTTGGAATATGTACTACTTGCAGGACGTATTTAGAGAGGTAGGATTGGGGAGTGGATCTTCAGTGTTTTGACCACGAATGAAGATCTATTAAGTATGCTTGCACAATCTTGAAAATTATCTTCAGTAATTGCCATCCTGCCAATGAGATTGTTGGAATTCCATCTCAGCTGCAAGTATTGGGCATTATTCCAAGTTAGGCACTCCGGTACTCTACATCTTTGAGCTGGTCATGTAATGCCCACCAGTGCAAAAAATAAAAATTGAAAAAAATTGATAAAATTTACTGTTGTAGTCAAGCATACTCTTAATATAAACACTTCGGAGCTCCTTCGCCATTAGAGTTATAAGTTGTATTTAAAAAAACAAAATCAATTTGAAACCTAATAGCTATTACTATCAATATTTTGCATCACTTTTCGATCCCTCTGGCTGTCTAAAATTCTCACATCCTGCCCCTCTATCACAGTAAGTATCCAGTAGTTCTTCGTGTCTTTATTTTTATTTGCCTTTTCATCTGTCAGTCGTTCTATCTACCTACATCTCTCTTCAGAATCTTGAACAGTGAAGGTTTCTCAACTGTGTAAACGCCTTTTAGTCTCTATAAATTTTACTGAATTAAAATTAGTGATCTGTCTGGGTTTCTGTATGGTCGTATTTCTCTGTATGCCTTTTCGCAGTCCTTTTTATCGTATATTACGGCATAGTGACCACGTAATTTCCATTCGTTCAGCTTTCAAAGCAGATCAGCCAGGTTAATTTGCCATTGCTTTCCTCACAGTTTGTTGGGTTATAGTAACCTATTTACTTCTCTCTGCCGAAGATGTCGTATGTGAATCGTTAATAGTTACGAGCTATACGTGCCTTACAACGTTCAAAGTAAACAATCTACAAACCACTCAACACAATACTTTTTTTTTCAGACACTGGTAATAACATATTCTGCAGGTATAATGAATGCCTTGTTCCTGAGAACTGTTGGGGGAGGGGCTGCAGAGTAGCGCTGTTGTTAGAGTGGCCACACTGTTTTGGGCCTGCACATTATAATTTCATTCACTGCACCATGCACAGCTATCCATTCACTTCGAATAGCTCTGGGGTCGCAATGTTAAGACGAAACGTGTTCACTGATTTTATAGCGCCGGGAATCGAACCCACGTCGCAAGGATGCGAGGCGGGCACGATATACCACTCAGTCATAGAGCAACCATTTCTTTTTATAAATCTCCTCTGCTTTCATTAAGAAACTCAGCCAGGACCTAAGGTAAGACAGACATTCAGTCAATCAACCAGCCCGCCAACACGTCAAATAGACAGGCACTCGAACTCGACAATGTGGAAACAAACCAGCTTCGATTTATTATTACTCAGCGTTCAAAATTTTACCGTCTGAATAGTTAGCAGGTGTTATTCTTGTGTATGGAGTTCTGGTCTGACCCCAGTTAGGAAAGAGCAGATTATTGCACGATCCGTCGAATGTATAATAAATATTGTTTGGATCGCATTTCTGGTTTTTGGGACTGCAAAAATCTCCAGCATTTTGTAGGAAAGATCTGAAAAATGATTAGAGTTCGGACATTACATTTAATTATGCCAAATGAAACTACATCTAACATATGCACATTTTTTTAAATTCAGAAAAATAATGCAATTTATGGTAAATAGTTACCTAGGATTCATATTTAATCATCAGTATTGGTTTTCGGTGCAACTGTAATTTTTTTCACTAGTTCAAATTTATGAAAAATATAAAATTGCTGTCTGAAATTCTTAGCCATTACTTATTGCCAAGTGCACATTGTTAAACTGTGTTCTTAAAAATAAGAAGGTATAAAAAAGTGGCTGTAATGTTGGGGGGGGGGAACTAATCCTGAGGTTTGAGAGCAGGTAAATGATGAAGAAAATACTAAAGAAATAGAAACCTGCGAGTACCACACTCCTTGTATCAGCTTGTATTCTCTTGCGTGCATCATTTTCCAGTTCTATGTACCCACCTGCGAGCACTACGCTCTGCTAGTGTATCATCTTGCAGATGAGTCTACAACCATGAGAGAGCATTTTCATGTCTGCTTCGCGGACTGCGCCGACATGAAACTGTCGTCGTCCACTACGCTCCGCAACGCGCGTAGCGCTCTATATTTTTTTGGCACGCTCGTTGTTTGGACGCTACATTCGCTGGACGACGACATTTTCATGTCGGCACAGTCCGCGAAGCAGACATGAAAATGCTCTCCTGTGGTTGCAGACTCGTCTGCAAGATGATGCACCGGCAGAGCGTAGTGCTCGCAGGCTGGTACGAGGAACTTGATGCTCACAAGGGAATACAGGCTGATACAAGGAGTGTGGTACTCACAGGCAAATGAAGTGTTGAGTCAGTCAGTCAGTCCAGTCGTTTCCGTTGTCGGATAGCCACCCAGCCAGGCAGCCTAGCCAGCCCGTAACGCTATTTTCTGTTGTGTGTCAAAGTAAAAACATAAAAATGTCAGGAGAAAAAAATTTTAAAAATTGACTCTTCTGGGGACAACACTGGAAGCAAAGGTCGTGCACTATCTTGATTAGAGTCAAATGGCTCTCCTGAAAAATTATGTTTTTGCGACTTAGCACCATTATGGATGAGACTATCGATATTTTATATTATTTTTTATGAAATTATATGCAAAATTCCTTTATTCTAATAAATGTTTCTCGTATCTCGCATAATTTTCCACTTATTCGAAGAAAGAAGAAAAAAGGACATATTCCTTAGTTTCTCGACTAGTAGGTTGTGTCTCTCCACTTTTTCTCTCTCCCGCCCTGGATGTCTTATAAGATCATTTTGAATCTTCTCTTTATAATATTCCAAATTTTTCTGTTCCTTCCTATTCACCTCAGTACTTCGTCATTTCTGATCTATTCTATCCATTTGATTTTCAACGTTCTTCGTTAACACCATGTTTAAAAAAATCTTCTATTCTTTTTCTTTGTGTTTTTCCATTGTCCAAGTCTCACATCCATACAATATATATTTCAACATTTGTGAGTGAGTGCAGTGGCTCTCTGGGGCCACCCCCACCTTCGCCCATTTTTGGGCGTACGCCTCCACGTAGCTTTTCCATTTTCTTTATCCTACACTAATCTTTGCCACCGGGGCCCCAGTTCTCTGACGAGTTCATCTCTCCATCTGGCTACTGGTTTACCTATCTTACTTTTCCTTTGCAGTGGCATCCAGTTGAGTACTTTTACTCCCCATCTATTGTTATTCGCCCTCGCCAGATGGTCCGCATATTTCCACTTTAATTTTTTGATATTATACCCTATATCCCCTCTTCCCACCGTTTCGTATACTTTTGCATTTGAGATTTTGTCTACCCATTGCAGTCTTAGCAGTTTCCTCACCATAGATCTGAACGTAATTTTTAGCTTCATCATTTGCTTTCTTGTAAGGGACCAGGTCTACGCTCCATATGTGAGGACTGGTACCGTTGAGCTATTTAGTATTTTCATTTTGAGAGCGGTGTTGAAATTTCCGCAAAAAATGGATTTTAATGCCCAGAAGTTGTTCCATCCCTTTTTAATACGCCTCATAATTTCTTTGTTACCTCTTTCTTCAAAACTGATAATCTGTCCCAGATATTCGATTTCTTTTACCTCTTCTATCTCGTGCCCCCTCGATTATCAGATGTTTCCTTTCCCCTCTTCTGATTATTTTTGATTTGTTACCATTCAGCTGAGGCCAGCTTTTTTGCATTCCCTCAATAGCGCTCCTGCCATTTTATTCAACTCCTTACTATTTTCTGCAAATAAGATAATATTGTCTGCGTACCTGAGATTACTTTAAAATTCCCCATTTATTTTTAGTCCCCTTCTTTTCCTCTCCAGATTTCGAAATACTACTCCAGAATGCAGTTGAAGAGGTCTGGCGACAAGGCCCTCCCAATTTTGAATTCCCTCCCTTTGCTTTGAAGGCTGATTCAGGCACTCGAATTTGCATAGCTAATCTGTATGACTTCAATAAACCCTCTTTCAATTCCCCGGTTTTCCAGTGCTTTTAACATGTATTTATGATCCACTGAATCAAATGCCTTATGAAAGTCGATGTAAAGCATTTTAATTTTCACATCGTATTCATTTGTTTTTTTAATAATTTGGTTCCCAACGAAAATATTGTCTACAGTTGAGAAGCCTTTTCTGAATCCTGCTTGTTCATTCCCCTGATTTGAATCCAATTGGTTATACACACGTCTTTTTAAAACTGCCATAAATACTTAGAGATGTTCGAAGTTCAATTAGTTCCTTTCCCCTTTTTTGTAAAATAGTATTATTTCGGCTAAGTTCCACTGTTTTGGACATATTTTCATAGATAGAATTTTATTAAATATTTTAGTCAAGTCTAGTACTATCTGATCACCAAACCCCTTCAGTATTTCGTTCGTAATTCCATCCGGTCCTGAGGCTTTGTCATTTTTCAGTCTGTTTAGTAGGTATTCCATTTCTCTCTCCATTATCTCCGGGATTCCTTCCTCCTTCCACCCTCCAGTTTTTGCTATTTTTGATATCTCGTTTCACTCGCGATACAAGTCCTCTTAAAAACTTGTTACTACCTCAACAATTTCTTCTTGATTATGAGTCACGTTTCCTGTCTGATGTTTTAGCTTCAGCATAACCTCTCTCCCACTACCGAGTTTCCGCCTAACTTTTTTAGTGGACCAGCTTTCTTCCAAAATATCTTGAATTTCTCCTCATCTATTAATATCTTCTTTAACTTTTTTCTTCACCAAATTTTGTATTTCAGTTAGCTCAATTTTGTCCAGTGGTGTTTTATTTTTATTTTTCCAAAGGGTAGTCTTCCTGTGAATCAACTCGAGAGTTTGTTTTGAAAGCTTATCCCCCGTTTTTTCTTCAGCCCTCTTCGCTCCAAACTCTTCAACCGTGTTTTTTAAAGGTTGGACTATCTTGTTGTAGAAATTTTCTTCGATTTTCGTTTCCTCTAGCACCGATTTTAGTTTCTGGCATGCTTCCTCTTTCTTTCTGACTGGGATGATCCACCTTCCTCCCCGTTTACCCTTCCTGTGATTTTTATACTGGACTCTTTGCGGGATGCTCAATTTACAGCGTGATATGCGGTGATCTGATGAGAAGCCAAATTTTGACAGTGTTGTTACATCTTTAACTACTGACAGGTCATTTATTAGTAAGTGGTCAATTTCATTTTTAGTTTTCCCGTCTGGCGATACCCATATCCATTTCCTTTAGACTTTTTTCTTGTAAAAAGTGTTTGCTATGCGTACGTTAAATTTTTGGGTCATTTCTACTGATCTTTCCCCCGTGTCATTGCGTTCCCCCAGACCAAATGGGCCTCAGTGTTTTAGTTTGTCTCCCCTCCTACTTTTGCATTGAAGTCCCCCATTATTACCTGATAGTATTACTTCTCTTTTTGAATTGTTTCCTCAGGGTCGTCTTAGAATTTATCTACTTCTGCCTTCTCTGCTCCAGCTGTAGGTGCATACACTTGTAAGATCAGCATGTTTGTCTTCTCATCTATTTTCAGTTTTAGCAAGCATATTCTTTCAGATATTCCTTTAACTTCCATAACATTATTTTTTTATATTTTTGTTAATGTAAAAACCCACATTTCTGTAACCTTTTGTGGAACCAACGTGGCATAGATAGCTGCCTCCCCTCCTTTCTACCAGTATTCCCCCATATTTTCTAACTTCCCAGAGTTCAACAATGTCCAACTTCATTTTTTCTATTTCCTTTTCAAATAGATATAATCTGTCATTGTTTGCCAGACCTCTGCAATTGAAATAAAGTGATTTCAAATTCTGTCTCTTGGTTTTATCCCCTCTTTTTTCAGGATTCGGTCCCATATTTTCCGTTCCTTCCTCTTTTTTTATTCTTCGTGGATTATGCAGTTTACCCCCTCCCCAGTGAATGCAGTTTGACCTGGGTTCAGGTCTCACATCCATACAATGCTATACATTGAATAAACGTTGGGAGAACTTTGTCTTACTTTCAAATCTATATTTGCCTTAAATATGTCTCCTTTTTGAGAAAAAGCGCTTTTGGCTTATTTTATTCTACTCTTTATTTCTGTTTTACTACTTCCATCTTGCGTTATCAGGCTACTTAGGTATTTAAATTCCTTTACCTCCTTCATTTTTTCTCCTCCTATTTCCATATTTTATCGAATTTAGTTTCTATCTACTGACTACCATCACGTTTGTTAATTCTTATTCATCTTCATAGTATATTTTATTTCCAATTTTTCATCCCACTTTTTTAACGTTTTCTTTAGTTCTTCTTTAGTTCTTCCTTACTTCTTTCCACTATTGCAATGTCATGTACAGACCTTATTATTCTAACTGACCTTTCTTGAATTTTCAAACCTGATTTCCTATCATTCATTTCAATAACTTTTTTTATAAATAGGTTAAAGAGTACCTGCTGGTGACAAATAGCAACTTTGTCCCACTCCTTTTTCAATTTTCGCTTCTCCTACTTCAGCCTCTATTTGTATTTTTGCCCTTTGATCCTTACGTATAAGTAGCATGCCTAATTTAAGTAATGCCTGCAAGTTAGTTCTGGGCATTTCAAAAAAATATTGTTGTTTTTAATAGATACAAAGAGAATGTAAACATTTCTATGAGACACTATCCACATTAGAATAAGTTATTCATTGTAAAATGATACAGAGATAATTAGGTACTTTTATTGGTGTAATGTGATAAGTACCTGTTTCTTCGTGCCAAATGTGATAAGTGTTATTTTGATTTTAAATTATGGATGTACCGGTGTCGTAATAAGGGTTACCATATTTTTTCCCACTTCCAGATATCGCTAAAGGTTTGGCGATTACGTCCCTAGTGTCATATTGTTCAAATTCGTTTAGCGTCAGAATTTAAAGTTTCAAAATGCTCTCCTGAGAATTTTGGCTTTTGTCACTTATGCACGTTATACAGGAGACCATCGATAAGCTCCACTGGTTGGCGGTTTGGTCTCAATATTTACGGTTTCCCTTTCTTACCTTTTCCTCCATTGGAACAATCACTCAGACATTTTACCTTTACAGACTGTATTATGTACTGTTATCTAACGGCTGTTGACTGAGAAATAAGTCCTTATGTAAGCTTAATTGGTTGGTGAAAATTGTCTACACTTACGGTAACAAGTTTCTGTTCTGGAATGGACAATACTGCGGAGTTGTCGCCGCACAAAAGTTTATCGCGATTACAGTTAACACTGAACCGAAAACATAACTGAAAACCCGCATTTTTCATAAATTTACGAACAGTGTTCTCAATGAGGGTATACAGTGTGGGAAACTGATGAGAATCGTCTTATTAGAGGCACCTTCGCGATCCACCTGTCTGCTTGAAATGTTATCAGCGATGACGTAGAAGTCATTGATTTATAACGACAATAATTTCTACGCAAAGTTTGGTGATATTGTCAGTTTCTTTTGTACTTTTTCCTGCATTGGGTGTTGAAGGGAAATGATAAGAACTTTTGCATTTTTCATTTACGTATATAAATGCATAGATGTATGAGATCTTGCGTCATTCTATCTACTGTCAGAATTACATTTATGTTGACCCTTTCATTCAGTATTATATTTAGAACTGTATAGGTACCCAATTACATAATTAGCCTGCAGCTAAAGTTTTAATCGTGGTTTTTGACTAAGAATCAGTTTCGCGGGAAGTGTCTCTCACGTCGATTTTGAATCACCTAAATAACTAGATTTAAGTTTTGCAAAGCTCGAGACAGCATCGCTGTTTCTTATGCTCTAGATCCATCCCTGATTTTCAACAAACTAGAACATGAAAGTATGAATACCAAAGTATCGCAGTTGAGCCTTATTTTATGCGTTGACTTCAGAAGTTTTGTTGCCCTTACCAATACCAGAACACTTGTGGCTATCTGAAATTTATTAAATCTATGTAGATGATGAGGGTCCATGATCCTTGATCATCTTTTTAACTGTTTGAAATTAAATCGAAGATAGGTTACTGCGCGTGCGAAAATTTACAAAAAAGTGCGTGCTTATTCACTATATTTATATTTAAAGGAAAATTATTAACAAAATGTTTCTGATGTGTGACTGTTATGTAGTTAAGATTTGAAACTGTCAGAAGAGTTATTGCCTGTCTCTCCACAGTTCCAAATTTATGCTCGGAATTTCCGAACAATGGAGCCTCGGATTCCTGCAGAAACAAATGTGCTATGTATCAGATTTATATCTTAAATGCAGTTTGTTAGTGGGTATACTTAGTTTATATCAAGTATACGTACTGAGGAGATGGAATGAGAAAACTGTATTTGTAGACATATTCTTGCCCTTGATTCGCGGTGCACAATATCTGAGCAAATGTTGTTTCTCGTATTGAATCCAACTGAGCTAAATTGAAACATAAGATGATAGTTTTGTTGAAAGAACTGTCCACAATTTCTCACGAGTAGGTGTATTTCTCAACACATTGAACTATCGAGTCGCTTTTGAAGTAATTCTGTTTTCTAAATTTGATCTGTAATTATATGGTGATGGATACATTTATATCATTTAAATTCGAACCTGTTGTGAACATCGCTCCTTGGAATTCAGCGAATAATCTGTCGCTATGTTTGAAGCGCCAAAATGCTTCACCAGTAACGCAGGCCAGAGTGGGTCCAAGCAGTGCATTAGGCAAAGGTTTTTCCAAAATAGCAATGTACAAGTCTATATCTTCCACAGATTTATACAAGTGGCGAAGTTTTTCTACATCCTGTAATCAGTTTATACAAATAATGACCATCACCTTGCATTCATCTGATTATGACTTACAGTCTTGCGGTCCCGTTGTTTGTTGCCCCTACGGTTCAGATACCTGAGGATCCCTAATTTCACCAGCCATGTCATCGAATGATCGGAATCTGCGTAGACCGCATGCTTGCCTAACATCATTGTATGTGGCCAATCCGTGATCTCGTGCCCGATCGAGGTCAACAGCCGGTAAATCAAATCCAAAATCTTCTTCCGGTCTTGAAAGCATGTGGTTGGTAGCCTAAAAATTTGAATTTCAATGAAGTACTATTGGATAGAACAATGAAATAGTTTTAAATCTTATATTCGCAGCTATCACTGAGTTTAATGTATAAAGAGGTCTGGAAGTTAATCAAAATTTGAGGACTGTTGTTGTAGGTGCTCTTGTTTCTATTGTGCAGTTTTGTCGAGGGTGCCTGAATAAAAAATATGATACTAGTATGAAACTTTAGTTCACAAATTTCAAAGAATTATTGAGTCTTAGCTCTTCTCCCTTGCATTACTGAACAGGAATTATTGATGGTATGTAATATTTCTCGAAACAAATGTCAACACACCAAATCCCCATCACTTTTTCGACATGATAATGTAATCAAATTTGTTGCAGAAATCAACTTACCGTGTCAGCATCGATTTTTACATCGAACTATGCATCGATTTTGATGTAGAATTCTATTCCAAAGTCAATGTTTTGTGTCAGAAAAGTGACGGATTTTGAATGTCGACAAAAGAGTTGATTTTTGTATCGACTGTGTTTCAAGTATGTTGATCTAATGGGATTGTCGGATCTTCTCTAATGTTTACCTGTACCTATTGTTTCATGTCAGTGTAAATTTCACACAGATTTCCTAAGATGCCTTGTATTGACAATACTGTTAACTGTGAAGTTATCTCCTTTGATCAAGTTTATGTAATTTACTTTACATTACTAGTGATGCAAATTTTAGCTACTAAATTTTTCCGCTATCTTGTTGGTACCTAGAAAAGACTGTGGATTCCTCAAAGATTTGTTCTTCATCTCACCTTTCACCGGTGATATGCTAAATGCATAATCGTACATACCTCTTCGGAGAAGTATTTGTCTTGTTTATCACTGCGATTTAAACCATATGATTCGACAATATTAAAAAAGATATTTCTTTGTAACAAAAATTCTTGATTGAAAAACTTATTCCGTAACAAGTACGATCTTTCTTCTCCATCCGAGCCCTCGTATCTGGAATTGAAGAAATTTTGTTTTTAAGTAAAAAATAATACTCTGACATGTATCATTATTCTCCACATGAACAGAAGCTCAAATGATAGAGACTGCGGGTGGTGGGGCAGATATGGTGTCTTCCGGTATGGTACTCCCTCAGTTTGAGGACTAATTCCCAGATTCAGAGCATTCTCTAAAAAAAAAAAATCAAAAGTCATCCGTCTTGGCGAACAAATGTTCTGATTTTATGCAACGCACTTCTTTGTTGAGGCACTATTTTCATCGCGTCTCAGGGTACTTGCCAAGCAAATGCTCTACATCCAATGGTACATTCCAGCCCGGCAACCTGCCAACACAGCAAGCAAACATTTAACCCAATGGAGTTTAGGCCAGCAATGACGAAGATCTTAACTGTTGGTGTTACTGTACGCATTTAAACTTCTAGCTGTTTGGTGTCTACTCTCATGGGTTCGGTTGTTGGCTGTTGAGGGCTGTTGTGGGATGTTACCCGCTTAGTAGTTGATTATGCAAAGATCACTTGCATTGCAGCCTTGTTGTAATTTGTAATGCTTGTTTCTTCCTAACTTGCTGTGGATATCATTATTCGCAAAACAGAAAAATGTAAGTGAATGATGGATTTCCGTGGTTTGTTGAATTAGAGGATTTTCTTCTTTATCGATGAGTAAGGTATGCCTTCTTCGTGTAGTAAAGATGTGCATGCATAAATTGTTATTAATAATGTGTGGTGGGACGTATGGCGATGCACGCATGCCAAAGTGGCCCCTATGACACCGCACCCCCGGCCACAGGAACTACCCTTTCGAGTATCGCGTCAGTGACCGGAGGGGCATAAATTGTTATTGATTCATGTTGTACATCTTACACCGTTGAGTAAGCGACTTTCAAAATGCTTAATATCAAATATTTTCTGCCATGGGCATAGAGCGCACTTTCTGCAGGTAGTGGAGTGATCTGTAGAACGGATGGAGCTTTAGTATGCGCTCTGTTAACCTGATTCGCATCGATCACTCTGTTTACTGGACTTGAGTCGGCCCAAACCCATGTCTCAGTTTAGTGAGATGATTGCAGTGCTGCTCAGCCACAGACTCACACAGCAAGATGTGTATTTTGAAGTCCAAAGAATTTTGTTCGATATACTCACGCATCTATATGTAGTACCCATTCACCATATTATATAAACACGCAGCATTATTGTTAGCTGTTTAAGGACTCTTACGGTACGCTTCCTCGAATCAAACTGTGCAACACACGACCAGCTGCTGCTTCGTATTCGCCTATAGTTTGCGGGTCGATTGTTGGATCGTAGCCTTCAGCGTAACCCGCCGATAGGGGATACAACTTGTACCATGACATCATCTCAGGCCCTGGAACATTACATTTAATATTAGCAGTGTTTGGGGATTCTCATTGGGCCTTCATGTAAACTAAACATAATCATGTTTAAAGACCAGAAAGTCAAATCTTCTCATTTATGGGCATGCTTTAATTTCAAATTTTACGAGCGGAATTTTTTCAACGTAGAGGTGTTAATTGTCGATCTGTAATCGATTAAATCGATTATTCTTAAGATCGACGTAATCAATAGAATAGGTACCTGATAATTGATTACTTATCGAGTTTTAATGAATTTTATGAGAATACAGAATGGGCGCTTTTCCAGTGACGTCAAAGAGTGAGTTACTGCATGGTTACTATTAGCAAAAATATCCGTCGTTGGGCCAACTAAAGCGTATTGACTCTCAGAAGAAAAACACGGAGCAAAGATCATTTTGTGACTACCTGACGTAAATTTGTGTACCTGAAGAAAAAGCTGGATTGTTTAAACCTTGGGGTAGTTACATCAATACTAAAATGAAAAGGTACAGAATAAATTTAGTTTCACTTTGGAAAACGTCAACTAGAAGAAATCGAAATGATCAGTCTTACAACCTGTTTGATGCAGCTCTCCATTTCTCCCTATCTTGTGCAAGTTCCTTCATTTCGTACTAACACTTACATTTGACATCCTTGATTATTTGCTCAACATACTGGAACCTTTGCCGACCTACTCAATTCTTTACCGCCACTCTTCCCTCTAACAGCAGTAAGTAATATTATTCCTGGGTACCTCAAATTATGCCCTATTAGTTTATTTCTCCTTCTCTTCAGACAATTCCAAATATACATTTCACCTTCTACTCTGTTAAGTACTTCTTCATTCCTTACCTTATCTGTCCATTTGACGCTAAGTATTCGCCTATAACACCACATCTCAGAAAAAATGAGTCATGATAATTAAACGGGACAAGGTTCCCAACTCTCCCATTTCTAGTTGCCCCCATCGAATTTTGGTAAAAATTTGCTTTAAAATGCAGAAAGGCAGAACTTCTTCGGAGTGAAAGTAGAAACTATAAATTTTCTCGTGAAAGTTATTGAAAGTCAGTACCAAGCTAAAAAAAGTCCCCAATACCAGAAAATAAATCCCCCGAGCCCATCAATAGCCCCCCAGTTTTGGTTTTCGACTTTGGTGAACCCCTTGCAAAAAAATTTTAGTTGAATTATTGTTAACTGTAATCATTAAGATCAGCTGTGGATGAATGGAGAGGATTGTGCTGTAACCTGTAGGTAGATATAAAGTGTCATTCATCCTTTTAACGTTGTCAATGATGGACAAAATTAAAAAAAAAATCCTTTAAATAATTAATTTTAAATAATTTTATTTTTGTTTGTAAAGTCATGATTTTGAATATCAGTTGGTTCTTGGGTTCAATAATTTCAATTTTGATTCAAATCTTCTTTTTTGAAGGTTTTTCTCGGTCTTAAAATCACAAAAATTTTGTAAATTTGAATTTCCATCCTTTTTTTGATTTTAAAATGAAAGATTTTAGAATGATATTAAAATCATGATTTTCATTAGTATGCTTTTTAAATTTTCCTATCTTTGGGTAATATCTTTCAAGTTGTGGTTGAGATGATACATATAAATGATAATGCATCCGAGGTTTCCAGAGTTCTAAATTTTCCTGTGAGCAGCCATCAGCTTAATTTTTCATCATGTCATTTCAAAATGGAATAGAGGTAGGAAGGCAATGCTGACAGTAGAGTTCACACTTCACATTTATGGGAGAGTCCGCAACAATGTGACATCTCTTCTCTCTTCAATTTTATTAAATTTTAATGAACAATACTGATAGATTCCAATTAACATTAAAGCACTATAAACCGGGTATGTTAAGTCGCCTTTTTTATATTTTCATTTACCGTACTACATTGATTTTTGTTACGAGGAGCCTCGATCGTCAACCGAGGAAGTAAGGATAAGAATGGCGGCTTGGCATACTCGGTGTTCATCCTGATTTATTGAAACTATTACATGCCCTACACCATTAGGAACAAAATATCACATTGCTTCAAATTGCTATACTCAAAAGTTAGTGAGCAGAAGTAAGCGTTTCATATTTCTGCATAGAAACAGAGAAATTAAAATTTCTGGTAAGGAGGCAACCTACCCCAACAATATGTAGATATGTTTGCGTAATATTACTTTTGAAGGGTTTATATGTAGGTTGTGCCGATTCACAATTTCTTCCTTCTGTAGTCCAGAGCGCTTTCGGCTGTTGTCAGTTTAATTATAAAACTTTCTAAGTGCTATTATGCAAAAAAAAAAAATTAAAGAGGGCCATTCATTCAAATGTTACACTTTTTTTTTCCATCTCTTCTTAAAAATTTTTTTTAAGTCGTTTTAGAATGTTTTGGCTCTTGTCATAGGGCGCGGTACAGTCACTTCTATCTCAATCAACAAAAAAGTCATTTTGCCAAAATTGGGACTTATAGAAAGTTTTATAATTAAGCTGACGATTTACCAATTCACTTATGCTCCAACATGGGCACTAAACTTTTAAAGGGGCTGAGTTATGGTCAAATTTTGAAAAATTTCCTATCCTTGCAATTTTTTTCCTGGAGTAGGTTGCGTACTTACCAGGTGGAAGGGGGGTCGTTTCAATAGAGACACCTTGTATACTTTCAACTATGCTGTGATTTTGAAATGTTCGAGTTCACAGATTTTCCTACAATAATTGGACTAATTGAAAATTTACGTTTTGTGGAGTGGGACATTTTCGAGAATTCTGCTTTGTAACACAGTAATTTTCTGTTCTTTTGTGAATTTGACCAAATTTCTGACTCATATTCGAGTCGTTTTAGTTAGTATTCGTACTAAAGCTCTAATGAACCTTGTAAGTTAATAAATCCGGTCTTTAATTCTACAGTTGAGTATATTTGAGAATGATGCGAGAAAATGAGACTGAGGAAAGAATCGCACCCATCCATAAATTATACTATTCTAGGCAAGAAATAAAATCAGGCGTTAGGAAGTTTTGACACTCTCCAAGGGTTGTCACACTGTGCCGGGGCGTCGTACGGTATTGGCAAGGGGCAGAGGTGTATAATAGTGTGACAAAAAAAAGAAAAATACATTCTACTCCCAAATATGTTACAGGACAGTATGAAGGAGAAACAGCAAGTTATTTTGTAAGAGAAATGCAGCTCCTGCTTAAGATGGCCCTGTCAAAGGGCCGGTACCTGTACCTGTAGTGTAGTTCAGTTGTAGAAGCAAAAGATTTTTCCGTGTCACTATTTCGGCCTCCCCCTATCTCCCAGTGGAATTAATTCCCAGTTTTCAAATTTCCGTTGACTCTGAGACAACTTATTGAATTTCACCGATCTAAAACAAATTATTTATTCCGTAGTAAACTTACCGATTATAATCGATATGTGTTCTCTAAGCGAAATGGTTTGATACATAGCAATCAGAATTTTTCTAGCGACGTGGAATAATCGATCATCTTCCCAGTGTGGATTAATAGATTGTAAACGCCTTGCTATGTTATTATGCATTCTCGTAAATAAGACCGCCATTACTGTTAGTTCTGGATTCTGGTTTATTCTTAAGTCACCTAAAGTAGAAATTAACGATTGAATATCTAAGTATGTTCTGATAATTTATGCAGACGGAACGATACAGTCATCCCTTCAAAAACGCAGGGTGTTCAGCCAGTGGCGTAGCCAGCCTAGAGTTCGAGGGGTGCTAAAATGAGAAAAACCCTATTTGACAACGTCGCAAGGAGGAGGCCCAAATCCCCCTCCCCTTGGCTACGTCACTGTGTTCAGCTTGCGTATTTCATCACTTTAAAATGAAATCAGTGATCACCTATAGTAGCCCAAAAATGATTTAGGCTAGAAATTATTAGTTATAAACAATTTTATCAGACATTCTTTGTGAGGAGTCGATATTCGATATGTTTAAAATTTAGGAAAGGAAAACTTTCGTTCGAATCTCTTTAGGCACATCACATAACCTGCGCTTTTAGTAAGCAAATATAAGTTATCTGTGATGTACCAATTAGAAAATAAGATTATTATACGCTAAACATGTATGCAGACCAATTAGGAAGCAAGTTCCATTTGCTTGCGCTTCGATTCCACCTCTGGGGCATGCACTACCGGATTGCAAGGTAGGAAATAGCTCATTGGTGCCATAATCTTCCGTTTTTAATAGACCTCCTTGGTGAAGTCTAATATTGTCGGCAGTCTCATCGTACGATGAGTACAAGATCGAAAGATCCAGCCACGCGGTCGCAAAATTAATCTGTAATATGTTTCTCACTTGTATTTCAAAAGCAAGCATATGAAAGCTAAAGTACTTGAGTTAGGAAAGGAAAATTTACTGGAGCACAGGGGCTTGTCTTGCACCCGAATGTTTCCGTGTTTATAGAACGTTTTTGTTCCAGACAAGTTACTCCAAATTGGGAGTAAAATGGATCATCACGTGGTATTATGGTTGGTAAACACACATCCAGCGGCATATTTGGAACTGGTTGATTGTTCTTACAGCAAGATACTAGAAAATTCCGGTTAAATTGTTCATAAAGTATTAGGTATTCGTGAATTATTGATTCTGATTGGCTTTTATGAGCATCTATTGTGGTGATATCGTTTTTTCCTTGTTTGTCATCCCAGTGTTACATTTATAAATAAGCACACTTGAATTAAGTAAAACCACAAAATAAGGCGATATACCCGTCGAAGAACTTGGATTTTGGAAAGCCACATCGTGAGTTAACCACTGTCCGAAACTGTAGAAGAGGATATTCAACTTATTTGAGAAAATTTCTCTATTCTCTAGTAGTGTGGTTCTTATTACTCTGGATAATGGCAATGGCGAGCCATCAGAAGATCTTCTGATCGCACAGACCCCTAAAAAAAATTAGTATATATTATGTAGTCTCAAGAAGAAAATAACATGCGTATAAACTGAAAAGATCGGAGGAAGTGCGTTTATCAGTTCTCGAAATATTTTGAGACAGCCAGTTGATCGAAGAGTTGTCCTCTGTAATGCCCATCTGAAGTTGCGAATGTTACAAACAGTGATTAAATTTTGTCCACCCAATACCTTAGTCTACTACATTTTGAAAATGATTTTCACCATAACACAAAATGGAGTTAATTGTATTAGCGCAAATAGCTGACCTGGATTGGGAGGGGGGAAGCTAACAAGTATCAAACAATGCTGGAAATTCTTCCTCTCCTGTAATTTTTCAGTTTAAGGACTTTCGGAGGATTTGGGGGCTGAGTTCCCAAGCCCCCCTATTTACGCCTATAGGGCTAAAGGAATGTCATATACAACGAATCTGTTGCAGTTATCAGTTTTTACTTTTATACAATCTATACACCTGTTTGATTATCTTATCGAACTTGCCGGTATTTTATATTTTCAAATCACATGTAACTAGAATCCGCTTAACTCTCCTCAGAATTCAAAATCTCCTTAAATAAGGGACACCGTAGTATACATTATATTTCGCTTACCATCTGAATAGTTGGCTGGTAACATTCTGTTGAAAGGTAATTCAACCCGTCCGTAGTAAGAGAACCTTAAGTTGTTGCAAGTTCCATCCATCGAGTAGTAATGGACGTTGGGGTTGCATTCCTTCAACTCAGGATTGCATATTTCCTCAGGACTTTTTCTGGTGTTGCGTCCTGACCTGTTGGGAAGAGGAAGAATAATTTGATGTAATCAGCTGAGCTGATCATGGTTCATTACATGCATAGAAAAAATTAAGGAGATTCTTGTGGAACGATTTAGCCCCACAGACTCCTTATGTTCCTGTTTTATGAGAGTTTCAGTTTTTCTTATATCCTCTTCCTAGCTGGAAAAGTTTTCGTTTCCGGTGGCTCTATTGACGCGTATGGAAATGTATTGCCGGAAATGTAGGGGCGACATCCCTCCCCCTCCAAAATATCTCCATGTTTCCAACCTCTGATTGCTTGGATTATGGAAAAGATATTATTAGAAAACGCATTCGTAAATCACTATCTTCATACTAAGTGCTTTGTTTTCGTACACCTACTTATCTGTGTTAACAGGAAATTTAAATGCATTTTAGGAGACATTTAACGATAGTATTCTCTGGAATACAGCAGAAGGAAAAGTGAATTGGCACACCCTACAAAAGGAATAGTATGCTAAGCTTTCTGAAAAATTACCTGGTGGCTTTATTACTATTCATACATGTACGTATGTACATATTTAGAATAGATAGGGGCAAAACGTGAACGGGGTAATAAGTAAACTAGGTCCTTCTCTGTTTCTAATGAATTTTTAACGGCATTAGGAATAGAGGTGGGATTAGTTTACTTCCTACCCCGATGGCACACTTTTCGCCCCGAGGGAATAATCATTAGAAGCAGAGAAAGAACCTAGTTCACTTATTACCCTGTTCACTTTTTGCCTCTATTTACCCTAAGTGTGAAGAATGTGTATCAGACAAGGATTTCTCGACATTGACATTGTACTGAGCTTAACCCGTATAAGGCACACTCCACATCTTTAGTATCGATACTTCCGAAATAGAAGAGTTCTGAGTTCGAGGTTAGGGGCGCTTGCCCCTACATCATGTAAGAGTATGTAACGCACAACATGCGATAAACAGGTGACCGAATGGGTGGAGTGATTTGGGGCGACACACGGTGGAGTTTATTCAAAAAACTAATAAGCCACGGTAGGGTAAAATTTACCCCAATACATATCTTTTGCATATGGTTTTTCTAAGTTGGGAAATTAATTTTTAAAGTCAAATTTCAATTCCCTCATCACCAAAAGTACCACAGGGGGTCCACAAAGTCCTCCAACTGAGCTTTAGGCGCATGTTTATCCGACATAAAAAGACATAATATAATGGCATAATTATCCATAATCTCCAAGATCTCAAATCGCTGCGGGTTGCCTATCCTGCCCCCTAATCGCTCAATTTTCCAGGGGTAGCCTACCCTCAGGAGGGGGTTCATACGATTTTTCGTGGTAACTACTCGTAAAAAATTATTACCTATATTATAAAACACGTTATTTTTTTATTGTACAAATAGGTATACGATATTCTTAGCATTTGAACGAAAAAAGTGTTTCAAAGTTTCAAAATTTAGTGTTTTAGGGATGTGGTTCTACTTATATTTTGAGTTTTTAGAGTTTTCCTGAACTTGGGAGAAATTAAGAATTTCGGATCTGAGAACTATTTGTTTTTGTATGTTGAGTACGTTCTTGGTAATTGAAGAGTAAAGGGTTGATATTTTTAATGATTAAATCAAAAACAGGTCAAGTCACATTTTTGGAATTTTACAGGAGAGTAAAAATTGTATATTACACACCAAGAGTCAAAAGTGAGTGTTTACATGTAAACTCACTTTTGGCTCTTATTATGAAAGATATTTTTTATACTACTTGATCAGAAGTGGCAATGTTTTTCGCTGACATGGTCTGGTTTTTTTTTTTTTTTTTTTTTTTTTGTATCTATTTATTTATTTGAATTATAGACAGGTGATTTTTGTGTGCGTAATTAATTCAAAAATTCAGTTTGCTTAGTTAATTACTACAAAGTACAGTATCATGGTCTTGCCTTCAGTTTGTTCACATGCACAAACAGCATACACTGGCCAGCAAAAACGTAACGACAGTTAACAACAAACGGTAACGGCTGTACTACGTCGTGAATATTTAAATGCGTTCTTAAGTCGCTATTTTGTACTTTGCTCTGTGGCCGAGTGGTTAGAGACAATCGCTGTATTGCAGTCAAATGTTTCAATGGATGCGGGTTCGATTCCCCGATATGAAATTACTGGCCAGAAATTTATTCATGTAAAAACGCTTTACATTGAGGGACGTTTACTTTACATGCAGGTTTTGTTAGCACTCGATGCATGAATGATAGGCGCTTCTTGTCGTCCATAAAACACTAACGTAAACATTGCCTTTATGATCAAGTAGTACAAAAAACGTTTTACAGCAAAGTGGTAACACTCTGACACTCAGTATAACTAGGTCCAGATATGGTATTTTTAATGAGAAAAATGTTGCCGGTCTCGATTTTCGTATACCTGTTAGCACTAACGACATATGACAGAAAGAAAACTGGACTTGACCTCTTTTGTCGCGCGAAATTAAAAAAATTTTCCCATTGGAAGATTTTTGAAAAAATTTTCAAGATTTTTTTTTATTTAAAGGAAAACACCCGTTTTACAATAAAATGTATGGTAATGGCTTGCTTTATTAAATTTTTTTTTCCACTGGACTTCGTTTTGCCTTTTTGGCAGAAATTACTTCTGAAGGATCTTCGTCTACAATGAAACGAAATTATTTAAAAGTACAATCACGCACAAGAAAAATTATCAAAATATAGCCACGTACGATCATCGACATGAGGTTTGATGAGAACACGGGTGGACTTAACCTGGTTTAAAAAATTGGAGTTGACCTGTTTTTGCCACAAAGAAAATTTCAAATGTACCATAATGGTTCGACGAATCAAGCTGAAAGTTTTCTGTTGAGTCGGCTTTAGTATGATGGTGTTGGCTATGCAAAAAAATAATTTTGAAAAATCAGTGACTTGAACTGTTTTTTATGCACCGGTTCCATAATAATGTTGAAAATCTCACGTTAAATTTTAAGCCTTAGGCGCAAAATAAAAATATTGGAATTTTTCGCTGATATTTTGCATAGTTCCTGTGGACAGCCCCGTAGCTATGGGGGGCAAGCTGGAGCTGAAATCTAAAAGTATCTTGAGCCCCCATAGATAAAGATACCACCATTAAAACATCGTCATTACGCTGAACGAGAAAGAAAGAAGGGATTAAGAGAATTAATATTACTGAAACATCTTAAAATTTAGAACAAAAACTTGGTTAACTAACTTGGGACCCTTGGATTGGGAATAGGATTTTTATGTAATGGCCACAGTAAACTTTCGCTAAGTTACCCAAGCCTGGTTAGACAACGAGGCAAGACATGCATTGAAATAGAGGAGCCCACTTTCAAGGTGACCTACCTGCAAAATTATGATTTCATAAGTTTTTGTTTTCAACACGCTGTCTTGCCGCGCTAGGGGCATACTTTGAAAAAATAAAAACAACAAATTTTTCTTGAAGGTTGAACTTATTGATACTAGTAGTATGGGACTACTGATACCTACCTTTAAAAATCCGTTACCTACTTTAAAAGTAAAATCCGCCCCAGCCGCTGCCACCGCCGCCACCACCGCCGCCATCGCCTCCGGGAGAAAAAACCCACTGCGGGTTGCCTACCTAAAAATTAGAGAAATTGCAGGGGCAGATCAGCTACTTTCAAGGACATAATCTGTTCTAACGTAAAAGATCTTCACGTTTTAAGACGTAACCGGCATAATAAGACAAAAAGATACTTAATGACATAATATCCACTGCGAGTTGCCTACCCTGCCCCTTAATTGCTTATTTCTCCAGGGTGGCCTACCCTTGGGAGGGGGTTCACGGTGGGGGAGGGAGCTTAGTAAAATCCGCCTCCGGGATAAAAACCCACTGCCGGTTGCCTACCCTGCCCCTTCGGCAGATATAGTGTTCATGAATAGGGCAGACAGCTCTCGGGGGGATGGGTGGTCATGGTTGTGAGAGTTCCTGGGTGGATGGCCAGGGATCTTCGAGGGGTCGGAGGACCATAGTAAGGACAGGGGGTGTGAAAGGAGATGAAGCCCAGGGGGTAGTGGTGGGTGAGGGTCCTGGAGGGACAGTAAAATTTTGGTAGATAAAGACCCGGGGGTGTAAGTGGTACTCATGGTGAGGGAGCTCCTGAAGGCGAGGAAAAACACGGCGGTGGCGGGAACTGTAGAGGGAGATAAAGGTCTCAGGGGGAAGTAATAGTGGGTAAAAGGTCCTGGGGGAGGAGGAAGTCCTTGGCAAAAGAGGCGACCGGGAAGGCAAATGAAGGCCGTGGTGTGGAAGGTTCTGGTCCCGGGGAGGGGTCTCGATGGGAAGGGTTCTTGTTGGGGAGAGGTTGTCATGGTGGTGGATGAGGTGGTCGAGCGAAGAGGCCGTAGGGTGATGGATCCGCGGAAAGGGAAGTCTGTAGAGAGGGACTAAGGCCGCCATTGGGGAGGGAGTAGAGACTGCACATTGCCTACCCTGCCCCACTAATTGTTAATTTCTCCCCCTGTGGCTGGTGGCGGGTGTCTGAAGGGGAAGGGTGGTCATGGTGGTGGGAGCTCCTGAGTGGAGGACCAGGGAATCTTCGAGGGAGTCGGGACAAGGAGACCGCAGCGGAGGAGCAGTGGAAGGGGACGGCTGTAGCGAAAGATTAAGGCCTTAATTGGGGAGGGCGTAGTGATGGGTGAAGAGGTCTTGGTGGAGGTGTGGTACGTGAACAGAAACGAAGGCCATAGTGGTGTGGGGAGGTTGTGGTGGTTGATAATTGTAGATGTGACGAGGAAGTCCAAGGGAGAGGGCCTACCCGAATGTGCAGAAGGAAAGGGTTCGCAGGGAGGAGGGATACTGTGGAGGTGAGAGACCATGGGGTGGGCATTGAAGCCTCTGGTAGGAGATTATGGCCGTTGTGGGGGAGAAGTTTGTGGCGGAGGAGGGCTGCGACTGTTGAAGTGTGGAGGCGGAGAGCGTCCGTGGTGAATGAGGGGGTCGTGGTGGAGGAAGAGGCTCGTGATGAAGAAAGGATGGAAGGGGGTTTATGGTGGAAGATTGAGGACCGCTGATAGAGGGGGAGCAAAAGAAGCGCAAAGCAAACCTTAACTCAGGAACAAAAGTTTTAGACCAAACACTAAGCACGAGCGAAGCGAGTGACGGCGGGGGGTTGGGCCGCGAAGCGGCTATGGGGCGAAGCCCCCTAGTTGCTTTTATAAAGTTTTTTGCTTGTTTTTCTCAAAACTAAAATTTGCAGTTAGGTCACTTTGGAAGTGTGCATTGTGTGAAACCCATGTACACTTTTCTGTCCGGTTGTTAAAAAATGTCGGCCTGGGCCCCCCAAAAGATTCATAGAGCCCCACCCACACATAAACTCTGGCTACGAGGCGGCCTGTGGATATAGGATCACAACTTTTGAGGGGTCAGCATTTTTCAAATCCTAAAATTGTTTTCTAGTAGAGTGAAAAACCAAAATTTTTTAATCACGAATTCCACTAACTCCTTGAAAGACGTGTTTGTTGGTGGCGATAGAAACTGTGCAGAATATCAATAAAAAATGTCGATACGTTCAGGTTTTACGTATGACTCAATGTTTAACATAAAATGTACCATAACCGATGTTCATAAAAACGATTTTTTAAAATAACTGTCCATAAAAATTATCATATTATGAAACCCGTTATTTCTCGATTGCACATAACGTACTTAACATACCAAAGAAAAAAATTGTTCTAGTTTCACAATTTATATTTTTCTGATTTGGGAAAACTCTGATTCCAAAAAAAAAAAATCAGGTTGGTACTAGTTTTTTGTCATGTTCAGAACGTTATGAAAAGTCGAAGAGTAATGTGTTTCATAATTCAGAAATTTGTATGAGTAGTTATCTCGAAAAGTCGGTTCTTATAAAATATTTTACTGTATGTACATCACATGTTACATTTCGAGACCTGTGTGCAAAATGAAATATTGGAATTTTTCGCTGATAATTTTCTCAGTTCCCGTTGACACGAAAACCCAGCTCTTGAGTGACAATAGCTATGAGTTTTCCAACTTTAAAACTGTTGTGTTTCATTCCACCATCATGGACAGTCCACAGGATAATATTTCAAGAGATGTTCGTTATACCTTGTACAAAAAATCTGCTAGATGTAATTTCAGTTTCGTACATGACACATATAAAGGAATAAGTCTCGAAGACGAATTTGTCAGGAGAGCAAAATTTTTAAGTGTCCTATGGAAGTGGTAACATTAACGATAGGTTGAATATTGAGAGGTGTACCTATAGATGGTCATCTGTATCGTGATTTAGGTTAATACCACTATTAGGAGCAGATATAAGCAAATGTGTGAAAGAAGTCAGAACTTATCCTCTCTATGCGAAGTAAAAACATAAAATAAAAAAATGTGATAGATATGGAAAATAAATGGGGATAGGTCCATAAAAACAGCTCGCAAAATTGAAAAGTTTATTTAATCATTCAAGAATTAGAATTTAATGCAATAAAATAATGAAGACAATAGAAAGTGCTGTTTTACTCGTAATTAGGCACCATTATTGGTACTGTATCTACCAAATTATCCTACAAATCCACATTACTCACCTTGTAGTGCGACTTTTATTTCATTAAAGGCAAGCTGAGACAAAGCATCGATAAGATTCAGTATTGAATATTGAAGATTGACATGAAAACGCGTGGACTTATCCCCTATATACAAATTACGTTACATACTTTGATATGAATTTTTCACCGCTTTCCGGATCGGATTGGCAAGTTTCAGTGTTGCCATCAGAAAGGCTTCGAAATTAATCAGAAAGTGAAAATCACAAAAATCCCCTTTTTTGAAAATGACGGTTCATATACGATTTTAACTTCACTCTATTTCTTTCTTTATACATATCATATTTCGTGTGTCAATTAATGTCCACTGAATAAACTCCACCGGGTAATGACAATCGTCAAAATGCAAGAACTGCTTTTTAAAGACATGTTTCTCATTCGTATATTTAGTTCCTAATATTTTGCAAACTTTTTTCTACTTAGCAGTTTTGAAAAAATTAGCTAACGAAATAAAACGGAACGCTTACGGTGATTTCTGCGGAGGTCTAAACGGACATTCTTTTGGTCTTGAAGCTGCGCAAAAATTTTAATCACGATTAGTAAACACAAATTTATCTGTCGCTAAGAATCTACTCGCTGATTTCGGAAATGTGTAACGAAATAGGAAAGAAATATTTCTTCCAAATTGAATAGTTCTGTAATAGAAACCTAGAATTTGCTTTAAAATATAAATACGTATGGAGTAAAAATGTTCATTTAGATACCTTCTCTACCATTTCGACCCCATCCGTTCGTGCCATCGAAATTCGTTAAAATACAAAAATACAGCACCACTTCGAACCACTGCATTTTAATATAATACCTAAATCAAATTTTTCTAATGCAATTATCACCATTTATTCGCTCATGTCGGTTTTATTTGTCCGACGACAGATCAGTAAACAGCTTTCCTCGTTGCAAGTATTGAACAAGATGATTCGAAAATTTGATGACAGTCTCAGCTGTATAAATAGTAGTCATGTGCAAATTATCTACGTTAATAATGCGCAAATGTCGCCAATTTTTCCATCTTTCAGTCATTAGATCTGCAAGTACCTCAAGCCTGTTAGATTGTGAAATACGTAGATTTTTCTTCCCTTGCGAATCTGAGGAGGATGTATGTGTAAGATCAGTTGTTTGGAGACTTAAGATGATAATGAAGTGCAGGGTAACGTGAAATGATCAGAAGTGAAATACTGAGAAAGTTTACCCGAAAACTGGCAATTCGGCAGATACAAATTTACTGTCTAGTATTTGTAGAAAATTGACTGGAATTATTTTGTAATTACTGTCCTGCTGTGTATTAGTGGCAATGTGCTTTTTGGTGAAAAGGTATTGAACCGCATCTCCTCTCCTTCAGTTAGTTTTGAATCGCTCTACACCCTGTACCGCCTGCTTGCTCTCTCTCAACTGTTTCAAGATTTTTATTTTTACCGACTTTTCGGAGAAAAGGGAGGTATTTTATTTATTTTAGTGCTGGGTGACTGCAGCGGAGACACCGTTTTACATTCTATACAGGGTAGTCGGAGTAATTTGCCATTGCTCTCCTGAGGATTTGTTGTGTGAAAGTATTTCCTTCT
The DNA here is from genome assembly GCA_031841125.1 of Acanthococcus lagerstroemiae. NCBI lineage: Eukaryota > Metazoa > Arthropoda > Insecta > Hemiptera > Eriococcidae > Acanthococcus > Acanthococcus lagerstroemiae. Next base: position 28,868,290 of record CM063114.1, read on the forward strand.
CTATGCCGAAGACGTGTGTCTACGTGCGTCATGACTAGACACGTGTCTCACTACGTTGAGTAAGTGGCTCACGACTCAGCACCAACCCTTTAGATACTGGTGGTAACGTGTTCTGCTGATATAATACCTCGTTTGTAAGAACTATTGGGGTGGGAGGGTTCTTCCAGGGACGTCGTCAAGGTAATTTTCCAGGGAGGGGGGCAAACTCGGAAAAATACCAGTGGATTGGCTATATTCTGGTTAAAAGTTAAATTGTCAACTCTAGCTCACTTTTTTTTTGGGGGGGGGGCACGCTGCCCTCTTGCCTACCTATAGCAACGTCCCTGTGCAATCAACGCTATCTGTCCATCTTAATTGGTACTGGGGTCATTCTCCTATCTTCTGTTCTGAACGCTAAGTCGGATCTACGTGGGGCAAACATGATCTTCAAATTGCGGGGCAAACAGGCTTCTTCAAAAGGAGCATCTAATTCCTTTTTCTGTGAAAAAACTTTTTACCCTCCCCCAAATTATTGATTTTAAATGGAACGGCATTGTGCAAACTATCGAGTTACGGGTTTTCTTTGAGTTGTTGATTTCGGGAATTTCATTTCCTTTTTATATCTGACCATCATTTAAGCTCAAAGATTGGAAATATTAGTTCACTGTCTATCATCAGAATGATATTGAAATTTAGGATAACTTTTATCAATATTTGTATTCCAAAAATGAGAATGTTCAGGGATTTCAGATGGCAGTTGAATATTTGAAGTATATGGCCATGTCTGTACCCAAATGAGTTTTGAATCATTATTAGGCTGGTCGAGTGAAGAAAGTTTTTTCTAGATTTTTGACGTTGCTCGAATTGCAGAAGTTGCTTCTTGATAAATCAAGGTGTGCATAGAACTTCAATTAGAAATTTGAATTTCTCTTAGTTTATGCAGGGACTTGATATTTTGGGAGTTCACATGTAAAATGAAAAAAATGAAGTCTGTTAGTTACAATAAGTAAATTTCTGGACATTTTTTTCACATTGATTTTAGCTTTGACCTTACAATTTCATTGAGATAATTTTCTTCACTCGCAGGTGATTTTCAAGGTTTCCAGATTTTCTATAAATTGAACTTCGAACTCATAACAGGTCATAGGTCATGCCCGTCATATTTCATGAATATTAATATGAGTAGTTGGCTGGTTGAACTTCCGAATTTTTTTTGAGTAGTGAGCCATTTTTAAGGAGGAAGTGGCTAGGCGATAATCCCCTTTACAGCCCAAAATACAATTTTTTCGTAAAAATTATTTGAAAAAATGTTGCTTATTTTGTTCACAACTGAGTATTTTTTAAATATTTTTTAAGAGTCAACACATGAAATCCACCATCATAGAATTCTGGTATCGGAACTGACTACCAAGTACCAGAAAACCAATTTATAGACTAAGAGTTGGGATTGAATTATCCACTCAGTTTACATCCACTCTCACTGATTCGCTCCTGATTTAAACAGAAAGAAAGTCCCATTCAATTTTTACTGCGTTATAATTAACTGGAAAATTCCTCCGTTCTCCAGAAATTCTTGATACATTCGAATCTTTCAGCTGATTTCGTCCTTCTGGACTCAGTCTTCCTAAAAAATACACAGTGTATACAAAAAGTTCCTAATAGACTAATTTTGTATAAAATGTACAACTGGCGCTATCTGTTAGCCGACGCCGGAACTGTGCAATATCATTCCTTAGCTACCCAAAATTGAAATGTCAGTGCTGTAACTTCATCTAGGGACTGATTGTGTTCTTTGTTGGAAAAACTGGATCGGAAACATTCGAATTATTAGAAACTGCGTGTGGGGATGATTGTTAAAGCCGAGGCAAGGTTTTCCTGTGGAGCGTCCTTTCACTTCCTTTTTTCGGTTCTCGCAGGGTTATCCACAATGAATTTGTGCTCCCAGGCCAAAAAGTAAACGCAGCATCCTACAAAGATACCATGGAACAACTTTTGAAGTAAATTCGATGCGTGAGACCGGAATTGTACCGCATCGGTGATTTTTTTTCTTTTGCAAGACACAAGCCAATGCGACAGCCCATTCCTCGACATTCGTCACTCAATTTTTGGCTCAAAAGTCAGTTACCATGGTTCACCATCCGCCCTACTCACCAGATCTGGTTAAGACTTTTTTAATTTCCTAAATTAAAAATGGCGATGAAGGGAGAGCGTTTCGAAGATGTTGAGGCGATTCCAAGGAATATGGCCAGGACTTTGAAAGCCATTCCAGAAGAAGAGTTCTCCAGATCGTTCCAGCGACTATACGAACCCAGTTAAATTTGTATAGAACGAGGAGGGCATTGTATCGAAAACTAAATAAAAGCTTTTTCCTAAGCTCTTTTTTTCTTTCGTGAAAAAAAATAGTCCCTAAACTTTTTGAATACACTGTGTACTTTCCACTAGTTTCAACTTCCAGTCAAATTCATCTCTCAGAGCTCGGAACAAAATTTATTTATTTCTTAACTTTCAATATCTCCAAGTCAACCTGTTTTTCGATTATTTGCTGAGCAGTTGGTCCGAATGTTTCGAGCATGTCACGTTGTGCATTTCCTCTCAGCGAACTCGCTAAGCATTTCTCACAAATACTGACTATTGTTGGAGAGAATTTTTGCTCGCTTGCCATTACTAGTTACTGCACTGATTTATTGTGTAACTACACGAGAGCAGCCAGTAGTCCTGAGGCACTTCCATTTCCCAGATAGAAATGAAGTATAACATCCATAGCCAAAACTTTCCCTACATTTATGTCAGTGAAGTAACGATTGTATTACCTTTAATATTATTGCACGACTGTTAGAACTGCACATTATTTTATCTTCACCATTTATAAGCAGTTTATATTATTCCATTGTTTGCAAACTTTCGATTCAAAGCAGAAAATTAAAAAATGTATAGTGGAAAGTTGGGACAAAATATATGCCACGCAGTAGAACAAATATAATCAATAAATATTTCGCATCGTCGACAAAAACTGCGTTATTGCGAGTACTTTCATTATAAATTGGTCCACAGTCACTCATTGTTTTCTCAGCTAAAAACGGTGTACATCAACTGAAAGTTTTTCAAATAACTGAAACTTTGATTTAAGAAAAAGCTTACGATACATCCCCTCTTTCACGAAATTTAAAGCTCGAATGAACGTGACTGTGCAGGGTTGATTCACTTTACCTTTGCTCAGGAGTCGAAATGGCCAAGGGTCAAGACCCTCTAGTTTAAAAAAGAAATCAAAAAGAAGCGTGAGGTGTCGGGAGATACCCGACAGAACCTTATTTTGCATTGTATTAATTGCTACACCAGTCAGTAGGTGCGTGTACTGAATGTTATCTGACCGAAAACTGTTAACGGTGGTGTGGAGGGGAAGTAGTCTGGTTTCACATGCGCCCTTTCTCGCTCTTCCGCCACTCTCTCGCTAAACGTGGGTGGAACGTTACTACCTCACTTCCGCTGCATGTTTTCGCGTTCGCGTTTGTTTCACTCTTTCTATGTTAACTGCCCATCCACGTACGTAAAGAAGCTCCGCTTCAATAAAACATACGCTGCTGCCAAAAATCTTATATTTCTTAGTTCCCCGATTAATCTTAATGCACGGAACATCAATGCTTATAATTTATGGACTAATCAGATTGTTATTTACTACTGAATACGATGAAATTTAGAGTTATAACTAAGCAATTCCTATTAAATTATTAATTACCTATACGAGTATGTATGCCATATCTGGGAGAAAACATGCTCGATTATGTACTTATAACCTAATAACAGACTTTTATCCATCGTAAGTTAAACTCATGTAATTCGTACCTAAGTCTGAAAACTCAGGCGCCTCTCTCCATAGTTCTAAATTTATTTTCGGCACTGCAGAACAGAAAATTTTAGGATTTCTGAAAATAAAATTAATATTTTCACTCAATGTATACTTGACTTATGCACTAATGTAACTTTCACAGTAAGGAAAGAGGAGGCGATTGAAAGATAGCCAAAATTTTGATTTACGATCACTGTCATCCACAAACTGCAAAATGAAAGAAAGAAAAAGAGCTCTCACTTGGCCTGTAGCCTGGTCAACCTTGTAGAACCGGCCATCGAAGACCTGTAGAACTTTCTGTGAGGTGTGTATGAACCTGTTCTCTCCCTCTCTCCTCACACCCTCCAGTCTTCTTTGAAACTCTTTTAAGAGTTGATATAGATCTCCCTCATTCTGTTTTCATTGAAATTCTCAAATTTTGTCAACCGTGGAAAGCTTCTAGAGAGCTGACTGTCCAATGGTACATCCATACGTCGCTGACCTACGAGTAAGTAACATATTCCAACTTGGAACTTCCAAGTTCCATAATCTATACTGTTCTACCCAGTCACTTACTTGTTAGATGGAATGAGAAAACTGTGTTTGTACACATGTTTTAGTCCCGGATTGGCTGCACATAATATCTGAGCGAATGTGGTTTTCCGTATCGAATGCAGTTGTGCTGAAAATCACGGTTTTATTATTTGCTGAGATAAGAACGAAAGCAATATTGGGGAACGGAGAGGCAAAATAAAGTATGGGAAGTGTTATAAAATTCGAACCTGGTGTAAATTCAGCTTGTGGAAATTCCACGAACAATCTGTCGCCGAATTTCCAGCGGGAAAAGGATTCAGCGGTGATGCAGGATAGAGTAGGCCCTAGTAGTGCCCCAGGTAGAGGTTTCTCTAGTATACCCCCGACATACAAATCCAAATCATCCACACACGAATATAGAGACTGGAGTTTTTTCACATCCTAGAATTAAGTCAACTTTAAATTACATCGTATTGCACTAGAAGATTGAGTATTTTTAGAACATATATTTGCAGCATATTTCGGGTATTGGTACCTGTGGATCCTTTAGTTCTTTTCTCATATCCTCGAAGGATTTGAATTTAGGTAGATTACACGCTTCTCGAAGTTGATTGAATGTGGGTAATCCGTGATCTAACCCTCGCATTATGTCAGTCGAGGGTAGGTCAGTTCCAAATTGTTTTGTCACGTCAGTAGAAGGCAGATCAGTTCCAAATTGTTGTTTTCTCGACGGGGAAAACAAGTGATTGGTAACCTGAAAGAATTAGTAATGATATGAAATATTTGGTTTTCTTACAGCCACAGATATGTTTTATAAATAAAATGAAAACAATCATAAACGTGAGCACTTATTAGTTACCTCATCAGTGAAATATGTGTCTTCATTGTTACCCTTTTGCATAGCGTATGATTTTATGATATTCAAGAAGATGTTCTTCTGTAGCAAGAATTCCTGATTGTAAAATTTGTTTCTCAACAAGTACTTATCTGGCGTTCCATCGGATTCTTGATAACTGCGGGAAAATAAGAAAAATTGCATTGCAAATTTGAAGAGAAATAGATTTAAAACGTACGATATGGGGCTTTTATTTGTAACTGTGTATTAGTTTTATGAGCTATGAGCTGCACACTTACGGCACTTCTCCCCTAATTAAACTGTGTAGCACCCGACCAGCGGCTGCTTCATATTCGTGAAGAGTTTGCGGATCAATGTTCGGGTCATAACCATCTACATAACCAGTCCTTGCAGGATACAGTTTGTACATTGAAGTCAGTTCAGGTCCTGGAATAGTAATTTAAAATGCTAATGCAGCAGTTTTTATTTATGAGAACCAAGAATTAGAACGCTTTAGTCCTCACACTCAGACCCGTGGGCACTTAGACGTAGGCGTCAAGCCGCTAACTTCCCTCGCGAATGATGGGACAGTGGCCAAAATATTACTTAGTATAAGATATCTAGATCTAGATCAGCACTACATGCTACATATTCCATATTTTACACACACACATCTAAATTTGACGTCGTGGGAGTGTCCTTGCTAGCTCGTCCCTGCGCTAAAATGAACGGCATTATCCTGTTTGTCAATCCTGCTTACAGTTTATAAGCCATCAAAATCTTACCTACCAATTAAATGAGGCACATGTTCTTTGTATACAATAATCTGATACATAGCAATGAGAATTCTTCTTGCTGTTTTGAACAGTTGGTCATCTTCCCAGTGCGGATTAATGTGATGTAATCGCCTTGCAATGTAATTATGCATTCTGAGGTGCAGGATTGACATTACTGATATTTCGGGATTCAGGTTTATTCGAGCATCTCCTATACAGAGCATATAAACTAATTAAAAGTCATCTCCAGTAAAGTACTCATACCCTTTCTTGTAAAGGATACAGCTATATATACATATTGCTTTTATATCTGCTCCATATTTTGAGTTTGAGATGACTTTGAGCCTTCAGTACATCGTTGACAGTTCATATTTTAAATATACTTAGCTTCAGTTTTAAAATTGTCAAGTCAGCTTCTTAATAATTCACAACTTCACTTGGTGGAATAGCACTTGCTACCTCTTATCCATAATATACCCTAAACTGTAGCAAGCCGTGTCTATAGCCAGTGGAGCGGACTAGGATAGAGAGGCTCACATTCACCAGTCTCCTAGATGATGATTAAAAGAAATTCAGTCATCATGGCTATAACCCCATAGGCTCTACACCTATTACCTCGTTATACATACCTTTTTTGAACTCATCTTTGATATTTTGTCATCTGATTAAAGTATTTGTTGTCAGAGAACTCAAACAGAAACACTCGAGGTTCAGAATGTGGTCACTTTTCTCAAGCATTATTGTTTTTATTTGAGTTCTCCGACGTCAACCATTATTGTCATCTGACTGATCCGTTGTAACCAATAAACGGCTGTATTACATGAGTTACAGGTAGTATAGACTTTATACGTAACCAGTTACGGGTAGTGTGGACGAGTAGCGTGATTAGGGATAGGCGCGTCCAGTAGGTAGCAGCATCTCCCATCATTTGTTCTATGCTCTTTGACTCCTCGCCCACATTTTCCAATATGGTAACAGATGATAGTCGTGGGAATTACAACCGTGCTTTGCTACCATATTGAACAGTGTGTGTGTAAAGTAAAAGTATTTAACGAGGATACCCTTTTAAGGTCTACTTTTGAATGATGATTAAGTATGTACTTAGTGATTACTTGTGATATTTGACTAAAGTGTACATTCACTGTACGTTTTGTGACTCCTTATAGTTTCTAAATATACGCACTTTCCAGTCAAACGAGTTTAAGAGTAAACACCCAAGTATGAATTAGTGTTGATACTGACCAATCAGAAAACAAGATCCATTTGCTTGTGGTCTGATTCCGCCTGAAGGGCAACTACTGCCAGATCTGATCTCAGGAAACGGCTTCTCATCAATGTTATTTGCAGTCTTCAATAAACCGCCTTTGTGAGCTCTAAGTTCATCTGCAGTTGCGGTGTTTGATGTATACAGAATTGAAAGATCAAGGAAAGGTGTTGCAAAATTAACCTACACAACGTGATTTATTGATATATTATATTATTTATTAATAGAGCCCTTCTCTAATAGCGTAAAAGGCCAATGATGGGAGTAAGGCATGAGCAAAACTGACACAAGTTCAAAACATCTCACTTGAGCGCAGGGTTTTATGTCGCAGCCAAGCATTTGCGTGTTTGTGGTACGTTTCTGTTCTAAACAGGTGATCCTGAATTGAGAATAAAATGGATCGTTCTTTGGTATTACTAATGGGAAACAGACGTCCCGAGGCATTTTTCGATCTGGTTTGTTGTTCTTACAGCAACTGACTGAAGGAAGGAGAAAACAAACAGGAAAGCTGATCAACTAAATCGAATGAGGTGTATAGCATTGTTTCTTGGACTCAGAGTCCATTTAATTTAATTTTTTTACCAGCAATACTTACGCTCAGAATAATCTTACTTACTGCGTCATCATGTGAAAATACTTGCCTTCTGAATTGATTGGCTTTTGGAAAGTCACATCGTGAGTCATAAACTGCCCGAAACCATAAAACAGGATATTCAATTCGCTGCTGCGTATTGCCTTCTCTTGCAGTACGGTGGTTCTAATTAGTCGTGGTAATGGTAACCGAGACCCATCACAAACAGAAACTTTTCTGGGAGCACAATCTCCTAAAGTGAAACATTATGTTGTCTGAGGAACTGTTTTGAGACATAAATGCGGCGACTGAAAATTTTATATAACACAATAGTCCTTCAGTTCATGGTAGGAGACTTCTTGGTCACTTGTGGGCCACATAGCCCTTAGGTGAGAAAATTCAGACATCAGTTGACACACATAAAAATATGAAGATTTCTTTCTGGTGTGTTTGTGGCAGAGATGTGGATTTTCCCTTCGTTAGCAGAATTGAATTTTCTCAGTTTACTAAATTGGAGATCCTACCATCTGCGTAGTTAGCTTCCACCAGCCTGTTGAATGGGAGGAAAACCTGGCCCAAATGAGAAGACTCCAAGTTGTTACAAGATCCGCCGATTGAATAGAGAAAATCGCTTGGGTCACAATCCTTTATTTTTGGGTCACATACATCATCGGCATCTGGCATGGTAGGCCTGTATACGAAAAAGGATGTACATAAGAATGAGGGTTCTACATGTAAAATGCAAAGTAGTTCAGAGTATTTACTGTGAATAGTTTCTGAGTTCTTCAAAAGCCAGAAAGCATTGATACTTACGAAGTAATCGCTCGTGGTCGATGAGGACATTCTTGAGGGAGTAAATCTATACCAATATGAATGATATAATCAGCACAAATTACTTTATGGTTGGGAAATAAATGATAATCTGTGTACTTACAATTCACTTAGGAGCATTTAATTACCCATGAGTATAATGAGAAGTAACTAAATGGGAAGTAGGTGTATCACTCTGTTCCCTTAATTAAAAATGAAAACTTAGTTATCAACATATCCACATTGCGGTGCTGGTGTTGTTGTTTTTTTTTTGTTGGTCAGACACGTGGAGAACTTGTTAGACGATTTTAGCAATTTGAAATCCAGAGTAATCTTTAATCTTACCTCACTTAGCGATTGAAATCGTTTTTACTTATGAGGCTTTTTCGAGTTTTGCAAGGAAGTATTTAGTCTGGACCGGAGGGTGGGTATTTTAAATCAAAGAAACGAAAAAGTATGGAGAAAGCGCGTGTATTCATCAATCGATAGAAAAAACATATCTTCACTGAGTGCTAAACAGGAACTATAACTAAATTAATGTGCTGCCTGGCCGATCGAGGAAGGAAAATGATAATGCACTGGAAGTACAGGAATGCAGGAGACAAAAGACGCTTGACGTTCGCATCGTGCTACGCAAAAAGTAGTCAGACATAACGATGTATACAAAAGTGTACATTCGCGAGGAGAAAGTCGCCGCACTTACAGTAAATGTGAGAAAATCGAGGCATCAGAAAAATTTAAAAAGCTAGGACTTTTGTCGAGTTATCCTCTAACATTTTTCTAGTTATCAAAACGAATATTTTGTTGATTAATAAAATCAGAATTCCAACCCTCTTCCATTTGAATCGCTGGCCTGTGTCTGCTACCAAACCAAGGTAGCAATTCCAGGTTAAGAAAAAAAGGTTGCACATTTTTGTCAGGAAATTTTCAGAATTGCATTTCTTCCTTGTGGTAGTTGAAAAGCGCACCCCTGCGTTAGTGATATTCCTGTCAGGAGGGACAAGAGGAAGTTTTCGGATTCGTGTAAATATATCAGTGAATTTTCGTTTGTATTCTGATATTTTTGCTGTGCCAATGGAGTCTCTTTTAGGTGCACATGTGAGCAACCTTCAGTACATGTTACTCGTGTGGATTTTATCAGTAATTGTACGAGGAGAGAAGAGCTTAGTCAGCACCGGAGCGAGGGCATACGAAAACGAGGGTCTGTAAAGAAAGCGCGTGTACTGAACTATAGATGGGAAAAACAGATCTTAATGTGAGTGCTAAAACGTATCAACTGTAACTCAACTGTAACTTAGACTAAATTGAACCTAACTAATGGTCCTGCCTAGCCAATCCAAGGAAGAAAAAATGGACAGTGAGTAAGGAGAAGATCAGCGTGTTTTAGAAGAGATCGCGTACCGGAAATGCAGGTATGCAGAAGACGGAAGGCGTTTGTGAGACGTTTGTATCGTGGCACATAGGAGGTAGCCTGGTGGAACGATTAAGAAGAATAGCGTGTTTTAGAAGAAATCGTGTGCCGGAAATGCAGGCATGCAGGAGACAAAAGACGTTTGTGAGACGTTTGCATCGTGCTACACAGAGAAAATAGCCAGGCAGACGATTTATACGAAAATGTAAATTCGAGAGAAGAGGATTACCGCACTTATAACTAAGTGTCTCATCCGAAATTCTTTCTTCTGTTAAACGTGTGACAACCCTTTACCTCTAAAAAAATGCATTTCTGTATAGACTCTAAGCTAGTATTCTGTGCCCGCTTATCCGCTGTGCCATGTACCAATCACTATCCACGTGTACGTATGTATTTACAAGTATTGGTACAAAGTATGCACACATCCGTTTCTGTTTACTGCACTTAGTTTCCCTCATTCATCATTATTATCGTTCTACGATGGTGCAAAAATGTCATTCAATCCAGCAAATCAATTCTGTCAGCTTTTTGTCACAACAGCGTACACTGTAAACTGATTGACAGTAAGATCTACCTTGACAATGTGTTTGCAATTTCGGTGATTGTTCAAATACCTGCGGTATGAAAACTGAGGTCATTATACGAAAAGCTGTGTATCGAATGAAATTGAAATGTGAACCTGAGACGAGAAAATTAGCTTATCGGTGGTAGGCTGTAGTATGGGTTTAATAATGCCCCGCTTGATCCATGATTAAAGAACACCACGTATGGGTACAAATATACCCATGGCAAAATACGCATACATATCCCACTCATATCAGCAATGTGACCTTGTTCCTTACCGAATCTGTTCGACTATATTAGGTGTGTGTTGAGTGGATGTGGTGTGTGGATGTACAAAAAAAAAAATTCTATTGTAGTTTCTATTCTTTGTACTGTATCTTTGTTTTCCCCCTGCCTGTAATTGGCCTTCTAGGCTGTTGGTAGGGGGAGTAAATAAATAAATAAATAAATAAAATTAGCCCCTCGAAATTGTATGTCGAATGTGTTGCCTACTCTTTTGTTGAAAGGTTAATAAATTTTTGTACCCAATTTTTTTGTGAAATTTTTTGCACAAAACGTTACATGTTTCCTAAGTTTAGCAATAGGTTTTTTTGGTTGCTGGTTCAAAATTTTAGGATTATTGGTTTTAAAAAAGTGTCATCACATATAAAAATTTGTGCTCCTGCCCCCTCCCAATTAAAAAAATCACCTGGGCTCGGGCTACCCTTGAATACCATAAATGATATCTATATATTTAAAAAAACTATTACAAGTTCATCTGGCCGATTTGCTTTTTTTTATTTTTTTTATATGTTTTTATTATAATGAAAGGTATTTATCTGTAGATATGTCATCAAGCATTGGAATTCACTTAACTTTGACGCTACTCAAGTTATACTCAAACGTGACTTAATTCATGATTTTTCCAAACTTTTCCTCTACTTAAAGATCTATATCTCAGGTTCTTATTGAGGTAAAGAATTTGTTTTGCTCTAAGAACACGCAGTGGATCAAAACCTGTCATTTGAGCTTGTGACCACTCAAATCGGTCTAGTCTGAGGACAGTTGTGAGTGGACATTCAACTTACCTTTTGATATTTTCAAGATTTTTCTTGACTCAAAGATCTATATCTCAGATTTAGATTGAGGTAAAGAATTTGTTCTGCTCTACGAACACTCCGTGGATCAAGACTTTTCATTTGCGCTTTTGACCTTTCAAATCAGTTGAGTCTGAGGACAGTTGTGAGTAGACATTCAACTTGACTTTTGATATTTTCACAATTTATCTTAACTCAAAGATCTATATCTTAGGTTAAAATTGAGGTAAAGAATTTTTTCTGCTCTAAGAACACTCAGTGGATCAAGACCTTTCATTTGAGCTCGTGGCTACTCAAATCGGTTGAGTCTGAGGACAGTTGTCTGTGGACATTCAACTTGACTTTTGATATTTTCGAGATTTTTCTTGACTCAAAAATCTATATCTCAGGTTCTAATTGAGGTAAAGAATTTTTTCTGCTCTAAGAACACTCAGTGGATGATGACTTTTCATTTGAGATTTTGACTACTCAAATCGGTTGAGTCTAAGGACAGTTGTGAGTGGACATTCAACTTCACTTGTTATAATTTTAGAAGGGAAAAAAAGATAGATTAAAGAAAAAATGAATAAAAAACACTTGCTTCATTCTGATTGGCTCTCAGCTTCAGCCATTATACTTCCAATTAACAACTAAATGCTGCGGAGCAGCACGGGTCTTCTAGTTATTTATTATTATTATTATTATTATTATTAAGTATAATATTGGTTGACAAATTTTGTTATTATATTTAACGTTTATTCCCCCAATATTGGTCCATTTCTGTGCAAATGCCTCTACACACCTCTTCCATCTTTTTCTCTCTCGTGCTTCTCTTTCCCATGGTGGTCCCCACTCCTGAATAAATCTCATCTCTCCATCTTGGTTGTGGTCTTCCCCTGTTGCGCTTTCCTTCTCTTGGTATCCAGTCCGAAACTTTCCTCCCCATCTACCTTCTTGTCTAGTTACATGTCCCGCATATATTGCTTTTAACCTTTTGATTGTGATGTCTTTCAGTCCTGATTTTTCCCTGATTTCTGTGTTTTTAATTTTGTTCCGTTTCTTGATTCCTAAAATACTTCTTTCCATTACTCTTTGAGTAGTCTGAATTTTTTCCCCAGTGGCTTTTGTTGCCGCCCATGTTTGACACCCGTATTTTAGTGACGGTAAGGTACCACTCTCCCAGATTTTGAATTTCAGTATAGAATTCATTTTTTGCCCAATAGTTTTTCCATCCTCCCTTTATTCTTTTGAATATTTCTTTTTCATTCTTATTTTCAAGTGAAATTGTTTGTCCAAATATTCAATTTCCTTTACTGTTTGTATTATCCCTCCTTCGATTTTGAATTTCCCCCTTTCCTGCCAGTCCTGCTAGTTTGCTTTCGTTTATGAGGTCATTTGCCATATTTTGAAGTTCTTTTTTACTTTCTACAATAATTACAATGTCATCCGCGAATCTTAGGTTTGTCAGCCTTTCCCCATCTATTTTTACTCCCCACTGTTCCCAGTTTAGGTTCCTAAAAATCTGTTCTACTAGGCAGTTGAATAAGTTCGGGGAAAGTGAATCACCTTGACGCACCCCCTTTGAATTGCAAATTCCCGTCCTTGCTTGTCCATTTTTATGTAAACTTTTGCATTTTCGTACATCTTGACTATATTTATCCATTTTGTTTCAACCCCCTGTTTTCTCATTGCTCTCCATAAAAATTTGTGGTGAACTGAATCGAAGGCTTTGTTGAAGTCGATGAACATAAGATGCACTTCCCGATTGTATTCATTGGCTTTCTCAATTAATTGATTAATTATAAAGATTTGGTTTATTGTTGAGTAATATATTTGCCGAAGCCCACTTGTTCTCTGCTCTCATTTGTATCTAGTTGATTGTATAAACGGTTTTTGACGATGGTCGAAAAAAGTTACATCAAGCTTTGTACTAAACTTATTAGTCTGTAATTTGCTATACTTTTTTATCCCCTTTTTTATGAAGTAAAATTATTTCCCTGTTTCCCATTGTTTAGGTATCTCCTCTTTTCCTAGTATTTGATTGAATAATTCGGTTATTGTGGTGACTAATATTCCCATGAGTATTTTCAGCGTTTCATTACTAATTTTATCGGGGTCTGGAGCTTTATTATTTTTTTATTTTTTAAGGTATTCTACTTCACTTTTTAATATTTTTGTACGTCTCCCTCGTTTTGTTCGTTCTCTCCTTCTTTTTCTTTCGCTTTTATCTTTACTTCCCTGTATAGTTTTTCATAGAATTACGTAGCTGCTTTCACAATTTGCTCCCTAGCCCTAATTTCCTGTTCTTGTTCGTTTTCGACCTTCAATGCCAAATTTCTCCTTTTACACAGTTCTTTTGTTGCCATTTTTATGGATCCATTGTCCCTCATATTGTCTTCCACTATACTGCATCTAATGTTCTTATGTCATTTCGAATTTGCTGTCGAGCTAATTTCTTCAATTCCGTCATTTTTATTTTCTCCGTTGGTAGCAAAACTTTTTTCTTTTGCAGATGATCCCTTTCTTCAATTATCTTTTTGGTTTTTTCTGTTAGTGTGTCATCCGCTATTTCCTTTTCTCTAATCACCCCATATTCTTTGTTGCCTTCTTTAATTGCTTCATCTATAATGATACATTTTTCTTGCCCTGAGTTTCCATTTTTTTTGTCTCCTTTCAATAACTTTCCCTATATTTGTCGTACATAGGCACTGGGATAATTTTTGTTGCAAATTTCTCTTTTTTTTTATAATCGTTGTATTTTATCCTCCTTCTCTATCTTATCTTTACCCGTGATATTCTATGGCCCGATGCAAAGTTGAAATTAACCAGTGTGGAAACATCTTGTATTATCTTCATACCATTTGTTAGAATATGGTCTGTCTCGTTTTTGGTTCTTTGATCGGGGGATATCCATGTAAACTTTCTAGCTTGTCTTTTTTTGTAGAAAGTATTTGCTATTTTCAAATTTTGCTAGGAAGTGAATTTCATTAATCTCTCTCCGTTTTTGTTTTTGCTTCCTAAACCATATTTACCCACGTTTCCCGACCCTCCCTCGTTTCTACCTATTTTCGTATTCCAGTCTCCCATTCTCATTGTATAATATTCTTTGTTTTGCTCCAAAAGGTTTTCCAGTTTTGCATAGAATTCCTCCTTTTCCACTTCCTTAGCCTCATATTTGAACTATTAGTGCATTGACTTTTTCTTCCACTTTGAATATGAGATAGCAAATTTGTTCAGAGACTCCTCCAATTTCTTTGATTTTTCTGATTACTAGTTTTCGGACATAAGATCCCACCCCTGTGTACCCTCTTGTCTCCCCATAATGATACACAATTCCGTTTTTTCTTCGGTCAGTTTTTCTCCCCGTTGTCTTCCTCTACCATCCTCCTACGATTATAATGTGGTAAATTCAAATATTTTTCGCATTTTTCTTCACATTCTTCTTCCTTGGAAAGAGGTGTGTAGGTATTACAGCTATTTCCCCCACGGTGGCTGCCTCCCGTCTTAGGGGAATATAAAAGTGATATACCATTTATAAAATAATTGAAAATTGCAATTTTTTTTTCTACAATTATTTCTGTTTTCCTACTGAAAACTGAAAACTACATTTTCCTTCATTATCGTAAAAATAAATATCAAATTCAAATCCAGGGTTGAAAAATACTTATAAAACCCACTTACAAAAGCCCTAGTATTTATATAAGACAAATAAATTGCTATACCTATGTGTGGTGGTGACGTACTTTTTTTTGTACATGATATTCTAGGATTAAATGAATAAATTATGAAATAATAATACAAAATTTACGCGATATAATAATCACCGATCATTGAAACTATTGGTAATGATTTATGAAGTCAGACAGAAAACTTTTAAACTGTTATTCATAGTAAGTGTGGTAATTGTAAAAATGCATAGTAAAAAATTTTGTCAGTTTTGTCATCCTTCTGAAAGACAAACGACAATAAGCCTCGAAATTTATTTTCAGTATAAAAAAATTCCTACGATGATTACTGTTAATAGGTAGACGACACTTTATACACTTAATTCCCCCTCACGCAATAATACTAGTTGACAAGATTTGAGCAAAATTATGTTTGATTCAATTTTTGTACTTTTTATATGGGGTTTGGCCCGCTGATTCTGAATTCTGTCTCAACATTTCCGCAGCAGGAATATGAATCTATGAACGATATTTGCAGTGGTCAAAATTCCCCTTTTAATGTTCTTCAAGTCTAATTTGTATCCATTTACAAATCTACTTACATGAATGATTATACACGTGTGAGCCAACTTTGTGTGTAGGCCATGATTCTACTCATTAAATTTGAATATGGAATATTTTTAAGTTTGGCATCATTAACTGATGACCAAAACCTTCCAAAATGTCTCCACTGCACGTAATTTTGATAGTTGATAGAAATATCTGGGGAAGACTTATCGTCATACCTACATAACTATCTCCTGCTATAATCCATTTCCCGAAATGCATTTGAAATATTTATTAAAAATACCCAATAACTAACGAGATACCTTGTCCGTTGTTTTCGGAAATTCCATGGGCGTCGTCGAAATTGTATTTCATAAAAATGTAAAAAAACAGCATCACTTGAAAGCACTCCATGTTGGAATATCGTTAGTTCACCTAATGTGCGAAATTTTTCAAAAGCTGCTCATCCATTACCTGACGATTTATCTCGGTACCAAATGGATAAATAACTTTACAATATAACCCGACAATTCGCAATATGATGGAATAAATTTCGGCTGAATTATAATACCGGAGCTCAGAGACGTATGCTAGTTTCAAGTGTATTTTCAATGGTGAGGTAATGAACCTGTACTGTCTTAGACACCATAAATATTCAGAAACTTTTGAACTATTTGAGCCGTGCCTGGGCTTACATCTCTCTGAGCGTGGGCAGCGAATCGTACGAGTATGTGGCAGTGAAGCAGCTGTTAGCTATACATGAAATTGTGAGACAAACTATTGTTTCGCCACACGTAAAATTTGTACCATTGTGCTTTCATTTCGCAAATATTTCTGAAACTTGGTCTATTTTCTGTTAGTTTCCCTTTATTACCAAATTTTGTTTTAAAAAAAAAAAAAAAATATCCTTCAGTTATTTGCTCGATGTATAATATATACACGTAGGTAGATTTTCGGATACTTTGGTTCGAAATTACATTCCCAATCCCAACCCATAGAGTGAACAGTTCTGAGATGGGCAATCCATAATTTATTCGAAATTCATTAGCCCTCGTGTACTTGGATTATTTTTTTGACCTCATCGCGGTAATTGAGTGAGCAGCCAAGAAATAAATTCCCTGAATACTTGGTGTGTGGTGGGACGTATGGCGATGCACGCATGCCAAAGTGGCCCTTATGACACCGCACCTCCCGGCCACAGGAACTACCCTTTCGAGTATCGCGATACTTAAAGCTTTAAACGTTTATAACTTGTACTGCTAACTAGTTCCTTATTTACGTCAAAAAATAAATACACCCTCCAAATAAAGTGTGCTATCAGATTATTTCAACTTATAGTGGATTTTTAACTGGGTGTCAACTTTTGGAGAGCTACAGTTCTTGAAGTTTTACCAGTTTCATTCTGAAAGCAGCGTATTCTTGACAGAACATTTTCGGGTGTTATCCTGTCATCAGTGATTTAGCTACTCAATTTCAAAAATTCATCTCAGTACTCAATGCCGTACAAATCTTTATTTCAAAGAGGAAGACGAGTCGCAGTAGTAGTCCTTAGTACGAGTTAACTCTAATCTTCAGTGCTTTTGTAGTCACTTTTGAGATCCTCTCAGACTTATGCAAAATTGTTTAACGCTGTTCCAAACATATAAAATTTGCTAAAGCTATTTATAAACTCGGTTACTCTTCTTTCTAACTTTCAAGATAGGCTTTAGAACTCTTGAAACGTTTCTAGACTAGTTTAGAACTTCAAGACTCAATTTTAAAACTAACTCAGACTCTTCCGTGTTTACTTAACTCTCAGACGTATTCAGAACTGTTTATAAAGCCCTTCTAAAAACTCACTGATTGTTCAAAATTCACTTAAGATTTTCACGACTGTTCCAAACTTCATTTAAATTCCTGTAGACTTGATCGAAACTTTGAAAAATTCCTACTGTTTACAATGAGTGGACTTTCTTTAAGATTTCCATTTTTTTAAATGTTTAATTTTTTTAAACATTTACTAACCTTGTTTAGTACTTACTTGTTCTATATTTTTTCAAATCTTTTTTACAACCTTGTAAACTATACTTGTCTAGACTTGTTAAAGACTCCTTGGGACTCTTCCAAACTGTATTATAACTCATCAAGACTTGATCATTACTATTTATGTAATCTTATCAGGATGCCTTTCTCTCATTGGAGCATGTGCCTCGGTTAAGAATAACATTCCTCTGATGACAGCAATATTTGCTTTTCCTAATATACCCTTGGAAATGATATTTATTCTCCTGAGTGCCGAAGCCTGAGGCCCATCTTAATTATATTACTATGAAATGAATGTGAAGTACAAGTTGCGTTACTTTTAACTTTGAAAAAATAAGATGTATGTTATTGACATTCTTATGCCCCCGCTCTCGTGCTCCACACGTGCTTCAGTTTTTAAATGAAGGTCAATGACTAATCGCCCCCTTGCTCCCAGGTATAATGTGTGCTCACCAGGGTCCGATTTAGAAATCACGCTTCATCCTTCACAACATGTTACAACAAAATATGAATTGTTGTCAAGAAACATTTACTTTTCAGTTCCTTGATGAACTTAACTTCCTCTTATGCTACTTAGTTCCTATACTTACTGACGTGACTGGCAACAATTTTTTTTTTTCAGTTTTTTTCCCTTTTATTTTATTTTCTTTTCTTTGTTCATTTTTTTGGTTGTTTTTTTTGTTAATTTCATCTTTTGTTTTGCTTAGATATATCATGTAACTTTTTAAATTTTTTTTTCTTTTTGTTTTCAAATTCTGTTAGGTTAAAGCCCCCAGTCGTAATTGGCCATTTTGGCTGTGACCGGAGGGCTTCAAATAAATAAATATATGTTATTATTATCATTATTATTTTCATTTTCATTTTCGTTGGTATTTTTGGATAGTTTGGGTCTACAAAAAACAAAAAACTGCAATAGACCACTTAGACTTCTGTTTTTGTCCTAGCTGTCTGTCTGACGAAACACATACTACCATTGCGTGACTAAATTTAAATCTGTCTATTATCTTGCTTGAAAACAAAGTCTCAGTCGATAGATGGCCCATTTGTCATTAACGATGTACGAGACAAGAATAGACCATAAGTAGCCATGTCTAAATATTTTATTGCACAGTGTATTTCACTACTTGAAATTAATTTGGAATAAATTATCATACTTGGTCACCATAATTCTAGGAACAATCTACAATAGATAGCTTTCTAATCGTAAATGAAATTCTAATGTAAGTTATGCTTAAGAAAACTGGAGGTGGCTTTCCGTACTCCAAAATTTTCATGATTTCAAGAGAGTTTCTTTTGAACTCCTGTGGAATGCACAGATGAATACGTAGTAAAGAGCTCTAAATTGTATTTTACGTATAAAAATTATAATCTGAAACTCGGTCAACACGGCGGACATGAACCCAAAGGTGCAGGCGGAGATGAACCCGAAGGTGCAGACGGTGGTATTCTCCATAATTCCAAATTTATCACTGGCACGTCGGAACATCTAATTTTCTGATTTCTGCCAAAATAAAATGAAGATTTATCATCAACAATTATAATTTTTCTTAATCAGTTTATCTGGACTGTCCTGCCAAGTAAAACTTACTCTTCTGATGGAATGCTGAGACTGTGTTGGTAAACGTATTCAAGTCCCGGGTTGGTTATACATAGTATCTCAGCAAATGTAGTTTGTCGTAAAGAAACTAATTGGTCTGAAAAAATTTAAACATTTTGGTGAAATTCAGGAAATTAATTTCAGGAAGTGAAGTAAAAAGCTGCATTGTATTTTGTTTGGAAAGATAATCCTGATTTGAAAGTATTCTTATTCAAACCTTCTGTGAATCCGGCGCTTGGGAATTCTGCATACAGTCTGTCGCCAAATGTCCAACGCTGAAATGATTCGCCGGTAATACAAGCTAAAGTAGGCCCCAGTAGTCCACCTGGCACCGGTTTTTCTAACTGGCCTATCACGTACAAATCAGCATCGTTTACAGACTGATACAGCCATTTGAGTTGTTCTACAGCCTGAAAATATTTCACTTTGAATCATGTCTTCTGTACTGAAGTATAAGTAAATATTTTTAAATACGTATCTTATGTCTAAGGTACTGAACTTACATCAGGATCCCTGAGAAAATTTCTCATGTCATCGAAGGATTGGTATATGGGTAGACCGCATACTTCTCGAGCTTTGTTGATAGTAGATACTCCATGGTCTCGTCCTCGATTGATATCAGTAGCCGGCAAGTCAGTCCCAAATTTGTCATTCCCCAGAATGAATTGGTGATTAGTAACCTGAAAAATTAATTTCGTTGAACGTATGTGTCTGTAATATAAAACCTGTAGGCAAGGTGAAACTGTTTATGTAACAGTTGTAGGTATGCTATTGTGTTGTACGGGTCAAAAACGTGTCTCAAGAACTGAAAACTGTGCGCATGAAAATTGAACAAATGAACTGAATTTTGAATCGGATCTTCTTAGTAGTGGTGATATTTGAGTATAAGCCAAGTTCAATAGCCACCAAATATCTTTGACTTTTGAGGTAGAGTTCAATAATCTGTAGTGTAAGGTTTAATGACCTTTATTGATCAGCTGACTGTTTTGAACCTAAGTTAAATCTGTGATGTACCTTGATCCATTTCCCACACCCTTACTGAACCTGTATTCTGAGGGTTCATTGACCTGCTTGAAGATCATTAACCTCGGGTAGTATTCTGAATTTAATTATTTTACTGTAATACAACCTAACTTCCCCCACCCCTATGGACTATATACCCAGGTGTAGGGTTCATTGAACTTTTAGAAGTCGTTGACCTTAGGTACTATTCCAAACAGCGGCTTCTTCTGAATCTGGAATATTTAATTACTCGGAATATTCAATTAATTGGTATATATAATTCGAATTGTCATCAACCTAGCTAATTACAACGCTGTATTAATCATTTGGATTTCAAAGACCTCTGTATATCATATCCTCACATCCGACAATTTAATCGACTTTTACAAAGCGCGGTCCAAAACAACTGCGACCAGTCGCGAAAAAAGGAACAACGCCATCTAGCGGCAAACGAAGAACGCACGATTGAAGTTCATACTTTCCGTGTTGACAGAGCGCTCACCGACTTTCACTAGCGGCCGAGCTACGACGAGCTAATGAAAACATGTTCGACAAACCCCTACAGCCTAAACAGGTGTATTCGGAAAACAATAAAATAAAATACAAAAATCATTCGTCGCCATCAGATTCCATTGCAACATCATCTGGGTCATCTATGTCAGATGAAAAGTGATCTTTGGCATTATCTCTTCGCTCTTTTTCGAAATATTGTCCCTTGTGAGCGATGCAGCGACGCATTCGTTCAGGCCATTTTTCGAGCAGTGTTTTTTGGAATTCTTCTGCCGGAATGGAGTTCAAAACCATGTGCAGCGCAGCGCCATCAAAATTTCGTGTTGGCTTGAAAATTGTTGGCCGCGCAGGCGCCGCTTTACAGTCGGATATAACCAAAAGTCATTCGGCGCCAGAAATTTTGATGGCGCTGCACACGGTTTTGAACTCCATTCCGGCAGAAGAATTCCGAAATACACTGCTTGAAAAATGGCCTGAACGAATGCGTCGCTGCATTGCTCACAAGGGACGATATTTTGAAAAAGTGCGAAGGGATAACGCCGAAGATGACTCTTCATCCGACATAGATGAACCAGATGATTTTGCAATGGAATCTGATGGCGACGAATGATTTTTGTATTTTATTTTATTGTTTTCCAAATACACCTGTTTAGGTAGTAGGGGTTTGTCGAACATGTTTTAATTAACTCGTCGGTGTCGTAGCTCGGCCGCTAGTGAACGTGGAACGCTCGGCAAGCGCTCTGTTAACGCGGAAAAGTATGAACTTCAATCGTGCGTTCTTCGTTTGCCGCTAGATGGCGTTACTCCTTTTCCCCGCGACTGGTCGTAGTTGTTTTGGACCGTGCTTTGTACTCGGTTTCAACTGTATAAATTCCAATTTGCAAGAAAGTTATTTGTGTTCTTTCTGCTTTATATTTTTCTCTCGTTGAATAGAAAATATGGACCAGAAATATGAATAAATACCACAGCTACCTGGAGTGAAAAATTCTTAATTTTGAATGTTTGAACCGAAAAAGATAACTGTAGAATTTCTCTTTTTTGACATTAAAAAGGCATGTTGAAGCTAAAAAGCCTTTTCGGCGACAAAAAATCTTATTTTATTCTAAAAAGGGCGTTTTTCGGCTCTATTTTTGGCAATAACGTCCATTTTGGAATTTTCACTAGTCCACAAAGTATGTGTATCGAAAAATGTTTCAATCAGAACCCATTCATCTGTTGTTTAAAAAAAAAAAAAAAAAATTTAAATACCTAACACGTTATTATGGAATTTTTGTGCGTAAGAGTAGCAAATACTTATTGAAGATCATGCTAGTCGCGTAGGAGGAAATTCGAAAAGGGACGCGGGAGTGGTACAAGAAGAAAATGCCTGATAAGCTGCGTAAAATCTGCAACTTGGGAATTCGGGACAAAGTATCAGTATAACTTACCCTTAATTAAACCAACAACGATATTGTACAGCTGCTAAAATTATTTAATTTTCTTCGTTAAAAAGTTTTAATAAATGTTAACAGTTTTTTTTTGTTGTTTTTTTTTTGCGACAATAAGGATACTTGGGTTGGAGACATTAGGGACACTAGGATTGGAAACATCAGGGACTTTTGGGTTAGAGACATTAGGTTTCACTTGGATAAAAGACATTAGGGACATTACCTCGTTCGTGTAATATTGGTCTTGATCCTCAGCCTCATTCTGTCCATATGCTGCGATGAGATGTAAAAATGTTTTTTTGTTTAATATGAATTCTTGATTGAAAAACTTATCGTGTAACTGGTATTGAGTCAACTGATCGTTCTCGTCTACATACCTGGAACAAAGAAAAAAAAAAGAAGGTTTTTTTAGTTTTTCTTACTTACTCCTCCTCTAGACCAAACAAGTTCTACAATACAAGGGAAATTCTTTTCATTTTAGCTTCAGAAGTTATCTTTGCACTCAAATATAATCACGTGAATAGGTGCACTTACGGAACTATTCCTCTAATCATGCTGTGCTGAGCACGACCAGCTACAGATTCATACTCCACTGTAGTTCGCGGGTCAACTTCCTCATTATAACCATTTATGTAACCATTTTCAGCGAGGTTGAGATTGTAGAATGAGGTCAAAATAGGTCCTGAAAAGTTTAATGTTTTCAATCAAGTTCACTAATATTTAACAGTGTTATTATATTCGAAATAGCGACAAAATGTGATACCTATATATGTAGGTAAAATACAGTGATCTTCATTTATCAAATTTTAATAATATCGGGCACCATTTTCAATTTCACATTTATTGGACCCTGATTTATATAAGAGGCGAGAGGGATCATGGCCTCGAGATACTCTGCTGGAAGTAGTGTGGCAATTTTAACTCTTTCAGAGCTAACTGAACTCTTATTCACTTCACTCGGCTCTGAGAATTCTAAATTTCACTTCTGTCTCTTTTTCCTATTATTCAGCTCCATTAGCAGAATTTAGCTCCATTTCTGTCCTTCAGTTTTTCCTAATTTTCTCTCAGCTCTTTTTTCCAGCTGTTTCTATTGGAATGTGGAATGCAATATAGAGAGCGCTTGTGATGCTAGACACCCACAACTAACAAACACATGTAAGGAGGTAGAGATCGAAATCAATGATGCTCCTATTTCCTCTATCCTTTAACGCGGATAGCAAAGATCGGTCTTGTTTTATGAGGATTCCACCTATTAGTTTGTTTTGATTACTGTTTTAATTTGTATGCAATGTTGTATGAAAATGATTTCAATAAGTATTTACCCTCAAATAACTTTAAATGTTTCAAAATTCGAAATATCAAATCATCGCCTGTACATTCCCTATGGGAGTGATTGATTTTTGATCACTCGAACTAGACAGGTTCTCAGCTCTGCCGTTTGGTGTTAGCCATTTCGACTCCAAGTTCCAGTAGCTTTTAACTCTTTTTTTCTTTCAGGTCTTTCAATAGGTTTTTTCCACTTCGCTCATTTAACTCACTCTTCAGTCTCATGAAAATAAATCCATAACGGAGTCTCAATTTGGCCACACTTGGTGAAGGAAGCGCCTGGAAAATTTTTGATAAAAGAAGAGAACGAAAGAAGGAAAAGAAGGGATAAACTATGTATTTTCAAGAAAAAATCGAGCCGGGTGAAAGTTTTGAAGGGGAAGCTTTTCGGTGATCGGTTACGGTCTGGCTTGTGTTTAGATTGTTCTTAGGCTTCTTTTGCTAATTTCGGACAGATCTGACAGTCTTAAACCGATTTAGTTTTCTAGATCTGTTCCGTGATGACTACTTCGGAAAGACTTCTTTGGTCGGGTTTCATCATTTTTGTCCTTATGATTGAATTTTGCATCTTTAATTACGATTTGTTTGGGTTGTGTTGGCTCCTTTCGGATCAGTTTTGGTCAAATTTTATCACCAACACCTTCAAGTGGTGCTGATGGGAATTAGAAATGTTGGTCGAATTTAGTCACACTTAATTGAATTTGGTCAGTTCGTCGTTTTTGGGCGAATTAGGTCGTTCTGGTCTATTTTGAGCATTCCTGACCATTGTAGAACGGAACTCTCAACAATGCGGATCATTTTAAGAGAATGACCGTCTATCACATTTCATTTTTCGATTGACTTGGATCGAACTTAGTTGCTTTCGGTTCAGTTTGTTCGGCGTTGCGATGCCGATTAATTATGGCTTCGGGATACATTTTTTATTATTATTCCAGTATCGGTTTCAATTTTGAGCTAAAGTATGTACTTAATTTCAAATTCAGTCTTTGTTTTGGTGGAAAATTGGTTTCGGATTTTTCCTTGTCAAAGTTGTATAAGGATAATGAAGAAAGATGGTTCAAAAATTCCTCGGAAAAATAAACTTCGGACTATACTTGTGACTCACCTTCATGGAGAAGCTTTTTCAAATAATTGATTCTGAGGCTAGAACTGTTATGAAGCCAAAGCAAAGCCAAATTTAATGTACTAGCCGCTGTGGCTTTAGCTTAGGCCAATTCTTGACTTATTTAGTTTCATAACTTCGGCTTCGATCTTGTATCCCTAGTTCTTGGTATGTTTGTATTGTCGTGTTTGGCAATTTTTGACACCTTTGATCAGATCAAATCATGTATAGTCATTTGTGATCTTCCTAGTTTGTTAAGGTAATTTCAGTCGTATTTAGTCGGCGTGTGGGACGGATTGGATCCTTGAAATATCAGACTTATTTTGGTCAAATTCTGTTGTTGTTTTTTAATAATTTTTTCCCCCCAAAGATATGTAGTCTGATTTGCTCTTTTTTGGATAAGTTGGGTCGTGCTTTTCTTTTTGGTCTTTACCTTATCGATTCTGGTTAGATTTGATTGCAACGGATTTAGTAATCGTAGGTCTATTTTAGTCTTAGTTGGTCGAATTTGGTCGTAAGTTTCTCATAAATTTGGACTGGCTTGAACAGATTTGATCGTTGTTGATTACATATGTTTGGTTGTGTCTAAGTTTTGGTATTTTTTTGGTCACGTTTGATCAATTTTAGTCGGGTTTGAACAGATTTTCTGATTTTACAGACCAGTGTTGGGTCAAGTTTGGTGGATTTTTGTCAGATTTCGTTGTTTTATATCATTTATGGATACGATCAGTTTTTGTTATTTTTGAAAATGTTTGGTTACGATTATTTTTGCTTTATTTTGATGATTTTTGGTCCGATCCAGATTTTGGAAACATACCATATTGATCCGTCCGATCAATCGATTTTGATCGCTTTTAAAAGTGTTTGAAGGTTTTTTTTGGTTAATTTTGATGAACTTTGGTCATATTGGTTTTTGTTAATAATATTTGATCAGAGGCTGATTTAAATGAAAGACCAGAAGGTGCCATGACGCTGGAATAGAAAGAGCGTACGAAAGAATTTGAGAAAAATCTGGATAACACGAGTTGACTTTACAATCATGCAGGGGCTTAGCTTCGGGGGGGGGGGGGGATCTGAACCCCCTTGGCATCGGCCGACAATGTGAAAAAATTAAAATTTATTCTGGTAATAGTAAGTATTACACCTGTAATGTTGTAAAAGTGAAACGAAACTCCCCCCCCCCTTCATACCAAGTCTGGCTATGCCACTGCAATCATGGGGTGACTTGGCACAAATGTGTATTCATCACTCTAGAATATGTGGCAACACTGATGCGTGACTCGTTGTAATGTAGGATGGTGTGGCTACAGTATAAAACCACCTTGGGATAATTCCACTGTTTCTAAGCAGCCTTATTACATCGTTTGTGCAGAGCTTCAAAAATCGTGTAAAAATTACATCAAAGAAGTTTTATAGATGTTGAATAAAAATTGAAGGAAACTGTTTGTTTGGTATCATTACAAGCAGAATGTGATCGTTGATGAAATACAGAAAAAAAGTGGAGGGGTGAATTAGCACAGAATTGTTTATTTGTTCTTTAAGCTAGTAAGTGACCAGTCTCAATGTTCTGTCTTATTGCTAATGAATATATACTCTAATTCATGCTATTCTCCTTGAGCTAATCGAGCCTAAAAGCATTTTTACAGATTTAGTGTGCAGTGGTGTGGCATTTTGAAGGAAATGTCTCATTGTTTTCCCCCCTCATGATTATTGGAATAATTTTTGCATACATCCGGTATACATAATATATCGAATTGCGGTTACTTGGCATTTCTCATGAACAACATGACATTGATAACTTTTTAGGGTGTTTGCCGCGCGGAGCGCTGCAAACCAACACCCTATTGCAATCAAATTTTTAAATACGACTGGATTGTTTACAGCTCATAGTTCCGTTTTAGCTCAGTTGCCTTCTCTGGCAACCTGCCATCTATCAATAAGTCGGTTTACTATTATGAATGTATCCTCTCCATTACACTTATGATTTACAAATGTAACTTGTTTACGTTTTATTTCGTGAATTCATATTTTACCATGAGCATGACTGTATTGTGCGATTCGTAAAGAAAGTGAAGACATTAACTGGATTTATAAGAGGTAACTGTATTGTTTGTTTGTATGAAATGGGTTCTCAGTTGAATTACCATATAATGTATTTGAATCGAACCAAGTACATGCAACATTCTGTGGAACTCTTATCAGGTAATTTTCCGAGGAATAATGCGATGTGAGTTATGTCCCATAAATATGTTAGCAGTAAGTAAGTGGTAATTTTGGTATTCTATTTCAGGTCTGTCACAAATATTTGTTTCTCATTTGACTATTTACCTTCGTCTTTTCATTATCAGGAACGAAGAATCATCCAAAACTGTCAACATGCCTTCTTCAACTACAAATTTGAACTTCTATTATAATTATGTAGCGGAATTAACGAAAAACGTGAATAAATAATTGGCAGATCACGTTTTGTTTTTAAAATGAAAGATTATCTTCCTCGCATTCGAACGGTTCACGAATACTTCACGCGACACACGTTGTGTGACCAGAAGTGGAGCGTGGAGCTAATGTCTTTGCATCTTATAAACATTGTAATGAGGAGTAAGAACACATTAATGTGCGTTTTCTGAAGCTAGAACACAACTTTATTTGAATCAAAGTAAAATTCCTCGTTTATTTGAATCGAAACAAAATGTCTGTCCCTCTTTGAATTGTTATCAGCAATTATCAGTTCATATTCATTGAAACTCGTGTATCTGAAATTCGTTGGATTTATGTCCTTTGAATTTATTTGTCTTGTAAAGGTAGAGTGTTTGATTTCTGCTCGCCGCTTGGAATGAATTAAAGGGAAAATGGAAATGTATTCTAGTATGTTCTGTATTGATCAAAGTCTGCTGCGTGATTACCGTCTGCAGCTTCACAGTTTGAAGCCTTGAACATCCATGATGTGCGTATAGCGTCATCAGCTTTTATGTTCCCCGGGGAAAAGAAGATGTTAGTGACGTCAAGTCACCGTTCGCTTATCAAAAAATACCTATTCTACATTAGCGTTTCTACAATTTGCACAGTCCCAATGGCAAACATCATGTTACTACCTCGCGATTCGCAAGGTAGCTTGTTTCCTTGTTCATTCATGAACACGTGCAATTCACCCTACCTCTTGGCATATTTATTTCATAATTCGGTGAAGGAATGTATTCCGCAATGTTCTTTCAAAATTACAAAAAATATTCCGGCTCTCTAATCCAGTTGCTACAGTCTGTAAAGTGCGTCAAACTTGAATGTACAAAAAAAAAAAAGTCAGCAAAGTCACCCCGTTTTACGGTGGTGGAAGCAGAAAAACGGTGAGTGGCTAAGTAAAACATAAAAAGAAAGTCATAAAGCCCGATTTTGAGAACTGGTGCCAAGTTGGAAGTTATTGTTCCACAGACAGATCTTACCAATTATGCTGGGTACTTGTTCTTTGTACAGTATAATTTGGTACATGGCAATTAGGATTCGTCTTGCTATGTTGAATAATTGATCATCCGTCCAGAATGGATTTATGTTTTGTAAGCCCTGAGCTAAGTAATTGTGCGTTCTCGTAAAAAGGATTAACATTGTCGATAATTCCGGATTCAGGTTAAGTCGTGGATCCCCTACAAAACGAATAACACACTTAAAAACCCCGATATCACTATCATCGTTCATGTTTCTTTTCAAAAAGCATTTATAAATAATTTTATGAAAAGTGGTCAGTATTGCTGATGCAGACCTTGAAAACATGATCCATTTCGTTGTCGTGTAATTCCTCCTATTGGACAGCTACTGCCAGAAACCAATGCTGGATACGAATATTCCAGCTCGTTATTCATGGTTTTTAATAATCCACCCTGATATGTTCTGATCTGGTCCAGGGTATCATCCCGCGTTGTATAAAGAATTGAAAGATCAAGGTACGCTGTTGCGCCATTAATCTGGAACATGAAAATTATTTATATTTTTTGTACTCGATGCAGTGAACTCCTGGACAGGTACAGTGAAATTGTAGTTGAATATATTTTACTGGAGCGCATGGCGTCATATTGCATCCCTTCATCTGCGTGTTCGTGGTGCGCGTTTGCTGTATACAAGTAACCTGGAAGGGTTGGTAAAATTTATCGTCAGCTGGTATTATTAGTGGTAAACACTTGTCGAGAGGCATGTTTGGATCTGGTTGGTTGTTTTTACAGCACGTCACTGAAAAATTTGGTAAAGCCTTTCATTAAACTCCTGTCTAATCCACTTAAATGAGTCATTAGAATCATCGTTGTTATAAGTACTCAAGTTATGAGGAAAATTTGAAAATACCTGACGGATCAGTTACACCTATTGGTGATTGGAAGGTGATATCGTGAGTTAGAAACTGCGCGAAACCGGCACACAGCATGTTTATGCTGTTTGAGTATACTTCATTTTCAAGCAGAACGGTGGTTCTAATCAGTCTGGCTAATGGTAAATCCGACCCATCAGAAGCTTTTCTGATAGCACAGAAACCTAAGACAAGATATGCTTGTGTTTATTTGAAGAACAGTTGGTGAATAAATGTTGGAAAGCCAGTAGCGTAGCCATGGTGAGGAACTGGACCCTCCTTTGAGATTTCGTCAAATAGTGATTTCCCTAACTTTAGCACTCCCATAACACCCCTTCCGTCATGACCAAACTCCCCTCGAACACTAAGCGGGCTAATCCACTATAGAGAATTATTCTATAAAGAGCCAAATAATAAGTCCACTTTCGATGTATTTTACCTTAAGAAGAGGAAGGGGCTTGATGAACCTGTTCCTTTTATCTGACTGAGTCGAAATATCTTAGATCTTTTTTTAATTTTATTGGAATCTATTTGGGATGGTCGTGTCATCAAATTTTTCGAACAAAAAAAAACCACCAAGGAAGCAAATGAAAAATGTATTTCTTTGATTTCAAAATATCTATACAGGGTGTCTCTTTTGCAATACCCCCCCCCCTTTCCACCTGGTAAGTAGGCAACCTACCCCGACAATATGTAGATATGTTTGCATAATCTTACTTTTAAAGAGGCTGAGTTATCGTCAAATTTTGAAAAGTTTTCTATCTTTAAAATATTTTTTCTTCTCACGACTGGAGATAAGACATAAAAATGATGCCAGTAAGCAATAGTAGGGGGCACTTGTGGTAACCACAGAAAAAATGGTCGGAATCGGTGTAACAAGGTGTTCATAAAATCAATTCTAGTACAAATTTTATCAGAAGATTTTCACATGTTTTCAATTTTCCGTGAAACTTGCCCTCTTAAACTATACTGTTTTTTTTTATTTTCAATAGATTGTACCTTGAATTACCCATAGAAAAGGTCATTAGCATCAGTGCAATCTGAGTTAGAATATCTCCCAGGCATTATGTATCAACATACCAACTTACTTTTTGAAAAACGTTTGTAATTAGAAATTGTCGTGATGAGAAATTCACCTTTTGCAAATTCGAAGGCTGTTCCTCATAACGTCATTTTGGCGGTGTCACCTACGCTTCTATCAGTCTATTTCTGTATTTTCGATCCATCAAAGAATTATTCGAAATCAAACGATGTCGCATCCATGCAGAAAACTCGTGGGTAGCTCAGACTTTGAGAAGTACCAGACGTATCAATCGACCTCATTCCTCGACCCGATGACTCACAGACACGCGCTTTATTCCGCAGCAATGACTTCAAAATTCCTAGAATCCGCGACCGTACGATTTATAAGCGTACAACAAAGCATAGACACCGATCGCACCTCCTGCCATAGGTCATAACGTCAATTAGATCGAAAACTTTTGACGACCAATCGGCAAGTTCTCAAGTACGCCATTGAGTCCGTGCGGTAGCCTCACTCACACTCCGATCACCCGAAACCAACCACAGTCAGAATTTCTAAACGGCTACACGCGGCTCAGACGTTTCAAAATCACCTCAGTTGGGAGAATCCCCATTCCACCGATGGGCCGAACCTGAAACAGAGCTTCGACTTTATACTCAATACAAGGGCCGAATCGTCGGTCTTGATTCGGTCTGATTAGGTCTTGCTTCAGTCTTGCTCTCTCCAAAAAGTTAAGTGGAGACTTCGTTTACGTATCTCGCATCCAGGTCTGGGACTTAGATAACTAACTTTCAAGCTGTAAGGGAAAAGAACAAGAATAAAACTAAAACAGTCAGCCAATAATAAATGCAATTTTCACGTTAATTTGGCCAGTTAGCAATAATTTCCTAATTCTGCCGTATAATCTTAATCAACCTGGATATGGGGGGGGGGATAACTTTTTCCATTATGTATGCATAATCGTAAGACTTGTCGTGAAAACTGAGCTCTCCGGCCCGGTTGGCCCGCGGAGGAGGCAATTCGGCCGGTGGATAACGGGACCCGGTGGTTCCGGAGGGACCGGAACGCCTCATAACTGGCCGAGGACCGTGCCTCGTCGCGAGTCGACATTTGTTTAAGTTCGGGAACGGCCGAAAATTGGGGCGATCACTGCGCGGCACCAAATAAAAATACGATTGGCACGGAACTGATTAAAATGTATTAAAAGTAAAAATTAAGACGGCGATAGTATGTACAAAATGCCACGTGGGCGGAACTAGTAACACGAAACGTTGTAGGCGCAAATGACACGGAAAAAATGCGGTTGCGGCGAATATAAGAGTACTTTTCTTGTAAGGCGGCGGTACGACGGCGGCGCGGAGGGTTCACAGGTCGTATCGATGACCGTGCGGCCTAACTAAAACACTGTTCACAACTTGGCCGGGATGCAAGGGAGCCAGGAGGGGAGTGGACGGGAAGTAGCCTATACCTGATGGTCAAGGGATCTAACCCCTTTCACTTCGGTCGTGCCGGTGAAGACGCGACCGTAGTGCGCCGCGGGTTAAATGGCAACCTGGCGGATCGCCTCCAGGTACGCTATTTAACTCGGACGGTAGCGAATGTTCCCTTTACTTCGATCGGGTCGGTGAAGACGCGATCATAGTAGGCCGCGGGTTAGATGGCAACCTGTCGGATCGCCTACAGGTACGCTATCTAACTCGGACAGTAACTACAACCCCTTTTACTTCGATCGTGTCGGTGAAGACGCGATCGTAGTAGGCCGCGGGTTAAATGGCAACCTGTCGGATCGCCTACAGGTACGCTATCTAACTCGGACAGTAACTACAACCCCTTTTACTTCGATCGTGTCGGTGAAGACGCGATCGTAGTAGGCCGCGGGTTAGATGGCAACCTGTCGGATCGCCTACAGGTACGCTATCTAACTCGGACAGTGGTCGTTGATCAGCTAGGCGTAGCGAGAGAAGGAGCAGCAGCAGGCTATTCGGGAGTAGCAGGAGTTTTTGCCGGAAGCGGAGAGGTTTTTTAGGCTGAAGAGGGATTTCACTTAGGCTGGAGAAGATAGAGTTTTTCTTAGTTGGAAAGAAGCGGAGGTTCGTAGGCGTTGGAGGAAGCGAGAATTTGTAGGCTGGATGAAAGCGAGAAAAAAAGAGTTTTTAGGCCGAAGTTGCGAGCGCGGTTCGGATCGACTGGTCTCGAGCGAACTGCCAGACGAGAGTCGTGAATGAGGGTGGAAACAGAGATTATATTGGGAAGCACGGCGTCTTTTCGGGTCGCAGGATCTGGAGGATTGGATAGAAAAGCGGAGCGCTTAAGAATGTGGCTGCGGCTCGAAGACCGAATTCGCCGATATCGGGAGAAAGAGACCGAAAAGACAGTATGAATACCGGGGCTAATGGCCGAGGGACAATAGGTAGCCGGTCGTGCGAGCATCGCATCTCCGGACATTTTGGAATTGGTTTGGGAAGGAAGCGGAGAACGGGAGGGATGCAGTCGATACACGTTCGCGAGGGTGAATGTTAATTAGGCCGCGCGTTCTACCTGCGGAGGTATTCGGACAGTTCGTTTGCAAAATGCGAATTTAGGACGACAAAAAGTGTGTCGTCATTACAGACTATAACCCAGCTGGTTCTTCAATCCATGTCAACTGCAATTTGTTGGGTCTAGATTCTTTAATCTACCTAAATAACATTCCTCATCACTACCTTGATACCCCTCTAAGAGTGTTACAGTAAATAGAAAAAATACCAACATTTCCCAATACAATTTTGTACTAAGAGAAATTTATTTTATGAAAATCATGTCATCCACTTTCCATGATCTTTATTTTTTTTCTGTGTGGTTACCACAACCGTCATCTTGCACCTTTTTCCCATCGGTATGCGCCACAGTTCGGGGAATATGGCCAAAATGTTACCAAAACCGAATTTAGCGACCTTTGGAACGTACCCATATTAGACTTTACAAAACATTAGACCCCCCCCCCCCTCTTCATCGCATGGGCCACAATTTCAAGTACGGGGGAAATCGATGAAAGGACGGAGGTGAATAAGCCCCATCAACGATATAACTCTGTAAATTGATAAAGTAGCTGAAGAAGTTGATTATTATTTTCATAAGGTCTGTGCATTTGTTTTAAAATGTAATAATTGAAGGGTAAAGAATCAAAACTCACATTTGCCATTTTACTTCAAGGGCGCAAATAGGCAAAATCCTGCACCCGTGTACAGTATTTTGCCCATTTGCGCCCTTGAAGTAAAATGGCAAATGTGAGTTTTGATTCCTTATCCTTCAATTTTTAATGGGGATATCTTGAACTCCTTCGAGCAATTCTAATCCAGTTATGAGAAAAATGATAATGACCTTTTTTTTAATAGGAAATTAACTGTACAATCTATTGCAAATAAAAAAACAGTAGCTTAAGGGGGCAAGTTTCACGAGTAATTTAAAAAATGTGAAAATTTTCTGACAGTTTGTACTAAAATTGATTTTATGAACACCCTGTAGAACCAATTCCGACAATTTTTTTCCTGTGGTTACCACAACTGCCCTCTATTATTACCTACTGGCTCCATTTTTCTGTCTTATCTCCAGTTATGAAAAGAAAAAAACATTCCAACCGCCTCAAAAGTAAGAGTATGCAAACATATCGACATATTGTCGGGGTAGGTTGCCTACTTACCAGTTGGAAGAAGGGTCATTGCAAAAGAGACACCCTGTGTTATGTCTTTATTTTACTAAAGACAGTTGCCTTTTTCTCCTAGAAAAGGGTAATGTTCCCTGACAGTATCCTACCACTTTTTTGGAAGAAATTCGGAGCAAAGGGGGGGCCAAGGCTACACATTAATTAGCAATAACCTCTGATGGTGAAGATATGTGAATATCAAGCTACAAATGTGTTTGTATATAGGTTGTAATTTTACCATCAGAATATTCGGCTGGCGACATTCTGCTGAATGGAAGTTGAGCTGAACCGATGTAGGGATACTTCAGGTTATTGCAGGTTCCATCGACAGAATAGATTGTGTTGTCTGCATTACATTGCTTGATTGGTGGGTTGCATAAAAATTCAGGTTGTGGGATAGCAGTTCTGCAAAGAAGAACTTCTCATCAGACTATATTCATTTAACTATTGTCTGGACCATGATCAGTTGTAAGAACTTAATTCTCGGCAGAAACAAAGTGAGACTAGACAGACCACTGGGAAAATCAGTTTTGCAGGTCACCAACGTAACAATCGCAGGCCAATACCCCCTCTCACTCCTTCTCTACGGGGGAAAGTTGGAAAAATAACGTTCTTCATCATGATTGAAATTTTCTCATTTTCCCATTTCTTTACCTCTCTTCCCTTTCTAGTGTCTACCAAATATCGCTCAAGAAGTAACATTTCTTTAGTTTATGTGTCAAAGCAAAGACATGAAAATGTCAAAAAAGTTAGAGAAATAACATTTATCATTTTTTTAAAACATTTTCTACAATTCTTAGTTTTCTTAAATTGAATAACAGTCGGCGAAATTTTATTAACTCAGCATTAAAGCTGGACGTTTTCGGAGGAATAAATTTTCTTGTAATTTTATTTATGTGTCCCTTGTGAATGATTGGGAGGCGAAAGTCAAAGTATGCTCTAAAAAAATGAAGGATTCGTTAACTTTATCAAATCAAACTCAATTTTGCAGGATAGTAGTACCTGTCCATCAAGTGGAATAGTAATCAGTATAGCTCTGCTAATAGATATTTCGACTTCAGAAGCTTAACAACTGAGTGACTCTGGGCAGTAGCGTAAACAGAAAAATTTGGAAGGGGACGAGGAGAGCTAACCATTTATAAATTGGGGGGGGGGTGTGCCACAGTGAAACTGCAGTTGTGAGCGGGGCGAGTGAAATTTTTTCTCTCAACAGTTTGAGCGGTAGAAATTATTAATTTTCAACTCTTTCCCAGCTCGAAGGAAGGAGGAAGAGGGAGTCCTCTATGAAGACTTTTTCAAGACTTCCGGACTTTAACTAGACCTTATAAGACTCGTTAAAACTGAGCCATTAAATGGGTATTTTGTAATTTATTTTTTTTTCTGGCTCAAAGGAAAATTCTTTCAGACGTATTTTAATCTTCAAGACTTTTCCAGAATTCTTCAAGGCCATCTCTAGAACTTCTTCAGGATTCTACAAAGACTTTTTTTTAAAACTATTCCAGACTTATATAAGACCATTTAAGACGCGTTAAGATAAGTAGTAAAATGGCTATTTACGATTTTTTCCCAAAAGAGAGGGAAGAAAGAGGGAATATATCCCTATACACTTCCTCGAAATTATTTCAGACTATTTCACTTTTCAAAACAGACCCTCCAGGATTGTTCCAGACCATCTTTAAAACTTTATCAAATTTAATATTGTTACTTTACGCTCTACACAGACTTTTTTAGACTCTTCCACACTTTTACAAAATCTTTTAAATTCGCTGAGATGATTTGTAAAATTGGTATTTTCAACTTTTCCCCGGTTTGAAGGTGGGGAACGAGGGTTATATCATACATTTTTTAAACTTTTGTTAGTCGTTTTTTATATTTCAAGACTCCTCCAGAATTGTCCCAGATTATTTCTACATCTTTTTTGGACTTGTTTCATATTATTATTTTACGCTCTACAGAGACTTTTTTAGACTCCTTCAGACTTTTCTGAGACTCTTATTGACCTATTTAAGATTTCTTAAGACTTGACTAGACTATAGAACAAACAAGTTTAGAAAAACCTTATACAGACTCAGAAAATATCGAACTCGCCTCTGTAAGCTTGTAACTATTCTAGAAGTGGGGGTCTGATTGGCCGAATGGATAGCATGCTGGTCTCGGAATCCGGAGGTTCCTGGTACGAACCCTCGTAGCAACTGGCTACATTTCGACTTAAGCCAGTTTTTCGGCAAGAAGAGAAGAGGGCTAAGACAGCCCTAACAGCTTCCCTGACGTCTCTGAGGTAATACTCGAAAAGGGCGGATTGCAGGGCTCGGGTTGAGAGTAAAATTAGAAAAGAGATGCTAGAAAAGTTTCAAAAGTCTCAATGAAGCATTGTGCATGATTTGTTTCAAGAAGTTTTAGTCATTTTTGTTAGAGTTCTAAAGAAGTCTTGAAAAATTTAAAGCAGAATCAGAAAAATTTTAATGAATCTCGAAGAATCTTGAACCCGTTTGGATGTTTTTCAAAGGACTTTGAATAAGTATAGAAAAGTTTCAATTAGCCCGAATAATGTCAAGAATAGTCTTTAATGATAGAGTGTACAACACTGCGTCCTGCCGGAAGCGTTTCGGGTAGTACTTTTGTATGTTTTAGACCTTAGAATTATTGGAATTCGATGTGTTTTCTTTTGCGCTGCATCTACATGCAACACTGACTACAGTGAGACGAACTGCAGTCCTGCTGGAAGTTCAGTGATTTTTCTATTAATTTGTGTAAGTAGTAGGATCGGTAGGACGCAGCGTCCTGCTGGAAGTACGTTGTACACTCTATCATTAAAATTCTCAATCAAATCAGGTGTAGTCTTGAAACGAATCTCGGAGATCCTTAGAAATCATAGAAATATGTTCAGAAGTCTTGAAACTCTTCAAACAGGATTTAAGAAGCCTAAAAGAGTCTGAAAGAGTTCTAAACCCATCCTTATGGGTGTCAAAAAACTTGAAACGAATCTAAAAGTATGAAATAAGTAACATAGTTGCGAAAAAATATAGTGTAGACAATATCAATGAATCTGAAAAATCTTTAAAAAGTCTCGTGGTGACCCAGTCCATAACAGCTGTAAAGAGTTTTAAACATGTCTTGAAGGATTTAAAAAATCTAAAACATATCAACTGCCTTAGAAAGAAGTCTTGAGGAGTCATAAACAAGCACTGAAGGGATTTGAAGATTTAAAATTAACTCAGATTATCAGGCTGTATTTATGTCAGACCACCTGAACTTTTCTTGATTGCCTAGCGGGCCACTCCGCTCCTGATTCTCGGAAATGAAGGAAGTCTTCTACTTAGAACTTTTAGTGGAGAGAGATACTTCGGAAATTTCTGAAAAGTAAGCAGCGGTGATTTCGACAATCTACTGTATAAACATATCCGACTTTTTACATTTTTATTAGATAATTTCTGGTTCATTGTGTAGGTATGCCTAGTGCCGTAGTGCCTGCTTACATAAAAGAATTTTAGGTCTGAGTGCGTGAGTGAAGAAACAATTTTCAGGAACCTCAAATGTGCCTACAGTGTTACACATTTTTTCTAGAATAAACGGAAGATGGCGTTCTTGTGCAAAGCCAAAAATATATAATTCATGGACTACTTACGGTATAATATCTATAAATGATGTCGGTACTGCAACAAAGCAAAAGTACCATTAAATAGAAACATGATTTTGGAAAAATTTTAGCTGAATAACTCATTAGAAGTAACTCCGAAAATTAATTAAATATTCTAAATCATAAGTTGTATAAAAGCGAAAAATATTTTGGGTTATGAAATACTTTCTAATTGGGCGTCAGGAAATCCACGGATGTCATCGAAATTATATTGTAAGAAGATGCACAGAATAATTATTCGAAAATACCCCATCTTGTAAACTCGTCAATGTACCAGTAGTTGATATGTAACATAAGAGACTGAAATTTTGATAATGCTTTCGCTATTGCGTCGTATCACCTTTTTATATTGCCTGAATGGGTAAATAGCACTATCATTAATACTGATTTATGACGGCAGTTAGAACATCATTATTTCATGCCAATGTACGATTTAGAGCATGCGTAAGTACATGTGCCATTAGACTGTTATTACTTAGAGTTTTTCCTCTATAGATCATGAGAAATGGAAGATGCAAAACAGTTGTAATACATATTTTGCAACACTAAATACGTACAATTGAATTACAATTTGTTACCTGGGTAATTCTCCGAAAAATGGACAATTCATGTAAATGGTCTGTAACTCTGCCACTTATTATCAGAATGCTATGCGCAATATGTCAAAATTGAGGAAATGAACTCTTCTGATGGAGACAGTGGTAAAAGCTCTCCCTAGTTCAGCAGAACATCCTTAGAAAATCGAAAATGCACCTGAATTGTCCATCAACGTGGGTGTCAACCTGGTCTAGTTTCGTTTTTTTTTGCTCGCTAGAAGGGTTTAATACATAAAATTCAGGAACCACTGTTTTCTATTGTTGAAGAGGTAAGTTGAGGCAACACGGTATAGGTCTTACAATCTTTTTCTAACCAAGTTAAGTGACCTTTAGAATGCCTCAAAGTTGTGTCTAGGAAGAGATATGTCCTTCAACGTGGATAATTTTCAAACCTCTTTGTAGGGTTCCACTATAAGCATAAACTTCTCTCAAATGCTCATATAACTTCCTCATAACTTCCTCTAGAAGGCTGTGTAAGAACTTCTGTGAAATAATGATAATTTGTATGCTAAAATACTCATTTATTGCTGAGATCATGGTTTCTTAAAAAAAAGTGTCCTTCATCGTGGACATCAATAGCCATATTGAATTTACAGCTCGGAATTTGTAAAAACGTAATAATATATCTAATGTTGGCCACATTACATTCAGCAACATGTATCAAATATTCTCCGCATATTCATCCAATGGGAAAAGGAAAAAGGCGATTTTGTCCTTAAACGTGGACATAAAATATTATTCAACGTGGATACTCGCGTATTTCTTGTATCCACGTTGAAGGACGTGAATCTTTCGACACTTAGAAGCAGTCTGTAGAAACAGCCTTCAAATCTTTTTCTTGCAGAGACTACTTTCCTAGATGAATTTTTGGTACTTCATAAAACCGTGATCCGTGAGATTGTAACCCACGGTGCCGCTGTGTGATCGTACAGCCTCATCTTATCAGACTATGTAAACGTGAAAAATTTGTCTTTCAACGTGGACGACCATTTTTTCTACCCCCCCCCCATCAAATTTAAGCCTGGCCGGTACCGGAATATGGTTTCTCAATACCCTTAGTATCGATTTCAACAAAAAAAATTTGAAAAGGGAACCTCTTTTTTTTTTTTTTTTTTTTGTCCACGTTGAATTGTCCATTTTTCGGAGAATCACCCACCTATACTAGCAGCATTGAAATTTTTCTGGATTGTAATTATGCACCTTGCCAGAAAAATGGAGTCTCGTTTAAAAATAAAATGGGAAAATATCATTGCTAATTACCAAGTACTAGCCTAATAACGGCGCTACTGTCGCCCACTTTGAGTGAAATAACGAAAAATTATTGTTTTGAGCATCGAAAAATTACAGAGGTAAACTGTAAGATTTAAACGAGTAATCTGGCAACACTGCAGTGTTGTAGATCGTGTCCTCAGCTTAGCGGACCTTCAGTTTGGATGAATTTGGTTTCATTCAAAGTTTTGAACCGTGGAAAGTGAAACAATTTAAATACTGTAGGCGTGTTTAAAAATTTTTATGATAATTTTAAATTTGTTTGAGAATGTTGAAAATTTCTTTAAGACTTCTACTCTTTCGGACTCGTTCAAGACTGCTTTAGGCTTTGAAACTTTTCGAGACAGTTCGGCATTTTACTCATTGAGAAACTTTCAGAACATTTTTAAATATTGATATCGGATTGGAGTACAGGGGTACATTGAGATAGGGGAAGACAGAAAGTATCATCTGTACACCTCAAAAGATAAATTTAAACGATAGATATCGGAGATGAGATATTGGCAAATTGAACCGAAGAATGCGCTGCAGGTGGCGATTTTTGGAAACGTCTCTAGAAGGTGCATCATACTGATAGGAAATATGTATGGAGTCTTACAGACGAAAAAGTGGTCGCGAATAACCCAAATACTTGTGGTTTATGATTTTTTTTTGGTAGGTTATTTATTCTCATTCAGGATACTCTAAGGAGTCGATTAATACTCGTATCAAAAATAGCAAAATGTGGATCCATTATATTCCAAAATTCAAATTCACAATTACATTACGGTAAATGGGACTTTGCTATTATGCACCTTCTAGTTGAGCAAATCTAGCGCTCCTACAGATGGTTCAATTTACGAATTTCTAGCTTGTTTCCAGCGGTATTGGACGGGTTTTCTTATAGAGCTACAAAGATTTGAGTGGCCTCACAAAAAAGGGGGAAAATGTTCTGAACTCAGAAAGGTAGAAAGTTGAAGTAACAAGCATAAGAGCTATAGTTTCTGATATTTTTAATTTTTTTTTTTTGGGGGGGGGGGTGTGTGTGTAAGCTTTAACTGTGTATCCCCGTTCTGACGCTACTGCTTATCTCGATTCAGATTTCAGAAAATAAAACCCTTTTTTTTTCTTGCTTACGGGAAAGATTGTTAAGAATTGAATTTGGAAAACGAGAATTTTGAAATGTTTCTTTTTTTGCTTGTCAACCTAACTTTTTATATTCCCTGAAAAAAAAAAAAACTTCCAACGCCACTGGTTCTAAACAAGTTTAGAGGATTCTTTTATGTTCATTTAAGACTATTCAACTCACTGAGATGTGCTTTGGAGTTCTTCAGGTTAACCCTAAAAACACAGTTTTTGTGACTTTTTTCAGGACATTAATGTAAACTTGTAACATGTGTAAATCTACATAGATGTTTGGAGGCTGAGGGTTAAAGTACTTCAGAATTCTTTTAAACTATTTAAAGGGGCCTTTTAGAACTCTTTAAAACTTCTAATTTCCAAATATACTTTTAAATGTAATCCAGAATTTTTAACGATGCCTTAACACTTGTCTAGATCTGTCTACAGACTCTTGAAGAATCTTGAGGCGATTCAATAAAATTTCTTAAAAGCCGTACAGCAAATTTTCAAGAAATCCTTAAAATCTTGAAACTCTCTAATGAGTCTGGAAAAATCTTGGTAAGCCTACCTGGAAGAGGCTTTAGAGAACCTCAGAAGATCTGGAAAAGTCT
This sequence comes from Acanthococcus lagerstroemiae, assembly GCA_031841125.1. Lineage (NCBI taxonomy): Eukaryota > Metazoa > Arthropoda > Insecta > Hemiptera > Eriococcidae > Acanthococcus > Acanthococcus lagerstroemiae. The sequence goes on from CM063114.1 coordinate 28,909,356, forward strand.
TGTACCAGACAGAAGGAATCTTCAGATATCTTACATTGGAACAAGTTCAAACAATATTAAGTAGTTTTACAGGAAAAAAGTTCAAAAATATACTTTGAGCATGTCTCAAGAACGTCTTAAATTACAAAATTCTGAGCAAGTCTGAAATGATATCTATTCGACCAAGCCTGGAGTTGAACAATTTTGAAAGATCATATTGATAGTCTTGAACATGTTTAAAGGATTCTTACTCATAGAAGAGCCTTAAACATGTCTAGTCATGTCTTGAATATTCTTGAAGGAATCCTGAAGCGCCAAGAAAATTGTTTAATTTCCTGAAGAATGAGAAACATGTTCTTTCCTTAAGCGAAAAACGTTTTCATAATGAGAGAATCCCAACGAAGCAAATTTGCCCTAAAAAATGTGCTACATCCCGCGCAGAAATCCATGTTTACCATACGTCGATGTGACCATCCTCTGATTGGTGATAAAAGAGACAGTAGGAATTAAAAGAAACACCCGGTGCATGATGGAACCGATTAGGCCTATGCCATAGTAGTTTCCGAGGCCAGGGGTGCGGTGTCTGGGGAGCCACTTTAGCGTGCGTGCATCGTCATACGCTCCACCGAGTGAGAGAAAAAAAATAATAAAAAAAGACCGATTTCTTATCTATACCTACAAATGAAGAATAGAGCAGATTACTATTCTACATACGTTGAGTATGTGCCTTAGGAAAGTAACCTCGATTCTTCACGAAACTGTAATTAAAAAATATGTAACATACTCCAACTTCCCCTAAAGATACCTCGGTGTATCATATTATGACATTGCAATACTGCATAAATGACCTACAGACAGTTTTCACGTGGTGCAGAGCATTTTCAGCTGTAAACTGATTCAGTACTTGAATGTTTGCCAATTCATATTGAAAAATCGTCATCAACCTGGTCTGCGTTTCGTTATTAACAATACCTGCGTAATTATTGTAAACTGATTGTCGATTATTGTGTGTTTGTTTTCTGAACTGAAAACCATATTCAATAATTACGTCAGCATTCCCTAGAATGACGATAATTATTTCGACTGTTCATCTCTACCGTGTATCTTTACAATTAGATACGTTAGTTTTGAATTAATAATACCGTGCTGAATGATTCGACTTGCTAAGATGCACTAAAGTTCGTCAGACCTGATCAAAATCTGTAAAGGCTATTCAGGAAATATGAAGACTTTCCAAACTTCTGTTGAGGATCATGTTCTTGGGTCAAATCCATTGCCAGACGTCGACGACTGTAGGGATCATGTGATCATGTCGCACGGCTAATTAGGAGGGGATCATCAGTATAGTTTTTCATTGCTTTTTTCCCACGGTTTGTTGTATTAGAGAAATAAATTATGGTGAAAATGTCCTTTCTTCACTTCCAGCAATTGTACTTTGATAAATCACACTCGTTATCAAGAAATTAAGGAATAACCCTTACACTACACAACAGCATAAAAAACAATGGGATGAGATTATATAATTTTACCGATATTTTAAATGCTGAATACGATGGGGTTAACCATTTTTCTCAAGAACCTCTCGTTTTCCATAATCAAAATTAAAATTTTATCAAATTTTTCTCATTTTATTCCTTTTTGTCGTCCACGAATAGCTTCACTGATCAAACAATACTGAACGTGCACAGTTGTTTGATCAGTGTTATCATCCTGATGATACTAAAATTCGCATTTAAGATAGGAGATAAGGGAAAAAATGAACTATAATCCAAAAATGAGCATCGGCATTAAATTCCTCGTTGAAAATACTTATAGAATTAGATGTTCTCATGTCATTGTTTGTTTTTTTGTTTTTTTTTTTTTTTTTTTACAAAATCTTGCATATTGTTGTGTAGTGTTATGTATTTTGAAGCATTTTCAGGAGGGCTCGTAATTAGTTTACGGGAGCCAGTCCCCTTCCCAGCCTATACTGTTTCAAACCTGAACCTATACATGTATAATGTATACGTAGATACACGACCCAGAAATTTCATTTCCAAAACAAAAAAAAAATATGTAATAACAGAAGGGAAAAAAGAATAACGGTTATGGATAGGAGAGAATAAATTGACGAAGATAAATCAACCAGAATAAACTCACTGATTGATGTATGAAAAAAGACTTGAAATGATAGAAAATATATGAAAGGCATGAGGAAACAACCCAATGATCGATAATAGAGGGGCGTATGGCGATGCACGCCTGCCAAATTGGTCCCGGGACACAGCACCCCCCTATCGCGGAAACGCCCCGAATGGGCCTGCATCAGAATAGGGGGGATCACTTTGAGGTAGCTCCTGCTGCCCCCATTTCTCCTGTCACCTCTTCACAGTGGCGAATATTCTTCATCTTCGCTGTCGAGTTGGATCACTTTTTTCAAAACAATCTCACATGTACTGAACTGCAGAGGTGAAATATATGTGATGTAGTACAGTTAGGGTTTTAGACAACATATTTGTAGTTTGGCTCATCTGTCTATGTACTCAAGAAGAAGGTCTTCCCCCCTTCCTCTCCTGAAAAAAATATAATTGATAGAATATAACGACATAAACTACAGTTATATCTTACATTATGCCTGGTTATACAACCTTACGGGGGAGGGAGGGGGTTATGATGATCTCATGCACGTATGTCCGATTATGTCTTATGTCTTGATGTCTTTATGTCTCGTGTCTGTATGTCTAGGGTGTATGCGTTTATATCAGAGGGGAAAAGGGACGTTAGGCTTATTGTATGATGTCTTTACGTCTTTTATGTTGGTGTTTTATGGGCGACAAGAAGCGCCTATCATTCATGCGTCGAGTGCTAACAAAACCTGCATGTAAAGTAAACGTTCCTCAATGTAAAGCGTTTTTACATGAAAAAATTGCTAACCAGTACTTTTGTATCGGGGAATCGAACCCGCGTCCATTGAAACATTTGACTGAAATGCAGCGATCGTCTCTAACTACTCGGCCACGGACCGAATTATGAAATAGCGACTTATGAACGCATTTAAATATTCACGATGTAGTACAGCTGTTACCGTTTGTTGTTAACCGCCGTTACGTTTTTGCTGGCCACTACCTATGTATGCTGTTTGTGCACTTGAACAAACTGAAGACAAGACTGTGATACTGTACTTTGTAGTAATTAACTGAGCAAATTAAATTTTTGAATTAATTACGCACACAAAAATCACCTGTCTATAATTTAAATAAATAAATAGATTAAAAAAAAAACACAGACCATGTCAGCGAAAAACATTGCCGCTTCTGGTCAAGCAGTATAAAAAATATCTTCCACGAGAGCCAAAAGTGAGTTTACATGACTCGTGACTCGCTATGCTTGTCCACAAACTTTCCCTCGCCATGTAAACACTCACTTTTGACTCTTGGTGTGTAATATACTATTCTAATTTGTAAATTTTCCCTAAGGGATCTGTCATTGAAATTACATTATGTACTATGGGGCTGGAAATTGAATGTTACACAGCGCCTTGAAAATACCGATTATACAAAATTCTTACATAACTTTTTTAATAGTATTCATCGCGAACTTTAAATTAGTTCATGTACAAATTTAGCCGATCTGTGAAATTAAAGGCACTAAAGCACTTACAATACTTTGTTGCTTTATAGCGCCTTCAGTATGGCAGATAGGCAAAATTCACATATACCCTTAACAGTAGTAATGATTGAGATCTACAGAATGAGTTATAGACAAATTTTGTCTATCTGTAATATTGAAGGCGTGTAAACCGACGAACTATTGTAAGTGCTTTAGCGCCTTCAATTTTGCAGATAGGCGAAATTCGGATATGATCGTTTTTGTTACTCTGGATTAGTAGAACTAAGAAGGTTATATGCAAATTCGGTCCATATGTATAAATTTTGCATAACCGGCATTTTCAAGACGTTGCGTAACATTCAATTTTCAGCCCTATAGTGCATAATTTTAAGGACAAATCTAAAAAAAATTCTAAAACTTTTTTTTTTACCAAAGGCAACTTTTTACCTGGGTCGCGTTAAAAATTTCGAAGAAAAAAATCTAATAAGTATCGTGACTGAAATCCTATGACTATGTGAAATTTAATGTCACTTGACCTAATCCGATCCGAAATTGGGTTGTCCCGATTGTAATCGTGTAAGCTGATGCGAGTAAAACGTTTCTCGCTGTACATTTAAAATCTGATCCCTGCCCCTCCTATGCCCTAAAAAAAAGCCAGTTATACGACATAACAACATATTATGTGGGATTATGTCTTTATTACGTTTTTCTTCTCTTATATTAGGTGTGCAGGTGTGTCGTTTTATGATTGTATCTCTATACAATATTACTAGGGGTTTACCCCGAAGTTGCCGGGGGGCAAGCCCCTCAGTACTCTAAAAATTTGAGAGTCATATCTCCTACTCGCAACTGAATAATATGAATTGAGGTTGGAAAGCATTTATTTTTCAGTTCCTAGTCAATTTTACTGCCATATTTATTTTATGCCGATATAGTTTTGAAGAGTTATGATCCCACTATTGCGTAATTTAAACTGGTTAATTAAAATTTTCTCCATAGCGATGCAGTCGGAGTTACCTGGAGCTATTTAATGTACAAACAATAAATTAAATTAATAATTTATATGATGTTTGGTATAGGTATTTCATTGTACCCAAGAAAAACAATTACAAAGGGACAACTAATAACCTATAGAATATCTGTTCAATCGTAAATTTAAGGTATGTAAGTTGTGCACATGAAAACTGGTGGTGGCTTTCCATGATCCCAAATCTATTTCGAGATTTTGGAATTTCAGAACCCTGCAACATACAAATATAATATTAGGAACTTGAGAAATAACTCCAGTCGTGTATTAAATCTTCAGGAAAGTTGTATACGGATTGGGGTGGTCCTTATTTTCGAACATTCGAATTTATACAACGTATAAAATACCCAGAAAGTTTCAGCTCGATCGGACGAGGGGAACTCCTTCCGCAAGCTCACTCCCATTGTTATGGAAAAATTTATTGAGTTTTGATTTGTTTACTCAAATTTATTTTTCTTAGCCTATATCATCAAAAATATAAGGATGCACGTTTTGAATTGGTATTCAAGTAATCCTAGGGTTCAAATTTGGTTTGCAGCATTTTGAGTTGATGGCTCGTGTTGGAAGGGACTAAAAGGGATGAGGTTGGTTCTTCGTTTTGACACCCTCCCAAGGTGCCTCTAGAGGTGGATGAACCTCCATTTTTTGTTTATTTCTAGGATAGTAGTGGATTTATATAGCTTCTTAAGGTTGTTCAATCCGTATTGAATATTCGTTTTTGGTTTCGAGTCTCTGGGAGGTCAGTTTAGGGAGCTAAATTCTCACTTGAGTAATTTTTTCAAGATATAACCCAAATGGAGGTTCAGCTCTCTACAGTGGCATCATATGGTGTTGGAACTGAAAATCAACCCCAAAAGCGGATTCGGTGACCTTGAAAACCTATGCGACTACTATCAAATCAATGTTCACCAACCATGCCATAAATTAACGTATAAAGTGGGTGGCATTATTGCCACCGAGTGGCGAAGCAATGCCACGCAGTAAAGTACGATTGTGCCACGTGCTACGTTCTATAATGTCCCTCCTTTTCCAGAGAATTTGTCTAAATCGATGCAAACCTAATACTTTTTTCTAGCTCACCCTCCCCCCAATCTTAGTGTAGGTACTGATTGAATTATTTGTGCCACCCAGTAAGAATCTTTTAAAATATGCTCTGTAACCAACGCCACATAAAATATGCGAAGTTTTATTTTTCGATTTTCCAAACTTTGCTGTTTTAGACTAAGTACACCTTGTGAATCAGGTTTTCAATTTAGTAAAAAAAAAAGTCAAAACTCAATGTAACTTCTTATAAGAAAGGGAGACGGCTTGCTGCTTGTGTTCCTCTCATCCATCGAGCTGTAACCTTGGATTTTTTTTTTATTGTAATCGATCTGGAGGGGGAGGGAGTCATGGCTTAACCATTCGGAAAAAATTTCACCAAGAGTAAAAATAAGGACCACCCTAAACAGATATTGGAAAGCTGATCAACACGAACATGAACTTGAATCAGCTGGTGGTGGCTGCTCTCTCCATAATTCCAAATCTATTTTCTGGACCTCGCTGCATTTGATTTTCGGATTTCTGCAAAATGAAATGTCGTTTTAACAGCACTTGCATCATTGCTCATTTAGTTTCATCATTCCCAAGCTAGTAACTTATGTGATAATTTAGGCTGTCTTGAGCACTTACTCCTTTGATGGAACGAGGAGACTGTGTTGGTAAACATACTCTTGCCCCGGGTTGGTTGTACATAATATCTGTGCAAATGTAGTTTGCCGTATCGAGTTCAGTTGTTCTGCAAAATAATGTTTCAACATTTTGTTGGGGTAAATGAAATTAGTTTTGGGAAGTGAAAAAACAAGCTTACGAATAAATTTGGAAATAGTTGTACGTTGATCGAGTTTTATTCAAACCTGGTGAGAATTCAGCACTTTTGAACTCTACGTACAGTCTGTCGGCAAATTTCCAGCGCTGAAACGATTCGCCGGTAACACAAGCTAATGTAGGTCCGAGCAGTCCACCTGGCATTGGTTTTTCTAATAAACCTAAAACGTACGAATCAACATCGTCCAGATTCTTGTACAGCCACTTGAGCTTTTCTGCGACCTGAAAGCAGTTGACCTCTAATTGTACTTTTTCACTAGAATCAGCAAATATAGCAGAATATTTTACTTTTGCGCCTTCTAGAGCACTTGGTGCTTACTCGTACCTCAGGATTTCTGATGTGTGATTTAATGTCGTCGAAAGATTTGTATTTAGGTAGTCCACATTTTTCGCGAAGTTTGTTAATTGTAGGCGCTCCATGATCTCGTGCTCGAAGGATGTCTGTAGCCGGCAAATCAGTTCCATATTCACCTTGCAAAACGACGAACTGGTGATTGGCAACCTAAAGGAAAAGTTTGATTCGATGTATCATTAAAAATACTGAACAATTTTTAACTACAGAATATTATTCATCAGTAAGGTCCGTCCTTTCCATTCCCCAGTAATGGCTTGTCACCAAGGAGAATTAGACTATAACCCTTGTATCGAAATAATTGATCAAGGAGGCCTATGCCCCGATGGGTGGACCGAAACATCTGTTTCAAGACGGTAAAAAAAAAAATTTAAAAAAACGTTTTTAGTACTTCAGAAATTAATTCATTTTTGACGAATTCAGTTACACTTGAGTTATACTAGTTCTTAGGTATCAGGGTTTTCCACCTTGTTAGCTCATTCCGGAGCATTGCGAGCTCTGTCGGCGAGGAGAAGGGGTGAATATAGATCCAAAATACTAACTCAGTGCGAAAATTTTTCATGTAATAAAGAACTACAAGAAAAGCAGGTGGAAACAAGGAAGAACAAGCTCAATAATTTTTACGTGTTGCTGATTAATAAAAAATGCCGACTCGAAAGAGAAAAGAAAAAAAAAGCTTAGACATTTTCACTTTTTTTTGGCTGATGCTGCGATGTTGCCAACTCAATACAAAAATTTTTATCTTATCAGAAATAACAAAAAAAAAAAAAAAAAAAGTAAACGATTGAACGATTTTTTGTTTTGCTGATTGAGAATCCAAAATGCCAGCAAGCCAGCAAGTGGTCGAACTTGCCGAAGAATGCAGACTCCGAATATTCGTGGTGGGGGGGGGGGGTCATGATCTCGTTGTGCCCCTGAGCCCATCACGATACTGTAGCAGTTGTTGCTCATCAGCAAACATGCAAAACTTGGAAATCAGGTGGACCTGAAGACAGCAGTCTAAATTTTTACTTCGGCTGATCAAATGCTAATTATTTTACCTCCCTCAATTATTTGGAAATGTTCTGTCTGGAGTGCTCATTATGTATTAGGTAAATTGCGAATCCTTTATAATTGACCTTGAACTTCTTACTATATTATTGACTGTGTAAAGAGTATTGTCGGCAATCTCAAGTCCTCCTCTCGCCCACGAAAAGTTTAGCATAAGTCGCGGTATTACCAACTCAAGACTTAAAATGTGTCGAGAACTAGGTGAAAGCTTCTAAAGAGTGACTAGATGTTTTAATCTCCCAAAAGGTGCCAAAAATGGTTGCATTTGCTGAGGAAAAAACGCTGTATTTTGTAAAAAATGGCTAAAAGAGAAAGCTAAATTAGGGATTCTTTAACAGAAGTTCTTTTTTTTTTTTTCTAATTTTACATCCAACCCGAGCCCTGGAATCCGCCCTTTCGAGCATTACTTCAGAGACGTCGGTGAGGCTGTTAGGGCTGTCTTAGCTCTCTTCTCGTCTTGCCGAAAAACCGGCCTAGGTCGAAAATGTGTAGCGAGTTGCTACGTGGGCTCGAACCCGGGACCTCCGGATTCCGAGACCAGTCTGCTATTCATTCGGCTAACCAGACCCCTTAACAGAGGTGATAACTAAACTAAGAAAAGTTACTAAAGTTTGCACCAAGCAATATGGTGAGCCTTGATCTCTGGAAATATGGTCTGAAAGAAGACTTCTAAATTTCCAACCTCTTTCTTGACCAAAAAAATTTTAATCCTGGGGCGGGGGTGGGGGTGAATAAAAAACTAAATGGACGTTTGCTGATTAATCCCTTGTTCAAAAAGGTTCTCTCGGATTCCGAGTACCAAGAAACCTGAAGTAGGGCTCATATCAATCTGACAATCTGACCTTTTTTTTTCTTTGCACATAAGAAGCTCCAGTAAAATCGTTTTGACCATTTTGATGGATTCTACTAGAATCGCGTTTTTTTTCTTGCCAAGGGGTACCGAGGAAAAAAGTCTGAGGCCCAGCAAAACAATCCGATCACTCCCCTTCCCCCTGAAAGTAATGGGCTTTTTAGTACGTTTGCTGATTAGGTCATTTGCATTAAATACGCCACTGCCCCTCCCCTATTCTAAAGTAAATCAAATTTCGCAGCTAATTAGTACATAATTATAATTTTTTTTTTTCAGATAAATGAAAATACAATGTTATTTGTTTCTTCTGTTATTGAAGGAATTAATTTACATTTTTCTTCGCAAGATTTTGTTTCCTTCGTAAACTAGCCAAAAATAATTTCATTATTAGGTACCTAGTAATCATCACTCAGTAATACAAATTTTATACTTCTATTCCATTGCACATTTATACGTGTTAAGGAGAAAAAAAAATGGTGGGTCACTTTTTACGGAATAACATCTGTCTCTTTGAAAACTGTCTGGCATTGTTTCTTTTATTAGCGCTCAGCATTCCTTACTTACCTAATGAAGTTGGCAAAAACTGATTCAAGAATGTTTGTCTCCATGTCCCTTCTGAGAATTGGTTTGTATTTTGTGTGTATGCTGAGTAACGCGAAGTGAAAGTGAACGTGATCCTCAGTAACGTAAATAGAAAGTTCTTCGGGTGTGGGGGGGGGATAGATAAAATTTCTATAAGTCAAATAGTAGCAAATTTACAACATTTTGCTAAAATATTGACTTGATAAGACAAAAATCTCAAGTATGTTAGTTAACAAGCTATAGATAATTTTACGTTCAGCATTTTCACTCGACAAGCAAAAAAATGAATTAAAAAATAAGGAAAGTTTTGGGCCTAAGATTTTACTTGACATGCTTTAAAATTTTACTTTTCCCTCGGCTCGTTATTTGAATTATTGGTGGATTTTACACTCAACATTTTCACTCGACAAGCAAAAAAATAAATTAAAAAATAAGGAAGGTTTGGGGTCTAAAATTTTACTTGACATTCTTTAAAATTTTACTTTTCCCCCGGCTCATTATTTGAATTATTGGTAGATCTCACTGTTCAACCCTTCCTTACATTACGATATTAATAATTAGAATAATGACTATGTAATGCTAAAATCATTTCTTGTTTCCTAGACGTCCATAAAAGTTTACAAACACTTGAACTAGTTCTATTACCTCATTGGAGTAATATCTGTCTTGATCAGAAGCTTGATTTGAAGCAAATGCTGTGACGATATTCATGAAGGTATTTTTATCCAATAAGAATTCCTGATGGAAAAATTTATCTCGTAACTTGTATTCATCCCACTGTCCGGTTGCATTTTGGTATCTGGAGCATTAAAAAAAAACACAAAAAAAAACTTCAATGTAGCAGAAATGCGTTAAAAAAAATTGATTTATCAGCCTCTTTAAATTTGAAAAGTAATTCGAGGAGGACGCTAACGATATTAACAGCCCTATCCATGACAGAAAATAATTGATAACTGAAATACATGGAGGGTTCACTTCACCTAAAATTTAAATCTGAAAAGTGACCGTTTTCATTTTAGTAATATTTCACCTTCTTTGGACCTCTTCAGAGGAGTCCGTTTCAAGCAGAACATAATCTGTGAGAAAAAATTGAAATTTTTGTTCTCATTCCCTTTTTTCTTAGCTACACAACGGGTCGAATAACGTCTCTTAGAATTGCTTCTATTATTGTGACGAGGATGATGACGATGAACTTATAGGTACGTGAGTGATCCAGCTCTATTTTTTGTGTCTTCATGAACATGTGAAACATATCCATCTTTATCTTGGATGGGGATTCCACAATATGTGGCAGTTTCTATAAAAAGTGGTAACTTTGTCAAACTGACAAATTTTGAGTGAAGGATAAGAGGTAATAGAGGAATGAATGCCCATTCCAACGAGCTATTGGCGAGATCTGTAGCGTTTTTTGTTGCGCAGATCCAAGGGGTCAAAGATGAGTGTAACAAGAATGCGCGAAAACGAGTTTTCGAAAAGAACGCGTCTAAAGTTAGACACACCTTTTTCTCCCACTCCTTCAAGCGGCCGTAACTCGCTGCGGAGTCACGTTACCAGCCTCGATGAGGGCTTGTTGGAAAGGTAATTTTTCGCTCTTCTCCATGGTAACAGTTCAGAACATCGAATTTATTAGTGAGCTCCAAAAAATTGCGAAGAAGCGAACGCAGACATTCGCATTCTTTTCTCATTCCTTTCATAATTCTCTTTTGTTCTCTCCCGCTTCTCACTCACGCGCGTAAATTTTGTCTCATTGTTATTACGATGCTTTTCTATAGAAATCAACCAAAATCTCAAAATTGATTTTTTGACCAAAAAATTTTGTTTTTCTTTTTTCGCGTTTTCCAAGACTTTGATTGATCGACAAAGTTACCCCTTTTCATAGAAACTGCCACAATTTATAAAATATTCAATTTTTGGTTGAAATTAAAGTATACAAAGAAGAGTGTGGAGGTTCCCTTAGATGCAACCATAAATCTATTTCAGTGTAAAAATTTAAAAACTAATTTTCAATATCGTAATTTTTTCAACATTTTTCTTTTTTCCTCATTATATGTATGTGTGAAGTTGGGTTAATTGAACTTAGTTTGTAGGTAGTTCACTGTATCTGTTCTTCAGGTTTTCAAACTTTATTTACATGGAAGGATAATTGTGACCTTTTACCTTGAGTATTCGGACTTTGTCCTCAGGGGTGGAGGAGTCAACGACCGTTACAAAGCAATTATACTATCACGGTTTCTTCTAGATTATAAACTGCTCAAGACAAAGGCCTCAAGCTGCATTTGTATCGAAAGTTCAGTAATCTCATAGTCACGAAACAATAGTCCAGAAAAGTTATTGAACACTCTGTGTATATAAATAAGAATGCCAGTCCACTATGTTCGTAATTTAAGTTCAATGAACCTAAACTTTAAAACTTTTCTTGACCAGTATTTGTCTGCTTAATATTGTGTGTATATTGAGGAGGTCATTAAATGCTCTGTGTGACTGCCTTTTTCGGACTTATTGTAGTTTGTATTCTGAAACTGATTAAGTTTTGTCTAACATGCACCAGTCCTAACGCTTTGATATACGGATAGCTACATGTTAATGTGTACCATTTTGAAAAGTGACCTAGTAATTTTATGATTTCTGAGCCGTACAAATTAGTACACTTACGGTACCAATCCTCGAACTATGCTATGCAGAACACGACCAGCTACACTCTCGTATTCCACTACAGTTCTCGAGTCAAGTTCCTCATCATACCCATCCACATAATCAGTTTCTGCAGGTGTCAACTTGTAGAATTCACACATTGTACGACCTGAAATGTTGAATATTTTCTGATTAATTCATAGTGTGTATCACCTCTCCCTCTCCTCCAGTTCATAGCAAAGTCATTATGCTTTGTATAGTTTTTTCTTCTGTTCTTCTTTTCTTTTTTCCCTTATAAAGAACCGTTTGGTTGCTCTACCCTACAGACACAATAAATATTGAACTAAACCATATCAGTGTTGTAATATTAGATTAAACATCGGGTACTAGTTCAATAGCTAACCTATCCTAGTGAACACAGTGACTGCAGTATTAATCAATGTGGAAGATAGCACGCCCTGTAACCTCCCGCCAGTTCGAACGAACAAGGCACTGCAATCGTTGGATGTGTTACGACCAGATAAAAAACTGATCCTGTTGTGTGCACGTCGTGAAACACGTGGCTAGTAAGCAAACTGCAGTTGCACAGTCTTCGGCATAGAGAAGGAAAACTTTAACGTCACAAAACCGTAGGGAAAGAAATGGCAAACTACCTCGACTAACTTGCTAGGAAAGGCGTGTGCCAGGAACCGCGGTCCGCCTATGTCAGTACTAAGCCTAGTTGAAGGTCAATATTCTATTGGAATCTTACCAATTATGTTTGGTAAATGCTCCTTGTACACCAGAATTTGGTACATCGCAATGAAAATTTTCCTTGCTTTGTGGAATAATTGTTCGTCCGACCAGTGTGGATTGATCTTTTGTAAACGTACAGCTATGTCATTGTGCATTCTCAGAAACAGGATTGATATGGATGTTATTTCTGGATTCTGCATTACTCGTGTATCTCCTGCAAAACAAATAACACTATTAAAGAGGGTATCAAATCACTGTCTTAATCGTTTTCCAACACTAAGAATGAACTCGATTTTTTTGACGGGTATGCCAAGTGTTTCAGCACATCATGATTCTCTTAAACCAGGTATGCAAGCAGTTTTCCCTGATAATGTGTAGATATGTTTGCCTGCTCTTATATTTGAAGGGGCAAAGATACAATTTAATGTTTTTGACACGTACGCAGGTGATTAGAAGCGGCAATATTTTTTGCTGACATGGTCTGTATTTTTGTTTTTAAATCTATTTATGTATTTATTTAAATTATAGACAGGTGATTTGTGTGTGTGTAATTAATTCAAAAATTTAATTTGTTCAGTTAATTACTACAAAGTACAGTATTGCTGTCTTGTCTTCAGTTTGTTCACATGCACAAACAGCGTACACAGGTAGTGGCCACCAAAAATGTAACAACGGTCAACAACAAATGGTAACAGCTGTACTACGTTGTGAATATTTAAATGCGTTCTTAAGTTGCTATTTTGTAATTTGCTCCATGGCCGAGTAGTTACAGGCAATCACTGCATTTTAGTCAACTGTTTCAATAGATGCGGGTTTGATTCCCCGATATAAAATTACTGGCCAGCAATTTTTTCATGTAAAAACGCTTTACATTGAGGGACGTTTACTTTTCATGCTGGGTTCATTAGCACTCAACGCATGAATGATAGGCGCTCCTTGTCGTCCATAAAACACCAACATAAATATTGCCTTTCTGATCAAGTAGTATAAAAAACATGTTACTGCAATGTTACGCAGACTTTGTATTTTTCAGTTCACCCCACTATGTTATCTATTGCAAAGTAAAGGGTCATATAGCATCCCCTCTCCTAATCTTGGATCCCAAGAACTCATCAATCAATATATGTTATTGTTCGGTTTCTTAACTCCATGCTGCCATTTCGAAGAACGGCGTTTTGATTTTGTGCCCCTAATGGAGGCCGGATACAAAATCTGACAAGATATTCGAAGCAGTAACCCCTGAAACCTCTATATTGATACGTGTCTCGATTTCCTAAATAAAGCGACTTTGTCCTATTGAAAGGTGAAAATTTCGTAACAAAGCTCCAGTTGAATTTGTTATCAGAGCTTGGCATGTATTCTGATACAGTCAGTGCGCGTATACAGACCAATATTAAAACAAGATCCAAGAAGTTCCGGTTTAATTCCACCCAATGGGCAATTGATGCCAGACGTTATCTCAGGATACGAATGCTCCAACTCGTTATCTTTAGTTTTCAACAAACCGCCCTCGTGTGTCCTGATGTCGTCCATGAAATCTTCCCGTGCTGTGTACAAGATGGAGAGATCAAGATACGATGTAGCATGATTAATCTGGAACACGCAGAAATATTTTTGATACTCGATAGCTATGACTCTGACAAGTGCACAGAGATATGAAGGGGAATATATCTTACTGGAGCACATGGTGTCATTTTGCAACCCTTCATCTCTGTGTTTGTTGAACGTGTTTGTTCCAAACAAGTGACGTTGAAGTTTTTGTAAAATTTATCATCTTCTGGTATTATCACTGGTAAACATTTGTCTACATTCATGTCCGGATCTGGTTTTTTGTCCTTACAGCAGAACACTGAAAAGTTCAGGAAGGCTTGTCGTTAATTACTCACTCGCAATTAATACGCTTTATACCCGTGAATATTATAGTTTTCCCCTCAGAATCGTCTAGAAAATAAGTACCTAAGTTACTGTAATATATTGGGAACATTACCTGTTATATCTGTCAGACCTAGTGGTTTTTGAAAAGTTACATCATGAGTTATAAATTGTCCTAGACCAGCACACAGCATATTTATGTTGCTCGTGTATATTTCATTTTCAGGTAGTACCGTAGTTCTAATCAGTCTCGCCAATGGTAAATCTGATCCATCGGAAGCTTTTCTGAGAGCGCATTTACCTAGGAATGGATCAGAACAAGTTTTCTGCAGGAGCTGTTGGTGAGTAAACTTTGGAAAATATTCTAAGAACTACTAAGTGTTGAAGCATAAGCTACATTAAGTTCGTGTTTCAATAGATTTTTCAAGGCGAACATGTTACACTGAACATTACCTAATGCGTTCGTAAGATCAGGGAAGTACAAGAGTGACTTCCTTGTAGACGGGAGGAAAGGACAGAAATCCTAATTTTACCCACTAAAAAGAAAAATGTTGCCAAATTATACATCTTTTGAAATCACCGAGTAAAAAAAAAGTGTCAGCACTTTTAAAACTCTGTGCCAACTGGTGATTCGATTTTGGCCAACGGAGTCGATTTTAACAAATAGCCAATTTTGGAAGACGTTTGGGTGAGGTTCTCCATCACACCTTTTATTTTAGTGCGCCCTCACTACAAAGGAACACCCTACCTTATACTTGTAAGACTAGACCCCTTCAAATTGTTTTGGAAGGCCAGTCAACTCATATCCACGTGCTTCTGAATACTGTCCTGTATAATATACATGGTAGACTGTGATCACACCTTATTATACTCGTAGAGGGCTCACAGCCGTATTTCTGTGTAGCTCACCCAAGGGCCAATTATTGAAAACCCTCTCCTTAAAATTGTTCAATTTTTTCAGAGAAGTTAAATTCATTTTTATTTTCATTTTTTCTTCTTTCCGGTTTTTGTTCAGTGTTTTTGGGCTCCAAGTCATCTGAAAGATTAAAAATGACCGGCCCAGAAATACACCTAAAGTAACCAAATCTGGTATCAAAATTGACCAATAAGACCGCAAAAACCAAAAATGACCGAAAACGATCAGATTTACCTTGTAGCTGGTTGAGTTGTGGAAAAATTAAAGAACACCAAGTCTGATCATAAATGACTAAAAATGACAGAATTTGACGCGTGTGCCAAATTTTTCAACGTCTTATCAAATTTGAAAAAAATTGACCGAAAAACACTTGAGAAAAAGTAACCGCGAAAAAAACCAAATTCGATCAAAATCGGCACATGAGAAACCTAGGAAAATTTGAATTTAGCTCCGGCTTCGGCTAAAATTCTTGAAACTGGATCCTGCTTCGGTGAATAATTTTTTCTAAGCTCGGTTTCGGGGTCCGCAAATAAGTTCTTTCAGGCCCCGGCTTCAGCTCTGGCAAAAATTTCTTGATGGCTCCACTTCCAGTTTCACCAAAATATGGTTTTGGCTCCGACTCCTATTATTTTCAAGAGGAGAGGATGTGAGTAGAAAAATACAGTTTTTGGCGCACTTGATTGACATGTCAAAGTCACCGATTTATGATGTAGAGCTTAATGAACTTTTTCAGGGTTAAGCTACAAATACACACAACTACAAAAAGATGTAGGTTAAAAACACTCAGTTGTTCAGCAAAGGTTAACGAACCTTGTGAAAATGGTCAGTGAACCCTGTATTGGGATATATGTTCAGCGGTGGAAGGGGGTAGGGTAGGATGAATTATAGCTCTGCAGTTAGGTTCAAAATAGTTAGTTGATCTGCAAAAAGTCGATCAATTTTATAGATAAGGTCAATGAACCCGAGAGAAAGTCAATGGACTCTGCATAATAAGTCAGTGAACTCAGTGGACCAAAAATTGAATTTCTCCACGACTTGCTTCCAAGGGTCGACCTCGGCGCTGGCTCTGGCAAATATTTTTTTCTGGGTTCCGGCCTCTGCTTCCCTGAAAAATTATTGGCTCTGGAGCTCTGAGTTCTGGCTTCGGGTCCATCAAACGCGGGCTGTTATCAAGTACACTGAACATAATCGAAAAACTGCCTGAAAATGAATAAAAGTGGACCATGGATGGTCTGAACCGATCAAAAACTACCAAGTTTAACGAAAAGTGTGACAAAAAACAATTAAAAATCTCCTGAAAATACCAAATAATATTATATGTTACTCAAAAAGCGATGGAAAAGGGTTTAACCTGATAAAAATTGATCAAAAAGGACTTGGAGTGATCTAAACTAATCATGATCAAAAACAACAGGATCCGACCAAATCTGATAAGAAAAATTATCAAAAACCACTGATAACTAAAAGATTAAATGCAATCTATTTTAAGTACTTAGTGCTAAAAATCTTTAAAAATGTCCCAATCCAGTCAAAAATGACTTGTACCAACACTAACCAAGATCGATCAAAATTGATCAAATACAACAAAAACAACCAAATTTAACTGAAAATAAACAAAAAAGGATAAAAAGTAAATCTAAATCATGCAAACGTAATTGAAAAGGACAAATTGTGATAGAAAACAACCATGTCTGAGTACGTTTTATGAAAAGTTAAAGCAATCAAAAACCATTAAATATGACCAATGTTTACTGTAAAGGATTAAATGTAATCTAAATATTCGAAACATACCCAAAAATGATCAAGACTTACTAAAAATTTTCAAGTACTGCCTAAAATACAAAAAACTACGAAACCAGTCAGTCAGTCACTCAGTTTTAGTCACAGTCAGACCTGCGAGCTCTGCTAGTGCATCATCCTGCAGACAAGCCTGCAATCACAGGAGAGCATTTTCATGTCTTTGATTCGCGGACTGAGCCGACATGAGAATGTCATCGTGCCTGTCTGTCTGTAGACAGTCCAGACAGTCGTGTCAGTCAGTCATTGTTATTATTATTATTATTTTTTTGGTAAAGCTTCAACGTAACGCTGTTTTCCGTTGTATGCCAAAGTAAAAACGTAAAAATGTCAAAAAACAATTTTAACAAAAATCGACAAAAAAAATACTTAAAACTAAAGGCAATCGAAGATGGCCAAATCAGCCGAAAAATAAGACGAATAACCTGAAATTAATTGCATTATATAGGACTAAAATGGACAAAAATGGTCAAATTTGATCAGATCTCATAGAATAAAAAAAAAAATAATAATAATTCATAACCATCTAAACTGACCAAAACTGAGGAAAATCCTAGCAAAAGATTAATCAAAAATGAACGAAAACAACCTAATTTCTTCGAAATGACCAACTCTGAGCAAGCCTATTAATCTGTCCAAACCCGACCAAAATTTATTGTAAAGAATCGAACGCAGCCTATACCAAACAAAATAACTAAAAAATAACCAAATTTAGCCACAAGTGATGACCTATTTGATGAGGAACGACTGATTTGGGCTAAGATTGACCAAACAAAAACCGCATAAGTACCATCAAAAACGGCCAAAAAAATGAGAAAAAATCACCACAAATGACCTTGCCTGATGTAAAAAAAAAAAAATCAAACCGACATTGACCCCATCGAACCTTACATACGCCCTCCAAACGTGATCAAATCAGCAAAAAATGAACAAATTGGACAAAAATCTACCAAATTTTAGCAAAGCTGTCCAGTATTGACAGAGAATGACCAAGAATTACCCAAACCAAACACAAAGCTGAGTTCGGACTAAAATCAAAAATCCCCCCTTCCCATCAATTAGAAAACCTTGAGTTATCTTTTTGGTTTTTTTGTTTCTCCCCATCGTCTATTTCTCCCTCATTTTTAAAGGCGCCCTTCCCGACCAAGCGTCCTGAGATCATATTGTTCCTTCTTAGCCCTTCGTCTACATTCAACTCTGAATTGGCGTTTAACAACTTATGATCTAGGCAAATAATCGAACTTTGTTACATTGTATTGCGTTTTTTTATAGTATAGGTGTCAGTTTTACCATCTGAATATTCTGCTGGTAACAGTCTGTTGTATGGAAGTTCAGCTTGACCAGCGTAAGGGTACTTCAGATTATTGCAAGTTCCGTCGGCTGAATAGAAAAGTTTCTTTTCTGGGTCACATTTCTTGATCTCCGGATCGCATAAATCTTCAGGTTTTGGTATGGCAGATCTGCGGATGAGAACCTGAGATCTTATTGTGATTTATCAGGTGTTCTGAGAATGAGCGGTTGTAAGATCCAAATTCTTGGATGTGAGGAGATTTTTACCATGATTTAAGGAACATCAGAAATTCATCTTCTGTGATTTAATAACCTACTCAAGGTGACCAGTCCACTTTTGTCGTTCATAGTTATTTAGTGTTGTGTACCAGGACTTTTCAAGCTTGAGAGTGTGAGAGAAAAATCGAGGCTTATTCAACAGAGTGGTCCAAGTTGCACTCCCAGGGGCATAACGTGTTCTAATGCACGTAAAAACACCCCAGCCAAAATTTTTTCGAAATCAAAAAATCTTAAGGATTCGAACAGTGGGGGTGACGTTTAACATCGCATTCCCCACAAGAAAAGTAACGATTCGACTATAAAAATTCGTAAAAATTGAGTTTGATTCAAAAATTCGGTCTGAGTCCAAGAAATTATTTGTCTCAATAATATACAAACTGAGTATCCGCCTCAAACTTTGCGAAACAATGTTTAAAGATCAATGACCTCGTTTAGATTTTATGTAAAAAGTGAATTTGAAAGATTATATGGCTCATGGTACCCGATCAGATATGCTCAACGTGTAAAATCCTTTTAACGTAGAGTGCGCATTAAATCCATTATTGAAGTCACTTTTCTCTTCCAACCTCTTCTAAGGTTCAGCAGAACCTAAGATTGACCATTGATTTCTTCAAATATGTCAAATATAGAGTTTATCAGGTCGGAAATTACATTTCCGGGGTCGTTTTGGCCCTAGCTCCCTCCCACATTGATTCACGGGGGGCTGAAACGTGAAATACTCGAATTTACTGATAATATTGGCGTGTCGAAGAATACAATACTCACCGTGCTATTTGAATAAATAAGAAATTACAGAAATATTCAACTGAATAGCCCCCATGGATCAATGTGAGTGAATCTTAGGTCCAAATCAACCCCGGAAATATAATCGCCACCTCAGAAACTCTATATTTGATTGTATTTGAAGTACGTAATGGTCAATTTTAGATTCTATCGTCTCTTTAGTAAAGAATTTTGGATGGAAAATGACCTCAATAATGGATTGAATGCACCCTAAAACTACGCAAACAAGTTATAAAGGTCCAAAATGGACCGACGATAAAGCTGTCAAAAAGACTCCCATTGGTGGTCTAAAAATTTCCATTTAATTATTCCACCGTTAAACTGACTTTCATTACTCTATCACTGAAGGTCTGTCATTGGACTACCATTGAGTCGTAATGATTCGCCACCAAACCTACCTTTATCAGTTTATAATTACAAGTCTACCATTGGACTATCAATCGATATTCCGCTACTAAAGTCACCTTCATTAGTCTGCAATTTTAGATCCGTCATAGGACCAATCATAAGCCTTGACACTCAGCCTCTAAACCAACCTACTAAGTTGCCAATTGTCATAGACTTACATTGGACCCCCATAAAATGTCTATAGTGATGTAAAATGGACCAGAAATAGACGGCGGACCATTAAAACCCGATATTTGGAGTCCATATTCAGACTTTTTGAAACCCTTTAAATAAATAGACGTCCAGGGGTAAAGACGATCTGGTTCAACGGGGTAATCCTTTGTTAAGCTTTGCCTCCACCGCGCAACCCCGCAAAATTTTTTAATTTTGAAAAAATTTTGGCTTGCGTGTTTTTGAATATACTAGAACACTTTGAGCCCCTGGGAGCGCAACTTTCTGAAAAGAAGCCTATTCTTGGACCACCCTAGATTACATAGTTTCAAATCTTATATAAATAAATTAATAATCGCTTTCTTCTGTGCAACGTGAAAAATTTGATAAGCTAGGTACTTACGATTGAATATCTATAGGTCTTGGTGGTGCTGTACCTACGACAAAGCAAACAATGCCGTTGAATAGAAATATAGTTTTGAAAAAAATTCAACTTAACTAACTTGGTGGGAATAACTGAATTGAAAATGAGGTTTAAGTTTTGTAAAGCCGAATTGAATAGAGGAATACCTTGTCCTCGGGCTTCAGGAGATGCATACGATCCACGCGATCCATGGGCAACATCAAAATTACCTTTCAAGAATACACAAAAAATGAAAATAATTTGAAGACGTTCCATGTTTGGTACCCTTCATTCACCTGTAGTTGGCTGGTAACTAATATCTGCCAAAATTTTGATAGATGGTATTTTCGATCGTGTTTCTCATCATGGTCTTACTAGTCAAATGTATAAATAGAGTGGTAGGGTACCGCAGAAACGGATTGACTGTGACTGTATAAATATCTACTATTTGATGATATTTTTGTGTACATAAGTACCCGAATGATTGATTTATTCTGCTGTCTCTGTAATGATGCGTAAATAAATCTTTATTATAATGAAGCTACCTCTACGGATTCGTAGTGTAACCACTTCCTATGAAGAGGGAGGGGAGCAACGTGGGTTGAAAAATTTCATACGTAAGTTTGGAGAATAAAAAAACAAAAAAACTCACAAAACGCGCAGTCTGTTATATTACCGATCAATCGATTATTCTGTTATTTTCAATTAGTCCTAATAAGTTCGAGAGTAGTCTTTTAAAAACTTCGATGAAGCTAGGAATAGTTTTGAAACGAGTCTTGAAGCTCCTTAGAAATGAGAGAAACATGTTCCAAAGTCATAAAAAGCTCTAACCAATCAAAAATCGATGACAATTCTCAAAATAAAAGACCTAGAAACCTTTGTTTCGATATTTCAAATCCAAGCCACTATTGCGAATTTGAAGCATAAAAAATTTTCATTTTGTGGCTTACATCGAATACTTCCATTTCGCACGATGTTCGGGTTCAGAGAAGCAAACAAGCGAAAAATTGTTGTTCGATATCTTTTTCTTAGAAAGAGAAATGTTGATAGATTCCTAGCCCCTATTCGGGGAAGAACGGATTTTTGATTTTCGAAGAAACAGGACTTCACCATTTTGAGATCCTGCTGTGTTCCTTCTTCAGATGCTTGTACATTAAAAAGGTACCTACAGTGTATATTTCCGCTGTTTATCTCTAATTGTTCTGAAATTTCGATTACATTTTGTTCCTTGCTCTTGCACCCTCTGCCTTATATTTAGGATTAGATTTCCAACAGAAAATAAGTTTTTAAAAAAATTATAAAGTGGAGTTACTGGTGCAGTATATATCTATCAATCTATCACATGTTTCCAAGTTATTAACTTCTAATTTACCTACCTCTTCTGTGGAATATTTGTCTCGGTAATCACATGTTTGGAAGGTGTATGATTCAATAATATTGGCGAACATATTTTTGTCAAAGAACAATGACGCATTGAAGTACCTATTTCTTAAGTAATAAGTATCTTGCTTCCTTTCTGAGTTTCGATACCTATAAATTTGAGGAAATTGAAAATTAAGTCATATTGAGTAAGTGAGGCAACCCTCTCCTCGCGAACGTACATGTTTGTATAAATTGTCCTGCCCGGCTACTTTCTGTGCAGCACGATGCGAACGTTTCACAAAGGTCTTTTGTCTCCTGCATTCCTGTACATCCGGCACGTGATCTTTTCAAAATCACGTTTTTCTTCTTCTTTGTATTCTCATAACTCACACTCCTTTTTCTACATCGATCGGCCAGGTAGGACGTCAGTTTAGTCGGTATTTTAGACCATTAGTCAGCATTTTGGCAAACCTGAAAATTCTAAATTCACCCCAATTTTGTAAACTCGTTGTCTACTGAACTGGAAAACCAAAAACTGAAAACTACCAGGGAACTCGGAAGGACTCATTATCTAATTTTTGAGAACTAATTTTCAGTTATTCACGGTTTTCGATTATTTTCATAATAAACTAGAAGACCCGTGCTGCTCCGTAGCATTAGTTATAGATTGAAAGGTCTTGATCTACTGAGTGTTCTTAGAGCAAAACAAATTCCTTACCTCAATTAGAACCTGAGATATAGATCTTTGAGTCAAGAAAAATCTTGAAAATATCAAAAGTCAAGTTGAATGTCCACTCACAACTGTCCTCAGACTCAACCGATTTGAGTGGTCAAAAGCTCAAATGAAGGGTCGTGATCCACTGAGTGTTCTTAGACAAAAATGAACATTGATACATTAATTAAGAACCTGAGGTATTGTTGTTTGGGTGGAGGAAAAGCTTGGAAAAATCATAAATTAAGTTGCATTTGAGTATAACTTGAGTAAGGTCAAAGTTAAGTGAATTCCAATACTTGATGACGTATGTACATATAAATACCTTTCATTTAAAAAAATGAAGCAAATCGGCTGGATAGAATGGCCGGACGAACTCGTAATAGTTTTCATAAATTTTTTAAATATTATATAGGTTTCATATGGTTTTAATTTTATTTCGATAAAATACATTTTCGAATTTTTGAGGGCCGTTCCGTCAAATTGAAGAACTGGGTGAACAGGTACACCTTGACATCTTAAAATGACTATATTTTGTAAATTTCAGAATCTTCCCGCTTATTCAGTAAATTTTGAAGATCCAAAATCGCACTGAAAGTTACATGTTTCACAGTTTCCCATGAAAGATGAATGATAAAGATGAGTCGAGAAGATTAAGGTATCATAATCTCCCAAGTGTACCCAGTATTACGATTCACAACGCTCTCACCACGAAATTTTCAATATTATAAAAGAGAAATGTCCTTCAAGTACTATACATGGTCAGTCTCCAGTCTTCTTTTGTTTCTTTCCTTCAAATTTCAACCCTCCCCCCTCTCCCAACGATAGGACTTGCGACGCCCTTTGTCGATACCCATATTCCTTTTGATGCAATTTTCCATTAAAAGTATGAGACCATCTAAGCTTTGGTGTTATAGAAAACTACGCCATCAGTGGTTGATGATGTCCTCTTTATTTCCAATACTTTTTTTTTTTCATACTTTCTTCAGAAGTTAACAACTTATGTTTCGAAAACAAGATCATAAATTTTTTTCACGACCAATTTTTTAGGAAGGAAGAAAGCAATATATTTGAAAACAGTAGATTGCAAAACTATGACTTCGAAGTAATAAGTTATTTTTTCACTGCTGTAATAATAACCCCTACTTCTTTCCCCATATCGCCGACAATAGAAAAGGGAAAGAATAAATAATCGTTATCTAAATGCCATAAACACTTGAATAAAGAAGTCGTTATCTAAATGCCATAAACAATTGAAGAAAGAAGTGAGTGGTTACATTTTGTAGCTAGTGATGGGCCAGTAAAATGTAAAAAAAAAAATTTTTAAAAATGGTACAACTTTTTCAATATTTTCCAACAATTGTTTTTTGCCATAAAACTGAATGTTTGATCTACTTTTCATGTAAAAAACCCACCCAGCTCATTTGTAGTATAAATACTCTAATACATACTAAAAACAGCTGGATATTTGTCTCAGTATGATTTGTAAGTAATGAATGAATTACGTTAATTCTGCCATAAAAAATGACTCAATATTTCGCATACCCGGTGCGGATACTTGAGGAAGGCAGTGAGAGCAGTTGCCTCTCGGGCAAAAAGAAATTCATTCAAGAATTTTTCAGCAGCCTGTAGCCAACAAATGTTAATTAAATCTCGATCTCGATGCATTAAAAATCTGCTACCCCCCCACCCCCTCCAAAAAAACACTAGTAATTTACCAACTATAGAAATCAGAAAATCGCAAGAGTAGATCTGTTACCTCAAGATATAGTCAGAACAGATGACAGAAAGCCAGTCACCTCAGGAGGCAGCTAGCTTGTCAACCAGCCTGTTGGACGTGCCGACTGAGAATCTATAGTGTTGACAATTTTCCCAATTTCTCATAATTTTGCGGCATTGGATTCACATCAGTAGTAAAAACTGGAGCTCAGAGCATTCAGTTAAAAAAGATTCTAGGAAAACTTGGTTAGGGAAGGGAAACAAAAGTGGAAAGAAAATTTGAAAAGAAGAACCTGAAAGAATGAAAACATACATAATTTTTTTGAGTATATTGTACGAAGACTTACCCCAAGGAAGACTCTTCTTAAATTCTACACTTGTCTTGAAGAATCTTGAGGAGTCAAAGATTCTCACCAAGTCTAAGTCTGAAAGTCTTCATCAAGCCTTGAAGAGTCTTAGCAATGCTGAATTCGGTCTGAAAGGTTTTTTATAGTCTTAAGCGAATTGGATGGGAGGGGGGATTTCAAAGTATTTCGATCTTTCTAAGCAGATTTAACAGCCTTAAAGAGTCTTAAGCAAGTCGGGAAGAATTTCAAAGTATTTTGATCGAGTGTTGATGAGTCACAGTGCAGTTCCAGAAAAACCTCAAAGTCCAAAACAAATCTTGAACAGTCCCTGAGTCCTAAACGAGAACCATGTATGAATCCGAAGGCTGGGAGAGTCTTGATAAAGATTGATTGGTCTTTTAGTGTCTCAGCTAATCTTACGTGGTCTGAAATAAGAATGATGAAGCATTTAAGTCTCAATAATGAGTAGGCGAGTATTTCAGATTCTTGTATGTACTCATACTTCAAGAATTTATAAGAAGGTATATAAGAGCCTCAATAGTTTTAGTAACATCTTCAAGAGTGCTGATTAAGTCTGGGAGAGTCATGAAGATGAATACGCGAAGTTTAAACAGCCATAATGAATCTTGAACAAGTCTTCGGTAAAGCCTTGAAGAGATACACAGGTCTGAAGAAGAATTTTGAAAATTTTTCAATGAACTTTGAAGCGTGTCGGGTAATCTAAAGGACGACACCTACATTCCCTGGAAAAATAAGTTGAATTGTATGCTAGGAATAAATCGCCAAATGTATTAAAAATTTTGTACAAGGCAAATCCCGTGAAATGAAAATATTTTTATATTTCTCACTTGTCTACCTACTCAATTACCATCTTAGAGCATAAAAATTATCAGATTCCTGGGGGCGGGGGTGTAAAACTATTATATTATTTTCTTTCGGAATTGCCCCACCCAGTATTGCTTCTTGAATTCGCCTGTATTTTCTGATAATATTTCATCACGTTATACCTTTCAACTTTTAATTTCGCTTTACATTTCATGAATAGTGCTCATCACTACTCATAGCTCTTTCATTATAGATTCATCATGTGAAGTCGGTAGATATTTCAGCTACTCTTCTGCTTGTTATTTGTTAGTAGCTTACTCTCACTGACTTTTACTTCTGAAATTCACGGCGCGTCTATAAATGAAAGGAACTTATGGTACTATTCCTCGTATCATACTGTGAAGTATTCGCCCAGCTGATGCCTCATAACTGAGTGGAGTGATCCCTACAATATTTTTATTATATCCCGTTGTATAACCCTTTGACAACAGATATAGTTTATATTTTGCCATCGTTGCTGGTCCTATGATAATATATAATAACCAATATTATAATCTATGCAATTCGGAAGAGGCAACGTTCAAAAAACAGTTAGTTTACTATCGACTCGTGAGCATGTAAAATTTACCTAGTAAAAGTGATAATTGTTCTTTAAACACTACATGGTGATACATAGCGATGAAGATTCTTCTACTTATCTGGAATATTTTTTCATCAGACCAATGTGGATTCATTCTACACAAGTTATCAGCTATATAATTATGTACTCTAAGGTGCATGATTCCCATAGTCGTTAATTCTGGATTTTGAACCATTCGGATGTCGCCTGGAGAATATACATATATTTCAACAAGGTCAAAGGAAATAATTTTTACCGATATCTTACTAGTTATGTGTCCCACCACGTTGAGTAAGCTGTCCATGACGTGCACATACACAGTGTACCAATCTTTTACTGATCTCTTGTGGTAACATGCCTCGCGATTGTAATGCCTTGTCCATGTGAACTGGTGGGGGTTATACATATGTAGGGCGTGCTATGTTTCTACCAAAGACGTTTATACTACTACACTAGATACTCAACTTCCTATACTACTATAGTAAAATAGTCATTTTTCCCATTTAAAATACATGGTGAATTTCACTAGAAATGCCGGCGTTCAAATTTAAAAAAAATAATAAATTGAAGTGTAGCATATTGTTTTTTTTTATATTTTCCTGCTCCCAAGATATGAATGCATGGTCTTTCCAATTTTCAGATCGTTTTACCCAGGCAAAATATAATAAGCACGACTTAAAAATGACCAATTTACCATTTAAAATGCATTGGAGCCGATTTTCTATACCAGTGACACTAGCAGATGGGATACTAAAACGCGGGGTGGGTGAGAAGGGTTTATACTACTAGCAAGCTGAAGTTAGGTATCTAGTGTAGTAGTATAAACGTCTTTGGTTTCTACCTTGGTTGATACTACAGTCGCTATGTGCTCCCTAGGATGTTAGTAGGGATATTCGAATATCACTAGCTTTCTGGCGTTGGTGGAACTTGAACCCGAGACGCAAAGATTGCGAACCAGGCACGTTATCACTTGGCCATGCAGTGCATTAATTTTCAAAGGAGCAACATTTGGCATATCTACTGTATTTACCTAGTTTGAAAAGTTTCAACATTGCTTTCTATTCAGTCATACACATGAGCTGGAAATAATTTAAGTATTAAGTTCACTTATATGCCAACAAGCACAATCCCCATGTAAGCCTTTATAACATGTTCAAAAATATGATGTTTACAGTTGTTAATTCTGAATTTTAATTTACTTGAATATCACCCGAGGAGTATAATCTAACGAAGTTCCCAGAGGTTTTTTCTGCTAATTATATCACCGAGACAGATCATCCTTATTGTATAAGCTTATTACACAATTTTCTGCGCTGAACTTATTAGGTTACTTCGGGAAACGCTTTTGATAAAATATATTGATGACTACACAATTTATACCTTGGTACATGTTAATGCGGCTAATATCAATCTAATATGAAGGAACAAAAGTGATTAGTATATGCATATCAGCTTGCTGGTTCGTGAACTAGCAGTTAGTTCATATGCTTGCTAGTTACTTTTGGAAACTGGATTTCGTTGAAAAGTCAAGGTTGTGTACTAATTGATTATTTTACAAACTAGCTAGTTAGTGTGTAAAGTAATAGTTGATATGATGGAAAGTGTGTACATCGTGATGTAAATATTGTAAACTAACCGACTAGTTTACAAACGATCTGTGTTTTGCAAACTAGTTAGTTGTTATATAGAACAATTGACTATTTTACGAAATAACTTGTTAATGGGGTGGGGGGAAGGAATCTTTCACAAATTTCTAAAATAACTGACTAGTTTACAAACATTAGCTGTATAATTTATCAATTACCTAGCTGTTCTGTAAAATAACTATAGCATATAGCTATTCTGGAAACCAACTGGCAAATGAGGAAAGCAAGGAATATCTTTTAATTCTGCAAGGTTACTGGCTAGTTTGTAAACTACTGGCTACTATAAGTAGGTACCTACCTATTTTTGAAAATAACTAGCTAGTTTGGAAACTAACATAATAACCAGTTGGTTTGCATTCTTATGAGTTGATTTGTGTACTGGATCGATATAAGTTTTACATAGTAACAAGTTAGTGTTATGCTAACACATGAGTCTGCATGCTAACCAGTTTGTTTAAACATCAATCAGGTACTTAGCATAGGTACTTTTAATTTACTGCAGCATAGTGGAAGACTCTTATTGCACAGTAGCCGCATTACGTATCCCTTCAATCCTGTACACATGTAAAATTCAACATGTCTGGATAATGCGAAAAGATTCGGTTAATCCGAAGTCCGGATGATCAGAGCCTATTTTTAATATCCAGATAATCGGAACACACTACTGTACATGGAGAACGAGTAAAGATGCTCAGGCTTGCAGATGATCATTATCTTATTAGCTGAAAGGAGTATTGGATAGCTTAATATAAATACTGGACAGGAAAAGATAGAAGAAGTAAGCGAATTTTGCTATTTAGGGAGAAAGATAACATAATATGGAAGGAGTAAAAGGGATATTAGTAGCAGAACAGCCGAAGCTAAATTAGCATTTTATCGAAAAAGTAATCTTTTCAAATCTAAAATAAATCTGGAAATCAAAAAATTGTACTTGAAAACTTACGTTTGAAGTGTGTATGAATGTGAAACATGGACCATAAGAAAACCAGAAAAGAGAATAATCGAAGCTTTTGAGATGTCGTGCTGTAGGCGAATACTTAACATCAAATGGACTGATAAGGTAAGAAATGAAGAAGTACTTAACCGAGTAAGAGGTAAAATGAATATTTGGGATTGTCTGAAGAGAAGGAGAGATAAACTTATGGGGCATAACTTGAGGCACCGAGAAATAATATCACTGCTGTTCGAAGAAGAGTGGAAGGAAAGAATTGAGTAGGTCGGCAAAGATTCCAGTATATTCAACAGATAATCAACAATGTCAAATGTCGTGTGCATCGCTAAGGGTGTTGTAAATTTGTACTTGCATAGCGTATTGCTAGTAGTGTGTGGTTTAATATATTATTTTCTTTTCGAGTAGATGAGTAGCTAAGTACACCCATCCTAGGAATATCAGTCTGATATTTTACATTTTATGATGAGTCCAAGTCTTTGTAATGAATCTCAAAGATATAAATATCTTTGAATTTTATAACACCGAGGATTCAGTATTGAACATAATAGGGGTAATTTCGGCCACATTTATCCAATTCCTGATCAAAAATAAATGAAGTCATACTGCATTACTTCATGCATGTAAATGTATTCCGTTTCGATGTACAATAGATTAAAAATTATGTATTATTTATAACAGATTTTTCAGTTCATTCTGATAAACTCGGCTGAAACTACACTTAATAATTTAAAAAATGAATTTTAATTCATGAACTACTTTAACAGTGATAATTTAATAATAGTAGGTAATAATAATAATAATAATAATTTATTTTTATTTATTCACTCACTGATTTTAAATTAAATTAAGTAATTTAAATCTTTATTGAAATTAAATCACTAAGTACAACATTTAACAATTTTATTTATAAAACTATATAAGTTCCGCCAGAATAACCCTGACTTGAATAATTACCGCTGCAGTTCCTGATTTGGTAATATTCAGCAACAGGCGCGGATCGAGACGACCATTTTGGAGAGGGAAATGGCAGAGGGGAAAGCGCGCAGAGCGCTCGGAAATTTTTTTGCTGCTCCTTCTTAGGTTTCTCCTACCTCCCCCGCATTTTTTCCCTAATTTCCCCGCAAATTTTCCCTTTTTGTGGTTTGAATGAGGGAATCCCCCCCCCCGTGGATCCGCGCCTGCCAGCAAAATGATTCGAAGGTATCCATTTAAGACCTCGGATCATGAAACTGGACCCACGAATTCCTCAACAGTTTTTAAATAATGCCAGGTTTATTCTTGAGAT
Source organism: Acanthococcus lagerstroemiae (assembly GCA_031841125.1). Lineage (NCBI taxonomy): Eukaryota > Metazoa > Arthropoda > Insecta > Hemiptera > Eriococcidae > Acanthococcus > Acanthococcus lagerstroemiae. The sequence continues at coordinate 28,939,381 of CM063114.1, forward strand.
TTGATCGCATCGAACTAGCGGATTCCTGCAGAAGTAATGCAGATGTTTACTCTTAATCATTTATAGATCGCATTGGCTATTTTATGTTGGTAACTATGTCTTCTCCTTTTCCAAGTGTACAAAAAATCATATTGTGTAATTATTATCAGAGTGATGCGAGAATGCAACTTGATTTTTGTAAATGAAATATTACTAAAATGGACTTACGCCTTTGATGCGACTAGAAAAGCGTTCTTGGGTACGTATTCAAGTCCCGGGGTTATGGTGCATAATATTTGAGCAAATGTCGCATTTCTTAGAAACGTCAATTGAGCTGGAACATAAAATATAATAGCATGAATAACTGCAGAACACACAATACCTGCTACATCGTCTAAGATTGCTATAATGAAAATTACTTAAGCAGATTCTTTAATTCAGCTAAACCAAATATAGCAGATTTATAGAAGTGTAAATGTCTTTTATTGTCTCATATCAGCTGATGGGATGAATATTCTGTAGTGCGGATGGAACGGTTTGTGTTTTTATATTTTTGAAATGCCTTCTTACTCGTTTATGTACGAGTATAAGCTATAATTTCTGGATCCTCTAACCTAACAGTGTTTAAGTCGGCTGTCTATTGCTTATTTTAAAATGCAGGTAATCAATATAATTGGCTCTATTATTGCTAAATAATTTTCTTTTCAGTACAAAAGCCACGGTTGAGAAATATTGATTCATAGAGATAGTCATGTTACTTAAGTAATTTTGAACCCTCCTCTTTCCTGTGAATGGACCAAGTGCGTCTTGGCGGACGTTGGCAGTCGCGGTTTCTGACATTCTGACGCGGGACTCTGCTGGGCAGGTTACTGGAGGTAGTTTGCCGTTGCTTATCCCACGATTTTGTTGCGTTAAAGTTCTCCTTCTCTGTGCCGAAGAGTGTGTAGTCGCAGTTCGCTTACTAGCCTTGTGTTTCATAAGGTTGAATAAGCAGTCCCCGATGTACACACGCTCAGTACCAGTCTTTCTGATCTGGTGTTAACACGCCCTGTTAGTGTAATTCCTTGTCGGTGTTCACTGACGGGGGTTACAGGACGCGCTATGTCTCCACCTTGATTGATACGGTAATCACTGTGTTCGCTAGGACGTTAGTGGGGGTATTCAAATATCACGAGCTTTCCGGCATTGGTGGGATTCGAATTTCGAACCCGAGACGCAAGGATTGCGAAGTGGGCACTTACCACTTGACCGTACAGCGCCGGGTGAAATAAAATCATTATAAATTCTTCTAAAATTGAAAATGTTTGGTTTCATTCGTAGCTGATTTGGGTATAACATTTTCATAGGATATTAAAGTTCTTATTTCTGTTGTCAAACCTGATGTGAACCCGGCGCTTTTGAATCCGCAGTACAGCCTGTCGCCATATTTTAATTTGTAGAATGCCTCGCCTGTTATGCAAGCTGCAGTGGGCCCAACCACAGCACCTGGTAGAGATATTTCTAGAGCACTGCCGACGTATGAGTCAATGTCGTCCACACTCTTGTAAACTTGCTTAAGCCGGTCTGCGTCCTGAAATCAGCAGAATGTAAATGTGCGAGCGCAGTCAGTAATAATAATTACCCATCTTTGTAATGTTTATTCCATATGGGCCTGTACAGTGTTAAGAAATCTTTGAACCCATAGGCCACGATGATCGTTCACCTGAACGGCGGGGGGGGGGGGGAATTTGATGTTATTTATTACGATCGCATATTTTCTTGTTTCAAAATAAATTTCTATGTTCAAGCGAAATTCCAACGACAGTCGAGTAAAATCAGCCGATGAACACTACCTGCTTCAAAAAGCAACTTTCAAGAATCTTAGCCGTAACTTATCTGTTTCACCAGAAGCTGAAATTTGCGTTCAGCTAATCGATCATTTTTATTCTGTTTATTGTCTGTGTGGGCCTGGTTGTGCAGCGATTGAGTTCAAAAGCTCATCATCCAACCAGCTCGACACTTACTCAAATTCTGCACCAAAATTTGCCAAGTGAATCTCTTCTTATTGCAAGTTCGTGCAAATAATGTATTTATATAAGCGTTTCTCATTATGTACAAGGTACCTACCTTCGGATCCTTAATTTCGGGCTTTAAATCTTCAAAACTTTTCAGCCGGCATAAGCCGCAGTATTCTCTGTAATCGTTATATACTGCAAGTCCGTGGTCTCGTCCTCGTAGAATGTCCAAAGTTGGTAAATCTAATCCGTATTCAAATTTTGGAGGGGAAGCAAACAGATAGTTGGTAATCTGAAATATTTAAATGTGATCAGTATTATAACGTTATTGAGACTCGAGATATAAGTGAGATATAAGTGGCTGACAGCAATAGAGTTGAGAGCCTGTCTAGTTTTGAGTGATCAGATAATTCACTTCCAGAAGAAATATACAGACGATGATTTATGATGTTTTGAATTTTGAAAAATGTAAACTGATTTAGCTAAATTCTTATCCAAAAATCATTTTTCTACAACAGTGAAACTACGAATTAAAACAGCCATCGAAACAGACTAACTGGTGGAATCCTCATGAGACGAGACCTATCTTTGCCTCCCCCATGTTTTCTTCAGGTGCAGTATCCAGTGCCGGACATTGGCGATTGCGGTTTTTGACGCGCGGCTTTCCTGGGTAGGGTCAGCTGAGGTAGTTTGCCGTTGCTTTCCTCACGGTTTTGTTACATTAGAGTTTTCCTTCTCTGTGCTGAAGAGTATGCAGTCGCAGTTCACTTACTAGCCATGTGTTTCACGATGCTGAGTAAGCTGTCTACAACTTGCACACGCACAGTAGCAATCTTTCTGATCTAGTTGTAACACGCCGTGCGATAGAAATGCTTTGTTCGTTCGAACTCCTATGTTTCCACCTCGACTGATACTGCGTAGTCGCTGTGTTCGCTAGGATGATAGTGGGGGTATTTGAATATCATCAGCTAATCCAGCGTTGGTGGGAATCGAACCCGAGACACAAGGGTTACGTAGTGGGCACGTTACCACTTGGCCACGCAGCGAATTTGCTCTTCGTGATGAAGGATAGGAAGTATCGATCTTGATCACTCAACCTCCTTACATGTGTTTGTTGGTGTGTGTGTGTGTTTGTGTATATGTGTGTGTAATTATTGTGAGCGCTCTCTACACATTTCATTTCATATTTCAGTTGAGTGTCCAATGAAGTGACTGCGATATCAGTGGATAGTATTGAGCTAGAACAAAAATTTGTGTATGAAGGTGGTATCGCCTATTTCTTTTTTATTGGAAGGGATATAAAATTTTAAGGCTTGGAAACTGAGAATTGTTATTAGTGTACTTTGTGTTACAAATCCAATTTGTGGAATATTTCTTAGAGCTACATTTATAAATGAAGATGCAGCAAAGCGTGTACATTACTTATTGCTTATCTTCAGAATTAAAGGTACTCGACCTATGGGAAAATTAGGGGGGGGGGGACAAAAAAACTTGATATCTCAATTTTATGTTTCTATGACCCCTCCAATACTAATGGTTAGCAGTAAAGCGTGTTGGTGGTTTTTGTTGCATTTCCAGTACAAAGTACTGTCTACTGCTACTTATGTATAGGTGCCAAGTGTACATTTCTATTAGAGGAAATCCTGACTTGAAAAATATAAAATTATACAAAAAATGTTGACAAAGTGCCTTCTTTAATGCAAAATTTTACAGAAAAAATGTGTGCTTTGTACTTTTCCATGAATTTAATTGATAATTATTTGGAAATGCTGCAAAAACTGCAGACATTCCATATATTCCTCTCTTTGCTATTGAAAGGATCACGGTAGCTTGAAATTGAAATACCCAACGTTTTTATCTGATCTTCAACTATCCCATGACTTTTAGTCACTCCAATTTTGAAGATAAGTAATAGATAGTATGCACGCTGTTTGTTGTATTTTTAATGTACTGTTGACTGCAATCTTTTAAAACATTCTATTATAGGAATCCAATTTCTGAAGAGTAATTCTGTTAAAAATTTTAAAGCCCTGTCAATTTATTGAATAGGCCACATGTTCCTGTACTATTTCTTGTTCGTTTGGTTCACTATTATCAACTACTGTTGACATATCACTAGCGATTCATAGACGCCCATGTGTAACTCCGAGAAGAAATACCAAGTAACTCAACAGCAGTCCTGTTTAGAGAACTATTACACTTTAAGTATATACAAAATTTATTTACACGTTGCAAAAAAAATCGAAAAAGAAGCCATAGCATAGAGTACAAGAAGGAATAGGAACGACATAGTCGAGCACGTCGAAACGCAAAATGCAATAGAGATAAGACAACATTTAACAGATACGTCGCCGGTACGAGGACCGTGTGTTCGATTCAAAATTATTCAGATTAGTTAATTCTTTTCGCTGGTCGCTTATGGTAGAGCGCGTTGAAATGCGATATACAAGGTCCCGCCCGAACGGTACAAAGTTAACGTTCCAGCGGTACTTTCACAAGGGAGTGAATTGAACGACGGAATGTCCCCTTAGTTGTACGAACGGTTACAACACGTACAATTCCCTTGGAATCAGGGAAAGTTTCTTCGATAAGGCCCATAGGCCACTCAAACTGACGCATGGATGGATCTTTTACTATTACTAGTTCACCAACGTTGATGTTTGGCTGAGCTGTGGACCACTTCTGACGCTGTTGTAGTTGGCCAAGATATGCATGCTGCCAACGACGCCAAAACGACTGTAGAATAGACTGCAGAAGAGTATAACGTTGCGGTAGACTGAGATCTTCTGCGTCAGGCGTAGATTGCTCGAAAAAATTGGAGCCAATCAAGAAGTGGGCCGGTGTAAGTGGTTCGAAAGAATCGCCCGTATTTGGACGACATAACGGACGCGAGTTTAGCATAGCTTCTACTTTGGCAAAAACGGTAGAAAACTCGTCGTGATTCAGGACTTGACTACCAATGGCGCGTATGAGAATTGCCTTTCCCGCCTTGACAGCGGCTTCCCAAATCCCACCAAAGTGGGGTGCGCGTGGAGGAATAAATTCCCATTTCAACGATAGAACCTTGCTGGCACCAACAAAATTGGTTGCGTTGTCAGATACCATAAGGTTTGGTTTTCCACGACGACTGCAGAATCTTTCAAAGCTAGCGATGAATGAATCAGTGGTTAAACTGGTAACAATCTCAATGTGTGTTGCTTTTGTTACCAAGCATACGAAAAAGGCTGCATACACCTTGTTATGCTTGACCGAACGATGGTTAGTGCATTTAATCAGGAAAGGTCCAGCGAAATCGACACCGGTGTTTGTAAATGGGCGAGCGATGTTGGTTCGTATGGATGGCAAATCACCCATGATTTGCTGAGCTGTTGTACCCTTGAAGCGAGTACACTGAACGCACAAGTAGATGCAGGACTTGACAAGCCCGTTGACTCCACCAACGACCCAATATTTGCTGCGAACAAAATTTACAACAAAGGATTTCGATGCATGGTAAAATTTTTTGTGTACATGATTGACATATAGTTTAAGAAATCGCGATTTACATGACATAACAATAGGATATTTCACATCGTATGAATAATTTGAATGAGTTAATCGGCCTCCAACGCGCAATAGGCCATCTTTATCAACGAATACATTTAACGAATTTAACACGCTACGCTTTGGTATCGGTAAATTATTTTTCAAAGATTCAATTTCAGTTTTATAATACAACAATTGCGACAATTTTACAACAGCAACAAGAGCAATACGAGATTCGGGTTTTAAAATTGACAAATTGAGTGATTTTTGTTTATATCGACAATAAGAAATAAAGCGATTAATATATGCCATAATATTAATACATTTGGTATATGACGATGATTTTTCAATAAAGGATAAATCAATAGAGAATACAATATTTACAATAGGTATATGCTTGCGCTTTTCAGGTATGTCTGTAAGAGAATCATCAATATTAGTGTTGCATGCATAGTTTTCAAAATTGTCTGTGATCCACGATGGACCCTTGAACCACATTTGCGAATTTTTGAACTGACCCGCACTTATTCCGCGAGTACCGAGATCGGCAGGGTTTTCGATTGACCTTACATATCTCCAGTGAGAATATGGAACACGCGATTCAATTGCCGCAATACGGTTACGCACAAACACTTCGTAATTTTCACTCGGACCACGGATCCATGCTAATGCTATTTGAGAATCGCAAAAGGCATACGTATCCATTACGTTAACATTGAGCAAATTACGAACGCGCACTAATAATTTTGCTAGTAACATCGCACCAACTAGCTCAAGCCGTGGTATAGTGAGCGATTTAACGGGAGCAACACGCGTTTTTGCACAAACAAGACTTGAACTTACGCGATTTTCACTACTTATGACACGAACAAAAATTACCGCACAATATGCCTTGGGGCTGGCATCGCAAAAACCGATGAGCTGCATACTGGCTGGAGCATCAGGCGAATAACAACGAGGAAAGACAACGGAATTTAGAGCCACTAAGTCATTACAATAGCTCCGAAATTTTTTGTCAATATGTGGAGGAACTGGGGTGTCCCATTCTAATTCCTCCCGCCACAAATCCTGGACAAGGGTTTTACCAGTGATGGTAACAGGAACGAGTAGGCCCAGTGGATCAAAAACGCGAGAGATTGTAGATAATGCAATGCGTTTAGTGAGTGTACCAGGCAGATTTGATACAGCCGCTTCGACGTTGACTTTTAAGGAATCGGATGATGTAACCCAACGAAGACCAAGTACTGGAACTGTGCGCTCTATAAGGTTGATATCCTTCTGTTTACCAACTAAAGAAGGATCAAGCTGCGATAAAAAATCATTTGAATTCGATGCATATTTCAAAAGCGGCATTTGAGCAGAAGCGAGGGTTTTGTGAATTATTTTCTGCTTATGTACTGCGCTTTCCACATTGTTACTACCAGTTAAAAGGTCGTCCATATAAAATGAACTGGAGATGGCATTTGCTTCATTTGGGTGTTGCTCACGAATTCCATCAGCAAGGACGCTCAAACACTTGGTTGCAATGTAGGAGGCTGGGCCAGTCCCATACGTTAATGTTGTGAGACGATAAACCTCGACTTTATCGGTATTACTCTCACGCCAAAGTATACGCTGCATATCATGGTCTTCTTCGTTAACCAAAATGCAGCGGTACATTTTTGAAATGTCAGCCGTATATGCGATTTTATGGACTCGAAACTGGATTAGAGTGTCAAAAAGTTCTGGCTGCAACACACCACCGACAAACAATGCTTCGTTTAACGAACAACCAGAAGCATTTTTGGAGGACGCGTTAAAGACGACGCGTAACTTCGTTGAAGTGCTCTCGGGACGTAAGACACAGTGATGAGGTAGATAATACGAAGGCCGTTTACTTATTTCATTTACTGGAACCCGCTTCATATGACTAAGGTTTTTGTACTCAGTCATAAAGTCAATGTAGTCTTTACGAGTTTCCCTATCAAGCTTAGCTTCACTCCGTTTCAATGCCGCAAATGCTTGATTATACGTGCTTGCAACTTCAACCCGATTTCGCTTGAACGGAAGTGAAATGGAAAAGCGACCATCTGGCAAGCGTTGTGTGGTTTTTTCAAAAAACTGATCACATAATTCAAGCTCCGATGAGCTTGTAGCTGATGATTCAACCTCTTCGATAGACCAGAATTTTTGTAACTGATTTTCAACGTCAACAGTCAAGTTACAAAAATTGACGTGTTGTTTTACAGTTGGATCAACAACACCAGACACAATCCAACCAAATTGTGATCTCTCAAACCATAGACCATCAAGATTTTGCTTTTCACCAAGTAAGCAATAGTTTGCGTGTTCGACGCCAATAAGTATGTCAACTTCGGCACCACCAGTTCCTTCATCAGCAAACTGAAAACCAAGTGATGTAACAATCTTACGCATTTGTGACTGTTTAATTTCGTAAGGTACTCTTGGGACGATATCGGCATTGATGTTTAGCGTAAAATCGTTGAAACGTGATTTGATTGTGAGATGGGCAGAATGCGAAACATTCACAAAACCAGGAACAACGCCACCCAACTGACTTGGCTCGATTTTCAAGGAAGCGATTTTATTTTTGCGAACAAACGATTCGGACACTAGATGGGAGTCAGAGCACTGATCAATCAAGGCACGAGCTTTTGTTATCTGATCATTGTAAACCACATAAACGAGAGCGGTAGGGAGAATTTTCACGCCGATACTGCGAGAAGCAACAGTAGTAAGTGTGGTTTTCCTTGATGTTTCTGGAGCTGCAGCTGCATCAGTTCCTGTAGGGGTTTCTATGGGCTGATCAGCTTTCTTTTCCTCGCGATGTAAGAGAGTGTGATGACTTTTCTCACACCTTTTACATTTAGATGCACGACAATCAACAAGTTTGTGGTTGGAGCGTAGGCAATTAATACATAATTGCTTCTGCTTGACAATTGAGAAGCGTTCGTTGACAGGTTTCAGAAGAAAGCGGTCACAAAGAGAAATGTAGTGGCTGCCAGTACATACTGGGCATTCAAAGGCCGATTTCGAAGTAACAAAGGCAGATTTCCTTTCGCGTTTATCAACTTGCTTTTCTGCTTTCAAATCAGCTGATTTTTCAGATTTAGTCTCACGCTTAGCTGGACGAGAACTTTCGTAAGCAAAAGAGACAGCCTTGAGGTAGGTTTCGAGTTGCTCAAAGGAAGGGTAGGTTGAGTTATCTCGGATGGACCGCTCCCAATCACGGCGAACCGAAGAATCAAGTTTTATACAAGTGAGATACGAAATTAACGGCGAGAGATTTTTGGTATGCAAACCACAAGCAGATAGACCACGTATAGCAGCAGAGACTCTACGAAGGGCGTCACGAATTTCAGACTCGTTTTTGATCAATTTCAAATCAACCAAATCGCTGAAATGGGCAGCAATAATAGAGCGCTTATTATCGTAATTACGTTTTACTTCCGACCACGCAGAGGCATAAGCTTCTTCAGTCAACGGGGTATCAACTAAAATTTCAGCTGCATCCTCGACCAACGAGGTTTTGAGATAATACAACTTCTGCGTAGGAGTAAACTTTTCATTACAATGGATCATGTTTTCGAATAATGCAGCCCAATCATTGTACTTGCGCAAATCGCCGTTAAATTTAGGGATTACGATATCAGGCATTTTCAAACCGGTAAAAGGAGTAGAGCACCCATCTATCTGGACTTGAGGATTCAGCAATATCGATGTACGTTCTGTGCCACCTAATTTGGCCACAATAGTTTCATATTCACCACGAATTCGAGACAACTCAATATGAAAACCATCGTAATCAACCAGGAAATCATTCTCCAATTTTTCTAGCTCCTTGTCGGATTTTCCTTTTGTTTCGGTGGCTTCAATGCAATCAAAGCTCATCTCATGAAATTTCTTCAGAGACGAATCAAATTCAGTGATATAAGATTTAATGATATTACCTTGCTGAATGCCAGGATCTTTCTTCAGATGACTCAAGTCTGTTTTGATCTGGTTCAATTGGCGCTTCAACGAATTTTTCATGGCACGCCACTGGCGATTGAGGACTTCCGGACTGGCATTGTCACTCATTGTGGCAAAAGCGATTTTCTATACCGTAATTTACACGTTAATTACAGCAAAACGACGAATTTCGAATTTTACACTGAAAAGCACGATGCTAAAACAGCATAACGACAACAAAAATACGAGAACGAATTTTTAAACTGCAATTTACACGTTGCTTGCAGCTAAAAACGACGAACTTCGAGTTTACAGGGGTCGTGAGTTCAAACCTCACAGGCGGCACCATAATGTTTAGAGAACTATTACACTTTAAGTATATACAAAATTTATTTACACGTTGCAAAAAAAATCGAAAAAGAAGCCATAGCATAGAGTACAAGAAGGAATAGGAACGACATAGTCGAGCACGTCGAAACGCAAAATGCAATAGAGATAAGACAACATTTAACAGATACGTCGCCGGTACGAGGACCGTGTGTTCGATTCAAAATTATTCAGATTAGTTAATTCTTTTCGCTGGTCGCTTATGGTAGAGCGCGTTGAAATGCGATATACAAGTCCTTTATAAGAAGTATCATAAAGATCATAACATGTTCAGAACAGTTCATGATTCTTCATCTGATTTACTGCGTACACTCGCATATTTTAGAATAGGAGAGGTTTGTGTGTAGTAAATTAATATTCTCTCGTTCATCAAAATTACTGTGGAGTACCTACTGCTGCGTATGTTTTTGAACAATATCACCTGATTAAATAATACGGTAATTACACGTGCGGGTAACCTCAATGAAATATGACTAGCAGTAAATAATACTGCAATTCGTAAAATGCATCTGTTTGATAAAACGCTCAAAGTTCATTACTTACCTTTGAGAAACATTGCGTCAAACTTCTCTCAAACCCACCAAAAATCCTTATCAAGCTGCTAGTTTCCATCAAGCACCTCTAGGTTACACAGTGTGACAATTAAGTTCCGAGTCTGATTTTTCCCCGCGCTTGTGGTAACACTGCGACCTTAGAATTTCTACACAACAGTCTGGCATCTCTCCCTTATTGCTAGACGCGTTTCTGACCCTCGTGCAATCATTAGTTCTCTAGCTGTGTCCTGTTTTATACAAAGTATGTTAGTGGTGGTCATCAGAAATGTCAGCTCTCATTCGCAAATGGGAACGCGTTTGCAAATGGAGTGTATACCTCCACAAACGAGAATGGACAGGAATGCGTTCGTTTCATTTCGTGAACGAGAACGCAGAGAACAAAGAGAGGAATGGCTACAGTCAGAGATGTTAACTCTTGTCCGCAAACGGGAACGCATTCACAAACGGAGCACCTCCACCAACGATAACAACAGTGAACGCGTTCTTCCTTCTCACATGAACAAGAACAGACAGGAGTGCGTTCGTTTCATTTTCTGAACGAGAACGCAGAGAACAGAGAGAGGAATGACTATACAGTCAGAGATGTCAACTTCCATTTGCAAACGGGAACGCGTTCACAAACGGAGCACCTCCGCAAACGAGAACAAAGTGAACGCGTTCTTCTTCTCGCATGAACGAGAACGGATGTGAACGCGTTCATATTTTTGGGGAACGCTGACGTCTCTGGTGGTCATCACGAAAATGAAAAGAAGCGAAATTTCGAGCAACGATCCGCTTTTTTGACCGCCGCGGGGCAGTCCATAAGGAGTTTGTTCCAGCTGGATAAACTGTTAATCAGATCTACTATCGTGATGTTCTAGAAGTACTTCGAAAAGGGGTCAACAGAGTACGTCCAGACATCACAAGAATGTGGATTCTTCATCATGACAATGCGTCTTTTGCTACAGCGCGTTCAATGTCACTCCAGTTCTGGAGTTCTAAAGGGATTGCAATGTCGCCGCAGCCTTCCATAGTTGTCTAATCTGCCATCGTGTGATTCTTTTCCATTCCCCAAAGTCAAACAAGTGGTAAAAGGTACGCATTTTGAATCCATTAACGACATCCAAGAGGCCGTGAGGAGGGTACCATATATAGGACATCCCATGTGAAACGTCCCAGAACTGCTACAATGCATAGAACAATCGCTGGAATTGCTGGGTTGGTGCCTAAGAGAACTACTTCAAAAGCGATTATGTTGTTATTGAATAATTTTTAAATAGATATACGTTTTTCATAGACTCTGTCTGGGAACTTTATTGTCACACTGTGTATTCGCTGAGATTTATTGCATTATTCTAAAGATTATGATACCTCTTGAGAGAAATATTTATCCCGGATATCGCATGTTTGATAGGCGAACGATTCGATAAGGTTGAGGAACATATTTTTGCCTAGGAAAAATGCCTGATTGAAGTATTTATATCGCAATAAATAATTGTCTGCCTTTTGTGATGAGTTTTTATACCTATAAAAATAGAAGATATTGAAGTCTTTCACTGTAGGTACCTGTAGTACATATATTATCATGAGCTGTAGTAAGCTTTTCGGAAAAACAACACTGAATTTGGGGTCGGTGTTAAAAGAAGCTACTCTGGAAAAATGGGGAAAATGGAAAAATATAAACGTAGTTGGATATTCTGGGAGAAGTGGGAAACTGGGAAAACAAACAGACCTAAAGTACACACAATCGAGGGAAAAGACTGAAGATTGTTGAGACGTTTAAAAGGAAAAAAAATCACTGACTGCAATCATTTTGCTCAATGATGATGTCCAACTAGGAAATTTAGGAAGAAAGAAAGAATTTAAAAAAATAAACGTACTAATTATAATTCGGTATAGCTTTAAAATTCACTTCTGCAATTCCAGAAATGTTTGTTTCATCGGTTGAAATAAAACTTACGGTACGTCTCCTCGAATCATACTATGCAGTATCCGGCCTGCTGATGCTTCATAACTCAGTATAGTTTGTGCCTTAAGACTTTCATTATAACCGTTGTTGTAATCGCTTGGCACCGGGTATAGTTTATACTTCTTAGTAGCCTCTGGTCCTAATAATGATTAAAATTAGCTTGTGTGAAATCTAGGGAAAGGCGTCGCACAGCATTTAAAAAATCAGTGAGCTATTCCTGGGTACGTGAAAGATTACCAATTGTAAGTGGTATATGCTCTAAAAACACTATTGCTTGATATATTGCGATCAAGATTCGTCTAGCTTGCTGATATAGTTTTTCATCGGACAAGCGCGGACAGATTTTGGCCAAACCGTCAGCGATATAATTATGCAGTCTGAGGAATATGAATTCCAAGATGATTAATTCTGGATTTTGAAGTACTCGAATGTCACCTGGAGAATATGTAATTCAACAAAGATAAAGGAAATCATTTGTGCTAGCAATGTATCACTATGAGAAATAGTTTTATGTTGATCCAACGTGCACTACTTATATACAGAAGATAATATGTATTAAAACCTATGAGGCTGATGTGCCAAATGTGACTAGCTACCAAAAGTTCCTATTGTGTCATTTTTCAAATGAATGGGGTATAACAATTATGAAGAAGAGGAAATACATATATAGAGTCAGTGGGGAGTCAAGAACATGGCAACGCTATTCTGGTGTTAGAGAGGGATTCATTCCTTTCATAAGATTCTTATAGTGCGCATTAATTTTCAAAGGGGCCACATTTGACACATCTGCCGTATTACCTAGTTTGAAAAGTTTAAGCATTTCTCTCTGTTCAGTGATAGAGATGAACTACAATACTGTGGTCAGATTATTTCAATCTCCGATCTACCACCTCTGAACTCAGTTTGTCAGTTCTGATTAAACGCTTCTTATGGGCCATGTCAGTGATCTCTCCAGACACCCAGAGTACCTCTCATTTGCACATACATGTTTCTGTACCATAGGGTTAAGACTGGTTACATCACTCATTTAAAGATTAATAAGACGGAATCAAAATTTAAAAAATGCATCATTGGGTAATCAGCATACAGGATGTATGTAATTTACTAATATTTTCTTACAGTTTCTGATTTTCAAGGAAAGTAATCTTACACTGTCAGACCTTTTCAAGGTCTTTCTTAATTAGTATACCCATTGCGCTCATTTTTTCGTTTTGTTATAGCCTATGTTCACTTATTTTTTTGGATTACCTGTAGCCTAGTTACTGATTTGTTACTGATGGTAGTTGTTCTATGTACTAATTTTATTGTTAGCAGGAAAGGGTCTTTAGTGTAAGGTAAACATATACTAAAAACTATGCCAATAGTAAGCACTCTTTCCAATTACTAATACATATTAGGATTTAAAACGGTGGTGTTGGCAACACTGCCATGACGTTCATTGCGTTCATTATGTCTTCACAGTGTTGCCAACATCGTCGTATGAAGCCTTAATATTAGCAATATTGGAAAGAAGAGTGTTTACTATTGGCATAGTGCTTAGTACCGGCATCCAGCATGTTACATTTCTGATTTTCCAGTTCTCCCCCAACCCCCTTGGTTCTTATATAATCATAAACTTATAACCACCTCAAAAATATTTGAGTCATCAAACTGAAGTTTTTAGGGGCGTAGCTTTCTGTTCACATCAACTCAGTTTTTGGTATCTAACTTTTGAGATTTTTTAATTTTCTAGTTTTTTGTTCGTGAACTTCCTAGCTTTCACTTCTCTTGCAAATAGGTCTTGTATTTTTTATAGTGTAAAAACCCTTGCGAAATGAGCGAATTGCTTGTTTGTTTTGTATTCTGATTTCCTTTCAATTCTAAATGGGTAACATGAATTACTGAAAAATGGAAGGCAAGAAGAAAGAAAGGAAGAAGAGAGAAGAAAAGCTATATTGGTCCTTATTGACTTCAGTTGCAAACTTGACTACCATAATCACAACAATTGCCTCTTGTCGACGATATTCATATTTGCTCTAAGTTTCAAATGTTTACAGTCAGTGGCGTAGCCAAGGGGGGGGGGATTAGGGGATAAATCACCCCCTTTGGATGAGAATTTTTGTATCACAGTAAATGGGCGAAATTAAATTTAAATTCAGATGCATAATTGAAGTTGAAAAGCCCAACATACTGATACGTCAATGTAAAAACATACAGTTCATATTAGGTGTACCCCCCAAAAATGTTGCTGATCCGCCCCCCCCCCTTGAAAAAATCCTGTCTACACCACTTTTTACAGTCGTACCCACATGATAGTACTAATTACATCTGCAAAGTACATACCTATACATATACAATTACCTACACTGGAGCACCAAGGATACAAGTACAATCATCCACCATTCATATTCACACCGTGTGTTTTCCTCCATTTTTCAAATTCGTTTTGTGATTAACTTGCTCATGGGTGTACATCAGGAAGTATACAAAACTATTATAAAACCCTCCAATTGGCCATTTAGGGTAGTCTTCCCACATTGGAATCATTTTCCTTGACATTTTTGAACTTGTTTACTAAGCTCTTTTCAGTACTGACGGTACTTAAGGACAATCGGCCATTTGTAAAGACCAGTGCTTAAATAAGCTTATTAGTGATCATATTCAGTGGTACAAAAAACAACAATTTCTGTGAGCGAGTGCCATCAGAAATGGTAAGCTGACAGGTGTTCTTATTGCTTCATACCATTCTTGATGAAAACATCGAGACGTCTATTATAAAACAAATTTATAAATTACTTTTCTTATGTGTATTTAGACAAGAGAATACCCGTTGTGAAGATAAAATGGCGGATGATTATACACAACATGACTTTAGATCTCTACGAATCCCTATATCGATTATGGGTCATTCTTTAAAAATGTTGATATTTCAGGTATGTTTTTCCATTGAGAAAGGTAGGGAATACAGAGGGTGGTCCAAAATTCATTGCGTGACGCTCCATACGGACTATGCGCGTGATGTAGGGGAGCGCGACCAAACTAAAAGTGAAGTCTATTCAATTTCCAGTCGAAAGAGACCAAAACGAGCGTGCTTGCGTACATAGTCGCCGAGCTCCAGTGGTTTGAAGTTAATGTGTATGGATGTCGCCTATAAGCTAAACGCATGTTGTATAAAATGAGTTTGGAAAGTGCGAATTTAAGAACGGAACAATGGTGGGTGATCCGGTATTGTGTTCGTTGTGGTCTGGCATCGAAGCAGACGTGTGATGAAATGGAAGGCGTGTATGGTGGGAGTCTGATGCGGAAGAGAACAATTCAGCGGCGGCATAAGGAATATCGCGATGGCAGCTACATCAGCCTTATCGATTCGGCAAATAAGTGTAGCCAAAGTAAACTGAAACACACAGTGGCAGCTTTGTTGAGGACCCGCACGTCTTGGTGGCGATGTCAGACCACAAAGAACACAATACCGGATCACCCATCGTTGTTCCGTTCTTAAATTCGCACATTCTGTACAACACGCGTTTAAGCTTATAGGCAACATCCGAACACATCTACTTCAAACCGCTGTAGCTCGGAAACTATGTACGCAAGCGCCCTCGTTTTGGTCTCTTTCGACTGGAAATTGAATAGACTTCACTTTTAGTTTGGTCGCGCTTCCCTAGATCACGCGCATAGTCCGTATGGAGCCTCGCGCCATGATTTTTGGACACCCTTTGTAACTTTTTTTGATGGGAGTTGTTATTAGGCGTTCTGTATAACATATTGATAAAATGGGACCAACAGTGAGGGGATTCTGTATTTTGGTATGGCGATCATAATGATGAATGCCATGCCAAAGGACACGTGAAAAAGTCCACGCTGAAAGACAATAGCGAACAAAACGTGTTCTACCTTTGATTAGTAAAGTCCAAAACAAAAATTATATGGAGAGTTGATAAAGGCATACTAACCCATTAATTAGATGTAATTATTAGGGCTGTTAATTTTATTCCATCAATACACGCATAAAATATTCCCTTATTCAGGAAAGAATTCCCTAAAAATTAGAAATATTCCAAAATATTCTCTACCAATATGGGTATCGTTTCAAAGATCTAATCAAATAGAAATCAAATATACCTTCAAATAAATGTGGCCATGCGGTATATCAAAATCTGGTCTTAAATTCTAAACAAACTAGAGCACTGGCAATATAAACCCTAGTGGGGAAATACGCCATTTTTCATCCTACCATGCCCATGGATGCCGAATCCGACTATGCGGAGCGTACTGCGTAGTCGGATTTAGCATCTGCGGGCATGGTAGGATAAAGAATGGCGTATTTCCCCACTCGTGTTTATTGGGATGTGGAACGGAATGTAGGAAAAAGTGCTTGTATCATTAATAACTTGTGAGATAACTGCTGGGAACTGAAATATCAACATTTTTGTAGAATAACCCATATATGTAGTACCTATTCGGGGCGTCCATCCTACAGAAAGCGTTGCAATCTGCCATTGTTGTAAGTTATGAAAAGGTGAACTTTTTTGTCAAACCCTATTGTACTGGTGCCAAAAACATTCTTCATTTCATCTGCGATACTAGTGCTGGACGGTCCGAAGTAGTCGCTTTGTGGTGGAATTCTTACAAACGAAAAATAGACCAGCAGTTTTGTGATAATGGTGATAGTGAGTGTTGTATTTTCAGTATTTTGCACACGTGCTCGCTGGTCTTAGTAACGACGAGTATGCGCATTGCCATTTTATTCTGTAAATCTCGACCGCTATCGTGATTGAGAACAACTGAACTTAGTGCGAACCAAATTGGCATATAGGCGTCTCCCTGTTTATAGCTTCTGTAGTTGTAGGTGTAGACTACTGATATATTTTCACGGTATGCAGCACTCTCTGGAGGTCTTGGATTTGCCAATACCGTTCTTATCTTACGTTAAGGCCGTAGAACAACCTAGTAAAGATGTAGACCATTTAAAGAAAATATGCTAAGCGGTAAACCCCGGATGACCGGTTAGCATTGTAGTTCGCATCAGCTAGACAGGTGGCGCTGCTCAAAACAGCCACTTCAGGAAGGTGCCTGATGGACGAAACAAGAGAGGCGTGTCTCCCTCCTCTCCATCACGCTACTTCAACCGGTGGCTTTTTCAAGCTAGAGAGCTGCGCTCTTTTCACATCTATCTCAGCGACACCAACAACGCACCTCTGAGCTTTGCGTGTTATTATGTCCTCCAAGGTTCTCATCAGTATGTTATTAATAATATCACTTTGGAGGATATTTGCAATATACGAACCAACTTTGAAACAATACGAATTATCTTCTGGGGAAAGTCCGCCGAAAGGGCATTCTGTACCCGCCGTTATTGGCGGATACTCTTGAAAATTGGTGAGTTCGTTGTTAGAAACCTTTAGTTTACCGCCTTTAAGAGTTCTAAGTTGAATTGCTAGAGTTGCATTATTTCCATATAAAATTGAGAGATCCAAATAAGCAGTAGCCATATTAATCTGTAACAGATAAATCAAAACTGTTAACTTCCCATGTAAGTTAGCGTAACTGGCAGATGGGGAATGAACATTAAAGATCATCTTACTGGGGCACACGGCTTCAAATCGCAGTTCATCATCTTTGTATTTATGGAACGTGTAAATTCCAGACACTCTAACCCGAACGTAGAATAAAAAGAATCATTCCGCGGGTTAATTTGTGGTATACATATATCTGGATCCATGTAAGCCTTGGGTCGATTGTTTTCGCAACACTTAACTGAAAAGTGTATCAGATCAATTAATTTTGTTGTTGAAATATTGATGCTTAAGCATTCATTAAGAGATTATCTCGGCTTACTTCTACAGGGTGGACTATATGTTCGCTTAGAGAAAAGTCACACATGTTGCAATGGATCATGGAACAGTTGAAGTACACTGATTTGGGAAATAAAACTTGGTATTTTAAAAAAAGAGCACATTTTACCCGATTGACAATTTGGAGAGCACTCGCGGAACATATCACAAACCACTACCGTTTTGAGACTTTTGGCCAATCACATTTTTTTGTGAGTGTTCAACATCTCATCATTTTAAGATAATGTGTGTGAAGTGATCACTCCGCATTAGTGTGATTACTGAGTGATGTTCACAAAATGCACTCACAATTGGCCTCATTTTCAATCGGGTAGTTACCGCAGCTTGTATGCCGGTGTCTTTAATGCTAAACATGCTAGAAAGCTATTTTTTATTTTTTTTTAACATGAACATATGTTCCTCTTACTCAACTGTCTAACTAATCAGTTAGAGAAACTGAAACCTTTGATTACCATGGCCTGTTACTACTAACATAGATACTGAAAAATCTTCATTTCTATGTATAGACCTTATTTGACCATACAGTGTATGAACTGGTCAAGCTTCATAAAAGCTGTGTATTCAAAGTGGTTGGAAACATTGGCGGGCGAATGCACCAACACGACTTATTTTCGCAGAAAATGTGCGTATGCACACACCACTACATTCAACGTGTGCGCACACTTATAAATATTCCGCTTAGATCGTTTTGCCGATGTTTTCAATCACAAATAACTTAACTTGACCAGTCCATATACTGTTAAGGCCCTACACATAGGAGAGTATAATGGGTCACCATTTTAGCGCACACCCTGCGCGTGGATGCTGAATCCAACTATGCGGAGCGTACCGCGTAATCAATTCTGCATCGACGGGCAGGGTTTGAAAGTCAGCCGATAGCTGTAAGTCGAAAGTCGATCAATAGCCTGTAAACAAAGTCGAAAGCCGATAGCTTCAGCCGATTGTATAAAAGCCAAAAGCTGTAAGCGAAAGCCAGCCGAACCTTATACAATCGAAAAATAGTTCCACACGACATGTGATGTCAGTGGTTTAGTCAGCTGTTTACAGTGGGCACAGCCAATGTAAAATAGTTCTACGACGTCAGTGGTGTGTGGTCGGCGCAGCCAATGGAAAAATAGTTCTACACGACGCGTAACGCCAGTGGTTTTTGTTTGTCTTCCAGTGGCTCTTTTTTTTATTAATCGATGTTCGAGATATACAGGAGAATGAATCTCGTTCGCTTTTGAAAGTGGCACTTGTGGTTTGAAATGTAAACGTGAACACAATTGTGTGTAAAAGAAACAGATATAAAGATGGTTTTACATCGTGCTTACAGTCTCAGCAAAAGTGACTCAAGGTATCAACATAAGGAATCGATGAAAGGAGTTCATTATGTGAGGTTTGTAAATATTGTGTATGATTCTTGCTGAAATTAGGGTCGGCGTGAGCCAACTGACATTTTTGTGAACGAAATGAGTTATTAGTATTGTTGGAAAGAGTGTAAATTCGAGCCCAGATTCTAAAATAAGTACTCACATTGATCAAAGCTTATCAGTAAACGCCATGTCATATATAGTTTCTACATGGCTCTTGAACTTAGAATCACGTGTTCTCAGAAAACAGATTTTGCTGGTTGGTTTCCTTACTCTTAACAGCGTCCAAGTGCAATTGTACTTTTGTACTTTTTGTTTGAAGTTGGTTAGTGGAATAGCCGCCCAGACTTCAGCTGAAAGGCCGACCCTATTACTCGGTCGCTTTGCGACCTAGCTTGTTTGCGGCTACTCTAGCATTCCTCTGTCTAATCTCTATTGATTTGTTGGAATTTCCTTGACTGCATTCTGTATGCAGATGTTGACTATACATATAGGATCTGACTGTATTCCGACAAATTTGCGACTTCTGAAGTGGTTATCATAGACCATACAGATTATATAGATAATATACATTGTGCTCAGTGATGAAACTTATATGTATCTTTCATCGTTGTCAATCTTGGCCAACATTTGGAGAATAAGTGGAGTGGCAATTGGGCTATAGGTAGTGATAACAGAGGAAAAAAAGAAAGAGCTCTACTGTTGTGCGGATAAAGAGACTAAAACAGCCCGAGTGAGGACATACGCCATTTTTAATCCAGTTCAGTTCTGTAAAAAGAAAATCAGCACAGTGGTAATCACCGCGTGACCAGTTTTGGTTTTACAGAACAAGCTGAATTAAAAATGGCGTACGTCTACCCTTGGATGTTCTAGTGCTCTAGTGTGGAAGGACATTGTTACATGGATATGTCGTCCAAGCGCGTTGACGCTCATACCCACATTCCAATGCCTTCTCTAGTCGTTCATTCTCGGCGTCACTCCGCATTCTCCATGTTGGTTGGTTGACACGTGATGGAACAAATGACCGTGTAAAGAGGAATACGCTACTACATCACGATGGTAACGTTTTTCTGCGGAACGTTTATTGCGGAATTTTTATTTTTCACTTGGCGAGCTGTTGAACATATCCATGTCGACTATAATTTTTGGCCAATAAATAATAGATCGACGATTAAACTGAAAATATTAACTTTGAAACGTAATTTGAAGGGAAAATAATCAATTGTGAAGATGAGATGAAATACGGGTTAATGATTCTCTGAAGTCGTGTTGCTACTTCACCTATCTATGTGTGTGCCAAGTACTTTTATCCCTAAGCACAATCTATAATATTATCAATAAGGTTGATGGTAGTTATGCAAAATAAAATTATATTTGTAATTCCCGCCTAGTTGGTCTACAAACATACATCTGGGCAGATTGTCATTTAACCATTCTCTATTTCCATCGCCGTGGGTCATAATTTCTCCAACCATGGTGACATATTCTCCGGAGAAAAATGAAAATATTCAATTAGTGAATGCATGAACATCGTAGTATTGAAAATGGCTTGAATGTATTTTTTTAGCCGTAATATACAGCCACATTAGCAGTAGTTTGTTCTAACATAGTGGCTGCCCTCTTCACTTTTTTCGTCGTGGCTGCGTTCCGGCTGACCTCAGTGAAAACGAATAAACATTCACAAAGCAAGATCTTTGAGATTCTGAATCTTCTGATCCATTTTATTTGCCGATTCTGTTTGAAAGTATACCTACATTCTCATTGTATTTGATGATTCCGTGACCGCTTCTAACTCCCTTAAAAATGTTTAAGCCGGCGAGTTTTAAAACTATTTAGCCATGACGATGGAAGTGAATCTTGAGAACGCTTTGACCCTGAATTGAGCCTAATGTTAGGAATAATGTGCATCTGGAGCTTGTATAAATAACATAATATCATAGACGTACGATAGGGGGGGGGGGATTTACCCAACCCCCCAGTAGGAATTTTTCACTCAGAAGTTAGGAAAATTTTAAAAATTACCATTTCAGTCAGGCGGAGTTGAGAAAATCCAACAGATCAGAAGTGGTTTTTTTTTGTTTTTTTTCTCCTTTGATGCTTGGGAATTGAGTTGAGAAGTTGGGAAAAGACAAGTAAATCCAACATGTCGAAAGGTTTTTTTTCTTTTGCTTTGATACTTGGGAATTTTAAGTTGAGTTAGGTGGAAAATTCCAACAAGTCAGAAGTCAAACGTTTTTGTGTTTTTTGCTTTAATATTTGATAATTTTGAGTGAAGTTATAGTTGAGGCTTTCACAAGTTTTGAGTTTTGCTCCCCCCCCCCCGGAAAAACTCTTTGATAGTCCCTACATAATATATTATTTACAGTTTTTAAAAGAATGAAGGTGCAGGCACTTTTAAAATTTATATTAAAATTTACTCTTTTTTTTTCTCTTTTTCATCTATGTTACTAAGCTTAACTTCGTGTTATTGGAGTATTGAGGTGGGGCAGAAGGTGCAAGAAGAATTTATTCCTAATTAAAATTTAGCATCTTGAAAAAGCAAGTTTTACAGGCAGTGAAAAAATATGTAGCAATAATAATTGTGTACTAAATGAAATTTATTTTATAAAAATCATGTTCTGCCACTTTCCATGATCTTTAATTTTTTTTCTGTGTGGTTACCACAGCTATCACCTGCACCTCCTTCCCATGGGTATGCGCCACATTTCGGGAAAGATGGCCAAAATGTTACCGTAACCGAATTTAGCGACTTTTGGATCTAATTAAATTTTACAAAATGCTAGAACCTCCTCCTGTCATTGCATGTGCCTCAGTTTCAAATATGGGGGTAAATAGATGAAAGGAGGGAGGTGAATGAGCCCCATAAACGATATACCCCTGTGAAGTTAGTAAAGTAGCTGAAGAAGATGATTATCATCTTCATAAGGTCTGTGCATATGTGTTGAAAAGTAATAAGCTAATAATTCTACTCCTTTTTTTCTCTTTTTCATCTATGTTACTAAGCTTAACTTCGTGTTATTGGAGTATTGAGGTGAGGCAGAAGGTGCAAGAAGAATTTATTCCTAATTAAAATTTAGCATCTTGAAAAAGCAAGTTTTACAGGCAATGAAAAAATATGTAGCAATAATAATTGTATACTAAGTGAAATTTATTTTATAAAAATCATGTTCTGCCGCTTTCCATAATCTTTAATTTTTTTTTCTGTGTGGTTACCACAGCTATCATCTGCACCTCCTTCTCATCGGTATGCGCCACAGTTCGGGAAAGATGGCCAAAATGTTACCATAACCGAATTTAGCGACTTTTGGATCTAATTAAATTTTACAAAATGCTAGAACCTCCTTCCGTCATTGCATGTGCCTCAGTTTCAAATATGGGGGTAAATAGATGAAAGGAGGGAGGTGAATGAGCCCCATAAACGATATACCTCTGTGAAGTTAGTGAAGTAGCTGAAGAAGATGATTATCATCTTCATAAGGTCTGTGCATATGTGTTGAAAAGTAATAAGCTGATAATTCTTAACGGGGATATCTTGAACTCCATTTTGAGCAGTTCTAATCCAGGTGCGAGAAAATTGCTAATGACCTTTTTTATGGAAAATTTAATGGACAATCTATTGCAAATAAGAAAACAGTAGCTTAGATGGGCAAGTTTCGCGGGAAATTGAAAAAATATGAACATTTTCTAATTTAGTTTGTACTAAAATTGATTTTATGACCCTGATGTTGAACCGATTCCGACCATTTTTTCTGTGGTTACCGCAACTACCCTTTACTATTACCTACAGGTACCATTTTTCTGTCTATTTCCAGTCATGAGAAGGGAGGGGGGGAATTCAAAGATAGAAAACTTTTTAAAATTTGACCATAACCAGTCCCTTCAAAAGTAAGAATACCTATGAAACATATCTACACGTTGTCGGGGTAGGTTGCCTACTTACCAGATGGAAGAGGGGTCATTGCAAAAGAGACACCCGGTATATTCTTACCTGTATTGGAAGCGTTCGTGTTTTGAAAAGTTATGTCATGATCCAACCATTGACCAAAACCGTAAAACAGTATGTTGTATTTTTGGTCGAGAATCTCATTGTTTTCCAGAACGGTGGTTCTGATTACTCTTGGTAGAGGCAGTGGTTTTCCGGTTACAGATACTCGGAGGCTGCATTTACCTGTCAACAATAACTAGCTTATGTTGCATAAAATTACGATTGTCAAATGAGTATTATTTGGATATTTATGCTATTTTTCAATAAGAACTCTTGGACATCTTTAGCCCCTTCCGGTTATAGCACTGTAATGGAAAAATTCTGCGTGTCATGCAAATTAAAGCGTGATTATACAACAATTTTGTGATGTCCTGAGACATGGTCATGAGGAAACAATTTTAAAGTCCCCTTCCCCTGTCGTTTCAAGTATCCTTTGTCACTGCCAGTTGGAATGACAGCTGTTACCACTACTGACATCGTGTAAATATTGCCTAGAAGTTGGCGTAAATTTTGAGTATTACATTTACGATTTTAAACATAATTTTACTTGTGGAAATAGGTACGTAATTTTTGACGTCAGTTAAAAGTAGAACATTTCTAATAGTTAATATAGATAGGAAAAGAAAGTAGGTTAGAAGGTGATCATTGACATAAATATTGTAGTTCTGAAGTTTCATATTTAAACGTCGACCTTATTTGTGATATTCTTTTTTATTAGAAAAAAACTGATTGAGGTTGTAATAAAAATGCCTTTTTCACTTGAGTATTAGATGTGTGTGACAAAGTATTTAGTAGCATACGTGTGAAGCATTGATGATCGGGGCTGATCCCATACCCTTGATACTAAATTGAAAAACACACTTATTTACAAAGTTATATAACATTCACTTGAACAAAACTTTTTGGCTTTGTGGATGGTCACTAGACACCTTGTCCCTCCCGTAATTCCACAAGAAAACATTTTACTAGCGTAATTTTTCGGTAGTCTCTGTTCAATATTGTCGCCCAACTTCGTAGAAAGGAAGGCTTTAAATGCCCATATTTGTGTCCGGTTCCGAATGTCCATATGCACCATACCCTACGGGTTAAGGTTTCCATTCTGTGATACACTGTAGAAAATTTTCTTATTCACTTTTTGGGCTTGAGGATGTTCTGGTAAGAGATCTTTCAATTGGTTTTGAACAAGTAAAATCGGAAATATTTTTAGAAAAAGTGTGTGATTTTGGTTCCTTCCTCGTACACAACAGTTGTTATTTTAAGCGTATTACTAGAAGCAATTATTGAGGAGCAAGTGGCAGGCCCTTCCCCATTTCACATTTTGTTGTTTTTTTTCTCTCTCTCTTAATTGTGAAGAATGAATGAAGGAAGAAAAAAAGAACAGGGAAGTCAGATCTCTGATATTAGTTCAATCGTGATAATTTCAAAGATAAGTAACGGATGGGTGTCTGGGGGTCAATAAACCCATATCATACTGAAATACATAGGATGTTTTGTGAAATGAGCTCATCTGACACCTGAATATCTGAAGATAGCTGTCTGATTGAAGTTCGACGAAATCGGGTCCAATGTTTCCAGTTGAACTTCTATTTTGACTGAAAAAGTCTCACTTCTTCTCAATGAGGAGGGGGAGGGTTATGTGTGCACTAACTGAGAAATTTTAAAATAGAAAGGTATCGAACGAAACATCAAGATAGGGTTGGATGGTTGATTTCGAATATCGCGTCAGATTTTAGATCTCGTCCCATTTAAGGCTACAAAATTCAGAAAAATGGGTGTAAGTGATCTGTGTTTGAAAAATTCAGTTAAATACAGAAAAATGATAGAAGCTTTTGAAGTGTGGTGTTATCAGAAAGTGTTAGAAATCAAAAGGACAGAAAAGAGGAATGAGGAAGTATCGAGGCGAATAGGAAAGAAAAGAGAAATTTAGAATCCAATCGTAAAGAGAAAAATTAAAATGATAGACGTCTTGATATAAAACATGAAGGGATATTGTTATTACTGCTAGAGGGAATGGTTGAAAGAAAGAACTGGAAACGAAGGCAAAAAATTAGTTATGAATAGCAGGAGAAATGAAAAAAATAGTATAGGAGAGAAAGAAGTAAAAGAGACGCAACCTGCGAATCGAGAGACTAAGTTATATAACAACAACGGAACATGCTTTTTCAAAAGTGTTGTAAGTCCAAATTCATGACTTTTCAGGAGAATGAAAACAAAGTTGCCACTGAAAACGTGAGGGTCGTATAAGACTATGGGACTTATAACATTCTTGCGTATGGATTCATTTTGAAATGTTTTTTTTTGTTTAAATATAGAGAGTGAAGATCGGGAGAAACCAGTGTTGCCATCGTATTTCTCGTGAAAAATACTATTAGAAACTATCCTTATCACAAAAACGCAAAAAAAATGGACTTATAACACTCCTGAAAAAGCATGTTCATTACGAAAATATGGATGGGGGGGAGGGGTTGTTTCCGAATATAACAGATTTTTTATCCTACCCCCTTCAGGAACCCCAAATTCGAAAAAAGAACGCAAACTTAATTTGGAATAAAAAATTAAAATACCGACACTATAAGGTTTTTTGGATGGCTGATTTCAAATATCATATCAGATTTTTGATTCGATCTCATCTAGGGCCGCAAATTCAAGAAACAAAATTTGGAATAAAAAAATATAAGCATCAAAACAAGGTTTTCTAAGATACTGATTTCGAATATTACATCCGATTGTTGATTCGATCCCGATTTGAGTCCGAAAATCCAAATTTGAATACTTGAAATGGTTGCTAAAAAATTGAACAAAGTATCTGAAATGAGTTTTTTTTTTTGGTCGCATATTTCAAAATTTTAGATAGGTTATCGGTCCAAGGTGATGGCACATTGTGCTCGGCGTGTCTTAGGAATTAATTGCCGAGAATCTCCGATAGTGACAAATTTCGGAACTTCATTGATAAGGATCTCCAGCGATCATAAATTTCCTCGGCGTTCTTCGGGAATTGATTGCCAAAACTCACGATTCCCAGAAATCTTGGGAAATTAATTCCCGTAGACCGCCAAGGAAATTCACGATCCCTGAAGATCCTCGCCGAATAATTCTCGAGGAACTCCGACGAAATTTACCATCATCCAAGATCCTCAGCAAAGAATAATGAGGGAATGCCGAGTAAACTTACCACTATTGGAGATCTTTGGAAATACTGGCGACGCCAGGTGGTGTGCACAGTCAGCGCCGGTTTTACCGTACGGACTGACTAGGCTGCAGCCCAGCGCGGCAAAATTTTGAGGCGGCAGAAATTGTAGTCCAAAAAATAGTTATCTCAATTCTTTGAGAGATGGGGCAGGGGATGTAAAAAAGTAAGGCGGCAAAAACACTGCAACCCGGGGCGGCGAAGTACTTAAAGCCGTACACAGTGTGCACTACTTGTTCGGGTCACATTAAAAAAGAAAAACATTGTTTTACTTCTATGACATTGGCATATTTTGCATATTGAGGGAATTAGTATTAATTAATTTCTACAAGACATGAGAGTTTGGCTTATCGCTGGTTTGTTCCTTTGAATTTTCTTATTTTCACTCTCAATAGATTTTCAGATAGAATAAAGTTGTTTTTTTTGGAGGGGGGGGCGTTGAAAATTTTGCAAATCTAAAAAAAACAACATGAGGTATCATGTTTAAAAAGTGGTATACTTGATCAAAACGTTTTTGGCGTTGCCAGTGTTTGGAAATTTACCATTATCTTCGACCAACAATCTGATTGAAATTTTGAAATCTGTGACCCAAAAAACCCGTGAACATGTCGTTATCATGTTCAATTTTTGTTTTAGAAAAGTCGAAATGGTTCATTTGAAGGGGTCAAATTTGGATTTTAGAGCCCAAATTGAGGTCGATTAAAAAATCTGATGCAATATATTCGAAATCAACGACCCCAAAATCCTTGTTTCAGTTCTTCGATTTTTTTTTTATTCCAAGTATTTTTTTCTCTCGAATTTGTATACTCAGGGTCGGATCTCTAGACATGGGAAAGTTCAGGTTTGTGAGATCTTCAAGTTGAATTCAAGTTTACAAGATCTTCAAGTACAGTTCAAGGTCAAAAGATTTTCAAGTTCGATTCTAGTTAAGAAGATCTTTAAGTATAGTTCAAGGTCTTCAAGTTTACAAGATCTTCAAGTACAGTTCAAGGTCACAAAATTTTCAAGTTCGATTCTAGTTAAGAAGATCTTCAAGTATAGTTCAAGGTCATAAGATCTTCATGTTCGAGTCAAGTTTACAAGATCATAGAGTACAGTTCAAGGTCACAAGATTTTCAAGTTCAGTTCATTGAAGTTCATTTTTCTATGGATGTGTAGAACGGCTAGTATATGTTGCTACCAGGGACGTACGGAAGAGTTTTTCCGGGGGGAGGGGGGTGAAAATTGTAAACGTCCCAACTGACTCAACTCAAAATTCCCAAATATCAAAGTAAAAAAAAACAAAAAAAAAAACTTTTGACCCGATAGATTTTTCCTACCGACTCAACTAAATTCCGAAGTATCAATGCAAAAGAAGAAAAACCTTTTGACTTGTTGGGTTTTCCTAACTTCTGAACTCAATTCCCAAATATCAGGGGGGAGGGGACCTTTTAACTTGTTGGATGTTTTCAACTCGTTTGACTGAAATGTAAATTTTTCCAACTGCTGCGTGAAAAATTCCTACAGGGGAATAAGTTGCCCCCTGCCCCCCTTTCAGTACGTCCCGGGTTGCTATTTACTCGTATTGCCACTACTGCGAAATAAATTTGAAGTCAACGACAAAAAAGTTCAAGTTCAAAGAAGGGAAATTCTAGTTCAAGTTTATCAAAAAAACAGAACGAGAGTTCGCGAACTAAGTTTCGAACAGAATTTGTTTATGTCTGGTTAGTTCAAAAGTCTGATACGATGTTTAAAAGCAACGACTTAGAAAATCCTTGCTTTGGTGCTTTGATCTTTTTCCCCCAAATTCTGAAATTCGGAGGGTATTGGACAAAAATCTGAAGCGATATTCGCAATCAGCAACCCGAAAATATATTTTCATATTTACTTGAATTTTTTGAATTCAAGTCAATTATACCCACTCTTTTAATTTGAGGATCCTAGAAAAAGCCGGATTAAAAATCTGATACTATATTCGAAATTGGCGACTCTGAGAACCCCTATTCAGATATGTTGTTCGACACCTTTTCATTTGAAATTTAAAAGTTAGTGGCATATTCGAGTCTTCATTGAAGGGAGGCGAAACTTTTTCTGTCAGAATGAAAGTGCAATTACCAACATTAAACCCGTTTCTCGTAGAATTTCGATCCGACTTTGCAATCTTTAGGTATTCAGATGGCTCCATTTCATGGAACACCTTATATTTATCACCTATGTAAGTCTCTGGTTTACTTGATAACTATAGGGTGTAAGTGATTTACTCCGGGTCGCAAGTTTTGCTCTTGCGTAGGCAGTCCTCCGGAAGTTCGTTTTAATTTAAATTCTGGTAGGCATTTACCATCTGCGTAGTTTGCTTTCAATAATCTTATAAATGGAGTTGAAAACTGGCCCCAATACGAATGCTGAAGGTTGTTGCACGATCCATTCAAGGTATAATAAATATTGTTTGGATCGCATTTTAGTGAGCGTGGAGTGCATATATCCCCGAGATCTTGTAAGTTCGGTCTGAAAAACAAGAGGAAATAAATTAACGTCCTTATCAGGATAAATTAGTGTTCGTTTTGGTTGAACATTTGAAATATTTGAGCTCGAATGCATGTAACGTGAATCTGAGTGTGATAGTAGTTTGCTGTAGTGTAAGAAATACAAAACAAGTTGCCCAGAGAGGATCCACTATCACTGGGCAAAGGACAGGACCTGAAAAAGATCCAATCGAAAATTAATTAACTGAAGTGAGGTGTTGCTTAGTACTAAAGGAGTACACGTAACATTTGAGATGGGGTTCAAGAAGTTCAGGCTGTCACTCTTATTCTGCTTGTAATCAGAGGGGATCGATCAATTGGGTGCGGATGAATAGGGCGCGAGGTTTTAAAAAATTGTGCTCTGTATTCAAGTTTCATGCGCCTGCAATGTGGCAGTGCTACTACTTTATAAACACTAGAATAATGTTCGTATGTGTAGCTTTCAACGTGTCCTCCGGATTTGATTGAGCGAGATAATACTGTACTTCTCTAGAGAAAGAATTGTCATTTCAAGTTCGTGAGAAAAAGCAGATGACAGTGTAACGTACAGTTTTTGAAGTCAACAGTCGCGAATTGTGAAGAATGGAAAATATTAGTGTAATAAATTTTCCAAATTCGAAAGTAGGCGGCTGTCTATTTCATTTCAGCCAAAATATAATGAAAAAAGTAGGCGAAGTGCACCTCATGCATGACGTATGTACGATCGGACTGTCGACGCTGATCCAAGAACAAACAATTACGCTGAAGCTGGCCATCAGTAACTAACAGAGTTCGGCTACTTACACCTTACACTTGGGTGGGACAGATTTAAGAGAGAGGAGGAAGTCTCCCAATTCAAAAATAAAAGGAACGGAAAGAAAAGGGGAAAAAAGAAGAAGAAAGGAAGAAAGAACGAGGGAAAGAAAGAAAGACAGTTTTTGTAATGCTACACTTTTCTCTTCACTTTAAGGGAAACAAAGAACCAGATGGAGGGATGAATTTGATAGAATGTTCCAGGACAGGCAATATCACAGGATTGCACAAAACAGGAGTGAATGGAATCGTCTGAGAGAGGCCTCTGCCCAACAGAGGGCAACTGGACCTAGTCTATACATATAGTATGTACATATTATATAAGTTAGAGGAAAATAATAACAATCAAGGTCGTTTTGATTTTGAATTAGAATTTGCGCTTATAGTTTGTAAATGATATGCCTAAGGTACTTCAGTAGAGTCGCGTACCTTTTGTTTTTCATTACATAATATTGTAGGATAAAAATTCTTAATCTTTCACCATGAAAAGCATGAAAAAAGATAATGTCCAGAATATTTTACAACCCCATGTCCAGAACATCCCACCATAGGAGGGAGGTTATGGACAAAACAATATAGGCTTTGAAAAACAGTCATAACTTGGTTTCCAGAGCATTTAAACTAATTCTAATACAGTATCATGTAGAGAAAGGTTCACGCTCTCAGTGTACAAATTTTCCCGCTCGTTCCACAATTTTATAGGCTGAAAATTGGAAAATTACGCTTAGTGTCCAAAACATCCACCCTTTACCCTACTCAAGCGTCTTCTATATGTGGCAGTTTCTGTAAAAAGGGGTAACTTTGTCGATTGATCAAAGTCTCAGAAAACGCGAAAAAAGAAAAACGAAATTTTTTGGTCGAAAAAATAAATGTTGAGATTTTGCTTGATTTCTATAGAAATAACATTGTAATAATGAAGAGACAGAATTTACGCGCACGAGACAGAAGAGGGAGGGAGAGAAAGAGAATGAGAAAAGAATGCGAATGTCTGCGTTCGCTTCTTCGTGGTTTTTCGGAGCTCACGAATAAATCCGATGTTCTGAATTGTTACCACGTAGAAGAGCGAAAAATTACCTTTCCAACAAACCCTCGTCAAGGTTGGTAACATGATTCCGCGGCAAGTTAGGGCCGTTCAACGGAGTGGGAGAAAAGGGTGTGTCTAACTATAAACGCGTTTTTCCCAAAAACGTGTTTTCGCGCCTTCTCGTTACACTCTTCTTTGACCACTTGTATCTCCGAAACAAAAAATGCTACAAATCTCGCCGATAACTTGCTAGAATAGGCATTCATTCCTCTATTACATACTGTCCATAACTCAAAATTCGTCGGATCGACAAAGTTGCCCCTTTTTACAGAAGCTGCCACATATTTTTCTGGGGCATAGCTGGGCTGGTGAGGAACTGACATGCCGGAGTCACGGGACTGAATCCTCGTACCGGCAAAATTCCTATAAAATTTTCATAGATGGCGCGCTAGTAGTTTAAATAATTAATAAATTTAAGTGAAGTAATTAACGTATTAATTATTAGAATAATTGGCGAAGTAGTTCCGCTGGTATCAGAATATTCGTTATTTCATTACAGTGGCGTAGCCAGGACTTTTCCAAGGAAGGGGATCAGCAAAATTTTGGGCGGACACGGGGGTTGGGTACACCTAATATGAACTGTATGTTTTTACATTGACGTATCAGTATGTTGTGCTTTTCATCTTCAATTATGTATCTGAATTTAGTTTTCATTTCGCGCATTCACTGTGATACTGCCAGCATATAAAAAATTCTCATCTCAAGAGGGGATTCATCCCATTGATCCCCCCCCCCTGGCTACGCCACTGCTTCATTATACGTCCAGAACCTCATCACATGTTCAATGAACATGTCTGGTTCAATAGACAGGGGCGAAAATGTAGGGGGTGTGAGGAATAGTTTGATGGTCGGCAAATTTTAAAACTGTTCATTTGAATTTTTCATATTTTATGAATATTTGTTTGTTTGTTTTTTTCAATTACAAAATATTTCGATTAAAAAATCAGCAAATTTTTAATTTTTTTAAAATTGTATCGGCGAATTTTTAGTTTAAAAAAATATTTGTCGGCAAATTTTTCTTCTCCACCTCCCCAAACTGAAAGTCAAATTTCGTTTCTGAAAATGCAGGCTGACCACTCGGTCACTTTTTTTACCTTAAGTCACCTCTGGTCACCTTTGGTCACTGTTTTAAAATTTGGTCACGAAAGTCACTTTTTAATCAAAAATGTCACTTTTAAATCAAAAAAGTCACTTTTTAATCAAAAAAGTCACTTTTTAAAAAATTCCCTTTTTTTAAATGCTCATTTTAACTATATTATCAATTTATCAAGAGAAAAAAACTGAAAAAAAAATGTTTTTCAATCTGATATATGTGATATAAGTATACAAGACAAGTGTGTGCATGAGTAGAGTGTGTGATGCTGCGAAAAACTTGTGATGTATGTTTTTTTCAAGACATGAGAGCCGAAGATTACATAAAGTCTGAATGAGAATAATTTTTAGTCGAAAATATGGGAATTATGGTGATTTTTTGATCACTTTTCGGTCACTTTTTTTTCGAAATTGGTCACTTTTATCACCTTTTTCAGAGAAAATTTGAGTGGTGAGCCTGAAAATGGAGTACCCTGGATTCTTGTCAGAGACTAGTCAGTCAAAAGCCGAAAGTTTCTAGCTGAGTATCGAACGTTATCTGAGAGGTTGAAACAAAGCTGAAATGTGGAAGACATTTCGAAAATCTGAAAGTCGGTAGCAAACGTTGAATTTCGAATTTTAACGACTATTCTGTTCTTGATTCTCTATTTGACCTAAAGCCTGAAATTTGAGAAAGTTGAACATTTTATTAAAATCTAAAAGTTGAAAGCAAAATACTTATTTTCCAGTTTCAATACCTAAATCCGATAGCAAATGTTCTATTGTTTATTTTACGAACTTTGGTCCTGGTGAATATAGGAGGGAAATTTAGTCGGGAACAAAAGTCAAAACTTCATGTTTTTTCCCCATAAGAATGAAACGGAGCTTGTGGCATGGATTCTCCTAATCCAATTCGACCTGAAACTTTGTAGGTTTTTTTTTGTGTGATTTTATTGGTACCAATTTAGGAGACGAATCAAAGGAAATTCAGAAAAAAATATCACCTAGAGTAAATGACCATGGGCGCCCGTAGGGGGTAACGGAGGAAGCCATCATAAGCTTTTCATTTTTTGTTTGTTTTTTGTTTTTGTCCATCATTTGAGATATTTGTGATTCATGTAATTGAATTGTTCAACAATACGTTTATTTAACATTCGTCAACATGTAGGGACTGCACATATTCGTTTTTTCAGTTATCAGCCAGTGGCTCATGCCCATGTAACTATTCATTAATCTCAATTCAAATACAAAAATCAGGGTTAAATTATGGTCGTCAGCATTTTCTCTTGCTACCCACCAAAAAATTCTGCGGGCAGCCATGAACACGGATTCGAATTCGTCTCGAAAAATTGAGTAATTAGCACCAGCGCCGACGCCGAAGCTGTCCGAAAATTTTTTCGCCCCAGAAAAGATTATGGAAAAATTTTCAAAATTTGAACCAAAGACTGTTTTTAACTCAATTTTTGACGCTGAGTTCGGATTCGGTGTTTATATTTGGCAGTAACGCTCCATTCCCGAAATAAGTTCGAAAATATGGTCAAAATGGGTCAAAGAATGGAGAAATTTTCAAAATTTGTAAAATAAAAAATTTTGAACTAAAGACTGTTCTTAACTCAATTTTTCACACTGAGTTCAAATTCGGTGTTCAAATTTAGCGATGACGCTTCGTTCCCGAGATAAATTCGAAAATGTGGTCAAATGGGCCACAAAGTCACGACCCTCGTGATCTCGTGTACTGGACCCACGAATTCACAACTTCCGTGGTCTCGTGTACCGGACCTACGAAGTCACGACCCCCGTGATCTCGTGTACCGAACCCACAAAGTCACGACCCTCATGATCACGTGTACCGGACCCACGAAGTCACGACCCCCGTGGTCTCGTGTACCAGACCCACGAAGTCACGACCCTCGTGATCTCGTGTACTGGACCTACGAAGGTACGATCCCTGTGGTCTCGTGTACCGGACCCATGAAGTCACGACCCTCGTGATCTCGTGTACTGGACCTACGAAGGTACGATCCCTGTGGTCTCGTGTACCGGACCCATGAAGTCACGACCCTCGTGATCTCGTGTACCGGACCCACGAAGTTCGTATTCAGTGTGCAAATTTGGCGGTGACGCTTTGTTCCCAAGAATTCGATAATGTGGTTAAAATGGGTCAAAAAATGATTCTAGCTCAAATTTGACAACGGATTCGAATTCGTCTCGAAAAATTGAGTAATTAGCACTAACTATTCACTAATCTCAATTCAAATTCAAAAATCAGGGTTAAAATATGGTCGTCAGCATTTCTCTTGCTACCTCATCAAAAAATTCTGCGGGCGCCAATATAAATGACGATCACCTTAATGCGTGAAAGAAGTTGTGTGTTCCTCTCAAGTATCCCTAACTTCCTTCCAGCTTACTCTCCCAGACTAGGGTATGCATATGTGCGCAAATGTGAGTGCTTGGGGGATAAGGTTCCAACCTGAATTTGTAGGGACGAAACTAGGGTGGGAGGGGGTAAAAACACCCCAATAATTTGGCAGTCGCAAATTTGAAACTGTTCATTTGAATTTTTCATTTTCTGAAAACGTTTGTTTGTTTTTTTCAATTAAAAATATTTTGATTAAATAACCGGCAGATTTTCAAATTAAAAAAAAAAATTGTCGGCGAATTTTCAGTTTTTATAAAATATTTATCGGCTAATTTTTCTTCTCCGCCCCCTCCCTCCAAACTGAAAGTCGAGTTTCGTCTCTGTCAATAGGGGAGGAGGGAAATGAAATAGCACAACTCTGTCGGTGATACCGTGTAGGTAGCAAGGGTTAGGTTGAAAATGACCCCACAAATAAAGTTAGCATACTCAAAAACATATACGAAATGTTATACCATAGCTGTTGCACTAATCATGGGATTAGGCCCCCTGTAGTACTTTCTGGGTAGGAGTTAGGTTTCAAATGACCCTGGAAGTGAGATTAGCACCCTCGAAAATATTGGAAATGGTATTAGATTAGATACCACTATTTGGGCGACAGAGATGCACCAAAAAGTTCGAGTTCACTTGGCAGTAGAGGCGTAAAATGATTCGAATACACCGACTCGACTATAATACTGACCCGAAGAACTTATTCTTTGTCCGGAGAAGGACGGGAGAGGGGTAAACACGTAACATCCTGACTACAACTTGACAAATTTCATTCAGTCGATAAGCAGAAAAAAATAATTTCTCGTGTCACTTGTTGTCCGTCTTATCACAACGAGAAAAATGTAAAAATGTTACAAAATTTCTAATGATAAACCAAAAAAAGAAATTACCAACCACTAAATTGTCCCTACTGTGCGTCAGAATTTCCCGAATGGGGTACCCCGTACCCCATCGAAGAATTTTTTATCAAGCATGTGACTTGTAAAAAGACGACTAGTAATAAAAAGAGATAAACTGTTGGTAATTATTAGGCATGTATGTATTCTTAAGAGTGGAACCGTGAGTGTATAATTCTGAAACTTTATGGCACCTATGACTGTTATCATTTCAGATTATGAGTTTCATTATTGGCGACTTTTTAAAACAAGCTGCACAATTATCTATGTATATTCCTTTTTTCTCGATAATTTCAAACACGACCCCATTTCCTGTGCCTGGAAGATATAAGTTAAAAAATTATCATTCTTCGAAGTTGCTTCCTGATTACCTCTAGTCCTGTTGTCAAAGGTCACTAATATCATTGAAAATTGAAAGACACTTTCAAATATTTCGAGATTTTAGTACAATTTCTATTATAACTTCCCCATTACCACCAGAAAGAGTTTATTGCAGCAAATTATCGATAATTTACCGTACTGGAAAGCTTACCTTATTTTAGGAAGTCTATTATTTAAATATTTTTAAACCTAATATTCTTTTATCATTTTTAAATTCCATAATTCTATCAACATCAAGAATTATTTATAATTTCAATAAAATATATTCTTAGTTTTTCACTAAAACTTCCCAAATTATTTTTATCATGCTAGTGTACATTGTACACTAACATTATCTTCCCTGATGTTCTCTTAGTTCTAAATATTTTTTTTCAGATTTTTGTATTTCATTCTAAACTGATAATTAATGAAGTTTTAACCGTAAAAATGTTTCTTCCATGAGTTGTGTATGCATTCTCCCTTTTAAAAATTTGGTTGTGACAAAAATTTTGTTACTGATTCAAAAAAGCTGAGTACTCTTTAGTTTAAGGATCTTAATTTCTGAACAACAAATAATGTGTACTCCCCCCCCCCGCTTTTATGTGAAATGAACGATTGCCACTGAGTTAGATTGTCAATCGCCTGTATCAAGAGGAAGAGGGAAGGCTAATTTTGTGTCTTCATGACTTTTTCGGAGGGGAGAGAGAAGATTATTGGGGTAAGAAACATTTCATTTTGCGAAATAAGGACTGAAAAAATCTTTCCATAGCTAAATTTTTGGATTAAAATCGGGGAATCTGTTTCAGGCCCTTCAGGATCGCCTTGAATTGGACAAAGTCATGTCCAACATTATTGAAACCTCAGATCTGATATATTCTTCATTGGCGTTGAGATAACGATCTCAATCCAAGTGAGGACATAGAGCTTTTCCAAAACACAATAAGTGCTCAAGTATTGGAACCTCCCACTCATCAGTATCGTTTTGGCGAATTGCAAAAAATCATTTTCCTTCGTGTGATCAATACATTTATTTCCAAAACACACCAAGTCCATTCGCTGTGTATTCCAATTTCACAATGCATCAAGTAGCCTGAAGTTTTCTTCAGCTTATATTTTCGTGAATATTTTTGTTTTGAAAATGAAATTTCTGTGTCGTTTTCGTTGGGTAGCTTTCATCATTAAACATTGGGGGGAAATCCAAGTTAAGATCTGTTCTCAGTTTTTGTGTTTCTGGAACAGTTTAGAAAAGTATGCACTTCATGTGTTTTGTAAAAGTAGAGGAAGGCGTTGCACCTCGAACCATTTTGAATTTAATTGCTTACAACTCCTCGCCGTATCAATTTTCTCCAACAAAATTTTTACGATACATAGAGCTAAGGGTAGCGGAATTATGTTTAAAATTTTGTGACTTGTTGTGTGAGGACTTCATAATTTCAAATTTACAAAAACAATTTTTTTAGTCCAAAGAACAACCCGCAAGAAAAATACGTTAAAATATGAAAACATTGAAATAAAAATGAATTGAAGGCATTATTAAATATAATATTTATTTATTATATTATAAATCATGAACAAAAATCACAAATATAACTTTTTGGAAAGTTTGCCCCGCGGTGCGCACTTCTTATTTGCCTTTTTCCACGTTTCATCATTTTTGATAACGGCTTTGATAGCTCTGCTTTAGTCTTCTTGATGCACTCATGTATGCTTTACACCTTTTCTTTTGCTTTGTGGCACTTATACTGAGAAAAAAGAAAGAAATTGAAAAAAAAAATTTGGTCTACGGTACAAAAAAAAGTTATAATCCAAGGTACCGCATGTCGAGCTCGTAACATAAATTGGAATTATTTCGGGTGAAAATTATTTTTCAAGGAAATTACACGGATGATATAAAAATAAATACTTTCTAGGGTACTTACTTGAAATCGTATTTGATATTTTGGAAAAATGAACTTCTTTTTCAATAACTTTGGTTATGACAAAATTTTCACTCTACTAACACCACAGTGAAATTTCTGTTTTTCTGTTATATATTTCCAAAAAATTATTATATTACTGGATAATACATTGAAATATCGTATTCTGACGCATCAATTTAGCCGTTTGATGGCGCCACTATCGCAGCTGGACCAAAGTACAACTGGTCCAAGGCACAATACCTTCCCTTAGCTTTTTTCAAATGTTGCTAGATATTTTCATGTGGATTCTTTCTTTCGATACATTTCTGAATGAGTTGTTCCAAAAACGACGATTTAGAATTTTACAATCTCACATTTCTTCTAATTTCCCTCTTTTATTCTCTCTTTTTAATTTTTTTTTCTTCGTTTAATAATAACTTCTGAATTTGATTTTCAAAATTTAGCAAAATATATTCGTTTATTCCACGGGTACGAAACATTTTTGGTAACTCATCCAAAACAGTCTGCACTGGCAGAATGAGTCAATAAAAATAGGAAGTTTTTTATGAATTATCAAGAACCTGAGAAAGCTATCCGGAAAAATTCAAAACGCTAGATTCAATATTGACCGTAAATTACCCGGTAATTTACCAAC
The DNA here is from genome assembly GCA_031841125.1 of Acanthococcus lagerstroemiae. NCBI lineage: Eukaryota > Metazoa > Arthropoda > Insecta > Hemiptera > Eriococcidae > Acanthococcus > Acanthococcus lagerstroemiae. The sequence continues at coordinate 28,977,741 of CM063114.1, forward strand.
TTTTCGTTTTAACTTACATAATTTCCCATTGCTGGTCATCGATGAAGTTAGAGATTTGTACAGCATAGTGTTTGTTATTTTCCACATTTTCGAAAATTGGATGGACTACCCGCTGATCCTATTCCTCATCCTGAGGATTGCCACAAACAAGGCTGGCGATCTTTCATTCTCTCACCTGGTGCAGGTACAAAACTTCTAAATAAGGAACCCTGGAACACCTTCCCCACCCCTTGAAAATTGAAACAAAAAATATCCAATGAATACTGATAAGTTTTAAAAAATTGATTTTTTTTTAATGTCGATTTTTCCACCAGGGGCAATGCGTGGGAAATCTGCCTGGTGCGCCTGCTCCAATGCAACTGGACTTTCGCTGGCCCTAACCACAAAATTTTCAGCCATTTTGAATTATATTAACCTGACCTCAAGTTGCTTCACGTTCTACATGGGATTTCAGTGGCGTAGCCAGACTTGGTATGAAGGGGGGGGGGTCGTTTCACTTTTACAACATTACAGGTATGATACTTACCTACTATTACCAGAATAAATTTTAATTTTTTCACATTTCTGGCTGATGCGGAGGGGGGGGGGGGGGGTGTCAGACCCCCTTCCCCGTGGCTACACCCCTGTGGAATTCACTTAAGAATTGTGCTTGTGTCACGAAATTAATGAAGTGTCAATGTTTGTGGCTTGATAACAGATAAATTTTGAACATTTTGAAAAAGAAAAAAAAAGTTTTTTAATATAAAATTTGGATTTATTGGAGGTCCTAGAATTTGGAGAATCGCAACAAAACAAATTTTGGAACCTAATGCTTTCCCACGTTGCGTTCAGTTTGCCGTATTTATGAGTAAATTTGTTCCTTGTGTAGACTTACTTACTTATCATGCTACTTTCAAATCTGAGCTTCAAATTTAATCGAAGCAGGTTAATTATGATCCCTACAAAAGCAGAAGCAAGCAAATGAAGAGCTGACTTCCAAAATGCCCTTACTCCAAAACACAGAAGTTTGGGGAATTTAAAAAAAAAATATAGTTGTATCAGTGCTTTGAACACTTATAACTCGCCTCCTAATAGAGATAGAAATTCGCGGTGAACGCTGGAATGTGTACTTTCTTCTTCTCCGCCAGATAGCGCTAAAATCTCAATTTCGGTAATTTTGGACTAAACGCGTTTTGGAAGTCAGGTCCTCAAATGTGAAGATCGTACTATAAGTTTACTATCGCAAGCATCAAAAATTCTAGCTAGGATAATATGTAAGAGAATATAAAATAAAATGGAAGAAAGGGTTGGAAAGATCAGTTTAGATTCAGAAGAGATAGAGGAACTAAGGAGGTAATTATGTTTGAGGCATGTATTAGAAAAAAGACTAAAAGATTTGAATACGTATGTAGCATTTGTAAATTTAGAGAAATCTTTTGATAATGCTAAATTGTGAAAAATGTTTCAAATATTCAAGAAGGTAGGAGTTATGTACAGTGGCGTAGCCTAGGGGGGCGAAGGGGCGAATGCCTCCCCTAAGGCACCTAAAATTGAATGTCAAATACGCAAATATTCGCAAATTTTCGCATTTAAAACACGTTTTTTCGATAAATTTTTGCTCCATCAGTAGTTCTACCCTAATTTTTCATAAAATAGTCTTCCAATATCGGCAATTTTCAAAAAATACCTCAATTTTCGACATTTTCTCCCTTGAGAATTTTACTTCGCCTCCCCTTTGAGAAAATCCTGGCTACGCCATTGGTTAAGTATAAAGAAAGAGGAGTAATTTGGAACTTATATAAGGATCAAAGGGCTCAAATACCGAGGTTGAAGTGGAAGAGGTGAAATTCAAAAAGGAGTGAAACAAGATTGCTGTGTGTCACCAGTGGTAAAGGACCATAAGAATGTGCACCTATCAGGTGCAATTTTATTGCACATTCAATTTTACATGAAATTTGCTGATATTTCAATATAATGTGGGATAACTATCAGTTTTTTCCATTTCCCCAAAATTCTAAACTATTAAATTAAAAAGATTTAACGGGTTTCCCATAAACAGCCAAATGCGCACTCTTGGGAACCTGGGTTCCTAAAAGTACGCATCAGATTATTTTACAAAAAATCGTCAAATCGGTAAATCACTCACATTGTTGGAATTGTCTTCATTCACCATATTATACTATAAATGAAGCATTGGGATAAAATGGGAGGATAACTTTTGCCACCTTTTGGACATACGAATTCTTTCGCGTCATTTTCAATCAATCCAACGCATTTTTCAGGAGCATGTTATACTTATATGCCACATGTAACTCAAGTTTTCGTTGTGCTACCTGATTTTCTTTGTTTTTTGGTATCGAGAAGCAAAATATTTTTGGGCAACACGTTGCGCATTCTTAGGATTTATTGCAAGTCGTGGAAAAAAATAATGAAATTCTCAGGTAGTATTTGGGGAAAGTTTTTTTATTGTAACGGATGGTACTTACTTTTGTTTTTTGTTTGATACCTGAATTGTGAGAATTTGTTCAAAAATCATCCAAGTAGTTACTAAGAATGATGAAAACATTGAAACTGGAATATTTTTTCTTGGCTGTGTACAATATTTTGGTAACTAATCAGTTTAAACATAGATTCACGAAGTATAGGTACTTAGATTCCATCAATAGCTGCAAAAGGGCGCAGTTAACCGAAAAATCAACCATGCGCACTCTTAAGAGTTGTGTACTCTTATGGTTCTTTTCCCTACTGTTTAATCTATCTATAGAAAAATTAATTGAAAAAATGAATGAAAGGAAATAAGATGTGAAAATACAAGGGGAGACGGTTAGAATGATAAGGTTTGCAGATGACATTGCACTAGTGGAAAACAGTAAAGGAGAACTAGAATGAAAAAATTGAAAAAGTTTGATGAAAAATTGAATAAATGTAAAAAAAATTGAATATGAATAATTACAAGGATAATACAAAAATGATGGTAGTCAGTAGATGAGAACAAAATCCAATAAATAATATGGAAATATGGAAATTTGAGGTGGGAAAATGAAGGTGGTAAAAGAATTTATATAAGAGCTTTTTTTTTTTTTTTTTTTTTAAGGAGACATATTTAGGGCAAGATTTGGTAGTAAGACGGAGATTTCTTCAAAGGTATACAAGTACTATTTGAAGTACAGCATTATGTGGATATGAAACCCTGAAGATTGAGGACATGAAGAATGAAGATAGAAGCTTTTGAAACGTGGTGTTATCGGAGCATGTGGAAAATCAAAATTGAGTGAAATATTAAGAATGAAGAAGTATTAAAGCGAATAGGAAGGGAAAAAGAAATTTGGAATATACTTGTGAAGAGAAGAGTTAAAATGATTGGTCATAAAACATCCAGGGATATTGTTATTACTGTTAGAAGAATTAGTTGAAGGAAAAAACTGGAAGGGAAGGCAAAGCATCAGCTATGAAAAGTAGATAATGAAGGATACAAATGTAAATTTTTCTCAGAAATGAAAAGATTAGCACAGAAGAGAAAAGTGAAAAGATGCAACCTACTGTTCGAGAGACTGAGGAATATATCATAATCAAAACCAGATTCGAAATCAGTGTGACAAATTGGTCTAGGATACACTATAATTGCTTGATAGTATTGAAAAGGTAAGATTTATCTGGAAGTGTCCCGACCATGTCTACCGCGAATCGACGTCAATGTGACGTCAAATCGACCTTTCATCACGATTTAGAATCAACTCATTGGCTACGTCGACTCTGCGTCGAAATAGTTCCGGGGTTGTCGACTACAAATCGGCTAGACTTGACTGTGTATCGACGCGTTGAAATCAGGTCGACATGAAATTCATAGCACTTCAAATCTACATCGAAATTGAGTCGATTCTGGGTAAATGTCTTTCCATACACTGTAAATCCACGGCGACATCTAGTCGAATTTGAGTATATTATGATTCCCCAGAAGCCTTAAATCGACGTCGAAATTCAGTCGATTGCGGGTAATTAGCTTTTTCGTTTACTGTAAATTGACGTCGATTTTGGGTGAACAACATTTGTAGTGAAGTTGGCCGTTTCGGGCCGTATGCCTCGCTCCTTACTAGTAATTTGAAGTTAGGAGGTTGGATCCCTGACCGTGTGATCAACTCAAACAGGATCCGACATTTTTGATGTGGACGCTATCAGCTCAGCACAGACGTGACGGCATTGAGAGAGTGAGTGAGTGAGTGAGTGAGTGAGTGAGTGAGTGAGTGAGTGAGAGAGAGAAAGAGAGAGAGAGAGAGACCGTCAAAATCGTTCTTAGGTTGGCACCGATATGCATTTTGTAAACATAAGATTATATTTAATATTGTACATAACTTTATCTGCGAGTATTTCCTCGCGTACTTCGCGACACCGTTTCTTGCATTGTAAATCCGCGGCGACATTGAGTCGAATTTGAGTATACGATTTCCCAAAAGCCTAAAATCGACGTCAAAATTCAGTCGATTGCGGATAATTAGCTTTTTCGTAAACTGTAAATCGACGTCGATATGAAGTCGATTTTGGGTAAATGTCATTGAAAAATGTTATCGACGTAACATAATAAAATTCGACTGACTTATGACTTCAAGTCGACGGCAAAATTAAGTATAAATTGAGTAACACATATGACTTTTAAATTCGACTGCATTTCGACTTCGATTCGACGGCGAAATGGAGTCGAAATTAAGTAGCACGTACGTGACTTTAAATTCGACTGCATTTCGATTTGAATTCGACGACGATATTAAGTAGAAATTGAGTAACACGTATGACTTTTATGCATTATGACTCAAAATCGACGTCAGTTAGCAGTCGATCATTTCGACGAACTTTTGTGAAGACCTTAATGTCTTTTGGTCGACACTACCTAACGACTCCGAGTCGACTCAAAATCGACGGTCGACATGGTTTAACTGGATGGCAGGACTTGTATTGTTATGATATTCAAACTTCAAATACTCTTCGCAGATCTCATTTTTATCCAGAAACTTTTTATTTCTTTTCAGAATATTTAAAACTGCATCTCTTACCGAGCCATAATGCTGAAAATTGGATTTCAGTTTTTGAAGTGTACTTATTCAACAATTTATTGATGCAAGCAAAATATTCAGGTAAATACCATGTAAAACCCTTAGCAATTTGCTGCATGGGCTTATATTTGTAATTCAAAATAGTTGAAAATGTTGTGGAAATACTAAAGATTAGGGGATAACTCACCTAATTTTCGGAAATGTGGAAAATAACGGACACTCTAGGTACAGCCCCGAGATCAAATGAGGAAAAGTGCCAATAGGTTTGTTTCCTTTTTCTGCAAAATCCGTGTCTTAGTTCCCATAGGAATACAACGTGTTAATGATAAATGAATTTTATGAACAATATCGAAAAGTGAAAAGTACTTCAATAAATTTTGTTCTAGTCTCAGTTACTCGTTCGAAAAGTTGTCCATAACTGGATCATTAAAAAAAACTGCTTTCGCTTCGCGAAAGCAGTACCGACTTTTCGGCCTTCGGCCGAAAAGCACTCGGAACTCGCTTCGCTCGTTCCTCGCAGTAATACCGAAACGTACTCGGAACTCGCTTCGCTCGTTCCTCGTGAAATCGAGACACTGCCGACACGTTTTAAGTGGTAAACGTTTTAGAAAACGCAAATGTCGACAAGGACTAGTGGTATTCGGCCGAAATATTTAAGGCCATTCACGTTTTAAAAAAAACGCAACTCTCGACAGAGAATAGTATTATAAAAAATATAAAACTACCCGGCTATCAAAATTAGAGTTCGTATAAATTTGAAATCGATACATTCAAGGCGGAAACGTGTAAGACCGAAACATTTGTATAATACAACACAACTACGCGGCTATCAAAATTCGATTTCGTATAAATTAAATCCCAGTACCTAAGTCGCCTCGCGCTTCTTATGCTGAACTTAAATTGAGGAAACTCGTGAACGACTCAACCGATTGTTATCAAACTTTCACCAATACAACTTCGAGTACTTCTCTATAATGTACCAAAATTTGGAATCAAATGATTCGATAGTTCCTGAGATTTTTGTGCCACAAATTTTGTCCTCAAGGAAAACTCACGAACGGCTCGACCGATTGCCTTCAAAAGCTTATTTTAACAACTTCGAGTACTTCTCCATAATATACCAAAATTTGGAATCAATTGATTCAATAGTTTCTGAGATTTTCTTCCCACAAAATTAGGGTGTACATTATATATATATATATATATATATATACATGCAGGGAATCCTTTTCACCTCCATACATAACGCAGACGCCCTCGCCTCCGCCAGAAAAAATGGGTTTAGAAGTGTATACTTTGTAATTTTAGAATCAGAGCATTGATGTCATAAGAGGCAACCTGAGAGGGGTAAGGATTTCTCAAAATTTATCACCGAGTGTATATATTATGTATATAGTCCCTTTCACCTCCGAACATAGTTTGTACTTTTCGCCTCCTTTTGTATTTCTTTTTTACATAATTGGCCATTTTGGCCTCCAGCAACGTTGCCAATACTTTTGCAGCACATGTTTACGTCTCATCCTCCAGTGTGCGATAAGCAGGCTTGTTCGGACTCTTCGCGTACTTTTGCATTCCTGGGGCCTATTGTTTGAAATCAATATCTTTTCATTCAGGTATACTGCAATCGCATGTTGGTCACTGAGTTGCAGCAGACACACATAATCATCATATTTCTCTCGTCAACGCATGAAATTCTTATAAATTCTACAAAGAAACATCGCCTTCTTGTCTGAAAGCAGGATGGAGGCAATGAAATTCGTCAGTGTATTTCTTTTCAGCACGTCTGTAGTTATTATATTTCAGGTTTCAGTTCAGACACCTGTTGTTTATTTTGTTCCAATTTTTTCTGTATACATGATGGTATGTACATTTTTTTCAAAGAGGATCTTTTTTCACCTCATTTTTGTATATAAAGCGACTTTTTCGCTTCATATATGGAGGCGAAAACAAAATGCTACAAGTGAAAATCTGCAACTTCGTATTAGAATTTTCTGTGGAGTAGTTTCTTCTAACAATCTTGAACATGATCCCATGTTCTCGCGGGTATACGATGATATCTTTGCAGGGCGGCTTTTTCGCCTCTTTTTCATATATAAAGCGACGTTTTCACCTCATATACGGAGGCGAAAACGAAACTCTAAAGGTATATCTTTTCAGGGCGGCTTTTTCGCCTCTGTAAGTTTCTTATTATGTTATTCTTGAACCTCTTCCTCAGACTAAAAAAATTCATGTCCATTCCGAACTGTGTTATTTACAATGTCTTAGAGTATAGGGAAATGGTAAACCTGTGACCTTCTCGATCTTGATCATCATGTTCTCGCGGGTATATAATAATATCTTTGCAGGGCGGCTTTTTCGCCTCTTTTTCATATATAAAGCGACGTTTTCACCTCATATACGGAGGCGAAAACGAAACTCTGAAGGTATATCTTTTCAGGGCGGCTTTTTCGCCTCTGTAAGTTTCTTATTATGTTATTCTTGAACCTCTTCCTCAGACTAAAAAAATTCATGTCCATTCCGAACTGTGTTATTTACAATGTCTTAGAGTATAGGGAAATGGTAAACCTGTGACCTTCTCGATCTTGATCATCATGTTCTCGCGGGTATATAATAATATCTTTGCAGGGCGGCTTTTTCGCCTCTTTTTCATATATAAAGCGACGTTTTCACCTCATATACGGAGGCGAAAACGAAACTCTGAAGGTATATCTTTTCAGGGCGGCTTTTTCGCCTCTGTAAGTTTCTTATTATGTTATTCTTGAACCTCTTCCTCAGACTAAAAAAATTCATGTCCATTCCGAACTGTGTTATTTACAATGTCTTAGAGTATAGGGAAATGGTAAACCTGTGACCTTCTCGATCTTGATCATCATGTTCTCGCGGGTATATAATAATATCTTTGCAGGGCGGCTTTTTCGCCCCTTTTTCATACATAAAGCGACGTTTTCACCTCATATACGGAGGCGAAAACGAAACTCTGAAGGTATATCTTTTCAGGGCGGCTTTTTCGCCTCTGTAAGTTTCTTATTATGTTATTCTTGAACCTCTTCCTCAGACTAAAAAAATTCATGTCCATTCCGAACTGTGTTATTTACAATGTCTTAGATTATAGGGAAATGGTAAACCTGTGACCTTCTCGATCTTGATCATCATGTTCTCGCGGGTATATAATAATATCTTTGCAGGGCGGCTTTTTCGCCTCTTTTTCATATATAAAGCGACGTTTTCACCTCATATACGGAGGCGAAAACGAAACTCTGAAAGTATATCTTTTCAGGGCGGCTTTTTCGCCTCTGTAAGTTTCTTATTATGTTATTCTTGAACCTCTTCCTCATACTAAAAAAATTCATGTCCATTCCGAACTGTGTTATTTACAATGTCTTAGAGTATAGGGAAATGGTAAACCTGTGACCTTCTCGATCTTGATCATCATGTTCTCGCGGGTATATAATAATATCTTTGCAGGGCGGCTTTTTCGCCCCTTTTTCATACATAAAGCGACGTTTTCACCTCATATACGGAGGCGAAAACGAAACTCTGAAGGTATATCTTTTCAGGGCGGCTTTTTCGCCTCTGTAAGTTTCTTATTATGTTATTCTTGAACCTCTTCCTCAGACTAAAAAAATTCATGTCCATTCCGAACTGTGTTATTTACAATGTCTTAGAGTATAGGGAAATGGTAAACCTGTGACCTTCTCGATCTTGATCATCATGTTCTCGCGGGTATATAATAATATCTTTGCAGGGCGGCTTTTTCGCCCCTTTTTCATACATAAAGCGACGTTTTCACCTCATATACGGAGGCGAAAACGAAACTCTGAAGGTATATCTTTTCAGGGCGGCTTTTTCGCCTCTGTAAGTTTCTTATTATGTTATTCTTGAACCTCTTCCTCAGACTAAAAAAATTCATGTCCATTCCGAACTGTGTTATTTACAATGTCTTAGAGTATAGGGAAATGGTAAACCTGTGACCTTCTCGATCTTGATCATCATGTTCTCGCGGGTATATAATAATATCTTTGCAGGGCGGCTTTTTCGCCCCTTTTTCATACATAAAGCGACGTTTTCACCTCATATACGGAGGCGAAAACGAAATTCTAAAGGTATATCTTTGCAGGACGGCCTTCTCTCCTCTGTTTCATATACAGGGTTAGTTGGTTTTCCCTCCGCCATAGGAAAACTCCGTCAGGCTGAACGAAGTATGACTCAATGTGTTATCTTCCAAAATGTACAGTACGCTTTGTTATCGGGTGTAGGCAAGCTGCATACTATTCGTGAATAGCGACAAAACCGATAACAGATCTTCAGCGTAATGGAGTTTTCCTATTGCGGAAGGAAAACTGACTAATCCTGTGTACAGCGACGTTTTTACCTCATAGACGGAGGTGAAAACGTAAGACACTGTATCTCAATAATTTAAGCTTCTACAGGCCAGCAGGTAACCCCCCTGGGCAAATTTTTGACTGGAGGCGAAAAAACCTACATACATCATCTATCAATTCGTGGTAAACTTTTCGGTGCAGTAATTTCTACTTACAATCTTTAACATGCGGGGTATATGATATACAATATTATATACATTTTTTTTTTTTTTTTTTTAAAGAAGGTCTTTTTCGCCTCATTTTTGTACATAAAGCAACGTTTTCACCTCATATACGGAGGCGAAAACGAAATTTTAAAGGTATATTTTTGCAGGGCGGCTTTTTCGCCTCTTTTTCATATACAAGTACACAACGACGTTTAATATGTGAAGGGAACATTTCACCTCCAGGCATACAAGCAAGTAGGAAACCTCCGAGTTTAATATTAATTCAATCACTAATGCGTTGTTGCCGCGAATCGGAGGCGAAAATGCTCAGTTATGTTTGGAGGTGAAAAAGTCTCATTATATGATTTACAAGTGACACTAGCGCTGTCTGGTGAGAGGTACCATGCACTAAAATGTATATGTCTGATGTATGTGGGTTTTTTCGCCTCCAGCCAAAAATTTGCCCAGGGGATTGCCTAGCCGGTAGAAGCCTAAATTATTGAGATACAGTGCCTTACGTTTTCACCTCCGATTTTTCGTTTTCGCCTCCGTATATGAGGTGAAAACGTCGCTTTATATATGAAAAAGAGGCGAAAAAGCCGTCCTGCATATGTATATATATATATATATATATATATAATATATATATATATATATATATATATATATATATATATATATATATAAGGAAACCTGAAATTCAGCCACTATTACAGTCGTGTTCTAAACACTCTGAAACGCAAAAAAAACATTGCCCCCGCCCCCAACTTCACAACTGTGACGAGTGTAATACCTCCCTTTTCTTCGAAAAGTCGGTAAAAATTAAGTTTCTTTTTTTTTTCTGTTCACTTTGTGAGTCTTAAAATATTTATACTTTCACACTGCACAAATACTACTCTAATCTATGGATGAATGAATTATGGCGAAGGGCACAAAGCGATAAATTTACCAAGTTTAAATTTTCGAAATACTCACGGCGGAATTCGTTCACTCTGATACGGACATTTTCCTGATATTGTCGTTGTACAAAGATTAGTCACGATTAGAATAAAACAAAAAATTAATGAATTCAAAGAATCCATTTTCTTATACCACGCTGAAGCTTTTTCGTGTTAGGACCGACTGAAACGAATGCAAGGGATAGAATGACTCCTTTCAAAAACCTTCCGTTTATCGTTGCCTGACGTAACTTCGAAAAAAAGTTAAAAAGTCGAACGCTATCAGGTCTGTATAATTTCTTCAATTATCGGGGAGTATGAAGAAATTCCATTAACATGAACGCGTCACCTCTAGAACATAGATATACAGTAGCAAACGGAAAAAGCTTATAAGTTTTCGAGTTTTTACTAACCGCTGCCAATTTTTCTTATTCCTCAGTTTACTGAGAGGGAGCAAACATTGCCATGTTCGATTTTGAGTAGCCTGCTATCGTACTATCTATATTGGGTATATGTTTGCATAAATGTCTACCCTTCATTTATTTGTGTGTGAGGTGGCGCCGTATGCGCCGAGTGCTCAGACTTCCGAGTCCATTGCCCTATTCCTCAAGTTGCTGTTAAGGATCAGCTCAGTAGCCTCACTTTTATAGCCAAAGTGAGAATTTTACTGAGCTCTATCCCTTTGACTTCACTGGGTGCTGGATACTCTAGCCCCAATGCTTCGCGTCTTGTCCCGGCTATTGCTGGGCATTGACATATGATATGGATCCAGGTTTCTTCCTCCTCTCCACAGTACCTACAGGAGCCGCTTCTTACCACTCCTATTTTATACCACATGTGTTTTTTGGGCCCATGACCGGTTAGTAGTCCGACCATGAGCCTTGCATGTTTCCTGTCAAGCCTTAATAGGAACTTGGCATACTTACTGGGGGTGTCCCCTATCAGTGTTTTGCTGACGTTCACGCCACTGGCCAACCGCCAGGCATTTCCATCTGCTTACTTATCCAAGCCTTTACTTTGGATTTTATGACGCTGTATGCTACAGGAAGACAAGGCCTGGGTGTTGCCAGTTCCTTCTTTATGCTCTCCTTCGCTAGCTTGCCAGCGATCATGTTCCCTTTTATGCCGTGTCCCGGTGTCCATAGTATGGTGACCCGGTTCTTCTGAGTAAGGGTGTATAGTTTGTTAACACATTCCGCCACCACCAGTGGTGTGACGATAGTACCTTAATAGCCGATTGACTGTATGTACAGATATATAATAATAATAATAATAATAATAATAATAATAATAATAATAATAAAGCGTTTATTGTGGATAAATTGTACACTTAGAAATTACATGATCTGATTTCGCAATTTTTAAATTATCCGGCCCATCTGTGAGCGTACGCCTCACCGACCTCGACCCAGCGGCGAAACCTGGCGTCTCTGGACCATGCTAAGCCCGCGTACTGCGCTATCTCATCCACCCATCTCCTCTTGGGACGTCCTGGCTTCCTGTTCCCTTCCCAAGGGGTCCACTCTAAGGCTCTCCTTTCCCACCTTTCCTCTTCGTTACGTATGACGTGGCCAGCGTATTTAAATTTAAGTTTTTTAGTTAAGTATCTAAGGTCTTTTGTTTTTATTCCAGTAATGCCAGTCTTTATTTTGTCTTTAAGTTTTACATCTGTAATACTTCTTTCCATACTGTTTTGTGTCTTGTGTATTTTGTTTAGTTGTTCGTTCGTTGCTGCCCACGTCTGTGATCCGTACGTTAGTATTGGGTAGATGCAGGTTTCCAGTATTTTGGCTTTTAAGTTAGTTGGTAGTTTCGACTTAAGTATCCCCCTCATTGACCAAAAGCCTTTCCATGCTTTCGCGCTTCTTGCGGATATTTCTTTGTCCAGTCTATCCTGGAACGATATGATTTGGCCCAAGTATGTTGCTTCCTCCACCGAGTATATCTTTTCCCCCCGTAGTTCAAAATTGACGTTATCTTTGTTGTCTACAAGTAGTACTGTTTTTTGTGTGTTAATTTTTAGCCCGGCTTTTTTGCTTTTTATCTCTAACTCGGTGGCCATTTCCTGAAGGGTTTCGATTTTGTCTGCGAATAAAGCAACGTCATCAGCGAATCTGAGATTGCTGAGCCACTTGCCGTCTATTTTTATTCCTTTTTCTTTTTCCTCCCAGCCCATCTCCCAGAATATTTCTTCTATGACACCATTGAATAGATTTGGGGAGAGCGGATCCCCCTGTTTGACCCCTCTTTTGACGTCGAATGTGGGTTCTTTTTTATCTAATTTTATGTATGCCTTAGCATTGTCATACATTTCTTTTATAATTCTAATGAATTTTGGCTGCGTGCCTTGCCTGCTCAGTGCCTTCCATAAATATTTTAGATTTACCGAATCGAAAGCTTTTTCAAAGTCGATGAGGAGGACCCCCAAGTCGATGTTAAATTCTTTTGTTTTTTCGATAAGTTGGTTTATAGTAAAAATGTGGTCTATGGTTGATCTGTTTTTCCGAAATCCTGCTTGTTCCGCCCCCTGGGCTGCATCTAGGTCTTTGTACATTCTATTTTTTAGTATCTTTGAAAAAACCTTGCCTACATTCGATGTTAGATTTATTGGCCTATAGTTTCCTACGTTCGTGCGGTCTCCTTTTTTAAATAGTAGTATAATTTCAGCCGTTTTCCATTGACATGGTGTTTTTTCTTTCTCGAGTATTTTGTTGAAAATTTTCGTTAATGTTGGCGTAATTTCGTCTGCGAAGGTTTTTAGTATATAGTTGCTGATTTTGTCTGGGCCTGCTGCTCTCCCGGTTTTTAGTTGTTTCATTACGTTATTTATTTCTTTTTCGAGAAACGGTGGGACTGGGTCCTCGACCCTATCCTGGAAATCCCCGGGAGGTTCGCCGGCTCTTCCTCCCCTCTGTCAGCCCCCTTCGAGGAGTATATGCCACCGTAAAACTGTGTCGCCACATTAACTATTCCTTCTCTACTAGCCCGCCGTTATATTGCCTTCCTTATCTTTCATTTTGGGGATTTGACTTCGATGTGGGTATATTTCCTTTTTTACTTTTTTTAATGAATTAGATTCATTCATGATTTCGAGAATTTTTTCCGTGTCGTATTTTTTAATATCTTCTCTGATTTTCTTTTTAACTATTTTGCCGAGTTCAATTAGCTCTATTTTATCTCTGGTGGATTTGTGTTGTTTCGATCTTATTTGTTCTTTTTTTTCTATTAGATTTTTTGTTTCTTTTGATAGTTTGTTGTCTATCTTATGCTTGTCTCTCTTCGGTACTCTTTCATTCTCTAGCTTTATCAGACTTGCCTCCAATAAGTCATAGCTTTCTGAGACACTGGTGTTTGAGCTTATTGGTAATGCTTTTAGGTCGCCTTCAGGGATTCTTTTAGATCGTTCAACTTATGCTTTGGTATTTCTGAGTCATTGTTTATTGTTTTATTTTTTATCAATTTTTTTATTTTTATTATTTTTGGAATTTCAATGTTTATTTGTATAGGTCTATGGTCAGAGGGGAAGTTAAGCTTTTTCTGGATTTTGACGTCTTTCACAATGCTCATACTATCCGCAAAAAAAAATCAATTTCATTTCTTGTGTTTTTATCGGGTGATTCCCAGGTTCATTTTTTCGATTTTTTCTTTTGATAGAAGATATTTGCTATTGCGAGGTTTTTGCTTTCTGCAAATTCTATTAGCTTCTCACCATTCTCGTTCGTTTCTTCGCTCGAGTAGAATTTACCGACTGTCGCCGGGTGATTGTTCTCCCTACCTATCTTGCTGTTGAAGTCACCCATAACAATTTTGTGGTGCCCCCCCTCTCTCTCTACGGTGGCTGACAGAAGGGAGTAGAATTCATCCTTCTCTGCTTCGTCCGCAACATTTGTCGGGGCATATACTTGTACGACACAAACGGTTATATTTTTTTCCAGTTCTAGTTTTAATACGCTTATTCTATCCGAAATGTATTTAATTTCTTTTATTTTTTCGGTCCATCTTTGATGGACATACAAGCCTGTACTTCTATAGCCTTTCTTGTTGTTGGCGTAGAATAGATAGTTGCCATTTTTTCGCCTTTCAAATTTTCCCCCCTTTTCCTTGTTTCCGATAGGCCTATCATGTCGAATTGCAACTTTTCGCTTATTTTTTCTAGTTGGTATAACCTCGTGTCGTCGGCAATGCCCCGACAGTTGAATGTAATAATCTTTAATTTGTGTTTTGGGCTTACCTTGGTTTTTTCCCTCTTACCATGATCACCGATCGGTTCGCCCCCAACGGGCGGTGGGTCGATGGATATGCAGCTGTACGGCCCCTTGGTTGCTGCGCGCCGCTTTGGGGCCGGTGAGTCCGTGATGCCTCATTTCTTGGTGAAGCTGCCGGTGCCGTGTACGTTCACCAGCTTCCTTGGGTTGGCGCTGATTCCTCCATTTGTTGGGCTGTTCGACGCCGATTCGTTACGTGGTCTTTTCTCTCCTTTCTGGTCCCGAGGCCCCTTCTTGTCCGTTGCTGTGTTGGCTGTTTTCCCCGTATCAACCAGAAGCTCCACGTCCTCCATAGATATTAGCTGGAACGGTTTGCTATTTTCATCTCTTGGTCTGCACATCACTCTTCCTTTGCTTGACCATATGTAGTGGGTATTCTTCAGGTTTTTTGCTCTCGCCATTATTTTTTGATTGGTCGGGGAGAGATGTTCATTACAGTAAACTTTTATCTCCTTACTGCCTCCTAATTTCTCAGCCGTCAATTTCTTTTGTTTTATTGCCACCATTATTTCGTCTCTCTTCCATCTGTTTATGATAATGAAGAGTGGTGGCAGAGCTTTATTCTTTGTAGGTAGGCGATGCGCAGCGTCTATATCTTTAACGCCCATCTGTACTCCCGCGGCTTTGCCCACTTCTACAGCCAATTGGATCGGATTTTCATCTACTGTCACGGGTATACCGTGGAGTATGACGCTGTTTCTGCGTGAGTAGCTTTCGAGTTCCTCTATTTTATATTCTTGCTCCCTCACTTTCTGTTTTAGTCTCTCTGTCTCCTCTCCAATGACGTTCACGATTGCCAACTTTTCATCGAACATCTCCCTCAGAATTTGCTTGAGGACTCCCACCGTTACCGCATCGTCGTCTGATGTCATTTTCGGATTTGCTGCGGCTCTTGGGGGTTGACGTACCTGTCGTTTTTGGCCCGTTTGTCGCCCTTTAGTAGTCTGTGTGGCTGTATTATCGTCAGTCACCAGGCGGACGGGTGGAGGAGGGTGGTCGTCAATCGGTATTCGGTCGTCGAGCTGTCCTTATCAGGGGTGTCCCGCTGTGACTTGTTCCTCACGCGAACCGAAACTTGATTTTCGATACACTCGTGTCTCTTCTTTTATCTTTACAATCTACGATTTGAATAGATTCACGTTTTTTCACTTTACTGCACTTTCTAGCTTCAAAAAAATTTTTGACGAAATATGATTTTTACTTACACCTTTGTACTCGGCTGAAAAACACGATTTCGCTGATATAACTTTTTCGGCAATGTAACTTTTATACTTTTAGCACAAACTACGAAAAGCTTTCCGTATTTCTATGAACGCACTAACATATGTGTACCTTCGTTCGCACATTGCACTGGACTCCATGTACAGATATAGATATGTTTATTAACAAGGCCCTTCTACTGACTTCTATCATTGGCCCCCGTGATCGCCATTATCTCTGCTTGGAGGATAGTGACGCCCTTGCCCAGGGCCACTGAACAGTTGTCAGCGCCTTTTGCATTCTTGATTTCGATTCCTACACCTTGGTCATTCTTAGAGGCATCTGCAAACCACACATTCTCCTCTTTTCCTAGAATGCTTGGCCATCTCTTTTCCCAAGCCTACCGTGTGGGTATTAGCGCACGGTATGGCTAGTCAAAGAAGTGTTCCATCGCAGTTCTGTCCTTTGGCATCTCAAAGTATTTGTCTATCGTCCCCGCCATCTCCCATATCTTTCTGTGGCTTGTTTTATGGGCCTGAAGGTTCGGTTGACCCAGACGATAGCCCCCATTATCGCACAGCTGCTTCTATAGCAGTGTGAAGTGGTGGCAAGTTTAGGAGCCTTTCTAGTGCCTTCGTCGGCACCGTACTCATTGCCCCCGTTGTCATCGCGCACGCGAGCCTTTACTGGTGGTCCAGCTTCTCTCTGACTTCGGCAAGGTGGACCTGACCCCACCACACAATGGCCGCATATATAATTCTGGGGCGTATTACACCAGTATATATCCAGTGCATCCTTTTGAGAGAGATTCCCCTGGTCCTGCCGACATAGGTGCGGCAAGCCCAAAGAGCCTCAATCCCGTTTCTTATTTTATCTGAGACGTGATCCCTCCAGGAAAGTTTTTCACCAAGATATACTCCTAAGTACTTCACCTTAGGCTAACGGTCTTCCTTTGTATTGCACCTTGATCAACTCCTTGCCTTTCCTTTTGCGGGTGAAAAGAGTGATCTCAGTTTTGTCCGGGTTTATTGATAACCCCTTTTTCAGACACCATTTTTCTACACATCGGAGTCCCCACTGCGTTAACTCCGCGATGGTTCCCGGAAATTTGCCAGTTACCACCACAGCCAAATCATCAGCGTAGCCCTGTGTGTATATTTTTTGACCATTTAACTTCTCCAGTAAACTGTCCACCACCAGGCTCCACAGTAGGGGAGAGAGTACTCTCCCTTGTGGGCAGCCCCTGATGGTCGTTGCATGGATCCGTTCTTGTTGGTATGTTATCCGGATCTCCGTGCTTTTTAGCATAGATACAATCCAGTTTATTAAGCTTTCCTTCACTTCCCTTTCTCTTAGGGCTGTTTCTAATGTCTGTCCTTATTCAACCCTCATTGAAGTCTCTCTGCTCTTTGTGCCTGCTGGAAAAGACGTGGTACCTATGCCGACTTTATGAATCTGTTCACTTGTTATACTCAACTATTGCAGAGTCCGAACACTTGATGATAGCTTCCTCTGAATACCTTTACTACTTATTCTTACACAAAATCGAACGTGTCTGTTACTGTTGTACTGGCTGGGATTGCATGTAGATAATTGAGAGTACTGATCACGAACATAACTGTTGGTATCGCTGCAGAGAGTGATGTTTTATTTTTTGCTTCCTTAATACTACTGAGGTATGTTATTACACTTACAGATAGATATGACTGCCATTTGGTACATCGAATATTAAATTACATAAAAAAATAATTAATATAAAATCAGAACTATAAAATGATTCAATTCAATAATAGTGATAAGACAGTACAATAATGTTATGTGTTATTAAACCGAATATACATTTGGAAAATGATCATTGTGCTGACTAGGATTTTCCTGTTGGTCCTTCCACAATTCAAGTTTAATTTTGGCGACTTCATCACACCGAATTTGTGGATTTCTGCAAAAATAGTCAATTTGATGTATGGTACATTATCTAGGTAGCTGTATGACATATTAGTTGACTTTTATCGAAAAATACATCAATTATACACACGTGTACTTAAGTATGCAACTATATCAACGTAAAATACATTCAAATTATCATGATGCGCGTGTTTTCTTTAACGCCAGCGTTTATCACGCTTGCCGTGACGTCACAGAGTGAGTTACTTTTAGCAAAAATACCCGTTTTTTGGCCAGCAAACGTATTGGCTCCTTCATTGGCTCCATAAGAAAAACTCACGGAGCAAAGATCACTATGTTATTACCCGAGAATAAGATATTTGTTAGAAACCAAAGGTATAGCATTTGCTAATGAACTTCTAGTTTCTAACAAATTTCTTATTCTCGCAGGTATAATATAATGATCTTTTCTCCGTGTGTTTTTTTTATGGGAGCCAATACGTTAGTTGGCCCAATGACGGGTATTTTTGCTAACAGTAACCATGCAGTAACTCACTCTGTGACGTCACTGGAAAACGCGCCCATTCTAAAACTAGTACGTTTTTGTGACTTACTGAGGCGATTCCACTAGAAAACTATTTCGAAGAACGAATTCTAATCCCGGGTTAACAGTGCATAACAGTTGGGCGAATGTGGTTTCTCGTAAAGAAGTTAATTGAGCTAGAAATAATAATAAGCCATGTTGATGAATAATAGTAACTTTCTTACTTCGATAAGTTTGGATTGGTGATGAACAATGGCACAGCTATGTAGGGTATTTTTTCGTCGGTCATCAACTCCCCTAAGCAACCTCCAGTGATATAAATTACGATAGAATATCGTTTTGTCAATATTGACTTTTTGTTAGTATGAATAACATTAAAATTGCCCCCCTCCGCTTCCACGGCTGTTAGAAATGTGATCCCCATATGAAATTACTTGAAAATAGAAAAAATTTTACTGTCTTTGTCACGAATTGGGTTATGAATTTATTTTTCTATCTTGTATCATATTCAAACCTGTTGTGAATTTCGCTCCCGGAAATTCGTAGTAGATTCGATCTCCGAATTTCCATCGGGCGAATGATTCGCCTAATACGCAAGCTGCAGTCGGTCCAACCACTGCATCTGGTAGGGGTTTTTCCAATGCACAGCCGACGTACAAATCGATGTCGTCCACAGATTTGTACAGACTCTTGATTTTTTCCACGTCCTAAAATTGATTTTAAGTGTTTAATGTATTTTTTTCTTGTCGGCTCACACTGCTACCTTATCCCAGGAAAAGGAATTGTCGCGTTATGGGGTTAATCAGCGCTATACAGGGTGCCTCAAGTACGTGATCTTTCTTGAACCAGGTAACTAGGCAACCCATCCTAATCACGTGTCGATATATTTGCTTGTTTTTCCATTTGAAGGGGCAGAGATACGGGCATTTGAAAAAATTAACAATTGCAATAATGGAAATTTGGTTCTCAGCATTGCTACTAGATAGACTAGTAGAACTTATTGGTGGTAATAGAAGATAGTTACGGCAATTAAAAAAAAAAAAAAAAAAAAAAAAAAAAAAACCACTGGATTAACTGGATATTTACAAATTGATTTTAGTTAAGAACTTTGTGCAAACATTTTTCATATTCTTTCAATTTTCCATAGAAATTATCCGCTGGATTCCGGCAATTTTTTCGCGGTAAACGATTTCTAGTATCTCGTGATCCTTCCCTGAACCAGGTAACTAAGCAACCCATCTTCTAACCATGTATAGATGTGTTTGCCTATTCTTTCATTCAAAGGGACAGAGATACGGGTATTTCAAAAAAATTAACGATAGCATTACTGTTCTTTCATTTGAAGGGACAGAGATACGGGGATTTGAAAAAATTAACGATTGCATTAATGGAAATTTGGTTTTCAGCGTTGCTAATAAATAGACTAGCAGAACTTATTGATTGTAACAGAAGTCAATTACAGCAATTAGTAAAAAAAATTTGATCAACTGGGTGTTCACAAATTGATTTTAGTTAAGAACTTCGTACAAAAATTTTAATATTTTTTCAGTTTTCCATCGAAATTGTCCACTAGATCCCGACAATTTTTTCGCGGTAAACGATTTCTTTCGTCATACTCTTCAGAAGTATTCATTGGCCTCACTTCTACCTGCCATTTAGATAAATGCTGTGCTTTTCTTCGAAAATATAATTTCAAATTCTTATCATTTTTGCATTCTAATTTGTAGAAAGTAGCAGACCTGCAGCCAGGAGGTGTCAGGGGTTGTGCTTCCTGACCGCTTAACTTACTTTTTGCAAAATTATTTGATAATACTAAGAAATGGCGATAAGAACGGAACTTTTACATTTCTTGGTTTTATACTTTTACCATTTTAAGTGTAGGTGAAGTTCAATTGTATTTATAAAATTTTGAATTGTGAGGTCGAACAATATTTTTGAAACATATAAAGGCGGAATCGTAAACCACAAATCGCAGGATCCAGAGGACAATTCTTATGGAAAGTTGAAAACATATGGGAATATAGTATGGTGTTCTTAACCAAAATCAATTTTTCGAACACCCTGTTGATCCGCTTGCATTAATCTAAATTCGAAAACTAGAAAATGTCGGAGTATCATCTTTTTGTAAGGTGATGCTGTATGTGCCGAATGCTCAGACCTTGTAGTCCATTGCACTTTTCCTCAGATTGCTGTTAAGGATCAGTTTAGTAGCCTCACGTTTACAGCCAACGTGAGAATTTTATTGAGTTCTATCCCTTTGACTTCCCTAGGTGCTGGATACTCCAGTCCCAATGCTTCGCATCTTGTCCCGACTATTGCTGGGTACTGACATACGACGTGAATCGAGCTGTCTTCCTCTTCTCCACAGTGCCTACCGGAACTGCTTTTCGCCACTCCTATTTTATGCCACATGTGTTTTATGACCCCGTGATCAGTCAGTAATCCGACCAGGACGTTGCATGTTTCCTGTCAAGCCCTAATAGACACTTGGCCTACTTACTGGAGGCGTCCCCTATCAGTTTTTTGCTGACTTGTATACCATTGGCCATAGGTCAGTGCATTTCCATCTGCTTACTTATCCTAGCTTTCACCTTGGATTTTATAACCCTACATGCTACACGGGAAGACACGGCCTGTGCATTTCCAGTTCGTTTTTTATGCTCTCCTTCGCTGGCTTATCCGCGATCATGTTCCCTTTTGTGCCGCAGTGCCCCGGTATCCACAGTATGGTGACACGGTTCTCCTGAGCAAGAGTTTTTAATTTGTTAATGCAGTCTTTAGTGTGCCGATAGTGCCTCAATAGTCATTTGACTCTCTGCAGAGTTAAAGATCTGCTTATTAATAAGGTCCTTCTGCATGTTTCTATCAATGGCCACCGTGATCGTCATTACCTCTGCTTGGAGGATAGTGGCGCCCTTATCCAGTGCCATTGAATAGTTGTCAGCGCCTTTTGCATTCGTAATTCTGATTCCTGCACCGCAAACCACGCATGCTCCTCTCTTCCTAGAATGATTGGTCATCTCTTTTTCCATGCCTCCCGTGTGGATATTATTACATGGTATAGCTTGTCAAAGAAATATTCCACCGCGATTCTGTCCCTCGGCATCCAAAAACATTTGTCCATCGTCCCCGCCATCTCCCATATTCTTCTGTGGCCTGTTTTTTGGGCTTGAAGGTTCGGTTGGCTCAGACGACAAGCCCTCATTATGGCAGCGGCTTCTATAGCAGTGTGAAGTGGTGGCAGGCTTAGGAGTCTTTCAAGTGCTGTTGTCGGCATCGTTTTCATTGCCCCCGTGTCATCACGCACGCGAGCCTTTGAAGGTGATCCAATTCCTACCTGACTTTGGCCTGGTGGACCCGGCCCCACCACACAACTACTGTATATGTAGGTCGGAATAAGGCCATGGAGTATTTTTGAAAGGTATGTGGGAGGAAGTTGTGTGCAACGAAAATTGCTGGATCCAGAGGACAATTTTTATGGAAAACTGAAAAGTATAATAACTACTTTGAATAGCTTTTAATCAAAACCAATTTTGTGGACATCTTGTTGATTCAATTGCGATGATTTTTTCAGAAGTCAACTACCTTCTATTGCAACCAAAAAGTTCCACCTGTCTATGTGGTAGTAATTCTGAGAAAATTTCCCATAAATGCTGTACATAACGTCTTCAACTTTCCGTATCTTTGCCCTTCTAATATAAAATCTGAGAATTATCCATACGTTGTCAAGGCGAGTCACCTGCTATTTGATTGAATTTTATAATATGGACACACGTATGCACCTACCTCAGGATTTTTGATATCGTCCTTCAAATCCTCGAATTGTTTTAATCGGCATAGGCCGCAGGCTTGTCTGTAATCATTGTACGAAGCAAGGCCATGGTCTCGTCCTCGGTCGATGTCAATAGCGGATAAATCTAAGCCCCATTCTCGACCAGGTTCAATAGGGAACATCCAATTGTTAACCTAAAATGATAAATTTCAAATTTCATTAAGTCATCTTTGTTACTTCGAGTGAAATGTACACAAGAAAATAATTCGGCTGACTGTTAATCAAGGCTTGATAATGGCGTGTAGCCAGCATAGTGTGCAAGCGGGTCTGGTCGTGACTAAAGGGGGTAGGAGTGTTAGAGGGGTGCTAAAATTAGAAAAATCTTTATTTGACGAAGTCGCAAAGAGGGGTCCAGACCTCATGGCTATGCTACTGAGGCTTGAATCCTAATATTTACCTATACTTATTTATTTTGACATTTCCTTCAATCTTTTGATCTTGAAGCGAAATCAAGAGGCTAAATATTTCTGTTGCCAAGTAGGGGGGAGGTCTGCTCTTGACCAAAGGGGGTAAAGGTGTTGGAGGGATGTTAACACATTGAGCGCCATGCATAATTTTAAAACTTTTATCCTAGGCCAAAAAATTTTTCAAATTTTTCAAATCTTTATGTAATTTGGTGTTGGTCACCATTGACCAACATGGCCCTGCGAGAAAGTGATGTGTTGGTCAGCATTGGCCAACATCGCGCTGAATGTGTTTTAAAATTAGAAGAATCACTATATTTGACAAAGTTGCAAAGAGAGGGTCTAAACCCCCTGGCTATACGCCACTGAGGCTTTAACTCTAAAGTTCATCTATACTGATCAATTCTGACGCTCTCGTCGATCTTTCGATCTTGAAACGAAATCAGAGGCCGAAGAGCTCTGTTGCCGAGTCCGATGTGTTTCCTAGTAATTTTCTGGAACGTTATTTCACGTGACTTTACCTCTTCAGAGAAAAATTTGTCCTGGCTGTCGCACTGTTGCGACGCGTACGAATGTATGATGTTTGAAAACATGTTTTTGCCCAGTAATAGTCTTTCATAATTAAAGTAAATATGTCTCAACAAGTATTTATCTGATTTTCCATCCGCGTTTTCATACCTGAAAGAACAACAAAGTGAAATTAGAATACTGCAGCTAAGCTTGCTGCACTCCACTTAACTCAATATCTAGCAGCAATGGAGACTGAGTAGATCCTTGTAGCTCTTCTCCTGCATTTACCATAATAAAAAGCAGTCAGCTACTGATTCCCTAATCAAGTGGCCTTCTACACATATTCCATATAAATGTATTCCATTCATTATAGTAGAAATGAGAAAAACCTACTGCACTTCTCCTCTGATCATACTATGAAGTATTCGACCAACAGATGCCTCGAAACTGTGTACAGTTTGTGGATTTAGCCTATTGTTATAACCTTTCACATAACCAGATGATGCTGGAAACAGTTTATAATGCGCAGTCACTGCGGGCCCTGTAATGAGATACCTAGATTAATTAAATTGGTAATATTCATTCTCCAGCGTCAAAGAAAGACCTAACACAAGGGTTGTCCCAGAAGTAAGGTTCCCTATCTTTGTATTTCCATTGCATGCGTTGTAGAGCGATGCGGTGAACGGGAAAATGTTGTGCAGGCTTATCTGACAACACTGTAAAAATATCAAGTGCGTATGTAGAGAAGCAACAGTGTACCAGTACACGAAACATGGATCTCACGCGCGAAATCCGTCCAAGTTTGGGAGTGCGGGACGACCTTCAGAGGTAGGGTAAATCATGCACCTTGCGCTGATCACTACAAAACACGCCACACCACTTACACACGTGTTGCACTGTAATTTCATCTGGGCCGACCACTCTCATCAACTGCTGATGGATGGCGTTAGGTAGTCCATTTTTTGCTGTCAAGAATAATTACTGAACGCACTACAAACTTGGACGGACTTCGCGCGTGAGATCCACGTTCCGTGGACTGGTACACTGTTGCTTCTCAACATGTGCACTGGATATTTTTACAGTGTTGTCAGATAAGCCTGCGCAACATTTCCGCGTTCACCGCATCCCTCTACACCACATGCAATGGAAATACATACAAAGATAGGGAACCTTACTTCTGGGACAACCATTGTAGTATTCAAAAGGTATGTATGGCTCAAACATTACCAATTAGAGGTGGTACATGCTCTCTAAACACTATATGTTGATACATAGCGATGAGGATTCTTCTAGCTTCCTGGTATAGTCTATTGTCTGACCAATGCGGATTAATTTTGTGCAGATTTTCCGCCACATAGTTATGCATTCTGAAGAAGATGATTTCCATGACTGCTAATTCCGGATTTTGATTTATTCTTATGTCAGCTAAACAGTGAAAATCATATAATGAAAGTTTTTTTTAACTCTAATGTACTCCCAAAACAAAATAGGACTAGTCACATCAGCTATGCAGTGACAACAAAAGCTGATGTAAGTAGTAGGTACTAAAGAACGCCTTTGTAAAATATTACAAACCAGTTTGAAAACACCTTGTATTTGGTACTGGTGTAAGTCCACCCCTGGGACAGCTAGTGCCACCAGACAATATTGGAGGATACTCTTGGTGACTGGTAGTTTCATCATTTTCAGCCTTCAATTGACCTTTATCATGAGCTCTGAGTTCGTTTGATGTAACATTGTCCATCCCATACAGAAGTGAAAGATCGATGAAGGCGGTGGCAAAATTAATCTGAAACAGGTTTTGTATCCAGTTCCCAGTTGCATATATAGCAGTCAGAAGAACCCAAATAAAGTAAAGGACGTGAAAAGAAATACTGGTTAAAGAATCTTACTTGAGAACACGGCGTGAGTTTGCATCCCACTGCTTCTGTATTTATTGAACGTTTTATGTCTATGCAAGTTACTCCAAATGTGGAATAAAACGAATCATCTTGTGGTATCATGGTCGGTAAACAAATGTCTTCAGGTATATGTGGAGACGGTTGATGATTAGTGCAACAAGGAACTGAAAACAGAGATGGAATTTAACATGTGTACTATTAAATTATTCACACTCTACATGGACTAAAGAATCCATATCCTTTAGTACCTATTTAATGTAGATATGGGTAGATAGGTTTTGCTACATATACTCAGTGGCGCTGAGGAAGGGAGGGGGAACTTCCCCTCAGTTCCTCTACGCGTGATCTAAAGCTACATAATGTGTACAAGGAATAAACACAGATGAAAAGATGAAGCAAATATTTGAAATAGGTACTTTTGTTACGTGCGTGCGCGCGCACCCGGATGCCGACATTGCTACTATAAAGTAAAGGATTGGAGGCCCCTACAACAATTTACCCCGGTGCCCGAAATGGCTCTCAGCACACCGCTGTATATACTGCGGAGTGCGAAAGAGTTACAGCTGATACCTATAAACTATATAGTGACCGAAAATCTACCTTACTGATGACTGATTGATCATGGTTACTACTGATCACTACCAAATGGATAATCGAAGGTAATGGTGGTGATACTGAAGGGTAGAGGAGGGGAATACTCCCCCAGGAATAATTTGGGGAAGGGACGCCTTCTATAAAAAATTGCTGTTGGATATAATTCCCTCTGTATAGGTATTAGGTTTAAAAAAAAAAAAGAAAAAAAAAGTAACAGGTATAGAGGTAGAGTAATTTGCAAAAAAACAATCTTAAAAGACTTGAATTTAGAAAATTTTGCAGTTATGGTGGAAAAAAATGTGTGCAAAGTCCCCCCCCCCCTCCAATGTTAGTGATAATGAACTTTGTAGGAGTATGTTTGAAATATTATCAAAATGTTGCCTCCTTCAAACAAAGTACAAATTGTCATTACTGATCAAAGACGATGAACATGATTGAAGAATATGACATCACAATTCAGTAGCAGAATTCAGCACCTGACACCTCTATCAGAGTTCAATTATTTTCTGATTCAATTTACTCATTAGCCATTTTCAATTACCTGATCGCCAGGAACTGAAATCA
Source organism: Acanthococcus lagerstroemiae (assembly GCA_031841125.1). Classification (NCBI taxonomy): domain Eukaryota; kingdom Metazoa; phylum Arthropoda; class Insecta; order Hemiptera; family Eriococcidae; genus Acanthococcus; species Acanthococcus lagerstroemiae. The sequence goes on from CM063114.1 coordinate 29,003,929, forward strand.
GTCCAAGCCCTACTTGTACAAGTGTAAGCTTATCTACTAGCTGATCCTAATGCTTTCCTTTTAGTGCCTATATATACCTATATTTTATTTATTATAGTTACGGGGATATTAGTTGTATGCAGGGATGAGAAGTCAGCACTCAGCAGGATGCCGAAAAGCCGGTTTTGAGCAAAATTTTAAGAGGCCTTAAGCTGAGAAGCCGAAATAGTTGGAAGTTGGTAGCCGGTAGAGAAGCCAATTGCTTTTCGGCTTCTTAATCAGCTTCTTGTGATTTGTGACTTCTGTGTTTTGTTGTTTCGGATAATTATTCAGGTATGATCTCTTTTCAATGAGCTATCACACAAGTATCATGAAGTGTCTACTCGTCCATTATTTTGACGTCTGAAACGGTACCTTATACAGTCCAAATTTTGACACATTATCTTTAAAACGCTCTCCTGTAAAATTACAATTTTAACTGACCCTGTCAAGAAACGTAAGAGAAAGAGAGAGGTAACTGGTATAATTGATACTTATGGTAGCCAGTAGCCGGGAACCCGAAACCGGAAAAATGGTATTATGCCTGAAAATGTTGGTAATTCCAAATAAAATTTACTACCATCCGTAGTCATGGGCAAACTAAGAGTAACATCATGACCCAGCCATTGTCCAAAACTGTAATATAAAATGTTGAACTTGTTGTCGAGGATTTCATTGTTCTCCAGTACGGTAGTTCTGACTAGTCTCGAGAGTGGTAGTGGTGATCCGTCTGAAGATTTTCTAATAGCGCAATGACCTGTAAAAATAATATAATGGCTTACTAAGATGTACATATAACTGATTATCTAATAAAAATACCTCAAGTAAGAAAAAGGCAATAAATTTGAAAAGTTATTGAACGTGAAAATGTATCTACTCAGCAAAACGAGATGAATAGATAAGGAATAGGTATTATTTTATCACAACATAACAAAAAGTGCAGATGGTTTTACATTGTTATTTCATCACCATCTCGGCATATTGGGTACTGCTTCATTAAATAAATGATTGGATACATAGTAACTTATTTAGATACTGACGTGCAGTTGATAATCGTTAATTTTATAATTATTTCATCCCATTCTTCCGCATGATTACTAATTAGACCCGCTCAGCTGATAAAATATGCATTTTATGAGATAAGATTGGTTTAATCATTGAACTCTTGAACTACCGACTTGGCTGCTGTAGTTAGGTATATATGTACCTACATTATAAGAAAATAAATGGACGCTGTTAAGCAAACAGAACTAAGCGACATTTGTTGACAAAATGAGTTGTTAGTATTGTTGGAAAGAGCATAAAAAGTAGAATTTTTCAAAATTAGGTCTTGATACAAAAATGTGTACTTATCAGTAAACGCTATGTCATATAGTTTTCCTATTATGGATTACGGACGCTGTTAAGCGAGACAGAACCAAACGACAAAATCTTTTTCTTTTTTTTGAGAAGTGAAAACACGTGATTCGAAGTTCAAGAGCCATATAGAAACTACGTGACATAGCGTTTACTGATAGGCTTTTTTCAACGTGATTGCACATTTTTGAATCTGGGCCCGATTTTGAAAAATTCTACTTTTTACTCTCTTTCCAACGATACTAATAACTCATTTTGTCAACAGAGGTCGCTTGGTTCTGCCTCGCTTAACAGCGTCCAATGGCTCTTGAACTTCGAATTATGTGTTCTCAAAAAACAGATTTTGCCACTTAGTTCTGTTTTGCTGAACAGCGTCCAACTGTGAAAGTAAATTTCTGATTTCTGTGCCGATAATTTTCATTCATTATATTACTTTACAGAATTGCTGAAAAATATCGTTATCGATACATTCTACGTCCTACGTCCCCTCAGGTCTTTTAACACGATGCTGGTGGATTCCAGGGTTGCAAAGATAAATTTTGCGTACGATACTCTGAGACAGTTGTTAAGCTACTCCAGTATTCAAGTATAGTAATGTAACGAACCAGTTATGCATTAATATGATCAGTTGTTGAGTATTTACCATCTGAATAGTTGGCTGGTAATAGTCGTACATATGGAATGTTAGTTTGACCCCAAAAAGGAATGTCGATGTTATTGCAGGATCCATCCAATGAATAGTAAACATTATTTGGATCACATTCTTTCAGCCCTGGACTGCATGCATCACCAGCATTCTGTAGGTTTGGTCTGAAAGGTAAAATAAATATATGAATTACCTATCATTTAGAGAGATTCAGATGAGTTGAATACATAAATTTTCAATTTGTCAAGTAGTGGTCAATAAAAATTGAACCGAATCATGCAAGTAGATTCTCATCTCTTAGTTTTCTTTTTCATAAGTTGAGAAAGGTACCCGAGTGCGTACCAAAGCAATGTGACTGAAAGGAAGAGTGTGTCCAAATTCCTCAACCGGCATATTTTTCGGAATAAACAATGAAAAAAATCTTTCTATTCTCTCATTTAGAGCCCATAACATTTCTAAGGAAATCAATGATTTTTCAATAGGAGCCATTGGAGGAGAGGGAGCTTCTGTCATACCTCACGTTGATGCACCTTTAAATCTATATTAACAGCGAAAATATGATAGAAAGCTCTCCTATTTGTTTATCTTATTGGCATAATCAAAAATACATTTTAATAAATGTTGGAAAATAAATGAATTGAAGCAAGAACAAAACAACAAATCGTATCCTACGAGTAGGTAAATGATCTTTTGATAGAGGTACTCACGGCAAAATATGTTTTCTCTGAAAAGGACATTTCCCAGGTCTCGTTGCTGTACACAGATTTAACACAATTATAATACAAATTAAATAATGGAAAACGAGAGAATAAGAACGCATTTTTAATATTGCATAGAAGTTGTGTTGCTCATGGACCGAATTAAACGATTGCAGTAAAAAATATACGTTGAATCTTGAAAAACATGCACTAAAATGACGTCGAGACTTTTACCGATGATGTATCATTGCTGGTACATGTATGTCGATCACCAGTGAATCACGGAGTATATTATTCAATGAACTAATGTATGTAGGAAAATATCTCGTAATGGAATTATTTTTGCTGTGTTACTACAATGCTAGGACGCAAAATAAGGCGACTAATCTTGTCCCTATTATGTTTGTCAATATGCAAGTAATTTCATGTCGGATGTCGTGCGATCTATATCTTTTATAACCCAGTGACTCACTGACTTATTCTATCATTTCACAAATGGTTTAATGCGATTTAATTGTAAAAGTGAAGGGCAGAGGTCATATTTACATACTTACCTACTTATCTGTTTTTACATTTACCTACCATAAGATTCAATTTTCATATGAGTATAGGGTTTCCCATTATTCAGGAATGAAGATTTCTATCGTAGCAAGTCATTGTAATTTAGAAAATAAACATCGGGGATTCCAGAAATTAGTATTGTTATGAATCCGCATGAAACCTGTACATTACACACTTAACTGTTTATGTGATGATAGAGGGTATACCCGGGTAGGTAAATTAAACCAGTTCCTACTCGTGATGTTTGTAAGCGCTTTTGTATTTTTATTTTTTTTTAAATTTTCTTTTTGTTTTTCCGAAAGTAAAATCTTAAGAATGTTAGTTTGAGGAAAACTGATTTTTGTGTGTGCTATAAAACATTTTTATAAAACTGCAAATCTAAATGATTTGGTGTATATACTATAATATGTATACAATACCCGGATGAGTGCCTCCACCGCTGCCGCCGCCAATATTTAGTGGAGGCCGATGATGAAAATTTGATAAATATTCGAAGATTTCTGGATTTTTCCTATCCGTAGAATTGAAATCATATTTTCTGAAAATGCAGACCAAAAATATCACTCTAAACAACAACATTTTAAAAATCCAGACGTATGCAAAATACGGAATCACCTAAAACAGACGATCATGTCGTCGAGTAATTAGAAATGTTTATTAACCCCCCCGTTTAGTATGCTAATAAACTTGTAAATGCTCACAATTACTATTCAATTATTCGAGATATTTGAGGCCTAATAGTTTATTCCTGGTATAAATAGTCTTATTCTAGTTGTAATTTAGAAGAATTAAAATAATCGCGACTTTATTCGTTTAATTACCATTAGGTATATCAAATGTGTTGTAGAATGAAACCATACAAATCTGAATACCACGAGCGAAGCATTAAATTAGGGGAAAACGGTTACTTCGGTGCTGGGAATGATTGATAACGTGTCATAAATACAATTAAGTGTGTCTAGTCATTCGGATAAAATGTAAGTACTTTATTGTATCTGCTTGAATGAGGTATACTGAAGGGTTACCGTCATTAGTTACTAACTTCTGGTATATTTGTTTTAGGAATAACTAGTGAATATTAGGCGGCCAGAATATCAAATCTGTTGGTATCCCTCCGGTCACTGACGCGATACTCGAAAGGGTTGTTCCTGTGGCCGGGGGTGCGGTGTCATAGGGGCCACTTTGGCATGCGCGCATCGCCATACGTTGCACCACACTATTATTATCGTAATCTATTTTACCTTAGTCCGAAAGAGTAAGAACCCACCGGGTCTCGTTTATGGACCTATATGTACCTATATGACCTAGGTTATGAATAACGAACTGAATCTGTTGGAAAGGTAAGTTGATATTTGATGTCTTAATTTTTATCAAGCTGTTATGCCACCAGAAAATGTGGAATTTGTATTAGCTTGCAAGATCATTTCTTAGTTACCTATACCATATGTCCTTGGTATTTATTTATTTATTAGTAGTACCTTTTTTTTTCTTTTTTTTTTTTTTTTTAGAGAGAGAGAGAGAGAGAGAAAACTCATCAAAAATTTTTAATGAATCTTGAAGTTTTGAAGAGCCTGAAGGAATCTTCAAGAGTTCTAATAAAGTCTAGCTGAATCTCACAGTTTTCAGAAAATCTGAAAGAGTTCATGAAAAATCTTAAGCAAGTCTTAAATAGTCTTGGCGAATGTAAAAAGGCTTATACATTTTTATGATTATGAAGTTGGTGCGAGCAATCCACCTGCGTTTTTAAAACTTACAGTATCATTGGAATGAGAGATAAATACTCACAATTTTCATGTAGACACAGTGAGGACATTTAGATTTAAGAAAAGAAAAAAAAAAAAGAAAGAAAGAAAGAAAAACCCTCAAAGACGTACATTTGCCCTTATTTTAAGGAATGTAGTTGCAGCAGAAGACTTCTTTTTTTTTTTTAATTTATTAAAAACTTTGTCATGTTTCAATCCTAAAAACCGTTACCTAATCCTGGCTTTCTGGATTATTTCACCTGATCAGATGTCGGCTATTGAGAAAATCAGCTGAAAATGCCGACTGAGATGAATCCTGTGGGTGTTGATATGTTTTGACAACAATTCACCAAGAATTCTTCTCGATTTACCTTTTTTTTTTTTTTTTCATAAATAAGTATAAGTTGGCTACGCTGTGCAGTACCAACCCAATAACGGATCACCAGCTCAATTTAAGATCAGTCTTGTACTGACCTCGGAAATATAAGTCATGTGACGTGGAAGGCTCTCAGGATCACCTATCTAGATGTTCGGTTTATACTCTACCTATTTCTCTAATTTGAATCACCTATTGAGCCCGTGAAAGTATTGTGTCGAATGTAGGTACCAGAAATTTCGAAATTTCACCTTTAGTAAAATCTGAGTCTACGAAAAATTAATTTCCATTGTAGCGTTTATCGTTTGGCTTTATAACAAATGAACAGCATTGGTGGATGTACTTATCTACTAAGAGTACTCTTGAAGGCGGTTTCTTCTATTTATTGCATTTCATTCATTTACTGATTACAAAAAAGTCAATGAGTGAAATATTTTTAATCAGATATTTTTCATTGCATATCAGGTTACAACGTCATTATTTTATGGCATATTTCTTGACACTGTCTTTTAGGGGAATATATGTCACCTCATTAAATTAGAGTATTATCACAATAAATAAAACGAACGAACATTAGAATGACCAAGTAGCAGTAAGTACTGAAAAAATTGAGCACTATAAGGTGTGGAACAGCAAATGGAATAAAGGAGCAATAAAATAGTAATTTAGCAGCATTGAAAATATTAAGCAGTAAAAATAAAATAATAAAATTTAGAAAAATTAAAAAAAAAAAATTGGAAAATGAAATAAATGAGTAGTCAATTTTACAAAACGATTGAAGCTCACCCTTACTGTACAAGTATCACTTTTGGTGCTTTTGCAGGTCGCCCCCTCTTTCTCTTCTGCCCAAGGGGTACATTTTAGCCTCTCAGTAGGGATAGTACAATGCTTCAGCCTGATCAGTAAACCGAGTAGATGCTTACAGTAATAACCCAGCTGCCGCTCCACTTATTCACTAAATTATGTTGGCCAAGACTGATATTCATGAAAACTACATAATTCTTTCATTAAGCTCAGTCTATGTTATCTATAAGGTCTATGTTTCATTTGAACAAGGATGTGGTTGGCATTTTACATGTAAAATGATTTACAGACAATTCAATATAAAATCTAAAATGGATGAAAATGGGGAGAATGGGGAAAACAATATCATGACTGATAATTGATAAATAATAACTGATAAACCTGATGTTTTTGAATGAAATTTATATAGGTAATAATTTGTTTATTATTATTATTATTATTATTATTATTTTTTTTTTTGAAAATTTTCAATTTTCAATTTAAATTTCAAAAAGTAACGTGAAAAATGTTGAAATTTCTTCTTTGATTTGAATTGCGCAATTTTTTTTAGATTGTTCAACCTTCTATTGTGATTGACTCATTGTGTATAACATTCTTCATTTACTGTTCATACAATTCAAATTTAAATTATTAGTTCAGAGTTATATGCACTTCTAACTTCTTTTACTGCTCCGTTATGCTCTTCTAATATCAGTGGCGGATCCAAGGGGGGGGGGGGTACATGCCCCCCGCCTGGTTGAATATTTTTGACGCAATAATAGGAGGGAAAAAAGGAATAAAAATTATGCATTGTACGCTCGTTACCCACCACAAAGGTCACCGCCGCTACTGCATCCCTCCCCCAATCTCCTCTTTCTTAATCCGCGCCTGTCTGATATTCCCAGTTACTGTACTAATATTATTTTTTAATGTGCCGATAAATCGCACCCTTTCTTTTACTGTTACAAGTTCTTCTCGTGGAACCATTTCTATTATATTCAATCTAATGCATGTATATTGATACAGTTAGGACATCAACAAACACAAATTTTTTTTGTCCTCGTAAAAGTAATAGCAACTGACACTACGGCGGGCACACACACTACAAGGTATATATTTGGGGCGGGGATGGGGTGTATAGAATGTTATTATTTTGTTCCAATTTAAAAAAAAAAAAAAAATGAAAATCTATTTACTTGACACTTGAGAAAAGTGATTAGTAATTGGGTCGTTACCTAACAAAATGGAATAACTGAATGTGATTCATGATGAATACTCAAGAATATTTGTAAATATGTGTATTCATCTGACAAAATACGAAAATAATGTTTGTGAATCTGCACTGATCTCTGCTGGTAGAAGAAAATTATAATTTTGGGTCTTAGCACACTATAAAATGTATGATGTGCAATCTGCAATCTGCATGTTTCTTGGTGACTCTTAAGATTTAATTCAAGAATTCTGTCGTGCTGCCTTTCTTGTTAATCATTTTCAAATTTGAATGGCAACAACCAGAACTTGGGTTTGTCAACGCTCACAGAAAAGTTACCTACAGGAAACAGCCTTACGCTGGATTTACACCAAAGTTATAAGCATGCTATTAACAAATTATGCTTCAACATTCAAATGTAGGGTACTAGAGCATGCTTATTACGTTATTACGTTTTTATAATTTTGGTGATCCAGCTTTAAGGCAGCGGGTTGAAGTTGCAGATTACAGGCTTGCAGCATTGAAAGTCTACAGCAGCAAGTTCACAGCCGATTTCATTTACTGCGAGCAGATTCGCTCTCAGCAGCCTCGGGAACGGTTCCGTGCGATGGAGAATAAAAATAATCAGAAAGGACCTTACACACTAGTCTGATTCGTGATAAAGAATACCCTTTCTAATTCGTCTACTGTGATTGATTTTATCTGAGAAAATTGAAGTCAACAGCGAAATTTTCGTGAAAATGATCATATTTTTCCATTCAATCCTTTCACATTCAATGAAAGTTTTTCCGGATGGTGAGGAAAGTATGAATGAATGGCATTCTTTTCTGTTTTCGGCACCTCTCTGATATGGACGCAGGAAATCAATATTCATTTGAAATGACTGATTAGTGATAGAGAGGTAACAGTATTAATTATTTATTGTTTAATAATTCAATTTAGAATTTACCGATTTTAAACTTCAGTGATTCGTTTAATTTTATATTTACTACATCTCTCGGTGCGTGCTACTGTGTGACTTCTTCGGTCGTTCTCCTATTATCTGTTGTGAATCGTTATCGGTATATTTATCGAGTTTATATTTCTCATTTGTTGTGAATTCGAATCCAGAAATATTCCGGCAAACTGTATTCTCGTTACATTTTGAAGTACATGTTCTGCTTCAATTTGAATCATGTTATCAAATTCGACGCCCTTCAGTATTTTAACAGTGCCAGTGTATTGTTAGCCGTGAGTGAATCTTCGCATCTTGAATGATGAATGCTAAATCTGGCCTCCAGGCTTACATAAATAATTCGGTGGCGATTCGACAAGAAATTCAAAGATTCGAAAGTGTCCATCCGTCCATTTACGCTATTTACGATTTGATTGAACTGATACCGGACACTATCGTTGCTCAGCAAATCCGAGATCATGTTGTGTGCATCGAAGGTAAGATTCTGCTTAATATAATATGTATGTTGTTAAGCTCGCTCAAACTGAAACAAAGAAATAATCTAAAGGAAAACTGACCCTGCCTGTTTCCTATCCAGAAGACAGTCACAGGCTCTACTGGAGTCAGTCGAAGAGAGATCTGACGAGTCTTCCTCATGTGTACTTGTTTGATTCACTGTACCCGGAACTTCAAGCTGATTGAAGCACTTTTGAACTGAGCTGCTCGGCTGGACAGGGCGAGTGTGAAGTCGTCGAGCATTCAATATTTGTTATCTGGGGTGCTTCTGATTCGTAAATATCAGTTTCAGAGAAGCTTAACAATAGTTTGTGGCTCATTATTTGTGAGAAGTGATGATAAGCACTGGGTGTTCAGACCATTCAGTCTTCGTGGGTGTTTAGTTAACTATCGTTGAGAATCTTTAATTCAGTTGTCATCATGAAGTTGCCCAATTGCGGTGTACTCGCAGGTGAAATGTATTTAAGGGCACATTGAATTATTGAAGTCGCGCATCATACAGTTCATTGACCGAAAACGAATCAGTAGCTCGTATCATGAGTAGATTATGAAGGCTGAAGAAACGAGTTTTGTAAAGATAATAACTACTAAAATTGCGATAAAATTAGTTTTCGAGTGGGTTGTAAGAACAGTGGATTCAAATCATTCCGAAGGATCCAAAGTCTGCCTCCGTTTTCGTGAGCAAGTACAGTTTCAGATCTGAAGTATTCCAAAGATTAGATTTCTTCAATTTTCATGAGAATTGCTCTTTTCCCAGACAATTCAGGTTCGAGAATGCAAAAAAAGTAACCTTCTGCAAAACTGATTTCGTTTACTGTAATTTTGTACTCATATTCTAGAAGCTGATCATTATGCCGAGCAAATGTAACTAAAAATTTGAAGGAATATTGGAAGATTTTGCCCAGGTGCCCGCCACCGTTGTTAAACTAATATTAGTATCTGGCAGAGGCAATCAAGACCTGGTTTTTTGCAAAGCCCAAGAGCTATGTTCTGGTTCTGAAACACTTTTTGTTAGAGTCAGACTTCAAAATTATTGATACTTGGACTTGAAAACGTGTGCTTTGAATCTCTGATGGTATCTGAAGAGCTAAACCAAAGAATTTATCCGTTTCTGCTTGGGCGAGATGGGGAAAAGCTTGAGAGCTAAGCTCGAGGGGTCGAAGGGCAAAGGAAAAAACAAGAGCTCAAACTCATTTTATAAGAGTTAAGCTCGAGAGCCGAAGCTCTTGAAATTTAATGAGTTACAGAAAGAACGAAGCTCCCTAAAATACCAGAGCTAAGTCACCATACGTAGCAATAAATTCTGACTATTCCTTGTGAACATCCTGAAGAGGTAGGCTCGGCAACATCTTTTAATCTTGGCTGTCGTTATTCAGTATCTTCAATAAAACAAAATCAACATCGCCTCAATTAATACGAGTATGTACAATCGGCAAAGTAATTTCAAAGCAGCATAAATCACGAGAGGATCATAAATAGGTCGAAGGTTGGTCCGTTGTTCGGTTGATTTGATGAAAAAAACTGGACACGTACAAGTTGGCCGGGTAATGAGGCGAATAAGAATGCAAAAGCATTTAGTGGCTACAATGAAACACGGAACTGGAACAGTCGGTGTATTATGGTCAGTCAGTAAATAATTCGTAACCGTGGCCTACACGCCGCATAGTACTGTTACATGTAGTCATCGAAATTACCATAGACAATATGTTGTTTGCTGAACACAATTTTGGGGTCAAGCGCCTGATAGTATTTGGAAGAAATATGGCTTCTTCAGCCATTCATCTAGGTGTAATCTGGTATGTATGCCAGAAATAATAGCAGATTACGGATTCATTTGCTCCGGTATGTTCCATGAGAGATGCTATCTGGATCAAATCGTCATCGAATTCTAATGGTATTGCTGCTCGAAGCTGTGTTGCTTGTGGATGTGTGTGGGCTCCGTATAAACCGGCCAGCAATTCGCATCGGGCACATTGTAGGTTCGCTAGCATCGTTGAAGAAAAACTGATAAGGAAAACAGGGCGAAAACGGGGAGTTCAGCACAGCAGTTTATGACAATTTGAATGTTTTTTCAAAATATCTCGAGCATGAATGCGGTTAATGGAAAATTGAAAAGAGCATGCCTTGTAGCAAATAACATTTTTTCCTTTCAAATGAGCTCATTTTTATTGTTGATTTGATTCGTTGTTCTTGTTTGCCCGGTCCGAATATTTCAACAGATATGAAGCTTGGCGAAGGTATAGCGAGAGACTGGAAATAGGAACCAAAGACCAAATTAAATTTCTATCTGTCTTCAGAGCTGAAATGATTCTTCAGTTTTAAGCTTCTATAGTTTCTAGAACTCGGTTTTGGTTTTACTCCTCAGTTTGGGTTAGTTTTAGAGACTTAGGGGGTATGTGTTTCAGTAAAGAGGTGATAAGGGGACAAAAAGTTGGACGTGAAGATTTGTAGCTTGAGCAAAAGGTTGAGAAACCCGTCGACCTTCAATTTCGAATTGAATATACTGTATGGAGAAGCTCACCTGAAGAATAAAATAATAATAATTGCAAGAGCATGTCTGTTTTCCCAAAATCCAGCCAGAAAGAAGCTGATGAACAGACAGATAAGCTGTTATAGTCGAGCAGACTGATTGGGAAAAAAGACTGATAGACAGATTGATTGATAGATAGGTAGACAAATAGATGGACAGGCAGTAGACAACTTTCCGTTCCCGGCGGAAAAAATTTGTAGCTAGAAGTCAAAATCTCCAGCTATTGAATTTTTTCTCTTTTCTTGGCCACTCCGGCACCTGACCAATGGCTCCATGTATTGCCTAATATGTCTACAATCTTAAATTTAAGTAACAGCCTTCTGTTTCACATGGGTTCCCCTGTTTTGCCCGACTTTTACCCTAAGGTTTCTCGCCGGGTGCCACAGGGAACCTGTCACATCCAGCTATCACTTTGACTTTGTGGCCAAACCGGACCTACCCTTGTGGGGGGCCTTACAATCTTACCTATATTTTCGTACCTTCTGCTTTCTGGCTAATCCGGACCTCCCCTTATGGGGGAGGCGGTCCTTACAAACTTATACTAGAAATCTTAAGTTTAGATTAGTGTCTAGTGAACCACGTCAATACCCAACTTACTATGGTCTTATTTACTAGGGTTCGCAGCTCGCCGCCCGTGGTTGGCGCAGGGTTGCCACTTTCTGGAAAACCGGGAAAAGTCAGGGAATTTGGTCAGTCAGGGAAAAGTCAGGGAATTTTCATTTAAGTCAGGGAAATTTTCTGAAAATAAGAAACGAGTTCGTATTTTATCAGAGTAAACTTTTTTTATTTGTATTGTAAAAAATTTCTGTGACTCTCCTCCCTCTGGGCTTTCTTGAAATCCTGTAAAAAAGGTCAGGGAAAATTGGAAAAGTTGGCCTGGAAAACCGGGAAAAGTCAGGGAAAACCAATCCTGAGAAAAAGTGGCAACCCTGTGGCGGCAATTCACGACTTCTGCTGCAGCAACGGCGACGGTGAGGCGGCCTCTTCCGGCGGCTATTGGTATCCTATAGCTAATTTGTTTTTATCTTTGTGTTCAACAGACACGAATTTCAGACCAAGACCTAATCGAATTATTGAATTGTATATTCAATATATCTACATTTGTCTAGCCATCTGTCTGGCCGTCTGTGTGGCCCTCCTAGCTGATGTACCTCGATCTCTTCATCTTCTCTGATTGTCTGTTCTGCAGCTCCTTATGACTTGTCCGTCGTATCTGCCTGCTAGCCAGTTAACCAGACTGACAGAAACATTGGTCAACTGCATGAATGAATGAATGATAGTCAGATAGATAAATGTGGAACGAGTAGCGCAGAGCAGGACACTCATTTCAATTGAATTGGAAGTAGTCAGGGTTTGATGGCGAAGCAAGCGGGGCAAAGTCCCGTGGTTTTACTAGAATTTTCTGAAATTTTTCACTCGTTTAGTTCTCTATATGCCTCTCGCTTCTGAAGACCGAGCTATGACTTTGGTTTTTAATAACACTTTTTAAAATTACGTATATGAGGAATAGACAGATTGCAAATGCTAAATAATAACAACTTTTTTCAAATGAGAATTCGCTCAAATGTTTGTGTTCAAAGCTACCAGGGCCAACCCCATGTTTTAACGTGAGTTTTCAGTAAACCAATTTGTATTAGATAATTCATGAATGTGGAGGCTCAGAAGTATAGAATCCGAAAAAGTCAGATTCCAATTTCCAGCTCCTAGTAGATTGCCTGTAGGGTCTCCATTAAGAAGCCTCAATGAGGGTCTTAGAAGATTCCAATTCTGATTCCAATGTGTATGTTGAAAAGATGAAATTCTGGCCCTGGATCTCGTCCTTGTATTGCTTAATAAATTTAGGTTGTCTTTCTAAAAAGGAAAGGCATCATGACGATGTCAAGTCCTAGCTCTCACTCCTGGTGTTCAATCTAACTTCTCAACATCTTATGGGCAAAGTAGTAGACAGAGTTGAAATGTTTGGGTTGAATTAAATTATTCGTCTCCTCTGGAAGAACACGGAGCCAAAAATTCGGTCAAGAGTAAAGATTTATCTAGTTCAGTATTTTTGTGAAAAAAAGAAATGTTAGAATTACTTCCAGAAGCCTGAGATCAGATCTTGCAGCACTCCCCCCCCCCTCTATTACGGGTAAAGAAACTAAGAGCCAAGATCTTTCTAGTTTTGATCATGTAGGTGGAGTGGGACCAGACGGGCTACCGGGAAAATCAGTTTTGCAGGCCACGATTGTAACAGTCATCGGTCAATATCCCTTCCCACCTCCTTTCCGGAAGAGAAATTGAAAAAATAACATTTCAATCATCATTCAGGATGTCTAACGGTCCTTCTAGTCCTGCTGGTCCTCAAAAGTACAGCTTTTTGCTTTAAGGTACTGAAGTCCTGCAAAACTTCTGCTTTTAAGTTAAAGATAAATAAACAGTTATTGAAAAAATCATGAGTAATTACTTCTGTCATGTTAGGTTAGGTTAGGTTAGGTTAGGTTAGGTTGTGTACTCTCATGGACGGCTGATCTGTAGGCTAACAGAAACAACGGGATTTGTTAGTCCTAATCTCTTTGGTGCTCAGCAGAGCCCTGCACGAGTAAGTAAAAAGTAACTGGTTACAGAATTGGCGAGTATTGAAGGAAACAATGCCAATCAGTACTTGTGATTGTCTGTTACCGGCATCATCCATAACCTTTGAGAAAAGTAACTGAGTGTATCTGTAACAGCAGGTAAGGGTAATTGTCTGTAACCGGCATCATCTACGCATTGTCCAGGCATCATAGGCGTTGTGAAGATAAGAAACAATAAAGTAAAAAATACGTCATCCTGCAAGTTATCCGGATAGCACTGCAAAATTCTGTCACGCAACAAGAAATAAATGGCAATGCCATGATGTGATAATATGTAACTGGGTATATTATACCCAGTTACATATTGGCATTGTTCTTCTACTACTATCCAGTTACAGTTACAGTTCCTGGCATCATTGTAACTGTTTTATGAGTTACTATAATCGGCATTGTGCAGGCCTCTGGTGCTCAGCAACGGCTTTGGCCAGCCTTGAGCATCTGGTTGAATCGCCCAATGGTGCCATTGGATTGCGGATGCAGTGGAATAGTTCTCATCTCCTGAAACTCTAGAAGCTGGCATACTTCCTCAAACAAACAACTTGGATTTGAAGTTTTTCCCCTGGTCTGTATGTAACTTCAGTAGGACACTATAACGTGTAATCCAATTCTCTATCAGTGTCTTGGCCACTACCTCTGTGTCCTGTTTTGATGTCGGCTATACTTTAGGCCATTTACTGAAGTAACCACCTGCATACGGCACGTACCAGTTTCCAGCATCCAAGAGCAGGAATGGTCCAACAATATCCAATGCGACCCATTCATTGGATATCCAATGTTGTATTTTGGCATCCTCCCACAAGACCAAGTTTATAGTATTTTCACTGCAGCACAAGTAGTGCAGCGGCGGCACCAGTCTTCCACATCTTCCTTATATGTTGGCTTGGTTTTCTCATCAACTTCCACAACAATATCCTCTTCTAAATTCATAGGTCTTCCTTCTTTATCAGTTCTTCTATCTTCTCCAACTGTTCTTCAATTTTCTGAGATTAATTGCTCAACATTGCCATGATGTGTTGGAGAACAGCCGTTGTCATCCCTAAGTCTTCCAATTCTGATAGTTCCACATCAAAAAGAACAATTTCTGGATCTTTATCGTCACCTCTTAGGAAGGATTCCAGCTGCAGGACTAGATGGCAATAGGTTATGGTTCTTCAGTTCTTCTTGAAGCTCCTTCTGCGACAGTTTGAACAACTTCTTCAGAGCCATTACCATCAATGTAACAGAATTCGCACCAAAAACGCGCAAAATATGGAATAACACTGTTTATTCCACACAAACACACCAAAACACTAAACACAATAGTAAAATTGCTTTGAAAATGTACAATTATCGTATTCATAAACTACAAGGGCTGTTCAAAAAGTAATGGGTAAAACGCTCTGCAGGGAATTATTTTTGCAAAAGGTGGCAACATTGCATACCATCGTGTAGTGCGTTCAATTCTCTATCTTCTAGTGTTATTTTGATCGTGATTGGTGCATTGTACGGTCGTTTAGGTTGATTTTTGTAAAATGTCCATGAATGCCGCATCAAAAAATCATTATGCAGAAAAATTAAGAGCACTGTTATGCTATAAAGTTTTGTGTTAAATTGAGGAAAAGTAAGAAAGAACTTTTGAGATGTTGTCCATAGCATATAGTGATAATGTTATACCTTCTACAACATTCAATTGATGGTATGACGTCTTCAAAGCCAGTTTCAGCGTGGATAATGAAGCGTGAGAAGGGCGTCCTTCCACAGCACGAACTCAAATTCTGCAGAATACTGCTAGCGTTATTGTTCGCGAAGATCGCCATCGGTTGAATGTTGTCAGCATTTCAAAAGTTTCTTTCTTACTTTTGTTCAATTTAACACAAAACTTTACAGCATAACGTTGCTCTAAATTTTTCTGCATAATGATTTTTTGATGCGGCACTTATTCAAGCTTTATAAAAATCGACCTGAACGACTGTACGATGCACCGATCACGATCAAAATCAGGGATGGCAAACGAAACGAAATAACAAAACAACGAAATAACGATTGATTTTTGTCTAAAATATTGAAACGAAAAAAAAAAAACGTTTCGTTTGCCATCCCTAGTTTTCTGATTTGTGATTTTCAGGATCGGCTACTAGTAGCCGAGCCTATTGCAACCACTTTCTAAGGTCGGGTACTAGTAGCCGAGCCTACTGTAATCGAAATTTCATTTCTTTTCCCGGGTAAGTTGAGTCAGGGTGAGTTCAGTATATAGCAGGGATGGCAAACAAACGAAACGAAATTACGAAATAACGATTGATTTTTGTCAAAAATATTGAAACGAAAAAAAAAACGGTTTCGTTTGCCATCCCTGATCAAAATAACACTAGAAGGTAGAGAATTGAACGCACTACACGATGATGTACAGTGTTACCACCTATCGCAAAAATAATTCCCTGCAAAGCGTTTTACCCAGTACTTTTTGAACAGCCCTTGCACAAAGGGCGACGGTCAGCGGCTTTATATACCCTGGCGTTATCGACGAATCTCCTTATCGCTCTTGTATCGATCTTCTGTTCTGTTGCTCGAAACGTGTCCATCGTTCTTCACTTATCTCGAATGTTCGGGAGCGTACGCCAAAATAGCCAGAGTCGTAAAGAAGTCTTGAAGAGTCATAAACAAGCTTTGAAGAGGCTGGCTTTAAGATGTGAAATCAATTTTCGGATCACCCAGGCTATATTTGTGTAAGGCCACCTGGAATTTTCCCGGTTGCTCGGCAGGTCGCTCTTCCCCTGTGTACCGGCGTGAAATATCTCAGTTGTGGCGAGGGAGGGCGGATGTAATTAATGCTCTGGAATACATTCTGAAATGCTTGTTTTGAAGTGTTGGGGGTTCTGACCCCTCCCCCCGTTCCTACCTCAGGGCCCATGTGATCAACCGTCGTGTATTTCTGACCCGTATGTTCTATTATCTTCGAGTTAATGACATAATGAGTCCTCAAAGCTGGCCACAAGTTATAGCACGGATATCATGTTCGGTTCTCTATTTACTAATTTTTGAAGGAAGCCTCGCCAACATAATTAAGAGTAATTACTGCGCGTAGTAATTATCGCTGCGGTGTCATCTACATTTCACCCAATATTTGATTTGGGATAAGTTGGGTCACCGGAATTCTCCTCGGTTGTCGCGCCAACAACCTTATAATTAGCATCAATATTCGCGGTGTACCGTTTGACAAAATGGCCGCTAAATCAAGCAGTTCTTCATTAAACGAATGTAAACGACATGGTCGCTTAATTTTCGATTAAAAAACTGCCTGCCGAATGTGTTTTTTTTTCTCTCTCTCTCTTCATCGTATTCCATTAATATGAAACCGCCAATTACCATATTCGGCTGCTGTGTGGGGACTTGGGAAATGCAATCGCGTATTGTACGTTTTTAATTCGTTTTAATGAAAAAGGTCTTCGTAATTTTTCGCCATATTTATAATTTTACGCATCATTACGACCACAATAGGTGCTTGGAAGTCGATGCTCGTTTGCGCGGCGGTCCAGAAATGAGAATCGCCGGTTGTGTACCTCTTGCTCGAGGATTGCACTTCCGGCTCCAGCGTATCCATTTGTTCGCCATAGCGTTTCCAGAATCGATCGTGGATTCGTCGATGGAAACTTCTCGTTCTCTTAAATTAATTTCCGAGGTGTCGAGAAGCACGAAGATGGTTTTCTATCTACGAGTGCGTGTAGGAAGTACCTTGCGGAATGGGAGATGGAAGGGCAGTGGATGTTGAAATTACGGAAAAACGTTTATCCGATGGTTTTGTTGTGCGGCGGGTGATACACCGAGAAACCGAAAATATGGGCAAGTGCTTGGAGCAACGACCTTTTCGAGTGTGCGGTATTTCAAGAAAGTATGTAGAGAGAAAAAAAACAAAAAAAAACGAGCGGACAGGCCGTGCACCTATTCACAATTATCCTCGTTTCAGCGATCGCAAGTCTCGCCTCGTTTGTATCTTTGTACGAGTACGAAATCTAGAAGAAGTATCATTTCGCTGGGCGTGATAATCGACCGGTCGTGTTCCATATGGTGTGGTTCAGGGGTGTCCCGATCGAGGAAAGATGGATGACAAATCAGATTCGCCGATGATTGATGGAGATCGTGTTTTAGTAATACTCGTATATTATGTACTTGGGAGTTCTCGCGATCATCCGACAACGCTGGCTCGAAAACGCCTCGAGAATTGAGCTCAGAATTCACGTGTTCCTTCGAATCGATGGAAATCGAGAATTGAAAATGTGCTTCGCGCAGTGTTATTAGAGACCGAGTGATTGATTTTGCGATTAAACGAGTTTCAGACTCATTCCGGGGCAGATAGCGATGCCGAATTTATTCGGCCTGCCTCCAAACTGTATCGAAAGTTGAGTTTGTTGATCTTTTCGTATCGTTATTCTTCTGCACGAGCTATAAGAGTGGAGAAACCTGAGCTGTAGCCAAAGGGAGAGGAGCAAATAATAACTAGGGGACTTGGCCCAACCCCCACCGTCACTCGCTTCGCTCGTGCCGGCCTGCAGTATTTCGCAAGCTGGCACCGCAACTTTCCTCCCCCAAAAACAAAAATAATGACAAATGAGGACTCGAATTTATCAAACTAGGGGAGCTAATAATGAAAAAAATTGAATAATACAAATATCAGTGCCAAAATACATGTTTCGGTGGGGGGGGGGGGTTTAGAATAGCAAATGCATGGCGGGCATTTTAGGCCTAAAAGACGATTCTAAAAAGTAAAATAAAGCTCAAAACTAAATAAAGGTTTTGGAAAGTGTGTGATACCAGTGCTGGACCATCGGTGTCAGACGTGGGCTTTGACAAAGAAACTTACTTCGGAACTTCAGAAAACCCATTGCGTAATACTGAGGAGCATACTTAATATCGAGTTTAAAGACAAGACTAGCAGCGTACCACGTATCTCTATTCTTATTTTTTTTTTTAAATGAAGATTACAAAAATTTATAAAGTTACCATATTACAGGACCTCCTTCCACACCTTATTTGCAGTTTTATAGCTTCCAGGTTGTACTTGAATTTTTAAATTATTAAACGAAGTTGTCCGCGACAGAGCTACGTATAATTGTCCATGACTGAAGACATACTCGGGTAGATATATCCCAACCTTCTCCAGCGTCTGTCCCTGGGCCTTGTTGATCGTCATACAAAAGGCTAACTTTATTGGAAATTGTCTCCTTTTGAATGAAAAAGGCAAGGTGGAATCCGCTGGTGACAGGTCCACTCTTGGGAGTTATATCCTTAGACCGCACTCCACCCCAGTTATTACTTCCAGATCCAGTGCATTCGTGTACATGTTTCTCACAATTAGTCGTGTCCCATTCAGCAGTCCAAGTGCCACATTCATATTACGTAGCAGCATAACAATCGCATCAACTTTTAAGTGTAATTTATTTGGTGGTAAACCTGTCAACTCGAGACTATCCAGAAATTCAACGGGGAATTGCAGGATTTCACAGTCATTTTGGCTTCTCCAGGAATCAAGTCCAAAATCTTGTTGATCTTCTGACAATGATCATTCTTTGGTGCCAGAATTGTAACATTAGAAAATTTCAGGACATCCTCTGGAGTGTCAAACTTTTCACCATAGACATCTCTTATAATGTCCTGAAAAATTATGTTTGCAGATAATTCTATAATGCCCCCATTTTCAGAGCCAGAATGAGGGAAAGTACCATTACCAATCTGCAGCAAGAATTCTGAGAACTCTTTTCTTCCTGCTTCCGCTCGCATGTTCTGGGTCAGTCTCAGCGTCTTGAATATAGTTCATAAAGGAAAAAACTTGATGGAATTAGCAATTGTAGCCGCTCTTGAATTATGTGGAACTACTGGCAGAACCTGCCTAAAATCTCCACCCAAAACTACAGTCTTGCCGCCAAACGGCACGTCATTTCCCATGATGTCCTTCAATAGTCTGTTTACACATATCAGAGCGTACATGTTTGCCATTGGAGCTTCATCCCAAATGATTATTTTTGCATTCTTGATACTTTTGGCTTCTTTGCTATTGACTTTCAAAGCAGATATTGAATGTTCGTGCAGATTCAGAGGTAATTTAAAACGACTGTGAACAGTACGTCCTTTTGGTAGTAACATTGATGCTATACCTGTCCATGCCACAGAAATAACTTCAAAATCATGCAACATACATAAAGAAATAAGGCATCAATAAACAAAAGTTTTCCTAGTTCCTCCAAGACCATCATGGATGTGTCATTTCTTAGCATCAATTCCAAAATATGGTCAATGATCATTTGCTGGTCTTCATTTGCTCGCGCTACCACTTTTATAACGTGGGCTTCATCAATAGAATCATTTCCAGAAGTTTCCACTAGTTGAGGTAGAGAATGTAAGTCAATTTCTGGTAAGCCAAAGGAAGATAAGTTTTGTCCATGTAACCTCACTGTTGCTAAGATATCTTGAAGAGCTAACTGATGAGCGGTATGGGTTGGCTGACTTCGCAGGTAATCCTCAGACATTGCATCACTAAAGGTATTCCATAGATCTAAAGCATTCGCAGGTAATTGAAAGATACATATGTGAGAAAATAGCTGTCGCTGTTGAGTAGGCATTTGGAATGAAGCAGCTTCCTCCAATTGGTTGTTACCTCATAACTCTCCTCAGACTGAACGGATTTGAGTGATCAAAAAGTATATGAAAGAGGTTGCTTCACTGATTGTTCTGAGACTAAGATGAACTTTGTAAGTCAAGTGGTTCGTGAGTAATGGACAGATGAGTAGAAGAAATGCGTGTGAGTAATGAGATTGAGTTGGTTGTTACCTCATAACTCTCCTCAGACTGACCGGATTTGAATGATCAAAAAAGCATATGAAAGAGGTTGCTTCACTGAGTGTTTTTAGACTAAGATGAACTTTGTAGGTCAAGTAGTTCGTGAGTAATGGACAGATGAGTGGAAGAAATGCGTGTGAGTAGTGAGGTTGAGTTGGTTGTTACCTCATAACTCTCCTCAGATTGAACGGATTTAAGTGATCAAAAAATATTCATAAGGAGCTTGATTCACCGAGTGTTTTAAGACCTTAACCAGCATTGTGCGATAATTAGGGCTCCAGAAATAGTTGTTGAACTTCATAAAACCCAGTTTTTCAAACATATTTTAAATACATAGATTAGTATGCATTAATAAAATGGAAGAAAAAACAAAAATTATAGATACCGGATATACTATTAAAAGACTTACATTTAAGTATGCAGGACATATGCCCGGGGGAGACAGGAAAAATGGAACCGGCTGGCCACTCACTGGATCTCACGGAACAAGAAAAGGAAGCGATAGGCTACCCACAAGATGGACAAACGAGATCAAGAGATATATCGGCTCTCACTGGGCTAGCGATGCCCTAAACAGGAGACTGGCAGACTGCGACAAATGCCTATGCCCAAAGGTGGGCGGGATAGACGGTGGTTCACCTAAGTAAAATAAAAAATAAGTATCTAATGTATACCCATAAAGTCTATTCGAGACTGTAATAAAGAATATATACAAAATAAAATGTCTGGCACTCTCCCTCGTTTTGAGCACATTGCCTGCCGAAATCAGTCCAGAAAACTTCCTCGCGGGCCCGTTGGTGTGAGAATTTCCCCCTATATTTGCCAATTTTACTGAACTATCGGCAAATTGTGTCTGACCAGGAATAGGTTGTATCTTGTAGGGGTACTTTTAATCAGAACTTTTTTCAAGTCGAAAAAGTGTCACGGTGCTGCCGTGGGTTTAGCGGCCAGATTTTGGAACCGTGTTGTAGAAACGGATACAAACGGCGAGCATAACTGACGTGGCAGAAAATTAATTTCGACTGCACGGACGTCATTTTCGGGACGACTGCGAAAAACAGAAGGGAAAATGGAACGGTGAACAAGAAGATTAATTTTCCATCTTGTTCTCATTTTTATCGTGAAAACGTACAATTTCGCAATCATTGTATACTCCCGAGAATGCCGTGCAATTGGCATCCGTCGTTAAAATGATACAGAATATACATCTGCCCTTAAGGTACGAGTTAAATAACGTTTTCTTGTATTCTTGATTCTCAGAGTGGAGTGTACCACTTGTAGATTCAACTTGACTGAGATATATTTATATATAATGGACTCTCACCCCAAATTATTTGTTGGAACATATCAGTTGTCAGTGTATCGTTGGTTGATATTGATTTTTCAATAAAACGTTTCTCATTGTACGTATTCTCCTGCTAAACCTTGAGCCTGGTGTTGTCTTCGCATTTCACTCTGTCATATCGTGATATGGTTTTGTATTCTCGAAAACCAATTATTTTTTTAGATTATATCACCTTTTGTGGAGCCTTTTACATAACCGATCCCTCGTAAGTCCTGCTGGAAGCAACCCTCTGCCAAAAATTATTTCTTAGACCTCCGGATCACGTGTAGATATTTTACGGTAAAGCGTGAAAACCCCCCACTGCCCCTCATCTTGCACCGTGTTACATTTTTCTCTTCGAAACTGTCACAATCGTTAAAGGTTTATCATATCTGGTAATTGTATGATTTATTTCATTTGCGCTCATCCCTTCCTAGAAAGCTGGAGGGGGAGGAGGGTTAGAAACATGACCGCCTCTAATTTGGAATGTTTGGAATTTTGAGTTGAAAATAAATCCAGTCATTAGTACTTCGTTAGTGTAAGTGCGCACATTTGTTAGTGCTCAGTCCCTCCATCAAGATCTACTGAGTGGGGCTGGTGACATGCGTCATAAAATTTGGAATTTTGGGTCAAGAATAGGCTCGGTCGTTAGTGTTTGGAAGTGCACATGTTATTGCTCACTTCCTTCAGCGAGATTTACTAAACATGTAAATCTCATACATTATATAAGCTGCTTGATATATTTTTGATAGTAGCTCAGCTAACTTCAAATATTCATGTCTAGCCCGTTGTGGATCATTATGGGTGGAGACTACCATTGAACCTCAAAATGAACTCAGTGCTTCTGAGATGTACTTGAAGCTAGTGTATGTAACGTTTGAGTATTTCAGATCTCAACAGGGCCTTAGTTCGTTAAGTGCCGAGCTGTTTTCGAGTGTAGCGTTCAAACCAAAGACATGTCACCCACTGGTAGGTGACAGTAAGATCCCCCCACCACCTATAGTCTCGCCCCTGTAGATAGTAGAGCTTCCAAACGAGAAAATAAGTTTTTTTCTAATCAGTCGAGTTGTGGTTCAGGTAAATACAGGCAGGCAGACCACTCGGTCACTTCTTTCACCTTAAGTCACTTCTGGTCACTTTTTTGAAATTTGGTCACGAAAGTCACTTTTTAATCAAAACTAGGGGGCTTCGCCCCCTGGCCGCTTCGCGCCCCAACCCCCCTGCCGTCAATCGCTTCGCTCGTGCCGGCCTTACTCGGCGCTTCGCGCCTCGTTCATCCTCCACAGTCCTCAGTGTTTGGTCTGAAACTTTTGTTCCTGAGTTGAGGGTTGCTTTGTGCTTCTTTTGCTCCCCCTCTTATCAGCGGTCCTCAATCTTCCACCATGAACCCCCTTCCATCCTTTCTTCATCACGACCCCCCTCCACCTCCACAGTCACACCTCAACAGTCGCAGCCCTCCTCAGCCACAAACTCCTCCCCCACAATGGCCATAGTCCTCCACCTAGTCTCCCCCAATCATCCACTTCCACCCCGAGTGCCCTCAATTAGGACCACGTCCTTCGACCACCCCACACCACTATGGCCTTCATTTCTGTTCACGTACCACACTCCCACCAAGACCTCCTCACCCATCACTACGACCTCCCCAACGCCACCCATGGATCTCCTTCCCAGGAGCTCCCTCCACCATGAACCACCTCTACATGCCTACAGTCCGCGGTCTCTACTCCCTCCGCGGCTCCTCTCCACCATCACGGCCTCCTCGCTCAACCACCTTGAAGATCCTCTAGTCCTCCAACCAGGAGCTTCCACCACCATGATCACCCCTCCCGCTCACGAACCCTTCCCCTCAAGACCCCCTCCACGGGACCAGAACCTTCCGCACCATGGCCTTCATTCGCCTTCCCGGCCGCCTCTCTCACCAAGAACTTCCTCCTCCACCAGGACCCTTTCCTCACTATTACCCCCTCCCTACTCGGGGTCTTTACGCCCCTCTACAGTCACCGCCACCATCGTGGTTTTCCTCCTCTTTAGGAGCTGCCTCCTCTACCATGAGTACCTCTTACACCCCCGGGCCTTTATCTACCAAAATTTTACTGCCCCTCTAGGATCCTCACCCACCACTACCTCCTCCTTCCTCAATGGCCACCCTCTCCTACTTGAAATTTCCTCCGCCACAAGGACCTCTCACCGACCACTATCCCCTGTGCTTCATCTCCTTTCAGAGCCCCTGTCCTCACTATGGCCCTCCAACCCCCTACCCCCTGTGCTTCATCTCCTTTCAGAGCCCCTGTCCTCACTATGGCCCTCCAACCCTCTTGAGGATCTCTGACCATCCACCCAGGAGCTCGCACAACCATGACCACCCCTCCCCGAGAGTCCTTCCCCCTCAAGACCCTACCCCGCCACCAGCCCCTCCCGCACAACGGCCATTTCTCTCCGAGGTCCCCTCTCTCACCAATGACTTTCTCCTCCACCAGATCCTCTTACTCCCGCCCCACCCAGGGACTTCATCTCCATCCACAGCTCACGCCCCCACAGGGGCCCTCTTCCCCCTTCAGGAGCTGCCTTCTCAACCATGAACCTCCTCCTGAGGGTCGGCTACCCCTGGAAAATTGAGCAATCAAGGGGTAGGGTAGGCAACCTGCAGCGACTTGTGATCTTGAAAATTATGGGTAATTAGGTAATTTTATGTCTTTTTATGTCGATTATGTCTTACAACTTGGAGATCTTTTATGTTAGAACAAATTATGTCCTTAAAAGTAGCTGATCTGCCCCTGCAATTTTTCTGGTCCTTAGGTAGGCAACCCGCAGTGCGTTTTTTTTCTCCCGGAGGCAATGGCGGTGGCTGATTTTACTTTTTTCGTATCTTTTATGTTAGAACAGATTATGCCCTTAAAAGTAGCTGATCTGCCCCTGCAGCCCCTACAATTTTTCGGATTTTTAGATAGGCAACCCGCAGCGCGTTTTTTCCCCCCGGAGGTGGCGGCGGATTTTACTTTTTTAGCATGTAGAGAGAAAGTCACTTGAAAAAAATTTTCCTTCAAAAAAATATTAAAAATGCTCATTTTAACTATTATTAATTTATCGAGAGAAAAAATGTTTCTTCAATCTGATATAAGTATACAAGACAAGTATGCGTGAGTAGAGTGTGTGATGCTGCGAAAAACTTGTGATGTATGTTTTTTTCAAGACATGAGAGCCGAAGATTACATAAAGTCTGAATGAGAATAATTCTTAGTCAAAAAGATGGGAATTATGGTGATTTTTTGGTCACTTCGGTCATTTTTTTTAACGAAATTGGTCACTTTTATCACCTTTTTCAGAGAAAATTTGAGTGGTCAGCCTGTACATAGAAGTATGGGAGATTCGAGGTTCTACATTAGCTATTGTGATCGCTTTCTTTCTGTTCACAAAACTCCACAAGGGGCTACAACCTGAAATACTGGAAGTTGAATATGTGAGCATCAGTAGTGAATACAGGATTTTTCGAGTTGCGAACTTCGTGTTTGTGGTTATCCCTGCCCTGATGGCTCCACCGGAGGCTGCAGCCTGAAAAACTGAAAGTTGAATATGTGGGCATAAGGTTTATCGAGTTGCTGAATTCATTTTTAGGGTAATCTCAGGTGTAACCCCTACCTAGATAGCTCCACCGGGAGCTACAATCTCTAAAATACTGAAAGTTGAGTAGGTGGGCATCAGTAATATTGAACATAGTGTTTATCGAGTTTCTGAATTCATTTTTGGGGTCATTTTAGGTATAACCCCTGCTCAGAAGGCTGCTTCAGGAGCTACAAACTGAACCCATGTATTTAGCTTGCGTGCACTGGCATGCACCAGTGAGTACTGATGACTGAGATAGTGTTGAAGAAGAAATGTGAGATGAGGGAAGGTAGTCACATGGACCTCCTATGCTGGTATTCGACCAACGATGTGGAGCCAGGACTGGAACTACGATCTCACACACTTATCGCGCATTTTACGTACGTCGACGGAAATGACGAATTTTATGGCGAAGCACGTTATAGTCAGACGTTACCATCATTGGCGTATAAGTGTTGGAACAATTGAATTTGGCCGGAATCAATACGCGTCGGTATTCGGTACCATGTCCTGTGTACTATCAATTACGGGTGTTATTTATCCGCTGTCTCCAAATGGCGTATGCAAGAGAGAGGTACCACTGGGCCTGACGTCATTGATATTGACTTTCGACGCTGTATGTGACGGTGCGACGGTATCCGCCCGCAGATCTGACGCCGCGTGATCTCCGCCGGACGTTCAGGTAGCGGCGGAGAAAGAAAAGCGTGAAATCTGTAATTCGCAGCGTCGTCTAAATATTTCATTTCTCAGCGCGGCAACGGAGACGAGTGGAGCGGGCAAATTGTGAGGCGGAAAACGAAGGCAGCCGAACTCGCTCGCAAATGACTTAGATGTCGGATGACTGATCTGGTATTCGCATCGCGGCGGTGAAAAATTGTACGCCGCGAATGAAATTATGCATCCGAGGAGGGGGCGACGTCGAAGAAAAGCGGAAAAGCGGCAGGGATCGGAGCGGGGAAGCCCAAAACGGCGGTGCTAGGTTGGCAATGACACATGTCCCGAATGCTTTATTATGTAGTAAATTCCGGCCATCTAGCCCGTGTTGCCGTGGTTCCAAAATCTCCCCTCGAAGTTGCGAACAAACTGTAACAAGATGTGACTGAGGAACCCGCGCTAACTCGCCCTCCACCAATTTCGTTTTCTCGGAGAAAGAAGACGTTCGACCCCGAAAAACGAACTCGAGTGGAATACGTGAACACTGGGCCACGTTTTTCTGTATTTCTTTTCGATACGGTTGCTTCCTTGCGAGCTCGGGATCCGTGCTGTTGTGAGCTCTCGAAAGGAAACTGTGAAAATTGCTTCAAGTGTGTCTTATTATACAAACTATCAGCGTCACGGCTTTTCCATGTACAGTATACTTCCGATTGTTTCACCTAATTTGGATGTAAGGTCTGTCAAATAATTGAAAAATCAAATAATACGGATTTTTTGTCTTTGATTTTTAGTGTGTAATTATGGGTTTCGTACCCTTTTAGTACCTTTTCTGTATTAATTTGCATACGTAGTCACAACACAAGATTTTTTTTAATTATTACAAATTAATATTATATATTTGTTCAGCACAATACATGTATATGTACAGTTAATACAGCACAACTTACATTTATGTACATTGTACATATTGTACATAAAAATTGGGTTATTCTCTAAAACACATCAGTATTGGACTTTGGTTTTGAAACCCCAATTTTTTTCTTCAGTGAGACCTCTTTCCATCTCCTCATCATAATTGCTTCAGCCATCGTGAATTCCTCTTGGTGTTCCATATAACTTGAAGGTGTTTCAGTTGCTCAAAGACTATCAACGTGGCTTATATGGATGGAGCAAGTTGAGTGGGTTTCTGTCACCTCATCGTCATTACTTGTGTCTGTCTGCCTTACTGTCATTTTTTTGAACGAGTTCAATAATGTCGTCGTCAGTTAACCCAGTGTTCTCTGTTCAGCAACCGTCCACTCGATAAGATCTTCTTCCCCAACATCGTCCCCTCCCGGAACTCTTCTCAATAAAACAAGGAGTTTCGCTTCTTCTGTAGGTTTTGCAACAATTTCAAGTCTCTAAATTTTCGGCTCCTTTCATTTCTCCTCGACACGCATCCGTGTCTCTGTGATCCAACAACTTCCTCCGTGATCTTTATAATCGTTATCTAAAGGTTGAAGATTTTTGCTCTCAAGTATCCACCTAATTACATTGACTATGTCTATGTGTATTTCCTTTAATTGTTGTATATGACTATGTCTATGTGTATTTCCTTTAATTGTTGTATATGTTACCGATAATGTATATAATCAGTTAAAGTGTATAATTTCATGAAAATGCTCATTAGTTTTCTAGTCCCTGATTCCTCCTCTTACGAAGTAATTGGCTAAAAATTTTGGAGGTCTTCAATTTTCATTTGTTTACGCAGCAATTCAAAGTTTCAGCCTGGCTGCTTTGAAAGAACGTCTTCCAAGGGCCGTGAATTGTAAGAAACCAGGACTTTTGATTGTTTTTGGTCTCTGTATGATGCTTTTTGTAGTCGGCAGGGCTGAGAATTCCAAGTGAGATGTAGATAAATGAAAATTGCAGACTTGTTGAATTTCATCCCAATTTGTTAAGAAGAAAAGGAATAAAGGACAGAATTATTAAATATTTTATGAGATTACACACTTTAACTGATTTTACACGTTAATGGTAGCCGGCATCTTTTAGAAAAATAAGGTTCAAAAGTGATGATCAATATTTGGTTTTCATTGACTGAAGTACCCCCTGGTTACGCTCACAAATGAACGTCAAAGAAGAAGGAAAATGATCAGCTGATGGTCAAATAATACGGAAAATAATAAAATAATCGATAAATCATATAAAAGGGCAGTAATATTTCACGTCAGATAATCCGAATGTCAAAATAACCCGAGGTCAAATAATTGGAAGTGTACTGTATTCCCAATACAAGGTCCAGTAGATGTTGTTGTTATTCGTGTATACGCGCAAAAGAGTCGCTCCAGGCGACTGTTGCCGAAAGCAACATAGTGGCAGTTTCTATAAAAAGGGGTAACTTTGTCGATCCGACGAATTTTGAGTTAAGGATAAGAGGTAATAGAGGAATGAATGCCTATTCCAACGAGCTATCGGCGAGATCTGTAGCGTTTTTTGTTGCGGAGATCCAAGGGGTCAAAAATAGGGGTAACAAGAATGCGCGAAAACACGTTTTTGAGAAAAACGCGTCTAAAGATAGACACCTTTTTCTCCCACTCCTTCAAGCGGCCGTAACTCGCTGCGGAATCACGTTACCAGCCTCGACGAGGGCTTGTTGCAAAGGTAATTTTTCGCTCTTCTGCGTGGTAACAATTCAGAACATCGGATGTATTCGTGAGCTCCGAAAAATCGCGAAGAAGCGACGCAGGCATTCGCATTCTTTT
Organism: Acanthococcus lagerstroemiae; assembly: GCA_031841125.1. Taxonomy (NCBI): domain Eukaryota; kingdom Metazoa; phylum Arthropoda; class Insecta; order Hemiptera; family Eriococcidae; genus Acanthococcus; species Acanthococcus lagerstroemiae. The sequence continues at coordinate 29,033,043 of CM063114.1, forward strand.
CTTATTCTCTTTCATAATTATTCTCTTTCTGTCTTTCCCTTTTCTCTCTCACACCTGTAAATTTTGTCTCATCGTTATTGCGATGCTTTTTCTGTAGAAATCAACCAAACTTTCAAAATTGATTTTTTTGACCAAAAAGTTTTGTTTTTGTTTTTCTTTTTTCGCGTTTTCTGAGACTTCGATCGATCGACAAAGTTACCTAGAAACTGCCACATCATACTGTTCACTGATCGATGGATTTGGACAAAAACATGACATGGAAAGATAATTATAAAGAAAGTTATCCAAAAATCCAAAATTAAGCTCATCTGATAGGAAATGAAAAGTGCTACAACTTTTGTTCTTAGCATTTTTTCATAAAAATCAATATAAAAGCCGCGAGCAACACTTTTATGAACACACGTTCATAGGGTGTAATGTACACGTATCATGTTTTCGTCTTCGACATTAGCACTTCTGATGGAACTTGTATACGCGATTCTGTAGTCTTTCGACCAGTAGGTTTCTCTGCGCCAATCGTTTCATCTCTGAGAAGGATTTACACTTTGTATCCTTTTTATTATCTGCTCTTCATAACTCATTCGTTGCCTTCCTTTCCAGGGGTGTCGTGATCCCCTTGGTCCAATGAAGAAGCCCCCCCCCCACGCCATCAAACTCTGCTGGTTGACCTCCTTAATTTGAAATAGCAGTGAATTTTTCTTTTGCCTAACTCAACGGGGTAATCCTTCTTTTTGCATTGTCCATTCTACTTGTCACTTCTGATGATTTGATCGCAAAGTAGTTCTTTACAACGAAATTTAAATAAAACGTTTCTCGGCATTTTAAAACTAATTACATTAAATTTCTTGTATTCTCCTGAAACAAATTAACCACAAATGTCATAAACAGTGTTGCCGAGTCGAAATTTTTCTCGATGCCAGATGGCACTAAAAAAATATGCTAAATGATGCCAGAATTCCAAAAAAATTATGCTAAATTCGATTTTTTTTCAATTTTCGAAACGAGCTTTACCAGTCTTTACCTAAAAGTCTGTGATTTGGTGGCGAGAAATCAAAGATTTTTTCAGTTTTTCCCGTCAGTTCCAATAATGCCAAAATAGACTAAATGGTGCAAGCCTAGAGCGAAGATACAATTTTTTCCATATAGTATATTTGGCTTTGGTAATCCTGTAATCTTAATCAGCATTTAGTAGTAAACCATAGAAATACAAAACCTGGATTTGTTACAGTATTTGGTCGTTATTTTGATAATGGCGTACTATAACTTGACTACGTGGAGCGTTGTTGTATATTTCGAATTTTTGAAGACATGCTAAATTTTCAATATTAATGCTAAAATTGATTTTTTTTTACGCCAACAAAAATGCTAAATGCTAAATGAATATTTTAAAAATATACTGAATAGGCAACACTGGTCATGAAAATTCTAAATGATAAGAAGTAGAAAAACTCCAACTTCGATGTTTCAGTTTTGGTGGCCAATAATTTTTTCTTTTTTTTTTGCTGATTCATGCACTGAAGTACAATAAATAGCATATGTACTACATAAAGGGGTTGCTTTGTCACTTAACGTCGTTTAAGTAATTATTTTCTGCGTTATGAATAGTAAAAATGTAGTATCAACATTTACTATTTCCTCATCTGACCAGGGGGAAAAAGGAAAAAGCACCCCCCCCCCCTAAAACGATTACGAAGAATCTTCGTCACCAGAATGGCCTCACGACACCCCTGCTTTCCAGTTTTTTCCCTCAGCCATTCCCTCAATAATAACAATCGTGGTAATTTTAGTTTAATGGGATGAAGAAAACACTTATCACACGCTCTCGCATTTTACCAACATTTTCGGGTGTTTCTCGGGAACGGAGCGTCGCCGCCAAATTTGAACACTGAATTTGAACTCGGCGTGAAAAATTGAGTCGAAAACCGTCTTTAAATCAAAATTTTTGATTTTTTCGAATTTTGAAAGTTTCTCCATACTATATACATCATGTCTTTTTTCGTCCAAAAAAGTTTTCGGAGAGCTTGGGCGTTGACGCTGGGGCTAATTACAAATCCGTCGTCAAAATTGAGCTAAAGTCATTTTTTGACCCATTTTGACCTCATTTTCGGGTGTACCTTGGAAACGGAGCGTCGCCGCCAAATTTGAATACTGAATTTGAACTCAGCGTGAAAAATTGAGTCAAAAACAGTCTTCAAATCAAAGTTTTCGATTTTTTCGAATTTTGAAAATTTCTCCATTCTATACATCATATGTTTATTTTTTTTTTTTCAGACAAAAAAATTTTCGGAGAGCTTCGGCATCGGCGCTGGGGCTAATTACTCAATTTTTTGAAAGAAAATACAAAAAATCTGCATACTTCAACGACCACACAAATTTTTCTTGGCACATAGTTGTATTGAAAATTTGTTTTCACATATGTCAACAGGCTGCGTGATTCTGATCCAGTATAAAATAATTTTGCTCCGCAATCTGGACTTATCTGGCTTGAAATTTGAGGTAGGGGAGCTGATTTACAGGTTTTCGAGGTTGCTGAATTCGATTCTTACGTCCGAACCTCCCGAGGTATCACCCGAAGAGGTTGGCATCGAATATTGCTTATTATTCCGAGATGGTACTCAATTTATAGATTTTCGACGTGATTAAGCTCGAGGTCGAGTGATTTTTGATTCCCCGAGGTATCACCCAGAGAGGTTGGCACCAAACATTGTTTATTATTTTGAGATGGAACTCAATTTATAGATTTTCGACACGACTAAGCTCGATGCTGAGTGATTTTTGGATTCGACCATCCATCACGTGCTACCAGAGGGAGATTCAAACCAAACAACTATTGATTTTCCCGAAAGATATATCCTATTGACTATTCAGAAATTTCGAAAAAATTAATACCATTTGGTTTTGACCCCTTCTGATGCCACCAGATGGGTCAGATCCTATTAGTCACTTTCAAAATCGCGTTCAGTGATCTTAGAAACCTGTGAGAAGAACAACATTTTTTGAATAAATGATGAACGAACATAGTTAAAGTTCAAAAGAAAATTACCAGAAACGGACGGCTCTCGTGGGGGTCGTCCCGCCGTTGGATCCACCCAGTTTCGGATATAGGCAGCTACCACCTGTCTCCTAGCCCCTCTGTTCGTAGCAGTTCTCTGTCGTGAAATCCCGAATCTCCTAACAATTTCGTCCCTCCACCTAGTAGGTGGTTTCGCTCCCCCCCCCACCATGATTTCTAGAACTCTAAAACTTCCCAATTTTATTCAGTTTATCCCCGTGACTCCTGGCAAGGTGCCCCGCATATCCAAGTTTAAGTTTCTTCACCGTTCATCCAACATCAGAAGTATTCGATTTTTCTCTAATAATCTGAGTACTAACTTTATCGATCAGTCTTCAACTTAGAAGCGACCTCTCCATCCTATTGTGGGTGGTCCTCAGCTTATTAACTTGGGTTTTGGTTAGAGCCCAGGTCTGGGCCCAGTAATGTCAACAACAGCTCAGTGCATCGTCTGAACACTCTGGCTTTGGAGGCAAGTGTGATTCTGATCCAGTATAAAATAATTGGCTCCGCAATCTGGGCTAACCTGGCTCCAAAAAAGCAGAGACGAAAAAATATAAATTCAAACATTACCTTCAAAGTCGGATTCAACGGCCACAAAAGCTTGCAAATTATTCCCTATCTCTAATTTTATTTTTTCGCTCTTCTGTGCCCTTTTGGAGTCAGACTTTACAACAATCCCACCCCACTTAATAAGTTGATTTTTGAACTTTTTCAAAATTTTATAGTTGAAGGATGGAAGCCCAGTACAGCTGTGGTACACTTGAATTCCAGGTTAACGCTGGGTGAGCGTTGCCTCGGTAAGTAGGTATCCCACGGTGACTCTGGCAGAACAGAGAGGCGAAATGGGTCTCTGTTCATCGACATGACGCGATACTCGAAAGGGTAGTTTCCCGTCCAGGGGTGCGGTGTCCGGGGACCACTTTGACAAGCATGCATCGCTATACGCTTCACCAGATAAAACCCTTGACCGTCAGTCAGATCACAACGTGGTGCAATTCACCACCACTGCACTGTAACTCCACGCGTAGCGGCTGTTAGTGAGAATCTGAGAACTCAGCCTGTGTGCACTTGGTGTTGGTGCACTTGAAATAAAACTTCAGTTCCCGCAACAGAGTTGGTTGCATACTTTCTATTTTGAAGGGCAATTCAATTTCATTATTTCTTTTAAAATGCTGATAATAACTTTAAAAATTAAAGAAAAATCAAACATACTATTTGTAACAACATACTTTTTTGACAATATTGTCTATCTTCAATATTGAAGGCGCAAAAATCCACCAAAATATCAATTTTTTAATTGATATATGGGGTCTTCAATTTTGAGAATAGGCGATTCTTTTTGGGGAAATTTTTTGTATTTCTGTAAATGAAGTAACATACTAAGGTATTCCCACCCCTCCCCCATTTAGAAATATTACAGAATTTGGAAATAAAAAACGACAATTGACGTGTATGGTTTAAGGGTTAAGAGCGTTGAAAATCCTTGGTTCCTTCCCCTGGACTCTTTGTGAATATTGCAGAGACTTATCAGCTCAAAATATGAAATCGCGCTAATTGGCAACCAATCAACCATTTCACAGGCTGACTGGCTAACTATCTGCCCGTTTTCGGTCTGTCCACTCGTCTATCAGCTAGTTCATTAGGTTGATTGGACGGTTGACTAACTAACAGACAGACTGATTAACGGGAAGTCTTGACGATGTATCTTTCTTCTTGTCAGGCTGGCTGTATATTCCTGAAGTTGTTTTCAGACACACTACTGACCGGTTGACTATCCGCTTGTTTATTCATCCGTCTACCCAGCTACCTCCTCATCTTTCTGGTAGGCTGACTGGGTGACTCGAAGTACGTTTGTCTGTCAGACTACTTACCAGATTTGTCAGATGACTGAACCTATCTGTCAGCTGACTGTATGCTGATTAGTTTGGTAGAAACCTGGAGCTTTTTCCAAGGTATAACAGCTATACGGTTAGCTGGCATTATATTTGCCCCTCTCCGGACATTCAGTTTTAGTAAGTTCAATTTTTCTGCGACGTCGACAGCTTGAGTCGTATTTCCGCGAATAGAAACTCATTCTCGTCGGTCGGTTTGGCCGTAATTCTTTATTATTATTACATGGAATGTCTCCTTGACGTTAAGTGACACAGTTGTACGCACCAAAATGGAAGCCCCCGTCTGCTGTACCAATTATCGTACGTAGTTTATTAGGGTCATTTTTGCCGGACTGAAAACGGAAGCTTGGTCTCCGAATTACGTCGCGGGAAAAGTAGAAACTAAAAAACGGGGTACTTTTTATTCTGTTCTGTCTGCGGTCATTTCCTTTTCCTTTTTCTACTCGAAAAATTATCATGGTACTGGCGTTTATGCATCTCCACGAAACCGACTCGGCTTCGCCAGTGTATAAATTTGTATTCGAGTTGTGTACATGATTGGGATGTAGTGTGCGTGAGCTATCACCGGTTGCCATACCGTCATACCTATTCCGGATAACAGTATGGGCTCATGGGTGCTGAATTTCCTGTATCAGATACCGCCGCTTTCATGTTCGTAATCGTATACGTCGGTACCGTTTAGAGAGACATCAACGCGTCATCTGCTGCTTATTAAGCTCCGAACAATTGCCAGAACTGAGAATGCTGAAGTTTTCCCAAAGTATACACGTAAATATAATACTCGTCTATCCAAAAGGAACTGACCTACTTCGAGGCCCGTACTCCCCGAAATTTATTTTCCAAGTATCAGCAAAATTAGTGTCTTCTTGATTATTTCAGTGAACTGGTACGGTATTGCTTATTCACCATTCTTTCACTTTAGCGAATTTTGTAGCGATGCTCAATCCGATTCGAGCGAACATTCTTGGAAAACGGAGATAGGTAAATGGCAAATTCCGAAAAAACTCGATGCCGATTCTGATTTGCAAAAAAAAAAAAAAAAGATATGAACACTTGAAATTGGAGGTATTACATTGAGTTCTGAGTTTTCCTTACTTTAATTTCACTGTACAGGTGTGCCAACCCTCAACTCAAGACGTGCACTGACGGGTATAAGCCCCCCAGCTAGTTTCTGCGTCGCTGTGTGCAGGGACGGCAACCTCTCATAATCCCATGTGTAGCGGGGAAAAAACAACACTGATTTTACACAATGACGATTTATTATCGTATCATTAGGCCGTATGCATAAAAATTAAGCTTTTTAACGTCGAAGCAAAAGAGCGGAGTGAGAGCTTTCGCTCCGAAGGGAAAGATAGAAGTTTAAGGTTTTGCTTCAGTTCTTATGCATAAGCTTTCTCTTTCACTTCAAAGCGAACGCTTCATAAAATAAAGCGAGTGCTTCAAAGATAACAACGTTTGTTCAAGTTGTTAACCGAACTTCTTCTAAATCGAAAATCATTCAGAGAAGCGAAGACAAATGGACGCTATTCAGCAAAAGGGAACCAACTAACATTTGTAAACAGAATGAGTTATTAGTATCGTTGGAAAGAGCGTAAAAAGTAGAATTTTTCAAAATTGGGCCCTCGATTCAAAAATGTGTACTCACGTTGAAAAAAGCTTATCAGTAAACGCTGTGTCATATAGTTTCTACATGGCTCTTGAACTTCGAATCGCGTGTTCTCAAAAAACGGATTTTGCTAGTTGGTTCCCTTTTGCTGAATAACGTCCAAATATGGTGGTGTACAGCGGGAAAACACACCCAACGTACAAAACGGTGAAATAATTTTCGGGGAAAACCTCCGATGATTTCCAATGAATTTCATCAGAAGTCTTCGAGAAGATGCCTTTGATTTCTAAAGAATTTCATCGGACATCGTTAAGAAATATCTCAGAAGATTTCAGGAAAATTTTTTCGGAAATCGTTTCCGGAGAATTTCATCGGAAATCTTCAGAAAAAATTTCCAATGTTTTCGGAAGAATTTTTTGAAGAATCTTTAGAAAAATTTTCCGATAGTTTATGAAGAATTTAATCGGAAATATTTGAGGAAAAACTCTGATGATTTTTCGAAGAATTTTATCGAAAATCTTCAGGAAAAATCTCCGATAATATCCAGAGAATAATTTCATTGGAAATTTTCGAGAAGCATCTCCGGTGATTTCTAAGGAATTTCATCGGAAATTTCTTGGGGAAAAAATTCTGATAATTTCCGAAGAATTGAGACTATTTACCACTCATGCGATGGAATCAGAGATATTTCCCGAAAATTTTTGATGAAATCCTTCGGAAATCAGCCCACAGTTTCCGAAGAATTTTATCGAAAATAATTTGAGGAAAATCTCCGATAATTTCAAAAAAAATGTCATTGGAAATCTTTAAAAATAATCTCCGCTAATTTTCAGAGAATTTCATCGGAAATCTTCAGAAAAAATTTCAACAATTTTCGAAAGATTTTATGAAAAATCTTCGGGGAAAATCTCTGATTCCATCGCATGAGTGGGAATAGTCTCAGTTCTTCGGGAATCGGAATTTTTCCCCAAAAATTCCCGATGAAATTCTTCGAAGGTCATCGAACATTTTTCTTGAAGATTTTTGATAAAATTCTTCAAAAACCGTCAAAGTTTTCCCCCCGAATATTTCTTATAAAATTTTCCAAAAATTATCAGGAAATTCTCTCGATGAATTTTGATGAAATTTTTTGGAAACATGTGACAATTTTTTCTAAAGAACTCCGATGAGATTCTTCGTTAATTACCGGCATTTTTTCCCGAAAATTTCCGATGAAATTCCTTAAAAATCATCGGAGATTCTTCTTGATTTCCATTGAAATTGTTCTTCGGAAATCATTGGTGATTTTTCTTGAAGATTTTCGATAAAATTCTTCAAAAACTATCGGAGTGTTTCCCCGAATGTTTCCTATTCTCAAAAATTATCGAAAAATTTTCTCGAAGAATTTTGATAACATTTTTTGGAAAACATTGGAAATTCTTTCTAAAGGTTTCCAATGGGATTCTTCGGAAATGTTTTGAATTTTTTTCCAAAAATTTCCAATGAAATTCGTTTAAAATCATCTGTTTTTGTAAATTAAATTATTCTGTTGCAACCATCAAGGATTTTTCCGATGATTCGATAAATTTCTTCAAAAACTATCGGATTTTTCCAAAATATTTTTTTTCTGAAGATTTCCGAGGAATTTCTCCGGAAATTGATCAAAGATTGTCCTCAGAGATTTCTAATAAAATTCGTTGGAAATCATCGAAGATTTTCCCCGAACATCTCTGCTGAAATTCTTCGGAAAGCATCGGTAATTTATCCAAAACAATTTCCGATGAAAATCTCTGGAAATCATCGAACCTTTCTTCTGCAGAAATTCTTCAAAAACCATCAGAGATATTTCTCAATGATTTCCAATAAAATCCTTGGCATCGTTGGAGATTTTTCTTAAAATTTTCAACAAAATTCTTCTGAAATCATCGGAGATTTTTTCAGTGATGTCCGATGAAATTCATCGAAAATGATCGGAAATTTTTCCTTCATATTGTTGATAAAATTCCTCGGAAATTATCTTCGGAAATCAAAGGAATCTTCTCGAACACGAATAACTGCACGTGTTTTTCGGAAAGAAGTCTACTCGGGACTAGATGCATTTTTTCGCGAGCGAAAGCTTCACTTTTGAAGTTGACATTCCTCTTTATGCATGCAACTCGAAGGGAAACCTTTTTCCCGATGCAAACGCTCTCACTCCTGAACACACGCTTCCTATTCACTTTTTTTAATGCATACACTCTGCAGCTTGCACTTCACTTTTGCGAAGTGAAAGCTGAAGCTTTTGTAATTTTCGTTTCAAGTCCCCCCCCCCCTCCCCCTACTAAAGTGGTATTATTATTCAGAAAAATTGGAAGTATGTGTTAAGAAATACAATTTGCTGTCAGTGACTACACATTTCCAGAAGGGATGGTGTCAAGTTCTGTTACCAGGGTTTTCAATCTTTGTTGTGATCAATCTTTGACTGGTGCAAAAATATGTGCCGTATACATTTTTTAGTCTCACAAATGGCAATACTGGTATAGTTTTGATCCCTGAACGCAATCCAAGTGCCAGGTTTTAGTCATTCGCGCATGTGAGCACAAGGTTCAAAAATTCCCTGAAGAAGGAAATTCTGGAGCTGTTTTGTCCGTAGTCATGGACATCAGTGTTTTCGTCCTGGACAAGATGTCTCATCGTGGACAAAAGTCGCCCTCCCTCCCTAAATTTTTTTATTTTTTTTATTTACGAGCCACTAGTTACACCAAGGGCTGTAAGGCTCGGCTGGTAAATTAATGGAAAGAACTCTTGCGTCGTGGAGGAAGAGATGAGTTTATCTGTTGTCATCGGGTTATTTTGGAGCATGCTTTTCGTTGTGGGTGGTAGTTAATGTTTTTGGTTGTGAGAGTGAAGTGAAGGGCAGTGAAGTATATGTTCGACAGTGAGTTCATTTGAGGAGCATTTAGGGCATTGTGGGGAGGATGTATTCGAATTCGTGCTATTACTATTTCTTCTTTGATGCTCCTGCTTGAATATTCTCTACTGTATATTTTAAAAAATCTAACGGAAAAAAGTACTACGTTAATCCGTAATATCCTTAGTTACTAGAGAATGACCCAACTAGTTCCATAATGGGAGTTGTAGAAGAGCCGAAAAAAAGGCTGGAAATTTGTGCGTGTAATTTAAACAGACCGGGCAGATAACCCGGAGGAATTCTAGCGCTTAATTAAATGTCGTCGATTATTACACTTGGGCGAGCAAAGACGATAATTAAAATTGATTTTTATCGTCCGAAACACCAGCAGTTTAATTATACGTGATACTAATTTCTGACGTGTGTTAGCTGTGCAAAGCTTTTTTACCCCGAACTTACTGCGTCACTGATTACTGATCTGGATGGCATTGTAGTTCACTTTTATTAAAAACGGGAAAATGGGCCATTACTGTAAAAAAAGAAAACAATCTCGAATTATCGTTATCCGAGACCGAAGAGTAAAAATACCCGGTCGTTACGAGAAAATGTCTGCACGGGGAATTGAAACACCAAAATTCGTATCAAGGGATTAAAATTTTCATTGAATATCACTGAATTGAAAAATAACATTTCGTCCAGCAGATGATGCATATCTGAAGGTAGTCACTGAACTATAAAAAGTTAGGTCACAATTTTTATCAAATACTTACATGATTTTGTTAGTCAGATGACAGGAGTGAACTGGTACTACAATAGAATTAAAACAAGAAATAGACAAATTTGTTTTAAAAAATTTTCACAGAGTTGTTGGGACCAGCTCCTTAAACGAAACATTGGAAGTCTCCAAGAGTTCCAGTGGACATTCGTTACGCAGGATGGAAACAGTCCTCAAAATTGAATTTTTCATGATAAGTCAATGAATATTAATCTTATTCGAAAATGTTCGGCATAAAAAATATTACGGACGCGATTTCCCACTGAAAATGTTCTTTACGGTTTTTTCGTAACTGCCCCCAAAATGCCCTTACTAGAAGCTTGAAAATGAAGCTTTTCTTTGTCACGTATTAACGCAGGCCTTTCTAGGAGATATGTGTTTTCCTGTGTTTTTCCAGTATCGAAATTACTTTATTAGTATGCCTTTTGAAACTTTATTTGCACGAATCATGAAATTGTGGTTTCAACTGGGAGAGTTTCAAGACTACAGAATTCGATTTTGATACTTATTTCGCTGTAAATTCGAAATAGTGGTCCTGGCGAGGAGGCATGGCTTTATAATTTCATGTAATACAGTGTGAATGTCATTGTAATGATACAAAGGTTCGCTGAGTCCATTTCTTATAATCATTTACCCAAATTTGCGGTGCTGGAACGGGGGAGAGGAATGGCATTTATGAATGATAAATACAATATAGATATCGTTTTATAAAATTTGGTGGTCACTAACACATTTCTGATTACAATTTATCCCTAACTTTATTATTTTTATAAATATAAAAAATTGATTTATTTTTTATTTTTTGTATTTCTAATAATTTAATATTACATTTTATCACTAACAATAATATTATGATCTGCGTAGGCACCTATAAACTTTCTAATTAATTATAGATAACCGAAATATTTTATTGATAATCCGATCACTAAAAAATGCCTAGTTGTATTTATTCAATTTTTATTTTTAATATTATCGAACTTAGTATACATTTAAATGTTGGCACCTGAGGAGGGGAAGGGGACTTTAATTTGGTGGTATCAATAAATACCATGTGGATGTCGTTTCACAGGTTTCGGTGGTCGTTGATCTCATTTCTGGTGATAATTTGCTAATAATTTGAAAAAATGATGGCATCTTTACTGAGGGAGAAGTGAGGGCTTCAACTTGGGTACCGATAAATACAATACGGGTACAGTTCCATAGGTTTCAATAGTAAATGAACTCTTTTCTGTTTGGAATTTTTCCTCTATCTGTAGGACGAAACGCCTACCTCAGGTTCGACTATTTGCAAGTTAAGAGCAAATAATGTGCTATACTAATATTGGATTTATCGTTATTCTTCAGTTGGAGCTCCTTTCTCTCCACAGGTTCAGTTGAAGCCGTGTCTTCATCAGAAATAAGTTAGGTGACCACCGGTACCTAAAAACGATACCTATATCGCATTTATCGATATCCTCAAATGGAAGCACTTCTCTTCTTCCCCGAATTTTGAAATTAGGAGCAAATAACTGTCAAAAATGAGTTCAGCAACCACCGAAACGTGTGAAATGACATTCGTGTTGTATTTATTGATATCTTCAAATCAGAGCCCATCTTCCAAACTGCCGTAGTTTTCAAGTTGGGGCAAATGGATATTAGGAATGAGTTGTGCGACCACGGAAATTTATAAAACGATATCTGCATTTATTCTTCTTCTTCTTCAGGCGTCATATCCAATACCAGACTGATGTGCAACTCTTCTGAGCAGGTTAGTCGAGGTAGTTAGCCGTTGATTTCCCCACGGTTTTGTTGCGTTAGAGTTTTTCTTCTCTGTGCCGAAGAGTGTATATCAGCAGTTTGCTTACTAGCCCCGTGTTTCACAACGTTGAGTAAGCTGTCCACAACATGCACACGCACAGTATCAATCTTTCTGATCTGGTGGTAACACGCCCTGCGATTGTAATGCTCTGTTCGTGTGAACCGGTCGCGATTACAAGACGCGCCACGTTTCCCCCTCGATTGATACTATAATCGGTGTGTTCGTTTGGATGTTAGTGGGGATATTCGAAAATCACTAGCTGCCCAGCGTTGGTGGGACTCGAACCCAAGATGCAAAGATTTCGAATCGGGAACGTTATCACTTGAAGGGCACAGGGAAAGAAGCAGGTAAGTCATTTTTTGGCGAAATTAAGTCATTAATATCGTTGGAATGGGAGTAGCTGAGCTATGGTAGGCTAGCTGAAAGGATGCTACCGTCCAGAAAAACGGGTTTCAAAATTCACGTACGGGTAAAGAACCACATATGTAAACAAATTGTTTTTCATTTTTCTCGCTTCGCCACAAAAGTGACTTACCTGCTTCTTTCCCTGTACCCTTCACTCGGTCGCACAGCGACTTGTATTTATTAACAACTCTAAATTAGAGTCCCTTCCCCTTCGCAGTTGTCGTAATTTTGAATCAGAGACAAAGGGTTATCGGAAATGAGTTCAGCGACCTCTTCATCCTAGGAAATGACATCTGCATTGCATTACATGACATTTTGAAACTCCTTCCTCTTCCTCAGGACTGCTGTTTTTAATTTATAGCCAAATCAGTATCAACATCGAATTCTGAGACTTTGAGATCCTCTTGGTCGGAATCTCGATTTGATGATTCATGCTAATGAAAGTTTTAAAAATTATACGAAAAAAGTAATTTTGATGCTCTTTTTCTAATTGCTCTCCACCCGAGTCCTGGAATCCACCCTTTCGAGCATTACTTCAGAGACATCGGGGAGGCTGTTAAAGCTGTCTTAGCCCTCTTCCCTTCTGGCCGAAAAACCACCTAGGTCGTAAATTTTGCCGAGTTGCTACGTAGGCTCGAACCAGGGACCTCCGGATTCTGAGACCAACGCGCTATCCACTCGGCCAACCAGACCTCTAATTTTGATGCTGGAAAAAAAAATGAAAGAAAGAAAGACATAAATTTTAAAGTGTGGTACCTAAAGACCTGGAGAGCAGTATCGTAGCTATGGAGGGTGGTGTGGTGGGACGTACGGCGATGCGCACATGCCAACGTGGCCCTCGGCCCCAGAAACTACCCTTTCGAGTATCGCATCAGTGGCCGTAGGGACGCTTTGAAGCCGGCCCGAGTCCCCATTTCGCCGTGCAGCTTCCGGTGCGCGCGTCCTGCAAGGGCCACCATGGGGTTCCCTACTGACCGAAGTTCGCGCTCCCCGAGCACTAGCCTGGAATTCAGGTCCCCCACTACCGGACGCGCTTCCTCTTCACTCACCCCTCACCTCCTCGTCTTGATACGTTGGCGACGCAGGCAGGTGGTGACGGCGGGGAAGCCCTGAAGCTGCAGCCGCTCTTCTAGGATGGTATAGAGTTGTCCTGTTCGATGGTATTGGCCGAGCTTGGTTCGTCAGTTCTTTGCCTCGACCACTTCGTCTGCATCTTCCACTTCATGATGGCCGTGATAAAGGCCGAGTTATGGAGTGTAAGGATGTTATAAAGATGTTAACCACTCCCAAATTTTAAAATTTTTTCATGCATTGAACTGAGACATTTGAGAAAGGGGAAAAGGATTTTTGAAAGTTGAATCCCCCCAAAAAATTCTGGTATTGACAATGAAGGGTAGGAGCAAAGAATCCAGGGATTTCCCGTTGTGATTTGCACCCATTCTGTCCCTTAAATTGGTGAGGTCAAAAAATATTGGAAAAACTGCCTTTTCTTCCCCACAAGGCTTGTGTTAATGCAGAGCAAAGTAAAGCTTCGCTTTCACACCTAACCTAGGGCATTTTAAGGGCAGCTACGAAAAAACTACGATGAACCTTGCAGTGGGAGATCAAGTCAGGAATATTCTTTTCTTTGAAACATTTTCTAACAAAATGTATATTCATCGATTTACTGTCAGAAATTCAATTTTAGGAGGACGCTGTTCATCATTAAAATTAATATCAATTTTGAGAAGAGACTAGTTCATCTCCTGGAGGACAGTAGCGTTAAAACGTTTTTTTAGGGGGATACAAATACACGAATTGAAAATTCAAGTCGACAAGCAAAAATAAAATAATGACATAAAAAATGTGTTCTTGTTTTTTAAAAGTCGAGTTAACGAATAAAATATTTTGAAAAATTCTCGTATCTCTAATCTGTAATATATTATAAAAGTGTTCGTTTGTCTGTTTGTTTGTGTGTTCGAGGTTGGCGGCCGAACCGTAAGAGCTGGGGGGGGGGGGAAGGGGTTCGTATTTTCTGAATGTGATCATGTAAACTCTGAGAAGGTTTTAGGCAGAAAATAAATATCGGTACCCTTATTAGAAGGCAGACCACAAAACTTTGCCCCCACTGGACCACCTATTTTTTTTTGACTTGGACTTTTTGGAAGTGTTTTACATTAAGCTTATTCATAATTATGTCAAAATTTGGTGACTGTAACTGTCACATTTCAGAAATTATTAGGAGGTTTAAAATCTGAAATTTCCAAAAATACCAATTTCGATGTTAGAGGGGCGTATGGCGATGCACGGATGCCAGATTGGTCCCGGGACACCGCACCCTATATCCGGAAACGCCCCGAATGGGCCTGCGTCAGAATAGGGGGGTCGTTTTGGGGTAGCTCCTGCTATCCTCACTCCTCCTGTCGCCTCTTCACGGCGGCGAATCGACGGCGTCTTATTCTTCTGTCTCTTCGCTGTCGAGTTACGCCGGATCGTCTTTTTCGTCGGTTGTTTGCAGCCACGACATCGTCGTCGTCGATGTTGGTGGGATAGCGAGTGCCGGCATAGGGTGCTGTGTCCACTGCCTTTGTCTCTGCCACTCCAGCTCCATCTTGCGGCCCAACGTCTTCTTGACAAAGGCAGCTGCCTGATCGCATCCCGCTCTGCTCTTCAGCATGGTCGGGACCAGGTTCTCCGGTGTAGCGGCTCAACGTCCGCGTTTTGAAAGGCGGCCGCCGCTTCTTCCCTCCTTCGGTCGAATGCCGGACACTCGAACAGGTGTGCCACGCATCGTCATCTCGCCCTCCTGCAGCGCAGTAGGAGCACCGCGGGCTTTCTGCTATGCTCATTTGGTGCAGGTACTGGTTGAACACTCCATGGTCGCTCTTCACCTGCGTGAGGCAGAAGTCCAGCTGGCCATGGCGTCTGCCCAACCACGCGTAACAGTCGGGTCCACTCTCCCTTGGTACTGCGAGAGAGCCGCTCTTCCCACATGCGAAACGTGGATTCCCTATTATCCCGCTTGACTCGTAGCGCCGCACTGCTCTGTGGTGGCATCTTCCGCGTTGCGCTGTATACCCTCTTCCGCTCATCCGTTAGTAACTCCACTGGCGGTATACCTGTTGCACGCTAACTGCCTCTGCGGAGACTGTGCGATGGGCACTGACGCACCTCAGTACAGTCTCCCGTTGGACCCTTACCAGATCGGTTCGTCTGTACGCCCTGGCATTGTCGGCGCCGGACTAGATAGGCACCCCATATAGGAGGGCCGACATGGCCACGTTCGCCAGCAGCTTACGTTTCTTCTCTGTCGGCCCAAATAGGTTTGAAATGAGTCGGCTTAATCCGGCTACGACTCTCTCCGCTTTCTGCGCTGTCTTCTTCGCGTGTTCTCTGAACGACAGCTTGCCGTCGAACCACAGCCCGAGGTACTTCAGGGCTGTACAGGGCGCAATCTCCGCTCCCTTTAGGCGAAAGGAAGGAGGGTTGTACCATCGACGGCGTGTAAACAACGCCGCTTCTGTCCTCTCTGCTGCTAAGCACAACCCGGCCGATTCGATCCAACTGGTCATTGCCTCCAGTCCCGCGTTCACCTTGCTTTCAAGCGTGGCTACGTTATGTCTTCGACTGCAACCACCAGAGTTTCATTAGCGTAACAGATGATGTTCACCCCTGGTGGTACCTCTGCTCGCAGGATGCCGTCAAACGCGTTGTTCCACCGGAGTGGATCAAGAACTGATCCCTGCGGAACCCCGCATCACCCCGCTGCACCACACCCGTAGCAGTTTCCGCGAGAATTATCCGACCACGGAAGTAGTCCTGGATAATTTCGCGCAAGTACGCGGGGACTGATGCGTTCTCCAGCGCCTCTAATATGCGCATCCATGGCATCGTATTGAACGCATTCTGTATGTGGAGGCTGACGGCTGCACCGAATTGGAGCTTTTGGATCGCTGTCTGTGCCAGCCTCTTCAGCTTCCCGGCGGCATCAATCGTCGATCTTCCAGCTCGGAACCTATACTGGTTGGCGCTCAACTCGCGCCTCCCCCGGAAGTGTTATTCCAGCCTATTTGCGATTATCCTCTCGAAGATCTTGCCAACTGTGTCCAGCAAACCTAACGGCCGGCATGACGCTAGCCCACCGACTGGTTCCCCTGATGGCTTCGGCAACAGCACCACCGAAGAATACCAGTGTTCCTCCTTCTAACTTACTTTAGCCAACTCACTTCAACTCATGGTCTAGATGAGCCGCGAAGCGGGTCAGCTACTGTATGTATATTTCTAAAAATTTTGTTAATCTTGTATCTGGGATCTGTCAAAGGACCTTGTCATCAATTTTTTGAATGATACTGAAATTTTTATTTCAGTATTTTTCGTGGGAGGGGGTGAGAATGATTTGAGGTTCAATGTGTTCCTCACACTCGCACCCTGTTTTGATATTTTCGCTGTGGGATGAAGCTCCCCCCGAAAGCATCTAATTCAACTCGTACGACGCACAACGTGTTCCAGATTCGATCAGCATCCTTTCGCTCATGGTCACAGTGGGGGTGGGGAAAAGCGCGCTACGGGAAGTCTGCCTTCAGATAGATTTACATAACAGCAAAAATTTATTCGCTAATATTTGGAGGCTATTACGGAAACGGTAATTACAAAGTATGCTAAACGACATACTATACTTCCTTGTTGGCGTACTGTCGTAATTTGATTTTCATGACCCTTGGACACTTCTATCGAAACCGCGTTCGTTTCTACGGCACTTGTGGAAAGAAATCGTATTTTTTTTTTTTTTAATATCGGATTGCAGAAAAACAAAGAGCACCGATCGGGTTACGAATCAGTGTGGCGGATGTGTTCGGATCTTGGATGCTATATCTGCGCCTAGCTACGCACTATACACGCATACTTATTATCCGATGGCGTTGTAAACAGGAAACCGTATCCAGTGCCCAAAGGAAGTTGACTTTCAATCTGTTTTGAATGTTGATTCTAAAAAAGGTGTATTCGTGTTCTCGGTGGCGTTTACAATTTGGAATCTGAATTTGAACGCCGCATAGTTTATCGAGTTCTTGACGAACTTCTTGTTTCTATATCAGATTCGGTGGAATGAAAAATGAAGAAGAAAAACCGGGTCAACAAGTTACTCGCGTAGGTTATTGAGAAGAAGGCGTTTTCTCGAGATTTACCATTTATGTACCTATTCAATTTGTGTAACATAGGTAACACAAATTGCGTTTAACTAATTTAAATTATCGTTCGGCGTCCTTGAAATCATTTCCTGATGCTATGTAAATAATATTCTTAATTCAAATAACTGTTCGTAGATGTTGAAGCGTGTGCTGAACTTGATTGCACTTTTTTAGCAGGGGTTGTCACTTCCAATCATTCGCGCTCTGAAGACATTTCAAGACGCTGGTAAAAACTGCTACATTTTAGCTAGACCGACTAGACAGCTAGACAGGCAGTGGGTCAGTCAGCAGCTACATTGACTGATTTACTGAAGTTTCTGATTGAAGTTGTTCCCTGATGAGCCTTCTACCTCGACCTTAAAAGCTCTAATTTCTATGTGAGGATGCTTGGTGTAGTGGGAGGTATGGCGATGCACGCATGCCAAAAGGGCCCCTATGACACCGCGCCCTCAGCCTCGGAAACTACCCTTTCGAGTATCGCATCAGTAGCCGGAGGGACTTCCATGTGAGGATCAGTAACATTAAAAATAGGTTTGACGATTTCGGCAACTTGAGAAAGATTGTGTTTATTTTAATTTTCCTACCCCCTTAATTTCTATGATAGGGTCAATCGATTTACCGTCGAAAATTCAGTTTAAGAAGGAGACTGCTTATCATCAAATTTTTTTTTTTCAATTTTGAAAAGGAATCTGTTTCATCCCCTGGGGGGCAGTGGCGTCGGAACATTGTTTTAGGGGAATACTAGTACAGGGTGGCCACTTGGTAATTTTTTCAATCTTAAGTCATTTTTGGTCATTTTTTTGAAAGTATAGTGATCAAGTCATCTTTTTCATTTTCCTCCAAAACGTCAAACTAATATGTGGCTGAACTTTCAAACTCTCAACTGCAAGTCCCATCAACAACAGTTGGTTTAAGTGTATCAACGTCAATGGTGTCAGATGCTTAGTTTCCTTCAAAAGGTGTTAGAATTACTCCTGATATCCCGCTCTTCTGTCATAGTGATGCTACAACCAGAGCTGAAATCCTGTGGGTGCTGAAAGTAGTTGCAAATCATTTCAGTTTGCGATCTTGTGACGATATAACTTCTCTCTGTTCAACGCCATGTTTTTCGAAACTGAAGAAATAGAAACCGTGACTTGTAATAAAACACAAGCTCGATACTTAATAACTAGAGACCGGATTTTTCGGTAAGAAAACGTGAGATTATCGGTACAAATATCTGAAAAATCGGTAGTATTCGATTTTTAAGGAAAAATGAGGGGAAAGAAAAAAGTTTATTCGAATTATAATTTTATAAAGTTTCGCGTTACTGTAAGCATCACTCCGATTGACCGCTTCTGACTCCAAATTTGGCTGAGTTATTGCCTTTCTATGACCTCCATAAGCTAGTAATGCTTCAACGAACCTTCGAGTATCTATGAATTTCGAATACCCAGGAGTGATACATTACTTTTTGGTACTCGTAGACGTACTTCATCCTCGGTAACTGCAGTCTGAAGTATGAATAGCGTAGTAGTTTGTACACAATTATGAATAGCAATAACACGCCATCTCATTAGCAGTTTTTCTTTCTTTCATTGTACTCCGACCGGTGCTGTATTCAAAGTAAGCTGCGCATTGTTCACACGTTTGGTAATTGGTTCTGAAAATAATAACATTCTGTAACTTGTATCGATTGAATGAGAGGAATTAGCCAGCTTGAAAAAACTACAACAATAAATCCGATTTAAAGTTGTTTAATGAGCTTTTCGATGTAACGAGGGATTGAGAAATCCAGTTCTCGTTTGTGTTTTCCGAATTCGTTGATTAGGCGATTTCCCGCCGATCACATTGGTCACGGTTGTGTCATTTGATGACATCGGTTTGGTTTAGTTCTTTTCTATGGGGCGAGAGAGCAGGAGGTCACTATGACCAGAATCATCGGATGATTGACTGCACTTTTTTTCTTTCTTGAAACTACTCATTATTGTGACGAAAAACGATTCCTTTTGTGGCCGTGTAATTGCACCAATATTCGATGTAGAAATATCGTTATAAATACCGATCACCCTTCGTGTATGTTCTCTCATCTATAGTTGAGACTTCTACCGGTGGAATAGAACCAGCTACAAATAGATTCACGGAATGAACCGATTAAGTTGTAAGTTCTACTTAGCTGGCTTGTGGGTCATTCTTCAGAGACTGAGAATATTAAGGTGCCATTTCTTCGTTGGACTTTATTTTCCCATAATACTGGGGTTATATGTAGGAGAGAATATATTCAACAAGTTTACAGAGCAGGTGCATCAAAATACAGGGAGGGGTTGACTTTTATCCTCAGCGATAGACGTCTCGTCCATGGCGAAAGCACTGATATCCTCAACTGCGGACAGAAAAGTCTTAAGGATCTCCTTTTCCAGGGATTTTTTTAAATTTATGATATCACATGCACCAATAACTACAATCTAGCACCTGGATCATGTTATTCAAACTGTACCAGTATTGCCATTTGTTGTACTGAAAAATGTATAAGGTATATACAGGGTGTTCCACGAAAGTCCCCCCCCCCTGTTTTTTCACGAACCGATGGGCAGATCTTCCCGGGACGAAAATGATTTCCCAGTCGTAAGGTCTAGTTTCTCTTGAGCTTAAAAAATTTTCTCCCCCTTTCACGGGGGGCTGGAACCTACCACCAACTTCGGAATCTTAAATAGGAAGGTATGCCTTTATGCACATTGTTGGAAAGGCCATTTACTCCAAAATACGAATCCGTGGGAAAAAATTAAAATTTATCAATTTTGGGGGGGTAAGGGACCTAGAGATGACTAAAATCCACCCAGAATCAAAGTGTGGTGACCTATCAAACGAACTACCGAACATGGGGTTTTCCAGGTCGCTGATTTCGAAAATTGCCTTATTTTTTCGATTTGACTAACTCAGGGGGCAGAACATTCAAAAATTTGGGGCAGAAGGGGTTATTTTACATGTTTTTTATTTTCGCTGATACAATGTCTTCATGCACCTTGTTGGAAAGGCCTGTTTCTCCCAAAAGTAGAATCCGTGAAAATTTTTTGAAATTCGTCAATTTTGGGGGGCGAGGTGGCCTAGAGGTGACCAAAATCCGCCCAGAATCAAAGTGTGATGACCTATCAAACGAACTACCAAAAAGGGGGTTTTCTAGGTCGCTGATTTCAAATAATTGCCTTATTTTTCCAATTTAACCCGTTTTAGAGTTTTAAAATCCAAATTTTCAACCTAAAATTGGTTCCATTATTCACAAATTTTTGACTTTCTGAATGCAGATTATTAAAGTCGCTTTATGCACATCGTTGAATAGAAAACTTCCTCCAGAGTATGAATTCGTGAAAAAAATTTCAAAATTTATCAATTTTCGGGGTAAGGGGTCCAGAGATGACCAAAATCCGTCCAAAATTGAAGTATTATGACCTAGCAAAAAGTTTCGAGGTCGCTGATTCCGGATATCACATTTTCCCCTGATTCAACGCGTTTCAGAGCCTTACAAAATTTTAGACCCAAAAGTGGTTCTAATTGACAAATTTTTGAGTTTCTTAGCTCAAGTTATCAAAGTGGCATCATGCACATCGCTGGATCAGACAGTTCCTCCAAAATATGAATTCGTGAAGAAAAATTGCAAATTCATCAACTTCGGGGAACGGGGTGTAACGCCAGCCAAAACCTATCCAAAATCAAAAACCTAAAAGAGGTGCAGGGTGAGTTTTGAGAATGACCCTCCCCTCCTGTTTTTTTCTCGAATAATTGTCGGATTGCTCCCAAACAAAATGCGATCTTCGTGTACCGTGGTCTAGTTTCCTGCGGGCACAAGAAATTTTCTCCCCCATATTTGGGGGACTGGAACGTACCACTAACTTTGGAATCTTAAATGGGAAGGTATGTTCTTATGCACCTTGTTGCAAAGATCTCTCCGCTCCAAAATTGAATCGGCGGAAAAAATTCAAAATTTATCAATTTTAGGGGGCCAAGGGGCCTATAATTGGGGGAAATCCATCCAGAATCAAAGTGTGATGACCTAGGAATTTCTAATTGTTCTGAGAAAATTCAAAGAAAAACTTACGTTAGAATGGTCAAAAATCGATACCACAAATGTCACTCCAGTTTTTGTAACCTTACTTTTGGAAATTTGGGAATTTCATCGAAGATCTTTGGGAAAATTTTCCAATGATTTTCATTAAAAATTTTGGAGGAAAAATCTCATAGGAAATAAGTTGATGGAAAACTACAATGGTTTTGGAGAATTTTGTCAATGATTTTCAGGGAAAATGTTGCATGATCTCCGAGGAATTCCATCAAAAATTTCTTGAGGAATTTTGTCAGAAATTTTTGGGGAGAAATTGCAATAATTCTAATCTTTAGGAAAATCATTCGATAATTTCTGAAGAATTTCATTAGGAAACATTTGGGGAAAGGCTCCGATCGTTTTTGAAGATTTTCATCAAAAATCTTCAGGAAAAATGTTCGAGGATTTTAGAAAAATTTCATCGAATTTCTTTGGGAAAATTTTCCGATGCTTTTGATGGAACTACATCAAAAATTTTTGAGAAAAAAATCCTTGGGTTTTTTCAATTTTTTTTATTATTAACAAGCTTAATGCTGAACTGAAGAATCTTATCGGACATTTCTGGAAAAAATTTCCAATGTTTCCCAGAGAATTTCTTTAAAATTCTTAGGGAAAATATTCTGATAATTTTTGTAGAATTTCATTAAGAGAAAAACTCCGACGATTTTTGAAGTATCAACAATGTTCAGAAAAAATGTTCTCCGAAGAAATTCATCGAAGATTTTTGGTGAAAATCTCCGAGAATTTTCAAGAAATTTCACTGAAAATTTTCGGAAGCAAATTCCGGTAATTTTTGATACAACTAACCTCCAGGAAAAATGTTTTCCGAAGAAATTCATCGAAAATCTGCAAGAATAATCTTCGATAATCTTTAAGGAATTTCATGAGAAATTCTTGGGAAAAAATTGCAATAATGTCCAAAGGTAGAAAAATACAGGAAAAATCCCGGATAATTTTCAAAGGAAGTTCATCAGAAACGGAAAGAAAAATAATTGCAGATTTTCTCCAACAGTTTGCAAACAAAAAAAGCGAACGAATCACTTTCTGAACAAAAAATCCTAGGTCATCACACTACAATATTCTCGGTGGATTTTCTCCAATTGTAGGCCCACTAGCCCCCTAAAATTGATCAAATCAGAATTTTTTTCACGGATTCTAATTTTGGGGGAAGAGATTTTTTCAACAAGGTGCATGAAGTCATGGTGTCAGTGAACATAAAAAACGTAAAAAAATGAATCCCTGCTCCCCCAAATTTTTGAATTTTCTGCCCCTGAATGGGTCAAATTGGAAAAATAACGCAATATTCGATATCCACGACCTGAAAACCCCCTTTTTTGATATTTCGTTCGATAGGTCATCACACTTTGATTCTGGGTGGATTTCCCCCAATTTTAGGCCCCCTGGCCTCCTAAAATTGATGAATTTTGAATCTTTTCCGCGAATTCAATTTTGGGGGGAAGAGGCCTTTCCAACAAGGTGCATAAAGACATTGTATCAGCGAAAATAAAAAACATTTAAAATAACCCCTTCTGCCCCAAATTTTTGAATGTTCTGTCCCCTGGGTTAGTCAAATCGAAAAAATAAGGCAGTATTCGAAATCAGCAACCTGGAAAACCCCATTTTCGATAGTTCGTTTGATAGGTCACCGCACTTTGATTCTGGGTGAATTTTGGTCATCTCTAGGCCCCTTGCCCCCCAAAATTGATAAATTTTGATTTTTTTCTACGGATTCGTATTTTGGAGTAAATGACCTTTCCAACGAGGTGCATAAAGACATACCTTCCTATTTAAGATTACGAAGTTGGTGGTAGGTTCCAGCCCCCCGTGAAAGGGGGAGAAAATTTTTTAAGCTCAGGAGAAACTAGATGTTACGACTGGAAAATCATTTTCGTCCCGGGAAGATCTGCCCATCGGTTCGTGAAAAAACAGGGGGGGGGACTTTCGTGGAACACCCTGTATATACCTTTGCTCCAGTTAAAGATTGACCGCAACAATGGACTTTGTGAAAACCCTCGTAACAGAACTTTACGCCATCCATCCCTTCTGGAAATATGAAGCCACTGAGAGTAGACTGAACTTCTTAACATGTATACTTCCAATTTTTCTGAATAATGATACTACTTTATTGGGAAAAAACAATCTGAAACAAAAATTGAAAAAAGTGTAGTGGGTATTGAGACACGATGATAACATCCACGACGATGGATATTTCCCTATGTTTTTCCCATTCAAAAAACGGTAATTGTCCTGTTTGATGACTGTTGGATCAGTGGAATTTGTTGCGGATGTTATTGTGTAACCCAAGATATCCCCCCCCCCCATAAAATAGAAGAAGAAAAGAAGATAAAAGTTAGGATTTAAAATTTGCTGGTGAAAAAATATTCTGTTTTTGGAGAATAACTCGTGTACTTTGATATCGAATTGCTAAAGTGAAACATGGTTCTGGTTTTTAGCAAAAAGAAGTGATGATGTGTTTCTCCCGACTCGGAGATACGGAATTGCATTAAGAGTGGGTCAACAGAATGCCACAGTCGCCGGAACCCACTTAAACTGTCAAAGCTTGTACCTCATTAATCATTGTTAATTCGTGTCATCGTGAAGTCAAGTTTATTTTAATCATCAGTTAGCGTTGTTTCAATACGAGTACTCTTGCTCGGCCAATATTTTGTTTTTCGTGTATTTTCTTTGGAAAAAATCGAATAAATCGAGAACACATCGAAGGACAGATGATACTTATCGCCAGAAAATACTTCAACGTAGAAACGTAAAAATTGAGGCGTTTTGGAGTTCTGTGAATTGAAACTATGTCAGTTATATCCGACCCAGCTCCCTACCACGAAATCCCTTCAAGATACCTTTTGAATTGATGGATTTTTCAACTTCTGTGCTTTAACTATAATTTGGCGTTAACATGAAAAGAGTTCTTTCAGTAACGATAGTCATGTTTCAGGCTATCATGGCTGTAAAAGTAAAAGTAGAGCGAATTGAGATTAAAATTTCATATTTTTAGGGTCCTCCTAGAACATCACACATGGGTACAGATGTACCCATTTTACACGAATTACATATATGTATACACAGGCTAGAGTTGAAGACTGTGGTGGTCGTAGTCAGTCCGTTTAGCATTAGTTGTCTAGCTTACGCTTATGGTCACACGTCACGTTTTGCAGCCCTCGTGAAGCCATTTGTAGGATTGGGTAAGATACGAAGAACATGCCACGTATATAGGGCGAGACAATCGGCACGCGTGAGCCGTCTTTTGAAGACTCGAGTCAGCATGGCGTGGCGTGGCGCGACAAAACGCGAAGCAATAATATTCGCCATTATTATGATAGTAAAATACGCATGCGTATAATCAGGGACGTACCGAAGAGTTTTTCCTGAGAGGGGGGGGGGGCAAAAGTTGTGAAAATACCAAGTGACTCAACTCAAAATGCCCAAGTATCAAAGCAAAAAAATCTTTTGACTCTTTGGATTTTTTCAACTCCGCCTGACTGCTGAAATGGTAAATTTTTCCAACTGCTGAGTAAAAAATTCCTCCGTAGGTGGAGGGGGGAGGGAGTTGCCCCCCATCGGTACGTTTCTACGTATAATCACACGCATATTACGTAGCAATGCAACCCTGTTCCTTACCGTGTTGCCCACATCATCGTTTTTAGCGTTAATATTGGTAATTGAAAAGAAAAGTGCTTACTATTAGCATTGGTGTTTAGTACTGGCATGTTTACCTTAATGGCCGAGTAATATCCATCTTATTAAGGAAACTACTCATTATTTGGTAACAGAATGGTTGCAAGGTTTGTTCTTCCCCTCTGTTTGACCTGATGACGTGGTTTAGGTTTATTGGAGGCCGTATCTTTTGAGATTTCACATGAGCATAGACGTGTCATCTGAAGTCATCGGTCACCTTGTGTTCTAAAAATTTTTATGAACATATGTGGCAGTTTCTATAAAAAAGGGTAACTCTGTCAATCCGACGAATTTTGAGTTACAGATAGTGCATAATAGAAGAATGAATGCCCTTTCCAAGGAGCTATTGGCGAGATCTGTAGCGTTTTTCTTTGCGGAGATACAAGCGGTCAAAGATGAGAGTTATGAGAACGCGCAAAAACACGTTTTTGAGAACAATTCGTTTAAAGTTAGACACACCCTTTTCTCCCACTCCTTCAAGCGGCCGTAACTCGCCGCGGAATCACGTTACCAGCCTCGACGAGGACTTGTTGGGAAGGTAATTTTTCGCTCTTCTACGTGGTAACAATTCAGAGCATCGGATTTATTCGTGAGCTCCGAAAAACCACGAAGAAGCGACGCAGGCATTCGCATTCTTTTCTTATTTCTTTCATAATTCTCTTTCTGTCTCTCCCTTTTTTCTCTCACACCTGTAAATTTTGTCTCTTCGTTATTGCGATGTTTTTTCTGTAGAAATCAACTAAAATCTCAAAATTGATTTTTTTTTACTAGAAAATTTTTTTCTCGCGTTTTCTGAGACTATGATCAATTGACAAAGTTACCCCTTTTTATAGAAACTGCCACATATGTATATTTGTCTTCGGAGGAATTGAGAACCCTTACCTTCTAAGATCTCCTGAGAAGCTACGTAAGTATTCCTTTGATCTGTGGACATTTTGCCGGTCACCTCATCCCGTGTGTACCAAGTATGAGTCTGTTGTCTTTCTTGTGGTTAGCTTAGTTGTTTGAAGACTTCCTAAAGGTTGGGGCCAATCCAAATTACCCCATGATGTGAGAGAATGTCTGTTCAGTTTGTAAACGTGTGGAAACTGTTTCTCAAAATTGGGGAATATTCCGGAGTAAAACAGTCTTATCGACTTGCTGCGTACATTTAGAGTTGATAGCGAACCTAATCTTTGTGTTTGTTTTTGTTTCAGGTGAGTACTGAATTCAGTGAGTCATTGTATTGGGAATAAATGGAGTTGAAAACTATTTAAAGCTGGTTTCGACGAAGAAAAATTGATTCAAGTAAGAATTATATGTATTAACAAGGGTTCACTCGAAGGAAGGGCTGTCCTCGTGGTTAAAAATTCATTTTGAAAGAAAAAATTTTGCTCAGTTTTAAACTATTTATGTTCTACTTATTCCTTATTTTGCATGTTTTTTCATGGGTTCCCTCCTTCCCCTCTTAAATTCTTGGCTACACCTCGTATCAGTGGCTTTAAATTATACTTTACTAGTTTCACGAATTCCCTCCTCTTCTTCACCAACCCAAAAATGTGACATTTTCTCCAGCGAATTTGTGTTTGGCTTTTTTCGTGGGAGAGAAGGAGGGTGGTACATGAGAAGAAGATTTAAATTCTATCACTTTTTTAATGTAAAAGATGGCTTTAGTCTCACCAAACATAATTTTCATAAGAAAAGCGGAAAATATCTATAGTTTGTGTACTGATTTGGTGGCGGAAGAAGGGAGTTGTTAGACGACTCCGTGAAATACCCAATTATTGGTTCTAATCGCTGGTAGTTGTGGAACAAGGAAACTTGTTCGTATGAAAATGTATCAGCACTTGGGTGAAAATGAAGAAATGCAACTTTTCTTGTACACAGAGTAGTGTTTCCTTGAATAAGAGCGCAGCGAAGTGAATAGCGTTTAGAGAAAAGAGCAGAGAAATTTACCAGCTGAAGAGTATCAAGCTTTGCAAGTACAGAGTGACCACTTTTTCCCATTTTCAGTCATTTAAGGTCATTTTTGCTCGTTTTCCCCCTACAATGATCATTTAAGCCATTTTTAGAGAAGTTCCTCCTTCAAATTCTGGAAATCCTGCTGATTATAAAGAATTTTTTTCCTCTTTATTCTGTCCTTCCTCTGTAGAGTGTAAATAAAATTGAAATTCAGTTTTTCGAAGGTTGCAGCAAAAACTTCGAACGCACCTCTAGCTAGTCAGTTGGGAAGGGGGGGGGGGGTGGAAGATGTATGAAGACGAGTAGTGTGTAAAGAGAGAAGCATAAAAAAGAAGGAAAAAATTGAAAATGGTCTTCAATTTTGATCATTTTTTAGTCATTTTCCATATTTAGTAAGGTTATTTTTTCATCCCCCCCCCTTAAAATTTTTAATGGCCATCCTGCAAGTAGAGTTAATGAAAAAGTTGTCGGTTCCTTTTTTAACGATAGTCACGGTTACTAAAACCTTGCAGATTTCTATTGGAACTGAGAAAATTCCAATCTCCGTACAGTCGAAGATCCTTTTGAGGATTTCAGAGTTTCTTCAGTTTAATGTACTTCTGGCCAATTTTCTGTGATTAATTTATCGAATCCTCTCCTCTAAAAAATCTTCAAGTTTTCTGAGGCGTGTAAACTCCTCAACTTGAGGAGGAATTCTCAAGATTAACAACACCGATTTGAGTTGTAAAATAGGCAAAAGTTGGTCTTTCGTTTAGCATCATTGTTGTCGGATTTTCTCAACTTGATAAGACTAGCCAACTTGATTGAGAGGGACCTCTCCTATTCACGACACTTCAGTCCTTAAAATGTAACCCACTAGTTCGAGCATTTTCGTATATGCAATACCAAAAATGCCCCGAGAAACCAACCAATATTTATAGATTCATTCTTCAAGTTGATTCCAAATCCTTTGGCCGATTTTCCCTCTCCTTAACAGGCCTCTCAAAAGGCTAAAGAAACCATTTTGGGGCTCTTTAATCTCGTTTTTGAACAACTTGCTAGCGGATACAAAATTGAAACAAACATTCTGGGCTAACTTTTCTTGTAGATTTCGAACCTTTCCTCTAAAATTTATATACCGGCCTTTTTTCTCGATAAAATGGCTTTGAAAGCACTCAGTGAGGCTCAATTTTACATATTCTGTGATATTAGTTGAACATTTTTGTGTTGTTGTATCTATTTTATGTGTTGATTCCGAATCTAAGTCTGAAATTTTGACTGATCCCCTTTTCACCCTAACAGGGAGACTTTAAAGTCCAAAACAGCCATAATTCAGATTAAAGAGAGAGAGAGAAAAGTGGTCTGATATCTTATTTTCTTACTGATTTCACAACCGGCTCCTTGAAATTTTGTTTAATCTTTTCTTACCCAAGAAATTACTTAAAATCGCCAAAGATATCAAAATTCAACATTTAAAGGTTGTAACCGGAATTACTGTGAAACTTTTCTTCCGCAATATTGTTTTTGGTGGGTAAAGTCTGAATTGTGACTTTTCTTTTTTCCTTTGAAAGGTCACATTTAGGATGAAGAAAAGAGTCAGTCGAAGTATTGAAATTATACTCAGAATCAGTACAGAAAATTGGTTCAAAATCATAACAATGTTCCGGTGATATAGAATATGTAAAATTGGTCCTCATTGAATACTTAAATGTTATTTTAGAGAGCAGAATGGCATGTATCTAGAATTAAACATGAGATTCAGAATATACACCAAAAATTTTCTCAGAAATATGTGTGTTTAGTTTTTTGCTAATTTATGAATACTTTAACTATGAGCTTAAAGAACTCCAAAAATGGCTTTTCTTAGCTTTTTTAAGGTAAATTTGTGGAAGAGAAGAATTGACCAACGGATTCAGAATCACTGCAAAAAATAGGTTTAGAACAGTAGGTTTAGTTTTGGTGGCACCAAAATAGTCAACATTGGCTGCAGGTTGTTGTGAGCTCTGCTCTTTGGTGTTGAGTCGAATTCTGTGTATTTTGGTAAAATAAACAAGAAAAGTGGAATTCCTTGATTATAACGGATCATTCTGCTGCTTTCAATTCCCACGGAGAAAAGAAAGTATTATGTCGCAGATCTCGAAGGTATGTAATTTATCGAAGAGTCGTGTGTCTGGTATACGAGTATCTGGTGACAGTTACGATAAAAATGAAAACTAAGGGTAATGAAGTTTACCTTACTCTTTTCATATTAGGTGTTTCGCCAATTAATTACAGCTCCGAACAAAACATTCAGAACGTTTAACGTTTCCGAGATTTACAGCTATTGCTGATGAAAACGAGTATTAGTCATTTCAGACGCTGCCCTGGTGCTGCCATCACGAATTCGTGGTCCGTATTTCTGTCGGTCTTGAAATCATATTTCGGTGTCATTGAAATAAAATACCTAATTTTGACGTTTACTTTTATGACTGTGTGTACAAAATGTTGGTATAAGTCTTCCGTAACTTTTTCTCGAGTCTTATGTCAACAAGTTCGGTTTCTCAAATTTTTCTCATCGTTGAAGATGTAGAGATAAGAAACGTATTTTGTGATATTTTTCCACTTTTCGAGGGGTGAAAAAACTGGAGTAAATTTCAAGTTGATGTGTGGCTCTCAAGGTGCTTGGGTAGACTACTGGAGGGCGAGTTACTGCTTTTAGTTCAGTATAATTTAGGTCTATTTCCCAGTTGACTTACATTGTCCATTCATTTCGCAGTCTGTAAATACGAAGTATGTCTCATTCAGACGAGTAAATATTCTTTCAGTCATTTGCTACATTTTCCGTTTCAATTTCAACATCAAGTGTGAGTTCTGTGATTAAAGATGACGCATCTGTGCGACTCGAGAGTCGATAGGTTGTACGGTAAAATTATTCCGGCCGCTAGTTTGTACACATATATGCACGATGGGTTGAGTGCAGTTTGTTGTCAGGCGAACCCGCATTCGTTCGAAGTGTGGCATGTTTTAATTTATCGCGAATATCGTATGTCCATGTTTTCATGATTCGAGATCGGTTCATTTTTCATGAAATCGGTGTAGGAATGATCGTTATTCAGTTTCATGAGCGATCTGGGTTGTATTCGATGCAAAAAGTTTGTTTTATCGAATGATCTGATTAAGAATTTGCTTACCTCTTTTTCAAATTTAGAGAGAATATTCGTATCGAAGTGAATAGAGTGAGCTAGTAGAAACTCATCAATTCTGGTCTCTCGGACGTGATCTAGAGTTTATTTTAACGTTTTCAAACCACTGATATAGTGATGTTATCTGGTGTACTAAATTCGTTCAGATTTCTTCTAATTTCTAGTTTATGATGAGTTCGTGAATTGAAATTTTGTGCTCAATTTACATCTCACGATGTGATTGAGATGTACTATGAATTATTCGTTCTGTAAAATGAATAATTACTGGACTTGTGCGCGAAATCGACGTCTTTTTCAATCTAGTTTGTTGAGAATCGTTTCAAAATTTAGCTTCCCTGATTCTTAGTTTCGTAAAATAGATTCGCTTATCGATTTTTCCACAAAATGAACATCTTTTTCTTTGTCATGTATTTCAAATTTAGCTTTCTCGACGAAATGTAATGTACAGGGTTGCCACTTTCTGGAAAACCGGGAAAAGTCAGGGAATTTGGTCAGTCAGGGAGAAGTCAGGGAATTTTCATTTAAGTCAGGGAAATTTTCTGAAAATAACAAACGAGTTCGTATTTTATCAGAGTAAACTTTTTTTATCATAACATAAGAATAATGATAATCTATTCGCAAATGAAATAGTCTATAATATTGAAAAATATTACATAAATTACATCTGTACCTTCTTCTTCTCGATAGCGATTTTCTAAAAATCTGTATTGTAAAAAATTTCTGTGACTCTCCTCCCTCTGGGCTTTCTCGGAATCCTGTAAAAAAGTCAGGGAAAATTGGAAAAGTTGGCCTGGAAAACCGGGAAAAGTCAGGGAAAACCAATCCTGAAAAAAAGTGGGAACCCTGATGTAGTGTAGTGCGTAGAAGGCTTCGAAATTTCGGAGGTCGTGTGTCAATGAAATCGTAATTTGAGATCTGATAGTCACATTTTCTTTCATTGTTCACGAAATTGATGATCGTTTTTCGAATTCTATTTTCTCAGAAAGGCCATATCAAAGTTGTGAAAATAAGTAATTCTATACAAAAAGTTTGTCTATCAATCAGTTCTTTTAAATTGAAAGATAAGGTAAACTTTTCTGATATTTTTCAAAGTTACGTAGGAAGGAAATTGCGGAAATTGGAAATTCCTCTTACTGTTCGTACATAAGTAGAGAAAAAATGAGGAGTTTATTGACCCCGTCCATTTAAAATGTACAGGGAGGCGTGGCCTAATTCTTCTTCTTCGGAGCCAGATTTGGCGTCGAAAAAGAGGGTGGACCAGATAACTGCCCCCTCCCCTCATTGTGTATAGTCATTAAAATATGGAATCTATCACGGCCAAAGGTAAGCTACAGGAACTGTGATGTAATAGATATATGGGTACGTGAAAAAAGAGAGTGCTTGTCCCCCTGTCCCGAGGGTACCACATTACCCTCTCCCCCTTCCCTTATCAACTCGATTTAGATTCACTCAATTTTGTGTATAATAATTGGAATATGAAATATAACACATGGTGTCTAGAGAAAGAGAGCCCCTGTCCCAAGGATACCAGAACCCAGCCCCCACCCCTCCCTTGAGGTTAAACCTGTATTTTCATCTGTAATAATTGAAATATGAAGTATAATACATAGTGGCTGAACCTGGGAGTACCACAGACCACGTGCCCCCCCTCCTCCTCCCTGTCGCTGGATTCGAATTTATTTTCGTAAATTTCGTCTCTCTCGAAGTGTAGGTTACTGGTTGTGTTGTATATGGGATACTTACCGCGTGGTGATGTCAGTATCTAGGTAAATGGGTACGTGAGAAAGGCGTCCATGTCCCCTATATCTTGGAGGAAATCACAACCCAGCCCCCTTCCCCTGTACTTATCGAGTCGCACTGGACTAAAACGAGTGTATTTTTGAGTATATTATATAATTGGAATATGAAATATAACTCAAAACTCATGGTAGATTCAGGGAGAAAGATAATATTTGTTCAGGCCCCTGTCCCGAGGGTATCACAACCCACCCTCCCTCTGACACGGGGTACCCTCTCTCCCTCGCCATTCCTATGCTCGAAAATAGGTTGTGTTACGATTCGAGGTATTAGGAGAATGGAAATTATCCGCCGGTCTTTCCTAGCTACCGGAATTTAAATGGTGTTATTGGAATATGGATTACATCAGACTCTTTGTCCTGGAAATGGCAGACAGGTTTGAACTTTAGCCACCATGTGTTATATTTCATATTTCAATTATTACATATGAAAATACAGGTTCAGCCTCA
The DNA here is from genome assembly GCA_031841125.1 of Acanthococcus lagerstroemiae. Taxonomy (NCBI): domain Eukaryota; kingdom Metazoa; phylum Arthropoda; class Insecta; order Hemiptera; family Eriococcidae; genus Acanthococcus; species Acanthococcus lagerstroemiae. Next base: position 29,065,721 of record CM063114.1, read on the forward strand.
AGGGAAGGGGTGGAGCTGGGTTCTGGTACCCTCGGGATAGGGGCGTAGGTAACTGTTCCCTTTCTCCCTCTAATCACCATGTGTTATATTTCGTATTCCAATTATTATACACAAAATTGAGCGAATCTGGGTCAAGATGATAAGGTGAGGGGAGGGGGCCAATGCGTTACCCTCGGGACAGAGGGACAAGCACTCTCTTTTTTCACATACCCATATATCTATTACACCACTGTTCCTGTAGCCTACCTTTGGCCGTGGTATATTCCACATTCCAATTATTATACACAATGACGGGAGGGGAGAAGTTGTCGGGTCGACCCTATTTTTCGACGCCAAATCTAGCTCCGAAGAAGAAGAATTAGGCCACGCCTCCTGTACATTTTTAATGGACGGGGTCAATAAACTCACTATCTTTTCTCTACTTACATACATCGACAAGATTGAAGACAACTTGGGAAGCGCAGGTTTCATAATTCCACGAATCTCTGATTGGAACTTCTTGCGCGAAGATCAGAAAGAAAGTGAAAAGAGGCAAAAGAAATGGGAGTATTATTTCGACACGCACGAAAATACTAATATTTTTATCAAAAAAAGTCTAAAACGGATAAAAATACCCAGACAATTTCTGGTAACTATCTCGTAGAATTTCAAACATTCAAGGCTAAATTTTGCGAATGTCTAGGACGTGTATATAAGCAGGTGTCTCAGAGAATCACTCGCGGATTCGATGATCTTAGTCGTAAATTTAAAGCTCTCAACAAGTTTGATAAACAAGGAACCGGGTGTCGGCCTTTGTCTCGGCCATCATGAAGAAGAAGATGGAGACGGAGTGGTCGAGACAGAGGGCCGGCGATTCATCAAGCTCGGCCCACACCATCGATCAGGAGGTGAACTCTGTACCATCCTAGAGAAGAGCTGCTGCAGCTGCACTGCGGACCCACCGGCAGGGCTCACCCGTCGCCACCACCTGCCTGCGTCGACACACGGACCAAGACGAGGAGGTGAGGGGTGAGTGAAGAGAGGCAGCGCGTCCGGCCGTGGGGGACCTGAAATTTCCAGGCGAGCGCTCTGGGAGTGCGGACCTCGGTCAGTAGGGAACCCCATGGTGGCCCTGGTAGGACGCGCGCACCGTTCCGGCACGTAGAAATGGGGGCTCGGGCCCGGCCCCAAGGCGTCCCTCCGGTCACTGACGCGATGCTCGAAAGGGTAGTTCCTGTGGCCGGGGGTGCGGTGTCATAGGGGCCACTTTGGCATGCGTGCATCGCCATACGTCCCACCACACATCAAGTTTGATAAACAAGTTGACTATTATACAACTATTTTCTTTAATGCAGTTGTTGAAACTGATTCGGATGAACGTGGATAGGTTGATTATTTTAGAAAATTTATTTATATTATTTTTTAAATTATGTAAATTATAACTAATGCGAAGTTGAACCGCTACTAATATACATAGATGAGTAGTGTTCCTGATGGTAAGATGAGCAGTGTCTAAAGATGTTAGGAAATGCACAGGAATAGAAGTTCGTTATAGGGAAGTTCCACTGTATTTTATATTGCATTCCTGTCGAACTCAACCATTGTCCCACAGATGGGCATACGCCTCTCCGATCTTTTCCCATTTCCCCCTATCCTGTGTATCTCTGTTCCAAAAAGTATCCACTCTGTTTTGTATCTCATCCCTCCATCTAGTATTTGGTTTCCCCCCTTTCCGTTCTTTGTCGTACGGCGTCCATTCGGTTATTGTTTTTGCCCATGTATTATTGTCCATTCTCATTATGTGTCCCACATATCCGAATTTTGGCTTTTTGATTTTGTATCCTGTATCCTTAATTCCTGTTCTTCTCCTTACAATTTTGTTTCTTATTTCGTCCATTCTTTTAATTCCGACCATACTTCTCTCCATCGCCCTTTGCGTACTTCTGGGTGTTTCTATCATTCTTTGGGTTGTAGCCCACATTAGGGGTCCCGTAGCATAATATGAGCACTATACAAGTTTCTTATGTTTTTATCTTAGATTTTAGTTTTATTTTCCTCAGAGCCCAGTATCCACTCCACGTTTTCTTCATTTTACCTTTACACACGTTTTTCAAAGTCCAGAGGCTTACTCGTGCTATACTTATTTTTTTAGTTATCTCTCTATTTGTTCTGTCTTCCAATGATTGTTCCAAATAGTCGAATTCGGAGATTCTTTCTATTTCAGTTCCTTGTATTGTGGTATTCCCTTTCCATATTGGGTAATAATTTTGTTTTATTTGTATTCATTTCTAAACCTGCCTCTGCACTTAGCTTTGTTAATTTTTCTCCCATTTCCCGTAGCATCTCTTTACATCATCATTTATCAGTATCACAGTGTCCGCGAATCTTAGATGGTTCAGTTTTGCAGCGTTTATGTGTGTCCCCATATTTTCCGATTCCAGTTTTCTAAATATTTCTTCTAATACGCAATTAAATACGTAGAAGGCATTTTGAGCTTTTATTGACAATTTCAGACTTTCAATTCCCTAATAATTTCCGAAGGGAGACAGTTACCGCTACCAAATTTTAATGTAGTGTGAAGAAGTTCAATTTAGGACGATTCCAAAAAGATCCAGTTAAGAGAATTCGTGTGAAAGTGCAGTTTCAGACAATTCAGACTCTAAAGATCTATTTGTATTATAATGTTTTTCCTTTTCTGTACTAAATTTTGTATAAGATACAAATTTTTTTTAAAAACCTTAGTATTTTATATCCCCCTCTCTACTTATACCGCACTGTCAATACTAATCATATCTTTCTATTACCGCCTGCATGCATTACAATATTGTTCTTATTTCGCTGACTCGCCTCCTATTACATTATATATGAATACTATGAAGTATTGATGATTTTGGGATGTTTCTTGGTCAGTCTTGATCCTAGGCCGAAAATAAGAGACATTTTTGTAGAGAATTCTATGATCTTTGATTTAGGTAAGGAGTATTTTCGCATATAAATCAATATTTGTGGCAGTTTCTATAAAAAGGGGTAACTTTGTCAATCGATCAAAGTCTTAGAAAACGCGAAAAAAGAAAAACAAAATTTTTTGGTGGAAAAAATCAATTTTGAGATTTTGGTTGATTTCTATAGAAAAAACATCGCAGTAACAAAGAGACAAAATTTACAGGTGTATGCGAGAAGAGGGAGAGACAGAAAGAGAACTATGAGAGAGAATGAGAAAAGAATGCGAATGTCTGTGTCGCTTCTTCACAAGTTTTCGGAGCTCACGAATAAATCCGATGTTCTGAATTGTTACCACATAGAAGAGCGAAAAATTACCTTCCCAACAAGCCCTCGTCGAGGCTGGTAACGTGACTCCGCGGCGAGTCACGGCCGCTTGACGGAGTGGGAGAAAAAGGCGTGTCTAACTTTAAACGCGTTTTCCCAAAAACGTGTTTTTGCGCGTTCTTGTTACACTTATCTTTGACCGCTTGTATCTCCAGAACAAAAAACGCTACAAATTTCGCCGATAGCTCGTTGGAATGGACATTCATTCCTCTATTACATACTGTCTGTAACTCAAAATTTGTCGGATCGACAAAGTTACCCCTTTTTATAGAAACTGCCACATTTGTGGAGCTACGGTCAAAAACTGTTTTTTGGTATGGTTTTTCAGCTCTATGGGGTCACGCTCATCTCTGCGGGCGGGAGGTTTTAGTATGTTTATTAGGGAGTTGTCCTTGAGAAACATGCCAAGTTTCAACAACGCTGCAGCAATTTTTCCCTTTTCATTTCCTGAAATGTTTGGACTAATTTTTTTTTTTTTGCTTTGGTACTTGGGCACTGAGTTGAGAAGTTGGGAGAACGCTACAAGGCAAAAGGTTTTTCGTCTTTTGATTTGGTACTTGGGAATGCAGAGTTGAGTTAGTTGTGACTTTCACAATTTTTACCCCCCCCCCCCCCACACACACCAAAAAAAAGAGAAATCTCTTCGGTACGTCCCTGATTGAATACCTTGCAGAGTGCGTTCATGTTGTTGATAGCCTAATACTTGATAGAGTGATATCGCTGCGCGACTTCAGTCTGCAGCTTCGCAGTTTGAAGGTGTTCTTGTTCTGTCATTGTGTCATTCATTGAATCTAATTCATTTATTATTTCAAGTAAATTGCTGAATTGAATTGAAGAACGAAGGGTCCGTTTCTTCTTTCTAGCCAACCCTCTTCAAGTCGCGAAGGTACTTGTTTTTTGTTTGATCCTAACTATGTCTGAGGATAGTGAGACCTGTAATTGAGTTGGGAACTAAAATTCTAAAACGTTGACCGTAAACAGGGTGGCCAGTCCTCAACCCCACCAAAAAAATCCTTGACTTTTCCAGATTTTTCCACTCCGTTTTCCAACTTTTTCATAACAAACAAATTATTTGAAAAAAAATGATCAATTGAATCTGAAAGAAAACATTGTACAATATTTTTACACCATAAAATTTTCTTCAAAAATTCTCTGACTTTTCCCGGTTTTCCAGAAACTGGTCACCCTGGTAAAAATGAAACGAAGATCGAGTTCATAGATGGGTCGAATCAGATTATTCGCGGGGAAAGGGAGGGCAAAAAGTGTGTTTCAGGAGAATATGGCGTTTTCTGGCGCTCTAGTCGTTTGTAATTGAGCTAGTCAGGTAAAATTTTTATAATTAACGCCCACAACCCTAATGTAGTTCGAGTTTGAAGATGAATCCAATCGACCCCCTCGGATCGGAAGCCAGGTGTACTCGAAACACGTGAAGTCGATTTTTTTTAAAACTTCTACCTTAAGGACCGTAAATTCTGTATCAATTATTTGACGACAAAGAGTGATTTTTTTTTTTTGAAATCTACAAATTCGAAAACCTCTTCTCATCTGTCATCTCCTGCCAGTTTTAATTTGTTTGATACCGCATCACAGCCATACAGCGTCGGCTATCGTTCTACGTTTCATGTCTTAGACTCGCCAGGACACCCTGTACAACGTGAAACACGCACAGGGCGTCAAGACACGAAGGCAATGAGAGATTAACGAAAAGACGTTAATACGATAAAGAAAAACTATCAATGAAATCGGGTTAATCTCGGATAACGTGCCACTGGTCGAATTCCATCGTTCTTCGGAGGAATATACGGAAAGATAATTCATTTTCCGACGCTGCTGAGTTGAAAACCCCTAGGTATTAAAAAGATCCCAGATTAGATTCTTCTGTACTATAGGCACACTCACTGTGTACGAATTCACGAAGCTATATAAACGAAATACGAATGCAATTACTCGTAAATCGTATAATAATATGAAATGAAACTACTCGGTCAATCTTAATGGTTATCATATCAAAGTACCGAACAGCTCCTAAACCTGGAATGAATCAACGAACTCGTATTCAGCGATTCGGCTTAATACAGTGAGTAAACGAACTGTCTTGAATTTTTTCACGCTCTTATGATTTGGAAGGAAGATTAGCTGAATGATTAGACCGGAGTATTTTTGTAATTTAATCTACATAGCAATTCTCGCATCGAATGGAATAGCCGCCGGCAAATTGGCACTCACAGCCGTTCAGAAGAGCACAGAGCCACAAAGTAAACCAAGAAAATGCCCACAGAGCGAGAAAGTACAGACAAATGATTTATTCGTGAGAGAAGATCCGAAAAAATCATGTATCTTCATAAGTCAGAACCAGAGACCGGAAGTTGCGGTTATGCCTTTTTTTGTGTATGAAGAGATAGGCATGTTCTGGTTTAAAACATTTTCCGATTGACCCATACTGGGATCTTCTAGCTAATGAGTTTCATTTCGTCGAATAATGCTGAATTGAACGTCGAAAACGCCTTCTTAGGGCTAAAATGCCGTTTTAGTATCGACAACGAGTTTTCACTAGGGCTACTTAGCTAAGCCGAAGTTTTTAGCTAGCTAATGAGACCACGTTAGCCGTTAGTTGTTAGCCAAAGCTAATCGTTTGGAAACGTTAGCTTTCACCTAAGTTTTTAGTTGTTCCGACTGGAAGGCTGCTTAGCTAAGCCGAAGCGTTTATTCATTAGCCGATCGATTTTAGCCTAAAATTAGCTAGCCATAAGCTAGCTGATGAGACCACGTTAGCCGTTAGCTGTTAGCCGAAGCCAATCGTTTGGAAACGTTGACTTTTAGCTAATTTTTTAGTTCTTCCGATTGGCTAAACAGCCCGTCGACCATTTTTTCCTCCAGAGACTGGAAATTTAACATTTCTCGCTCAAGATGGCTACGGCATTCATTCATATTTACGTTTGTTTCCCTCGTCCATTAAAGAACAAAAATAGTAAAAAAGTATAAAAGGTACATTTGACAATAGAGAATATTAGTTCTCTCATAATGAATCTCTATGGCGCGAAAAAATAAGAACAAGGTACAGATGAACAGAAGGCGAAGTAACAACGGTGGCTGTAGAATAGAAACTGGTCAACTCCTAGAAAGAAGTTAACGCATCAGGAAGAATTGTTCATTTGCTAGTAGTTCATTTACAGCATCACACACTCCCAGAATCGTCACAGAGGGGAACGCCATAGTTTCGTCTTTGGGTGAAGGCAGCCTCAACGATAAAGCTTCATCGCTCGAAACGTCAAACAGAATATCAAAATTACCATTAATACTTAACTATATTCAAGAGGCATGATTCACATTACATTATTCCTCTGAAACTTTACTGATAAGGGAGAAGGTAGGGCAGAAATAGATACGTTACATAACGAATTCTCAACGGAACGTGTTCCACTTCATCCAAAACTTGATCAGAATTCAGGAACAATTCACTTGAAGAGTTTTCTGAGAAGAGAAATACCAAATCTTCTTTAAACTTCGTCTTTTTCTTCTTCGCTTTCACCATAATAAATAGCTGGCCGACAGAGTAATCATTACTGAATTCGTCCACGGTAAGACTAAAATCATAAAAAATCGAAATTGTTGCTTATCATTATTTTTATTTTTCAACTGACTGGCTTCACAGTTCACACATCGGAAATAACGCACCCCTGAACTGAACTGTGACTCAGATCAATGAACACTACTGAAAACTGTTCGGCTTAACACATCTGAAATAACGTGCCACTGAACTCAACTGTGACTCAGATCATACTGAAACAAATAGGAGAAGAGAAGAGAAAAAAAAAAAAGCGATTGCAATAGGCTCAGCTACTAGTAGCCACCTTTAAAAATGAATGAACATCGAGACTCTTGCATAGGACTACGCTATTTTTGCGTAATAAAAACAAATAAATAAGCAATAAGCGTCGTAGCTAATACATAAAGCTACCCTCGGTCTGCCTAAAAATAGTCAAATCAATAACTGTCCTTCATCATTGTGACAAAGTAGAATATTTTCGATATTCAGAAAAGTTAGGCAAAGTTCATACGCGCAGCCAGACCGTCGTGAGTGGTTATAAAATGAAAATATTGGCACAGTCATAAAGTCATTGACCTTATTAAAGCTCGTTTATCGTATGACGATTATCATTTGGGAAGAGTTTATTGACCTTCTTTAGTGTACGGTTCATTGACCTTCATTGAATTGGTTGCTGTTTTGAACCTGTATGTAGACCTGTTCCCCCTACCCCTTCTCAACCTACATATATCTCAAAGCTTCATTGACCTACGTGAAGATCACTAACCTCGGATAAGTATACTGAATCTAACTATGTTGTTGTAATGTAACCTGACTTCCCACACCCCTGTTGAACTACCCAGCTAAAGTGGTGTTCGGAATTAGCGTCCCAGAAACCTCTGTTTTGATACGTCGCGTCGTTCAAATTTTCAAAGTAATTTAATTTTGCTCATTTTGGGTTCAGAATTTGAATTCTTGGGCCCAAATCGGAACCGAATTAAAAATTTGTTGCAATAATCGGAATCAGCGACCCAGAAAACTCCCTTTCTGAAGATTTGTTTAGATTCTCAAGCCGATTTCATTTTGACCATTTTGGGCCAAAATCGGGGCCGAATTAAAAATCTGATGCGATATTCAAAATCAGAGACTTCAAGAACGTCTATTTCAGTATTTTGCTCGGTTCCTTTCTATTTAAGATTACAATGTTGGTGGTATGTTTGAGCCCCCTTCCTAGGGAGAGACTTCTTTTTTTTTGTACCCGAAAAAAAACTAGACTTTGTTTCTTGAACATCTATTTTCGTCCCGTTACGATCCGACTTCGCGTTCAGAAAAAAGTTAGACCAATTTGCGAAACACCCTGTGGAAGTATGTTGCGTGTTGATTTTAATGGCGACTGGCTTAAAAATTGTTTTTAACTTCTGTTTTAAGAAATAAATGTTGTAATTGAATTTTCCAAAGTAGGAAACTAAAACAGATGGATGAGCGAGGTTCGTTTGATGGGAGAGAGGGCGCGATGAAGTATCAGTTGAGTAAATAAATTCACTGTGCATAAAAAATATGTCTCTTTTTTATGTTAACAAAAAATAATGACGAAATACTTTGAAACGCTTCTACATGTATTAATCTCAGCTTTCTGTCTAGCGTACTGTTTGAGGAAGAAAGAACTTGGTGTGGAAGCAAAAAAATATTGTCACAGTAATACTACTTTGCTGTGAGGAGCAGACTAGGCAAAATATCATACACATATGCGTGTTACCGTTTCACCAGTGTTGCCAGGTCTGGTCTTTGAGGATTCGGGAAATTTCTGAAAGTAAAACCTCGGTATAGTGCGCCTGAAGGGACAAAGGAAAATTCGCACTATACACAGGTTCGCATTACTCAGAGATTGTACACTGAGGTAGACAAAGTCAAGGGACCGAGAAAAATTCGCGTTATACCGAGGTTTGCACTATAAAGAGGCGCACTGTATCGAGGTTTTACTCTAATTTAGTCCATTCTGTAGTGTATTCAATATTTTGGTCCATTTTTAGGTCCTTTTTCTAAATTTGTAAATATTTATAGTGGAAACAGAATATTTGTTCTTTTTTTTTCGCTGCAACATAAAACATAACCTTCTCACATCTCGAGGCTCTAGAAGGAAGTAGTCAAGAAGTTCACTAATAGGCAATAATTATCTTTTTATTCCTTATCATGTTGGTGTCCGGTCATTGTATACTTTCTCCCCTCCTCAGTTAACTGAATACAATACACAATAAAAGCTAAAAAAAAGGTTTCCTCAAGAAAGAAAGAAAAAAAAAATTAGTTACTTGTAGTTCTTCTCAGTTCTGCTGATCCTACTGGGTTGCACTTCTATTGGAATGCTATTCTTGAGTTTGGCTATCCAGCTATTCACATAGCCTAACTTAAGAATAGCATTCCTGGTGAGCAAAGACTGTTCTATAAGCCGTAACTCTGTTGGAGGACTTTTTCCCCATAATACCCACCGATTTTGTCAATCCTTATCATTGAGGATCATAGCGCTCCTACCTACAATTTGATCGTCCATTACTTGGATTTGGTCCATTTGGTCTAATTTATGCGAAGTACATCTGGCGACACCGTTTTTTTGTGGATTTTTTGGTCCTCAATTGTAAAATCGAGTTCTCGGGATTTTTCTCTTTGGTCATTTTTTTCCATTGTGAACTGGTACATTTTCAAGATCTGAATTTGGCAACACTGCGCTTCATCCTGTGCAGTATGAGCTAGGGTTGTGAATTTTATTCCGTCAAAACTGGGTAAATATGCGCATAAAATATTCCCTTATTCAGGACAGGGTGTCCATTCTCTGGAAGACCTAGACAATCTGGAAAAGTCAGGGAATTTTGTCCGTCTGGAAAAGTTAGGGAAAAGTCAGGGAATTTTGGAATTTTTAGCATTTTTCACCTAAAAGTCGGGGAATTTTGTAAAAAAATCGACTGCGAAATTCTGTAATATTTCAAACAGATTTTACCCTTTTCTTATCTTTTTTCTTTCACAGGAGAAGGATGTGGGTAATACAACCCCCCTCTTCTATCGCAGTAGTACAGAGTGTGTTGGTGTGATGAAATTGTTTTCATGGTATTCGTTTCGCGTCTACATCTGTCTATTAACGCGGCTACATATTTCGTATTTCGTGACTTCACGAACCCTTTCACGAAAAATATGACTAAACGCGAACCAATCCATAAGCACTTCGCCCAATGTCAGTCGTTTCGTATTTTTATCTCATCCTGTTTGCGAGAATCTGAAAATCGGCACGGAAAGACAGGAAAATAAAAAAATATTCAGTCTAAAGTTCCTCTCCCCAGTGTAAAAAATTTTTTGAGAAAGTCGTAATGAAACGAAAATTTGAAAACCAATAAATTCACTTTCTGGAACACCCCGCCATCGGGTTTTTCTTCGGCACCCTTCTCCTTCGCAAATGTAGATAAGGGTGAATGAAAGGGACTTCCTAGATTTTGGGGGAAGAATAACTGACCCACGAAATTTGAAAAAAATCGAAAGACCGCATAATAATTATTATAGCGTTACGAAAGAGTCCATTGTTTTCAAATCAGGGTGTCTACAGGGTCATGTGAGTCAAGTAAAAATCAAGTATTTTCTCAAAATTCTTCTGTAGGTCAAGTAATTTTAATTATATGAATGACTATGAACGATGAATGAACTAAAAAATAACAAAGCTAAAAGTAAAAACTTTTGTTCCAATTTTCAATAATTGAGGAGCACACTTCCGAAGCGACCTAACAGCAAAATTATGATTTCTTGAGTTGTTGTTTTCAATACGCTGTCTTGCCGCGCTATGGGCGTACTTTGCAAAAACAAGAGCGACAAATTTTTCTTGAAGATTGAACTTATTGATACTTACCTTAAGAAATCCATTACCTACTTTACTGTTTTGCTGAGTTTGTTCTACTCAAAACTAAAATTTTGCTGTTAGGTCACTTCGGAAGTGAGCTTCTCAGTTGCTGTTTCTTCTCTTTCATTATTTGCGCCATATAGCATCTCAGAATAATTTTGCAGTTTTACGATTTGCTGAACTGCTTGCTTGTTCCTGCATAGGCCGCGCCTTTTCGCAATCCTATATAAAGTCAAATTTATGGGCAGGGACTTACTGAAGTTTATCGGGGGGGGGGGGCAAAAATTGTGAAAGACCCAACTGACCCAACTCATAATTTCCAAGTATCATCAAAGCATCAAAGCCAATTGGATTTTTTCAACTGTTGACTCAACTCAAAATTCCCAAATATCAAAGTCAAAAAGAAAAAACTTTTAACTTGTTGGATTTTCCCAACTTCTCCACTCAATTCCCAAGTGTCATAACTAGCAAAAAAAAAAAAAACTTTTCTTTTGACTTGTTGGGGTTTCCCAACTTCTCAACTGAATTCCCAAGTGTCAAAGCAAGCAAAAAAAAAACCTTTTGATTGATTTATTGGATTTTTCCAACTGATGCTGACTCAACTCGGAATTCCCAAGTATCAAAGTAAAAAAAAAAGTACCGTTTGACTTGTTGGATTTTTCCTTTTTCTCCACTCAATTCCCAAGTGTCAAAGCTAGCAAAAAAATTGACTGATTTATTGGATTTTTCCAGCTGATGACTCAACTCGAAATTCCCAGGTATCAAAGCAAAGAAAAAACTTTTCTTTTGACTTGTTGGATTTTCCCAACTTCTCAACCGAATTCCCAAGTGTCAAAGCAAGCAGAAAAAACAACTTTTGATTGACTTATTGGATTTTTCCAACTGATGCTGACTCATCTCGGAATTCCCAAATATGAAAGTAAAATGAAAAACAAAAACCTTTTAACTTGTTGGATTTTCCCAACTTCTCAACTCAATTCCCAAAAGTGTCAAAGCAAGTTAAAAAAAAAAATAGAAAAAAAGCTTTTGACTTGTTGGGTTTTTCTAACTCCGCCTGACTGAAATGATAAATTTTCCCAACTGCTGAGTGAAAGATTCCCACCGAGGTGGGGGGGGGGGGTAGTTGTCCCCTGCCTCCTGTCGGTACGTCCCTGTTTGTAGGTCAAATAAAAGTCAAGTATTTTGATTTTCCAAATGGTGTAGCCTCTCTGCAGATATATGACCATATATATCGATACTCTTAAATTGAAGTCTCTTCCGCCATAATTTTCCCGATTCTAACCACCTTTTTACATTCATAGCATTTGTCCTCAGATATGCTGCAGCTTCTTCACCTGTTAATTTTAATAGTTATTTTCCCTCCCCCTAAACCATTCAGGCTCCACGAGGGAGGGGCTAATTCAGGTTATTCTAGTTTTCCTCGAGTTCCAAATTCTTTTCGAGATTCGAAAGTCAATATTTTGGTCAGGATAGCCAACCAAGCTCTGAGTCGCGTGTTTCGAATATTGCCTCAGATTTTTATCTGACCCCTTCCAGAGAACTGTCGTAATACGAATGCAGCTTCTCCGGCGAAAAATTGCACGAAGTATCGAAATAGGGGTGGTTTTATGTCGCTGATTTCAAATATGGCTTCCGATTTTTAATCTGGACTAAATTTAAGCTCCTATGCTTTTTTAGTTAAGAAATTTTGACGGCCTTATTTTCTATTAGTAACACTGAATATATAAAACTGTATTTTTACCCTATTCGGTGACTTTAATTAGAAAGGGTGAATTTCGAGTCAACCGTTGCTTGTCCTACGTTCTTGCTACCTCATTGGTCGCACTAGGTGGGATAGGATCCAGAAATTACCCCTAAAATCGAATGCAGCGACCTCGAAAACCTATGAACCAATTTTCGAATTTTATTCTTTCACGCCCACCTTCACGGTCGGCATTAAGTCACACACAAAAAAATCTATGAAGTCGTTAATTGACATCGCGCCACGCTGCACCCAAAGAGCGCGTTTTCATTTTCATCATTAAATTTTTACACCCCTTCTGCCACAGCTACATAAGCACACGATAGTAAAAAAAAAAAAAGTTTGTGGAGGAGTGATTGACGATATTCGCCGCTCACGATATTCGAAAAATTTGACCCCTCTCCCTCTTTGCATGTGTAATTTGTATTTGAAAGGTCTGGAAAACTAGGAAAATTAGCCTGGAAAACCTGGAATAGTCAGGGAAAATCATTTCCAAACATGAATGGACACCCTGCAGGAAAAATATTCCCCAAAAATTCCCTAAAAATTAGAAATATTCCGAAATATTTTTTTATTTATATAGGCCACTGGTACGATAAACGTATAGACTAGGCAAGTAAGCCAGTTCAAAAACGTAAGACACTGGTGCGATACAAGGTATAGACTAGAGCATGAGCCATCTTTAAAGGGTATTTCCGTTTTCAGTTTTCTGTGTGTGGTGTAGAGAGCGCGGATTGCAATTGCAAGAACGTTTTGAACTTAACAAAAATAGTATATTTTCTGTATTTTGGATAAATATTCCCTAAAAATGGCAAATTTTAAGCAAATATTCCTCAAAAATCTCAAAAATGACCATTTTATTCTAAAATATGCCAAAATTTGCCATATCAAATAGGGATCATTGTACTCACAATTCCAAGATTCGTGAAGATAACCTCGATATGCTCGGTAATAATCACGCGCAACAAATGAGCAAAAGCATAAAATTCACAACCCTAAGTATGACATATCTTCATTAAATCATTCTACCACCAGCCCCTTACATGATGTGCACGCAACCTATTCTCAAATTTATTGCCGCTGTCGCCCCTTAAAATATTTAACACGTTTGCGGAACATCCTGTACATCCGTTGAGTACCATTCATTTTTTCAGCTTGTCTGCGGTGCTAGCGCAATTCTGATATCGGAATGCTCGCGAAGTACCTGGTATCTCATCAGCGAGATTACGCAAACAGTTTTATCTTTCCGATATTGCCGTCATCTTCAACCGCACGTAGTGTGCACCACTTCAGTCACTGAACCAGACGAAAGCTATTTTTTTATTGTCTCTGTGATAAGCCAGCTTTGTGTATGGTGCACACGTATATCTACCTACGATGTACAGCCTCAGCTTCGCCCGGCTTGGGTGCCACTCTTAGGTCATCCTGTGTCAAGTTTGCACGGCTGTAATAAGAGTACTTGTGATCGGCGCGCCGTATTTCAATGTCAGTATTTACCATTCACTTATTCATTCTTTCGGTTTGCAAATGTACCTCTTTAATTATTGTAAATGATTCAAATATTCAGAAATTTCAGGATTGTAAATTAACAGCTGTACCCTCGTACCCTTCCTACTTCTTTTTTCTAATTTGCTCTCCACCCGAGTCCTGGAATCCGCCCTTTCGAGCATTACTTCAGAGACGTCGGGGAGGCTGTTAGGGTTGTCTTAGCCTGCTTCCCTTCTGACCGAAAAGCCGGCCTAAGTCGAAAATTCTGGCGAGTTGCTACGTAGGCTCAAACCCAGGACCTCCGGATTTTGAGACCAACGCGCTATCCACTCGGCCAACTAGACCTCACCCGTCCTACTTAACCATCAACAATTCAGGATGGCGTTTTAAGAACAGAGTGATCCATTTTGCACCCGGACGATTGTTGTTAAATATCTCAGTTTTTCTGCCCATACGTCAATTAAAAAAATCATAAAATGCAAAATACTGTGACGAGTTTTTCTCTATTTTCGTGATTTTATTATTAAAAATTGGAAAATGTCATCAATTCTGCGATTTGTCGCGATACTTGCGCTATATGGTGTTGAAGGAGAATAGCAGAGTGCGTGAAGTGGGCGATCATCCAGTGAATGCTCGAAACAGCCTGGGAGGGTGCTCTTTGTAATCTAATGTTTTCGAACATACGAATTATGGCGTTAAAAAATCTACCAGTTTCCTTATAAAGGGAAAGTTCTGAAATTGAAAAGGATGTTGTCAGAAAATTTTTATCTGTGATTCAGAAGAATGTGTTTTTTGCATAAAAATCCGCTCCCTATTTATCATCAACTCATCGATCTCTTCAAATACTAGTTCAGTAGATATGTACATTGTATCTGGAAAAAATTCTAAAATTAATGGAACCTTTACAGGTTGTTTGGGGGTGCTGTGGGATGACTCCATCAAGTTTTTCACCTCGAGGACACTATGCTAACTTGGGGAGAGCCGAAAAACCTCAAAATTTTCGGACTTTCTTCGGTTTTTTGCTTATAACTTCTAAACTAAGTGGTTTTCGACCAAAACGTTTAGTTTCAAAGTTGTAGAGCAATAAATTTACTAGAATTTTGTATGCATAAAGTTTTTTCTAAACCTAATATCAACCGAGATACAGCCGATCAAAGTTGGAGAAATTTTCTCAAAATGGCAAAAATTGCCCAAAAACGAAGGTTTTTGCCCTCTAACTGTCAATTTCTATCAGTTGTATGATAATTATGGTAATCACTCATCAATTTCGACATGCTGGAACACGGGAGGGGGGAGGTCAGCTGACCAAGTGCCTGTTTTTGTGAAGCGTAGTTATTTCAATGTTATAGTGGCAGATCGTCACCCTGCTGTAAATTTCTGTCAACGCATATCTTGAATCTCAATAAACATAGATCAGGTAATTGAAATCAATGAATAATAACCAAGAATTCATTAAAGACTATAATTGATGTAACAATAATGGTAGTATGTACAATAATACTAGTATAATTATACAATTTATGTACAAAATCTTCATGAGGCCACCAACAATTTGGAGCGCTTGGGGGCTGCTGCACCATCCTTCTCGTCATCGTCAATGTTGTTGGGGTCCATGGACATGTCTGGTGCTGGCGTAAGTTGGAGATTTTCCTTACTCTCGTCGTCAGTATCAACTTCGTTGGTGTCAGGCTGAGGGCTGTTTTCACATGCTGTGCCCACGTAGTGCTTGCATACTGCGGAGCACAACAGACCAGCCTTTTACAGCTGCAGCCAGCGGTGACGCAACTAGTTGTGCGCTTGCAGCTGATGATGCGGAGCAGCTGTTCCAGGGCAGCATCCATTGTTGTGGTGATGGGAACCCATACCTTTGAACTTATGAACCACTCAATTAACACTGGCGACTTTGTTACAAGAGTGAATAATAATGAGGGGGTTTTAAGTATGAAAAATGTACTACTTCAGGATGATGAGCATAATAATACCCACCTCGTTTGGTAATCTTCCATCCCCAAGCAGATTGCAACTTCTCGTAGACCCCTTGGCTTCCTCCCATCCTCGTCTGGGCTTGTTGGTAACTCCTGAATGAATGGTACTTAACGGCATCTCTGGTTGGTGGCAGTCTGGCAAGTTGGCATTTCCGCTTTGCCACGACAGTGATGAAAATGCGGTATCTCAGGTCATCAAGGTTGTCACGTTCAATGTTCCTTCCATACAGTTTCACCAAGAACTCTCCAACGTCAGCAGTTTGAGCTGAAGCTGTCTTGGAGTCCTTGGAAATCTCCAACATCTCGGAGGACCGGGGTTCTTCTGATACGTCTGTATCACCTTCTTCCCAATTCCAAAGGATGCTGAGGTGGTGTCGTACCCACTTATCGCGTGCAGGAAGAGTATGTCCTGTGGCCCGTGTTTGAAAGAGTGGGAAGAATGAAGGATGGTTGTGGTATCACCCTTCCCACTCTTCTGGAAGTAGACGTTTTTCTTTGAAATCCCCAAAGCATTCAGCAGCACCAGAAGATCAATGTCCTCCCCTGTAATGACAACACTGTCGTACTCCTTGGCAACTGAGACAGCAGTCTGTACGATCAGCACATCAGCATTTTTTACTGCCTGCTTGACTCTGATCCCCTTGGCTTCCAGTTCACTCTTCAGCATCGTTATGAAATTCATCTTGTTTTTATCGTTGAAGAGAAATTTTGCCTGTGTGATGGTGCTTACTGAGGTGGTCTTGAAGAACACAAACTTATTAGAGGGGTTCAGGAAGGAACGCCGACAACGTTCTACTGCCTTGGTGCTTTGGTAGCTTATTCCACTAGGATAACCATCAAATACCACTATGTCACTGTTCCCAAAGTGCCTTTTGATGTAGTCCACGTAGTTTTGGCAGACTACCTGGAATGTTGCTTCGCTTGACTTCGTCTAAACCACCCTAAGTAGCAGTCTACTTCACCGGCGAGGGGGAGGAATGCATCATACAGCTTCGATTTACTGCTTTTCAACAGATACCCGATTTGTTAGAAAAAGATCGAAGAATGTCAACGCGGGAAATGTGTTTTCGATTGCAATCGCCAGATTGCTCTCATAGCTGTGTGCGGCGAATAATTAATGATGTATTGGGTTTTCGAAAGTTGAGGAGTATTTGGGTCTCGCGTATTCTTACCGATATAGAACTGATGGTAATTCAGGGTGTTTACCTGTCCCGAAATGTCCCAAACTCCCTGAAATGTCCCAGTTTTGGAAAAAGTGTCCCGAAGTACCTGAAGTGTCCCGAAATTCTTTGTAAGAAAGGAAATAAGTGACAAGGCAATCGCGGCAGCATGCGAGGTGCTCGGGAACTTAGAATATTTTCGCGATTTCTCCTGAAAAAACGACTGAGTCCAAGAATACAGATTTTTTCTAAGTCCAGAAAGATATTCGAACTTAATCGTTCTTTCGAGAGAAATCGCGGAGAATATTATATGTCCACAACCGGACCTGGCTAGTAACGCAACTATGCTTATCACGTTCGCAGTTGATGAATTATGTTGGCTATCTGATAAAGGATTATTCGCTTTGGGAAACTTTACTTGTGATTTAGTATAATTTACAATATTGAACTTTGCTCCAATCATCTCTCCTATTTTATTTAATTTATTTATCTTTATAATGTTGTTATAGGTATGCATGTCCTTTCAAGTGAGTGTATAAAATATTAGTAAACTAACTGAGTTTACAAAAATGGTTGGTCGTCTTGTTCGGGGTTCATGTTCATTCAATGAAAAATGGGTTACAGATCCAGAGTTTAAAGTTTGGATTGCGCCTGTGCGTGATCATAAATCGAAAGCATGTTGAAAATTATGTAAAAAGGAATTTACTGTTGAACATTCAGGCATTGGTGATTTTGGAAGCCACGCTAAGGGTAAAACTCATCAGGGTCTTGTTAAATTTGCAATGCAATGTAATTTGAATCTGAAGCCGGCAGCTACATCTGTTAAGCCTAATGTTAGTAAACCAATGCTACTTTCCCGTTGGAATTCAGATGTCATAAAGGCTGAGATGCTATGGGCTATTAACCGGGTTACGGCTCATATGTCTCTGCGTGGAGCTGACTAGTAGTTTTCTATTTCCGATAATGTTCCCAGATAATGAAATTGCAAAAACATTTACAATGGGTACAGACAAAGCCGCATATTATGTGACTTATGGTCTTAGGCCCTATTTTCAAAACCAGTTAATTGTTAGAGTAAAGAATCTAAAACATTATGCAGTCTCTGTGCATGAAAGTATGAATAAAATGCTATTAAATCTCAAATGCATGTAATAGTACGTTTTTGGGATGATGTTAAACAAGAAGTTGAAACAAAATATTATTTATGTTCTTTGTTCCCAACGAAATGTAATGCCTATTATTGATGGTCTCACAAATCTTTCTTTAAATCTCTTTAACATTCAGTAATTGGCTTTAGATGGGCCCAGTGTAAATTAAAAATTATTCAGAGCTCCGCAATCTTTTGAACTCAATTTCACCTTGTAAATTATTGGATGATGTAGGGACTTGTTCTCTACATATTATGAACAACGCTTATAAAATAGGTCACACAGAAGCTGGATGGCAGATTAATTCTTCTTTGTAAATACTTACTATTTATTTGAAAATTTTTCTTCCAGGCGCGCGGGTTATAAGTTTTATTCAAAAAGTTCAGTGTTTCCACTTAAATTTTGTATAGTACGCAGGTTGGATAACAAAGCTGTTCTAAAGAGAGCTGTAGAGATTATAGACGCTCTCAAATTGTATGTTGAAGGTGTAAAAGATAACCCACCTAAGACAAAACTCTTCAATAAAGTTAAATCAGTCCTGAAAGATGCATTTTATGATCTCAGTATGCGATGAGTTGCAGTGCTTCCTCACAAAATATCAGTCAAATGAAGTTTTATTTTCATTTTTGTATAAAGATATGACCAATTTGATTTCCAGTATAGGAAATAGATTCTTGACTAAAATTGTCTATGGGACTGATTAAAAGATTTTCTTAAAGGTATCAATGAAACAGACTTTGGATATGGTGCTAAGGAAAGCGATCAAAAAATTGAAAGTGTCCGACATTTACATAAATTTAAAGAGGAATGTCAAAAATACTTGAAAGCTTTGTATTGCACAATAATGTAATAAAAGGTGCATCTTGTATCACCCTTGAAGTTATGTTGCATGCTAAACAAAGGAACGAAAGAATTGAGTTAATTATGAGTAAGTTTCTCTAACACAATTTTTTAGGAGATACTGCTGATGCTGTCAAAAGAGACTACCTAGCTATATGTGGTGACTGTAATGTTCGAAAATATTTAAAAACTTACAAAAATAGTGATGATTTATCCAAGTTTTTTCTATGTATTGATGGAATTTATCCTTTACCACAAGATTTCTCCAATTTCGTTGAGGTTATTTTTGTATTCTTGAAATTAAGAAAGCAAAGTTGATTGCAGTAAAGAATGAAGAGCTTAGTATGCTCAGTGAAAATATTGATCATCTTAAGGAAAAATTATCAAAATAAAAGTATCAGTACAGGGTGTCTAACAGGTCAAGTAAGTCAAGTAAGTCAAATTAAGTCAAGTATTTTGAAAGAGGTCAATTGAGTCAAATAAAGTCAACTTTTTTTGGTCCTGGCCATGTAAAAATAGAAAAATCAAAAATTGCTGCAGAAACTTAGTTATAAGTTTAAATGTTTGAATATTGATTCTAAAAAAGATTAATGTGTTCTTCACAATTTTCATTCAAATTTTATATTCTAAGTGACGTATTATTTGTTTTCTATGGTATTAATTTTCATCATAAAACCCTTGACGGTTGTTTCAAGGTGTGGTTACCACTAAATCTATAAGAAAAAGTTGAAAATGGAACCAGAAAGTATCCAGAATCATATTGAAATGTATATGTTGATAAACAATGTTTTAAAATGAGGTATTTGTAAAAGCAAATATTAGTTCTTTATTTATACTACTCCAAGTTGCTACGTATACTATTGTACAAAGGTGCCTGATATGCTGGTACTGAGGAAGGTGATACCGTCTGTGTTTTTGGGCCCTAAGTCGATAATTACTTGGGGAAAAGAGGTCAAATAAAGTCAAGTATTTTCAAATTTCAGATTTGTTAGACACCCTGCCGTATTACTAACCATGATATAAAAGTGGGTTTCTATACCATTACAGCAAGTGCAATGTTTGTGACAAAAACAGAAGTGACCTAAGCCACATTTACTCTGCACTTTCTCTAGGTGATCTGAAAAAAAAAAAAAAACACAATTTTTAAACGTAATTATAGGTATTCTTACTTACTTTTATATCTTATATTCTTCACTATAATTCTGTTTTTTTTCCTCATTAATTTTGTTTTAGTGTCAAGATTAAAACTGGAGCAAATTGTTGATAAATTTTTTGAAATGGCAGTTAGCATTCCAATTTTTTGTTTGTTGATTTTTGGATACCTGCCTTAGATTAAAGTATTATGAACTAGTCTGTTAGATCTTGTCACAGATAACTTTCTATATTTTTTTGGTTTGGAATAAAATGCTGATATTATTGACTAGTCCATAGAATGTTAGTCATGTAGTATTTAGAATGGAGCGGTTGCATTCTATTTTTTTCTCATTAACTTTGTTTTGTAGTGTTAAGAAACTGGAGCAAATTGTTGGTAAATTTTTTGGGATGGCAGTTAGCATTCCAATTTTTTGTTTGCTGTAGTTGTTCAGTGGTCTGACTTTTCAGAGCTGAGTTGAATGAACTTTGCAGAGTGACAACATTTGTACGGGAGGCGGCGGATAAAAAATTGAAAAATTGTTTATGACACGATTCTACTTCTCAGGATCCTTTTATTTACAGGGTAATAAATAGGTATTTGTAACAATTAACGGATAGATATAGTCGAATGTTTATACATTATTCTATACCATTACTTTTCATTTCCGTGTACTGTTCCATAATCCCAGATTTTGGTTTATTGGAATGAAAATCGAGGGGGGATAGAGAGCTCCTGCGTGACCTGGAAAATGTCCCGAAATTTGGATTCTTAATTCTGGTAGACACCCTGTAATTGATAGTTAGAGGGCCAAAACCTTCGTTTTTGGCCAATTTTTACCATTTCGAGAAAATTCCTCTAACTTTGATCGGCTGTATCTCGGTTAATATTAGGTTTAGGAAAAAGTTTATGCCTACAAAATTGCAGAAAATTTAATGCTCTACAACTTTGAAAATGAACGTTTTGGTCGAAAACCGCTTAGTTTAGAAGTTATGAGCGAAAACCCGAAGAAAGTCCGAAAATTTTGTTTTTTGGTGCTCACATTAGTACAGGGTCCTCAAGGTGGAAAACTTGACAGATTCATCTCACAGCACCCCCGAACAACCTGTAAAAGTTCCATTCACTGCGGAATTTTTTCCAGCAGACCCCACTTTTTTTGCTCTGTCTACTGGACTATACCGATTTACAAAATCATTAAGGACGGAACACAGGTGTAACCACTCTTACTTTAAGGTCCTTTTATATTGTCACACAGAAAGCCAAACGATTTAACGAGTTACTACTTTGCTGCGGGTCTGTCAGATGGTAACTCCTCTTTAAAAAGGATTATCTTTCGATAATTGTCCGCAGGTCACGGTAACTCGTTCGAAATCGTCGAGTAGACCCGGCGCTCTAATTACAGAGAGCAGTTTTCTTTGGAAAGGGGGGACACCTTCGGCTATCTGTTACTTCCGTCCAAATAATCGTATCCGGCTAATTTAATTTCTCATATACAGCCATTTCGAGTAGAGGAAAGCAGACGTCAATTAAGCGTGTGTATCCGCAAAGGTTACAGCCCGCGATACCGCGATACCCTTTTTCTTGTACTGCCTGTGATACAGTAAACCTGGCTGACTGGTTGTGCCGGAGCCGGGACCGGGGTCGGGACGGAAGCACGGTTCGACAGATCTTATGTAATCCGTCGAAAACGATAGAGAGAGAGAGAGAGAGAAAACAAGGAGACTAGTTGTCCGTGCCTTCTTTCTGTGCCAGCTGCCTGTTCGGAGTCTGAACCTTCGCCGTGCCCATTGATGAGGTTACTGGATACGCGGTGCCTGCCGGAGTCGAATCTAGCCGGGCGCGCATGCGACCGTCGTCATCGAATTCGGAAACTGTGACGATACCGAGCCCCTTATTAGCCACGATATATGGAGTTTCTCCAGAAAAAGGGGGGACCTTTTCGTTCGCACAGGTAAAGCCGTCGTTATAATTTCCAGGTGTTCCAGGTTACAAGTTGCGCGCGTTCGGAAGATATATGCGCGCACGAAGTATAATGTATATTATTAATGTGAACCGAGGTCGTGCGATACGATTTTACATTTAATGGTTTTAATATATGGTTTAGCGCGTGGCAAGACGGACGCAGATTTTTCCGTTAAAAACCGACGTTCGGGTTCCCTTCCTTCGGGGTCACACGTATCCGTCCGCGTCATTTCGTCAACTTTTCGCACCCCCTTTTACATATTTTAATTATATCTTTTTTTTTTTTTTTAATTATTCATTTTCGCGCGACTTAATTGGTATATTCGCGAATGACCACGTGTTCGTTGGCCATTTGAACTGCGCGTAACGAAGGTGCCAAAAGGTGACGCGGTTTCTTGCCGGCCGGGGGCTGGCCGCCGGGGTATGGTCGCGCTCGAGATCAGACGATCTAGCGGGGTGTCGTAAGGTCGTCATTTTCGTTTCCGAGTGGGCGCGTACACGTTCGCTCTCTGTTGGCGGCTACTCCGTGTCGTCGGTCGCACGTGTACGTCACATGTTCGCGGTCGCCAGCGCCGGGCGGACTTGGGTGTTTGATGCGGACGCTGGTCGCGAGTTACGCGCGGTGCTCGAACTCGCTTAGACTTTCGCGGTATTTTTTTGCTTGGTCGCGCGTGTGGCGGTGTGTGTGCGCGAGCTGTCACAATGCATAAGTTCAAAGAAGAAACGAAGTGGGCGCTGCCGGGTATTCCGCTGAGCGGACGGTCCGAGTCGACGAGCCGGGTTCGCGGCACCACGGACTCGTTTTTGAGGAGCTTGAAGCGGCACTCGCTCAGGATTCGCAGGTCCAGATCGTTGGCGGTGACTGAGAAGAGGAAGTCCGGTAAGCATCGAAGTTTTCGTCGTGAGTGGTTTCGTAGAGCTATAATTCTGGTGGCGAGGGGTACGTCGTATCGTGCGTGTTTCAACAAAAATTGAAAAAATACGGCAAATTGATACAAAAGGTGCTTTGAGAGAATTTAGAGACAAATGTAAGAGATATTTGAAAAGTTACAAGAATTTCTCTTCTTACTGGCGCTTTCAAAACAAGTTTATAACACAGGGTGTCCATTCTCTGGAAAACCTGGAAAAGTCAAGGAATTTTGGAATTTTCAGCATTTTTCACCTGAAAGTCAAGGAATTTTGTGCGAAATTCTGTAATATTTCAAACAGATTTTACCCCATTTGTTATTTAAAAAAAAAATTTCCTTCGCTTCGCTCAGGCAATTTTCTTATCTTTTTTCTTTCACAGGAGAAGGGCGTGGGTAATACAACCCCCTCTCCATCGCAGTAGTAGATACAGAGTGCGTTGGTGTGATGAAATCGTTTTCATGGTATTCGTTTCGCGTCTACATCTTTCTATTAAGACTGCTATACACTTAACGTATTTTGTATTTCGTGACTTTTCACGAACCATTTCACAAAAAATATGACCAAAGAAAATTATTTTATATTTCGACATATTTTTCCTATTGATTCATATAGGGAATATCTATCATATCTTTATGATTCATGTAATATGCAGTCAATTGGACCAAACTGGATTGGACATATTTTGACATATTTTGCTATTAAAAGCATATAAATGCATATTTGTATGATTTTCCTCGGTTTTTGGCCACATTTTGGGAATATTTGGCCATTTTGGAGAACTTTTCGGGAATATTTCTACTTTTCTGCTGGAAAACAATAGTTATTCTCTTATTTTGGGCGAAAACAAATCCAACAAATCAAAGATCATAAAAATCGGTCCAGCCGTCCTTGAGTTATAAATGGTGTAAATAACCCGGCTTTGTCTTATATATATTTTCACGGAAATTCATTTTTCTTCCAGCCATGGGTATACTTGAAAAAAACCGATTTCCATGGATAGGCGAAAATAAGATTTCCCTAAAACTGAAAAAAAGGCGTTCCAGACACACAATGTATAAAAAATTGAATTTTCTTAGTAATTTTTTTTTTTATGAACATTTTCCGGTGTTTTAATAGTTATTCACTTATTCTGGGCGGAAACAAATATAACAAATCAAAGATGAAAAGCGGTCCAGCCGTTCTTGAGTTATGGATGGTGTCACTAACCCGACTTTGTTTTACATATAGATAGAAGATTGGGAGCGTTTTTCTAAAACGAAAGTAAAAATGACGAGTATCAGCGTTGCCAACTTTTGATAACAGAGTTACCGTATTTTCAAAAGAAAATTGCCGTATTTCAACCCTTATTACCGTACACCAAAATTTACGTTCAAATATATTAAAATTTTTCCACACTCGACCCTTTTTTCTCTTCCCCCCCCCCCCTTCAAAACACTCAACTCTCATAGGTCCGGATGGTCTAGAGAACGAGGCTTTGAAAATGCTGGGATGCACCCTAAGCGCGCCACTGGCCTCACTATTTAACTGCATTCTCTCCTCGGATCGCTCACCTAATCAGTGGTTTTCATCGGAAATAATTCTATGACGCAAAAAGACAGACAGATCGGACATAAATAACTATCGGTCTATCAGCCTCTCATCAAATATTTGTAAGCTATTTATGAAAATAATGAAAAATGAAATCTACAACATCCTTGATGCTCAGCAACCCGTTGAACAGGCTTTCGAAAAAATTTCAGTACAACTGACCATATACACATCCTGAACCAAATTCTGGAAAAAGCGAAGGCATACCAATTTGAAATATCATTAATGTTCGTATAGATTTTAACAAAGCGTTTGACTCCATCTACCACGAGAGTATTTCTTGGTTAGCTTTGGCAAAACAAGGGATTCCCCAAAAAATTATCAGAATTTTAATCTACTTTTACTCAAACTCGGTAGCAACTATAAAACTAGATAAAGTGACTGATAGTATTAAAATCTACAGAGAAGAGTCCAACAGGGAGACCCCCTTTCCTCAACCTGTTTAACGCAGTGCTGGAGCAAGTGTTTCGGCAAATCAACGGCGAAGGGAGGAGCATGAAAATTACAGGGCTCTACTTTGATGAACCAAAAAATTTGAATAACCTCCGGTTCGCAGATGATGGTGTTATCTTCGCGAAAAATGCAGTAGAACTGCGGAGTATGATTGAAGACCTGAGGAGAGAGAGCGAGAAAGCAGGGCTCTCCATCAACTTTACCAAAACAAAAATTTTAACCAATATAATCCCCTTCGGCGGGATCAAAATCAATATAATAAAACGATCGAGGTGGTTTCCGAGCGTAAGTATCTGGACAAAATGGTATCGTTCGTCAGCAAAACTGAAAACGAAATTAAAATCAGAAGAGCAAATGCATGGAGAGCGTTTTGGGCTCAAAGACCGATACTGAAAGGTAACATGAAATTAAAAAGTGAAATAAGAATTTTCGAAAGTACAGTTATCCCAGTTTTAACGTACGGAGCTCAGACTTGGGGCTGTACTAAAAAACAAGCACAAAAAATACAAACCACTCAAAACGCAATACTTGGAAGCATTCTAAAAGTTAAAAAGGACCATATTCGAATGGTGGACATTTTTGGCAAGTCTAAGGCAAAATCAGCGAGGAGTATTATCAATACATTTAAATTTAAACATGCGGGTCATCTTGCCAGAGAACCCAACTCAAAATGGAATAAAATGGTAACGTTTTGGACTCCTCAAAGAAAACGCAAACCGGGGAGGCCGGTGAGGCGATGAGCAGACGAGATTGGTGATTCTTTGTATCCAAAAACAGGAGAAAATGGTGTGAACTGAGTAAAGCTTATGCCCAAAAATGGGCTGTCTGAGTGCTGAGCCTGTGGCGGCGCTGATTCACCCACCTATCAATATTAAATGTAGTATACAGTTTCATAAGAGGTACTGAGTTGTAAGCCTAATAATGAATAATTTAAAAAATGGCTTTCGTAGGTCTTCTATCATCTGAGGGAGGGGGGGGTGGAGTACATAGTATCACTGGCATTTCTCCACAAATTGAAAAAAAATACAGTAAGTTGATACAAAAGGTGTCTTGAGAGAATTTAGAGACAAGATGTAAGAGTTATTTGAAAAGTTGCAAGAATTTTTCTTGTTACCCCCAACAAGTTTATGACATGGGAACTTCTTTCTTTTTTCTTCTTTTTTTCTGCCTGTTTGCCCCCCCCCCACTTCCACATAAAAATTTGCCGACGCCACTGTGATCCACAAGTTAGAGGAGATGAGGGAATGAGATGGCTGGTTGGTGTCTCGTATCTGGTACAAAATGTCCGTTGGTCTCCCAATTCCTCCACAAATTCCCCACTTTCCCAGTCCTCGAAAAATCTCCCGTTTTGACAGAATCATGTATATTCGAATTAGAAGCGTTTTTCTAAAATGAAAGTAGAGATGACGAATATCAGCATTGCCAACTTTTAATAACATAGTTGCGGTATTTTCAAAAAAAAATTACCGTATTTTAACCCTTATTACCGTACACCAAAATTTACGTAAAAATGCATAAAAATGTTCCACAATTGACCTTTTTGACGTGGCTATGTCTGTTGGCTAGTCCTTCGTCGTATTTCCGACCGACACTGAACTTGATTCCAGTTCAGTTCACAGTTCAGTTTAGTTGTGCGTATTGCGTGTTAGCCAATCGGTATGAGTTAGCTCTTCATAGTCACAATTCAGTTCAGTGGTTTACATTTCCATGAAAATTATGTATTTTTCCTTTTAGCCACGTGCTCATTGATCTTGATCTTTGCTGCGCGGCTGCAATCTGTAGCCGATTAATTTGCAATGCTTAAAAGTTTGACATGGATATGTCTGTTCGCTGGCCCTCGTTCTAAAATCGTTGTCACGTTTTCCGACCTGCACTGAATCAACAGTGCCACATTTTTGGCTTTCGATTTTGGTGGACACCTGGTTGTAAGTTCTCAAGTGTAACCTTTGTAGTGTATAATGTTCATTACACCAGTATTAGTGAATTTTTTTTGCCCGGTGTATTGATTATAGGCGCCGATTTGGCATTTTTTTGGGGCCTCAATATTTTCAACTCAAAAATGGAAAAAGTATAACAAATTTTACCATCAAGTTTTTAATTTAACAAAAACGAAAGTAAAATGTGATAAGTAATAATGAGAAGGGTATAATTTTAGCACCAAAATCGATGGAAGACCACCGTTCGAATTTTCAAAGAGAGGGATTTTTGACCGCTCCTAAAAACCGTGATAATTTTGATTCTGCCCCCATCCCAAATATTTTCCAGAAATCGGCGCCTAAGGTGTTGATTTTGCATTTGCGGTGAAAGTGGATTGTCGACTGACGTGAGTTGTTTCGTACCGTCATGCTCCATGAAACATCGTTGTTATTGATACTGAGCAAGTGTTTGAGAAAATAATGCGTAGATTGTAGAATACTTGTTTACTGATATTCGCTTCGTGGTTTTCGTCGAATAACAAAACCGCTGCGAGTTTAGACTGAAAATTCGAATTAAAATGTAAACAGGGGTGGCGATTCTGGAGGCGCAGAGAATTAAACCTTCTCTGGAAAAATCCCCGAATGGGTTGTATGCATCAGTTATTCTGATGATCTCGTCAGATTTTTCGCACGAGCCAAATTTAGGCTTCATACCTGCGAATTTCATGTTCGAAATTGAAAAATTTTACATAGAATGTAAAAGCCGAATTGAGTAATAGGGTGGTCCTAATTTTGCTAAGTTCGATGTTTTTTTAAAACCTAGATCGATGCCGATAGGGGTACACGCTCAAGGGGGTTGAAATTTAAATGGAAATTAACGCTGGGATTTGCGTTATAACCTCTGTTGGAGCAGTTGCGGAGTGTAAAATTTATCTCATCTTCAAATTCGGGAGCCTTTTGAATCGCAGAATTCATTTTTGAGGTCTCTTTATCTTCCAACTCTCCTTTTTTAGCTCTACACGGACCACAAGGGGGCTAATGCTGACTAACCCCAACTTTTATGCCTGATCTGTTCACTATGGGATCTTTGAGCTTTCCAGTTCATTTTTCAAGTCATTTTGTCTCCATCTATATAGAGCCCTGCAGTCCCGCAGTTTGCTAATGTTGACAAATCCCAAAATTAGTACCCGTTGGAGCCGAGAGAAGCTCCATAACCTTCAAAATTAATCCAGTGACCAAAACTTTCCAGTTTGAACGTATTGGGCGTTAAAATTAGTTTTAGTTAACATTAGCTCCCTGTGGAGCTGTACAGCTCCAAGGAGGGGTTGGTGACAAAATGACTTCAAAAATGAATTCAGCGACCTAAAAAAAAAAACGATTTTCAAACTGGTAGACTTTAAAATTGATATTAGTCAATATTAGCCCCCATGTGGGGCTGTGGAGCTCTTCGGTGAGAGGGTAGAGACAAAATTACCTCGAAATAGATGCAGTGACCCAAAACGCCCGATTTTGAACTATTAGACCTATAAATTGGTGTTAGTCAATATTAGGTCCCTTGTGGAGCTTTGCGGATCTAAAACTGCCTGCAAAAATTAATTCAGTGATTCAAAGAGCCCCGATCTGGAGACGAAATGAATTTTATGTTTCATAACTGTTAGCTGAGACTGAAGTTGCAACGCAAAACTAATAATTTCTATGCTAATCCCAACTCAAATTTCAGCCCCTCTTGACGCACATGTCCTTTCAATTTTTTCAAATTTTGGGGAAAAATTTTTATATTTATGGGTACTGATCGGGGGAGGGGGGATTCAAACTTTGCTCAAATTGGGCTACCCTATCGAGTAGTTATCTAACAAGAATTTTTCGTATGAGTGAGTCCGAATTATCAGGTAAAATTTTCGAACATCCCTTTATGAAGTCCAAAGTGAAAGCTCGAAATGAATCATTCAAATTAACACTGATTATCATTCTATATTGTTTCGAATACTCGTAAAATTGTCGATTTGGCTTCACTCAGTGTTCCAAATCCCGAGTATAAAATTGAGAAGTCGTAATTTTTATTTTTCATATTAACCAGAATCCAAGTCAACCGAGAACAAATCAAAGAAGTCGCGTAAATGCTCAAAAGGAACTAAGGCAACATATAATTTTTTTTTCATAATTCTGTCGTGATTTTAGTGCGTTATTTTATCTTCAAAGTGAAGCAGGCAACATGTTTCTGAATTTTTAACAAAATTGAGCGAAAGCGTAAGGCAGGAGCATTGACCCCCTGTCCCTCGTAGTTACAGCCCTGGTCATTGTCGCAAATTCCGTTGCAGAAAGGTACGTTTTAATCCGTTCTTTCCCTAAATTTGGTTGTTCTTTAAATTCATTTGGTCACTTTTTTAACTTTTTTGGGCAGAAATTCTGTTCCCTCGCCTGTTACGATTTTTTCCATGTTATGTATAAAAATAAGAAGAATAAAGAGATTCCAGACACACGAGCTTTTTTACCTAAAATTGAGAAAGTCTTGTCTCTTTCTTCCCTGGAGAAGATACAGATCGTCACTACTGAATGTAACTACCTATAACAGAGAGCTATGGTTGAAAAAATAAATTTTTTCTGAATTTTCATATTTCCCCCGTGGAAGCTGCGATTCGGTGTAAAACTAACGTATGAAAAATTCCATTGAAAATACTCGTATTAATCCTGTGTCATTTAGAGAAACTTAAAGTGTAGGAAAATCAACCCTGACGAGAGGGAGGAGAGAAAGGGGGAATACCCCGGGCTCGAACTTTAAGGGAGAGGAGCGATATTTTTAAAAGCCCTGAATTTCAATGCGTACTATACATCAAATCAGCAATCACTCCTTACACCATGAAAGAAACCAGAAAAATAAGAAATTCTGATTTTGAATGTACGCATATAATTTTTTCCCATCTAACAAGAAAACAAACTGAACTGGAAGAAGAAGGGGGCCCGTGGAAATTCCCCCCAGGTCCTCTTTTTATCTCTACGGGGCTGAGGAAAATTCAAATGTGTACTAGAAAGAAACGAAAAAATCACAAATATTCTTGATAAGTAGGCCAATGTTGTTGCATTTATACCAAAATTAAGATGGTGTGAAATTTCATCAAAAAATATTGTCATCTTTTCCAAGCTATCTTTAATTCGGAATTCGAACTCAACAATTTGATTGATGAACACTGGAGTAACTCTCGTTCGTCCTTAATTTATTTCTTCGTCCCCCCTTCTCCTCCCTCTCAATCAGTTTCTATAATGTAAAATTAAATCCCTACCAAGTGGATAACAGGATGTACTCAGATTGAGAAATCATTAGCTGTTCAAATAGTGACTAGAGAACATATTAAAATCGAATGATTCGTTTTTTGTGAAGTCGTTGAACAAGTCGAGAGGAAAAATTTGATTAGTTGAAATTGTCAGATAAGGAGGAGGAATGCAGCACGTGTCTCGTAATCCGATCGACTTGAAACTTTGTAGGAATTCTGTCTTACTTTTTTGGAACCGATGTATCAATGATTTAACCTTGTTACATACACTCCCTTCACTTTCCTCTGCAAAGTTTTATTGTCCGTACGTAACTCGAAGACAACAGTTGACAAGAAACATTTCGGGGTCATTTGAAGTTGACCAGTGACCATATGCGCGTAAAATTTCGTCATACTATTCACTTTTATTTATCTTTTCCGAATTCGTATTTCGAGTTCTACGTCCCGACCGCAGTGTATTTGTAAATTCGCTTGCTCAGTTTTTATCGGCTATCAAGTTCTTATATGAGATGGTTGTACGGTTAGGAACTTAAGTCGGAAAATTGCTTTTCTTTCCATGAAATAATCAGAAATTTCACAACGTCCAGAAACTTACGTATTTCATCCACGTGTTCTGTATAGAGTTCATCGCACCGCGTTACGACCATCCTATTGATGTCTTCGCTGTTCTGTTGAATTTTTGGAATTTCGAAAGAAACACCGAACTTGATTCAACGTTTGATCGCTGTTAGACTGATCAAACTTCATCCTTTTCACCTTGATGACCTTAAAAAATGAGAGTAATTAGCTCTCTACAATCGTGAAGTTTGAAAGAGTTCGTTAAGATTTTCAAAGATGAACTGATCCGGAAACTGAGGGTTGTAAAAAGAAGAAGAGATGAAGCTAATTTTGTTTTTTTGTTGTTCATCTGGTTAAAATTCTATTTGGAGGGATTTAAGTGTACCGGTTCACATTTTTTGTCCAGCATTTCCGGATTTTGATTTCATCAGAGGAATAATTACGAGGTATGGCATTTATAAAGTGCCTAAGTTAATTCGTGAACAAAAGTGGTTTTGTCCTGTAAATATGTTTAGTGGTTCCTGGATTACTGCAGTCAGTTTCACGAAGAGAAAAAAATCTGAGATCGGAAATGTAAGCAACAAAGCCCTCATTTCGCAGAACTGGATAGAATATTTCTGTGTATTTTCTGAGAAATTTACGATTTTTGGACTGAGAAGCTCTTTGTAAATGCCGTGCCTCTGTTTCGAAATGGTTCAGCTGACACACCGATCAATGAATAATATTCTGAGTAACAATGGATTCAGTTAGGTAGTCCTTCTCAAAATGTTTGAAATTGAAAAGCCACCCCCCCCCTTGGATTTTATCCAAAACTACTGGCTATTTTCTTATTTTATTTTTTCCAAGTGTTTTAAATAATACGATCAGTCTTTACGGTTTCAGAAACTTAACTTAGAATTTACGTTAAGGATATTGGCGTTGGGGCACTCCTGTAGGTGCGCTAGTGTCGTGGACGAAAAGATAATCATGGTATTTTTACCAGAAAAACATGTACAAGCAAAATAAGCTCTAGCATCTTCCATATTATTTTTTATGAAAAACTGAAGCAGCACTTATCATTTCCTTTCAGATGATCCTAACTTCAGTTTTTTTGTTTTTTTTGTGATTGATTATCTTTTTATCTAAATACATTAATCAGCGCGCCGCATTTCATTAGGCCGCGAGAGAAAGACTCTTTAGCGTCCAAACGCAATTTTAGAAAATACTTGAGTGCTTAAGAAGGCCCCTTCCTGAAAAAGATACATTTTGGTCAGTGGTATCCCTTTTTTCACCCTAATGAACGAATTAAAAGTTTTATTTTCAGCACTTATTCTCAATTAATCAAATCAGGCTAGTTAATCAAAAATAGCCGAGTATTTGAAAATGATTGTTAGGTAATCAAAACTAGTAAATTTATTTGATTGAAAATAATCCATTTATCAAAATAGTTGATTAATCAGAAATAGTGGGGTGTAACTTTTAACAAATATTTCATCAAAAATAACCAATTTAATTTTAAAAATACGAGTATAAAAATAACTAATAAAATAATTAAGTAATCAATAATAATTGATTGATAATTGCATTTAATCAAACCTAATCAAATAATCAAAAATAGCAGATTAACCTAACAGTAAAGATTGTTTACTGTGATTAATTGATACAAAATGGTTAGTCAAGGAAATTAACCGAACCAATTTAATTGAAAATAATCCAAAATAACAAATATCAAAATAGTAAGACGCTGGAAATTAATAATGGCCGATTAATCAGAAATAAAGTAATTAATCGGTTAATCAGGAATAAAATAATTGATTGATTAATTAAAAATAACAGATCAATTCTACATTTTTATCTAAAATTATTGATTATTTGAGAAACGTTTATTAATCGGATATTCTTAATTAATTCACAATGATTGCATATTTGAATTTTGGAAGACTTGCGCCGGCTATTTACTGCAGCGTGCAGCCGTGCTGTCTTTTATTCTTGAAAATCGGTAAGATTGAACGATCTTCGATATTTATCGATGTCTGGAAATTCATATAGATATTTTCGATATGTTAGAAATTAATATCGACGATGTGGAATCCTCTTTTCTAATTTGCTCTCAACCCGAGCTCTGGAATCCGCTGTTTCGAGCATTACTTCAAAGACGTCGAGGAGGCTGTTAGAGCTGTCTTAGCCCTCTTTTGATCTTGCCGAAAAATCGGCCTAGGTCGAAATGTAGCGAGTTGCTACGTGGGCTCGAACCCGGCACCTCCGGGTTCCGAGTCCAGCGCGCTATCCACTCGGCCAACCAGACTAAAATTTATTAAAATTATTAAACTTTTACTGGACTTATAGGATGAATTATTGGCGGTGAGTAAGCATCGGATACAGAGGAGTTGAGTTTAGAGTCATTAGTGAAGCAGATAGTGATAGATCAAGATTTTGAGATGTCTGGTTGGGGGGGGGGGGGGGATTAGATTTCTTTTTAGCATATTATTGAGTCCGTACAATTTTTGTCGAATTCAGTGAGGTATAGGTTGGTGGTGGAAAGAGGACTGAGCCGTGGAGGAGGGTCGGGAAAGATTTACGGGAGTGAGGAGAAGATCTTAGAAGCAGTATTAGGAGATAGGTTTGACAGGAAGAACTGGGGTGAGATTTATGCGATGTGTTGGAATGAGGAAGCAATGAGTTCCAATTTTAGTTGAAAATGAGGTCGTGAATAAGAGGGTGACAGTCTGCTGCGATTGAGGAGAGGAAGTTAGGGGTGTCGTGATCCCCTTGGTCCAATGAAGAACTCTCCCCCTAATTTTAAATAGTGGTAAATTTTTTCTTTGCCTGACATAACGTAGTATTCGTTCTTTTTGCATTGTTCATTCTCCTTGTCACTTCTGATAGCTTGATTGCAAAGCAATTCTATACAACGAAATTTAAATAAAACGTTTCTCGGCACTTTTAAACTAATTATATTAAATTTTCCATATTGTCGTAAAATAAACTAACCACAAGTGTCATAAAGATTCTAAATGATAAGAAATAGAAAAACTCCAATTTTGATGTTTCAGTCAGGGACGTATGGAAGAGTTTGGCTGGGGAGGGAGGGGGTAAAAATTGTGAAAGTCCCAACTGACTCAACTCAGAATTTCCAAGTATCGAAGCAAAAAAAAACTGTTTGACCTGTTGGATTTTTTCAACTGACCAACTGACTCAACTCAAAATTCCCAAGTATCAATGCAAAAGGAGAAAAACCTTTTGACTTGTTGGGATTTTTCCAACTTCTTAACTCAATTTCTAAGTACCAAAGCAAAAAAAAAACCTTTTGACCTGTTGGATTTTTCCAACGACCAACTGACTCAACTCAAAATTCCCAAGTATCAATGCAAAAGAAGAAAAACCTTTTGACTTGTTGGGTTTTCCCAACTTCTTAACTCAATTCCCAGCAAAAAAAAAAAAAAAAAAAAACCCTTAAACTTGTTGGATTTTTTCAATTGCTGAGATTGAAAAATTCCTACCGGAGGAGGCGGGCTATCGGTACGTCCCTGGTCCCTGGTTTTAGTTTTGATGGCCAATAATTTTTTATTTTTCTTTGCTGATTCATGCACTGAAGTATAATAAATAGCATATGTAGTACATGAAGGGATTGCTTCGTCACTTGACGTCATTTTAAGTAATTACTTTCTGTGTTATGAATAATAAAAATGTACTATAAACATTTCCTATTTCCTCATCTTACCCGAAAAAAAATCCCCCCACCTAAAACAAATAGTAAGAATCTTCGTCACTAAAATGGCCTCACGACACCCCTGGAAGTTGTCTGTTAAGATAGGACGTTTATGGTACTGAAATGGTTCACTAGTCTCAGTGAGAAGACTAAGCGATGGGGAAGTCAGGAATGCACCAAGGACAACGCGGATGAACGCTATCTAGAAGGGAAAGTGAGAGCTGGCTTGTCTGTCGGAATACCAGAACCCTAAAACGGAGGCGAGAACGGATAAGGGTTCGATAAATATAAAGGAGAGTGCTGCGGGAAATGCCGATATTAAGGTTACTAAGCATTTTGAGGAGGGAAAAGCTCCAGTGGCAGGAGCGGAGATATTGGATGTACAGGATCCAAGGTTGTTTAGTGTCAGGATGTGGTGGGCTTTCTGACGTAGAGGAGAGATACTTAAGGCAGAGAAGGAATCAGGAAGAGGTTCATTTTTGCGGTGACATCATGTGGTGAGCTTTTTTCCTGAGACGGCGTGTAATCATGGACAGAACGCCAATCGTTGATGGTGTTAATCGTATTTTGGAGGAGTTAGCTGTGGGAAGCGGAGAAAATTTCAAGAGAAATGTTGATATCAATACGCAAAAGAACGTATGGAAATTGGAGAGTTAATGATAGTGCCAACATTGTTTATTGCTAGAAAGAAAAGGATAGCCTTAAGGACGCTACTTTGGGAGACACCATTATGAACCTTTAAGGAAGGAAATAATGAAAAGCCCGAGCGGATTGCTGGAAATCTTTCAATTTTTAATATTTTGAAGTTAGACAAGTGGTGCTAGATTTATTTTGAACTTCGGAGCTCAAAATCGGAAATGTCCGCAGGCACTTTTACTTGCAGCAAGTCGTGTATCCGAGAAACTTGATCTTCATCCCCTCCGTATCGGAACACATGCTAGACGGGTTGCCTACCCGAAACACGAAAAATTGCAGAGGCATGTCAGAAACCCAAACTATATTTCTTCTTCGCCTGCCTGTATTTACTTTCACACCTTCTGCAGTGGTTCGGTGACTTCTGATTTGGATGTTAGACAAGACGACCCTCTGTGATTTTAATTGTTATTCGAACCCTTCGGCTAACCAGTTTAAAAAAAGGGGGGTTACGGTTATTGTGGAAGCAGTATATAAATCGCGTGATTCGAAATTTACTGGCGTATTGAAAGTCATTATCCAAATGGCTGTAAGGCCGAACGTGAAACCTCAGTTCACTTTTTCGACATCGCAAGTGTACATTTTAATTTGCATTCCCGCGGCTCCACTGGAACTCGTGTTCGATCAGCCTGCCCGAGTCATATAATAATAATTGAGGGATGCATTACCATATTAACGTTTCGGCGGGCCTGTATCCAGTCAGATGGTGTATTTTTATTGTCATTTGAAAAACGATTCGAATTTTTTTAAAACAATAAAAAGACAACTGCAGTTCTAGGAAAAGGGTTAGAATTCGTTTGAAAAAAATGCTGCTGTCTCTGCCCGAGTTCAAGGAATGAAAAAAACAAAAAGTAATAATAATTGCTCGTCCGTTAACTTTTTATAATAGTTACCTGCACACATTACAGGTACCCGCATCACGTGTGTAAAATGCGTCTGCATGTACCAGGTTAGTTACCTGTACATAGGTGTATTATAATTGTACTCTCAAATTACATATAATTTTTTGATGAACCGGTCATATTTTCACTTTGTGAGTGTTTCATGTGGCACGACATCGAAAATTCCGGAATCTTTTTTCGGGTGTAGTCGCCCAGTTGTGGTATTTTCACGATGTACAGTTCGGGCTATTTCTTTCACTCGTGTTCAAAAACGGAAATATCCTCTGTGTTTTACGGCTCTTCAATTACGTAAATAGAAGGCAGATAAAGCGAGGTGTAATAAATTATCGCGCTCTCGAGAATATCATTCTTTCTCGTACTTACATTACCTCTTTAGGGCAATATATTCACTCTCATGCGCACACCCAGTGCTGATAAGTTCGTTTGTAGTTTGTATTATACTTAAAACGCCTAAAAAGCCTCAAGCCTTCTCGGGTGTAATCTC
The DNA here is from genome assembly GCA_031841125.1 of Acanthococcus lagerstroemiae. Lineage (NCBI taxonomy): Eukaryota > Metazoa > Arthropoda > Insecta > Hemiptera > Eriococcidae > Acanthococcus > Acanthococcus lagerstroemiae. The sequence continues at coordinate 29,102,342 of CM063114.1, forward strand.
ACGAGCTGCATACTTGTTTGAAAATGATAACGTTATTTTCGAATGTTCCGTCGAACCATATAGTTTCAAATTACGAAAATTTCGTTTTTTACTTCCGCGTGGGGAGACAAGGTTTTGTTGCATCGAGAATTGGTGAATTGTTAGTTGCTCAAATGCTGAAGCAGAGCTGGAAACAGGCCCAAACCTCTCGGTAGCCCCGAATCGTCTTGTTTGTAAACCGTTCCCTCATTTCGAGATGATGATGATGATGATGAATATGATGATATTTTCCTCAAGTCTCTCGACTAGGAGGTGGAATACCTGTACAATAGAAACTGACAGAGATAATCTTAATCAGGTAGATAAGAAGGGGAAACGGCGCAACATTTCAAACTGTAGACCAATCAGCCTAATACAAAGTCTAGGCAAAATATTCTCAAACATATAATCAAAAATCGAATATACAACCCACCGGACGAGAACCGAGAATCTTTTTAGTCCAATACATGTTTTTCGTATCTCGCATAATTTCCCACTTATTTGTAAAACAGAGTGACCAGTTTCTGGAAAACCGGGGAAAGTCAGGGAATGTGAGCACCCCTGGAGAAGTCAGGGAAATTCAGGGAATTTTGAAGTAAATTTTATGATGTGAAAGTATTGTACAATTTTCTTTGTCAGACGCATTTGAACATTTTCTTTTTAGATAGTTTGTTTGTTATGAGAAAGTTGGAAAATGAACTGGAAAAACCTGGAAAAGTCAAGAATTAGGGAAAAACTGACCATCCTGTTATACTTTCGTCTTTCTTTCATCACAGGGTGTGTACTGGCCTGAAAAGTCATGATATTTCAACCAAAACTCAAAAAAGTCATAATATTTCGTCGCTTTTAGTTCTTCTTTAAGCTCCCTCGCCACGACAAGGGAGTACATAAATAGAGTGGGGAAAATGTTTGCCTTGAGGGAAACAAGCTACCGTCAAGCGGGGCCACGTACAGTTTTTGAATACATACTTTCTTGTCGTACAGTTGGCTACAGCGGAGCGAAAAATATACAAAAAATCAACTAGGAAGTTCGTAGTGCTATCTTTCGAATGATTCGTGAACCAATTGTGCATTTTTGCATCAAAATTGAAGACCAAAATCCAAAAACCACCCATGTCATTTTTGAAATTTCGACTTGGCCACCAGATAGCGCTATATCAGCGACTACACTCCTAACACTTCCGTGCAAAGAGTATTCAGGCAACATCTGTTTATTCATCCGCAGCATTCATCCAGCAGAACAGCAAATTACGTTGCTGTTTGACGACAAAGTCGAAATTTCAAAAATGACATGGGTGGTTTTTGGATTTTGAGCTTCAATTGGTACTGGAGTAAAATGAATCGTTTATTTCCGAAAACTTCTGTGAACCAAAACTTGGATTTGTGGAAAATCGCGAAAAACTGATCGTTGTATTTTAAACATTTACAGCTATGCAAAACAGATACACTATCAAATCCTGCACGTTGAACTGTGTATGGATCGATTTATAAAGAAAGCCAATTCTTAAAAAATGACCTTCAACAGTTTTTGGAAATAAACGATTTAAATGTAGAAAAGACAGCCGGAGTCGAATGCATGTCGGGGTGTCACTAATACCCCATGTTTTGGTTTGATTGTAATCTTAGACTTCCAAAAAATTCTTCAGAACAAGTACATTCACATCCGAAGAAGTTTAAAACTTGTAAAAAGTAACTTCCAATTGCTAACAACACAGAAATCATAGTGCATAAAAAATTTAGATTGTAACACTTTACCTAGAGCAACTATTTCATAGATATTGCACTTACCAGAAATAGAAAAGCGCTCGAGTCCATATTTCTTCAAAAATGGAGGTAAAAAAAAATACCTGTCAGCCTATGTATTAATTTTTAATTGTATATTTTTCCTTTAAAAAAAAATTTCTATTTGAAAAATTAACTACCATCTAAATTGCTTTTAGGATCTCTTTTTTGAACCATGAGTAGGTACATACTTGGTGTGTGGTGGGACGTATGGCGATGCACCCTTGCCAAAGTGGCCCCTATGACACCGCACCCCCGGCCACAGGAACCCTTTCGAGCATCGCGTTAGTGACCGGAGAGACCGTCAGTGACCGGAGGGACAGTAGGTACATACTTATGTAAGTTACAAATCAGTTTTGCCTCTATCACAACGGGGTGGAAAAAAAAAGTAAACCAAAAAAAAGATATATATACTCACTGTAACACTGTAACCACCCTTCCCCTAAACGTATTTCAAACTTCGAATATTACCTTTGTGCAGAAGATGTTTCCTGCAATGAGCCTTCCGAAGGTTATGAAATTCTCATTCATGGCCAGGGTTGTCAACTTTTCCTGATTTTAATTCTAAAGAATGTAAAGTATACAGTAAAACGCCGATTATCCGGACTAATTGGGACCAGAGGCTTTCCGGATAACCGAAACATGTGCATTGAGGAAAACACATTTTGAAGGAAAATAGCCCAACAAATTAGCTCATTGGTATCAGAATTTCCTGATTTATCCAGGAATCCTTAATAGACTGAATAAGCTGGACTAGGAAGAAATAAAAGAAGAGGTTTTGCCTAGAAATCGGAGCCTTAATTATATATATATTTTTTTTTTTGGGGGGGGGGGTCCGGATGGTTGGCGTCCGGTTAATCGATTTTTTAATGTAGTCAAAAAATTAAATATTCAAAGAAATGAAGATGGTAGGTAAATAAGATAATCATCAGATCTCAGATGGTTTAGAAAAATAAGTTTCTCAAATAAGTTGTTTGAAGTATTGAAGTACTGTATTAGAATGAGTAAAGCAGATCGAAGAACTTCTATTTATGCTGAATTGAACTTTACCCCAATGAGTGTAAATGAAGGGAGTAAAACGAAGTGGATGGCTAATATATGTCGCCGAACTTCTGCAAATGTGGCATCACAACGATTAAAGAGTAACAAATTTACAAAATTATCAGTATCACTCTCTAGAGCATCACCAAGGGAAACCGAATTTTCAAATTTTCAATTCAGTTTCTGTTTCAAAAAAACTACTGTTTGTGCTTTGTATATCACACATTGAGAATGAAAGATACATATCGATGCGATATTTTAAAAGAAAATATATATGAATGCAGTTCAAAGTTTTTTTTTTTTTAATTTTATGCCTACTGTTTTTAAAAATAAATTTAATAATTTTTTGCAACAAATGATACTTAATGGGGGAAAAATGTATGATGTGAGTGTGAATTATCAAATATTAATTTTTCATGTTCATTTATTATAACTTGATACAAATTATAAAGAATAAGAAAAGATATGTTTGTGGCGTTATTTTTTGTACTGTATTTCTTTTTTACCTACACGTACCCGAAAATATTATAGCAATCATACATTATAATTAAAAAATTAATTCTTTACTATTTTTTACATTTTTACATAATTTTTTACACATGTAAAGAATGTAACTTTACAAACTAAAACTGTACATTGACAACCCTGTTCATGGCAACTTGGACAATGGAAAATTATTGGGAGAAATAATTATATGGATTCCAAAATTAACATCTAGATACAAAATATCTGTCTTTTGAAAAGATACTGTACACAGAAAAAATGAAATCCCCCCCCCCCCGCCTAAACAACATTATGAGAACAATAAATGCTTTTCTCGCAGAGTGTGCAGTGGGAGATATATTCAATATGCCCACTAGATCAGTATTCAGTCGGCTGATGATGGGATCCGTGGGGACAGGGGGTTGAAGACTGATTGAAAATCATTTCATTTATTTTTATTCACATGGATATGTCTGTTGGCTGGCCCTCCATCCTATTTCCGACCGACACCACCAATTACGACTAACACTAAATTTGATTCCAATTCCGTTCACAGTTCAGTTCAGTTGTAGTTGTGCGTGAAGCCAGTTAGTATGAGTTAGCTCTTCATGTTCACAATTCAGTTCAGTGGTCCACATTTCCATGGATATTATTTTTTCTTCTAGCCATGTGCCCATTGATCTTGATTTTTGCTGCGCGGCAGCAGCCCGTAGCCGATTAATTTGCAATGCTCAAGAATTTGACGTGGATATGTCTATTGCCTGTCATGTTTTTCCGACAGACACTGAACTTGATTCCACTTCAGTTCACAGTCTAGTTCAGTTGTGCGTATTGCGTGAAACCAATCGTATGATTTAGCTCTTCATGGTCACAGTTCAGAACAGTGGTCCACATTTCCATGGAAAGTATTTTTCCTTCTAGCCCTGTGCTCATTGATCTTGATCTTTGCTGTGCGGCTGCATTTTGCAGCCGATTAATTTGCAATGCTTGAAAGTGAAAACGATGTTTTTCTGACAGCCATGAGTATACTTGAGCGACCCCCCCCCCAATACGCCCAATATTCCACCCGACATTCTTCCAGCCATGTGCTCATTAGTCTTGATCTTAGCTGCGCGACTGCAGTCTGCTGCCATGGTGTTAATAGAAATTTCTATGTACATTTTTTAAATTAGGGTGTAGTACCCTCCTGTTACTATGACGTCATTTTACTGAGTATTGAGCGAAAACCGTGTTTGTACCAAACTTTACGCCACCCCCAGTCATTTGCTCATTGATCTTGATCTTTGCTGCGCGACTGCAATCTGCAGTCGTGTTAATAGAATGTAGACATTTCCATGAAATGCACCAAACATGTTCTAAACTATAAGACGTATCCACTTACCGATATATGTGCATGCAATGTAGATACTCGTCATCAATTTACTGATGATTATTTTCCTAAGTCTTCTTACTAAGCCAAGGTAGTACATACAGTGGGGGACATTCCAGTCACCATCTTCAAAGTTTCATGAAGCTATCTATGTTACTCATCTCGAAATACTCGTTTTCAGTGTGATACTCTTCCCGTCAGCATAGCATGTGGGTGAAGGCAAGCGTTTATTTTATTACTTTTTTTTCCCCTTTTCTTTGTGTTTTATTAATTATATTTTATTTTTTTATGTATTTGCACTCTTGCAAAGTAACAAAATAGAAATATTGTTCATTGTAATATGTGGCAGTTTCTATTAAAAGGGGTAACTTTGTCGATGGACAGTACGTAATAGAGGAATGCATGCCCATTCCAACGAGCTGGCAAGATATGTAGCATTTTTTGTTCTGGAGATACAAGCGGTCAAAGATGAGTGTAACAAGAACGCGCAAAAACACGTTTTTGGGAAAAACGCGTTTAAAGTTAGACACACTTTTTTCTCCCACTCCGTCAAGCGGCCCTAACTCGCCGCGGAATCACGTTACCAGCCTCGACGAGGGCTTGTTGGAAATGTAATTTTTCGCTCTTCTGCCTGGTAACAATTCAGAACATCGGATGTATTCGTGGGCTCCGAAAAACCACGAAGAAGCGAAGGCAGACATTCGCATTCTTTTCTCATTCTCTTTCATAACTCTGTCTCTTTCTTTCTCTCCTTCTTCTCTCTCATGCGCGTAAATTCTGTCTCTTCGTTATTGCGATGTTTTTTCTATAGAAATTAACAAAAATCTCAAAATTGATTTTTCGACAAAAAAATTTTGTTTTTCTTTTATCGCGTTTTCTGAGACTTCGATCGATCGACAAAGTTACCCCTTTTTATAGAAACTGCCACATATTTTAATGGTCTTCTCTGTAATTGGATAACGCTGTTCAGGGGACCTAAATTTATAAAGAATAAATAGATAAGTATGTCGTTCAGGCGACCGCGTTGACACGCACACCTCATTCCAATGCCTTCTCTAGTTGTCCACTCCCCGCATTGTTCGGCATTCTTCGTGTCAGTCAGTCAAAACGTGATGGAACGAATGACCGTGTAAAGAAGAATATGTGGTAACGTTTTTTTGCGGAGTGTTTTTTGCGAAACATGTTTTGCGCAAAGTTTTCTGCGGAACTTTTTTCCTGCACGGGGCGAATTCTAGACATATCCACGTCAACATATCCATGTCAAAACTGACGTAGGTGGCAAATTCACCGTGGTGGGAAACGTACATGGATTAGGGGATGGGTATTATATGGGCCATTCAGTGAGCCAATCCGCACCTTCCGCAGAGACACTTTTGATCGCAATTGTTTCCTGTTTAGGCTCTTTTTGATGTTACTTTGACTGGACTACTCGAGGTCTTTTTGTTGATGAGGGAATCGGATCTAAAGTTCTGCCGCCTCAATCTCGAGGACCTTTCCCACGCTATCGAAGAAGCGTAACATTTGAAAACTTGACTGGACCCATTGCAGATCATCCGCTATCCATTCACACTCAAAGGAAATTAAAATTCCAAGTTTTTTTTCTCTGTGGAATTTAGGATTTGTTACGGGATCAAGCGCACCACCCTGTATTTTCAAAATTAAAAACTAGGAAAAAGTTGAGGGAAAGTGATTTTATGAGTACCAACAATAATTTTTTTCGAAAACGTGACACCTAGTGACAAGAGTGACTCGTTCTCCACCCTAGTCCCACATTCAGTTCAAGAGACAATGAGGGCTCAAGGAAGGAGGAGCAGGGTCCATTGCACCATATGATGAATCCTAGTCGCAGCTTCTATGACCAAATTTTCTCAGTTCACATTCTGAAACACTTTTTCTCTTTCACTCCACGCTAAGCCTGTCGTTTTGTAAAGTTTGCAGAGCACGACTATTCGACGCACTTCGGGCATGCAAAACGCAGCGTGAATTTATTTTCGACTTGCCCGTTCGTATATCAATCTGACGTGTGTTGTAAACGATAAACGACTTCCACCAAACGGTTTCCAGTTGCAGTTGTTATAGCAGATGTCTGTTATTCGTAACCGCGATTTATAACCCGTTAAGAATCATTTTCAATGCGAATATTATCCGAGAAAGACAGAAATGAAAAAAAAAAAAAATAAGAGAAAACTTTAAAAACGTTTCAACTTATGAACTCTGTTGACACTTACATTTGACACGGTTCACAAATACGTGCTCAAATACGATACGTCTCCGGAGTGATATACGTACGTGAACGATTTACAGATAACCGATTAATGCGAATTTCAATTCTGGTCTTGCGTTTTGTTTAGCTACATATAAATATTTACTCGTATAACTGTACAATCAACCATACTTTAGTTTCTGGGTTAGGTGAATATGAGACTTGGTTTGGAAAAATAAGGAGGTGTGACGGAGTTTAATGAGTGACGATGGCCACTAGTGTTATTTGTTTTACAAAGTATACGATCCTAATTACGAAAGGAAAGAGGGGTATGTAGGAAATACATACATAAACTCAAGACAATGTTTCACGCAACATATATTCGTTTGGCAAAAAATATAGTTAGAAGTACGCGATAATATAACCAGAAAGTTTTGTAAACAGAAAACTAAAATGAGAATTAATTTCTCGCACATGTAGTGGCATGTTTCGTATTCTACTATCGACGTTTTTGTTATAAATCGTATACATGTCGAACGAGGCACGAAGTATACATAACTTCCCCACAGGTTTACCATAAATGTTACGAATTCTGACGTTATTTGCTCAAAATGCGGATAATTAATGTGAGTCGAGGTTTTGCTGAATGGTTTGTGTTTGTATTCCGGTGAAAAACTTTTCGAAACTGGCCTGCATTTTTTGTCATTCGAAACTACTACATGTTTCTTTCTTTTAGATTTTCTAAAATGATATTCAAGGTCGTTCCGAATAGAATGGGTAGTCTTCCACCAAACAAGTCGCTCAGGTGGGAAAAAGTTGTGAAAATCCGACCTCAAAAGGACAAAAAGATGTGCAGCCTGCTTTAACGATTCACATCATCAGGAAAAGCTTTCAGGGCACGCTGGAATCCAGAGCAACGAACTGATGACTGTTATTGTCAGAAACCCTCCTCCCAACTGCCGATATCCTCCAGTTGCCCTCACCTCCGACACAAAATGCAGCCCCCGAAATATGGTCTTCCACGGTAGCAGGAAAAATGGTTCTTATTCCCTTAACGCTTCTTCCTATTAAACCATCAGTCCCGTCCCACTCCACTCCCTAATTTATCTTCCTGCCACAGAATTGAATCTACAAAGCACGTTCAAAAAGTAATTTAACGAGGCCAATGAAAAAATAACGAATCAGGAAAAATTATTCTAATGGAATATGTTTAGTTATATCAATGTAGTATTTCTGGACATAATTTCTCAGTCGATTTAAACATTTGTTCAACCGGCGAATTAGTTTATCTATACCACTAGCATGCAACTTAGCCGCCAGCAAATTGAACTAACTTGGCACATCCTCGATCAGCTCATCGTTGTTGAATCTTTTTCTGGATAAATACTGTTTCAGATAGGGATGTCGATATCAAAGAATTTTTCATATCGATACTATCGATAATTTCATTGCCAATATCGAGATTTTATCGATATATCGATATTGTCTTCATTGGTTTAAAGAAACCGATCAATATCAACAAGTAACTTCGCTAGTCAAAGAGGGTTGGCTGGAAAAGCCAACCCTTTTCTCCCATGTCTATGTGCCTTTACTATTTAAAGTCAGTTTAAAGCTTCAAACTGCGAAGCTGCGGACTGCAGTCGCGCAGCAAAGACGGCTATGAAATGGACGCTATTGAACAAAAGGGAACCAATTAGCAAAATCCGCTTTTTGAGAACACGTGATCCGAAGTTCAAGAGCCATGTAGAAACTATATGACATAGCATTTACTGATAAGCTTTTTTCAACGTGAGTATACATTCTTGAATGAGGGGCCCAATTTTGAAAAATTCTACTTTTACGCTCTTTCCAACGATACTAATAACTCATTTTGTTTACAATTTTTAGTTGGTTCCCTTTTGCTGAATAGCGTCCAAATGTGAATGAAACGGATTCGTGGAGCTCGAAAACGTTCTCTTAATCTTCTGTATTATTTAATTCAACCAATTCTACCAATTCAGGTGGCATCTTACAAAATTGTAATTTTTTATCCGCTAAAGACCTCGGATTATTTATGGCCGAAAAAACAAAGGAAGAATTTTATTTCGATTCAAATAAAGTTCACAGTTTTAACTAGCATAACCAAGATTATCACCAATACTATTGAAACTTGTTAATGGGCATGCACGTTTTGAAAACATTGGAAGTACATTACTTGGCCTTTGTAACTTAGCACTGACATAGACGGACGAAAATAGTATATTACACACCAAGAGTCAAAAGTGAGTGTTTACACGGCGAAGGAAAGTTTGCAAACGAGCATAGCGAGTGAGCAATTCCTGAGTCATGTAGACTCACTTGTGGCTCTTGTTGTGGAAGATATTTTTTATACTACTTGATCAGAAGCGGCAATGTTTTTTAATGACATGGTCTGTATTTTTTTTTAAATCTATCTATCTATTTATTTATTTAAATTATAGACAGTAAATTTTTGTGTGCGTAATTAATTCAAAAATTTAATTTGGTCAGTTAATTACTACAAAGTACAGTATCATAGTCTTGTCTTCAGTTTGTTCACGTGCACAAACAGCATACATAGGTAGTGGCCAGGAAAAACGTAACGATGGTTAGCAATGAAAAGTAACAGCTGTACTATGTTGTGAATATTTGAATGCGTTCCTAAGTCGCTATTTTGTAATTCGCTCCATGGCCGAGTGGTTAGAGACGATCGCTATATTTCAGTCAAATGTTTCAATGGATGCCGGTTTGATTCCCCAATACAGAATTACTGGCCGGTGGCCAGCAATTTTTCTATGTAAAAACGCTTTACATTGAGGGACGTTTACTTTACATGCAGGTTTTGTTAGCACTTGATGCATGAATAGTAGGCGCTTCTTGTCGTCTGTGAAACACCAATGTAAACATTGCCTTTCTGATCAAGTAGTATAAAAAATAATTTATCACAACTTACACAGGGAAAAATCATTTGGGCCAAAAATCTGAAACCGCGTATCAATTTGGCGAGTGTTGGAAAAGGTGTATGGATCACCGTTTTTCACAGACTGAGGACTGTCAGAGTACTCGAGCGAGTAAACCGGTATGGTTAAAAATATTGCGCCATTTGCATTCAAAAGTAAGTGAAGTACATGCTGTACAGTAGTTCTGTCTGCCATCAATATTATAATATAGTATATTACACACCAAGAGTCAAAAGTGAGTGTTTACATGGCGAGGGAAAGTTTGCAAACAAGTGTAGCGAGTGAGCAATTCCCGATTCATGTAAACTTACTTTTGGCTCTCGTTGTGGAAGATATTTTTTATACTATTTGATCAGAAGCGGCAATGTTTTTTGCTGACATGGTCTCAACTTTTTTTTAAATCTATTTATTTATTTAAATTATAGACAGGTGATTTTTGTGTGCGTATTTAATTCAAAAATTTAATTTGCTCAGTTAAATACTACAAAGTATAGTTTTGCAGTCTTGTCTTCAGATTGTTCACGTGCACAAACAGCATACACAGGTAGTGGCCAGCAAAAATGTAAAGACAGTCAACAACAAATGGTAACAGCTGTACTACATTGTGAATATTTAAATGCGTTCTTGAGTCGCTATTTTGTAATTCATCCCATGGCCGAGTGGTGGTTAGAGACAATCGCTACATTTCAGTCAAATGTTTCAATGGACGCGGGTTCGATTCCCCGATACAAAATTACTGGCCAGCAGTTTTTACATGTAAAAACGCTTTACATTGAAGGACGTTTACTTTACATGCAAATTTCATTAGCACTCAATGTATGAATGATAGGCGCTGCTTGTCGTCCGTAAAACATCAACGTAAGCATGGCCTTTCTGATAAAGTAGTATAAAAAAACTTTTTTCAACCAACTGCTCAAAATTTCTCAAATTTTCTTTCCTGAGTAACGATAATGTAGAACTTTCACATAGTGCAAGCAAGTTATTTCTGCATTTTGGTACTTATTCCAGCAGTCTTATATCATCCTTATTCTCGCTGCCGTTTCTCCCTTCAGCTTCTTCACGTTGCCTCGTTGTATACCCTTTACTATGAGTGTTGACTTGAATATTTTGTAGAGTGACTATGACAGCGTGAACTGATGCGTGCGGATGGTGAAATTCTTTATTGAATGAGCTGTGGAATGATTCAGGACCGTTTGTAGTTCGAGGTTAAGAAGTTGGTGCAATATACAAGTCTGTCTGATAGTCTGCATACTTTGTTATAAACACGTCCCCGGCAGGAAAGATAGTGTACAGGTTCGTGCAGATTCAGAGATCGGACCTATACGAGTGGAGAATTTCATCGGAAATATTCAGAAAAACGTCCAGTGTTTTCCAAAGAATTTCGTCGAAAATCTTCGGGAAAATTTTCCAATAATTTTTAAAGAATTTTCGGAAACAACATCATCGAAATGTTTATCCCAGATGAAAATATCAGGAAATCATCGAAATATTTTTTTGAAGAAAACCTTCAAGAATCATCGAAGGTACTTCTCAATGATTTCCGATGAAATCCTTTGAAATAATTGCAGAGTTTTCCTAAAATACCCCACAAATTTCTCCTGAAATCATCGGATAATGTTTTTCAATGATGTCCGATAAAATTCATTGAAAATGATCGGAAATTTACCCTTAATATTTCCGATAAAGTTCGTCGGAAATAATCTTTGAAAATCAAAGGAATCGTCCCAAATAGTTTTCATGAAATTCCTTGTAAATGATCGAAGTTTTTTTCTGAAGATTCTCGGTAGAATTCTTCAAAACTCTTGGTGTTATTCCTCAAGTGCTTTCGACAAAATTCTCCAAAAATTATCGGGAATTTTCTCGAAGAATTTTTATGAAATTTTTCGGAAAACGGTGGAGATTTTTTCTGAAGATTTCCGATACGATTCTTCAGAGATTGTCGAGCATTTTTCCAGGAGCTTTTCGATGGAATTCATCTGAAACCATCGGAGTTTTTCTCCAAGTATTTCCAATAAGATTCTTCGGAAATTATCGGAGTTGTTTTCCGAAAATTTCTGATGCAGTTCTTTAAGAATTATCGGAAGATTTTCGAGGAAATTCTTTGGAAAACACTGGACTTTTTTCTGAATATTTCCGAAGAAATTCTCCTGAAATCATCACATTTTATCTCCAAGATTTCTGATTAACTCCTTAGAAATCATTAGAAAATTTCCCCGAACATTTTTAACGAAAATCCCTGGAAAGCATCAACATTTTTTTAAAGAATATCCTTTCAAAATCATCAGAGATACTTCTCAATGATTCTTGATAAAATTATTTGGAATCACTGGTGATTTTTCCTAAAATTTCTGACAAAATTCGTCTGAAATCATTGCAGATATTTCTCAATGATGCCCGATGAAATTCTTCGAAAATTATCGAAAATTTTTCCTGAATAAGAGAATTTTTTCGAAGATTTCCGATGAAATTCTTCGGAGATTCAGAAAATTTTTCTTGAAAATTCTTGATAAAATTCTTCAAAAGCCATCGAAGTTTCCTCTGAATATTTCCCACCAAATACTTGTAGAAGAGACCACTTGCCTGGCGAAACAATTGAGTCATACTTCGTTCAGTGTGTAATGGGAGTTTTCCTATGGTGGGAAGAAAATAGACTAACCTTGTATGTGCGTGCGTGTGTGTAAAAATTAGCCTCTAGCTCTATTTTACTTTGTCTGTTAGAACTCAGATTCAAGATCAAGAAACAGACAATATTAAGAATATTCTTTCCAATTTTTTATTTTCCCTCCATTTTTTCTTTAGGTTTAAAAAAAAAATTTTGACGTGCAAAAAAAATTGAGAAAATTGTCGGAAAGGAACTCACAGATTGGTCAAAGAGGAGAGGGCTCTGCTCCCCTAATTACAGGGTTGGGCGCATTGGCTCACTGAATGACACACATAAAATCCATCTTCCCCACTCATGTACGTTTTTCACCATGGTGGCCAGTATCGTCCTTTCATCAGTTTTTTTGTTTCTTCTTCTTTTTTGTTATAATTTAAAAAATATGAGAAATACTGGAATAAATAATCGAATCGAAAATACGCTCTTCAAAATTCTCCACAAAATGATACCAAACATAATGCTTTCGACTCAAAGGGGAGCGCCTCAAGGAGCCATCTAGAAAGTTGGTACTCTTCATTTTCATTTTTGTCAAACTATAAATTATTGAAAAATTTGCCTGTTTTTACAACACTCAAATCGTCAAAATAACCGGAAACATTTTTTCAGTGCTAGCTCCTCTCGCGGAATTTGAGAGCCTTAGTTGATAAATTCGTCTCCCCCTCTTAATGATTTGCTCCTGGTTTTTGTTTTCGGGAGTTTAGGAACAAATAAATCGTATTTTATTACCTGCTGGTCCGCTTTTAACATCATACCTATCCCAATACTGTTACCAGATAGAGTCTAGTATCTTTGTAAACATGACACTTATGAAAAAAATGGTAAGACCCATTTTTATGGAGAATTTTATGAGGAATATTTATTGTGGGATAACATTTTTTTAAATAATGCGTTATTTTCCAGAAGAACCCACAAAACAGAATTTTGGTGGGTTGAACTCCCAAATCACGCAAAAGAAGCGGGATGGAAGGGTTTTTCCTAGTGCCGCTGGGATGATGCCCTGCAAGGTCCATCAATAGAATATTTAATAGCAATTTTTTCCCGTTCACCCCTATTTCTAATTTAAAATTCCTGGACTATTTATTTTGTATTCTTTCATTTACTATCTTTGCCTAGAATCTTTGATGCATGTGAAAGTAAACTCATAGTGCGATAATCTTCATATCTGCTTGTTGCTGCTTTTTTAGCGTGCCAATTTTCGGGGTTTAGTTAGATAATCCTTTTGTCGTCTTTTTCGCTGGAAGGAGGGCGTGAGTAAAGGCCCCCCGAAGACGTTTTTCAACAAATGCCACTCTCTTTCTGATGTTGATTTTTCGAACGGCGCCTCATTCCGGAAAAGTGACCGAGTCTACTTTCAAATTATTTTTCCAATTTCACGCTCGCGGAAGAACTGGAGTAGAATTTCTACGGCTCGCATTTTAATTGGTTCACGATGGTAGCACGGAAAGGTATAAGAAAACAGTTCGCTGGTTGAGAGTGTTCGGCGATGAAACGCGATTTTCTGTCGGCCATGTCACCCTCGTAAAGCAGTTTTACACGTTTCTACGGCATAAGGGTGGTTTTCGACGTATACATTCTCAGCGCACACGAATTTGGGTTGTGAAAAGAATAGAGTAACGAATTACAAGCAGATTTCCAGTTACTGCGTGACCAAAAATTCAGTTATTTATAGGCAGAGAGTGCGAGAGAAAGAGATACACGTGTATACAAGGTACATACACTTCATAAATCAAACGCTAAACGAACTCGGGCGACAGAACAATGAAATGCAGAGGGACTAGGTCAGGAAAATGTATCGAATTACATAGGTACCGCATTTTTCTCCAGGTAAAAATGAGCCGCAACCTTCTTTCGAGCAATTTAGGCGATTTGCCGCCAAAAATCCAGATTACGCGGCCAGAAGTTCGAATTCTATTCCAGGGATTTTAAGTCATCGCACATGAAATGCATTCAGCTGTTAACCGACGATGGCATAATCCATTCCAGCATCTCTCATCTTCGAGTCGTTGTTTTCACGGTTACACATCCAGAAACGCTGTTTTCCTTGTTGATGGGACAAGCTGAATCATATCAGTCCACAATCTGGATGTACATATTTTCGATCCTGCGAATGTCGGTGTTTCGTCGGAAACTCGCCGTCTCCGAGACTCATCGTTTTTATGGTTCGAGCCCTCACCCTGTAACTTGTACACACGACAGACGACGCACACTCGATTCGAAAATTTATTTACGAAGGGAAAAAGGAAAACATTTAAAAGCCATAAAACATTGTAATGCGCGCAAATTCGAAAGTTTATTGGCTCTTTTTTCGGAGTGAGTCACGCCGAGTGACTTTGCTCCGGGAAATACACCCTTTCCTTTTTTTCTCTTTTTTTCGCTGCAATAATTTATAAGCCTGAAGACGAGTGAGATGAACACGAAGGGAAAAATTATGGGTGAACTCGGGTACATAGTTTTACGCCACTGAATCTTCTTCTTTACTTCGTCAGTCTCGATTGTGAAACATGGTTGGCTCGCCATCATCATTCCGTGAAATTTCATCGGTGCAAATCCGCATTTTCCGTAAAGAAAACTATTTTTCCTTTGACCGAACGCAGCCACGCCACACATCGGGTGAACAAATTCATTTACCGAAAGGCGTTACGTTGTTTACACTCATAATGTAGTTCTTTTGATCTACGAGGAGTTATTCCAACAGCACGCTGTGACCAAAACTTGAAGTAACGCACTTTCCACTTTCATCATCTACTTTCATGCGACACTCGGAACTGTTCGTTTTGATACTAAAAGTAAAGTTCAGGAGAACCGCAAGAAACTACCAGAAGAAAGTGACCCATTATTTTTTGTATTAGATTGTTAGTAATTTTGTTAGAAGTAGGTTATTAAAGTTCTTAAAATTGTAAAGTATTCCAAAGTCTTCATTACGTTCGATTACGTCATTTCATCTCCGTCCAGAAACTCCTGCCGAGGAGACACACAACGACCTAATCTTAAGTCAAAATCAGATTATGTTTTTGACTTCTTTATTATGTCAGATCATGTCTTCGTTGAAGGGAAACTTTGTTACGCAAGTTCAGAATGAGTAGTTGATGCAGAAAAAAATAAAACGAACGCGAACGCGAAAAGAGGCAACGGAAGTGACGTAGTAACGCTCCACCCACATTTCGTGACATAGAGAACGAAAGAGAGAGAGAGAGAGAGAGCGAGAGCGAGAGAGAGAGCGCCCATGTGAAACCAGATTGATTCTCCACCACACCTCCGTTAACAGTTTTCTGTCAAATAACATTCAGTACACGCACCTACCGGTTGATGTAGCACCTTACATAGTGTGAAAGAAGCTCCTCGTTTGTCGAGTGCCCCGACACGTTACGCATTTTTTATGTCCCACGTGATTAAGACCTACAGCTCCAGCTGAACATCAGTGGCGTAACCAGCTTGCCTAGTGTTCAAAGGGAGTCTGGTCTTGATCAAAGAGGGCGCTAAAATTAGAGAGAAAAAATCACTATTTGACAAAATCGCTGAGCGGAACCCGATCCGCCCTGGATTGAAAGTCAGGAATAGGCAACCAAGATCTCTCCAGCTTTGTCCTCAGTATGTCTGTCTTCACGTTACCTTATTCCTGTAATCAATGGCGGTTTGTCTCAGTGGAAAGCTTTACACGTTCAAAAGTTTGCTGATATTCGGCACCGCATTTTCTACGTTCCCTTCGTTATTTTGTTCATCGATCACTCTCAACGTAAGGAAAAATTTAAACACAAAAACTAAACCAAATTCACAAGAGTGGTAACTAAAAAACTTGATTTTAAATTAGAAACCTATTCAGAACTAATTTTATATGATACGTAGAGGGCAGAGAAGAGCGAACGTCCAGAGATGCTGAAAAGGAAAAGGGATCCTGAAGAAAAGAGGAGAGGAAAGAAAAATGAAAGAAATGAAGACAAGGTTGAAGACAGAAGGGAAGATGGAAAAAACTCCTCAAATCCGGCACTGGTTTAAAAATTCTGAAAGGGGTTCGAAGAATATTCGGAAGTTGTAAACGAATTCTTAAGAATCCTAGTGAGTCTGAGGTAAGACTTGAAAAGTCTTAAAAGGCCGAAGTAAATTTGAAAGAGCCTAAAAGGTCAGAAATGGTTTTAAGGGGTTTTCAGCGATTCTGAAAAAGTCTTGAAGAACCTTGAATAATAAAGAGGGCTGAAAGTATCGTGGAAAAGACTAAAAGCGAATCTTAAAGTTGTAACCAGTTTGAAATCTTCAACATATTTTATGAGTCTCCAAGCGTCTCCAAGAGACATAAACGAATCTTGAAATCTCCTAACGAGTTCTGAACAAGTCCTAATGAGCTTTCTCTCTTTTCATTTGCTCTCACCCGAGCCCTGGAACCCTCCCTTCGAGCATTACCTCAGGGACGTCAGGCTGCCTTAGCCCTCTTCTCTTCTTGCCGGGAATCGGCCTAGGTCATCTGCACTATCTTCCTGTCGAATACCCGTATCACTAGCCCCGTAGTTTATGACGGTGAGTTCAACGAGCACCGGCAGGTAGCGCCTTACCCATTTACAGCTTTCAGATACTGGCGACCGATTACACATTACACACTTCTCGGAAGCCTCTGCTGTAAGTGGTTGTGACTCTGTGTACGTTATCAGAATGCGGTGTTAGAATGTGTAACGAGTTCTTTCTTGCATTACTGATAACGATGCCGGCGTTGGGAATCGAACCCGGTGCCTTCAGGTTATGAAGCCAAGTTCTTACCGCTACGACACAGAGCCACCTCCTAATGAACTTTGGGAAAGGCGTTGATAATTTTGGGAGGGTCTAAAAATTTTCAGAAATTTTAAAGAACCTTACTCAAATTGAGGAATACTCCGAAGAGTCTTGAATGAGTCTAGCAGAGTGCCAGAGAGTCTTTGTCCAGGAAGAGGGTTTTGTTATTTTAAAAGCGTTTTACAGCTGCGGGAGAATCTACAATGGGTCTAGAAGGTCTTAACAAGTTTAAACAGATTTTGAAGAGTCAAAATAAATTTTCAAAGAGCCTGAATGAGTTTTAAAAATGTTTGAACGAGTTTAGTGTCTTGAATACCTATATTTGAAAGCGTATCAGACTAGTTTTAGTGTAAATACATTAAATGTTGAAAGCCTCATAACATGTTTTAAAAAAGTCTGAAAGGGTATAATATGGTCAAAAACGACCCTTAAAGAGTCAAAACCCTCAAAAAGCTTCGAATAAGTTTGCAACCGTTTTTAGTAAGCTTGGAATCATCTTGAACAAATTTGGAACAGCCTTAATCAAATGGACGCTGTTAAGTAAACAGGACTTAAGCAACATATGTTGACAAAATGAGTTATTAGTATCTTTGGAAAGAGCATAAAAAGTAGAATTTTTCAAAACCCCAATATAGAAATGTGTACCCACGTTGAAAAAAGCTTATTAGTAAACGCTATACCTGTAAACCGGTATTATTCATTGACTTTTAATGTTACACTTTCTCAAAAAACAGATTTTGTCGCTTAAGTCCTTTCTGTTAAACAACATCCAAATCTAGAATAGTTTTAAATAAGCGGGAAAATAATTTTAAATCCGTCTGAAACAGCCTTAAACGAGTCTAGAACAGTTTTGAACAAGTTTGAAATAGTTTTGAACCCATTTGGAACAAAAAAAAGTCTAGAGTAGTCTTGAATAAGTCTAAAACAGTATTGAGCAAGTCTAGATGTCTAGAACAGTCTTGAACAAGCCTGGAACCAATACAGTCATGAACAAGGCTGTAGCAGTTTTGGATAAGCTTAAAATAATGTCACTGCAAACAAGTGCAGAACAGTCATGAATAAGTTCCAAATAGTTTTGAACACATTGGTTTACAGTCTAACGAGTTTAGAACAGTATTGAACCCATCTGTGGAACAGTCTTGAATAAGTTTAGTACAGTTTTGAACACGTCTAAAATAATCTCAAATAAGTGTGAAATAGTCTCAAGCCCATCTGGAACAGCCTTGAACAAGTCTGGAGTATTTGTACCTGTCTGGAATAGCCTTGGCAAAGTCTAGAACCATCTTGAATAAGTCTAAAACGGTATGAACAAGTTTAGATGTCTAGAACAGATTGGAACGAGTCTGAAACAACCTTGGACAAGTCTAGGTGTCTAGAATAAGGAACTGCAAGTATACGCACCATAAATGTAAACAAATGATTATGAAGAGGTTGCATGGAAATCGCATGGTTGTATCGCGTAACCAGGGTGTTTGCCACGCGCAGCGCTGTAAGCACCCTATTGCAAACCCATGCAACCTCTTCATTATTGTTTGTTTACATTTATGGTGCGCATACCTGCAGTTCCTTATCTAGAACAGTCTTGAATAAGCCGAAATTAGTATTCAGTAAGTCTAGATAATGTCTAACATAGTCTTAAATAAGGCAAGAACCCTTTTAAATAAGTCTGGAATAGTTCTGAAGCAGCCTTGAACAAGCATAGAATAGTCTTGAATACATCTAAAATAATTTTGCGTAAGTCTGTATGTCTAAAATAGTCTTGAATAAGTCAAGAACAGTTTTGAACAGTCTGGAATAGTTCTGAACTCGTCTGAAATAGCTTGGAACATGTCTGAAGTAATTCTAAACCTGTCTGGAATCACCCTGAATAAGCAGGCGCGTAACCAAGGAGGGGCCAGGGGGGCCAGGCCCCCTAAAAAATCTTGGCCCCCCGTGGCCCCCCGCTGAATTTGAAAATTTTGTAAAATTTATAGTATTAGATTAAATAAAGCGAAAGTTTTTAAAACTGGGAACCCCTTCAAAAATTCGTGGCCCTTTCTGCCCCCCCCCGTTAAAAATCCTAGTTACGCCGCTGTGAATAAGTCTAAAATAGCATTGAATGAGTCTAGATGTCTTTAACAATCTTAAATAAGTCTAGATATCTAAACAGATTTGAACTATCAGTACGACTACAGACTTCTTCAGAACTATTTCAGACCTGTTCAAGACTTGTAGATGTTTAAATCAGTTTAGTAGTATTTTCGACTTGTTCATGATAGTTCCAGACACGTTTAAGATCGTTCTTGACATAAAAATGGTTCCGTAGTGTTTTAAACTTATTCAAGACTGTTTTAGATTTATTTATGACTGTTTCACTATGTTCAAGACTTTTCTAGATATATAAGAATTGTTCAGTAGCGTTGTAGGCTTATTCAAGACTGTTTTAGACTTGTTTTGTGACTGTTCCAGACTTGTTCAATACAATTCCAACCTGTTTAGGTTTTTTTTTTTTTTTTTAGATTTATTCAATACTGTTTTGAACTTGTTCTAGATCGTTTTAGACTTGAACAAATCTGAAGGAGCGTTAAACGAATTTTGAAGAACCTGAGCCTGAATCAGCCTTGCGCAAGTGTGGAAGAGTCTTGAAAAGTTGCAAACTAGCTCGAGAAAGTTTCAACAAGATTGAAATTGTCAGCGAGTCGTCGTAATGCATTCTGGATTTACCTGAGGAACGAATAGAGGAAATCTGATTGTCTTTTTGTTTTCACCATCTAGCCAAAATCCGAAAGAGCTTTTTTCAGCTGTCTTCCTCGATTTCTCTTGTATCTGTGCGTATTTAGAAACCTCTGCTCCCTGTCATTCGCGGGGGAAAAGCTTCAGGATCCCAGACAAAAGACAAATGGCCCGACAGTAGGTGAATTCCTTAGTGCTGGAGCAAGGTGAGAGGTGGGATCTCAAATTGGTTAGACGGCAGCGCCTTCTAGTATTTATGGTTCATATCTATAGCTCGCCAGCTGAGTGGTAAAATTCACTGGTTTGATACCGGGTACGTGAACTTGACCATCAAGACAACGAGGTAAAATCCACCTGCGATCTATAAACTACACGCTAATCTTACGTATCATCTTCTTTTTCTATATTTCCAGATTCGTTTGTAAACAGCCAAGAATGGACGTTGTCGCGATCGGTACCCGACCTTCGGATCGGTATCGTGGGTTCCCTGTCGTCTGGGAAATCGGCGCTGGTGCATCGCTATCTGACCGGTTCCTATATGCAGGAGGAGTCACCGGAAGGTGGTCGTTTCAAGAAGGAAGTCGTTATAGACGGACAAAGTCATCTTTTACTTATCAGAGATGAAGGCGGATTACCGGAGTTACAGGTACGTGCAAGGAAACTCGATCCGTCGTCGTGTTGAAAATGTATACGATGTACTTTTATTCCATTCTTTATACCGATGTAATGGCGCATAAAGATTTCAGCGGAGAAGGCAAGTGATGTGCAGTTGATTTAATGCTCGAAGTTTTGAAAATACTTTGATGAGGAGATTCGGAGGACTCGTTGAGTAGTCTTATGAATACCCGTGAGTTGTGCATCTGAGGGTGCTGGTGAGTGGAAAGCAGGTGGAATAATGATTTCGGATATTTTAGACCTTCAACTGTTACTGACTGGAATTGAGATACCAGATCAGTTCTTGGCTTCACTTCGACGGGATTGAGAGTCGTTCACCAGTTCTGAAGTTCGGTCATTGGTATACCAGATGCCCTTACTTTCAAATTCAGTTATAACTTATTGTTGTTATCTCAAATATAAAACGATCTCCTTCAGGCGCCGTATCCGATGTCGGACGTTGTGGGTTGCAGTTTCTGACACGCGACTCTTCTGGGCGGGTTAATCGAAGTAATTTGCCGTGTCTTTCCCAAAGTTGTGTTGCGTGAGAGGTTTCCTTCTCTCTGCCGTAGAGTGTGCAGCCGTAGTTTGCTTACTAACTACATGTTTCACGACACTGAGTAAACTGTGCACGACTTGCGCGCGCGCGCACACACACACACACACACACACACACACAGTATCAATCTTTTTGATCTGGTAGTAACACGGCCTGCGATTGTAATGCCTTGTCCGTGTGAATTGGCGAGGGTTACAGAATGCGCTATGTTTCTAGTGTTTGCAGGATGTTATTAGGGTTATTCGAATATTACTAGCTTTCCAGGTTGGTGGGACTCGAACTCGAGACGCAAAGATTGCAAAGCGAGTACATAGCGACCTTGTAAAAAAAAGTAATCTCATCTTTTTTCTGAGTGCGAAGTCAAATCGACGCGGGTTGAATGGGGTCTTCCAGTGGGAAGGTCTAGTTTCTCTTTGGACGAAGACGGGTTCTCTCTCCCAAAAGAAGAGCTAGAGTGTACCACCGGCCTTGAAATCTTGAACGAAAACGTGTCGAACGGAGTGTCGAAGTAAAAGTTTCTTAAGTCGCTGATTTCGACTTTAGCATCTAGTTTTTGATTTGGCTCCTCCGAAATGGTGCTAAAAATCCAAATTTCGGATCCAAAGTGAGAAACATTTACTTGGCTTGGAAAATTAAACGAAGCATCGAAACGAAAAATTTTTGTCGGCTGATATCGAATATCGCATCAAATGTTTGATTCGGCTCCGATTTGGGCTCAATCTAACTTTTGGATCAAAAATGAGAAAAATTTAAACAACTGGAAAACGCGAACAAGGTACTGAAATAGAGATTTTCTAGATCGTCGATTTTGAAAATTAAATCTGATTATTGATGGTGTTCCAGCTAAGTATACCTAACCGCTAGGACGTGACAGTACTCAATGAGAGGAACCGGAAACGTTATTCACATGTATGGCCTATATTGAAGGGGCTGCGAGTCTTCGAAGTTTGAAAAATAGCTAGCTCTCATTGCGCGTATGAGCACTAATTTTAATTGAGTTGTTTTTCTCTTTTTGTTAGATAATCAATGGGTAGAATATCGAAACTATAACAAGGATTTACCGAATTGAATTACCTACGTTTGATATTGAAAGGATTACACCAATGTTAGAATTTTTATCATAAAATTTAATATGATTTTTGATGTGCCCAACTTTCAGTTTTGTAGCCGTTTAGTTTCGCGATCGGTAACTGATAGAATTAATAACTTTTGTTTCATATTCAGCACTGCTGTTTGGTTTAAAAAGTCGCTAATAAGATGACACTGTTTAATTTTAATTCCAAAATTCGGTAAATTTCATAAGATTTTGCAAAATTAAAAAATTTTTGAATGAAAATTTACGGAGAAAAATGTCATTTTTCATCAAATGTAGCTATGAGTCGGCTGCTACTGCGAAAGAGAAACAAAATTACTACCAATGCCCACTGCCTATCTCAAAAATTGAAGGAGCTACAGAAATTAGTAATAGTTGCACATTGACAATCTCCTCAAATCTTATGATTAGAATTATATAACTGGTTGAGCCTCTATAATATCCGAGGTGAGCAATTTGGTTAAGTGTATTTATTATACCTCTTCAATGAATTAGTCATTTAAAATAAGTAGTCAGAATCGCAATGAAAATTCGATATTTTTAAATTTTTTAGAGACCTATAGCTCCTTTAATTTTGCCTATGTATCATAAAGGTCCATGACGTTCTTTATTCCTTAAGCAAAGTTGTATCAATCGTACCGAAGAGTTTGTTCTGGGGGAGGACAAAAATTGTGAAATTTCCAACTGATTCAACTCGAAATTCCCAAGCATCAAAATTCTTTTGTTGGCTTAAAAAAGAAAAACCTCTTGAATTGTTGCCTTTCTCCAACTTTTGATCCATCTACTGCAAATTCCCTACTCCGAATCTTCCGTACCCCCTTATTTCCGTACCTGACTAAAATGGTAAATTTTCCCAACTGCTGGTGAAAAATTCCTTGGGGTGGGGGGTCGTTGCCCCCTTGCAGTGCGTCTCTAACTGAAAATGAAATTAAAATTACTTCCAGTGCACCACATATCTCTATTCTATAAAGACGTCTATTCCAAACCGGGGTAAGTTCAAAAAATGAGTTAGCAACGAATTCTGGTGGTAGAAGTGACTTCACAAGTGTACTACGACAGACTGTCGAAATCTCGTTCGGAACACCTCCATCCAGGACATCTAAAACTCGATGTTTTTCTTGGCCAATTCCAAAACGGGGTTAGTCCATAAAGCTTATATCATTTTACTGTTTAGCGACAAGTTTAACTTTTGAATTTTGATTTTATGGTAGTTTTACCTTTAGTTGCGTGAATTTCGAGTAAACCTTGTTGATTTTGATACTCGGAGTATGGAATTGTGGTGGGGGATAAATAGAGGTACATACACAATTACACATTATTATTTGTGAGTCTCTAAAGTAACGCAAAGCTCGTCGATAAAGCTAGCTCGTTTTTCGAACATTGAATAGCCGGAAATTGTATCATAAAAACTGAATAACAACGATATTGTAATTTGATTCCTGTTCCAGAGCGGGGTTAGTCCAAAAGTTGTAAACTTCGCGCCCAGATAGCACCACTAAGCAGTATTTTAACGAAGCGTTACTTCGGTAACATTACCACGAATCCACTCCTCTACAACACTAGCTACCGTGCGCTGCTATTATCCCTTCACTCACGATTTGACTACGTTTTTTTCGATTTCCCCCAAAAAAGTTTTTTGGACTTACCACGGTTTGGAATTGACGTCGTCTATATTTAAAAGCAATGAAAATGACAAAAATTTACAAAGCTATCATGTTACAGGATCTCCTTCCACACCTTATTTGCAGTTTTATAGCTTCCAGGTTGTACTTGGATTTTTGAATTATTAAACGAAGTTGTCCGCGACAGAGCTACGTATAATTGTCCATGATGAAGACATACTCGGGTAGATATATCCCAACCTTCTCCAGCGTCTGACCCTGGGCCTTGTTGATCGTCATACAAGAGGCTAACTTTATTGGAAATTGTCTCCTTTTGAATGAAAAAGGCAAGGTGGAATCCCTTGGCGACAGGTCCACTCTTGGGAGTTATATCCTTCGACCGCACTCCACCCCAGTTATTATTTCCAGATCCAGTGCATTCGTGTACATGTTTCTCACAATTAGTCGTGTCCCATTCAGCAGACCAAGTGCCACATTTATATTACGTAGCAACATAGCAATCGCACCAACTTTCAAGTGTAATTTATTTGGTGGTAAACCTGTTAACTCCAGACTATTCAGAAATTTAACGGGGAATTGCACGATTTTGCTGTCATTTTCACTGATCAGTCTATTCACGCTTGTGTAGGTTTTGGCTTCTCCAGGAATCAAGTTCAAAATCTTGTCGTTGATCTTCTGACAATGATCATTCTTTGGTGTCAGAATTGCAACATTAGAAAATTTCAGGACATCCTCTGGAGTGTCAAACTTTTCACCATAGACATCTCTTATAATATCCTGAGAAATTATGCTTGCAGGTAATTCTATAATGCCGTGTTCTTAGACTAAGATGAACTTTGTAGCTGGAGTAGTTTGTGAGTAATGGACAAATGAGTGGAAGAAATGCGTGTCAGTAGTGAGGTTGAGTTGGTTGTTACCTCATAACTCTCCTCAGACTGAGCGGATTTGAGTGATCAAATAGCATATGAAAGAGGTTGCTTCACTGAGTGTTCTTAGACTAAGATGAACTTTGTAGGTGAAGTAGTTCGTGAGTAATGGACAAATGAGTGGAAGAAATGCGTGTGAGTAGTGAGGATGAGTTGGTTTTTACCTCATAACTCTCCTCAGACAGAGCGGATTTGAGTGATCAAATAGCATATGAAAGAGGTTGCTTCGCTGAGTGTTCTTAGACTAAGATGAACTTTGTAGGTGAAGTAGTTTGTGAGTAATGGGCAAATGAGTGGAAGAAATGCGTGTGGGTAGTGAAGTTGAGTCGGTTGTTACCTCATAACTCTCCTCAGACTGAACGGATTTGAGTGATCAAATAGCATATGGAAGAGGTTGCTTCACTGAGTGTTCTTAGACTAAGATGAACTTTGTAGGTGAAGTAGTTTGTGAGTAAAGGACAAATGAGTGGAAGAAATGCGTGTGAGTAGTGAAGTTGAATCGGTTGTTACCGCATAACTCTCCTCAAACTGAACGGATTTGAGTGATCAAAATAGATTCATAAGGAGCTTGATTCACCGAGTGTTTTAAGACCTTAACCAGCATTGTGCGATAATTAGGGCCTGAGATATAGATGTTGAACTTCAAAGAACCCAGTTTTTCAAACATATTTTAAATATATAGAAGATAATTACCACCTGTCACCTATCGCGAAAATGAACAGCTACAAAACTGAAAGTTGTGCATTTCGAAAATTGTATTAAAATGATGACAAAAATTCTAAAACTGGTGTACATCTGGGATCGTAAGTCACAGACAGACGTGGAATAGTGGATTCAGGGGTAATTTCCTTCCTCTTCACCTTCAGTGCTCGGTTCCCTACAAAACCTGAAATGCTACGTTTCCTCCCATAAGGCCTGTGTAGGTGGGCAACAGTAAAAAGTTATTTTGAACTCCCCTTTACGTCGCTCCTATCACGCGTAGGAAAAAATGTCATAGGACCATTTCTGTGGTATTTTTCATGCAGATTCATGTCTCGTTGTAATTGTATTCCTATCCTCCACCTTTCTCGGAAGAATTCGGGAAAACTGAAAATTGTGAGACTTTTTGCCTCTTGAGGGCCGAAGCACACAGGCTCGGATGGGGAACGTCCTGTGATTCAAGGGGGGACCGTTACGATCACATTTATGAAAAAATTCTCTGATGCCAATTTGTTCCAAGTCTAATTCGACTGGATTACCGTGAAATGCACTCCTATCGAAGAATTCTGGTACCGGGCCTGGTCCCAGTGGTGCCATTATTTTCGCCGTGTATTTATGTTACATCGAAAAATTCAGCTCAGTCTAGTTTATTAATACACGTTATCTGATCGCATTATTCGCGTTAACCTGTACCGACGATATCCATCATACACTCGTAATCAAAAAGCTCGCGTGTGACGTGTACGAGTAACGAGTACATTTCCAGTGTCAATACTTAAATGTGGATTCGAGTCTCCCCTTGGCTCGGTTTCTGCGTACGTACGACGTTTCGAAATTAAAATAACCCTACCTCGCTCCGAATCGGCGCCAATTAGTCGATGTTTCCTTTCCGATTACTTTCCCTCGTTCTCGGTTTTCCCCCATTTCGGTGCACCCCAAGTGCAATAAGTGTCCTCGCGAACGTTTCCACTTCCACCTTTCGTACTTATTTCATGTGGCGTCTACCTGTCGACCAGACAACGGCGGCGTTTGCTGTTCAATTTACAGAAAAGCGAAAAGGGTTTCTCGGTTGTCGCGGGGCAGAGGGTGCGGGTAGTTTGTGGAAAACTTATGTCGCGCCCGGCGTACAAATAGGAAGTATTAATTTTCTTGATAGGTCAGTTGAAACAGAAGTTCAGGTGAAATTTTCAAATGGCAAGTTTATTTTGGCAATCAAGCTGTTGAAAGTCGCTTTGAGAGGACACGCGAACCGCCTTTTTGTTTTTCAATGACAGATTGAAGGTCGTTCACTTCGACGAAAAAGATTTCAGTCCGTAAGGATTCAATTCAGAATTCTGCGTAGTTATAATTTCTTGAGATTTTTTCTTTCATCTACCCTACAAAGGACAGAAGTGAAGGGTTCGAAATCAGCCTTCATAATTGACGATGTGGCGTAGAAACAAATGCCACGTGGGAAGAAGTAGATTTCCGGATACTTTCTGGTGGCCCCTTGCGAACCGAAGAAGGGCCCCGGGGCGTAGAAATGGGAAAAGGAAGTATCAGTGCCCTCGTATTAGCAGTTTAGAAAATCGGTTGTTGTTGTTCGTCGCTTATACTTACATACAGGTCAGTAGCGCTGAGAAATCTCTCCCTCCACTCAATGACATTTGAAAAGTCGGCACCGGTAAATTCCAGCAGCCGGTAAAAATGAAATTGTGGAGACTATTTTTTTTTCTCTTTTTTCTTTTTTACTAGAACTGTACGAGTACTTCGAATCGGCATGAGTGCCGTGAAATTTCGACTATTAGTACCTTTTTCGCGCCTATGAGGAAGAACTGACAAATTCAATACAGATTAACGGGTTCATATATATTTTATAGCGATTTTTGTAAATCTATGTTCGGACTGTAGGTTTGCTTTCCATCAATACTTTGAAAAAAATTAACCCCTTCCTCCCAAAAACCGTTGTTCTTACGCCCTTGATAGCAACTACTACTTGGACCCGCTTTCCTACAGTAGTACCGCATAATATATGGGGTGTCTCTTTTACAATGACCCCCACTTCCACCTGGTAAGTAAGCAACCTACATAGACAATGTGTAGATATGCTTGCATACCCTTACTTTTGAAGAGGTTGAGTTATGGTCAAATTTCGAAAAGTTTTTTGTCTTTGAATTTCTTTTTTCTTCTCACGACTGGAGACAAAAAAATGGTACCAGTAGGTAATAGTAGAGGGCAGTTGCGGTAACCACAGAAGAAAAATGGTTGGAATCGGTTCCACAGGGTGTTCGTAAATTTTTAGCACAGATTATATCTGGAAATTCTGTAGGGTGTGCCAATTCACAATTTCTTCCTTCTGTAGTCCAGAGCGCTTCCGGTGGTTATGCCATCTTCAACCCTCCCTAATTGGACAGACTACACAACCACAGACAACCAACAGGAACACGCACCAATGGGTTTACCATAAGGATATGGTACTATACTTTACTAGAAATATAGAACAAACAAAATGAAATGTTCGGGAACTCCGCTGAAGGTAGCATAACAGCCGAAAGCGCTCTGGACTACAGAAGGAAGAAAGTGTGAATTGGCACACCCTATGTACAGAATTTACCAAATTCACTCACATTCCAAAATGGACATGTCAGAAAATATTCACATTTTTTCAATTTCCCGCGAAACTTGCCCTGTTAAGCTACTCAGGATTTTCCAAACCTCTGGATAGGATGTTCTAGTCCAGTTCCATGGCCTCCGCGTTCACCTGACATAACGCCATGTGATTTTTTTTGTATGGGGTGAAATGAAGAGAATAGTGTACCGTAGTGGAAGACCTCAGTCGAGGAGCGAATTATTGACGCGGATACAGGAAGGAATAAAACAAATAGGAGAAAATACCGATGCGCTGGAAGCGTCTACTATTTCAGTAATTCGACGGACCAAAGTATGTTTGAAACGTAATGGAGACAGGTTTGAACAATTTTAGTAACATAGTTATTCTGATAACGTTTAAAATATCCCTCAAAAACAATTAGGTACTTCTTAAAATTTTGATTTAAAATTTTTTGACCCATAAAGCTAGTGAGATATTAGGGTGGGGAGGAAGGTGCAAAAAGAATTTATTGCTAATTAAAATTTAGTATCTTGAAAAAGCAAGTCTTATGGGCAATAAAAAAATATGTATCAGTAATTTTGTGCTAAGTGGAATTTATTTTATGAAAATCATGTTCAACTACTTTCCGTGATCCTTAATCTTTTTCTATGTGGTTACCACAATGTCATCTTGCACATCCTTCTCATCGGTATGCGCCACAGTTCGGGAAATATGGCCAGAATGTGACCAAACCCGAATTTAGCGACCGTTGAAACCCATTATTGGATACCTATATTAAACTTTACAAAATACTAGAACCCCCTCCCCTCATTGCAACGGTCTCAATTTCAAATATGTGGTAAATATATGAAAGGAGGGAGGTGAATAAGCCCCATGAACGATATAATTTTGTGAAGTGGTCAAGTAGCTAAAGAATATGATCATTATCTTCATAAGGCGTGTGCATGTGTTAAAAAGTAGTAATTCTTAATGGGGATATCTTGAACTTCATTTTGAGCAGTTCTAATCCAGATACACCAAAATTGTTGATGATCTTTTTTTATGAGAAATTTAATATATGTACAATCTATAGCAAATAAAAAAACAGTAGCTTAAGAGGGCAAATTTCACGGGAAATTGAAAAAATGTAAAAACTTCTGATATAATCTCTCCCTATACTAAAAAAGTAAAATCCGCCGCCGCCTCCGGGAGAAAAAAAACACTGCGGGTTGCCTACCCTGCCTCTTAATGGCTCATTTCTCTAGGGGTAGCCTACTCTTGGGAGGGGTTCATTATGGAGGAGGGAGCTTAGTAAAATCCGCCGCCGCCACCGCCTCCAGGAGAAAAAAAAACACTGCGGGTTGCCTATCCTGCCCCTTAATTGCTTATTTCTGTAGGGATAGCCTACCCTTGGGAGGGGGTTCATGGTGGAGGAGAGAGCTTGGGGGTGGAAGGTTGCGGTGAAGGACGAGGAGGATTTATGGTGGGGGAGGGCTCTCTATACACTAAACAGTAAAAGCCCTACCCTCCTTCCCCGCCGTGGGGATAAATTCCTGGTGGCCTCCCCTGTACCTTAATCTCACGTTTCACCAGAGGTACCCTACCCCGGGGGGGGCTTCTCGGTGAAGGTGGGAGCTCCTGGAAAGGGAGGACGGCCAAGGTGAAGAAGGACGTCGCGGTGGGTGAGGAGGAGCATGGTGGGGAAAGTGACTGTGATGGAGGACAGCTGTGGTGGGGATTGGCAGAGGGTAGTCCGCCCCAGGGGGTCCTTAGTGGAGGAGAGAGCTCCTGGATGGTGTAGCGCCGTGTTGTTTTCATATAATTTCCATGGAAATTTTTCTATGTAGGGTAAGATACCACTTATGTTATTATGACGTCCAGGGTCGTATATTTACATAATAGGTAACGTAGGTACGTGCCTAGGGCGCTAGATTATGAGGGATACTGCAGACCGGCACGAGCGAAGCGAGTGACGGTTGCAGCGATGGGATTTTACGTGTAAAGTGTCTATTATACATTTTCGATGTAAAATGGGTAAAATATACATAGAATGCGTAAAATGTGTAAAATGCGAAGAATAGGCGTAAAATGAATAAAATGATGTAGAACCAAAACCAAAAAGCCAAAAAAATCAATTTTTTGAAAGTTGAATTTTTTTGGCTTTTTGGTTCGAGTTTGAGTTACATAGCATTTTACTCATTTTACGCATATTCTACACATTCTAGCTATTCTACACCATTCATTTTACATGTAGAATGCTGGTGTATTTGACGTCATGTATTCTATGGCACGACGCTGGACGGTGGGGGTTGGGCCGTGAAGCGGCCAGGGGGCAAAGCCTCCTGGTTTGTACTAAAGTTAGTTTTATGAACACCCTGTTGAACCGATTCCGACAATTTTTTTCTGTGGTTACCACATCTGCACTCTACTACTACCTACTGGTACCGTTTTTCTGTCTATCTCCAGTCGTGGGAAGAAGAAAAAAATTCAATGATAGAAAACCTTTCAAAATTTGATCATAACTCAGTCCCTTCAAAAGTAAGAGTATGAAAAAATATCCACAGAAAGTCGAGGTAGATTGCCTGCGTACTAGGTGGAAGGAGATCATTGCAAAAGAGACACCCTGTATGTTCAACTTTGATGATTTTTTTAGGAGAAGGGTAGAGGGGCAAATGCCTTTCCGGTAATGTTTCTACTAAATACGATTTCTTCCGTATTAGATAGAAAACATTTCTAGTCAGAGATGAAGACAGTTTGAATAAATGATTGTAAAGGACTTGAATGGAGAAAACTTAGAAGAGTGGTTGAAATAGAAAGTGGTACGTAATATTATTTATAGTTCCCCTCTTATCCTCCTCCGCATTCAGTATCAGTGATATTAATATTTAGGAAGCCGTGAGTTTGTTCATATCAGAAATTTTTTAATGTTCCACAGCGTCGTGTTTGGTCGAGTTTAATCAGATGGAAATTCGCTCGTTTTTGGTGGATGTTTTTACTCACACTTAATTTAGTTTACTTTTCATCAGATTTACTCATTCTACCCATTCCTGGCCATTTAAGCCCGTTCATAGTCGGTTTTGATTAGAGTTGGTAGTGTGCAGTCTATTTGGTACATATGTATTTTTCGAAATCAATCCATGCTAGCTATTATTGTTTGGGCAATTTCGGGTCTTGTGATGTCACACTCGCTAGCCCACAGTGTTGCCCTTTCCACATTAGTCTTTCAAAAATGAAAATGTGTCTATATTCAGTCCATTGTATGGTACTTCAGCAGTACGTGCATCCGTCTTCACCGCCACATCAGTTATCATCAAGGACTTAATTACTTCCAGTTCAGTTTCGCTATCGCCAATTTTTTCGGCGGTTTTAAGTGGGTTGACGGCCGGCCTAACGAATCAAACTCCAATTCGACCAATTAACGTTACGAAATTCCCGTGTAAATTCATCATGTCATGTATGTTTCTTTGTTGCAGTTCACGATGTGGGTGGACGCGGTCATATTTGTGTTCAGTTTGGAGAACGAAAACAGCTTCAATTCCATTTACAGCTACTACACGAAACTGTCTCACTATCGAAATTCAACGGACAAGGATATACCCATAATACTCGTCGGCACCCAAGGTACGCGATGCCTCTCCATTTTATGAATCGAGATTGCGCCCCGGCAACTTCGAAGCGTTTCCGCGGGCTCTCGAAATTTCGTTTTTCTTTTTACTTCATAATGCCATTCGAAATCGTGAGTTATTCGGTCTCTGTAAAGTGAAAATGAGAGAGAGAGAGAGAGAGAGAGAGAGAAAGTTGAAGACGTGTAAACCCGTGCACGGGGTAACGAAGAATAACTACAACATGAAACCCTAACGGGAGAGCTACTTAATGGTGGTGCGTTCTTCGCGTGTAAAAAATTACGAAGGGAAACATCCTTTTGAATGTGAAAAAGAAGAGTGAGAGCCTACGAGACCCGTACACCGTTAAGGGGTCGGATTTTCGAGACGATAATTTCAGCGACGAAAAGTAATTTTAATTATAAAAAAATCGATTGCCCATAGCCGGCGAAGAGAGCGAAAACAATTTAAATTCATGTCCCGAACGGCGAGGAGCAGAGCTTACATGAAAGAATTATTCAACTTTCACGCTCACGCACCCCTGCAAGAGGGGAAGATGAATAAGAACATGTGGCGAGTAAACTTTTCTCCAAGTGTCGTGAAATAACTTGTAATGTGGTGGGCTGATTCGGGTGGAGACGCCGTCGTTTCAAAAATCTGTCGCTGGAATGACTTCATACTCTCGCCAATGAAACAGGGCGCGGAGATGGAGGAACGCGTGCTATGTATCGAAATATGCGCTCCAGTGTCAATCTTCTCGAGATTTATTGGAACTGTGAATGTAGAAGCAAAGTTCGCTGCAAGTTTTTACGCTATACTGGGTATAGGGTGTCACTCCGATGTTCGAATTGGACCTTATTTCGAAAATATCTGTTGCAGTTTACTAAATTACTATTATTAGAAACTACAACCAATAATTATCTTGAATCATGTCGGTATGAGAGCCGCGGTCACTGGCACGATTCACTTGCACAATTGAATGCCGTACTCCATTATTTCTTTTCCATCTGCATCGGCTGATTCAGAAGTACAAAATTTTCTGCTTCGATTCTGTTCGCCGGTGGTAAATTTTCGTGTTCCGGTCCAAATCTGTTTGGTGCATGTATCGTACATGCCCTTCTGACGTAATCGGAAACAAACATAGCAATATGTGTTGAAATGTTACATAAAGGTTCAAGGCGAGTACTTGTTATTCCTTCGAAATTAAAACGCATTCCGAATATTCTCGTTGCATGGAGAATTATTCGATGTATGTTCGCTGTGGAAAAGAGAAAAACTCGTTTATGGAATGAGAAATAAGTAGATGATCTTTACCAATTACTTCCTTGTACAGGTGTTACCATTTAGCACATTATCATGTTCGTATATTTTGTCTTGTTTAGTATCCAGAAATTAGCATTCCTCGATTCACGCGTACAATGTTTCCCGAATGTACTCTCAATTGTCGTAGTCTATCTAATGGCATTCTAATATCTTGATGACCCTAGCCATTAGTACTGGTGATTTAAAATAACCGTGCCGAGTTCGGAAGATTTTTAATTATATGTGTCTTCGTATGACACCATTATTGACTTTTACTTCATCGGGTTACTTTTCTTGAAAACCGCTCTGAAGTGTAAAATCATTTTTGAGAATCCTCAATCGATATTTCCGAGTAAACGAGAGTATATTTTGATATACGAGTCTCGTATTTGACATTTATACAGCTGTTGTTGAGAGATTTTTATTGGACAACCGAGTTTTGTGAATTAAGACTACTCGATAGCTCGCGACTGTGGAGTTCCCTTTTCACTTGTCAGTAAAATGTCGGATTCGTTCGCAATTTCCAACCGGCGTACGTCATGTTGATATTGTTGACGCTTGGTCCACCAAAGCCAAACAAATCGTGTCTCATTCTTGAACTTTGGTATACACTACTTCTGACGAATAAACACACGGTATCTACCGGGCTCCCAAGTCCCCCATTTTGATGGAACTCCATCGAAGATGTTGAAACAGAACATTTCTTCAAAATATAAGTGCAAAAACTAAGTTATTGGGGAAAGAAGATAAAGTCTCACTGACCCCTAAATTCCCAATATCTGTGGTGACCATCGCAAAGTGCGTTACACCACTTTTCTTGGAAAATGTTTTTCATCGCTATCTAACGGAGAATCGTGGTGTGCATCAACTGACAAAACTCAAATTCTCAGAAATATAATGATTTTTGTGTCATTTGAAAACTAAAAGAGTGTAACTCCATTTAAAATTAGCCAAGTTAGTCACCCTGAAGAAAGTGAAATGCGTATCTTCATTCTCCAGTCACAAGCATCATTTTATAAAAATGCAGATGATCAATGCATAAGTACAAAAAACTTTCTTAACGAAAGCTTTTTACTGTAATTTTATTATAAGTAGTATACGCGTCACTTCATACCGCTTGTGGTCCTAATTTCAGTAGTCTTTATATTCGGGGAAGCATTATAGCACTCTCAATGGACATTTTCCCTAATACATATACCAAACAACGAGTATTCTTGACCACTGTAAACGAATCAAATTTCACTTGAAATGGTGGAAAATACTCGTTGTTTGATCTATTTGGGAAAATGTCTATTGAGTGTGCTATAATGCCTCCTTGAGTACAAGGACTACTACGAGGGCTGTCCAGTAAATAATGGTGGTAAGGTGGGACGTATGGCGATGCACGCGTGCCAAAGTGTCCCCTATGACATCGCACCCCCAGCACCGGAAACTACCCTTTTGGATATCGCATCAGTGCCAAGGGGATATCCAGTAAATAATGAAATAAATGCTATA
Organism: Acanthococcus lagerstroemiae; assembly: GCA_031841125.1. NCBI lineage: Eukaryota > Metazoa > Arthropoda > Insecta > Hemiptera > Eriococcidae > Acanthococcus > Acanthococcus lagerstroemiae. The sequence goes on from CM063114.1 coordinate 29,136,847, forward strand.
AATTGATAAATAATTTATTCATAGTCTGTATCAACATATTTCTTTTCAAAGTAACTACTATTATATGCTGCATACTATTTCCATTATTTGATTCACTTTTGAAATACTAAATCCAGCTGCTTCCTCCCTTTGATAGGGCTTTACTGCACGCCTTGGGAGCTTTCATAAGGTTCATATATCCGTTTAGTACTTAATCTCTTCCATGGTTTTTTACCTCCAGAAGAAACTAAAATCACTGGGGGCCAGGTCCAGGTTATATAATGGGTGGGGAAAAAGGTAAGTGCAGGGAATTACACCATCACCCAAAATCTCTAGGAAAAAAAGGTAGGTGATGCTAGTTACCTATCATAGTCAATGCCGGTATCAAAGTAGACATCAAAAAGCCAAAAACATTTCCGATCCGTACAATTTCTTAATCTGTGGAAAGATTTTAGTAAAAATGTGAAGCCAATAAAAGTACCGATATAATTTTTCACGAATCTTTTAAAAATTATTATAATTCTACATTTGCAGATAAAAATCAAAGAAGTATTGTTTTCTATCGTAAATTTTACTGGAATTTCAAATTTGTAATTACTTTTTGAATATCTCATCGAGTAAGTACTGAAATTTTGAGAAATATGCAAAAGTGTCGATATTAATAATTCCACTACTTCGAAGCAGTATACTGAAATTGTTCAATGTTTTCATTTTTTCGGAAATGTTATCATTCTGGATGTTTAATTAAGTTCTTATCCTATAATCATGTCGCCTCCACATCAAAATACATGGTCCCCAAAAGATTTGAATGATGCGTTATGCAATGTCAACGAGTTAAACGAATTATTTTTCAGGTAGTGTAATTACCTGCACATGTTGGTAAATACACCACATGGACAATATTTTTTCAAAGGGCTGGGGTATGGAGGGGAATAGGACTAAGGAATTGAAATTTTAGTGAGAAGTGGGTAAATGGTTAATGTTTAAGAGGAGGTATTTACATTTTTTGTCAGACCCTTAGTTGCTCCCCCCCCCCGGCGCCTCTAAACTGTAAAGTAGTGTAATTACCTGCACTTACCTTAGTTTCAATGTTTCTTTCCTTCAAATATTTGCAAACTTGGTAACATATGGATGCACATTATTGTAATGCAGCAGGATGTCTTCAATTTTCTTCATAAAATGCTTCAATCTGAAGTGATAAAGCATTATTTTGAGGATATTAATGTATTAGAAGACAGTTACAGTTATATATGCAGGCACTTAATACTGGTAGATGAATCCTTTGTAGTTAAGAAGAAGATAATCTTTATTACTTTTCCATGGCCTCCCTACCTTTTAAAATCATGGCATGCTACTGAAAACATATTGGGATATAGAATGGAATATAGGAGCGCTAATGTGCACTTCTTAATGAAAGGTTGAGTGATCATAGACAGAATTAACATTGCCATAAATGGGAAATACACATAACTGGTTTTTCAAAAAATCATTATAATATCAAGAAATATTAAAAATTTAGTATGTCAGGTACCTAGCAAAATTAATATAAATGCAGTAAGGTAAAAAATGATAGGTATGTTATCAGTTGCTGGCTCAACCCACGTGACCTATTTATTTTTTCTCCATTGATCAACTCTATGAGGGTTCACAAAACATCTGCTAAATGTCAGCCACTCTGATTCCAAGTCCCAATAGTATGTGTTACTAGTGGATGAGTGGAAGAGGGTATATAATAGTATAATATAGAAGATGCCACTGAAGAGAAGTGCAGTACTATAGGTCAAGCAGGATATTAGGGAATCCACACTCTACATATGAGAAGTATTGCTCTTCCATAGTACTAAGGTAGAGTAGACCTGACTACTAATATGTGACCTCAACACGTTGTTGAGCAGATACCATAGCCACCTGAACTTGCACCTCACACAGGTGATGAGTAGCCATAGTATCTTCAACAAGTACCTGTACCAAATAGATATAGCAGAAAGCCCATAGTACTCCTGCTACACTGCAAGAGGGCGAGATAATGATGATGCCTCACACACCTTGTTTGAGTATCCAGCATTCAACCAAAAGAAGGAAGAAGCAACGGACACCTTTTGAAACACTGGTATTAAGCCGCTTATACTGGAATAATACTAAAAAGTAGAGTTGGATAGTATTAGGCAGCTGCCTTTCTTAAGAAAATATTTGGTAGTAAGATGGAACTGGAGTAGCCGAGACAACGACCATGGATACAGCACCCTATGCGGGCACTTGCTATCCCAACAACATTGATAATGATAAAAACTATGATGTTGCTGCTACCAATAACTAACAAAGAAGATGATCCAGCCCAACTTATCAGTAAAGAAGAAGAATATGATGCCATAGATTTGCTGCTGCAAAGAGGCGAAAGGAGAAATGGGTATAGCAGAAGCTACCTTAAAACAACCCCCCCCCCCGAATCCTAATGCAGGTCTACTCAGTATATTTCTGGGATAGGGGATGCAGTATTCTGGGGCCAATTTGGCATATGTGCATTACCATATGCCCCGCTATCATTGATATGAAACACAAACATCTGGGAACGCCTCTCAAAGCATTGCATATATTTGAATTAGCAATTTTTATAAGCAAACACAAAATTCAGTTACATATCTCAGATAAATACGCTTCTCCATCTTAAGCGGGGTCCAGGCATACAGTGTAACTATTTTTGTGCGGGGTACTTGAAGGCGCGAATCTATTTTGGTTCGATAACTTTTTGGGACTTTTTAGTACAAAAAGAAAAACATTGATGTCCGGCTGTTTAAAGAATTATTTTGGACCTTCGTGTGCTAGGGTTCTATGGTAGTTATGGGAACATTTTGAGAGATCTTTTTTACTTGTATGAAAAATCTAGACAGTTTTAATTTTTGCTAGAAATTTTATGTCAGATTCTTTCTATAGTCTGGATTTTGATTTGTACCAAAATGTTTCCCCTTGATTACTGACCCTCAACCCCTCTCCCTCTTGAAATTTATCAATATGCCTTCAACAAGTCGCATGTCTCATTTCATCCTTTTATGATTTTTCATCAATCAGCTGCATGACGTCATAACTTATAATTAGCTGTCGGAAAATCGAGTATATTTTTGAAGATGGAATTATAATTTGAACTTCTTCTTCCAGATGCAATCACCGAGTCGAATCCGAGAGTCATCGACGACGCGAGAGCCAGAAAATTAGCTGCCGATTTGAAACGATGCACGTATTACGAAACTTGCGCCACCTACGGGTTGAATGTCGAGCGGGTTTTTCAAGATGGTTAGTATCTTTCTCTTTCATGTTTTCCTTATCACTGAAACTGTAGGTACAGCACGTGACCGTTGACATTTTCTCGTCTCTTCCGACCTGTGAAAGTCAACAAACGTGCTGCGTGGTTCTGAATAGTCAAGTATTTTGTCGGAATTCAAGTAGAATAAGTACAGCGTATTTATTGCCGCTCGTTTACACGGACGTGAAAAAGTGTTTGACTGTCACTAAATCCTGAAAAATTGAGGTTTTTCAGCTTACTTCAAATGTTTCTGAATGATACAAGCATTTTCATAACTTACTGGATGCTTCAGCCGGTCGTCGTTTCAGTTGCGAAAGCTCATATTCACATTTTTGGCATCCCGAGAAACCTTGCAAGGCTTGGCTACACTGCTATCTACCGGTGGCACGGTTTCCAGCTCACAGCTCCAAGGCTGCCCAGGTGCTTGGACGAGTTCAAGATCCAGCATTTCCATCAAGAACTCGGCACCCAGAGCTGGAGCCCGAAAAAATTATGTGCTGGAGTTAAAGCAAAAGCCAAGAAAAAAATTGCTGGAGGAGTCAATTTCTGGCCCTGATTTCCGCTCCTAGTTCTGGCGCTTGAACCCTCCTACCGCAAACTGGATTTCCCCTCGTTACTTTGCTCGTCACACTCTCTCTAAAAATAACAGAAGCCGAAGCAAGACCACATTTTCGGTGGAGCTAATTTTAAGAATTTTGGCTAAAGTCGGTACCCGCCTGAAGCCGTTTTGGTGTTGATACTTACCTGATCCGGGTCCCTGGTTTCTACGTATAAGCAACTGAAATCTCAATCCATATAAAAAACAATCGAGCTCTTGTCTTTGTCGAAATTTTGCTACATAGCCAAGTACTCGCAATATTTCTCATAATTTGCGGAAAAATCGACTTTTGTTTCCTGTGAGCAAAACGAGCTATTTTCAACAAGTGTCAGTGCTGACTCGCTGCGCTCACGCACTGATGTAAGTTGAAAATGACTCACTTCCACGCTGGATACATAGTATTTGTTTGTAATATCATTTCATTTTCACCCTAGTATAAAAATAGAATGTCATTTCTTCACAACGAGGAGAAATAGTAACGAGCCCAGTGCTAGATCACCGCAAAATCCATGACCGCATCCATCGGGTACGCTTGTCAGTTCCAAGGGAAACCAAAACAACTACTGATGTTTTCCTCTTACACTACAGGTTACGGTTTCTTAAGCGGGTTGTCAGACCAAAGCGACTAGCAATATATTCCTGAGCGGCATCTTTAAGCAATATCACGCCTAAAAGTGCGCACACCAGAGCAACATGATTTGTGATGAATTGATATGGTCATTCAGAAATTGCAGTAATTGATCACTTGGCGACTCGCAAGTCATATCACCAGGTGATATGACGTACAAGTCGCCGAGTGATGAATTGCGGCAATTTTTGAACAACCTCATCAGTTTATCACAAATCATGTTGCTCTGGTGTGTGTACGTTTAGACGCGATATCGCTTTGGGATGTCGTTCATGAATATATTGCTAGTTGCTCCAGTCAAGACAGCCAGCTAATACTTAATTCTGTTTTGTGGCATTCTGTTCAATTTCAAAAGCTTCTCCTGGAGGGTAGTCCGGATCCTTGGTAGGATTCGGAGCCAGCAGCGCGTACTGCGCCAACCTTTCTCGCACAGCCGGGTACTGCCGCGAAGCCTCAATCTGTTATGCGAACTATATCGAGCTCTTATGCAGAATTGCGACAGACTCTATCTGCGAGTACTTGAGCGCACCTAGTTAAAGTAATAGTGCTTGTACTCCGACTCGCTATCTTCGAATGCAGTTGTTATATAAAATATTGTGCATATCTCGGGCAAAACTGATTCATTTTCAACTTAGGAGCATGTTGACTCGGAACCCTTGCGCATTTGCTACGCTAATACCGCAGCACTGATAGTTGTTGAAAATAATTCACTTTGCGCACTCATGCTCAAAATAGCTTTTGTAAAATACGCACATTCGAAGCACGCTTTTGCGATTGCGAATAAATTGTGGTTCTGAAAACGGTCAGCTTTGGAAAGATGGATTCAATTCCACACTAGCAAAGAAATAAACGATTATTTAAATTCATTTCCGCATTAGTGAAAAAAATGAAATGTCATTCCTTCACAATGTGGGAAAGTCTGGAGACGAACTCAATGCTGGCAGTGCAGGAAAACTTGTGACCGTATTCATTGGTTATGCTTGTAAGTTCTGAGGGTGTGGGGTAGACAAGTACAAGCGCCATTGTGTTAGTCGAGGTATGATTTACTACTCATAGATAGAGTCTGCCACAGCGCTGCATATAAGCTCCATAGGAGTCCGAGTTATAGTTTTGGGGTTACCCTTGGAACTTAGCGAGTCAGCATGTGGAAGAGCTGAAAATGAACCACTCCCGTCCTGGATATGAACAATATGTTTTTATAACAGCTACATTTGAGGTAAATGAGCGAAGGAAGTGCAGGTGCAGTTGCGTCAACTTAGTACACTTAACTACACACAGATAGAGTCTGTTGGAGTGCGGCATAAAAGCTGCGTAGTAGTTCTAATCACAGTTTAGGGTAGTGATGGAAAGAAATTGGAAACCGAAAAGTTTTCAGCAAAAAGCCTTTGAATCATACGCGGAAATAAGCTACTGGTTTAGGGGCGCTTAAGCCCCAAGTTCCATGTAAGACACTGTGCGACCAAAGAAAAAAAAAACGCAAGTAAACCGTTAAATTATATTATTAAAAAAATAAATAAATTCCATCTGGGGGGATAATTTTTTCTTAGGGGGCTTAGCCTCCCCTTGCCCCCCTTATTTCCCCCTATGCTTTGAATTATTCGAATCTTTGAAAGTGAGACGTGCAAGCAGAAAGCAATACAGACGACGGGAAAGCGAAAAGTAAAAGGTTTTATTCCATTCGCTTTTTACTTAATTGGTGAGTGGTGACCGGTGTTTTGGTGCTGAATATGAAGACTTGGAAAAGATACACAAAAGTAGAAAGCAAAAAGTTTTAAGCCGGAAGTTTTTAAAATGTTCCGGGAAGTGAAAAGCAAAAGTGAAAAGCCAAAAGCGCAAGTTTTATTTTTCAAGGTCAAAAGCAAAATTGAAAAGTGGAAGCGTTATTGAATCGCTTTCCATCACTGATTTAGGGCTTTCCTCTGGATCGATGCGGCCATAAATTTTGCTGTGATGCTGGTATCGGACTTGCCGCTAAATAATTTTTTATTTCTTCACTTGTGCTGGAATTAATGGAAGTAATGCTGCATTTCTTCCTTAGCAATGAAATGAATCCATCATTTCAAACTTTGTTATTCTTGAGACCAATAACTGTTTACAGAAATGCACTTTAATAGTAGATTACACAACGGCAGCGGAAAGTATGCGATTACCGAGTGCATTCGCCGAGTGACGTAATTGCACCAGGTAATCGCGTTACTTTCAAATGCCGTTGTGTATACTGTTTTAATTTTAGAAGATAGGAAAATAATGAATAATCTCTATTTTTTGCCTTAAGAAAGAGCCTTGTTGGTGGATGGTGAATTAGACCGATTTATGCTGATGGCTAAACAAAAGATGGGTATTTTTGCTAACAGTAACTCAATGTCTTGACGTCACGCGTGCCTAGGAATTAACTGGCCGGGATTTTTTGTTTTCCGCACTTGAACGTTTTTACTTTCCGCACCTCAATGATTTTGTTTTCCGCGCCTAGGAATTAACTGGCCGGGATTTTTTGTTTTCCGCACTTGAACGTTTTTACTTTCCGCACCTCAATAGTTTTGTTTTCCGCGCATTACGACTATCATCATGATAAAACACCGTTTTCCAACCCGAAAATAGGGCGGTATGGTACTATTTTCCTATCGTCTAAAATTAAAATTATTTTTCTTCGGGTGCCATGTCCGACGCCGGATGTTGGCAGTTGCGGTTTCTGATACGCAACTTTCCTGGACAGGTTAATTGGGGTGATTTGCCGTTACTTTCTCCACGGTTTTTGTTGCGTTGGAGTTCTCCTTCTCTGTGCTAAAGAATGTGCAGCCGCAGTTCGCTTACTAGTCACGTGTTTCACGACGTTGAGTAAGCTGTCCATGGTGTGCACACGCACAGTATCAGTCTTTCTGATCTGGTAGTAACATGCCCTGCGATTGTAATCCCTTGTTCCAGTGAACTGGCGGGGGTTACAGGACGCGCTATGTTTCCACCTAGATTCATACTGTAGTCGCTTTGTTCGCTAGGATGTTAGTGGGGGTATTCGAATATCACTGTTGGTGGGGCTCGAACTCGAGACTCAAGGATTGCGTAGCAGACACGTTATTATTTGGCCACACAGCGACATTTTAGATTTGCGTATTACAAAAAGGAACCTGGTGTGCTTGTATCTCTTCTAGGATTATTGATCAATTGCAAATGCTCGATTTCTGATCGTAGTCACAATTCCCGATGCTATGGGTTTCTGGGTAATCTGAAGGTAACCGAGGGTTGCAAATGGGTAACTTTTCCGCGGGTGACTAGAGGGTAACTGATTGCATATCAGAATGCGCAAAATCCCGCCAGTTACTCGGGTAACTAAAGAGGAACCAAGGGTAACTGATATGGGTTTCTGGATAATTTGAAGGTAACCGAAGGTTGCAAATGGATAACTTTTCCGCGGTTAATTAGAGGGTAACTGATTGCATATCAGGATGCGCAAAATCCCGCCAGTTACCCGGGTAACTAAAGGGAAACCAAGGGTAACTGATGGGTTTCTGGGTAATCTGAGGGTAACCGAGGTTTATAAAGGGTAACTTTTCCGTGGGTAACTAGAGGGTAACTGATTGCGCATCGGGTTCCACCTTTCCCCTCCCCTTTAACCCGAAAACAATTAGTCGAACGAGACACGTGCAACGTATGCCGAAACCATGTTTCTCCTTCATTCTTTTATGAAGCTGGGATGTCAGATTGCGTGTGAAATGATGGGTAAAGCACAAGGCGAATTAAGAATTCGATATGAAGAGCGAGCGAATGGCGGTGAAAGAATTGGAATAATCTCAATTGTGCTCGAAACGGTTCACGAAGCGGTAAGTGGCAACTGGTTTCATCGGGCGTGTTGCCGTGTTCTGCTCGAATTGTTCACTTCATGCAGATTTTTCGTTGCCGACCGTGAGTAGTAATTAATTTGTAACTCTTTGCCATTGTGCTCAGCGTTTGTCGGCGATTAGTTTGCGTGCTGGGAAAAAGCAGCTCTTTGATCCGGATGAAGTTTAGGTACCTATATTTTTCATTCAGAATTCGGAAAGTTTCGACGGCGTAAATAAAACGGTATCGCGGCTCGAAAGCGCATTTATGTTGTCAAGAAGTAAAAAGTGATGTCTGTATCGAATTTGGTAGGCGATACCGGACGTCAGACGAAGTCTTCTTGTGGGAAAATTGGCGAATGCGCCTCGAGTGTGAAGATACTCGTTTTCACTTTCATTTTCTGAACTGGGTGGGAAAGGGGGGGGGGTGGTCAACTCCGTTTCCCTTCACAAACCCAGCTTGTCGATATGCCCTTGTTGAGAGTTTGCTGACACTTACCTTTCAAAACCATTAATGACTGGAGAAGAAAGCCGAACCTCCAACATCAACGGTCTCCCTGAATCTGCGCCTTCGTAGAAAACTAGAGATCTTGACTCTTGTCTTCGGTTTGTTTCCAACGCGGTGATGGCGTAGGCTTAGTTTTGATTAGAGGGTGTCTGAGTATGAGTGATCCTTTTTCAAATTGGTAAATAGGCAACTTATCCTGATAAAATTTAGGTATGTTTGTTTAGATTGACTTCGGAAGAAGCTTAGATGTGGTCAAAAGCAGACGCACTTCTGTTGTAGAATATTTTTGGTGTCACTCTCGTGTCCTCTCTTCCTTGGTTCTTGTATATTTCTGCATGTTATCTATGAGAATGCCATTTCCATCCTCCCGTGTCAGGTTTCCCGAATCTTGTAAGAGTCACTTATTTTTGTGATAGACCCCACAAACTGCGTTTGACTGTGTCAATTATTCCTGTAATGCACCAAAATAGGCGATTATTTGTAGTTTAATCTCCATACTTCTCCCTGGGAAATTAAATTAACCCTTAAGTGTACACTATAATATGCCTTTTCACCTAAGTGGCTATCTTCAAAATAGGCATGCAATCCCTTGGGAATGTTCCGCTCCTTCTCCCAGAATGTCCTCCGCACCTCTCTTCTTTCCAAAAAGAAAAAATCTCTTCAACTGTATCTCCGATCTTTATTAGAGGTTTAATCCGTGCATTTATTTTGCCTCTCTTAATTTATGAAGGAGTGACGAAGCAACACGGTTCATGACTCTGTGATCTGCTGTACCGTAATACCTTAAGAAAAAAAGGGAAAAAAGGCGCTATGGATACAATTTTTGCTCAACATGATAGTACAGTGTTTCATTTACCTTCACAGTGCCTAAACCACCCCTCCCTACCTTTTCACCCATTGACGTTCCAAAATAGGGGAGCAGAAGGTGAAAATTCAAAATATTGGTTGATTTATAGGTTTTTGGGGTCCCGCCCATCACCCCTCATAGTGAAGCTTCAGAAAAGTGAAGGAAGAGGTAAAAAGTATAATTTGAAAAGGGGGGGGGGTTGGCTTATAGGTTTGGAGGTTGCGTTGTCATTTCGAGAAGGTATTCTACGTATAGTTTTTAAAAGTCACTGAATTTGATTTTGGAAGTAATTTTTGGATCTGACCCCTCCTGGTGGCACCAAAGGTCTCGGTTCCAAAAAAAAGTTATAATTTTGAGATGGTATTCAATTAATAGGTTTCATGGTCGCTGGATTCTAATTTGGAAATAATTTTTGCATTCAACCCTCTTCTTTCTCTTGTCCGCGCTTCTTACCTTCCCTCCCACCGCTTCGTGATCAGAAACCTACAAACTAATCTCTACTTCGAATTTCATTCTTTCATCCATCGTCCGCTATTTTGGAGCTACATTGTGAAGGGTGAAGGCGTCTGGAGGGGTGTTTCATGTACTGTGTCGATAAGTGGAACAGTCTCCCTTTCGGTATTCCATTTTTACTAAAACTACCCCAAATCCTTATATGAATTGCATGTTAAATTTCACCCCTCGTGGGGACGGGGTTAAAATTGCATGATCACCGCCATTAAACTGAGCACACATTGTTTCGTTGTATACGGCAGTTTTTGGTGGTGTTGAAAAAAAAACAACGGATTTTGACGAATGTATTTATTACTGTCAAGATCTGACACTGAAAACATGGGTCAGTGACGTACCTTAGTGGATGATGGAGAGAGGGAGGGTTGCTTTTCTGAATTTGGTATGCTTTTCCGCAGTAAGGTTAAACGAAAACAGAGTGTTTACCAAACTTGAAAAATGAAATGGGGACTTCATTATCTGTTTTGAGAGACTTTTTTCCAGTTTCCTATTGTTAATTTTCAATCAGTTATACGAGTCATTCTCTCAAAACTGAGAACATTTTGTTACCAGTAAATTTTGAACTTTCATTTTCAAATTTTAGGGAGGGGGGATGTTTTGGGTTGTACAGTAACACCAGCAACGAATTCCACCAATCCAATTCATCAGACAGGGCAATTACCATCTTTTGAATGGAAAAAGCATAGGAAGGTGTTCATCGCCGTGGATGTTACCATCTTGTCTCAATACATGCTACATTTTTTTAAAATTTTTTTTTAAATTTATTTTACCCCAATACAGTGGTAATTCAGAAAGATTGGAAGTATATGTTGAGAAGTTCGGTTTCCTGTCAGTGACTCCACATTTCCAGAAGGGGTAGCGTAAAGCTGTGTTACCAGGGTTTTCAGTCCATTGTCTTGGTCAATCTGTGGTGCAAGGATATGCGCCTTATACGCTTTCAGTACAACAAATGGCAATATTGATACAGTTTTGATCTCTGAACGCGATCCAGGTGCCAGATCGTAGTCGTTGGCGCGTATGATAGCACTATTTTTGAAAATTCCTTGAAAAAGGAAATTCTTGAAGCTGTTTTATTTGTAGTCGTGGGTATCAGTGCTTCCGCCATGGACAGGATGTCTATCGTCATGGACAGAAAGTCGTCCCCCTCACTAAATGTTGATGCTCCTGCTCTGTAAATTTGTTGAATATTCTCTACTGCATAATATAGATTAAGTATTATGGGAGGGGGGATAACAAAAAAGAAGTGCTGCATTAATATTCTCAGTTTCTGGAGAATGACCCATACGTTGAGCGAGTTTTCTACTGGGGAGTGGGGATACGAGTCAGGGGAGCAATCAATTATTAGGTATGTAGTTGGGTTTTTTGAGGGGGGAGGGGGAGAAGGATCTTTTGGAAGCTCTGTACGCTTATATATAGAGTACACTAGGGTGTTCCTTATTTTGTAAAGTTTTTTGAACGAACTTCATGCCTCCTTATATTTTTGCATTTTTATGGCTGACTATCCAGAATTTCAACCCTCTCTCTGTCCAGGTTCATCATACCAACTAACCTCCCAAAAGTTATTATTTTGTAAAGAAGTTATATAAAACAGTTCTAGGGGGCGGGACCGGATTAAAAATTTTGCCGCTCCTCTTGTCTCCATCTTTAGCATTTGCGTGGGCAGAGGGTGCTACATATCTATATGGTCATACAAAAAGATAACACTGGAAAATAATTCGCCCGTGGAACAAGCACCTCTCTCCGTGCTAAGTGAAACGCATTCAGTGAGAACTGTTATCCGCCCACTAATGTGTGTGTGTGTTTTTTTTTGTTTTTTTTTTATGTTATTAAATGTTGCTTTTTTGCTGCCCCTTGAAATTTTGCCGCTCCAGGCAGTTGTCTCGCCTGCCTATTGCAAAATTCACAGCTTTGCTAAGGGGTGATGTAACGGCTTAGTTAGCAAGTTATATGTATATCAGTTCAGTATAGAATGAACCGCAGAGTTCAAAAATGTTACTCTTTTGCATCATAGATTACACTGATTCACAGAAATCTCATCTCTGAAACATTAAATTTAACTGCCACACTCCAAAGAATGAGTTATAGAAAACTGAAGAGGAAAGGTTGAAATTATCTTATCCGTCCTGCCTAAGCTTAAACTCGAGAGTGGCCAGTCATTCGTGCCAACTGCCAAACCAAGAGAAAAAGATGCTTTTTTCAATGAAAGCCGTGGTGAAAATAAAATACTGTGAAGCGTCGCAAGAAAAGAGCCTCAGTGTCCAGTGACCACTAAGGCCCTTTTACTGGACCACGTTACAAATTCCATATCCACACTGTTTTTAGTTTTTACTTTCACCACGGGTTTCGTCCTTTCATCGTTATCATTGTTGCCAAATCCGATGGGAATAAACATAATTTTCGCTATCTGAAATTATCGCACTTTCGCTGCATGAGTTATGAAAAAAAAATATTCCATTGGCTTCTGCTGCTTCTAATATTTAGAATATTTATCGGTTTTCGATTGGCTTACTGCTTTTGGAAAAGCTGGCTAATGGCTAGCTTAAAAAGCCGATCAAAGACGGCTGCTGATGCTGCTGCTGCTAAGCCGTTCATCGGCTTCGGCTTATCACCCCTGCCATTTACGAAACATAATTAATTTACAACCCGCAATACACATTAATAACGGACATTGTAAAGTTGGAGGGGAAAAATGAGTTCAAGAACACGTTATCAGTGCCGTGAAACAATTATGTTTCTTAACTGCACCAGACTTTAGTACCTTAGTTTCGGGTCATTTTGTAAGCGAGAGAAGGCGCTTCAGTTGACCAAGTTATTAAAGCTGAAGGAAAAAAAAAAGTGTCAAAACGCGAAAATATTCTCTCAAAATAGGAAAAATCGTGGAATATTCCGTAATTATGCATTATGCTCTAAAAAGCCTAAAATATGCAAAATTATGCTTTTCACCCCAGAATATGCCAAAAAATGCCCTTACAAATTGGTGTCATTTCACTCAGAATTCTGTGATTCTCCGAGAAGTCTTCAATATACCGCAACTGCGCTGCTATAAAAAAATATGCTAATGCATAAAATTCGTGTCCCTAGTCATGCGCAACAAATATGCAAAAGCATAGAATTCACAGCCCTACTTATGCCCGACTTTGTAGTTGCAGTGCGTCCATTTTGCGTACTTCAGAATGATCACAAAGGGAACATTCGGGGAATTTTTGTAGAATTTTTTTATTCTTTGTCAAATAAATCGAGCCCTTTGCGAAAAACTAAGCTCGGCATTGAATTCAACTTTCAAAATCTTCGACCATACATACTTACGTGGACTGGCAATAGTCAGGCTCTAACTTTTTAGAAAAGGTACCTTCCTGATATATTTGTGATAACGATGTTGATAACGATGGCATCTCCTGTGATCGTTTTGTAAAAAGTTGGAAACTGCAATGTTTGGCTTCAGATTCCTAACAGTATTTCCAGTCCACGTAAGTATGTATGGTCGAAGTTCAAAATACTTCTAGAATCATCTATTGATATATTGGAGAATTTTTGGCTGTTGAGTTGTGTCTGTGTTTCCCAGGTATTATGTTTCCATGTTCGGGAGTGTTTTGTCGTGTCCGGGTTTCGTGGTCTTTTCCTAGTCTCTGGTCCGTTGTCGGGATGTGGTAGGGCCAGCGAGTATCTGATTCCTTACTTCGTGTCGTTCGTGCTTGTGTATCAACATATGAATACTATGTGTCTCAGCCATCGGTAGACTATGATGGATGTTCTGTTCTTGCAGCGATTAAAAAATATCCCCTTTTGCCGTAATACTAAACAAAGTATTGTGCATGTGGAAGTGACTATTTGAGCACCTGTGTGTTTCGCAACTTGCACCAGTGTATCGTAATGTCCGTGATGAAGTTGAAGTGCACTTTTGTTATATCACCTTGTGTAATAGATCAGTTCAAATTGATGAGGAAGACATTATCTTTCTAGCACCTTAGCTATCGATTAATAAGGGCAATCGATCTTGAAAATTTCCTTGATAGGGGCTCATTTTACCGAAAACAGCTATCGGAGTAATTTCACCTCTTATGAAGACCTTAAAACTGCATGTAGCCGGTGGAGTGCCTGATCAACGCAGTGCAGATATGCACGTTAATTTGAATATTAAAGCCGTAATAAATGTCGAGGTCGCCGCGAAGAAACGAAAGTGTGGTCGTTTTTGGTTGGAATTACATTGCCTCCGCTTCCCGTCTTCCGGTGGAAATAGTTTCTCTAAATGAAAATGGGTGTAGTATTCCCAGAACGAGCGGCTCTTTTCCTCGGTAACCATTTTTAAGAGAACACACGCCACCACGGTAGCGATACGCCGAATTGTTAGATCATTTGCGCCAATTACACGTGACCACACATTCGAACCGACGAAATTTTTCGTTCTGTAACAACGTCATCTCGGCGACACCGTTTTAATTACGCGGTAATTTAACATTCCAGCTTGTCAGAAAATTATCCAACAGAGGCTGGCTTGCTCCATAACCTGTATGACGCCTTCGGATTCGCGTCCCGCTACTCCGGGAACTCCGAGTACAAATTCTTCAATGTCGTTGAATCATTACAGCAGCATGAAGCATATCTCCGGTCCTTCGCCGTCGCCGTGCTCGAATCTGATTATTCCAAATACGCCTTACGGCATGTTCACCTCTCCGAACTCGCCTAACCATACTCAGCATTCGCTTCTGTGTAAGGTAAGTCGTCGGCGCATTTCGTCTAATTAATTTATATTAATTTTCGAGATAGAGAATCGTTGCGAGTGAAAATGGTAGCCCCGGAGAGTCGCGCGGGTACAGAAAATTGATCGGTGTATAGGTGGGACGGGGAGAGTATGTACTAGTTGCAGTTCAATCAGGTATGCACAAGATGAGCGTTTCAAAACGAATTAGGTGGAAAATTAGCGTTTGTAATTTACTTAAAGAGGATTATCGTATCGATTCGCGCTCATGTCCGCGTCGGCATCGAGCGTGATGGCGCGGTAATGAACGCACAGGCAGAGTGCACTTTGATGTAACAGCATTGACAGCGGCGAGCTTGAGAATCTATATGCATCGACATGCGATATCGCGTTCGCATTAGCCGCTCAACAGCTTCGAATGGTTAACTGTACTGACGTTTGGGTTTCTTCGCGTGTGCACAGGACTCGGCGTTGAGCTCGTCCAGAATCAATTTGACGTCGTCCATCGGTAATTTGAGCAGACACCCGCAAGAATTGACCATTTCGCTGGAAAACAACAGTCGAGTGGACAGTTTTCCCAAAGACCTGCCTACGCCTAGTTCGACGCCGACCACTTCAAGGTAAGGCACTTACGATGTGTAGCTAACGTCTATTCTAATTAAGGCGAACACGAGTGTACCGACGCGCCTTTTTTTTAACATCCTACCACGATCTATGGTCATTAAAATCTTCATATTCTCGTTGCGTATCAATAACTCGAAACTGTATATGTGTAATACGCCGGATGTCCCATATGTGTAGTAGATTATAACCGTTCGAGGGGATGATTAATTAAATCGTGTTTGGTATCGACTATCAAGTGCGTGTTCAGAGCCAGGGGTTCTTCATTCCTCGAATATGGACCGAACATGTGTCCGAGGTGTTTATAAATAAGCGTGTTAGTATGTGGGCACGCCGTGGCCACTACGTGCATAGAAGTAGAGCAAACATTTATCTGAAAGCCACGGTGTGTGGCCGGGCCGTGACATTGGTTGTTACAATTCTACTCTTCACGATTCCTTCCAAGTCCGTCACTGTATTCTTGGGTCCTCTCGGTATCCTTGAGTGATTGTTGTTTTTGAAAAGACCTCACTCAGCGACTCAGCTCATCCATTCACTCCAACAAGATGAAAACGATGACATGTTCACCTTTGGATTTTGTACTTCTACTAGCAGATAATGACTTCAAAGGTAACTCAGGACCGAAATACGCTAACATAGTTAAAGAGATGATCAACTAAATTTACTGCAAATTTAAGAATACTACGAACAAACAAAAGGACTAACACTGGAGTCACATTGGTTTTCCGTTCTAGCAGAACTTGAAACAAAAGCAACAAACTCGACATCGAACTATAGCTAAGGTTTGCGGATGACATTCTGAAGCCACAATCTGTGGCAATGACATTGGTTTCTACTCTTCACGATTCCTTCCAAGTCTGTCAAAGTATTCTTCGGTCTTCTCGGTTTTCTTAAATGCTTGTCTTTGAAAAGATCTCACCTAGATCATCCATTCACCCCAACAAAATGAAAAGGATGACATGTTCACCTTTAGATTTTGTACTTCTACTAGCTGATAATGACTTCAAAGGTAACTCAGGACAGAAATACGCTAACATAGTTAAAGAGATGATCAACTAAATTTACTGCAAATTTAAGAATACTACGAACAAACAAAAGGACTAACAACTGGAGTCACATTTGTTTTCCGTTCTAGCAGAACTTAAACAAAAGCAAACATAAACCCGACATCGAACTATAGCTAAGGTTTGTGGATGATATTCTGAAGCCACGATCTGTGGCAATGACATTGTTTTTTTAATTACAAAATAACAACAGCACACACTATTCGCGGTTCCACTATCGCCGTGTCCAAGTGTGCATGTGTCATTCTTTCGATAACTCAATATTTAAGTAACCATTTGGTATCTCATAAAACTAAGAATGCTAGAGCAATAATTTTTTTTGTGTTAGATTGTTAATAAGTATAAATCTCTTCTATCGCGTCAGTCTACCAAAGAGTTCAGAATACATGACCTAACCTCATCAAACTGCCAAATTGTCAAAAGTTCCATCGTCATGAACGTAACCACTCACAAATTTTTCTTTAAAATGCGCGTCACATAAACAGATATTTCTGATAAAAAATTCATGCGGAATGTTTTTCTCAAAGAGATTAGGTATGTCGGGCAAGTCATTTGAGGACGCTACTCGAAATGTTGACCCTTTAAGAGGGTCTACAGGCCATCTTGAAGTTGTGTAACCACATTCATTCCTTTGTAGTTGCTTTTGTTTCCAAGTGTCCACCGCTGGTAATATTTGATACCTCAGACATTTGAAGCACGGATCCACGGAATTTGTGTCATTGGCATGACACCGTCCCGGCAGGTTCGCTAGTGTTGTGCACAAGGTGATCGAATGCATTGCTGTATATAGCCATAATCCATGAAATTGAGAAAATCTCGAGAAATACTCATTTTCAAGAAAAATTGAAGAGAAGAAAATGTGTTTCTCTCCAAATTTCCTAGCATATGAGATTAATTTCAAGCCATTATGTTTCAAAAAATGATCATTTTCGGTCTTAGAAAATGTTTCATCAGAAAGCGTTGTTATTATGTATTATCACTATTCATTCTCTGATCGCTGTTCTCTGTTTGAGAAGTCGGTACTTCTCTGTAGTACTCTTTCCTAAAATAAAATGATGATTGAGTTGATTGATGTGTAGTAAGTTTGCATTGAGCGATATATCTGAAACGAAATCTGGCTCTAAAGTGATCATGCTGACAGTTTATTTCGGCTTATGCTAGACTGGCAATAAATTTTCATTTTTGTCAACTTCATCAGCCATTTTTATATCGATCTAAAGGTGATTTCATCAATATAATTACAAGTTAACACTCATATTTTAGTTTAATGAACTTTTTACTTACTTGTGTATTCTTATCAGTAGATGCACTATGCACGAGAAGTAGGTACATTAATGACCGTTCCAACAAAGTGCAGGCAATACGTTGTAAATCTACAGTAATATTTATATGTAAAATAGTGCGAGGAATAACTTTTTTTTTTTAATTTTTCGAAATACGCCGTATTTTTTCAGTAAATAGTTAATTTTCCCATATCTCCCATTACCGGCAATACACTTTGATCACCTTTTGTGGCAGTTTTCAACTTTCACCACGCGCAGCGCACCCTTTGCGGCGTCATACCAATTGGACGCTGTTAAGCGTAAGGGAACCAAGCAGAAAAATTTGTTTTTTGAGAACACGTGATTCAAAGTTCAAGAGCCGTATGTAGAAAGTATATGCCATAGCGTTTATTGATAAGCTTTTTTCAACGTGAGTACACATTTTTGAATCGGGGGCCCAATTTTGAAAAATTACTTTTTACGCTCTTTCCAACGATTACCTGAGGGTGAAAATGAATGAGTGATCATGTTGTGTACTTTCAAATAGAAACGCTGCTATCTTCAATAGGGCAAAAAACCAAGTAAAAATTATTCTGCCAGTAGAACTGATTATAATTTAAATTTTTGGTGATGATGTAGTCGATTTCAGGACAAATTTTCTTTGAAAGAGAATTTGTAATCGGCTTGATGATATTTGAAGTTTGCTACACGCTTACGGTAAATCATACGTGATCACTCACACATATCGCAGGGCTGCCAACACTTGAAACTCTAAGTTTAAATCCCAATAACTCATTTTGTTTGCAGATGTTGGTTGGTCCCCTTACGCTTAACAGCGTCCAGTTAAAAATGTTACATTTATTATCAATAATATGTGACGCGTCACGAGAAAACGTATCTACCTTAAGGTGAAAATTCTAATTTTGCACTAGAGGAAAAAATGGGATGAAAAACTAATTTTTGACGAAATTGAGTTTTCAACGGGAAGTTGTTATTCGCCTTCCTGGCAATACTGTATCAACTTATGGAGGTCTAATTTGTCATTTTTTTCAGTCATTGGTAGCATTGTGAAAAGGGACTTATATAGTGTGACTATAATGTTCTGGAACTACGCTTCCTAGAGGTACTTTAGAAGCTCTATCTCTCGGGAAACACTTGTTTCTCCTGTGCACCATGCAAATTTCAGCTTCTTGCGCCGATGGAAACGTTGTACAGAATTTTTAGGGTCGGCTACGAGTAGCCAAGCCCATTGCAATTACTTCTTTTCTCTTCTCATCTGTTCAGTTCAGTTCAGTGGCGCTTTATTTTTGAGAAATTAATTAGTTGAAAATTTTATTAGGGTCGGCAATGAGTTTCTTGCAATAACTTTTTTTTCTCTTCGTTTTTTTTTCTTATGTAGTGCTCATTGATCTTGATCTTACTGAGGTTCTACTTCTACGTTCTACATACGTTATCAATTAATATTCTACAACGCTACGGTTCATCATATGGACGCTTTTCAGCAAAAGGGAACCAACTAGCAAAATTCGCTTTTTGAGAACACGTGATTCAAAGTTCAAGAGCCATGTAGAAACTATATGACATAGCATTTACTGATAAGCTTTTTTCAACGTGAGTACACATTTTTGAATCAGGGGCCCAATTTTGAAAAATTCTACGTTTTACGCTCTTTCCAACGATACTAATAACTCATTTTGTATACAAATGTTGGTTGGTTTCCTTTTGTTGAACAGCGTCCATATGGACGCTGTTCGTAGATGACCTTCTGAAGCCACAATTTGTGGCTATGCCATTGGTTTGTACTCTTCACGACTCCTTCCAAGTCTGTCAGAATATTCTTGGTATTCTTAAATGCTTGTCTTTGAAAAGAGCTCATCTAGCTCATCCAGTCACACCGACAAGATGAAAACGATGACATATGTTGTTCTATTTTAGATTTTATAGTTTTAAGCAGACAGTGACTACGAAGGTAACTCAGAAGGATAGAAATACGCCAACAAATCAAAGAAAGAACCAATTAGATTTACTCTGCCAATTTAATACTACGAACAGACAAAGGTATAAACACTGAAATCACCTTTGTTTTTCGTTCTAGCTGAAATTAAACAATAGCAAACCTAAACCGACATGGAACTGTAGCTAAGGTTTGTAGATGACATTCTGAAGCCGTGATCTATGGCAGTGACATTGATTTCTACTCGTCACGATTCCTTCCAAGTCTGTCCGAGTATTCTTGGGTCTTCTCGGTGTTCTTAAATGTTTGTCATATTTGAACCTCACCCAGTTCATTCATTCATTGCAACAAAGTGAGAACGATGATGACATGTTCACCTTTAGATTTTATATACGACTGCTAGCAGACAGTGACTATAAGGGTAACTTAGAAGGACAGAAATACGCCAACACAACCAAAAAGGTAATAAACTAGATTCCTGCATCAATACACACTACAAACGGACAACAGGACTACCACTGGGATCGCCTTTGTATTTCATTCTAGCTGAACTTGAAAGCAAACATATAAACACGATGTGAAACTGTAGCAAAGGTTTGAGGATGACATTCTGATCATATGGGCTGGGACAGACAGACAGCTGATCAATATTGTTTACAGAAACATACAACATCATGATAAAACACTAACCTAGTTATTCTGTGCATATTGTCCCTCAAATTCAATGTGATATTCTGTTTAGTTTTTCAAAATCATCGTAATATCCTTATTTAACCTACCATTGTGGGATTTGGTATGTTTTGCGCCAGTTTAGTGACCTCTTACCACTGAGGTTAACGATCCATAAATTTGTGCTGGTGAGCCATATTGCATCATGATTCGGTGCTTATAGGTCACAAGTCAACAAACACTTTGCGCCAATTTATTGACCTCTGACAGCATATCAAAGTCACTGCCCGGTTATTCACCTCTTAGAGTCTATTGACCTGGTGTAAAGTGTTTGCTGACATGTAACTTCAAGTATTGGACCATACTGTAATTCGGATTATCCTTAAGAAGTCAGTGGCCTCGCGCGATATGACTCAGTGTTCAGGTTACAAGTCATAACGATTCTGCACGAGTTCATTGACCTCTGGTGGTATGTCAACGTCACCGCACGGTCATTCGCCTCTAAGAGTTTATTGACCTGGTGCAAAGTATTCACTAACTTGGAACTGAATATTGGGCCACATTGTAATCCTGCTCACCCTTGAGAGGTCAATGACTTGGTACGAAACATGCAAATTCTTTCAGCTAACATTCATTCGAAACTCCTAACTTCTATTCGGCCAAAGTTAAGACGTTATTTGAGATCCATTCAAAACTTTTTACATTTTGTTTGTATAGAAAAATCAGAAGAAGATCAAATTTATTCATGACGTCTTCGAAAAAAGGCGAAGATAAGTTGAAGAACGGTGAACTGGGTAGCGGAAGAGCGATCCCCCTGAAACAGGGTTACTTGTACAAGAAAAGCAACAAAACATTGAATAAAGACTGGAAGAAGAAATACGTTACGTTGTGTGATGACGGACGGTTGACTTACCATCCAAGTCTCCACGTAAGTGGCTACCCAATCTGATCAATATTTTTGCAATATATAATCTCTGGATGCTATAAATATATTCTTATTTCAGGATTACATGGAAGACGTGCACGGCAAAGAAATATCGCTGCAATATGTTACGGTGAAGATCCCGGGTCAGAAGCCACGAGGTTCGAAAACAGTGAGCTCGACTACCATTAACGAGCCATTTGTAAATCTTAGCATTTCCAGTAAGTAGCAATCATGACATTACAGACTCCCTCCATCCTTCGTAAAATAATCCTGGCACCAAGACAACACGCCTTGATGAAAGTGGACTTAGTTAATGTTTTGTGATTTATTTTCTTTCGTCAGGTTCACAGTACAAAGAAAAAAAGTGTTCAGATAAGGTCCTCTTGACTGCGTTCGAAGTGTTCAAAGAACCAAACTCGAAGACTGCCGCCGCCAGGTAATATTGGTATTACTTGTCGAGATTCGTTTTCACTTTGTTAGAGTAAGTCCTCACGTACTGTCTTGTCAGTTTTACATGATCAGTTCAAAATTGTTGAATAAGACGTTATGTCAGGACAGCAAAACGGACATCTTGCATTAACTGAATAAATTTGATAGCGTGGGGCTTCATTTTTAATAAATCATCCAACTTTGATTCAAACAAAACTGACGACAAAAGACTGTACGTGTTGACCTAGCTTTACAATTTTTGTACAAGGTCTGTCAGTCATGAAAGTCATTCAAGTCATGAATTGAACTCAGTGGTCATGAAAGTTAAGGAAAACTCATGAATTCAGTTGTACAAAGGGCATCCAGAAAGTAAGGTTACAATAGCTATGAAAAATCGAATGTGCAGTATTTTAATAATATTTACAAAATAAGTGTAAAGACATACCTCTATTTCTCCACATAATTGCTTTCAAGGTCAACGCACTTTTGAAGCCTAGGCGCAAGATTTTTGATGCTGCCCTTGAAGACGTTCCGCTCCAGCTTACAAAGCCTCGTTTCCACTGCTTTTTTCACCTCCTCATCGCTTGAAAATCATCGTCCACCCAAAAACTCACTCAATTTCGTAAAAAGATGGTAATCTGAGGGCGTTAGGTCCGGGAAGGGGGGGGGTGAGTGATTGCTGCAGTATGGGGTCTAGCGGTGTCATGCAGGAAAGACACACCACGAGTCAGCATCCCCTTCCTTTTGTCTTCAATTTTTTTTCAACTTTTTCAAGGTCTCACAGTATGCATTCGCATTGATGGTGATCCCTTTGGGCATAAAGTCGACCAATAAGATCCCTTTGCGATCCTAGAAGACGGACGCCATGATTTTTCTCTCAGAAAACTGGACCTTGAACTTTTTGGCAGAAGGAGAATGGGGTATGGCGCCACTGGAGAGACTGCCTTTTTGACTCAAGGGTATAGTGACACACCCAAGTTTTATCACCAGTCACAATTGAGCCAAGAAAGCTTTTACCCTCCCTCTGAAATCGTTCAAGAGATTTGCGAATCTCGCACCTGTCGTTGGTGGAGGTAACGGCTGGCGAACTTGTTGACGATTCTGGTTTTTGCAACGATATATCTTCATGTCTCAACGCACTGATGAGTCTGACCGCTTGGTGTGTTCGTTGAGAGCAGCTCTACACGCCAGGTGTGTCACATTTGAAAAACAAAATTTCCTACGTCCTGCAGAGCCCTTGTAACCTTGGACGTCCCTCGTATATTAATTTGCTTTTTCTACAAATTCTTCTGGAATGAAGAAAAAATTGAAACAAAAAACGTAGAACATAGAGCATAGGTAGCAGCACAGCGTGTCCTGACTATTGATTTACTATTTTTTATCATATTTTTTAAATATAAACAAAAAAATGTATTAGCAAAGGAAGAAATAGAACAAGTAAGGTTAATATGCCAGTACTAAGCACTATGCCAGTAGTGAGCACTCTTCTTTCCAATTGTCAATAACAAAGCATAAAACAGTGGTGTCTCGGCAACACTGTCATGATGTAATAAACGTCACAGTGTTGCCAACATCATCGTTTTAAGCCTTAATATTGGCTATTGGAAAGAAGTACGCTTACTATTGGCACAGTACTTAGTACTGTCATATGTTTACCTTATCACTGGAACGTCAAAATTAGTTTTTGTTTTTGCAGTTTAGGATCCCCAACATGAATATTGTGAACCCATGGAAAGGTCATGAAGAATTCATGAACTTCTCCCCCCTTCCCCGGTTGTAGAATTCGAACATCTAAAAGAAAAACGGAATTTCCGGAACATATAGTTGAGAGTCGTTCAGTTTTTCTACTAATTATTATTGCAAAAGCTGATGTGGATGAAGGTTTCGGTGTATTACTTTCTCTGATTGTATTAGTTGTTTTCCCAGTGGGTCAATGCATTGCTTAAATTTTTTTGTTATTCATCAACACAGCATAATACGCGCGTGTGTCTTTCACAATTTTAATTATTTTAAAGTCCCATGGGAACACAGCGACCGCGTTTCTTGTGTTCTAACTGAACCGCTTAATGGATGACGAATTTATTATCTAGAAATATTCGTGGTGTAAATCATAACGAGAGTTTAGCGAATGCTCTCGTGCCGGCAAGATTTTTAAAATCAAGATATTTCTGAACGATAGATTCGTGCTCTAAAAATCAACAACAAATTGGTACGAACAAACTCGAACCTACATCTTCTGTGAAGATTTGTCATCGACAAATTTCGCAAGAGTGTTTATTGCTGGTCACGTACTCGTACTTCCCAGGTGTTGAAACTCGTTATTTGTGAATAATGAACGTAGTTGATATTCCTGCAGCTTACTGAAAAAATCTAATATAGTCAGTCCGGAAAAAAGTAAGAAACGTGAGGATATTGGAAGAGGGACAGTGGAGATTAATGCGAATACGAAGTATTGCATTGATTTCGAATTTGTATTCAAGGAATGGATGAATTCTTAAAATTGATACAGTATTTTGCTGATTTCAAATTGACTCTTTCATTTTGTATATTTCAAAATTTTTTTCTTTTATGTACAGACATTAAAATCAGTGTCTCATTTGGAAAACGTCAAAATGAACCTTAAATCACTCCGTTTCCTCGTAATACATCTTCGTAACGCTAAATGGAGTGAACTTCTTCGTATCACGGTAGATTGCATACTAAAACGTTAACTGCACAGGTAGATCGCATACTAAAGCAGCACCTAATTTTCAGCTTAGACCGCCTCGTTCTGCACGTTTCAAAATTGATATCCGGGGATGTAGCGAAGATTTTTTTCTGGAGGAGCAAAAATTGTTAAATTTCCAACTGACTCAACTCAGAATTTCCAAGTATCAAAATTTGTTATATTGAATTAAAAAAACAAAAACTTTTGACTTGTTGGATTTTCCCAACTTTTGATCCATTGACTAAAGTGTCCCAACTCTGGCAGAGGCTTGGGGCAAGCTCCCCCCCCCCGCCCCATTATTTTCGTTCTTGTTGATATCCTTACTTTAAAATTCTAAAATTGGCCTCATGCAAATCTCAGAGAAGATTGTCTCATTTAAAAACATTTGAAACTGTGCTCATTTGATAAATTTAAAACTAGCCCCTCTTGTAGTACATTTCACATGAATCTTTTATTTTGTAAATTCAAAATGGACTCCATCAACTAATAGACTGATGCATAAATTTTAACATTACCCACCTTGTATAGTGAATTTCCAATAAACCTTCTTTATTTTACAAAAATTTTAAAATTGAACCCCACATTTTGCTTATTTAAATTTGACCCCTTGTTTTATACATTTCAAAATTTTGAACCCTTTATTTTACAATATTTCAGAAGTACCTCATATACTTCAAATCTTAAAACGGACACTAAAATTATTTTTAATTGAACTTATTTTGCAACTTTTAGAATGTACACACTTCCTAACCTAGAGAATTTCAAATGTGTCCTCCTTTTGCAAGTGTAACAGTACTCTCCTTCCCCTTCATTTTACCATTTTTGAAATAGACATTTTGCGTGTTTCAAGATAAACCCTTCAAATTGCATATTTTAGAATTACCTTTGTTTTTCAAATTTTGGAATCGTCTCCCACATTTTGCAAAAGCTAAATTTGAGTTTCTTCCGCATTGCAAATTTCAAAATTGGCCCATACACGTAGCACCATTTTAAAATTGACTTCCCGCCCTTGTGCACGATTAGAAATCTTGCCAATTTTATGATGCACTCCTTAATCTAGAGAATTTCAGAATTGTCTTCCTCCTTCCGCAAATTGTAATAGTACCCCCCCCCCCCTTCGCTTTATCATTTCAAAAATTGACACTTCATTTTCCATACATCACAATAAACCTCTCAAATTGCACATTTTGGAATTAACCTACTCGTTTTACGAATTTTGGAATTGTTTCCCATACTTAGTAAATTTGAGGTTCTCCCGCATTGCTAATTTCAAACTGGCCACATTCTGTAAGTCGTAAAATCACCTTTTATCCTCCCATTTTTTGAAAATTTCAAGAGTGATATTTCCCGATTCTGCAAGTTTCAAAATAGACCCACCTTATTTGGTAAATCTGAAAATTCGCCCCTCATTGTACTTTTAAACATGAATTCTTTATTTTATAAATTTTGAAATTGACCCTACTTATTAACAAACTTGAGTAGTGATTTCGCCATTTTCTTAATCGACTTTTCATTTTATTATTTTTAAAATCGATTTTCTCGTGACTTTCCTCAATCTGGCAAATTTTCCGCCAGCCCCTTCTTCATTTTAAAATATCAAAATTGACCACATTTTTGAAGAATTTTAAAGTAGTACTCTCAAACTAGAAATTTTAAAAACTAATTTTTTCAAATTTGAAATTCTCAATATTGTGTATCATTTTAAAATGAACCACTTAATATTACAAATTTCGAAATTGATCCCTTCATTTTTCAAATTTTATTGGAAATTCCCTCGTTTTATTTTACAATAAATTATTCTCAAAGTTGACTCTTCATTTTGCATATCTTATTGACCTTTTTTCCCCTATTCGGTCAATTTTAAAATAGATTTAATTTTGCATAGTTCAGAATTTACTCTCTTATTTTGCAAATTCCAAAACATCCCCTCCCCCCTCCATATTTCAGAAGTGATTGTCTGATGTGGCACATTTTAAATTTGATTCTCTCCGTACGTTTGCTCATTGAAAATTGACCGACTTTTGAAAATCTTGAAATCGCTTCATTTTTTCAAGCAAAGGTCAGTAGGAACCCCCTTATTTTACAGTTCTCAAAATTGATCCTCCCATTTGGCGATGTTCGAAATTGGCTCTCTTATTTCGCTAAATTCAAAAGTGACTCTCGTCGCCTCCCCAGTATGCTAATCGTAGAATAGACCTCCCTTTTTGCTCATTTCAAAATCGATTCCAGTATTTCACATATTTTACAGACGTCCACAATTTGCGAAATCTCAAATTGATCGTCTCATAATGCACTTTTCATATTGACCTTTTCATTTTGCAAATTTCAAGATTGACCTCGCGTCGAGAATTTTAAAAGACCGACAAAACCTACATTACCTGACCCGAAATAAAAAGGCTCAGGTTACTGATCTGCGATTTACAAAACTACGTAATTGGATGTGTAAGCATACAGCTACAGTATAGTTTTTTGTGGATGTAAATTGAATCGTTGAATGCCCCTCCTGACCCCCACCACCCCTTTGTTTTGGTTGATGCTGTCTATGTTACTGTAATATTAACAGCATATGTCAATGTACATGTTTTGATCTATCAGAAGGAATGACCCGGTGAAGTATTTTCCCAGGGACGTACCGATAGGGGGTAGCGGGTAGCTCCCTCCTAGGCATTTTTTATTCAGCAGTTGGGAAAATTTACTATTTCAGCCAGGTGGAGCTGGAAAATTTCGGTTCAACAAGTCAAAAGTTTTTGTGTTTTTTTTTTTGCTTTAATGGTTGGGCATTTTGAGTTGAATCAGTTGGGACTTTCAACCCCCCCCCCCCCCAGGAAAAACTTTGGTACGTCCCTGTATTTTCCAATTATTCTGAAACACCCTTTGGAATTTTATGGGCCTTAATTATTATTTTTTCAACTTTTTTTTATATTAATTATTCTAATTATTTATTTTTTAATTTAAAATTATATCTTAATAATTATATTTAAATTTAATTTAATTATATAATTTTAAAATTTAATAATTCTATTAACTTCAAGGAATTACATTTATAATTTAAATTAAATATTTTAATTGAAAATCTATGGGCCTCCTGCTTCCTCTAATCAGACCGCTTATGTAAACTATTAGAATGTTACTACGCATTGACCACCCTGCTAGAGATGGGGGATAATTCAGTATCGTTAAAATATTTTGAACGTGAATGTCAAGGTTGCTAAAATGTATAAAAGCGATGTAAAAAATTTCAGGAAGAATCTTCAAGGACTTCTTATAACTGTCACAAGCTAATGAAATTAGTATTTTACTGAAATACAGATTAGTTCATAATTAAGACTTCAATAGAGGCGATCGAAAAAAATAAAGAAACCACTAATGAAAGTCTTGAAAGAATCAATATCGGCATAAGTACTCGTTTAAAATTAATGTCACCTCGGTCGTGCTTATACGATGTTGAAAAACAAACTTGAATATTAAATCGCGCATCTTGGGATTGCAAAATTTATTCTTTCAAAAATTATTGACTCATTTGTCAACATGCCTGCTATGTTTTAACGAATAATTGCTGTCGCTTTTGTGAAAATGAATGTACGGGTACGTGCAGTCCCAGCAGACCGAAGGAATATCGATCGAAATAAATTAAATGGAGCTCTTTTTTTTTTTTTTTTTTTCAAACTACGCTCCATATTTCAGAGTGTTCGAGTGACATTTCTGCTAAATGTAAATGTCAAGTTCTTATCAACGGGTAGTGTTGTTTCAATATAGATTTCCTTTTTTGTGTCCGCGTGTGTGGGTGTGCGTAAATGTGAAGTAATCCCCCAATTTATCACATCAACTCGTGGTGAATCACTTGTGTTTGAAAACGTAAAAGGTTTGATATTTTGAGTTGCAGTGGCGAATATGCGAACTGAGTTTTAATCTGAACTAACACCCCCTGCTCCTTGAAACATCACTCAATCCCCTCGTCTGATCTTATAATTCAAACCTTGCGTAAACTCGAAAAATACATTGAAATGTGTTGACTCTTTTCCTCTCCCTCGTGTTTCGTTGGTGTGATGCAATATTGCTAGCTCAACATATTATGTATGTAAGATATTCGTTCTGCCGAATATCTTAGTCGTTGGTTGTCGCGGTGATACTCACAGATGGTCGAGCGCGCTCCAACTGATAAAAGCCGGAATTGAATAATTACGATTATCTTCCGAGAGCAGACAGCTGTACTGCAATCCTACGGGACTCTCGACTTTTTGAATCGATTCAGTATTTGACTGCAATCGATTATGATTTTTTAAAGTTACCACTTTACATGTATTAGGTCGAAATTAATAGACCGACATGTAGAAGAAAATCATGCAACGTCAAGACTCATGACTGTTCCTTGATGAAGACGACAAAGGTCTATAGAAGTCAGTTGGGTTATCGAGTACTCCGGTTCTTGTTGATGAAATCTGAAAATTGGAAAATAGGATTCTAAACTTGGTCATTTGCTAACTTCAGATCTGTAATTATCTGAAAAATACCTGCCTCCAGTTCTTTCGTAATGTTACTTTTGTAATGAATTTTAAAGCGTATATTTATAGTTCATAATGTTGAAGTAAAATACCGAAGTGAGTCACTGTCTACGAAATACTCTTCGGTTTCGCCTCGCTGCTCGTGTTCATAATTCTGTTATACTACATATGTGCTTTTCATTTACAGCGAGGATTCAGTCATGATAATGTCCAACAACTCTCTGTCCTTCACAAACGGCTTCAATGATTCGAAAAGCGAAACACCTCATGTGAAGAAGCGCCATAGAAGATTGAAGAGTACCAGTGTAAAGAATCAGGATAATGATGGTATGTGTGTTTCATTTACAACTTTCTATTGTTGATATAAAAGTGTTTCATTTGGTCTCGATCCTACTGAAACGTGCTTTGACATGGATATGTCTATTGGCTGGCTTTCCATCCTATTTCCGACCGACACTGAATTTAATTCGAGTTCAGTTCAGTTGTGCGTATTCCTTGTAGCCATGTGCTCATTGATCTTGATCTTTGCTGCGCGGGTGCAGTCTACAGCCACAAGCCACAATTAGGGTATGATACACTCCTATTACTACGACGTGTCATATTACTGACGTGAGTATACTTGAGCGAAAACCATGTTTGTACCGAACGTTACGCTCCCCCTCGACATTCTTCCAGTCATTTGCTCCTTGATTTTTGCTGCGCGACTGCAATCTGCAGCCGTGTTGTTAATGAAGTCATTCGGATGGCAGAATCGAAAGAGTTCCTACCTGGTGGTGGAACGCAAACTACAAATGTAAAAGTGATCATGTGTTTTCGTTCCATATCCGCACGTGTAAACTTCGCAACTTTCAAATGCTTATCCATCAATTACAACCAATTTACAGCAAGAACTTGTCCTACGTATCGTAGTATTATCTCCAAGGAATCGACTTCACAAAAAAATAATCTTCTGAATGCATTTTTCATCCTATAGTGACCAACTGAAAAACACAATTCCTCTGTTTAAAAGTACAGTGTACCGCACCGTAATCACGTTTACATCATCTTAAGTGCGGCAGGAGAGGAGGCATCGCCGCTAGCGCGCCTCTGACTCGAGCCATTGGGATCTGGAACGGAATGTAGGAGCGCTAATGTGCACTTCTTAATAAAAGGTTGAGTGATCACAGACCGAAATAACATTGCCGTGAATGGGAAACACGGGTTTTTCAAAAAATTATTATAAAATTAATAAATGACGGACATGCTTCAAATTTGAACTATAGGGAGCTACATATTCGAACTTGCAATTAAAAATTTAATACGTTAGGTAGCAAAATTAATAGAAGTGCAGTGAAGTAAGAAAGAAAAAGTGCCTTATCAGCTTCTTATAAGTTACCGGCATGATGTTCTGACTGCGTGGGAAAAGATCCTTTCTCTCATAAGAAATACATTGATCGAAGGCCCTTTGTCCACGCGCGCTTCATTTTTCTCCACGATCACTCAATGAGGGTTCACAAAACATCCGCTAGATGTCATTCACTTCGATTCAGAGTCCCAATCCAAATCTTCACGCACATTGTTTGAAAGGTATCGTTCTTCCACGCTGAGAAGGATCTGAGGATCTGACCTCATAATTTGCTGCAGACGTTTCAACGGCTGTGGGGGTGAGAAAGGGCAGATATTTACACTGTTCGGGCGAATCGAGCAGGTGTTCCCTTTCACGTACGTACTTGTATGTACGTTCATTTAGAGCATCAAAATATGTATTATTTCATTGAAAATAATTTGTCTGTCAGTTTTTCAAGACTAAATGTGTCAGACACAAATTTCATTCACAGCATCAGCTGCATAGTGTTGAAACGGTTTGTGACGTCAAATCCTTCTTAGCGTGGAAGGACTATATAGTGTCCAGCGAGAAGCCAATCAAACGAAGAAAAAAATTAATTTTCCTCCTCTGCTGTGTGAGACCGAACGACTGTTTCAGATGAGCTAAGTTGAGCTTTCAAGTTGCATAATCTGAAAACAACTTCATACCTACGTGAAATAACACTATGAAAAACATCATACTTGAAATTAAAAAGCATCTAGTTGCTGGAAGAGAGTCGGCTCTAGACTGGAAAATTAGAGACTAGTTTATCTGTTCAGGAAAGAAGACCTATCAGTAGTCATGTTTAAGGTCTCTTTATGTGGCCGTGCGTTCAAGTTCGTGACTTTTGAGTTGATAGCCTGCTTTATACTCGTTGTAAATGATATCAAAGAGCTGAAATAACACGTAATGGCTTCAAACGGCGAATCTATAGAGTACAGACTACTTGCGCAGCAAACACTTTCTCTGAAAGAAGTACCTACAAATGACTCGAATTTAAATTGAATGAATTCATGGAGTTAAAAAACGTTCTTCTACATTACTCTTAATTTAACCAATTAAGGTAGCATCTTAGGATTCAGAAATCGTAACTCTTCATATGCTACAGACAACAAAAATTTATATTGAATATGCAGAAGGAAGTTTATTTCGATTCAAATAAAGCTTAGGATTCGAACAAGCACAACCAGAATTATCCCTAATACTATCCAAATTTGTGAACGAGCATGTGGTTTTGAGAAGACCCGAAGCATATCTGTTTGTCATTACTTTGTAACTCAGCATTGACATAGAATGATCGCAGGATAATCTCCGCAATTTACTCATACAATCTGTACTTTTATACTCTGTACTTACAACTTGACTCGTCCTTCATGCACCCGCAATTGACTAGAAATGGAAAATACTATTGAGTATCGAGAAACAGAATAATTGTCAATAATCAATTATCAGTCAACTCGTAATTACTGTCTACAAATTACAGATTTTACACTATTAGCGTAGGGGAAAGCTGATTGATCTGTTTTTTGTTTCAGATTACGATGGTTTTGAGTTCCTAATAGTTTCTCTAGATAATAAACAGTGGAAGTTCGAAGCGAATAGTATAGACGAAAGGAACGATTGGGTATCCGCAATCGAACAACAGATTCTAACCTCCCTTCAGGTAACTGCTGTTCTCCTGTATCTTAAATGAGTGTTCAAGTTCGAGTACCAGACCGGGTAGCTGAATTTTGTTCTACAGGGGTCATTTCAGAAGTAAAGTCATACTGTCTGTAAAAGACTCAAAATCGAAGCAGTTCGGACAAAAAGGAGTTTATTCATGAAGAAATTTGCTATCCCCCCCCCCCCACGATCCAAATGTTCGTTACGTTGGTATACAAGTTTTTCTCTCCTGGAAGAGTACTATGCGCCATCCAATTTTTGGAAAATTGTCTCGGCCGTATTGCGCAGTTCACCTTCATTCGCATAGTGCTGATTCCCAAGGTCGCGTTTCAACCCTAGAAACAAATTAAAATCCGAAGCGGCCAAATCTGACGAGTAGGGGGTTGTATAAAAACGTTCCATTTCAGATCTTTGAGGAAGGACTGAACGAGTTGGAATCTATGAGGTAGTGCACTGTCATGAAACCACACGTGCCACTGCAAAAACCCTGGGCTTTTGATTTTGATTGCAGATTGGGGCTAAGATAACTTCTGTCGCAATATCAGAAATACTGAATCACCTATTTTCTTGTAATACGAGTAGAGTGCGCGCATCCGCAAAAGAGCATCATCAGTGAGAACGTCTGTTGGGCGGCCGCTTTGCTCTTCGTCGTGCATGTCTACTCGCCCTTCGTTAAAGCGTTTTATCTATTTGTAGACATGGCGGTATGTCATGATATTTTGAGTGCCATACACTGCTGACAACATAAGAATAAATTTCCGCGCCAGGCACGGTTTCAGCGTTTAAAACTTCAACTATAGCGCAAATTCCGCCCAATCACAAAAATTAGACAGGTTGCATCATTTTGTTTGATTTTGCGTAATATACAGTATCAAACGTTAACTGAACATTATGCAATCTGTTCGTAAAAGCCTAACGAATATTTTCATTCTCAATCTCGACTCAGTGTCACCACTTTCCCGGCGTTTTATAGACAGTGTGACCTTACTTCTGAAACAACCTTATGTACGTATAAAAATTTAGATTGGGCCAAATATAAAATTATACCTTTGTTCTGTTTCATCTGCTAGAGTAATGAAAGCAACCGAGGCAAATCTCGTTTGAATTCGTCTTTGGAGGCGGCCACCATTCTTTCAATCAGAACCTGCGTGCAGGGTAATGGAACGTGCGTTGATTGTAATGCTCCGAGTGAGTTTCCGTTTTCAATGATATCGCCGCCTGTGCTCACCGAGTGTGCTTTCTCAGTTCGACAAACGTTCTCGGCTCGATTATCTTAAGTTTCCATTGATTTCAGATCCAGACTGGGCCAGCTTGAACATCGGCGTGCTGATGTGCATCGAGTGCTCCGGCGTTCACCGGAATCTCGGTTCTCATATTTCAAAAGTCAGATCCCTCGATCTGGACGACTGGCCGTAAGTAGAGTCGATGCGGTCGCGTGCGTCCGACGATTTAACGTGCGTATGGTTTCCCTTTTTCAGCTCGCTAATCTGAATCGTGTTCGGTTACAGGCCGGGTCACCTAAGCGTGATGTTGTCGATCGGAAACGCGTTGGCGAACTCGGTGTGGGAGGGGGTCACGTCGCACCGAGAGAAACCGAGTTCGAATTCGAAACGCGAGCAGAAAGAGCAGTGGATTAAGAGTAAATACGAAACCAAAGAATTCTTACCGTCGATCTCAAACGCCAGCACTGTGACGCAGCAGTTAGCTGAGGCTGTACTAAGGTTTGTTCTTTTGCTCTTATCTCGTTGAGTATTCATTTCTATACTACTTGATCAGAAAGGCAATGTTTACGTTGGTGTTTTACGGACGACAAGAAGCGCCTATCATTCATGCATCGAGTACTAACGAAACTTGCATGTAAAGTAAACGTCCCTCAGTGTAAAGCGTTTTTACATGAAAAAATTGCTGGCCAGTAATTTCGTTTCGGGGAATCGAACCCGCGTCCATTGAAATAGAGTTGGGTGTTATTCGAATAAGATGTTATTCGAATAATAATCATGAATAACAGATCAATCATTATTCGTTATTCATTATTCGTCAACACGTAAAATTATTCATTAATCATGATTCAGTAAAATGAAGATGTGAATAATATTCGTCAACCATTGTTGTTCGTTATTCATTCCGGACGCAGTAACAAAGCAAAAAATTTAACGAGGATCAGTGTACAGCCTGGGTTTTTCCAAAGTGGGCCGGGGGGGGGGAAGATTTTCAAGGTATAAAAAGTTGTAAATTGAAGTATTTTTTTTTGAATCGCCAATATTAGAGGACTATGTAAAAATATTGGGAAGGGGATTTATATGTATGTGTGGGGGGAGGGGGGTAAAATATTTTTTGTGATGGGGAGGGAGTATTTCCTTGATAGAAAAATATTATTTTGTTGGAGGAGGGAGGTGAAAAAAATGTTTTTTGGGGGATTTTAGGGGTATTGGGGGATAAAATATCTTTGGGTGGGGAGGGGTATTTCCTGTGATATAATTGATAGAAATTTTTTTGGTGAGGGGGTGAAAGAATTTTCGAGGTGGGGTATTTTTGAGAGGGGGGGGGGGTAAAAATATTTTTGTTGGGAGGAGGAAGGGTGTAAAAATATATTTTTTGGGGAATTTTTTTTTTTTGCAGGGGGGGGGGGTAAAATATTTTCTGTTGGGAGGGGAGAAGGTGTAAAAATATTTTTTTTTTCCGGAATTTTTTTGGGAGGGGGGAAAATATTTTTGGTGGGGATATTTTTTTCCCTAATCTTACTGGGGTGATTAAAAAGTAAATAATGTTTTTCCGATTTTCTCGGGGGGGGTGTGACTGCGTCAGGGGAGGGCAACGCCCCCTGGCCCCACTTTGGCTACGGGTCTGATTTCATTATTCGCTTGATTGATGTTCTTGAATACTGATTACTGAATAATGAATGACTACTTGTTATTCATATTTACAACTAACAAATAAATTATTTGTATTTTGTTATTCATGCGCTTATGAATAACAAATAAATTATTCATTATTCATGAATAACGAATAACGGTTGCGTTATTCATTATTCATCATTCGAATATTATTCTGCCCAACTCTGGACTGAAATGTAGCGATCGTCTCTAACCACTCAACCACAGAGCGAATTACAAATTAGCGACTTAACGCATTTAAATATTCAGGACATAGTACAACTGTTACCGTTTGTTGTTGACTGTCGTTACGTTTTTGCTGGCCACTACCTGTGTATGCTGTTTGTACACATGAACAAACTGAAGACAAGACTGTTATACTGTACTTTGTAGTAATTAACTGAGCAAATTAAAATTTTGAATTAATTATACGCACGCAAAAATTACCTGTCTATAATTTAAATAAATAAATAAAAAATATAGACCATGTCAGCGAAAAACATTGCCGCTTCTGATCAAGTAGTATAAACAATATCTTCCATAACAAGAGCCATTAAAAGTGAGTTTGCATGGCTCGGGAATTCGGGAATTGCTCACTCGTTACGCTCGTTCGCAAATTTTCCCTCGCCATATAAACACTCACTTTTGACTCTTGGTGTGTAATATACTATTTTATAGGTGAAAGTTCGGCGTAAATTGTTTGTATTGCCCCCCCCCCCGAATCTCAGGAAAAGTGTCTCACAGAATGCGCGTGTTGCTAATTTTATGGCTATTGTCGATTTTTTTATTTTTTTTTTCTCTTGCAAAAATATGGAGAACTATTGGATGTAGGAAACAAGTATTTCGAACAAATAATGTTGTTCCTTGTGACATTGTATACAAGGTGGTGTTTTCAGTTTTTTTTGTTACCGAACTCTCAGAAGAGGAGAGAGGTTCAAGATGGTCCTTCTTTCTCACTGGAATATATCTATCAACACTGACATAATGGGGGGGGGGGGCATAGAATTTTTGTCATTCTTGTGTATTATCAGTTTTCGTGACTTGTTGTGTACAAGTTGCTATCAGACACGCTTCGGATTACCTATCCCGTTTCCTGACTCATTCCCCCGTCCCCTGTTGAATACTACTCGTATATAAATTACATTGTGTTTTTTATGTTTTATTCAATTTTTGAAGATTGTACTATGACCTGCTTTCCTCCCCTATGTACATTTTTGTATAAATCGTTCTGCCTGGCTATTTTCTGCGTAGCACAATGTGACATCCGTCTTTCGTCTCCTGCATTCCTGTATTTCCTGCACGTGATCTTTTCAAAACCACGTTGTTTCTTCTTCTTATTCCCATGTCTCTCTCTCTCTCCTTTTTTCTCCTTTAGTCGGCCAGACAGGACATCCGCTCAGTTACAGTTTGTGTGTTAGCATTGTAAGTCAGATCTACTTTTGCTATCGATCGTTTAGTTCACGTTCTTCTCACAAACTCTAGTTTTCTGTGATTTCGATTGCCCTCGCTGCTGTCCGGACTAAATTCTTCTCTCTTGTACAAATCTCGAAAAACCCGCTACCGTAGTAAGAACATTTTTGAAACTCGTCGAAGGACAGTAAGAGAAAAGTCAACATTAAGGTGATCCAAAATTGATGGACAAGTAATATCTTGAAAATCTAAGCTCGATTTGATACAGTTAACGGATACTCCATTTTGTGAGAACATAGTAAGTTGACTTTCTACTTCCAGTCTTCCACAAAGAACACAGAAGGGGAATTTCGAGAAAATGTATTCCCCTGCATCCAAACTCTCGTATGGAAAACGCAAAAATTGTTTTCTCAAAAATTTCCAGCTTTTATGAAGCAATAAAATTTCGCCGACTACCGACTGTTATTACTTTCCAGAAGAGAATTAAAAATTGTAGAAAAAATATCGATATCCAGAAATGTTGAACTAATATTGATATCAAAATAAGAAATATCGATATCATCGGTATCAAACATGTCCAAATATCGCCATCACAAGAAAGCAATAGTGATAGTAAAATATCAATAAAATCAAAATATCGATATTTAGAAAAATCGAACCAGCAGGCGCAGTCTAAGGATTAAATTCTTGGAATGCAAAACGTAAGGGGCCTAATCAACAAAAAATTGAAAAAATTCAGTGATGTCGTGGATTGGTTAATAAGGGCCCACAAGACCACAATAGGTCGGAAGGCTCGGGATGTATTTGCATCTGCACACCTCCAGCCAGGCCGTGCGTGCGAACCAGTATCGAAATTGAAATGTTATTAGTATTATCGATATTAAAAATTTCCAAATAACGCCATTAGAAAATAATAGTAATGGCAAACTATCAATAAAATATCGATATTCGAAAATGTTGAACAAATATCGATGTTGAAATAAGAAATATCGATATTATTGATATCAAAAATTTTCAATTGTCGCCATCACTAGAGAGCAATGTTAATGGCAAAATATTAATAAAATATCAAAATATCGATGTCGAGAAATATCAAACCAATATCGATATTAAAATGGAAAACATCGATATTATCGATATCAAACATTTTTAATATCGTCATTTCCAAGGGGGGGGGGGGGTTAAAAACTTGGAATAAGGAAGTGGTAAAAAGGGTGGGAATGAGGAAAACGGTCATCATAATTATAGTATGTTATTTTTTCTATGTACTTCCTCTCGTGAAGATGAAATGGGAGACGGTACTGGCCTGCGATGGCTACGGTGGTGGCCTGCAAAACTGATTTTCCCGATAGCCTGTCTAGTCCCACTTCGCCTGTGCTAATAAACATGAATTTGATTACAGGAATGACATGAGAATGGTGGTGCTGCTGCTGGCACACGCCACCAGCGCAGATGTCAACGCTCCGATCAGCCAGCGTGATCTCAGAAGGCCACTGCACGTGGCCTGTAGCGTTTCCTGTTTACCAGTGGTGCAGCTGCTGTTATGGGTGAGTGTTTCGCCATGTATGAGGCATTCTCCAAAAACTAAAAATATTGAGGTTTTTTTTTAAATATATATGATAATATTTATAGTTATAAGGTACTGATGCTTTATCAGGCCCACTAAAGTGTTTTTGGAAAATAACTTGCCACGGAATTGATATTTTGAAAAACGTTTTTAGGGGATGAAACTTCGAAGTTTTCTTCAGAAGGTGACCATTTTGCTTTTATCTTCTACCCAAGGGGGCTGGGAGGAAACGTTCCAAAAAAACGTAATTTGGGTTTCATTAATCCCAGCTATTCCTAGTTAGTCGCTGTGTGGCCTAGTGGTAACGGGCTCGCCTAACAATCCTTGCATCTCGGGTTCAAGTCCGACGAACGCCGGAAGGCTAGTGATGTTCAAATACCCCCATTGACATCCTATCGAATACAGGGAAGGCGACACTATCAGTCGAGATGGCAACATAGCGCATCCTGTAACCCCCGCCAGTTCACATGAACAAGGCATTGCAGTCGAGGGCGTGTTACCACCAGATCAAACAGAATGGCACCATACGTGTGCTCGTTGTGGATGGCTTACTCAACGTCGTAGTAAGCGAGTGTTTCTGAACCGGTGTGCCGCGAGGTTTGCAATGAAAACAAAACATTTATTAAAATGTGATCTACAGCTGTAACGCGACACACGACGAACGACACGTATAATGGAATGTACAGGACTGTGACATGTTATGACAAAATTATGAATTTTATCTAGGCCTATTCTACTGAATTGATGCGATGTCGAAAAATTTTTCCCTCATTTTTTATGTAAGTATAAGCTGAAGGAATTTGCCATATTCGTATTATTTTGGAAATAGTGTGCCGCGAAGCAAAAAAGGTTGAGAAACACTGTAGTAAGCGAATAGTGGCGGCGCACTCTTCGACACAGAGAAGGAAGACTCTAACGTAACGAAATCGTGGGGGAAGCATAAGCATGGGTAAACTACCCTGGAGAGTCGTGCGTCAGAAACGGCGATCGCCAACGTCCAGCATCGGATACGGCGCCTGAATAAGAAGAAAACGATTCCTAATAAGGCCCAGTTCCCCCCCCCCCCCCGTATCTAGGAGTATTAAAATGCGAGAAGAAGCCATCTCCCTCCTCCCATCCCCTAAAAAAAGAATAATTGAAAATTTTAATACATTTGATAATTCTTACAAAATTAGTTAGTTAACTTACTTGAATTTTTGGCAATTTTTGATCAAAAACATTCTTATTTCTTACCCGGTACGCTTGTAGAAGGGAATATTATACAGGGTGTCTCTTTTGCAGTGACGGCCCTTTCACCTCGTAAGCAGGCAACCTACTCTGTATGTAGATATGTTTGCATGTTCTTACTTTTGAAGGGGCCAAGAGTTATGGTCAAATTTTGGAAAGTCTTCTGTCTTTGAAGTTTTTAGACAGACAGAAAAATGGTACCAGTAGGCACCAGTAGAGGGCAGTTGTAGTAATCACAGGAAAAAAAACTGTTAGAATCGTCTCAACAGGGTTTTCATAAAATCAATTTTAGTACAAATTATTTCAGAAAATTTTCACTTTTTTTTCAATTTCCCGTGAAACTTGCCCTCTTAAGCTACTGTTTTTTTATTTGCCATGGATTGTATATTAAATTTTCCATAAAAGAAGGTCATTAGCAATTTTCTTGTATCTGGATTAAAACTGCTCAAAATGGAGTTCAAAATACTCCGTTACGAATTATTACTTTTTAACACAGATGCACAGACCTTATGAAGATAATAATCATCTTCTTCAGCTACTTTACCACTTCATAGAGTTATATCGTTTATGGAGCTTATTCACCTGCCTCCTTTCATGTATTTAACCCATATTAGAAATTGAGGCCCATGCAATGAGGGAACGGAGTTCAAGTACTGGTGGCGCCGTTCTGGAGGACTATTCTTGAAATGCGTAAGGCGCAAACCTACGCTCTGTGCGCATTTTGTAAAAACCAACGAACGCCTCTTTCACTAAAATGTGATTCTCAAAAGAGGAGACGAAAGCATTGAACGCACCACCCAGGCCACATGCAGCGAGTTGATAAATATTATCTATGTTATAATGTTTCTTTCAAAAACGGGGTTAATTCTTCTACAATTTGGCAAAATGTATTTTTATTCACTCGAAACTAATCTTTAAATTGTGTATCAGTGAATCTGTAGACATTTAATGATCGTGAACGAATTCTTTCGATTTTCAAATTGACTTGCCTTACTCTTTGGTCATTTTCCAAATCAGCACGATCATGAATATCAATTTGAGGTTGAAGTGTGTAGTCCGGAATGATATTCATTGAAAACTTTCAATTGCCAATAAAAATGAATTAAGTTGTTTGGGCAGTAAAACAAGTGACCGATTAAATCAAAAATTTAATATAATTCATCACTCCATTCCATAATTCAAATTTCAACATACAAAAACTCTCATGATAATACTAGAAAAAAAAAACCTACTTTTATAACAGGAATATTTTGCGGGGGAATTCAGAGAAATGTGTTGTATGAAAGTGCCGAACGCGCTGTACGACACCTCCCGAGGTGTCGTTCGAGGCGTAGCTCAAGGAGCGTTCCAAAGTCACGAAACTCTTCAAAGCAATTTGAAAATAGCGGAACGCCTGATACGCCAGGCGTATGAACGCTTGATACGCCCTGTGCGCCTTTCTAGAATAGCTCTCCTGGAAAATCTTCTGCATAACGTCAAACTGCTTTCTTACCCTTTCCTCCGTATAAACCATATGTAATACACTATATCCGTGAAATACGAGTTAGAATATCTCCCAGGCATTGTATCAATATACCAACTTAATTTTTAAAAAACAATTGAAATCAGAAATATTTTTTAAAATTAAAATTCACAAAATTCTTTGCAAAACAAGATAACTAACTTTCAAACTGTAAGGGCAAAGAACAAGAATAAAACCAAAACAGTCAGCCAATAATAAATGAAATTTTCACGTTAATTTGATTGGTTGACAATAATTTCGCAATTCTGCCGTATAATCGCAATCAACCTGAATGTGGGGAAAAACTTTTTTCATTATTCATAACCATAAGATCATAACCCACCAGCTGGTTCTTCTAGCCATGTCAACAGCAATTTGTTAGGCCTAGATTCTTTAATCTGTATAAATAACATTCCTCATCACTAAATTAATACCCCCCCCCCCCTCAGAGTGTTGCAGTAAACAGAAAATATATACCAACATTTCCCAGTACAATTTTGTACTAAGTGGAATTTATTTTATGAAAATCATGTTCAGCCATTTTCCATGATCTTTAATTTTTTTCTGTTTGATTACCACAACTGTCATCTTGCATCATCGGTATGCACCACAGTTCGGTGAATATGGCCAAAATGTTACCACACCCGAATTTAGCTACCTTTGGGCCCAAGTATTGGATATCCATATTAAATTTTACAAAATTCTAGAACGCCCCTCCCCCCTCATTGCATGAGGTTCAATTTCAAATATAGGGTAAATAGATGAAAGGAGGGAGGTGAATAAGCCCCATCAACGATATAACTCTATGAAGTGGTATAGTAGCTAAAGATGATTTTATCTCCATATGGTCTGTGCATCTGTGTTAAAAAGTAATAATTCTTATCGGGGATATCTTGAACTCCATTTTGAGAAGTTCTAATCCAGGTACAACAAAATTGCTAATGACATTTTTATGGGAAATTTCTGTTGCAAATAAAACAAGCAGCTAGCTGCTGGAACAAGGTCGGCTCTCGACTGAAAAATCAGAGACTAGCCTATCTCTTATTGGCGGTTGTTAAAAAAGACATCAAGAAAAAGACCTATTGGTAATCATGTTTAAGGTCTTTTGTTCCAGAATATAAGAGTCGATAGATGAAAGTTACTTGGAATGACACCACACACACGCACACTAACAGCACAAGGCAAGTTCAAAAGGCTTCAAACTGTGACGCTGTAGACTCCGCAACATTCGCACTTCGACCATCTTCCATCTGGTCGAAGATTTCATCCTATTTCTAATTTCTCAGAGCAATTGATCAACTGAGATGCAAGACATCAGTACTTCTAGTCGATCCTAAAAACATCAAATGATTAGCGAACAATTATCTACTTCTAAGGGAATGAAAACAACGTAATATTCATGCTAGCAGATTCTCTGTTCGCTTGATAATCAACATACTGAGTTGCTGATAACGTCTTTACATGCTACATATTACTAAGATATTACAACTGGTTCGCTTCTCGCTACTACTGGTAACTGACAACAGAGAACGTTCTTCTATATTAGTTACTCAGTTCAACCAATTTAGGTGGCATCTTAGGATGAAGAAATTGTAACTCTTCATGCGCTAAAAACTCAGCATTGACATGAGAACAATAGAAAGTCGCTTAATAATAGTTATAATTAATCATGAAATAATCAAAACAATGTGATTCATGAAATGTTGACGGCTTTGACGACTCTAATAAAAACTTTCACAAAAAGTACCAGATAAACACAGGACAGAACACACTGCTTATTCGAAAACCTACCGAGATAACGAGAATTCCTTTTCCATATTCCGTTTTATTTAATGCGTTCAGAATTCATTTTCTGTTTTAATGTGTTCTACGCTGTAATCAAACAGAACACTAAACATGAACACTAATGCTGACGATTGACAGTTAAACTGCGTCGTGTT
Source organism: Acanthococcus lagerstroemiae (assembly GCA_031841125.1). Taxonomy (NCBI): domain Eukaryota; kingdom Metazoa; phylum Arthropoda; class Insecta; order Hemiptera; family Eriococcidae; genus Acanthococcus; species Acanthococcus lagerstroemiae. The sequence goes on from CM063114.1 coordinate 29,179,381, forward strand.
AATTCAAGTTTAAAACTCATATTAAAACGAACCGCCTCCTAGCTGCCCGAAAAAGCAAAAAACATCAAAATCGCATCAGCTACTAGTAAGCAAATAAACACTAATGCTAAAGTGCTTCTTTCATATGTGGGAAGAACTAATATAGGAAATGAAATTTCGATCGTAGTAGGCTCGGCTGCTAGTAGCCGACCCTAAAAACGGGAGCTTAAGAGGGCAGGTTTCACGGGAAAGTAGAAAAAAAAAAGTGAACATTTCCTGATGATTTTATGAACACCCTGTTTAACCGATTCCGATCATTTTTTTTCTGTGGTTATCACAACTGCCCTCTGCTATTACCTATTGGTACCATTTTTCTGTCTATCTCCAGCTGTGAGAAGGAAAAAAAATTCAATGATAGAAAACTTCAAAATTTACCATAACATCCCCTTCAAAAGTAAGAGTATGCAAACATATCTACGTATTGTCAGGTTAAGTGGCCTACTTGGTGTGGTGGAACGTATAGCGATGCACGCATGCCAAAGTGGCCCCTGAGACACCGCACCCCCAGCACCGGAAACTACCCTTTCGGGCATCGCATCAGTACCGAAGTTGCCTACTTACCGGGGTCGTTGCAAAAGAAGCACCCTGTATCTTTTGTAAGGAGTGTGGCTTTATAATTTATCGCTTTATTTCGGGCTACTTTTTTTCTCAAATCAAATTTACAATGACGGGCCTTATTAGGAAACTAAGGCGATCACTTTTTCAATCGTATTCGTATTAGCATGGCGTGAAGTGGACTTACATAAAAAACAAATATGTCCTATTGTAGCTACTTGTATGTAGAATAATACCGTGTTGATAAATTTCTGAAAAAAGTACTTACATTTCGTAATATTTTAATTTTTTTGGAATAATATGAAAATAGCATCATCGTTTGGAAATTACCACATTTCACTGTTTTTGGGCTCCCACTTGTAACTAACGCACTTGAGTGTTACCGGCCATCCCCTACGTCACCCTATTGAGATAGTTTCATGACATCGAGCCTAAACGACAAGATGGAGGAGGTGGGCCTTATAGTGCATGAGTACCTTATGTAGTAGACAATCAACAAGTTTCCCGAGCATGGACATCAACATTTAAGGAGGGGTAACTTGTCCACGACGATAGACAGCTTATCCATGGCGAAAGCACTGATGTCCGCGACTGCTGACAAAACAGCTCTAAGAATTTCCTTTTCCAGGGAATTTTTGAAAATTGTGCCATCATTGCCAAAGATCACAATCTAGCCCCTGGATCGTCTTCATAGATCAATACTATACCAGTATTGCCATTTGTTATGTTGAAAGTGTATAAGGCACAAATCCTTGCACTAAAGATTGACCAGGACAATTGACTGAAAATTCTGATCGCAGAAATTTACACCATTCCTTCTGATGTGAGGTCACTGACAGCAAACTGAATTTCTTAACCCACACTTCCAGTCTTTCTGAATGATAATACCACTTCATTGGGAGAAAACAAATTTAAATAAAAAATTTTTTAAATATATGTGACCTGGAATCATGAAATGTGCCTCTGGTGTCAAAAAATCATTTTTCACTTTCTTGACAATTCTGATCGAAAAAATCACGCGCTTTCAAATGAAATAAATCGCAGCCTGCTATCTTCACTTATTTTAGTTTTTCCATAAATTGCATTTAAAATTTACGTCAGAAGTTTAAAAACATCCATTTACATGGTGTCGCGTGAAACGGGCCTACGGAAACGAGAGTTCGACAGGCAGTTGTCACAGCAACACGTCAACACACCACGACAGATGTACACGCGATGTACACGCTATGTACATCTGGACCCACTGCCACCATCCCATTTTTACATTCGTGTATCTTGAAAACCTGTTTTCGCACAAGAGACACATTTCATGATTCCAAGTCACATGTACTATAACAGGTATTGAGACAAGATGGTAACATCCACAAGGGCGATGGACACCTTTCAACTGAAAATATGGTAATTGTCTGATGAATTTGGATTGGTGGAATTCGTTGCGGATGATCTTGTGTAACCCGAAATCCCCCCCACACACACACCAAAAATTAAAGTTTAATTTGAAAATTCATTGGTAACAAAATATTCTTAATTTCTGGAGAATGCGCCGTGTATGTGGAGGCAGCCACGCAATTATGTACCCGTATTTACAAATTTTGACAGCGCACAAGCAAAAATCTATTAATGCTGATCGCTTTTGCGCATTTGTAGCACAATGCGGACGTTAAGGTGACCGACCACGAAGGCAGAACGTGTCTGGCCTACGTGAACAGCAGTCTGAAGCAGTCCGAGTCGAACGGCGCTAACGTGACCATCATTCGAGATCTGCTGCTGACCAGCGGCTGTCCGGACACGGGCAGCAGTTTGAACGGCAAGTCGGGTAACTGCGCTGGCACGCTGTCCAGACAAAAGAATCATCTGATGCCTCTGGAGAAGCTGCCGTCCAGCGTGATATGAACCGACGGACCCGAATGTTCCTGTTTTACGAAATAGTCATTTGTATAGAGAGCGTACTCAAACGCAGACGGTGTAAGTTAAGCTTTTTTTTTTTTTTTTTTGTTTGTTTTTGTTTTTACATTTCGACGATTACCTTATTTTAGTGACTACTCAGTATTATGAAATTTTCGTCCTCGAAAGACGGGATTCTTGAATTTGTTTCTCGCTTGCACTGGTTGAGATGGTCAGGTTTTTACATTGCGTGAAGTGGTGGTTCGGTCGAGTCTGCTGGTTGAAATTGTTGTAAAATGACCGTCGTATACTCATCTAACTTATCCTGAAATGCAGTTGAGATTAACATCGTCCCGGCAGAATGACGCGAATTAATTTCTCATTTCTCGCACTATTACATTTTGGGGAAGATGTCTAATGTTGGCGATAGAGAATCTAATTAAGAGGCAGCGACTTGTAACCTCTAGACGGCCCTCAGCGGTTGATTTCGTTTTACATGTGCCCTATCGTTGTCTACCGAATCGCCACTGCACTGCAGTGTGAAAACAGGCGAACTCAAGCGTTGTTACGGCGTTAACTGTTATTTTCATCTTAAGTTGGATATTGGTAAGGTTGAGTCGCGCTAGCTGTAAATTAGACATAAATTGTAGGTATTAACGCTTGAGGTGGAAATGGCCGTAGCGGACTGGCTCGGTGAAGAGAATGTCAAATAGTCGAGCGTATATGTCGTTTTTTGATATTCAGGTTTTGCATATAGTCGAATTTATTTAGTATTTTGTATACAGTTTTTATAATAGCAACCAGACTCGCACATTGTGTATTTTACTCTCTGTAACGTTAATCGGTAGTTTGTTATTATTGTTATGTTAGATTTACGGTTCTGTAATACCTGTGATATTACCTTAATGCTATTTACCAACTTTGTAATTTTTTTTTTTTTTTTGAGTTTGTTACGATTTAATTATTAGAAAATATTTCCTCCTAGTTATTTTCGTTATAATCAACAAAATAAAGTAATTTGATCGTAATATTTCTTCGGTTGAAAAATGAAGGTGTTTTCAATAACCGGTATTGGAAAAGAAACTTCAATGTAAATTAGGATTCAATATTGAGAGCCAAAACCACAACCGAAAAAACCAAATAAGGTAAAGTGACCTGTTACCAAAAAAAGGCCCATAGTGGCATCAAAATGTTATAAGAAAAGGGCCCTTCGTAACATGGAACTAAGGGCCCTTTCCTTAGAACACGTCAATAACACTAAGGGTCTTTTTCTTGTGACAGGTCACCGAGTCCTTAATTCAAAATTCTTGATTTTTTTCTAATTTTGAAAATTTCTCCATACTGTATACATCATGACGGGAAAAAATCGGAGAGCTTCGGCGTCAATTCTGGTGCTGATTACTCAATTTTTTGAGACACAGTTAAATTTGTCAACAAAATTGAGCTAAGAGTCATTTTTTGATCAATTTCACCAACATTTTCGAGCGTATCTTGGGAACCGAGCGTCGCCCCCAAATTTGAACTACGAATTTGAATTCAGCGTGTAAAATTGAGTAAAAAGCAGTATTTGCCTCTAAATGTTTGATTTTTTCTAATTTTGAAAATTTCTCCATACTGTCGAAAATACATAGTTTTCGACTCGACATAGTCGAACGCTATACTTTAATCTAATACAACTAACTCTAATCTGATTCAGCTCTAAATTCAGCTGTGGCCAGATTGAACTCTAATTTGATTCAACCGTAATAAAAGTAATAATTGTGCCTTCACGCTTTACCTTAATTCGGCTTGCCCCTACCCGTCAGGATAATTAGAAGCGCGATCCTTGAAAAATGTTACCAGCTCTATTTGGTGTTAAGGCTGTTGTGATGTCGTTCTTTGAAAAGTGTTACCAGTGTTAAGCGGTGTTATGCCTTGTTAAGATTGTTAAGATAGCGGGGATAACTACAAGATAGAAGCTGCTCGGGACCAGCTTCTATAGTGTGTTATGTGGTTGTATGATATTATCAACTGTTGTAAAAGTGTTGTCCATTTTGGAAAAGTTGAAAAGTCGTAGTGATAACAAGTGATAAGAACTAACTGATAAGGAATTACATCCTCGGGGAAGATTTGGTAACACTGAAACTCAACAATACCAACCTAACATAACTTCGATTAACGCGGCCAATTTAATCCCCGTGGTAACACTGGTAACAATTTTCAAGGATCGCGCTTTAAGACTCGTTAGCTTGTGCGGCTTGTTTCCGTAAGGGAATTTGGCCTCCTCATTGGTCCATGCGTGACCACGTGCGAACAAGATGGAATCTAGTGGGAGAAAGTCTGGTTCCCGGATTTGAAATAGGTGGCGGTCTATCAAGACCTGGCACTATTGTTACTGTGCTCGTGGTGCGCGGTTGTGCTGTGCTTGTGCTGATCTTAATTTCACGTTTATGTTTTTCACTTTGCGTAAGCTCATTTTGTGATGGAAAATCAGACTGTGTTCGATGATCAGGTCAGACAATTTTATTATTCACTTACAACGTTTTATTGTAAAGTCGAAATTTCCCTGTGGTCGAGGTTCGTTTCGTTTTGTTCTACAGGCTTGGTGTCATCATCCGTGGTGGTGGTGCACTCAGAGACATAATATACCGAAGAGTTTTTCCTGGGGAAGGAGGAGGGGAAGTGTGGAAGTCTCAACTGATTCAACTCAAAATTCCCCAGTATCAGAGCAAAAAAAAGGAAACTTTTCGACTTGTTGAATTTTTCCAACTTCTTAACTCAAAATTCCCAAGTAGGCTGTAGGTGTGTTGCGGCCCGAGTTTCCTATCAGTAAAAATTAGAGGTGAATTCCGGCCTGTAGGTACTATTTTTGATGACGAATGAATTCCAGCCTGATGATATCAGTATCAATGTTGGTGAGTTATGGGTCTATCATTTAAATATCCTATGTGCAGTGCAGCAGATACATGTGGATGCTGATATGTATTCATGAATACAATTTCAATAATCATAGAATACAATAGGTACTGTATTTGTATTTATCGAAAATGAGTTTCCGAATACTGATTACAATTCACAAAAGTATTCATGAATACTCTGTATTCACGCGAATACTCGAGTATTCAGTATTCAAGAATAAAATGTGTATTCGTATTCGCATGTCTGCTCTGTGAATATAATGTAAAAATTCAGGCGTAGATTGCAAGCCGGTAGGGTTTTTCCGGACACCAGGTTACAGTAGCGTATGGCTTATCAAAGTTGGATAGGCTATGAGTGCTCTATGACTTTCGACAAGTGGTATTCATAATAAGTACACGACGAAACACGAAATTAGGATTTGAACCTGCACTAGAATGCGCTGCTATATTACCTACGCGGGTGTTAGCTGGTGAAAATGAGTGAATGATCATGTGTACTTTCAAATAGAAACACTGCTATCTTTAGTAGGGGAAAAAACAAGTAAAAATTATTCTACCAGTAGATTGATTATAATTTAATTTTTTGGTGATGATGCAGTCGAATTTAGGACAAATTTTCTTTGAAAGTGTGAATTTCTAATCGATTTAATGATGGTTGAAGTTTGCTACATGCTTACGGCAAATCATACGTGATCACTCACACATATCGCAGGGCTGCCAACACTTGAAACTCTAAGTTTAAATTCCAATGATGCTGTTACCTCACCAGTCGCTAGAGATGTAACCTCACAGCTACAGCCAGACGAATGTGCTCGCATATGATAACCAACAACTGCGTTTCGAGAACGGCACCCTCCAAGCCCAGCAGCACGAGACGATGGGAGAGAACTCGCGGCAGCGAAAGGAAATTCAAGAGCGCGATTCGCAACTGTTAAAGGTAACGCAGGAGAGAGATTCTTATAAGCAGAAGTGTGAACATCTAATGCGGGAGCTGCGGCGCTTATTGAGAACGCCAGTTCAGCCCGATCCAGCAGGGTGGCTACCAGCGAATATCTATGACTCGCTTCTGTCGCTCCTCCGTTGTTGACCATGTTGACATTCATGCTTGGGAGCGTCCCCGACCAATATAGTTACAAATTTTGGGAACGATTTTAGAGGTTGTAGCATTTCAAGATCAGGTTGTTCTTATATCGACTCAATGCGCCGGAATTTTCTTCGTTTAATATCGCATTTGAATGGGAAGGGTTGAGGATCTTGGAATAAGCGAAAAGTGGATCCGAATATCGAAAAAATGCGGTCGCATTCGGTTCTTTCGAGTAATTTCATGTGGGAAATCGGTAATCCTTACGTGGGATTGGAATGGTAAAGAAAGCACAACCCGATGTGCAAAACTAGTGATGAGGGAATAATCGATCACTAATCGATTAATCGATTAATTGAAAGTAATCGATTAAAAAACCTCAATTATTTTAATTTCCCAAATAATTGATTAATCGATTAATTCACATCACTATATAGTGTATAGTAATGTGAGAATAATCGATCACTAATCGATTAATCACAAGTAATCGATTAAAAACTTCGATTATTTTGATTTTCCGAATAATCTATTACTTCGAACAATCGATTAATCCATATCACTACGCAAAACCCCACCAGTTACCCGGGTAACTAAAGGTGAACAAGGATAATCTGAGGGTAACCGAGGGTAACAAATGGGTAGGTAACTTTTCCGCTGCAGGTAACTAGAGGGTAACTAACTGCGTAGTATCCCGCCAGTTACCCGGGTAACTGCAAGGGAATAAAGGTAACTCAAGGGGAACAAGGGTAATCCGAGGGTAACAAATGGGTAACTTTTCCGAGGTTAATTGAATGGAATATTACAATTTTAGTGCTGATCTTATTTGGTTTATGAAGCAAAACGAGCGACGAATTTAGGAATTCTTAGAAAATTTAAGCGAAAAAATGCATTTTCACCTTTCTGTTTGAACCCTCCCCCCTCCTCCTCGCCTCTCATAGCTAAGGGCTCTAGCGCTCTAGCAATGGTCTAAATTTTATCAAAATGTCCACGTCTTAAAAACAATAGTCGAACATTTTGTTTCAAAAAGTTACTTCTTAAAAATTTTTTTCCCTACTAAATTCGGTCACCTTTAAATTTATCTTGATTCTTTTTTCGCTTCTTTGGGCAGAAATTGTGATCTTCATCATTGTCTATCGCAAAAAATTTAAGGATATTCGTGACGATTACAAACAAGAAAATCGATTTCCAAGAAAAACTTGTTGCGCAATTTTAAAATAAAATTGTAGGTATGAAAAATTTTTGTTTTTCTAAAATCGGTTTCTTAGACCGCAGAGTTTCCATTTTTGTTTTTTTGCCACGGAACTCTATTTTGAAAACAAAATATGATTACCTTGTCGTTTGTATATTTTCATGTTTCACTTGAAAAGAAAGAACAACTTCCTGTATCCGGGCCTTTACATGCGCGCGCGGCGGCGCGGTTGTGATTTTTTTCTACCGTTTTATTTATTTAAGCCTCGGACTGAACGCGGAATCCTTGTGACCCTTCCAGGGAACCCCAGGGTTCCGCGGACCATTTTTCGGGAAATGCTGTCTTAGACAACCTGTTGAATCGATTCTTATCCTTATTTTTTTACAGTTGTTGTATTGCCCTCCAATAGGAGACGGACGTACCTTGGAACAGTAATCAGTTTTAATTTCTTTGTGAATTCCAGTTTCATCAAATTTTAAAAGTTTTTACATTTTTGAATAGTACTAGCTTTTCCGCACATTTCTACATAAAAAGTTTTGAAAATGCCCCACCACAATCCTCAAAATAAATTTTTTTTAAATGTGAAAATTTTGTTCCAAGGTACGTCCATGGGTCATACCTTGGAACATCGCTGGACGTACCTTGAAACACCTGTTTGAAAATTTAAAAAAAAAAATGCAGAAAATGCAAAAAAACACTTTATTAATAACGTAACTCATTGATATATGTATATTATATAGTAGAAACGTAATTTTAGAACAAAACAGAGAAAATAAATGGCACATAATCTTTGGAAAAACACAATAGTAGGTATACCTAGACTTACGTAAAATTATTTTAGGAAAAAACGAAAGTAACAGGCACATAATCTTTGGAAAAAATACGATATTTGGTACCTATAATCATGAATTAGTGGGAAAAGTAATGAAATGTGTGTTCCAAGGTATGTCTCATACACTTGTTCCAAGGTATGTCCGTCACTAATAACACACATTTCGTCAGATTCATGAAAAACAATAATGTCAATGGTCTGATTCAAAGCATACTTAAGCAGTTAGCCGAATACTTACTCTTTCGATTGATGTACAATGATTTATAAAAATATTCAATTACGCATCTTAATCTTGGAAAATTCAGAACCTTAAATTAACTATTTTTCACCTCGTTTTCACAAAACCAGCAATAACTTTATCACTAAACTGCACACGGCTTCCAACATTCACATAACCTGGTCTTTTTGGATACTCTACATGGTAGTAAAAAACCCAACCGCTAGGGTGTGCTAAATACCACTCATATTAGGGTTGTTCCAAGGTACGTCCCGTTCCAAGGTACGTTCGTCTCCCCTACTACTAGAAAGTTAAATAATTCTATTTTCAATATTGGAAAGAAAGAAAAAAAAAAAGAAGAAAAAAAAACAAAAAAAAAACTGTGCATTAAAGGAATGCAAAGTTTCTTCAATTTACTATATTTCAACCTTTACAAAAGTGAGAGTACCTAAGCGAATTTATCTACACGGTTGCTTACCTCTTTGAAGGAAAATTTCCCACCTTGTCAGAAATCCTGTTTACTTTTCCTTTAGAAGAAGCTAAGCCTTCAAGATAAGTTTCCAAGTCCCCCTATTTCTTCCTTCGCCCTTAGTTTTCTTATTTTTTATTCTCATTCAGATATCAGACTTTTTTTTACATCTGAGACAAACGTCCGGAACAACTCGATATCTTTCGTTCAGGCTCGTATTGTGGAAAAACATAGATAGTGAATACGATGAGTAGATATAGTGAAATTGATCAGGGAAGGGGTTAACATGCTTCTTGAGGATTCTCGATGGGCTTACTCCTCCTAGAAATGTGGACAGCAAAACATTTTAGTACTTCCGATGTTCATTTGGGGGATATTTTTGACATTGTCGAACTGAAAAGGTCTCGTGAATGCCGACTATTATAAACGTATAATATCAATCGTCATAAAGGCTTACCTACCTTTTAGATTATTTTATACCTCCTTCTTTTTTTCTAAATTTTTAATTAGACTTAGCAAACAATTTGGTGTTTGTATTTTCTTTGTTTAGTCCAGCGTCAAATAATGATGTTAGGGAAGATGTTTACTTTTATGTGTAGGTATATACTTATCTAGTTACTGATGATGTGTATGTACAATAATAGGTATACTTACATAAATATAATTGTATTAGGTACCTATGTACTATACCGTTATATAATTTCAGTATAAACCATAGAGCGACTTCGTCTTTTAGAAATGCATTCAACAGCATTTATAATTACCTATATCGGATTAAAAGATTAAATTTGTTTGTTTCTCAATGTTAGAGTTCGTCCTTCGTTACTATGGGTTGTACTGATCGAACAATATTGTAAACGAAATCCAATTCGATGGTTCCCTGGAATCCCAGAGCACTTTTTAAATGCACCCATCTGCAACACTGGGCTGCCTTTAGTAGCGTCCACAAAAGGTTGAGTTTGCTGAGATCCGATAATAAATTCTTGGGTATTCCGATGATCAGAGAAAAGTAAAGTTAGGGTTGACGTAGCCGAGCCTAAGGAACTGCAGGTATGCGCACCATAAATGTGTAAACTGTAAACAAACAATTATGAAGAGGTTGCATGGAAGTTGCATGATTGCATCGTGTAATGGTGTAATTTTGTTATTTCGTTAGAGTTGTTGACTTTATAATTTGTGGAATAAGCGATACTTGTAACAATTCATGATCAACTGAAATACAAGCGCATTCGGATACAGCAATTTACCGCGATCCTGACTATTTGAGTAAGTATAAGATTTTACTGATGGAACCGATATGCAACCTCTTCATTATCGTTTGTTTACATTTACCGTGCGCATACCTGCAGTTCCTTAGCCAAGCCTTATACAATGGAATACGTAGATCTACACGACGCAACCACCTACTCTGCTGTATTTGAGACAGTGTTGTTTCCAATCCTTTTATTGGCTCTTTTTCTTATCAATCAACGTTCGAGATACACGAGAATGAATCGCGTTTGCTTTTGACAGTAGCGCTTGTGATTTTAAATGTAAAAGTGAATGTAATCGTGTGTAAGAGAATCAGATAGGAAGATGGTCTTACATTGTGATTACAGTTTCAGCAAAAGTGACTTGAGGTATCAACATAAGGAATCGATGAAAGGAGTTCATTTTGTGAGGTTTGTAATATTGTGTACGATTCTTGCTGAAATTAGGGTCGGCGTGAACCAATTTATACATTTTTGTAAACAAAATGAGTTATCAGTATCATTGGAAAGAGCGTAAAAAGTAGAATTTTTCAGAATTGGACCCCCGATTCAAAAATGTGTACTCACGTTCATCAAAGCTTATCAGTAAATGCTATATATGTCATATAGTTTCTATACATGGCTCTCTTGTACTTCAATCACGTGTTCTCGAAAAACAGATTTTGCTGGTTGGTTCCCTTACGCTTATAATAGCGTCCAAGTGCGATCGTACTTTTTGTTCAAAGTTGGTTAGTGGAATAGCCGCCCTGACTTCAGCTGGAAGGCCGACCCTATTACTAGGTCGCAAATAAAGCAACCCGGCTTGTTATTTCTTCTTCAGTACTTAGTGCTCATCAATCTTGATCTTATTGCGGTTGCTCGGTTCTACGGTTCTACCTACGTTCTACATAATGCGCTTATCATATCAATCCAAATTATTGTAATTTTATAAGATTTTTTTCTTCTCCGCAGTTATTGCACTGTTATTATTGAAAACTGGAGTACCTATACTGTTTCCATTGGAAAAATTTTTGAAAATTAAGGAAAACGCTTCACTGGATTTAGAGGAGAGGTAAGTTAAGCTTTGCTAATGTATAGATTGGATTCTCAGTTTGATATAAGTATACCTACAGTTCGTTTGAATCGAGCTAAACAGAACATGTCCAGTAAGAAATGCGTCTTATCAGCAGTATAATATACATTCTTTTCGCAGTAGTGCTGTTGCATATTGTTAGCTTAATTCGATTGTACCTATATGATATAGGATTTTCTTACCTTCTCAGTGAATTCTGTAACCAATGATGTGTGTGAATTGTTCATAAATTCTGATCAAATCTGGATTAACTACGGGAAACATATGTTCCTAGATGTCTATTTCTGTGGTACCTACTCTTTATCAGCAAATAATGTTCCAAGGAATAATAGGAATAATGGTATCTCATAAATATGATAAAAGGATTAATGCCTAGTTTTCATATTCCGTTTTAGGCTTTGAGGGCTGAAGTCTTAGCGTTGTACCTGAGAACAAAACAACGGCGTTCCTCTCTGTGGTGATTGTGCCGGGAATATGCGATGCAGTAACAGTAATGGTGTCAGGATATGTAACTGTAATCAGGTAATAGTAGAAGAACGATGTAGCGTGACATCGGCATCGTAGCATCGTCATTTATTTTTTATCACACCTTACAGGATTGTTCTGTGCGAAATTACGCCACACCTGTAATACTCGACTGCTCTTTGTGATGTCCACGAAAGATTGAACTTGCTGAAATCCTGTAATTCGATTAGTACCTAAAAGTATTTCGATGGTTAGAGTCGTGCTCCAGAGGAAGGGGAAACTTTCTTCGTAAAATTTTCCGAAATCAATCCTCACGACATGAAATTTATGGTAAGTATCTTACTATTTTTCTGAAAATTGCCTATTTTGAGAAAAGGTACCCAAGCGTTCAAAAGCAGTAAAAGTATAAATTTTCTCATAAGTTGTTGAAATTCACCATGTAGAACTGGTAAAAGACCGCCTTTTCTAAGTTCACAAATGAAGTCCTCTAAGTAGGGGATTCCGAAATGAGTCCGAAACGGTGTTATTTGCCGGATTGAGTCCCGGGCTTGCGGGGTTACCTGACATGAAGTTCCAGATTGAGTCCCGGGTTAGCGCGCCCCGCGTTCGGTTCCTTCGTACATTGCATTAGGCAAGATATTGCACTGTAAACAGGTTACAAACCGCTTTCATTTGGGACAAATTTGGTGCCGCTGGATCCAGAAATGTTCCCTAACGGAGGAGTAGGGGCAGTTGGTGTATTGTGACTCGGAAAAATTTGAGGGGTCATAATTCTCCGAATATTCATAATTTTTTCTTAGAATAAAAACCATTGGGAAAAGGATGTAAATACCTACAAAATGGTGTCAAGCGAGCCTCTGTGGCTTTAATACCAAAAGCTGGAAATTTGAGGTGAGTCACAATACACCACTAGTGTTGTAATGTGATACAAACCCGTGGTGTAATATGGCTCATAGTTAAAAATACCTAAAATTGTAAAAATATAGAATATTAATATCATAAAATTTAAACATTAGAATTTTTTTGGGGTGAAAATATTTTTGGAGAGCGTCGGCGCTGGTGCTAATTACTCTATTTATCGAGACGAATTTGAATCCGTTGTTAAAATTGAGCTAGAGTCAGGTCTTGACCCATTTTTACCACATATTCGAGTTGGTGCTAATTACTCAATTTTTGGAGACGAATTCGAATCCGTTGTCAAAATCAGCTAGAGTCATGTCTTGACCCATTTTGACCACATTTTCGAGTGTATCTTGGGAACGGAGCGTCGCCGCCAAATTTTAACACCAAATTCGAACTCAACGTGAAAAATTGAGTCAAAAACAGTCATTACTTGAGACTTTTCGATTTTCTCGAATTTTGAACTTCTCCATACAATAACATCATGTCCTTTCTATGGCAAAAAATTTTTCGGAGAGCGTCGGCGTCGGCGTTGGTGCTAATTACTCAATTTTTCGGGACGAATTCGAATCCGTTGTCAAACTTAAGCTAGAGTCCGTTTTGGACCACATTTTCGAGTGTATCTCGAGAACGAAACGTCGCCCGCCGAATTTCAACACCGAATTCGAACTCAACGTGAAAAATTGAGTCAAAAACAGTCAATACTTGAGACTTTTCGATTTTCTTGAATTTTGAACTTCTCCATACAATAACATCATGTCCTTTCTATGGCAAAAAATTTTTCGGAGAGCGTCGGCGTCGGCGCTGGTGCTAATTACTCAATTTTTCGAGACGAATTCGAATCCGTTGTCAAACTTGAGCTAGAGTCCGTTTTGGACCACATTTTCGAGTGTATCTCGAGAACGAAACGTCGCCCGCCGAATTTCAACACCGAATTCGAGCTCGGCTTGAAAAATTGAGTCAAAAACAGTCCCTAAGTCAGAATTTTTGATATTTACGAATTTTGAAAATTTCTCCATACAGATCATGTCTTTTTTGGAGCGAAAAAATTTTCGGAGAGCGTCGGCGTCAGCGCTGGTGCTAATTACTCAATTTTTCGAGACGAATTCGAATCCGTTGTCAAAATCAGCTAGAATCATTTTTGACCCATTTTGACCACATTTTCTAGTGTATCTCGAGAACGGAGCGTCGCCGTCAAATTTCAACACCGAATTCGAACTCGGCGTGAAAAATTGAGTCAAAAACAGTCTTTAATTCAGAATTTTTATTTTGCCGTATTTTGACATTTTCTCAACACTATAGGTACAAGGACAAAGATTGAGCGCAGTAGGCCACTTCTTGAAACTCCTCTGGATTTCCCTTCTTATATTCTGACAACGTCGGAGACTGTTTTGCGGTAGATCTCATGGCGAGACGACCGGACGACGAACGTATTCATAAATTCATAGCCTACCAACAAAGGAGATCGGTTCGCTAGCAAGGGACTCAACCCGGTGACGCCCCTCTAAGCCCCTCGATAATCATATATTCACTTTTTATTTTATTAAAAAAATTCTATACAATTTTTTTAAAACATGTTTTTTCTAAAAAAAAAAAAAATGAGTGTATCTCAAGAACGGAGGGTCGCCGCCGAATTGGAACAACGAACTTGAGTTCAGCGTGAAAAATTGAGGAAGAACCACTCATTAATTCGAAATTTTTCATTTTCTCAAATTTTGAAAATTTCTCCATACTATACATCATGTCTTTTTTGGGGCGAAAAAATTTTCGGACAGCTACGGCGTCGGCGCTGGTGCTAGTTACTCAATTTTTCGAGACAAATTCGAATCCGTTGTCAAAATTGAGCTAGAGTCATTTTTTGACCCAAACTGGTCAATTTTTCCAACTTTTTTGAGTGTATTTCGGGAACGGAGGGTCGCCGCCAAATGGGAACAACGAATTCGAACTCAGCGTGAAAAATTGAGTAAGAAACACTCATTAATTCGAAATCTTTGACCTGTTTCAATGGGCATCCTGAAATCGTATTGGTCAGTTTAGACTTATGTGTGCTAGTTGATTTTAAAACTTTCTACCAGTTAACATGAATCCTCAGTTGGAAAAATTTGAAAAGTAATTGAAAAGCAAAATCGGATTGATTAGAAAATCGAATCGTCTCAAAAAACGCTTCGTTGAGAATTGAATTTACGTATGTGTAATTTGTAACAATGGTGATCACTAATTTTTTTGGGAGGGGATCAATAATTTTTGTGTGTGAATTTTTTTTACTCCTTTTCTGAGAGGTGAAATTTTTGAGTAAAAAAAGCGCTTTATTTTTCAATATTATGGCTTGAGACTTGATTCATAGCTAGATTTGTCGTATTGGGAGGAGGTGTAGGCAGGATCCCTTCATTTTAGTATCATGAAGATAAAAAAAATTGTAATCTTTATGAACGTGATCATTGATAGTGATCCAGAGGAGTTTGACAATATCCCCCCCTCCTGTGAAATGAGCAATCGCCACTGTTGATAGCGACTTCATACCTAATCTCTAGTTGTTCTAAGATTATAAATAATACCAAAATCATGATATTTTCTTCGTGATCAAAGATTTTTTTTTCAGAATGGTCTTTCGATTCAAATTTTTGATATGTTTTAATGTTGTTAATGATCTGTAGTTCATAATCGTAGATAACTGATTTACTGATTGTGTTGATCCTTGAGGGGCCGGCGTGGATACTTGGGGAAAGTAGTTGGAGCAGTTGCCAGCTTACTAGCTCTCACTCTATACTCATCTGCAGCACCCGAAATAATACACTGTAACCATCTGGAACTCGAACTTACCTTTTGGTAATTCCAGTCTCCGCCTCGTCTTAGTTTCCACAGTTTTCATGATTCCTGAAAATCAGTATCTGAAATGGATTTCACAGGCTCGGAATCCAGTGAAATGGTATCCATTTCTAATTTTCGGTCTTTTTTTCTCATTTCTAACCCTCGCTCCGTCCTAGTTCTCATGCGATTCTGGGATACAATATTGTCCTCTTTTTGTGGCGCAGAGCCACTAGTACGCCAGCTCCTTTATTCTGTCCCAGAATCCATTTTTGGGCATAAGCCCCCCCCCCGTTTCTTCCGAACTTTTTTGAGGCGAGCTCTTTGTCTCCATCCCCTCCTAAATAATTATTTAACTTCGTCCCGCCATCGGGTCATTGTTCTTATTTGGTCATATGGTGTCCACTTCTCTGTCTTTCTTTCCCATCTTCCTTTTTTTTCTTCTACAGATATGTCCGGCATTTTTTTAAAGGTTTTTAGTCACATAACCAGGTCTCTAGTTCCTGTTTTTCTTCTTATTATCTTGTTCCTTGTTTTCTCTTTTCTCTTGATCCCCAGCATAGGCCTTTCCGTAGCCATTTATGAATTTCTGAGTCTCCTTACTTCTGCTTTTGTTAGCGTCCATGTTTATGCTCTACAGCTAAGAGATGGTATGTTACAGGTGTTCCATACTTTTGCCTTCATTGAGATTGGTATCTTGCTTTTATAGATGTTCTTTAAATTCCAAAAATTATTCCGTCCTTTTGTAATCCTTGTGGAAATTTCTTTCCCCTGCGATCTTTAAATGTTATCGCCTGTCCCAAATACACCACCTCGCTTAACCAGTTGACTTCCTTTCTGTCTCTAGTGATTATCTGTTTGGGTGCATTTGTAGGGTGACCAGATTTAAAAATCAAAATTCCGGGACAAAAATTTTTTGGGGAATTTTTTGCCATTTGTCTCAAAATAGTCAAAATAAACATGGCAACATGGGTGTCATTTTACAGGGTTTAAAACGGTGAGTAATTTTCATCACTTTTGAACATATTAACCTTTGACCATGCATATATCATTAAGAATTAAGATGTAATCGTAACATTTTTAGTACATTAACATTACCAGCAGTTTCTTCGGTCTTTTTTCAATAATTTGTGAAAATTAGTGTAATCATTGGTCATTTTTCGATTTCGGGACAATCGAGTATCCCGAAGACCTTATTTCGGGACGCAAAAATTGCCCTCAAATTTAGGGACAATCCCGGAATTTCGGGACGTCTGGTCCACTCTATGCATTTGACATAATATTTGTGTTTTAGATATATTTCCAAACCTGCCTTCCTACTTGCATCTATAAATTTGTTGTTTATCCCTTCCAACTCGTCCCTTTTTCCTGCTATCAACACCACCACATCATCTGCAAATCTCAAATTGCTTAGAAATTCTCCGTCAATTTTGCCTTATTCCCTCCGTCTGAGAATGTTGAAAAATTTCTTGAATTATACTACTGAATAAGTTGGGGATAGGGGATCTCTATGACGTACACCCCTCTCCACCATGAATTCTTCCCCTGATCTATCCATTTGTACATAGGCTTTGGAGTTGTTATACATGTTTTTTATTATTCTAATGTATTTTCTATTTGTTCCCTGGTTTTTTAAGGCATCTCATAGGTACCTGTATCTTATTGAGTCAAAAAAGCCTTGCAGAAGTCGATGAATAACAAGTGCATACCTTAATTATCTAAAAATGTGTAATTTTAATCTGCTCCGATTTTCAGTTGGCTGGACTTAGGTATTAGGTTATCTGTATCCTTGGTGATCATTCATGAATCTACCTTATGGTTACCCTAATACGAATGTTTTAAATACGTGGTTGCGGTTCCAAGGCCAAGGTCTTCCAGACTTCGGTTCTGGAGTGCACAAATGCGTCGTACATGGTTCGCCTAAGCCTCGCATTGTCGGATCGGCCCTTCGATGGTGTAGCAAATAAGTGCGCTGAAAATTTTCATGCCTTTTGACGATGCATAGAATAGGAAAGAATGTCGGAGTGATAAACGGTGTTGAATCACAGCCAGCAGCGATACAAATACATTGTATTTCACGTTGCTTAATCTTATCGACCGTTTCTAAGAAGCTGAGTACGTTAAATATTGATATTAGGAGCGATCTCAGTGAGTCATTGGCCAGCTGTCTGAAAACAGCCGACTCTCGTTATCAATATCAATATAGTATCCTGTCTGGGATTGACTTTCTAGGAATACTCTTTCCACGTTCCTCATTGTACTTCAGACTCGTGGTTATCGATATACACAGGCAAAATAGAAAATTCTATAAGCCTCTATCGCGCAACCTTCGGAGACCAAATTGTTCTCAAGTTTTTTCATCGATTGGACAATCGTCAGCGTCACAATAGAACGACGACGATAAATTAAAAACACGAAAATGTCAAAATTGATTAAAAAATGACTCTAGCTCAATTTTGACAACTGATTCAAATTCGTATCGAATTATCGAGTAATTAGCAAAAGTGCCGACGCCGAAGCTCTCCAAAAATTTTTTCGTCCCAAAAAAGACATGATGTAGTATACTATGAAAAAATTATCAAAATTCGAAGAAAAAAAATGTTGAATTAGAGACTGTAATCCATTTAATTTTTCGCGCTGCGTTCGAATTCGGCGTTCAAATTTAGTGACGACGCTCCGTTTCCGAAATACACTCGAAAATGTGGTCTACAGCAAAATGATTTGAAATATTGGATTTCTGACGATCTCCAACCTCTCACCGAAATATCAAACCGTTTCGCTGTAGCAGTCTCCAATCCGAATATTTTCGCGTTTTACCGGCTCGCCCCAGGAAATTGGAAATTTCGAAAGTGCGTATTGCTGCGGTATATATTGCATATTCAACGCGTTGAAGGCGTGACCACATTGAATTTTCAGTTTTGTCTAAATTGTGAATTTTTGAATTACATATGTACTAATGCCTTCAATAGGTTTTATGCAACACACAGCACACGGACTGACGTTCACGATATTTCTAATTTTCTGGGGGAAAATTTATTACTAGCTCAATATTGATAACGGATTCGAATTCGTCTCGAAAAAATTTGATATCTAACACCAGCGCCGACGCCGAAGCTCTCTGAACATTTTTTCGCCACGAAAAAGACATGATGTATATTAGTCCACTTGAATTAGGTTCTAACTAGGAAAAAATGATAGAAAGCTGAAACTTGGTATATGGGTCTCAATTTTACTGACAGATTTGCCTTTTCTAATTTGCTCTCAACCCGAGCCCTGGAATCCGCCCTTTCGAGCATTACCTCAGAGACGTCGGGGAGGCTGCTAGGGCTATCTTAGCCCGCTTCACTTCTTGCCGAAAAACCGGCCTAGGTCGAACATCTGGCGAGTTGCTACGTGGGATCAAACCCGGGAACTCCGGATTCCGAGACCAACGCGCTATCCACTCGGCCAACCAGACCTCTTAGGTACATGGGTCTAATTATGTGTCTCGAAAAACATACTAAAAGTCCCAGCGAATCCGGCGCCGGCTTCGTCCCCTAGCCCACAAAATCCGCTTTTTGAGAACACGTGATTTGAACAGTTCAAGAGCCATGTAGAAACTATATGGCATTGCGTTTACTGATAAACTTTTCCCAACGTCAGTACACATTTTTGAGTCGGGGGCCCAATTTTGAAAAATTCTACGTTTTACGCTCTTTCCAACGATACTAATAACTTATTTTGTTTACAAATGTGAGTTAGTTCCCTTTTGTTAAACAGCGTCCAATTACAATGTCTAGAATGTACAATGTACGAGAAGAAGGAGAATTATCAGTTAGACTTTTTATGTGGTAGTAGCTAGTAGTAGTAGAACACTTAGGATTTAGAAAGGAAAAAATATAAATTCCAAGAATATATGTATATCATCTCTTCTAAAATGTTCTAAAGCTTATTACAGATTGTCTTGAATTCATCAGTGAGAAAACCCTTGAAAAAAAAAAAATGGAAATTTTGGAAAGAAATAAAAGATATATTTCTTTCCAAAAATGTCTTACTTTTCCAAGTAATATTCCGGAAATATTTCCAAGGCACATCCCTACTTATCACAAAATACCTATTCTACACTAGCGCTTCTACAATTTGCACATTCCCAGTGGCAAACACCCTGTTACTACCTCGCGATCGGCGAGGTAGCTTGTTAATGAATAATTTCGTCGTGAAACCGTATTGCCGTATGAGATGACAAAGACTATAGTAATGTAGGTAACTTTAGTAAGAAGCCCAATAATAACTAATATGGAACGCTTTCTGGGGAAAATGGTCATTTGAACTGCCAAGTTTTCTAATAACAGCCCATTTAGAAATGAAAGCAGGTAAAGCAGAAGAGGTTGATGAAATTGCTAATGAGTCATTGAGGAATGCAGGAGAAATAGCATTAAAAAATGTACATGAATTAATTTGCAGAATATATGAGAAAGAGGAAATACCAATAGATTTCCAAAAAAGCAGGTTAATTATGACCCCTAAAAAAACCAGCGCAAGCAAATATGTAGATTATCGTAATTGTACTCAGAGTTGGGCAGAATAATATTCGAATAATGAATACTGAATAACGCAACCGTTATTCGATATTCATGAATCATAAACGCATGAATAACAAATAACGAATAATTTATTCGTTAGTCGTAAGTATGAATAACGAGTAGTCATTCATTATTCAGTAATCTGTATTCAATAACATCAATCACGCGAATAATGAAATCAGACCCGTAGCCAAAGTGGGGTCAGGGGGGCGTTGCCCTCCCCTCACGCAGTCATTTGCCCCCGCTCCGAGAAAATCGGAAAAACTTTATTTACTTTCTAATTACCCCGGTAAGATAAAAAAAAATCCCAAAAAATATATATTTTTACACCCTCTCCCCTCCCAACAAAAATATTTTACCCCTCCCCCAAAAATTCTCCCAAAATACCCTTCTCCACTAAAACATTTTTTACCCCGGCCCAAAAAATTATTACCATCAAATAAAATACCCCCTCTCCCACCCCAAAAATATTTTAATCCCCCAATACTCCCAAAAAATACCCCCTAGAGAAAATACAATTCTTACCCCCCTCTCCCCCACTCCAAAAATATTTTATACCTCCCCCATACACACACAAAATCCCCCCTCCCAATATTTTTACATAGTCCTCTAATATTGGCGATTTTTAAAAAATACTTCAATTTTTGACTTTTTCTCCTTGAAAATCTTATTTTGCCAGGGCCTTCTTTGGAAAAATCCTGGCTACGCCACTGATCCTCGTTAAATTTTTTGTTTTGTTACTGCGTCCGCAATGAATAACGAATAACGATGATTGACGAATATTATTCATATCTTCCATTTTACTGGAAAATGATTGATGAATAATTTTTCGTGGTTACGAATAATGAATAACAAATAATGAATAACGAATAATGAATAATGAATAACGAATAATGATTGATCTGTTATTCATGATTATTATTCTAATGTCTGATTCGAATAACGCCCAACTCTGTTTGTAGGTACTATAAGTTTATTATCGCACACATCAAAGATTCTAGCAAGGATAATAAATAAGATAATACGAAATAAAATGAAAGAAAGTACACCCTGAGAAGATCAGTTTGGATTCAGAAAAGGTGAAGGAACTAGGAAAGCAGTTTTATGTTTGAGGCTTTTATTAGAAAAAATACTGAAAAAAAGGTTTGGATACATACGTAGGACCTGTAGATTTAGAAAAAGTTTTCGATAATTTCGAATACTAGAGGAGATAGGAGTTAAGTGGTAGAAAAATACTAGAAAGGGTGATCAAAAAGGTATAGGGTAGAGAGAAAATAGGCGTATTGAGGTAATAGTATCATTTTGTGTTTCGTGTGTTTCGTCACCTATTGTCGAAAGTTATAGCACTCATAGCCTGATAAGTTGAAGGTCATACGCTATTGTAACCAGGTGTCCAAAAAAACCCTGCTGGTTTGCAATTTACACCTGAATCTACATTGTATTCACAGAGCAGACATCAGACATGCGAATACGAATACACATTTTATTCATGAATACTGAATTCCAAGTAGGTATTCATGAATACTTTCGTGAATTATATTCAGTATTTGGAAACTCATGTTCGATTAATATTACTGAAATTGTATTCACGAATACATAAATATTTATTCGAATACTGCCCAACTCTGGTTACATATCATTTACTCATACGAATTTTCAAACCGTCTCCTTTCTATTTCGTTGTTTTGTTCCATCGCCGGAACCCTTTCTCATGTACAAACCTCGAATTCGCCCTTTGTTTTCTTCTCTTTATAAACTGTGAAAACGTGACTAACAATCTCTAGTTACTGTGAGTAACCTACAGTTGTTGCTCCGGATTTTCAATGTGGGACAGGTATATCATTGTTGGGGATTTCCAGTTCCTTTTCTTTCGGATCTTATATACAATACCTAGGGTTTATTTGTGGGTCGGCACGGCTGTTAAGGTATTGTGACGCAGTCCCGTTTTAAAACTCGCCTAGAGACAACACCTCTCATATGCTTTCCTTTGAACACAGTTTTCAATGCCGATGACTCGTACACACGTGCTGTACTTTTGCGGAGGACACGCGACATAGGAAGTAACATCATCATCTCCCAGGGACACCTCTTTTGCCAGTAAAAGTTATCACGCCTTTCTCCTCTCAAAAACTACCCGTTATTCCATCAGTACAAAAAGTACACGACAACCAATTAGTAAATTTCTAAATTCGACAACCGGACTCATAGGTCATCCCCACTCCCTAACGATCTATTATCAGAAACCCCAGATCATCGTACACGAGTTCATCACATTCAAAAGTTGTCTCATGAACAAAGCTCGGAAAATCTTGTGGTCTTGATTCAGTCAGTGTGTACCTAAGCTCTTACATTGCAGCTGCCAAATTGGAAAATTGATGGTTTTACAATTTTTTTCCTACCTCAGTACCTCAACCCCCCTCCCCCCAGGATAAAAATATGCATTCCAATTTCATTTCAACCAACACTGCTACACTTACGCAATATTCTTGAAAATTAAGAAAAACCGGCAAAAAGTAAAAAAATCATTCGCGTTGAGTGTTTAAATAATTTTGCTTATGATTACATTACTTACCTACTTTTGAATTTTTTTATGTTAAGTATTACATTCGTTTTCATTACGTTCATTACTTATTCTTTGATCATTTAATGAATTTTTCAAAATTATGACCTTTTTACATTCGTTTTTATATTTTTGAATAGTTGAAGATTTTTAAAAGCATGTTCTTCCTTTCTTTTTCGGAGCTGTCCAAGGTTGTTAAAGGTGGCCAACAAGTTTTTGGTAGCGCCCAATATGGCCGGTACTGCCCGTTAGGGTACATATTGGATTCATTCTTGCTCGCTCCAAAAAGTTAAGCGGAGACTTTGATCACGTCTCTCGCATCCAGATCTGGGACTTCGAAAATTAACGTATAATTGATCTTATGTCGAGTTGTATGTTCTCAAAAGCCTATAATGGCTAACCCTTTTGTAATGTTTCAATAACGTAGAATCAAGGTATTGCTGAAAGTGTTAATAAATCTATCCAAATTAATTTGACTTGGTCAAGTCATTTGTCAAGCTGAGAATCTCTAATTCGGGGCTTCTTGTTACCAAGTAGCCCCTCGAGCCCACGCTGTGGAATTTTTTGGTCATCATCAATCTACTACACCAACCAGCAGAAGCCCGAGAGGCTCTACGACCTCACAACAATGGAATTCCCCCTGAGCATGGCGGTAATACCCGTACATACCTATTGAATAATCTCATTATTCACGAGTCACAAATTTTTCATGGTGTATATCCAGTGATGTCCCCATGAATTTTTTTGAGGGGAGGCTCTAAATTATGAATAATTTTTGTCATTAAAAAAAATCTCAGTCAAAGGTCATATATTCGTTTCAAAATAGGTCATCGTTTATAAATTCGCAATAAAACCGCAATAAATTTATAAAAAGTACAAAAACATTTATTTTCAACAAAATGGATTAAAATTTAAAATAATTACCTGTAGACGTTACAGTAGGTACAAAGGTGTATTTAGTAAATAAATTTTTTTTAAAATCCTGAGTCTTTTTATCACTATCGGTGTGGTAGGTTAAGGAGACGTAAAAATGTAATAACAAAAAATTATTATGGAACAATTAACAACACTATAAAATTACAACAGGGACCAATAGTAACGCTGAAGTCGGACTTTTTTGCATTACACTTATCAAAATCTAATCATCGACTAGTATCTTGCTGAATTTTTGATTTTACAAGACTGAATTTTGTTTATTTTAGGTAATTTCTCGAGAAGGGGCTGAGCCCTTCCTCGATTTTCCTAAAAATTCTTGAGACGGGCTGAGCCCCGGTAGCCCCCCCCCCCCTATGGGAACATCCCTGTGTATATCTATAGTTACCATCATTTATTCGAACCGCCTCCTTTCTACTTCCATCTTTTGTCCCATGGCCCGAACCTTCTCATTTGCAAACCTTTTTGTATTCAGTGGGCGGATGTTTGTGAACAACGCGAATTCGTCCTTTGTTTTCTTCTCATTATTAACTGTGAAAACGTGACTAACCATCTCTAGTTGGTTGTAACTTATAGTTGTTGCTCCGGGTTTTCAGTATGGGACAGGTATATCATTGTTGGGGATTTCCAGTTCCTTTTCTTTCGGATTTTACATTCAATACCTAGTGTTTATTTGTGGGTCGGCACTGTTAAGGTATTTTGACGCAGTCTAGTTTTAACTCGCCTAGAGGCAGCACCTCTCATGTACTTTCCTGTGAACACAGTTGTCACCGATTCGGAGTACATGTATGGTACAGGAAGAAGCTTAGGATGCATCATTTAATTCTCATGATCAGGGCCGGCACTAGTTATAGAAGTTGTGTAATTAATTTAATTTCTAATCAAAAAATAAATTATTTAAAATATTTTAACAATCTAATAAAATTTATTTTTAAATATTAATTTTTATTAAATTTTTTGTCTCAATTTTTATTATTTGAATAATCTTAATACAAAAAGAATTTAATTTAATTAATTCTTTAAAATTTTTAATTTCATTTTTTTTCAATTTTGTTATAAAAATTAGCGGGCGGAACATGACATTCAGTCTTTGTATCAGTAACCCTAATTCAAAGTATGATTTTTTTTTTTAAATGACTAATCTTAGTAAATTTTTTCTTGCTATACACGAGAAAGTGAAACAGTGCCGGCCCTGCTAATGATCGAATCAAAAGTAAGTATTCAGTTAATGGCTTAGAGAAACATGAATAAGTACGCTACCATTTTTGATTTACTAATACGCTGTAGAGAATTTGGTTTTCGAATAAACACCGTTTTCATTTTTTATTTCCAATTCGCAGATGTTTGTTCAATGGACGGGCATCAATGTCCAAAAAGAGATAAGTAACGCAGCAGCAGCTGAAAAATGAATATTTGAGGTATGTGCACATTTTATTCTTGTATTGCGAGCACTTACCTGCTCCAGCTTTTACTTTGCTTTTTTTTTTTTTTTAATATTTGGTTACATCTACTGCTCTAGATTTTGGCTGAAAAATTTTTGTGTTTGAGTCGACAGTTTGTCTTCTAATTTTTGGCATTTGTGATAATGTGACATATTTCTATTTCTACATCATCCTCCTCTTGCTCATAGAGTAAGGTTACCATCGATTTCACTTATTTATATAATGAATTTTAGTTCTTCAAATATTGTAAAGCACGCACTAGGATATTCCCAAAGTCTCGAGAGAAATTACCCCAACATTGTAAAACTGGTAGTGAAGCATAAGGCCACTGTTGTTAAATTTTGTAAAATTTATTTTTCAACATTTTCATTGAAATACTTTGTGAGAATTTTAAAATGAACTTCAAATGAAAAACTTTTTTTTGCCGATTAGTTTGAAAGATTTATATTTTTATAGATACTTTTTAATTAAATTTAATATTTTTTTTTTGTGGGTTAGTTTATTTAATAAAATTTAATTAAGTTATAACCATAGAAGTTATGAATACATTTCAAAGTTTTATATTTAAATTCATTCTCGCGAAGTATTTGAAGCTAAATTTCATTTCGTGAAATATTTTAATGTGAAACATCGAGTTGAATGAAGTTTTGAGTCTAGTGGTGGACTGCTCGTTATCCCATAAAAATCATGAATACATTTAATAGTTTTATCTTGAAATTCATTCTTATGAAATATTTCACTGTGGAAATTTTTGAGTTAAATGAAGTTTTGTCTAGTGCAGTGGTGGTCTGTTGTTTTTCAAAATTTTCATCAAAATATTTCGTGAAGATTTTTAAAACAAATTTCAAACGTGAAATTAATTTGCCTTAATGGTAATTAAGTACTATTAAAAATTATGAATAAATTTCAAAATTTATCTTAAATTCATCCTCATGAAGTGTTTTACAATATATTTCATTGTATGGCATATTTTAATACGAAAATTTTCATACAAGTTGACTGAATTTTTGGGTCTGGTATGGTAGTGGACTGCTTCCTATTCCGAATTTACAGAGTCGAAATTTTTTGCCAAACTTGACCATTCAGTTGGCATTTTGGACTAGTAGTCAGGAAAACTAAAAATCGTTATTTCGTCAACTTTTTTCAACGTTGTGTTGGATGAAAAATTCTTGTCATGGAGTTAGCATTTTTAACATCAGCCATAATAATAATAATAATAATAATAATAATAATAATAATAATAATAATAATAATAATAATAAATGAAAAGAACTCTTTTTTTGTTGTATGTAAAGATTTTGGTACTTTCAATTTTCAACAGCAGTTGGCAAAATGTAAAAATAGCAAAAAATATTTTCTGCATTTTTGGTCCAAAACTGATGTGACATTTGACAGTTATTGTGTATTTTTTTGTTTAACGATTTGGCTTTTTGATGACGCATTTCTATTTCTAAAGCCTCTCCCATGCCAACAGGGCTCAGCCCGTCCCTGGTGTGGTGGTTACCGAGATACTGAATTCGGCCTGGATCAGATTATCAGGATTTTTTTTTCTTATTTCCTACAAAAAATCACTTCGCGTTTGGACTTGAGGAATTTCCGCCAGTTCCATTAGCAATATTAAGGTTACTTTAGGGTTCCACTTATTTATATGATAAATGTTAATTTTTCAAACATTGTAAGACTCACACTGGGATATTCCCTAAGCCTCAGATGAAACTCTCGTAAGGACTGCTTCAATGTTAAAATCAACCCGTGTTCCAATGACCTCAAATTTTGGTTTTTGGTTATGTTACAGTCGAGGCAAATAAAGATAATTAAAAAGAAACTGTTTACCTTACAGTCTCGGTGAATGAATAATCTGTTTGATAAGTAGCGAGAGTTTGATATAAATTCTGGGGTCTAACAAGTCTCAAAATTTCATTTCATGAAATATTTTAATGTGAAAATTCTCATCGAGTTGAATGATGTTTTGAGTCTAGTGCAGTGGTGGACTGCTCCTTATCCCATAAAAATTATGAATACATTTAAATATTTTATCTTAAAATTCATTCTCGGGAAATATTTTACGATTAAATTCATGTTATGAAATATTTCAATGTGGAAATTTTCGAATTGAATAAAGTTTTGTGTCTAGTGCAGTGGTGGGCTGTTCACTATCCTGTATACTCAAAGTCGAAAGTTTTGGGCAAATTTGACTATTTTGGACCGGTAGTCAGCAAATTAAAAAATTATTACGACTTTAGTTCTTAAAGAACATTTTTATGTGTTATGGAAAATTCTATCAGTTGAGTCAGTATTTTTGACATCAGCCAAAAAAATGTGGAATCATTTTTTTTATTTTTGTATTTCCTGAATGAGAAGTTTTCTATATTTAAAATTCATCCTCATGAAATGTTTTGCAATAAATTTCATTTTATGATATATTTCAATGTGAAAATTTTCATCGAGTTGAATAAAGTTTTGTCTGTACAGTAGTGGACAGCTCCCTATTCCGAATTTTTGGCGTCGAAATGTTTTGGCAAATTCTACCATTTAGTCGGCATTTTTGACTAGTAGTCAGCGAATCTAAAATTATTTTTTGCGTTGGTTGAAAACTTCTTGTCATCGAGTCAATAACTTTTTCTTTTGTTTTGCTTGAAAAAAACTTTTTCGTACTCGAGTCGGTATTTTCAATTTTCAACGGCAGTTGGCAAAATGTAAAAATAGCAAAAAAAGTTTTTCCCTGCATTTTTGGTACCATTTCGATTTGGCGTGGATTTTTTTGGGACTTATTTGCATCAATCCAGTTTGGTAGGTGTTTGCCTATGAAACACCCGCGTATAGAAATGTCGACTCAAATAATTTTTAGTACACGTTTTCACGCGCAGTGCACATACATACAACGGTTTACTGTCGACTGTGTGGTATACATTTTCATAGACAAAATGAAAGACGATTTTATAACTACTTTAGCATGCTCAACAGAGAGAAGAGGCCTTTAAAGACTTGTGGGAAAAAACGTAAAATTTTGGATTCCCAGATCACAAATTTTTGTGACAGTTGGGACACAAATTGTCATCAGGCAGGCTTTCCAACTTCAGCACCTAACCCTCCCTGAAATGTTTCCCTTGCTCCCCCATTCCTTGAATGTCATAACATTAATTTGTCACGGTTTGTCGAATTTTTGAAGACTTTCATAATGAAATTTCTAGAATTTGCGTAAGCACAAAATAAAGATGACAAATCGGAAATTAGGTTTTCAGGACTATTAAATTCATTTTTCGTACATATTTTTTCCTAATTTGAAAGTTGCCCCTCCCTATACACGACAAATGAGTATCAGAAATTGTGCTAGCTGCAATATGGGTATCGTTTCTTAAGTTTCCTGAATCTTTAAATTCAGTTTGAAAATTGATTTTCAGTAACCATACAAATTCAGGTGGTCTTAGGTAGGAGAGAGGGATGGAAATTGAAAAATTATACATCCTGGGCCCACAGAAAGTTAATCACCGGGGGGGGGGGGCATGAGAATAATGTACTTGTGCGAGATGGTTATCGTTTTCTGAATTTCGGAAACCGAAGCATTTAGTTTTTACACTGATTTACTGGTATGTACGAGTACCATGGTAATTGAGGCACCTTGGCCAGATAGGGATGGTGATATGTATCAAGGGCTGGGGTCTACTCGTAGTTTCTATTCAGCTGGAAAAACGTTAACTGCCCTAAAAGAGAGAATCAAACTTTCCCAAAATTTGAAATTTTAAATGGAAATATCAAATAAAAGTATTGACATCGGGGTATTTTCAATTCGACACTCACCGAGAAAATTAGGTCAAAAAATTGAACACGATATCGGAATAGGGTTTTCATAGCTCTCTCATTTCGAAAATTAAATCGCATTGTCGATCTGACCTCGATTCTGGCCGCAAAATCCAAATTTGACCCAGTTAAGGAGGATGCTGAAAAAGTTGTATCAAGATAATTTTAGATTAGGGTTTTTTAAAGTCGTTCATTTTGAAATTCGAAGCAGGCATCGATAATTTCCAGTAGAGCACTTCATCATGAAGCTTTTTTTTGCCATAAAACTTTTGTTAGATTTAAGATCTGATACCTACTGTTTTCTATATTTTTTCATTTAAAATTAAAAAGATGGTGGATAATCCATGGTCTTTTTGAAGGAGGAAAAGTATTTTTTCGCTTAAAAAAAAAATCTGTTTAGACCTTCATTTTTTAAGATGGCCGCTAGTATATTTTTTCGATCCGACTTTACTACAAAAATAATAGAGAGGGGTGGGGGCATTTCATAACGCACCCTATTTGTCCTTGCTTCTTAGTATGAGCTAACCATAGAGCGTTCAATGATCAGTTACTCCGGAGCATCTCTGCAGTGAGGTCTGTGTCTCATGTGAACTGTTGGGAGTTTGGGAAAGGGTGTGTATTCCTGTTTAGAGCAAAACATAAATAATGCCTTTTTTTTTTTTTTAAATTAATTAATTAGAATTCAGCGAGCATCTCTGCAGTGAGGTCTGTGTCTCATGTGAACAGTTGGAGTTTGGGAAAGGGTGTGTATTCCTGTTTAGAGCAAAACATAAATAATGCTCTTTTTTTTCTTTCTTTTTTTTAAATAATAATTCAGTCATGTGACTAACGATCATGTTTCAATCGAGTTTAAAAAAAAAACATTTCTATAAACTAATATTTAATTTACAGTTAATCTTCCTGTTATCAGAATTTTGGCTAGGAATTAGGGATTTTTCAGCCCCACCCGCTTGGAAAAACAAAAGGGAAACATTTACGGAGAAAAGGCGCACAGAATTTCATAGCCCCAAAAAAAGTGGAAAAAAGTGAAGTGTGGCCCTGTTGATAGGTGGTGGTATTAGAGCACAGTTCCTTTTATTTTTTCAATTAAATTTACAATGTTGGTGGCCCATCTCTGAGGCTCTTCTTGAAAAAGGGAAAATATAGGTATTTTCATTAATACGTCTACATTTTTTCATTTAAAATTACTAAGGCAATTATTTTTATATTGCATATTTCTTCCTCCTGCACTAGATATCGTATATCACAATTTTCTTTGCGTTTCGCGTAATTCTATGACAAATGGTGAAATTTTATAGTGCATATTTTCGCATATTTTGGGTATAAATGCTTAGAAACGCTTATTTTAGCCAAAAAACGTCAAAATAGCGCTTATTGTGAGCTTTTTTCAGGTCGTTACAGCTTCTTTGAGAAAAAACGGCAAAAATCAGCCAACAAAATGAAAAACAATTGAAATTTTTGTATTTTGATGTTTTTAGCGCATCAAAATAATTTAGATCCGTCTACCTATTTTAAACCATAATCCACTATCTTTAGAGCAACCTAAAAATTACAAAGATGGTGAATAATCCATGGTCTTTCTGAAGGAGGAAAAATATTTTTTGCTTAAAAACAAATCTATCTAGACCTTCATTCTTCAAGATGGCCGCTAGTCAATTTTTTCGATCCGACTTCGCTACAAAAATAATAGAGAGAGGGGGCGGGCATTTCATAACGTACCCTGTTTGTCCTTGCTTTTTATTATGGGCGAACTATAGAGCGTTGAATGATTGGAGTCCTCTTTAAGATGGCCAATATGGTCTCATTTCGATCCGACATCACGATAAAAATAAATGAGGGTGGAGAGGGGTATTTCATGAAGCACCCTGTACCTTCTGTTGTTGGAAGGGGCTAACTATAGAGCGTTCGCCGATCAGGGATCAGTTACTCAGTGGCATGTGTTCCGTGAGGTTTGTGTCTTATGTGAACAGTTCAGTGTTTGGGAAAATGTGTAATCTTGTATTTTGGAACAAAACTGAAATGATATTGTTCGCGCCAGTTATTGAAAATCAAGCCATGTGGTTAGCGATCATATTTTTGAATCTTATTTCGAGTATGCACCGCTGGTCGATTACGTTCTATAATTCTAATTTCGGCATCATCAATAAATTCGCCTATTAATTATATGTACTCGATTGTCCTATCAATATTAATTTGGAATTTTGTTTTCAGTTAATCCGGTGATTGTGGTTGGTGCTTCGAAGAGAGTTTCTGCATTGCAGTGAGTACATCGCATTTATTTAGATTTATAATTGATGCTTGTTATTATCAAAGGCTTAGCGAGGGGGCGAGTGTATTTGTAGGAAACCTTTCCCACCAACGTATCCACTTTTCATTCGTTGAGAGCCATTGGGTCAGGGCATTTTCAGGATTAGCTAGGAAAAAGTGAAAATTATCTGGTTCCCCATTTTTGCATTTAGTCGGTATATGTTGGCAAGTTTTCGTTTGGTTTCAGCCATTTAGTCGGTATTTGAGACAGCCGATGAGTCAGCTACAAATGAAAAAGTCTGTTCATTATTTTTGCTTACTTGTCTAAGTAAACCCCCTCCTGTTATCATTTGCTTGTTTATAGGTGCGTCTTGTGGTTGCAAGCAGTAGCGTAAATGAAGTGGGGGCTATGAGGATATACTCCACTCCTCTCAGAGCCAGGGGAAAAGTGGAATTTTTGAGTTTACCAACCAGCTTTCAAAATTCTGGAAACCTACAATATTTTTACTTATCCACCAAAACTCGAAAGAACGACCCATTTACGCTACTGATAGTGAAATCTCGAGTGTAGTGTATAACATCGATACTTTTACTCAGCTCGTACTTCAAAATGAATTTTCTTTTTGAAGTCTGGCTATGCTTCAGTATAGAACCATTCTTTGCGCACAATTTTTGCTAAACTAGCTTTGCAAAATTCTCATTACAAGTTTTTCAAAAATTGATTCTGCAAGTGTATATACCTAAAATTAACCTTTCAAATTTGGGTTCCTAATATCATCCGCTCAAAATATTGAAAAAAGGAATAAGCAATGCAAAACTACGTTTATTATTATTATTACTACACAGAAATGTACGAAAACGTAAACATTATCATAAACTTCGAATGGACTTTTCTCATAATTTACAATAAAAACGTTGAAAATCTGCTTAATTGAAGGACTTGATATTCACCACCGCTTCTTTGCTACATAACTATCTTATTTTCGCCATCTGTAATGCAAGTATTTAATTTGTAATTTATAATGGATAACATATTAAAGTGGTCGATATTACGCGCCAGACGATTTTAGGGCACTTTACCTTACATTAGGCAGGTACGTCGTATGTATTTAAAATTTTTGATGTCATTTTTTGTTTGTTTACAGATACCCTCGTGATGGTTTTCAGTGTTCCAGATGGCGACTGCTTATGAGGAATGGCTCAACTCACAAACTGCCCTCAGTCCAAAACTTGAACTTGTTGAAAATTTTGACGTTTTCGAAATCACTCATTTTTCTGGGGCGAACTGGTAAAATGCGAAAATCTTGGGATTGGGGGCATGGTGAGAGGACATCAGAGAAAAATATTTTGTAATATACATAGCAGGTACAACAAAAAATTGAACACTCATAACTCTAGTTTATATTCCGATAAGAATATGCGGTTAACTCTCACATATAGCTTTCGACTTCCTCCGGCAGTTAGCTTATTTTTTATTTTTTTTTACTAAGGGCAGTTTGTGAATTCACTTTTAATTTGCTACTAATTGTGAAATGTGAAATCTCGAGTATGACCCACCTCCAATTTTGTAATTTAAAATTGGAAATGGGTCTGGACTTATTATACTCGAGATTTTGCTGTAGTAGTTCTTACTACTAAGTAAGTATGAATGAGTAAGAAGAAATGCTGTATTAAAATGCGGTAAGTTCGTGTTTTTGCCAGATGGGTGCAGCCCTTACCTATCGCTAACATTTTAGTTGTGAAAATGAGAACACTGAAATCATCAGTTGTTCTAGTTGCGGCTAGCTTTTCACAGAAGTAGCAATAAGAGTCCAAAACTGAAATTTTGTAGGCAGTTCATTTTTACTTTGTGCACAGTTGTTTAGAAACACGGACTTACTGTATTTTCGAACGACTTCAATAATGAAGAACACTTAGGAGAGGCCTTATAACGATATTTATTCTGAAAAATTAATTTCCAAAACGCAGCGAGTATATTTGAATTCCACATGGAATATTTTTGGGTTTTTAATTCACCAAAAATCGCTTGAAAAAATAACGTCTGTAGAGAGTTTTTCTGAGAATTTAGAATCAGGGACTTGCACTGTTTTCAAAGAGCTGCGCTTAAGTGTTCTTCATTAACTGAAGTCCTTTTTGTACATCCAATACTCCCTTTCTCTCCTATTTTTGCCTTTCCGCTCCTTTCCTCTTTCTTCCCAATCCTTTCTCCTGTAGAGGCCTTTCTTTCCTCTCTTCACCCTTTCCTTCTGCTCTCCTCTGCTTCTTCTCTCGCCCTACACCTTGTTCCTCTTCCATTCTGCTCCTTTCTTTTTTTTCCCTCTTTCCCCCAATTTTTTCGCTCTCCTTTGCTCTCTCATCCTCCTGTGCTAGTCCTTCTTCTCCCCCGCTTTCCCTTGTGAAATCCCTTGTTCCTTCTTTTTCTTTCTTCTTCTATATCCTCTCTCCCTCTCTTTTCCCCAAATCTTTCCTCTCCTTTCTTCTTTGCTTCTTTTCCTCCATTATCCTCTTACCCTTTCCTTTTTGTCCTACCTTTCCTTATCCGCCTTTCTGCTCCTATTTTTTCCTCTTTTCCCTAATTCCTTCCTCTCCTTTCTCGTGTGGTCTTCTTTCCCAGCTTCTTTCCCTCTCTTATCCTCATGTCCCAGTCCTTTCCCCTTCTCTTCATCTCCTCTTCTATCCCCTTTCTCTTCCACCTTTCTACTTCACTTTTCCTCTGGGCTTACCTTTCCCTGCTTCTTTTCCTCTCTTATCCTCCTCTTACCCCTTCCTTTTTTGTGTAATTCCTGCCCTTTGCTCCTCCTCTTTCTGTTCCTTCTTTCTCTCTCCTCTAACTCTTCTTCTTCATTCTTCCTTCTTTTCTCCTCCTCTTTTCCTATTGCGCTCCTTCTCTCCTCATTCCCCCTCCCTCTACCACTCTTTTCCCTTTTATGCTTTCTGATCCTTTTCCCCCTTCCTCCTCCTCTCCTTTCCGCTTTTCTCCTCCCTCCTTTTCTCACCTCTCTTCTTCTGTCTCCCTTTCTTGCTTCTCTTTCTCCTTATTGGGAGAAGTGGGAGGTGAAGAAGAGAGAGACAGGAAGAAGTGGACAGTGAGGAGAGAAGGAGTGAGACAGAAGGGCCTCAACCTCATCCCTTTCCTGCCCCTCCTCTCCTTCTATTTCTTTTCCATCCTCCTCCCCTTCTCTCCTCTGGCCTCTCTCCTCCTCCTCTTTCTCTGTCTTCCTTTCTCTCCAGTCTCTCTCTCTCCTCTCCTCACCCGTCCTTCTCCTCCTCGCCTCTCATGGTGGGAGGGGAAGTGAGAGGTGAGAGGACAGGAGATGGAGAGCCAAAGGAGAGGGTGCCTACCTCTTTCTGTCTCCCTTCTTCTCTCCTCTTTTCCCTTCGTTTCCTCCCTCTTCTGTTCTCTTCCTTGCCTTTCCCTTCTCCTCTCTTCCTCCCACCTCTCCTCAATGAGGTGAGAAGGAGGTGGTGAGGAATAGAAGGAGATATGGAGATGGTAGGAAGGGAGCTGGGAGAGGAAGAGAAGGGAGGAGACAGAGAGGTGAAGTGGAAGAGGGAAGAGATGGGGTGGGATGAGGGTGAAGGCCTGGGGTAGGCAGGGTGGAAGGAGGGAGCGGTTGAAGGAGGGGAAAGAGGGAGGTGAGGGGTAGTGGTAGCGGGGGAGTGGGAGGAGGAGGGAAGGAAGAGCGGAGAGGGTAGGAGGGGAAGGACAGGTGGAAGGGAAGGGACAGGAGGGGAAGGGAAGAGGAGGTGTGGGAAAGAGGAGGGGGAGGAACGGACGGGGAGGGGAGGGACATGAGGGGAGGGGAAGATTAGGAGGGGGAGGGGAAAGGAGGGGAGCCCACTGGAGGGGAGAGTAGTGGATGGATGGAGAGGAAAAGAG
Source organism: Acanthococcus lagerstroemiae (assembly GCA_031841125.1). Lineage (NCBI taxonomy): Eukaryota > Metazoa > Arthropoda > Insecta > Hemiptera > Eriococcidae > Acanthococcus > Acanthococcus lagerstroemiae. The sequence continues at coordinate 29,214,458 of CM063114.1, forward strand.
AGGGGTGTCAGCGCAGGATGGGATGGTGTCTCTTCCCCTTCCTCCCCTCACGTCCCTTCCCCTCATCTTCCCCTCCCCTTCTGTCCCTCCCCTCCCCTCCCCTCCCCCTCCTGTCCCTTCCCCTCCTCTTCCCTTCCCCCTCCTGTCCCTTCCCTTCCACCTGTCCCTTCCCTCCTACCCTCTCCGCTCTTCCTTCCCTCCTCCTCCCACTCCCCCGCTACCACTACCCCTCACCTCCCTCTTTCCCCTCCTTCAACCGCTCCCTCCTTCCACCCTGCCTACCCCAGGCCTTCACCCTCATCTCTTTCCCTCTTCCACTTCACCTCTCTGTCTCCTCTCCCAGCTCCCTTCCTACCATCTCCATATCTCCTTCTATTCCTCACCACCTCCTTCTCACCTCATTGAGGAGAGGTGGGAGGAAGAGAGGAGAAGGGAAAGGCAAGGAAGAGAACAGAAGAGGGAGGAAACGAAGGGAAAAGAGGAGAGAAGAAGGGAGACAGAAAGAGGTAGGCACCCTCTCCTTTGGCTCTCCATCTCCTGTCCTCTCACCTCTCACTTCCCCTCCCACCATGAGAGGCGAGGAGGAGAAGGACGGGTGAGGAGAGGAGAGAGAGAGACTGGAGAGAAAGGAAGACAGAGAAAGAGGAGGAGGAGAGAGGCCAGAGGAGAGAAGGGGAGAGGTCTAGAGGAGGATGGAAAAGAAGAAATAGAAGGAGAGGAGGGGCAGGAAAGGGATGAGGTTGAGGCCCTTCTGTCTCACTCCTTCTCTCCTCACTGTCCACTTCTTCCTGTCTCTCTCTTCTTCACCTCCCACTTCTCTCAATAAGGAGAAAGAGAAGCAAGAAAGGGAGACAGAAGAAGAGAGGTGAGAAAAGGAGGGAGGAGAAAAGCGGAAAGGAGAGGAGGAGGAAGGGGGAAAAGGATCAGAAAGCATAAAAGGGAAAAGAGTGGTAGAGGGAGGGGGAATGAGGAGAGAAGGAGCGCAATAGGAAAAGAGGAGGAGAAAAGAAGGAAGAATGAAGAAGAAGAGTTAGAGGAGAGAGAAAGAAGGAACAGAAAGAGGAGGAGCAAAGGGCAGGAATTACACAAAAAAGGAAGGGGTAAGAGGAGGATAAGAGAGGAAAAGAAGCAGGGAAAGGTAAGCCCAGAGGAAAAGTGAAGTAGAAAGGTGGAAGAGAAAGGGGATAGAAGAGGAGATGAAGAGGAGGGGAAAGGACTGGGACATGAGGATAAGAGAGGAAAAGAAGCTGGGAAAGAAGACTACACGAGAAAGGAGAGGAAGGAATTAGGGAAAAGAGGAAAAAATAGGAGCAGAAAGGCGGATAAGGAAAGGTAGGACAAAAAGGAAAGGGTAAGAGGATAATGGAGGAAAAGAAGCAAAGAAGAAAGGAGAGGAAAGATTTGGGGAAAAGAGAGGGAGAGAGGATAGAAGAAGAAAGAAAAAGAAGGAACAAGGGATTTCACAAGGGATAGCGGGGGAGAAGAAGGACTAGCACAGGAGGATGAGAGAGCAAAGGAGAGCGAAAAAATTGGGGGAAAGAGGGAAAAAAAAGAAAGGAGCAGAATGGAAGAGGAACAAGGTGTAGGGCGAGAGAAGAAGCAGAGGAGAGCAGAAGGAAAGGGTGAAGAGAGGAAAGAAAGGCCTCTACAGGAGAAAGGATTGGGAAGAAAGAGGAAAGGAGCGGAAAGGCAAAAATAGGAGAGAAAGGGAGTATTGGATGTACAAAAAGGACTTCAGTTAATGAAGAACACTTAAGCGCAGCTCTTTGAAAACAGTGCAAGTCCCTGATTCTAAATTCTCAGAAAAACTCTCTACAGACGTTATTTTTTCAAGCGATTTTTGGTGAATTAAAAACCCAAAAATATTCCATGTGGAATTCAAATATACTCGCTGCGTTTTGGAAATTAATTTTTCAGAATAAATATCGTTATAAGGCCTCTCCTAAGTGTTCTTCATTATTGAAGTCGTTCGAAAATACAGTAAGTCCGTGTTTCTAAACAACTGTGCACAAAGTAAAAATGAACTGCCTACAAAATTTCAGTTTTGGACTCTTATTGCTACTTCTGTGAAAAGCTAGCCGCAACTAGAACTACTGATGATTTCAGTGTTCTCATTTTCACAACTAAAATGTTAGCGATAGGTAAGGGCTGCACCCATCTGGCAAAAACACGAACTTACCGCATTTTAATACAGCATTTCTTCTTACTCATTCATACTTACTTAGTAGTAAGAACTACTACAGCAAAATCTCGAGTATAATAAGTCCAGACCCATTTCCAATTTTAAATTACAAAATTGGAGGTGGGTCATACTCGAGATTTCACATTTCACAATTAGTAGCAAATTAAAAGTGAATTCACAAACTGCCCTTAGTAAAAAAAAATAAAAAATAAAAAATAAGCTAACTGCCGGAGGAAGTCGAAAGCTATATGTGAGAGTTAACCGCATATTCTTATCGGAATATAAACTAGAGTTATGAGTGTTCAATTTTTTGTTGTACCTGCTATGTATATTACAAAATATTTTTCTCTGATGTCCTCTCACCATGCCCCCAATCCCAAGATTTTCGCATTTTACCAGTTCGCCCCAGAAAAATGAGTGATTTCGAAAACGTCAAAATTTTCAACAAGTTCAAGTTTTGGACTGAGGGCAGTTTGTGAGTTGAGCCATTCCTCATAAGCAGTCGCCATCTGGAACACTGAAAACCATCACGAGGGTATCTGTAAACAAACAAAAAATGACATCAAAAATTTTAAATACATACGACGTACCTGCCTAATGTAAGGTAAAGTGCCCTAAAATCGTCTGGCGCGTAATATCGACCACTTTAATATGTTATCCATTATAAATTACAAATTAAATACTTGCATTACAGATGGCGAAAATAAGATAGTTATGTAGCAAAGAAGCGGTGGTGAATATCAAGTCCTTCAATTAAGCAGATTTTCAACGTTTTTATTGTAAATTATGAGAAAAGTCCATTCGAAGTTTATGATAATGTTTACGTTTTCGTACATTTCTGTGTAGTAATAATAATAATAAACGTAGTTTTGCATTGCTTATTCCTTTTTTCAATATTTTGAGCGGATGATATTAGGAACCCAAATTTGAAAGGTTAATTTTAGGTATATACACTTGCAGAATCAATTTTTGAAAAACTTGTAATGAGAATTTTGCAAAGCTAGTTTAGCAAAAATTGTGCGCAAAGAATGGTTCTATACTGAAGCATAGCCAGACTTCAAAAAGAAAATTCATTTTGAAGTACGAGCTGAGTAAAAGTATCGATGTTATACACTACACTCGAGATTTCACTATCAGTAGCGTAAATGGGTCGTTCTTTCGAGTTTTGGTGGATAAGTAAAAATATTGTAGGTTTCCAGAATTTTGAAAGCTGGTTGGTAAACTCAAAAATTCCACTTTTCCCCTGGCTCTGAGAGGAGTGGAGTATATCCTCATAGCCCCCACTTCATTTACGCTACTGCTTGCAACCACAAGACGCACCTATAAACAAGCAAATGATAACAGGAGGGGGTTTACTTAGACAAGTAAGCAAAAATAATGAACAGACTTTTTCATTTGTAGCTGACTCATCGGCTGTCTCAAATACCGACTAAATGGCTGAAACCAAACGAAAACTTGCCAACATATACCGACTAAATGCAAAAATGGGGAACCAGATAATTTTCACTTTTTCCTAGCTAATCCTGAAAATGCCCTGACCCAATGGCTCTCAACGAATGAAAAGTGGATACGTTGGTGGGAAAGGTTTCCTACAAATACACTCGCCCCCTCGCTAAGCCTTTGATAATAACAAGCATCAATTATAAATCTAAATAAATGCGATGTACTCACTGCAATGCAGAAACTCTCTTCGAAGCACCAACCACAATCACCGGATTAACTGAAAACAAAATTCCAAATTAATATTGATAGGACAATCGAGTACATATAATTAATAGGCGAATTTATTGATGATGCCGAAATTAGAATTATAGAACGTAATCGACCAGCGGTGCATACTCGAAATAAGATTCAAAAATATGATCGCTAACCACATGGCTTGATTTTCAATAACTGGCGCGAACAATATCATTTCAGTTTTGTTCCAAAATACAAGATTACACATTTTCCCAAACACTGAACTGTTCACATAAGACACAAACCTCACGGAACACATGCCACTGAGTAACTGATCCCTGATCGGCGAACGCTCTATAGTTAGCCCCTTCCAACAACAGAAGGTACAGGGTGCTTCATGAAATACCCCTCTCCACCCTCATTTATTTTTATCGTGATGTCGGATCGAAATGAGACCATATTGGCCATCTTAAAGAGGACTCCAATCATTCAACGCTCTATAGTTCGCCCATAATAAAAAGCAAGGACAAACAGGGTACGTTATGAAATGCCCGCCCCCTCTCTCTATTATTTTTGTAGCGAAGTCGGACCGAAAAAATTGACTAGCGGCCATCTTGAAGAATGAAGGTCTAGATAGATTTGTTTTTAAGCAAAAAATATTTTTCCTCCTTCAGAAAGACCATGGATTATTCACCATCTTTGTAATTTTTAGGTTGCTCTAAAGATAGTGGATTATGGTTTAAAATAGGTAGACGGATCTAAATTATTTTGATGCGCTAAAAACATCAAAATACAAAAATTTCAATTGTTTTTCATTTTGTTGGCTGATTTTTGCCGTTTTTTCTCAAAGAAGCTGTAACGACCTGAAAAAAGCTCACAATAAGCGCTATTTTGACGTTTTTTGGCTAAAATAGGCGTTTCTAAGCATTTATACCCAAAATATGCGAAAATATGCACTATAAAATTTCACCATTTGTCATAGAATTACGCGAAACGCAAAGAAAATTGTGATATACGATATCTAGTGCAGGAGGAAGAAATATGCAATATAAAAATAACTGCCTTAGTAATTTTAAATGAAAAAATATAGAAAACAGTAGGTATCAGATCTTAAATCTAACAAACGTCTTATGGCAAAAAATAGAGCTTGATGATAAAGTGCTCTACTGGAAATTATCGATACCTGCTTCGAATTTCAAAATGAACGACTTTAAAAAACCCTAATCTAAATTATCTTCATACAACTTTTTTCATCCTATTCAACGTGATCATATTTGGATTTTGCGGCCAAAATCGAGGTCAAAGAGACAATGTGATTTAATTTTCGAAATGAGGGAGCTATGAAAACCCTATTACGATATAGTGTTCAATTTTGTGACATAATTTTCTCGGTGAAGTATATTTGGCACCTGTGTAGGGATTACAATTGAATTAATTTGGAAATCAAATTGGTGTCGAATTGAAAATACCCCTGTGTCAAAACTTTTATTTGATATTTCCATTTAACATTTCAAAGTTAGGGAAAGTTCGATTCCTTCTTTTAGGGCTCTATACGTTCTTCCAGCAGAATAGAAACTAGACTCCAGCCCTTGATATATACTACCATTTATTCCACCTCAATCCAACTTCGCAATGGAAAAAAAAAGATATATATTTGGAACAGTACATTTTTTCTGCTTCCAGTCCTAACTTACTCGTCTCCAGACCCCCTCCCCTCCATCTGGCCAAGGTGTCTCAATTTTCATAGGACATACCAGCAAATTAGTGTAAAAACTAAATTCTCCTCTTGCACACATACATTATCCTCATGCCCCCCCACCGCTATTAACTCTCTATGGGCTTATAATTTATTTTCAATTTCCATCCCTCTCTCCTACCTAAGAACGCCTGAATTTTGATGGTTACTGAAAATAAATTTTCATACCGAATTCAAAGATTCAGGAAACTTAAGAAACGATACCCATATTGCGGCTAGCACAATTTTTGATACTCACTTGTCGTAGGAAGGGGCAACTTTCAAATTAGGAAAATATACATACGAAAAAAGAATTTAATAATCCTGAAAACCTAATTTCCGATGTCATTTATATTTTTTATTTATATGACATTCAAGGAATGGGGGAGCAAGGGGAATATTGCAGGGATGGTTGGGCACCTACTGAAGTTGGAAAGCCTGTCTGATGACAATTGGTGTCCCAACTGTCACAAAAATTTGTGATCTGGGAATAAGACCAAAATTTTACGTTTTCTCTCACAAGTCTTCAAAGGCCTCTTCCCCCTGTGGAAGACCTACAATAGAACAATTATTTTTGCTGGAAACATTTTTTCTATTGTTTACAAAATCGCAAAATTTTTGAAGAAAACTGGCATTGCGGGGCTCGGTCCGCCATCACAAAATTCTAAAAAATAATATTTTTGTTGAAAACATATTTTCCATAGCTTAATAAATCGCAAAATTTTGGCGGAAAACTGATTCTGTGGGGCTCAGGCTTTAGAAATGGAAATGCATCATCAAAAAGCCAAATTGTTAAACAAAAATACACAATAACAGTCAAATGTCACATCAGTTTTGGACCAAAAACGCAGAAAATTTTTTTTACCATTTTTACATTTTGCCAACTGCTGCTGAAAACAAAATCCAGATTCAAGTACAAAAATCTTTCATACAACAAAAAAGTTTTTTTTTTTTTTTTGGCTGATGTTGAAAATGCTGACTCCATGACAAGAATTTTTCATCTAACACAAAAATTATTACGTTCAAAAAAGGCGACGAAATAACGATTTTTAGATTTGCTGACTACTAGTCCAAAATGCTGACTATTGACCATATTATTATTCCTGTTTTATTTAATTTAATAGTAAAATTATTTAATTGATTAGGAAGAGCATCTATTTTAATATTAATAGATGGAATTGTTCAAGAGTGAACAGAGATGGGCAAGATCACAAACTAAATGATCTCAAATCAGATCAAGATCACGAACAGGAAATGGATCTAAGATCAGATCACATTCTAAATGATCTGATCTTTTCTAGAAAGATCAGATCTCCAAGCAAAAAAATATCTGATCTATAATGAGTTTTTTTGGCGAAGAGATCAGATCATAGATCAAAATATAATTCTCTGTCTTCTAATTCATAATCATAATCGATATTGTATCGTACGTTTTTTAGGGATTTATAACGTCACAAACTCACAATTCACAAAGAAATAACAAGAGAGGACCTAAAACTTGATACTTTCTAGGACTGATTTGATTTTTCAAAAAAATCTCAGAAAAAGAATCTGATGATCTGATCTGGTATTTTATTAAAAAAAAAAGATCTGAAAAAAGATCAAAGATCAGGCAAATGCAAATGATCTGAGATCAGATCAAAGATCAAAATTTTTCTGTGATCTGTGATCTAAAATCATTATTGATCTAGATCTTGCCTATCTCAGAGTGAATTACATCTAAAGAATTGGTAATTATTAAAATTCGATTATTCAATGGTAAAATTAAATTATAATTTGTTTTAATTAAATTAAAGTAATATTTTATTTGAAAGATTTATTTTTTGATTTATTTTATTTAATTAAATTTAATTATTTTTTTTTTATTTTTTTAGGATAATTTATATAATTAAATTTTTTAAAAGAATATTTTTATTTAATAATTTGATATTAAGAAGTTTTAATAACATGTTTTTAATAATTATATATGAATTAATTTTTTTATTAAAATTTATGAATGATTCAAAACTTTTTCTTTAAAAAAAAAATTATAATTTTTCCTTGAAATGTAATTTGAGAATTAATATATAAATTTCAAATTTATTTATAAATATTTTTTCATAAAAAATGATTTAAATCAACTAATCAAAAATATTAGATTTTTATATTTAATTTTAGGAATTTTGATGAGGAATAATTTGAATATTAATAATTATTCGAATTGAATTAATAGGTCAAGTTTGACAAAAAACTTCAACTCCGGAAATTCGGAATGGGGACCGTACCAGACCCAAAAATTCATTCAACTCAAAAATTTTCGCATTAAAATATGCCATAATGAAATTTATTGTAAAACACTTCATGAGGATGAATACGTTTGAAATTTATTTTAAAATTCTTCACGAAATATTTTGATGAACATTTTGAAAAATAACGGCCCACCAACTAGACACAAAACTTTATTCAACTCGAAAATTATCACATTGAAATATTTCATGACATGAATTTAATCGTAAAATATTTCATGAGAACGAATTGTAAGATAAAATTTTTAAATGCATTCATAATTTTTATGGGATAACGAGCAGTCCACCATTGCACTTGACTCAAAACTTCATTCAACTCGATGGGGATTTTCACATTAAAACATTTCATGAAATAAAATTTAGTAGAAAATACTTTGCGAAAATGAATTTAAATATAAAACTCTGAAATGAATTCATAACTTTTCTGGATATAACTGAATTAAATTTTAATAAATAAACTGACCTACAAAAAATTATTTAATTTAATTTTAAAATATGTATAAGAATATAAAGCTTGCAAACTAATCGGTAAAAATAAAAGTTTCTCATTTGAAGTTTATTTTAAAATTTTTCACGAAGCATTTTAATGAAAATGTTAAAATAAATTTTACAAAATTTAACAAGAGTGGCCTTATGCTTCACTGCCAGCCTTACAATGTTAGGGCAATTTCTCTCAAGGCTTTGGGAATATCCTACTGCGTGCTTTACAATATGTGAATAATTAAAAGTCACTCTAGATATAAATAAGTGAAACCCGACGGTAACCAAATAAATAAATTAAAAAAAAACAACAAAAAACGAAGTAAAAGCAGGAGCTCAGTGCTCGCAATACAAAAATAAAATGTGCACATACCTCAAACATTCGTTTTTTCAGCAATTGCCTGCTGCTGCGTTACTTATCACGTTCTGGGCGTTGATGCCCGTCCATTAAACAAAACTTCTGCGAATTAGAAATAAAAAATGAAACTGTATTTATTATAGAATCAAATTCTCTACAGCGTATTAGTAAATCAAAAATGGTAGCGTACTTACTCATGTTTCCCCAAGCCATTGACTGAATACCAACCCTTGATTCGATCATTAGCCGGGCCGGCACTATTTCGAAAAAATTTACCAAGACTAGTCACAAAAAAAAAAAAAAAAAAAAATCATTCTTTAAATTAGGGTTAGTGATACACAGACTGAATCTAAAATCCGCGTGTTGCCTTGCTACGCATGAATTTTCTCGTGCCTAGCAAGTACTACACAACTTCTATAACTGGTGCCGGCCCTGATCATGAGAGTTAAATGATACATGTAAACCGAATCAGTGACAACTGTGTTCACAGGAAGGCACATGAGAGGTGCTGCCTCTTAGCGAGTTAAAACTCGACTGCGTCAAAATACCTTAACAGTGCCGACCTACAAATAAACACTCGGTATTGAATGTAAAATCCGAAAGAAAAGGAACTGGAAATCCCCAACAATGTGCCATACTGAAAACCCGGAGCAACAACTATAAGTTACTCACCAACTAGAGATGGTTAGTCACGTTTTCTCAGGTAATAATGAGAAGAACACAAAGGGCGAATTCGGTTGTTCACTTAACACCCACCTACTGAATACAAAGGTTTGCCAATGAGAAGGTTCGGGCCATGGGACAAAAGACGGAAGTAGAAAGGAGGCGGTTCGAAAATTGGTTTGAATAAATGATGGTAACTAGAGATATACACCATGAAAAATTTGTCACTCGTGAATAATGGGATTATTCAATGGGTAAGGTAAGTACGGTATTACCGCCATGCTAAGGGAAATTGCGTTGTCATGAGGTCGTAGAGCCAGCCTCTCGGGCTTCTGCTGGTTGGTCAGAAGCGTCCACTGCGTTGGCTCGAGGCGGCTACTTGGTAAAGAGCCCTGAATTAGAGATTAAAACTAGTGCCAATACAGACGCTCTCCGAAAATTTTTTCGCCCCAAAAAAAACATGATGTAATGGAGAAATTTTCAAGACTCGAAAAAATCATAAAATCTGAATTCATGACTGTTTTTGACTCAATGTTTCACGCTGAGTTAGAATTCGGGAAATACTTTTGATTAGAGATAGCTAGAGCGAAACGGTTTGAAATTTTGGATAGAGGCGACAATTTTGAATAAGACTGTCTCTTCACTCGGGAAAAAAATTTTCGCCCCTAAAAATACATGATGTAAGTTTGAAAATTTTTTTAAAAATTCGAGAAAATCATAAATCCTGAATTACAGACTGTTTTTGACTCAATTTTTCACGATGAGTTCGAATTCGTCGTTCCAATTTGGCGGCTACCCTCCGTTCCCGAAATGCACTAAAAAAAAGTGGGAAAAATTGAACAATTTGGGTCAAAAAATGACTTTAGCTCAATTTTGACAACAGATTCGAATTCGTCTCGAAACATTGAGTAACTAGCACCAGCGCCGACGCCGTAGTTCTCCGAAAATTTTTTCGCCTCAAAAAAGACATGATGTATTGTATGGAGAAATTTTCAAAATTTGAGAAAATCGAAAATTTCGAATTAGTGAGTGTTTCTTACTAGATTTTTCACACGGAGTTCGAATTCGTTGTTCCAACTTGGCGGCGACCCTCCGCTCCGGAGATACACTCAAAAAAGGTGGGAAAATTGATCGATTTGGCTACAAAAATTACTCTAGTTCAATTTTGAAAACGGATTCAAATTCGTCTCGAAAAATCATGTAACTAGCGCCAAGGCCGACGCCGTAGCTCACCGAAAATTTATTCGCCTCAAAAAAGACATGATTGAGTATGGAAAAATTTTCAAAATTTGAGAAAATCAAAATTTCGAATTAGTGAGTGTTTCTTACTGGATTTTTCACACGGAGTTCGAATTCGTTGTTCCAATTCAACGGCGACTCTCCGTTCCCGAGATCCACTGAAAAAGTTGGAAAAATTGATCAATTTGGGTCAAAAAATGACTCTAGCTCAATTTTGACAACGGATTCGAATTCGTCTCGAAAAATCATGTAACTAGCGCCAGGGCCAACGCCGGAGCTCTCCGAAAATTTTTTCGCCTCAAAAAAGACATGATTGAGTATGCAGGAATTTTCAAAATTTGAGAAAATCAAAAATTTCGAATTAATGAGTGTTACTTACTCAATTTTTCACGCTGAGTCCGAATTCATTGTTCCAATTTGGCGGCGACCCTCCGCTCCGGAGATACACTCAAAAAAGTTGGAAAAATTGATCAATTTGGGTCAAAAAATGACTTTAGCTCAATTTTGACAACGGATTCGAATTCGTCTCGAAAAATTGAGTACCAAGCACCAGCGCCAACGCCGTAGCTCTCCGAAAAATTTTTCGACCCAAAAAAGACATGAGTATGGAAAAATTTTCAGAATTTGAGAAAAACAAAAATTTTGAATTATTGAGTGTTTCTTACTGGATTTTTCACGCTGAGTTCGAATTCGTTGTTCGAATTCGGCAGCTACTCTCCGTTCCCGAGATCCACTAAAAATGTGGGATAAATTGATCAATTTAGGACAAAAAATGACTCTAGCTCAATTTTGACAACGGATTCGAATTCGTCTCGAAAAATTGAGTAACTAGCGCCAGCGCCGACGCCGTAGCTCTCCGAAAATTTTTTCGCCCCAAAAAAGACATAATTGAGTTTGAAGAAATTTTCAAAGTTTGAGAAAATCGAAAATTTCGAATTAGTGAGTATTTCTTACTGAATTTTTCACGCTGAGTTCGATTTCGTTGTTCCAACTTGGCGGCGACCCTCCGCTCCGGAGATACACTCAAAAAAGTTGGGAAAATTGATCAATTTGGCTGAAAAAATTACTCTAGCTCAATTTTGACAACGGATTCGAATTCGTCTCGAAACATTGAGTAACTAGCACCAGCGCCGACGCCGTAGTACTCCGAAAATTTTTTCGCCCCAAAAAAGACATGATTGAGTATGGAGAAATTTTCAAAATTTGAGAAAATCAAAAATTTCGAATTAATGAGTGTTTGTTACTCTATTTTTCAAGCTGAGTTCGAATCCATTGTTCCAATTCGAATTCGTCGCGAAGAATTATGTAACTAGCACCAGCGCCGACGCCGTAGCTCTCCGAAAATTTTTTCGCCTCAAAAAAGATATGATGTATATAGTATGGAGAAATTTTCAAAATTCGAGAAAATCAAAAATTTCGAATTAATGAGTGTTTTTTACTCAATTTTTAACGCTGAGTTCGCATTCGTTGTTCCAATTCGGCGGCGACCCTCCGTTCTAGAGATACACTCAAAAGTTTTCGAAATTTCTGATTTCCTGGAGCGAACTGATAAAGACGCGAAAAACTTTTGATTGGAGATAGCTAGAGCCAAACGATTTGAAATTTTGGATAGAAGAGACAATTTTGAATAAGACTGTCTCGTCACACGTGAATGAAATTTTCGTCCCAAAGAAGACGTAATGTGTGGAAAAACTTTCAAAATTCGAATACAATCGTAAATCCTGAATTAAAGATTGTTCTTTACTCAATTTTTGTCGCTGAGTTCAAATTCGGTGTTGAAAGTTGGCGGCGACGACCGTTCTCGAAATACACTCGAAAATGTGGTCAAAACGGGTCAAAAATGGACTCTAGTTGAATTTTGACAACGGATTCGAAATCGTCTCGAAAACTTGAGTAATTCGCACCAGCGCCTACACCGACGCTCTACGTAAATTTTTTCACCCCAGATTCGAAATCGTCTCGAAAAAAGAGTAATCAGCACCAGCGCTGAAACTAACGCTATCCGAAAAAAATTTTCGCCCCAAAAAAGACATGATGTAATGGAGAAATTTTCAAAATCGAAAAAATCAAAAATTCTGAATTAAAGACTGTCTTTGACTCAAGTTTTGACGCTGACTTCGAATTCGGTGTTGAAATTTGGCGGCGATACTCCGTTTCCGAGATACACCCGAAAATGTGGTCAAAATGGGTCAAAAAATGACTAACTTAATTTTGACTACGGATTCAAAATCGTCTCGAAAAATGACTAATTAGCACCAGCGCCGAAACTTATGCTATCCGAAAATTTTTCGCCCCAAAAAAGACATAATGTAATGGAGAAATTTTCAAAACTCGATGAAATCATAATAATAATAATAATAACGGCTTTATTTTTGGGTACAATACAATTCCTATGTGTTGACCGCTCATTCGTTGAGCGCTGAGGGTTGTGTGGGTCTCACCCCATCGTCTTCCCCATGTTTCTCACCCGCCCATTTTTGGGCATAAGCCTCCCCTTCCTCCCTCCAATTTTTCCTATCCAGGGTACGTCTCCTCCAGGTGGGGCCTAGTTGTTTCCTGAATTCGTCTCGCCATCTTGTTAGGGGTCTTCCTACCTTTCTTGTTTCATCATATGGAGTCCATCCTTCCACCCTTCTTTCCCACCTTTCGTTCGTTTGTCTCATTACATGGCCAGCGTATCTCCATTTCAGATTTTTAACCGAAGCGCTTCATTTTCATAGCGGTTTCGATGAAATCATAAATTCCGAATTAATTACTGTTTTTGACTCAATTTTTCACGCTGCGTTAGAATTCAGTGTTGAAATTTGGCGGTGACGCTCCGTTCCCGAGATACACTTGAAAATGTGATCAATATAGTTCAAATAGAATGCGACTTTTAGCAGAATGTCGTAGCGCCTTTAACATCGTGAACATGCAACACCTGACGCACCAATTGACGTTTTCGAAATTTCTGATTTCCTGGGGCGAACTGATAAAGACGCGAAAAACTTTTGATTGAAGATAGCTAGAGAGAAACGGTTTGAAATTTTGCATAGAGGAGACACTTTTGAATAAGACTGTCTCTTCACCCGGGGAAAAAAATTTTCGCCCCAAAAAAGACATGATGTAAGTATGAAAAAATTTTCAAAATTCGAAAACCTCGTAAATCCTGAATTAAATACGGGTTTTGACTCAGTTTTTGACGCTGAGTTCGAATTCGGTGTTGAAAGTTGGCGGCGACGCTCCGTTCACGAGATACACTCGAAAATGTGATCAAAATGGGTCACAAAATGGCTCTAGCTCAATTTCGACAACGGATTCGAAAAAGTCTCGAAAACTTGAGTAATTAGCACCAGTGCGTACGGCGACGCTCTCCGAAAATTTTTTCGCCCCCAAAAAAACGTGATTTATAGTATGGAAAACTTTTCAAAATTCGAAAAAATCAAAAATTCTGAATTAAAGACTGTTTTTGACTCAATTTTTGACACTGAGTTCGAATTCGGTGTTCCAATTCGGTGGCGACCCTCCATTCCAGAGATACACTCAAAAAAGTTGGGGAAATTGATCAATTTGGGTCAAAAAATGACTCTAGCTCAATTTTGACAACGGATTCGAATTCGTCTCAAAAAAATGAGTAATCAGCACCAGCGTCGAAACTGACGCTATCCGAAAATCTTTTCGCCCCAAAAAAGACATGATGTAATGGAGAAATTTTCAAGACTCGATGAAATCATAAATTCTGAATTAATTACTGTTTTTGACTCAATTTTTCACGCTGCGTTAGAATTCAGTGTTTAAATTTGGCGGTGACGCTCCGTTCCCGAGATACACTTGAAAATGTGATCAAAATAATTCAAATAGAATGCGACTTTTCGAAGAATGTCGTAGCGCCTTTAACATCGTGAACATGCAACACCTAACGTACCAATTGACGTTTTCGAAATTTCTGATTTCCTGGGGCGAACTGATAAGACGCGAAAAACTTTTGATTGGAGATAGCTAGATCGAAACTGTTCGATATTGTGGATAGAGGAGACAATTTTGAATAAGACTGTCTCTTCACCCGGGAAAAAAATTTTTCGCCCCAAAAAAGACGTGATGTATGGAAAAATTTTCAAAATTCGAAAAAATCAGAAATCCCGAATTAATGACTGTTTTTCCACAATTTTTCAAGCTGAATTCGAATTTAGTGTTGAAATTCGGCGGCGACGCTCAGTTCCCGAGGTACACTCGAAAATGTTTTCAAAGTGGGTCAAAAAATGTCTGTAGAGCTCAATGTTGACAACGGATTCGAATTCGTCTCAAAAAATTGAGTAAATAGCACCAGCGCCAACGCCGAAGCTCTCCGAAGATTTTTCCTCCTAAAAAAGACATGATGTGTATGGAGAAATTTTCAAAAGAGAGAATTAAACACGGTTTCTTGCTCAATTTACACGCTGAGTTAAAATTCAGTGTTCAAATTTGGTGTAGACGTTCCGTTCCGCGGAATGAGGAACTGGAGCACCTGGCTTCCAGTCAGAGCGCCAGAGGTGGAGTCTGGGTGACTGGCTTTCACAGATAGCTCTCCTAAAGAGGGATAACGGAGACGGCAAGAGATGCAAAATAGCAGGAAACGCCGTGTCGTATGCAGCTTGCCCGAGTTGGCTCGACTACCCTCAGTTTATTCGCGTAGAGCTATGTATAAAGTAGCTACTGACTTTTCGTCCGCGATTAGTAAAAATCTACCCTCGCGATACGAAATCACATAATTGGGAAAAATTTACTCGCCCGCGAGTAGATACAGTACGCGCGTATGTAACAAGGCGAATAAGTTTTCGGAAAGCTCCGATCTCGGCTCTGGTGCTAATTACTCTATTTTTCGAGGCAAGTTCAAATACGTCGTCAAAATTGAGCTAGATTCATTTTTCGACCAATATCACAGTAACATTTTCGAGCTCGTCTCGAGACCAGAGCGTTGCCGCCAAAACTGAATAACAAATTTGAACTCGGCGGGTTTGAAAATAGATAAAAAAATAATAATAAGTGATATGTTTTAAACCGACCGCATGCAAATTGATGTATATTCGGGAGTTGTCTAGGAAGGTCGCAAGCTGCGAGAATCGTACCTACTCATTAATTATCTCTACTGTCATTACTCATTATAGGTTTCAAATATCAGCATTATTGTAATATAAGTATCTAGTATTTACATGTTCATACTCGACTAGCTGAACAAAGTTGATTTATATCGCGATGGTAAAGCAAGTCACTGCATACGCAGCTGCAAATTCGCTTCAAAAATTTCAGTAAGTATTTATGTTACCGAGTACCGGAAAGCACGTACCTACACAGATCTCTGATTCTTCGTGTTCCTGTTTTATCGCAGTTACTCCATTTCTGGTTTGCTCTGATGGGCCGTGTAATCAGCTTGGTAAGTAGTTCTGAAATTTGTGGTAAGTATTCATAGATTTATACCAATGCAAATTCAATCCATTTTAATTACCTAAGAATTATATTAAGTGAGTTACATTCTTTTTCGATAACATTAGTTATAATTTTTTCAATTAATTTTAGAAAATATTTTCTTCGATATAGTAGCCTAAGTAAATAAATTTAATAATGTTAATTTGTTAAATTAAAATAAAATTTATAAATATCTATTATCCAAATAATGTCTAATGTAGATACCTACCTAGCGACTGTTCCTCTTTTCGGGTATCATACACTTCATGGTCAAGCTCCTGAGATAAATAAGACTGATGATAACACTTTGACCTACAAATGAAACGAACCCAGTTCAAACTTAAAAAACCGTTACTTTTAAACAAAGCTTATCAATATTTAGCTGCATAGTATTCAGAAGGAAACGCCCGGCAGTAATTCACTACGTTCAATACATATAGATACCTATTTACGCGTTTTTTTCTCATTTTACTGACAGTGATAGGTGCTTAGTTGAAACACCGTACAGAACGATGGATCAAATCCCCGAAGTTGAAGTGCACTGGAAAAGACCGACGACTGTTCCGCTTCCCAAAGTATGGCATCGTTTTGAAACGAAACCGAAGAACGGTAAGACTTACAAAGTTCGGATCGAGGATGCGGCCGAGGATAGGTTCGAAGAAATGCTGGAATTCCTGCTCAAGTATTACATTCCTGAGGAGCCACTGAGTGAGTAAGTACACACCCACACATAATTTCGAGTATCTATATTAAATTCTACATACTGTGGTCGTTGTGCCAATTACCAAGACTCTGTATATTTATAGAGGTATCTAGGTAGTCATTTTTTTATTTTGCGAGGATGAGAAACCGCAAATTTAAGGATTTGTGGGCATATCTACAAAATACCCGCGCCCGCACTAGATATACGCCAAATCTGTGCTACATTCGAGCGAATTTGCGATGGAGCCAATGAGCGCAAATTCCGGCAACGGCGTTTGCGTACATTTTAAATGCATGGGAAAGGCTCACGATGTCCAGGCAGGAAAAGTTAGTTAACTGCGGCACTATTTTATAGCTTTGACGAGAAATTAGTCGTAATAATGATCTGATGACCTACGGATGCTTGAGGTTAAGGAAATTCTCCTACCATACTCATTGTATCAGTGAGAATCTAAATTTGTGTGAGGTACTAACAGGATCAAAGATCACTCTATTCTACAGAATCAAGACAAAACCTATAGGTACATTGCTATACTTCTTACAGTCCGAACGTATGAAGTCATTATCTGCCTATTCAAGCTGAATTTTAATTAGGTAGGTATACATTATATCAACAGCAGTGATGAACCTTCTATTCGCATAGTTAAATTTTGTTCAAAAATAAAATCGTTATGATTTTCTTCGATACTACCGCTAAGAGCACTTATCTGTCCGGTAATAATTATCATGACGATATCGCTATTATAGCTGCATGGGTGATTAAAAATGAACTACCTACTGATACTCTCCTCTGATAAGAAAGCTATGTACATGCATGCTGTCAGTACGTTAGAAAAATTTCTACGAGGCCGCAAGATTAGTGGGTGCCTTTTACTAACCGATTACTGTGTATATAGGCAGTCTGCTTGGACAATAGAGGAGAGGTTAGCCTTTTCCTCCCCCAAATGTAGGTACTGAAAGCCCAACCAGAAAGTTTGAAGATTACTTACATATCTAGGACGAAAGGTGTGGAGCTGGGCCATACAAATTCGCGAGCAAAGCGGATGAAATGCGCTTACCGACAACTTGGTAACTTCCGTTGTATGAAGTAATGGTTTTCAGATCTTCAAAGCTTATAGAAGATGAAATATCCGTAATGGTATACCAGTACCTTTGGTCCCAAATGCTGCAACAACGCGTCTCCATAGTAGCGGTCCTTGATGAAGAGATACCCAAACCGCAGATTGTGGGCGTGCAAATCCTCTCAGTGGCTTCCAAGAACGATCCTCCGTTGCCAGAAGTAAGAACCCTCAGTTCAAAATATCGCTTTTCATGTCCGTACACGATGGCCAGGGCGTTTTAACTGCACGTCGCGGTTCTAAATTTTGTTACACTGACTGAAACTTAATAAAGAGCATCTCCGGGGCTGTCGTGTTCGCATTCCGTAAGTTCGTACTTCTAATGCGCACAATTATCACCCACATTGACATCTTCAAAGAAAATATTTGTAACTTCCATGATTGTGCATGAAATTCAAAGTTTCAAGTAGTCTTACACGATACAAAAATGTAGATACTCACTTTGTTCTGTACATGTCAGTTTTCTTCAAACAATATTTTTTGCTAGTACTGCTAGCCACCTCATTTACAATGTTGAGTAAGCGACTCACCAAATACACAACACAGCACCAATCAACCCGATACTGGTAGTAACGTGTTCTGTGAGTATGCTTGATTCCTGAGAATTGGTGGAAGAATACACACCACGTTATCTATCCTACTCGAGTGGTACTACTCGCAGTTAGGATGTGTTTGCGAGGAAAATATTGCACGAAGGCTGATTCGGTTCATTCCTTCGAGCATACATAAGTATGTATACTGAAGGGTCAATACTATACCTGTCGTCCCATTCCAAAGTTTGGGCGCGCTGTTGAGCGAGTAAAATGCCCCGTATCACACCTTGTATTCACCAAAAATAACAGAAAGCGAAGGAACTCGTAGTTACAACAGTTACAACGAACATTTTTATCAGCTATTTCATACCTGAAGACCTATTATGAATCTTTTATCACGATACCACAAATCGTTACAATGGTAACTTACAGTAAACCGTGTCAAGTTACCACTGAGCAGGGATGTGAAAGAAGCTTGAAGCCGGCAGCCGGAAGCCAATTCCAGTTGGAAGCCAGAAGCTGGAAGAGAAGTCTTTTGCTTATTGGTTTGTTTTTGGCTTCCAAGTTCCAACTCAGAGTCAGCATTTGGCCTAACTTGTCAGTCATTATTTACAAGAAAAGAGCTCTTAAACTCGTTGCTTTAAAGACTAAATAGATTATTTCATTTAAACTAGTTTTGTGCTTCTTATTCTTTATAGGAGGGGGAGGGGATGCTTAAAAGCTGCTAGAGGTGAAATAAAGTGAAATGTCGGGAGCTAGAAGTTGGAAGCTGGAAGTTTTTTGAAATAACAGAAGCCAGAAGCCAGAAGTTTTTAAATTACAAAATTGAAAGAAGTCGGAAGCTGGAAGCTTTTTAAAATTATGGAAGCCAGAAGCCGGAAGAGAAGTTTTTTCAATAAGCTTCTCATCCCTACCACTGTGTAATGATTTGTGGTATCGTGATAAAAGTTTCATAATAGGTCTCCAGGACGGGACATTTCGCTCTCCAAACAGCGCGTGCTACCTATTGGATGGGGAGTTCTATGATATATTTATAATACGGGGAATGGCCCTCCATGTATACCTAGGTAGTATAGGTGATAAAACTGTGACCAGGTTCGCTAGTGTCGACTCCTGAAAAGGCGATCAGGGTTGATGTTCCCATAAGAATACGTGTAAAATTGGTATACTTTAAAGCTTTTGTAATTGCTAAAAACAGATTTTCTTGAGTCATATTTATAACATATCAAATTGAAGCTTGAAGTCTCTGGTTTATGATGAAAGAGGTAATTTCATGCACTTTCTCCGCTCCAGTTAGATGAATAAGTTGATTTCCAAATTACTGCTTTTTCTTATGGAAGCTTACCATTCGGGACGGTCATCCGCTAGGAGCGCTACAATCGGTAAAATTGAAAACGGGATCAGGACGATTTTCCCATTTGAATGTTAATTGAGTTATCTCAAAATAAGTCGAGAACGAAGCCATTTAGCGAAAAAATTAAAATAGCAAAATTTGTAGAGCGTAAGATTTCCTAGAAGTTATCTTCTCACATAAAAAGTGATTTTGATCGATTTAACGAAAGCTTCCGCCCACCACCCGCGCCGCTCATCAATTATCCCGTTTTCATTGTGCGCGCTGACCGGCCCGAATTGGTACAAAACGCGCTTGTGAACAACTAATGCATAGAAAATGGAGCCGTTTCAAGTTCATAAATGAAAACTAGAGACCTCAGTCTCTAAATTCATCTATTATATGCCGCAAGGAAACATTTTGTCTAGAAAAAGCGAATTCAATTTACATCTATTCTTATGGTGATAACATCCACAATCACCTTTTCAGTGCAGGGCTACCAACTTCGGAAACTCTCGGTTACGCCACCTATATGTACATATATGTATGCTCGAAAGTCCATTCATTACAATACACAGCATAAAAAACAACGAGATGAGCTTCTATACTAACAATTTTTTTCGCGAGAACCTCTCGTTTTCCATACTCATAATTAAAATTTCATCAAATTTTTCACTTGTTATTCCTTTTGTTGTCCACAAATAGCTATATACCGACACTGATAACAATAGGCTCTAAATGCGCATAGTTTTGTTTGATCAGTGGTATCACCTTGATGATATTAAAATTCGCAATTAAGATAGCAGACGGGGGGGGGGGCGAAACATAGGTAATAAAAAAATTAACATCGGCATAAAATTCCTTTTTGAAAATACATATCTATGGAATCATATATTCTCATGTCATTGTTTTTTAGAGAATCCTAAATTGTTGCATAGTGTTATAAGTATATGGAATTGTTTCAACGTAACTGCTATTATTCCAGGTACCTGGAGATGCGATACAGAAGATGAAGAAAGTTTATCAAGATATCCGAAAAAACTACGATCCGTTTGAAATCTTAAAGACCAATATTTACTTGCACGAGTGGGGCCTATGCGTGGCACCCGAATTCCGAGGACTGAATGTAGGTCTGAATATACTCGCCAGCTTGAAGAATATCGCGAAAACTTTTGACCTCCCCGGCAGTTTCATCATGTTTACACGGATCCAATCTCAAATTTTGGCCGAAAGAGTGGGCTTCAAGCTGTACAACGAGATTGTGTACAGCGACTACAAGGATGAAAACGGTGAGGTAATATTTCCAGTAGTCGGAACGAGGTCGTTGAAGTTCATGGGGTTCATGTACAAGTGAAGTTGCGGATATCTTCCAGCGGTGCTCAAAAACAGTCCAGTAGTCGGAACGAGGTCGATGAAGTTCATGGGGATCATGTACAAGTGAAGTAGCTGATATCTTACAGCGGAGCTCAAAAACAGTTCAAGTTTTTTATCCTCAGCGTACTTATTGATTTGTATTAGTTGTTGCATGCTTCGAAATAAATCAACTTAAGTTAATCAGCATGTTTTTTCTTTTCAAATTATTGGTTGGTACAGACTAACCCAGAACTTGTAGAGATTTCGCCATCATATTATTTGAGTCCCGAAATCCAAAACATCACATTTGTCTAGTCCATTTTAACACTTTCAAATATTTCAGTCTAGGGACGTGCCAAGGGAGGGCAGGAAAGTAGCGTTAGATATTTTTAGGGAGGTACAAAATTTGAAATTTAGGTCGACAGGTGTTTTTAAAGCGCCTAATTACTCGTATCAACTTGCTCTGGATAGTTTTTTCAATTTTCCCTAATTTTTTTTCTTCATTGTGGAAGGTACAAGTAATAAATACTTTGTAGGTACTTACTCAAATTTATCGGGTCCGAAGTTCAGGTGTGTACTGGGCATCCATACTGTTGACGCGGGTGAAGATGATCAAACGGTTTTGACTCCCTTAAGAAAAACACACGGAGCAAAGATCATTATGTTACGACTAGAGAATGAGAAATTTGTTAGAAACCAGAAGTTTATTAGCAAATGCGAAAAACCTTCTGAATTAAAAATGTATAGTTACCTTTGGTTTCTAAGAAATTTCTTATTCACAGGTAGTAACATGATGATCTTTGCTCTGGGTGTTTTACCTATGGGAGTCAAAGTAACCATCGCCGTTCACTTATCAGTTAGGTTTAGTTCGAGTGTTGTTGTTTGCTCAGTCCGAATAACGTGTGTCAAAAATCGGTACCCAAAAAATGTTGAGCTAATTCATCTCACCAGATGTCGCCGAGTCAAACTGCGTGAATTCTTATGGGAAAATAAAGTTTTGACAGATTGGCTCATCCACATAATCATCTGGAAGAAAAATGTATGCTGATTAAATTCAACTCTCTTCCCTTTTTCTCAAAATAGAATATTTTCAGCGACAAAATCAAATTTCGGTGAAATCTCCATAAGAACTCATGTTAAATTGCATCTAATGCATATAACGCTTTACATATGTGCGAAGGAATCAGTGATGAGCTACACTCGTGCATTATTTTGTTTTTCCAGGTGTCTCTACCTAGAAGATATTGGTGAAAAATTCAATTTTTTGGCATGTATATATCAGTACATATTATATTTTAAACCAGTTAACAGAAAATAACATTTTCCACTGATAACTACTTGCAAAAGATAAACAAAAACCAAAATGGCGGCAATCGATTCTACCCACTGTTTATTATAGTACCCCATCAAACGAAGTTTCAAGCTCATCTCGTCATCTGGTATGTTAGAATCTTAGAGAATACATAAATTAAGTGCTAGAAAATTTATGCCGCAAGTATCCTTATGTAATTAAAACAATGCCAGTAGCAAAGTCAATTTACAACCTACACGTCCTTTATAAGATCGCTTCGAATGATCCTCCTCTGTGGTAGTATTCACCCGAACTAAATCATATATTTTCAGATTTCCAATCGGTAAAGGTTGCAGATTTCTGTATTGTCTCGGATTGTAAAGCGTTAGGAAAACAAAATTGTTCAGAAGCTTTCTTAATGCTCATATCATCTTCAGTTCTGCTTTCCATGTTCATTTCTACCTAATATTTTGATAGGATAGTGCAACAAATAGTATAGATTTTTCACCTTGTGCAAGAGGTGCGCGATTCTTTGTAGGCATCTCCACACCACACATCTAGCCTTAGATGCTCAATGTGTCTTGTGTCTCCGGATGCACAATCTATTTTTCTATATCATATATCTATCATACTTCTGCTCGATACTTATGATGTGACTGAAGTTTGTAATTCATGTTTTATATTCGTATTCCTCAATTAAATGAAATTCGTTACCGTCAGGAGTCTAAGATTATTAATTACAAATCTAATACCTACATCTTCACCAGTGCAAAAGTTTGCGAAACGAGCAATAGTGAGGGAACCCGATGCGCAAATCAGTTACCCTCTAGTTACCCAGTTGCCTGCAGAAAAGTTATTCATTTGTTACCCTCGAATTTTACCCTTGTTTCCTTTTAGTTATCCGGGTGTAATTTGTGGGATTTTGCGTATTGGGAAGCAAACGCAAGAGGCAATTTGGACTTCCCAGATGGGTGGGGCTAAGGTTCTATAGTTTCACACGGGTATAATAAACCGCCATTTTGATTCCAAACTAGCCCAAACATCCTTGATCATGATCACCCATTCGCGACCGGGTGCAAGCGCGTCCGAGAATGCTCAAAAGGCTCACGTTAAGGCGGCTCTATGGGGAGGTATAACGGACAGCCATTTTGATTGCAAGGAAAGCATGTATACAATGTCTCATTCTCAACACAAGGTATGTTTATTTCTTGCAATCAAAATAGCTGTCCATTATACCTCCCCTTAGAGCCGCCTTACTCATGTCAAACTAATTTGAGAATCAAAATGGCGGTCCAGTATACCTATGTGAAAACAATAGTACCCTGGTGGAGCGTTGGCATCGTGCCTTTCTCCCTTTTTGCATTCAAGGTAATAGTATATTACTGTACAAGCAGCAAAAGTGAGAAATATTGCAATGTGTTCAATGAATTGCGTCACAAGCGTAGCTAAGGCGACTCTAAGGGGAAGTATAACGGGCAGCCATTTTGATTGCAAGAAATAAACAAATAACAAACCTCATGTTGAGAATGAGAAATCGTATACCTACATGCTTTTCTTGCAATCAAAATGGCTGTCTGTTATACTTCCCCTTAGAGCCGCCTTAGCGTAGCGAGTGGTGCTAACTGCTAATTGAACAGTTGCAATTTTTGCCACGAATTGCTGCTTGTACTCTTAGGGCCCTATAGTTTCACATAGGTATGCTAGGCTGCCATTTTGGTTCAGGTTTTGTTGTTACAAACGCATTAAATTTGATTAAATACACAGCGTCGCGCGGTATCATTTGCTCCAAGAGTTTTCAAAAAACTGAACTAAAATTGCGGCCTAGCATACCCGTGTGGAACTACAGAGCCTTAATACTGTTAGATGTTTTTAGGATTTTTGCCTGCGCGCAGCGCTGCAAGCACCCTATTGCAATTGCTTTTTCATTTTCTTTAAATAAGAGTGAATTGTTTACAGATCATAGTTCAGTTTTAGTTCAGTTTCGTTCTCTATCAACTAGTAAGTCGGTTTACTATTATGAATGTATCCTCTCTGTTACGAACTTACAATTTACAAATATGCAACTTGGAAAGATAAAAATAAAAGATTCTCAGAATTTTGGCGTTTGTGCTTTGTGGCGTATATTTGTTTTAAGTATCGCATAGACGTTGGTACTGTGTCTGCATATTAGCTTCAAGGCTTTAACATTTCAGATTTGGTTTTGTTTTATCAATACCAGTGCAGGAAGTTAGCGCAACAACACCAGGGATGTGGAGAAGCCGGAAGTTTTTGCAGTTTTAGGATAATCTTGAGATTTTGAGAAGCCAGGAGTTGGAAGCTGGAAGTTTTTCAGCTTCAGCAAACACCCTCTTACTACCTCGCTATTTGCGAGGTAGCTTGTTTTTTTTTTTAAACAAAAGCCGTGGCAAAAGTAAAAACATGAAACGTGACGCAAGAAAAGGGCCGCAGTATCCCGTTACCACTCCGGCCCTTTTCCTGGACCATGTCACTAATTCCATATCCACACTATTTTTACTTTTGCCACGGGTTTCATCCAAAGACTTTTATACTACTACGCTAGATACCTATAACTTCAGCCTGCTAGTATGTAGTATAAAAACTTCTCACCCATCCTGCGTTTTAGTATCCCATCTGCCAGCCTCACCTGTATAGAAAATCGGTTCCAATGCATTTTAAATGGGAAACTGGTCATTTTTAAATCGCGCTTATTATTATATTTGAAGAGTACAGGGAAAAAAACAGATATGTCAACTATTCACAAATCGGAGAAAAACGAATTTTAAAATTCAAAACCAATTGTATTAAAAAGAAACTTATGGGTCAAAATTAATCTCATGGGAACCTAAGAACAAAATTGTAAGTTAACTGTGAAACCTATCACACAGCTGGTTTTTTCGTTGGATGCTAGGAAATATCTGGTTCTTTTCCTGCATGCCAAAACTTTGACATGATGTTATAACTCGAGACTAGACTGGTTTTTTCTCTGCAACGAAGCCGTAACATAAGCGTCTTCACGTTTTCTATCTGACAGAATGAAAATCTGGATTTTGGAAAAAAAAAGTGACATATTTGGTTTTTTCCCTGTACTCTTCATTTTGCCTGGGTAAAAAACAATCTGAAAATTATACGCTACACTTCAATTTTTTTATTTCATTTGAACACCGGCACGTCCACGCGAAATTCACCATGTATTTTGAATTGGAAAAATGCCTATACCGGTGACTGGCAGGCAAACGCTTATGCAACATTTGCACAAAATCTGGATACGGCTTATTTTACTACAGTAGTATTGGGATATAACCCTGCACAAGTATAGTGCGCTGCAAAATCGCCTGTGCGGGTGTTAGCGGGGGAAAATGCAAGAGTGATCATGTTTGTGTACTTTTCAATAGAAAAATATCCATGATCAGTTGAACACCCATTCATACATTCATACCACTGATAAGTCGCAATTATGCCAACATTTGCAACTCTAATTTATATCCTAATAGGAAGTTAGGTATCTAGTGTAGTAGTATAAACGTTTTTGGTTTCATCGTTATCATTGTTGCCAAATCCGATGAGAATAAAGCAATAAACATAAGTTTTGCTGTCTGAAATTATCGCGCTTCCGCTGCATGAGTTTAAAAAAGAATCTTATCAATGTTAGAATACGCTGTACTTTTGAATAGAGTACTGTAGTTTCACACGGGTATACTGGAGCACTATTTTGATTCCAAAGTTTTAGTTCAAGCATTCTCAAACACACTTCTACTACACAGCGTGATCAAGGATGTTCGGGCTAGTTACAAATCAAAATGGCAATCCAGTATACCAGAGTGTGAGACTGTAGTACCCCTACTTTCAAATGGAGGAACCTGCATTTCTATTCCGTCACCAATGTGTCAAAAAATTATTTTGAAGGCAAATTGAAACAAAAATTGGTAGCTTATGTACGTTAAAGTAAAACGAAAGACAAGTTTCTTCACAAAGATCTGGTTGAGAGCCGTTTCAAAATCACGTTTTTGTATTTCAATCAATGCCTAGCATTTCAATAATCCCAACGTTGATAAGATTGCCAAAAACATCAGCCAGATGAATGCCTAGCATTTCAATAATCCCAACATTGATAAGATTGCCAAAAACATCCAAGAAGTCAGCTACTTCGCTGTTGAATCTTGGGAAGTTCGAATAATCGCGTACTTGATGTACTAGGTGATAAATCTGCTTCTGTATTTTTTAGTAAGTAAACATCATTGATCACCTTTAGCCAACCTAAATGACTTTTTTTTTTTTAAACTCTCAGCTGCCTGTAACTCTGTAACTATATGATATAAAAATGTCATTCTTACCTTGGTAGTACGTCAACAGAATTCCAATTTGAAATATATAAACGCAATTACAATATTTGAAACCATTCTTAAACCAGATGAACATAGAAATGATTTTCAAAAATACGAAAAATTTGCAACTTGTTAAATTCAATAATTCAACCACACGCCGCCAACGTTTAGCAGCTAATGTCGTACAAATCAACTGATAATTCCAGGGTGACCAGATGCTGGTAAACATTTTCAACGCGCAGTGTAGCCCAAAATCTTCCCTCATTCCGTCTTGAAAACTTACCAGCTATATCAGTGCTGCCACATATCAATATACAGCAGAAAGTGTTACCATAAAGCGTGCTCAATTTCCTGTTCTTATTTACCACAAAAATGAGTAACACGGTTCATATTTCAAAAATGAAGTTCAAGTAGAAAAAAATGAACATTATTTGGAGGAAAATATAATTTATTTTGTGTATGTGCGCCAAGAAAAAGTCGCCCAATTTGCAACTAGTTGCAAAGGTAGCTAAGTCGCCCTATTGGCGATTTATTGCCCAATCTGATAACCCTGGATAATTCTCATATCACTTCAAATTGTTTACACACATTTCCACTTGAGTGCTACAGTCTATTTTTCATCTACATTACTATTTGATCATCTTCAGGGTTAGTATTCCTATTCCACCAACAAAAGTGCACGCGGTACAATCGCACTTATACAATTGTACTTATGGGACGGTGCGGGTACCTTGTCTTACTTTGTTAATGGGATACCAGACCAGGTCTTCATCCAGGTTGACAGTACTTGGTTGAGATGCAAATAAAATGTAACTTATATTTTTCACTGAAGGAGTAGATACATCACAAATATTTTCTGGGGTTGTTTATCTTCAGTGCTTCATATCTACTTACTATAAAAAATTTACAGGTTGACTAACTCCCAAAAATGTATTTTCCAACTCGTTTCAACATTTTTGCAGATTTTCAACAAAAAAAAAAGTTCATCTGTTTCAGAGACATTTATTATTTTGTAACATTAAAAGTAACACGTCATCTTATGAATAGAGAACCTGCATTTTTACGATACACCGATCTCCTGTTATTCTTCTTCTTCTGTTTGTTCAAGTACTACAATTAAAAGATAAGTTCCACGCATTTTTAATGCAGATCATACCTATATAGTCGTAAATTGGTGAGAGAACTATTATAGTCATCGAACATAACATATTCTACGTCTTGAAAGACTTAAAAAATAAACGTTACACATCCGTATGGTAGCTAATCTAAAAAAATTTGTATTTGCGGTATAAATTACACTTTTTTTTTCTTCGAATACAAAGGACTTAATATCTTTGTTGGTAAAACGTTTCCTTACATTAAAAGTTTGATGAGAGAGGTCACAAAAAAAAATTATACATATTTTATACATGTAACAAATTTATTTGTATAATAAAAGAGGAAAAAATTACTTTAAGTCTAAATTTTAGTGTACGAAAGTGTAATTTTATAAAAAAATTTAGTAAAATAAACAAATGGAAACCTTATTAATTAAGAATAGGCGAAAACTTACGTCACTTTTAAATGATTTTATACTTGGCTAACAATATTTTGTAAATAGTATTGGGAATGTATAACTGAAAATAAAAATAAAAATTGAAACAAAATTATTATACGTTGAGCTTTTAACCTCATATAAAAAACAGATATCCAAGATGAAACACAAATTACATAAAAATCCAATTCGATCAAAATTTCTGAGTTTGACGCGACTATGGGTGCTGCATTATTTCATTTCCAAAAAAATAAGGTTTGCCGTTTGATGGCAGAGTCGAGTAATCACTGGGTAAGGAGCTCCTCAATAGTTGGATAACTGTGTCTATAGATACCAAACTAAGACAAGTTAAACTATCATTCAGCTCGATTAAGAATCAATAATTACATTAAAAAACGCAACTACGTTGCTCCAAATAACTGGGACTAAGAACCATATAATGGAAGATAGTTGAAAACCAATTTTGAAAACGGGTATTATGTTGGGAGATTGCTGTAAGAGGGGCATATCTTATATAGGATCTCCATATACAATACGCCCTTCTCTAGACTCGAAGATCTGTTGCTCAAAATGAATTCTTGCTGAACAAGAACGCATACTTTATGGCTAACAGATTTTTAAAATTCGGCTACCCGAGTTCAGCACAACAGAATGTCACATACATTAGCACGGATATGGCAAATAACTCGGAAACAGTTTACTTAATATTTATATTCGACGTAAAAATCCAACATAATTTTTAATATAAAAAAATACTCTTTACAACTATTCACTTTTATTTCCTATAAATTATTGAAACTTCATATAACAAAGAGAAAAAACGTTGTCGAATTATAGATATTTAAAAAAAAAAAGTATACATGTAGTTAGAAGGTAAAGAATTGTAATTCGGCAAGTCAGGAAAAGAGACTCGAAACTTTTACCAATTTAGATCCCTTTTTCCGGAACACTGAATAGAACTGAGATTCCATGCCTTTGAACTACAGATACATGTTGTAACTAAGACTTACAGTTTTCGTAACGAAATTGAAAACATTGTAAGAATGAGAATAATTTAAAAATTAACAAAAAAATAACAATTTGAGAGAAATAGAGAGAAAAATCTACGGAGAACTATTATCTGTATTTTGTTGGTGTTTTTCAACTTCCGAAAAATTCAAATGTAGCTATGTCTATCAACAGATTGTTCTGGTTCATATTACTGTATAAATGTCTCTACATGACGACATATTTTGTAATAATTTAAAAAAAAATCAATAGAAGAAAAAAAGAAAGAGAAAAAGAAAAGGAAGGATGAAAGAATTCTATTTGTCAAATAAAGTGATGAAAAATAGGAATTGAGAGGGAAAAAAGGGAAAAAAAGGACTAATGATGATTACGATACTAAATTCTACACATTACACAAAACACTACAAAAAATATCACAAAAAAAATCAGTAACACAAAATAATACTTTGTTCAAACAAAAATTATAACAAAGAAAACAGAAAAAAAATGAGATTATATAAATATAAATGAGCCTTACAAATAAAACAGTGATGACTGATTTGTGCGCGAAAGTCCTAAAAGATACAATCACAACATTTGTATTTTTATGTAGAGTATTCGTTATGTCATGTAATGTGATAAGCAATTAGATAAACGAAACAACAGAAATCAAAAAGAATTTTTTCCTGATCATTCAAAAAAATAAAATAAATAAATAAAAAACTAGCAGACGTCCTATCAATATCAATAAATTAAAAAAAAAAAAACTGAAGACTAGATCAGTTTATTTCTACCGGAAGAAAGTATAATCCGAATTTTACTCCGTGTCACTGAAAACTGTTCTGTAGAAAGTTAACTTCTAATTAACTTTCCAATACCAACAACATGCTTTCATTAATTTTAGTTTAGAACCATAATATGGATTTGTAATGTATTTTGATACCACCTCCCCGCAGCAGTAGATGTAATCACCGGCCCGGTCGCTCTAAAACACAAAACCTATCCAATCTCACTCTGTGATCATTTATTGAAAATGGAGAGGGAAAACGTTTCCAAGAAAATCTCAAAGGATAATTTTCTAGGAAAATCCACGCGAATAAAATTCTTCTTTCGGTCTTGCGATGTTGTCACAAATTAGGCCTGGTCGACGAAGTATTATAATAGTAAAACAAACGGTATATATTCGTGAGTCCTAAACATACGGTTTTAAAATCGCTTCTAAAACGCAAAAACAACGTTGAAGAGGTGGCAGTATAACAACATAAAAAGAAAAAAGAAAAAAAAGTAACCAAATAGATAAAATAACTAAAACTAAATAATAACAGTTGACAAAAAAAAAAAAATAATAAATAAAAATAATAAAATAAAATAAAATGAACCGTAAAATAATACAGGTTACACACAATTTTTCAATTATCACATTGATAAACAAATACGGTTAGTTGCGAGTATCAAACATTTTCGCAACTGTGGGACATAATCAGGAACATGTAATAATATTCTACACACAGCTAATGCGCTAGATGAGTAGCGCATTCTACTTAAGAAATATAAATTATGATGATAATAGTAATAATAATAATAATAATAATAATAATAAGTAATAATTTTTAATATTAAATAGACCATTATAAATATATTCTGTCATTAATAAAAACGGTTCAACTTTTTTTTCCCATTTTCTTTTTTGTAACTTAGTTAAAAGTATATAATAAAGAAGAAATAAAAAGAAACAGATCATAAGGAATTAGGATACTAAATTATACTGAAATTGAAAACACTATGTATTCATATTCTCTTCATGAAGAAGCTGGTATTCAAAAAGATGAATCTGAAGGAAGAAAAAACAAAAAACAAAACCAAAACATTACATTGTTATGGTAAAAGTCTAGAAAAGTTATTAAAACTCAACATCCTAAAAGATACCAGTTCACTGAGCTCTTCAGCATAGCTCTGAGTTCCCTTTGCCTCACTACTGGCAACCTTGTGTCTGATAACAAGAGGAAATCACTGGAATCAAGTTTTTTTTTTTACAGAGGAATCAGGATTGGAGAGATGTAAGCCACACCCGTTTGCTTATACAGCAGAACCTTGATTAATCGATTAACCGATCTTTCCATTAGCCGGAATAAATTTTTGCTAACCAAGCATTCGCCTATCCGACACAAGAAACTCGGTTAATTTTTTATTTATTTATCCGATTAATGTATTATTTTGCAAGTACATACGTACAATATTGTGTGTTAGCTGCTGAAGCTGTATGAGCAAAGTAGCACAAGGAATAGAGAGGACAGTGTGTACAAAGAATGTATACTTCCAGTAGTCTGTCAGTAGCCTTAAATGAAATTACCTAACCTTGAACACTGCAATAAGGGTACTAAGTACATGTAGTGGTTTAGTGAAAATGTGATTTTATTAGGATTCAAACTTAGAGTTTCAAGTGTTAGCAGCCCTGTGTGTGAGTGATCACATATGATTTACCATAAGTGTGTAGCAAACTTCAATTATCATTATGTCGATTAGAAATTCACTTCCAAAGAAAATTTGTCTAAAATTTACCCGCATCATCACCAAAAAATTGAATTATAATCAATTCTATCTACTGGTAGAATAATTTTAACACATCTCTTTGCCCTCCTGAAGATAGCAGTGTCTCTATTTGAAAGTACACATGATCACGCATTCATTTTCGCCAGTGCTGGAAGAACAAACGAGAACAAGAAGAAAAACAACACGTTTCCCGTTCTCAGAATGAGAATGAGAACAAGAACATGATGGGATTGAGAATGAGAACGGGAACGTAGGTAATTTTAAGGTAAGGAGAACAAGGAACATGAATGAGAACCATGCAGTTAGAGAAGAATGAACGAGAATGGGAACAGGAATATGATTTTTGCGTTCTTCCAAGATCTTTGCAGCTGGCACAAAGGTAAAGTTCTGAAAGCTTAAAACCAATTATACTTATATATTTTTAAAGGAAAGAATCAAACTGCAGTACTGCACCAGTGTTGAAAGAACAAACGAGAAGAAAAACAGCGTATTCTTGCTCTCAGAATGAGAACGAGAACATGATGGGATTGAGAACCAGAACGGGAAACAGGAACAGGAACAATATGGAAATTGGAGCGAGAATGGGAACGTTGGTAATTTTAAGGTAAGGAGAATGAGTAACATGAATGAGAACCATGCAGTTAGAGAAGAACGAACGAGAACAGGGACAATGATCTTTACGTTCTTCCAACACTAATTTTCACCCACACGGGTGATTTTGCAGGGCACTCTAGTGCAAGTTTACACCTCACTAATGAAGTTCTTCTTTTAATAAAATGCTCCTCGCGAGTTTTCATGCCTATTACAGATTGGACCAACCATTTCAACACTCCTTAAATGAAATCTATGAATTTATGAGCATCCAAGAGTTTATTAGTGGCCAAAAAAAAAAAAAAAAAAAAAAATTATCCGAGTTTTTGGATTATCAAAGGTACCTTTTCCCCCACCTACATCGGATAACCAAGGTTCTACTGTAAGTGTATGGCGAATCCCACACCAATGCTTACTTATATTTTTGCCTGTCTCAAGACCTGAAGATGTTTGTGTCAAGGGGAGGTCATGTTACCTCCATGGATCTTAACACTGGGTCGCTAATGTCACAAATTATATAACCTTTTTGATTGCAACCTTGTAATAGGCGTAATTTTAATAATATATTTATATCTATAATCTATCAACAGGCATTGAATGTATAGACTATATAGGCAAATGGCGACCCTCTCCTTGCCAACATACATTATTATTCTGCCTGGCTATGTTTGGCATAGCACAATGCTCACAAACATGGCTCCTGCATTCCCGTGCATCTGGTATGCAGTATTGGAAGAACGCAAAAATCATTGTTACCGTTCGTTCTTCTCTAACTGCATGGCTCTCACTCATATTTTTTGTTCTCCTCACCTTAAAATTACCAATGTTCCCATTCTCATTCTTGTTCCTGTTTCCATACTGTTCCCATTCCCATTCTCGTTCTTGTTCCCAACTTGGCCCTTTTCCCGTTCCCATTCCTGTTCTCAATCCAATCATGTTCTCATTCTCATTCTTGTTCTGAGAACAATAACAAGAAAATGCCGTTTTTCTTTTCGTTCCCGTTTGTTCTCCCAACATCCAAGTACTGTAGGTTGATTTTTTCATCAAAAAATTTATAATTGATACCTAGTTTTAGGCTTTCAAAATTTTACTTTTGTGCCAGCTGCAAAGGTGCTGGAAGAACGCAAAAATCATCTTGTTCCTGTTCTCGTTTGTTCTTCTCTAAGTGCATGGTTTTTGTTCATGCTCTTTGTTCTCCTTACTCTATAATTACCAACGTTCCTGTTCTCATTCTTGTTCTCAGAACGGGAACTAAAAAAATGCTCTTTTTCTTCTCGTTCTCGCTTGTTCTTCCAACACTGCTGGTACGTGATCTTGACAAAACCACATCTGTATTATTGCTGCTCTCACAACTAACTCCTTTTTAAAGTGAGCAACAAGTAGTTGAGCCTGTTGCAATCACTAGTTTTCTTCTCTTCTTATTTCTCTACTCACAGTTCAGCGGCGCTGTATTTCCGAGAAATTGATTAATTGAAAAGAATAAAAGTAATTATAAGCAACAATTTCCATTTTATTAGGTTCAGCAATGAGCCTCTTGCAATCACTTTTTCCCCTTTCATTTTTTTCTTCTTCAGTAGTGCTCATTGATAATGAATTTTTGCAAAATGGTACCAGAACCAGAACCCGAATAATTTTTCAGGTTCCTCATAATTGGGTTCCAGTTCTGGTTCCACAATTTACAAATTACAGTGATAAGATCGTATTAGTAAGATAAAATGGACACTGTTCAACAAAAGGTAACCACAACCGATATTTGTAGACAAAATGAGTTATTAGTATCGTTGAAAAGAGCATAAAGAGTAAAATATTTCAAAATTGGGCCCCCGATTCAAAAATTTGTACTCACGTTGAAAAAAGCTCATCAGTAAACACTATGACATGTATAGTTTCTACATGGCTCTTAAACTTCGAATCACGTGTTCTCAAAAAACAGATTTTGTTGGTTGGTTCTGTTACGCTTAACAGCGTCCAAATGAAACATGTTCTGTGGAAATATCTATTTCTGTGGTACTTTTATCAGTTAATTTTTGAAGGAGTAATGTTATGTGAATTATGTCTCATAAATATGATCAAATATTAATGGTAACTCTGGTATTATGTTTTATGGTTCGAGTGATGAAATTTGATCATTATGACTGTCTTCACCTGAACGGCCAGCCCCTCGTGAGGCCACAACTGAACTAATAGCAAATAAATAAGCAGCATACTTATGAACAAGTACACAGAAATAATATCAAGCAAATCAAGAAAAAGTTGTAGAACATAGGCGTAATTACTATCAATCAAAAATCTAGACCTGGATATTATCAATAATCAAGCAAACTGAGAAAAAGTTGTAGGATGTGTGCTTAACTATTATCAAATGAACAGAGTATCTAAGCGTGAATATTATCGAGCAAATCGAGAACAAATATTAGAGGGTGTGCGACTGAATATAGTGAAGATACTTATCATGATGATAATTAAAAAGGACCTACAAAAAATTGTATGTGTAAGTCGCTGTAGATTATTTTTTGACTGTTCTATGTCAACGCTGGTTATGAGGTTATGTCCAAAAAATATACTTCAGATGTTCTCAAAACTGAATGTCCGTGAACAAGTGTTGATAGTATTGGTGATAATCTTAGTTATGCCTGTTCAACTTGTAAACTTTATTTGAATAGAAATAAAATTCCTTCCATTGTCTTTAACCCATGAAGAATTACAATTTCCTAAGATGCCACCTGAATTGGTAGGAATTGATTGCAGAGTACCTTCCTATTGTTGACAGAGTGATAGAGCTGCGCGACTACAGTCTGCAACTTCGCAATTGAAGGTGTTGCCGACCCTCTTCGAGTAGCGAAGTTACTTGTTTCTCCCTCAGTTGACTTGGTAAGGCATCCTGTAGTTTAGTCACAGTTCATATTTTAGCTCTCGGTCAGATTTACTTTTACTATCATTTCGCTGCAGTTTAGACTAAACACTTCTACAAATTCCAGAAAACCCGCAGACACTACCAAAATGACCAATACATCACAGACATGCAATCCAATCGTCCCAGAAGTAAGGTCCCCTGCTGTCTTTTTCGTTTCACGCATTCTACAGTGAGTGGCGAACGAGGAACTGTTGTGTAGGCTTGTCTGGCAATACTGGAAAAAGACCGAGTCTGTGCAGTGAGAAGTGATGGTGAACCAGTGCATGAAACATGCATTTAACGCGAGAATGTCCGTCAATTTTGTTGTGCGATGAGTTAATCTTTAACCACGAAAAATGAAACACCTAGCGCCATCCATCGGCAGTTAGTCGAAGTATTGGAAGAATATTTCACTTTTTCATTGGAATTCGTTGAAAGTACGTGTTTGCACTGTCATTATGTTTGGCCCAAACACTTCAACTAACTGCCAATGGATGGCGCTAGGTGTTTCATTTTTCGCGGTTAAATATCAACTCATTGCACAACAAAATTGACGGACATTCTCGCGTTTCATGCACCGGTTCACCATCACTTCTCACTGCACAGACTCGGCTTTTTCCAGTACTGTCAGACAAGCCTACGCAACATTTCCTCGTTCGCCACTCACTGTAGAATGCGTGAAACAAAAAAGACAGTTCGCAATATCGTTCAACTGGGGCGATGGCCGTTAACATGTCAGTATACTTGTCACTTCTGCTTCCCATCTAATTTGGTCGTACAATATGTCTTTACTCAGCGATTTGGTTAGCAGTCCTTAATGGTCTTCTCCCAAAGAACATAACCCACATGTAATTACAACTCTTGCAAATTAGGTACTGCATTTTGAGTTCTTTTTCAAAACGTAAATTTCTTTTATCCAACTGATAGTTAAGCGTTGCTGGGACAGCTCTCTCAGAGGATTCTATTTTTGTGCATATATTTTATTCTTCATCGCTGGACACAAATCTCAAGTGCATTACTTCCTTCATAAAGCCAGGCATTCTATTTTTGTGCAAACCATTAAAAAAAGAACAAACTCACTTCTGCAATTTTGTTAGCTCTAGCTACTAGAATTTTCTGAATACTGACCATAGAGAAAGCAATGGTTAACTACCCCGACTAACCCTGTCCAAGAAAGTCGTGTGTGAGAAACGGCGACAGCCTATGCCCAACAAAGGATATAGCGCCTGAAGAGGAACAAGGGGACAGTCCAGATATCAATAATATAAGAAGTATCTTAAACGGGAAAT
This sequence comes from Acanthococcus lagerstroemiae, assembly GCA_031841125.1. Classification (NCBI taxonomy): domain Eukaryota; kingdom Metazoa; phylum Arthropoda; class Insecta; order Hemiptera; family Eriococcidae; genus Acanthococcus; species Acanthococcus lagerstroemiae. Next base: position 29,250,991 of record CM063114.1, read on the forward strand.
TCGATTGGCTGGAGAACTGCATTGCCGAGAAATGCCAAGAGCTAGAAACTTCAAACAAGACGACCTATTTGAAATATAGCTAGACAGAATAAGCGGCGGAAAATACCAGCAACCTTGGTGGACACATTAGACAGTAATTAAAGTGGAACACAAATAATAATAAATTATTGAGGGAAGACTGCATTAAAGAACTCTACAAAGATAACAGAACGAAAATGAACTCCATCCAATGGCAAGCTGCTGCAGCAGAGGAGGCCGACAGGTAGATATCCTCAAGTCTGAATTCACCAACACGACTTTTCCAGCCAGGAGTAAACAGGCAACGAGCGAAGACCAGATACTAGCCGACGTCATATATTCACGACTAATCAACGATGAAAATCTAAAAGTGCTTATCAACATGTTCTACGAAATATACCGTAGCGGTGACCTCCCTCAAGATTGGCTGAAAACAACCTTTGTATGCCTGCCATAGAAACCGCGCACGAAAAGATGTAATAATCAGTCTAAGGCGTCAAATCTTTCTACATGTTATCGACGCATGTATCAGAAGAAAGTAAGAACTAAGAAGATTATTCCAATCAATCATTCATTCAGAAGGGTCCTTCAAAAACACATGATGGTTCATAATAACAAGGAGCCTTTCTTTTGCTCAGATCATTCACTCATAAGTAAACTGAAAAAACACATCATGATTCATAATGACAAGAGGCTTTTTTCTTGCTCAGTATTTAAAATTGATCATTCACTCAAAGGTGCACTTTGAAAGAGTAGTTACGGTTCACAACGATGAAAAGCCATGCTCTTGCTCAGTGTACAGTTGATCATTCACAATTCACTCATAAGACCACCTTTAAAAAATCTATCGTGATTCACAATGATAAGTCTTTCTCTTGTTCAGGATGCAATCAATCATTCGTTCGAAAGAATAACTTGAAAAGTCAGGTCATAATAACTGATAATGATGAGAAGCTCTTCTCTAGCTCAGTATACGTATATAGATGATTAGTTCCTCGTAGACTACCTGGGAAATGCACATGGACGCTATTCAGTAAGAGGGAACCAACAAACATTTGTTATTAGTATTGATGGAAAGAGCGTAAAAAGTAGAATTTTTCAAAATTGGGTCCCCGATTCAGAAATGTGTACTCACGTTGAAAAAAGCTTATCAGTAAACGCTGTGTCATATAGTTTCTACATGGCTCTTGAACTTCGAATTACGTGTTCTCAAAAAGCGGATTATGCTAGTTGGTTCCCTCTTGCTGAATAGCGCCCACATATCATACTGCTCCAGAAATGTAGAAATCAGAGAAAGGACATCGTCGCTTGTTTTATAAACCACAAAAAAACTTTTGATCGACTGAAACACAACAAGCTCATAGACATACTACCAAGTGTTGTAGTAAACTTCACGCATTGTATTGGGTCAAACAGCGAATGTCCGTTTTGAAGACACGACTACAGGGTGCCTAACGAAATTAAAATTCAAAAACATACGACTTATATAGGACCTATTATACAAATTTGATATTAACTTTCGCAGCCTTACAAGAAAATTTTCCTAATTTTCATGAATATAAAAAAAAAGTTGTTCTCCTAGCAACAATTTTCATTTCAAAAATGCACAATTCAGATGTACAGTTTCATGTTTCACTATCTCCTCTCCACCTCTCCTCTCATTTTTCTCTCGAGCTGATTTTCTTATTTTCATAGGACTAAAAGTGGAAATAGAGCACATTTATAGGTTTATAGTGCCTCCTTTAAAAATACAGTACTTCATACGACCTACAGGACTGTTACAACACCCTGAAGTAATGTCCATATATTCAAAGGCGTAAGAAAAGGCTGTAATTGTTACTAGTTCTCTTTAATTTCTACAATAATGCTGGGTTTAAAGCACTGAGTAACGTTGAGACGGTCGTGCATACATATAAATGACCAAGTGCTGAATAACACAGATATGCGGATGACACTGTCCTGATACTGGAAAGTAATGAAAATCTTCAAACTAGATAAGACGCAACTGATGTAACAGGGTAAAACTACAGTATGTTCAGAAAACTGAATTCACAGTATTCAAGACCAAAGCAACACTAATGCTACAAGGATAAAAGCATTAAACAAGTAACACAGTTCCATTACTTTTAGGTAGGATAATCACTAGAGATTCCAAAAATATTATGCTTTTGCATGTTTTTTTCTGTTGAAGTAGATCAGGAGAATATTCATGTTACTTTTGCGATTCACAGAATTTCAAGAAGAGTGGGCCATACTTGATCGAGCATATTTTGACATATTCTGGGTATAAAAGCAGGTTTTCGCATATTTTCTGCTTCTCTGCAGTATATTCATGAATATTTTGGCCAGTTTCCATTTCCATTTTCCCTCAATATTGCATTATTTTTTTCTTCTAAGAAAATAAAACACAACAGCTGCGACTTTCTTAGAAGCCAAACAATTTCCTTCTAAATACCTCCTGCTAAAGTGTTACTTTACCCGCGCAAAACTGTGAGTAAAGTTGTGTTTTAACAGCATCTGTTTTATACTTAGAACGCAGCCAGATTCTTGAGTACGCAGTAAAGATAGCGCAGAGTTAAATAGCATTTTCTTATCCGCGGTTGTTGGAAGTAATGTCAGGAAAAAAACCTATCCATAGTTACGTTTAAGGTCCTTCTTTTTCCCTAACATAGGAGCTGATAGATGAAACATAACAGTATTACAGTATTGGGATATAAAACGAAATGTAGAAAGTGCTCGTGAGTCGTGACACTACACGCACACTAACAAACACATGTAAGGAGATTGCCTGATCAAAATTGATATTTTCTGTCCTTTAACAGGAGGAGCAAAGATCACCAGTCTCAACGAAAAAAATTGGTGAATGTTATGGGACGCTATTCAGTGAAAGGGAACCAACCAACATTTGTAAACAAAATGAGTTATTATAGTATCGTTGGAAAGAGTGTAAAAAGTAGAATTTTTCAATATGGGGCCCCCGATTTAAAACTGTGTACTCACATTGAAAAAAGCTTATCAGTAAACGCTATGTAACCTAGTTTCTACAGGGCTCTTAGAATAGATTTTGTCAGTTGGTTCTGTTACGCTTAACAGCGTCCAATTAGAGACTTGCCTACCTATCTATTATTGGCAGTCGTTGGAAAAGATACCAGGAAAAAGACCTTTGGGAATTATGTTTCAGATCTTTTGTTCCCAAACATAAGAGTTGATAGATGAAAGGTAATTGGGATGATGGGTGACACAACACACACACACTAACAGCACATGGTAAGTTCAGAAGGCTTCAAACTGCAAAGCTGCAGACAATTTCATCCAATTTCTAATTTCTGAGGAGCAATTGATCAACAGATAAAACACCAACACTACTCCTAGTGGACCCTAAAAACATCAAATAATTAGCGAACATTCACCCACTACTAAGGGAATGAAAACAATGTAATATTCATGCTAGTAGGTTCTCTGTTTGCTTGATAATAATTACGCATACGACATACATACATCCTATGACTGATTTGTATAAATAATGTTACACGCTTATAGGTTTATAGGATGCAAAGACATTGGTACTAACAAGGTTCACTTCAACATACTGATTTACTGATAACAACTTCACATGCTACATCAATAATTGTTTGCTTCTTGCTATTAATTGGTAACTGGGTATGAACATAAGACTTTGACCATATTACTGTATGCTTGAAGGATAATACTAAACACCAACACTGAACACTAGAACACAACTTGTAGCTGATGATTCTCCCATCTCGCTCCTCATTACAGACAAGCATTATCTTCTACTTCTACCAAAACCCTTTGAGGAAATAACTCCGTTGTAAAGTAAAATCCAAAATATAAAACGTAATGTTAAACAAGGTACGCCCATATTTTGCTGATAAGAATATCAAGATCAAGGAGTATTTTACTTATAATAACACTAGGCTGTTTTACATGGCTGTAAAATTGAACTGAACTACAAGTTATAACTCAGATTACCCACATCTGAAATGATACTCTACTGATCTATTGAACTGAACTGTGATGGAGATCAAAGATCATACTGGAACAGAAAAAGTGATTGCAATAGGCTCGGCTACTCGTAGCCAATCCTATACATTCAACTAGGGCACATTTCTAAGTTGATGTATAAAACTTTTTCATCAATAATTTTGAAATATGTACTTATTTGCAACGTGCTCTCATCAGTATATTTACTAACACAGTTATAAAACGCATTTCTGATGTATGCGTAAAAAATAACTTGCAATACAAGAGGATACGTTCCCATTGACTGCACTTATCAAAAACTCACTTTACTCTCTTGTACAGTAATCTAATATTTCTGCCTATGTAGAACGAAGTCAAATGTATATTGCCTGTGAAAAAGGACTTTTTGCATGAGCACGTTAGGACCTTTTTCTTCTGTGTCAACACTTTATTCCCCTGTTCTATGGACCTCCTTCGTTTATATGTAAACACTTTATCCTTCTGTTCTACGGACCTCCTTCTATTCTAATTTGGACTGATTTAGTGATCTTTTGATCTAGTGATTTTCACCTGTTATTTTTTGATTTCCTTTCCAAAATAACGAGTGTCTGATGCACACTTGAGCTAAGTGACAAAAATTTAGGCGAACAATTTGAAAATTATAAGTAACATTGTGTTATATAATTGGCTCAAATGGTTTACGCCATCTGGCGGGGTAAAAAGGAAGTAATTCGCGAGTGTAGCCTGATACAGGGCATCGAGATCTGTAAGAATATATATTAAACTCATGTCTTGTCAAAATGTTACTTAGGTCAAGTGTGCATGAGACACGACATAATACCCATATTATTATTTTAACAGGGAATAGTATGGCATATTCCAGGATTTTTTGTAGGGAATATTTTAGCATATTTTATTAAAATAAAAGCATTATGAGCGCATATTTGACCACTTTTCAGAGCATATTTTTGGAATCTCAAATAATCACCAAAGACCTTAACCCTAACATCGAAACAAGACGGAGGATTAATTGACAAGGAATGGTATGTAAAGATCAGATCAACCTGTGACTAATGCTGACTTATATTTCTTCAAAGCTATTATATATGGCAGCAAACCATAGACTCTCAGTGTGCAACCCATGAATAAAATTTCTTTTGAATCGCGGTATCATAGAAGAACTTTTAGGATACCTGTGTGGCAAAAATGACCAACAAAATGGTGCTAACAGAAGGTTGAAAAGAACTCTAAATTTCACATTGGGATTAAACCGCCTGCACTAGAGTGCGCTGCAAAATTACCTGCGCGGGTTTTAGCGGATGAAAAATGAATGATTATGTGTAAATTTCAAATAGAAACACTGCTATCTTCAGTAGGGTAAAAAACCGAGTAAAAATTATTCTGCCAGTAGAACTGATTATAATTTAATTTTTTGGCGATGATGCAGTCGAATTTAGGACAAATTTTCTTTGAAAGTGAATTTCTAATCGACTTAATGATAGTTGAAGTTTGCTACACGCTTACGGTAAATCATACGTGATCACTCACACATATGCAGGGCTGCCAACACTTGAAACTCAAAGTTTAAATCCCAATACGATCATAAGTTGGAAACAGTCGTATCTGAGGCACATTATACGAGGAAGATCGTACGAAAATCTGAGACTGAGTATGCGAAGAAAAAATGTCGAGAAACACGGGATTGATCTAGAATAACTATCATGAAAAGACCATCCGAAACCGGACTGACATACTGAACTTTTCGCACGCATGGCCGAACAAGCGCCTTTTACCACATTCAACACTACATTCAACTGTTTTGTTAAATCTAACTCGGCTTAAATTCGATAATATCGTCGCCTTGTTTTTCAATCTACATGCGAAAATTACAAATACCAATTGAACGTACCTTCGGGTGGACTACAGGAATGTATTCAACATTCATGATGGCAGGCATCACGCAGTTCTCCTTAATATCTGGGCAAACCTGGTGGTGCTGCACTAACTATAATTAGAAAAACAAAACAAAAAATTAGCTTACAACGTAACGAATTGCACACATAGGTATAATAAAACGGTAAAAATACTAATTTTGAAGAAATCAGGTCAATTGTATGAGAAAATAGTAAAATTATTTGCCGAATGTGATATAACCTCCAGTCGGGTACTAGATAAGCGAATTACCTTAGTTAACTTACTATACACTAGTTTAAATTAAAATGCAGGCAACTTCAACATAATTTTCAATTTTTGGCCCGAGAAAAACCAACTAACCTGTCATTAAGCAAATACATGCAACCAACACAATTTTAGCCACTGGTTATTAATAGCAAATTTTATAATATAAACTTTACAACAAATGTTAATTAACGGACCTGTAGATCAATTTATGTACACGACATGTATAGTTCGTTGCTTAACATCTATTTTCAGAATACAATTTGCGGAAAAAAATGAACAGCTATAGGTTGAAGTTACCTGCTAAAAAAAAAATGATAATACCTGAAAAGCGGCCACAGCAAAGTTGACTTTTCAAGCATGTGCATAAACAAAGCAGCAGATACAGAGAAACATGCTTTTTTTCCAAATTAAAGCATTAATGTCACACAACAACCATGTTGCAGACCGCATTACAACGAGCAAGTAGTGATTTACTCGACAACCAACTGAACTTTAGTCCATTTCCAGCGGGAATCGAATCAAAAAACTCAATACGATGAAATGAAAGCAAATTACGTTACATTTACAAAAATTAAATTATAACAGTCAACGAATCACATAGTTAAGCTAAACGCGTCTCGTCTCTTCACACTCCTATATACTAGGGGACAGGGGTTAGAATTGTTTCAAAATACTTGTACAGTGTACACAACGTTTTGGGACGTGCTATATTTTATATAACTTGTACTCTCGTCTAAAGGAAACTGAAAAAAGGTAATGCGATTAAGATCAAGCCTTACAAAACTACCCACGGCTTCGTCCTGAAACAAATAAAACATCATTTGTGATTGTTAAACCTCCATTCTTGCCATCTACCGGATTGGGTGCACCAAATATTTCACGCACATGAGGCCCTCTCGTACATGGTGTCCGTATAGATTTGAAGTCCCAATTCAAATCATACAAAATTACTGAAGATGGTGGGCGCATATACATAAGTATATATGTATAGTAATTGATACTGCACAGAACTACACTTCAAGAAAAAAGCTTTCTGTAACCCGTTCTACATGATGTGAAAGAAACACTCGGTACAAAATGTTATGCAGGATCACGTGAACGCCAAGTTAACATCGCGGAAATTCTGCATGGAAATGAGAAAGTAATGCGAGGCTGTCAGAATGATTAGTTCAGTGGACTTACAGCTGAAATTTGAGGTAGTGTGAACATTGGTATCTTCAAAATACGTCACTGATACTGGTGGTCATACAAGGTCCCTTGCAACAATTATCGGTGAATAAAATCCGTCACTTTTTTGACACGACATTCCAGTCAAATTCGATCGAATTTCTTTGTCAACATCGATTTATAAATCAAATTTGATGTGAAATTATATACAAAAGTCAAGTTATAGCATGTCAACACTGACTTTTAGATTCAACTTGATGGCAAATTTGATTTAAAAAATTGAGTTACCATGTTGTCATTGATTTTTAGATCAAATTTGGTACTGAATACAGTTGAGGTACCATGTCAATATCAATTCTAGATCAATTTGAGAGAGAATTTAATACAAAATTGAGTTAATATGTTGACATCAATGTTTAGATCAAATTTCACATGAAATTATGAAAAACAGTCAAGTGACTATGTCAAAATTGACTTTTCTAGATCTAATTTGATACAAAATTGAGGTATTACATTGAAATCAACATTCAGATCAAATTTGATACACAATTATATACAAAAGTCAAGTTAGCACGCCAACACTGACTTTTAGATTCAACTTGATGGCAAATTTGATCAAAAATTGAGTTGCCATGTTGACATTGATTTTTAGATCAAATTTGGTACTGAATACAGAAGTTGAGGTGCCATGTCAATATAAATTGTAGATCAAATTTGATAGAGAATTCGATACAAAATTGAATTATTATGTTGACATCGACGTTTAGATCAAATTTCAGATAGAATTATGAAAAACAGTCAAGTGACTACGTCAACATTGACTTTATTTAGATCTAATTTGATACCAAATTTGATACAAAATTGAGGTATTACGCTGAAATTAACATTTAGATCAAATTTGATACAAAATTATATGCAAAAGTCAAGTTAGCATGTCAACACTGACTTTTAGATTCAACTTGATGGCAAATTTGATTAAAAAAATTGAGTTGCTATGTTGACATTGATTTTTAGATCAATTTTGGTACTGAATACAAAAGTTGAGGAGCCATGTTAATATCAATTGTAGATCAAATTTGATAGACTGACTTTTAGATCCACTTTGATAGCAAATTAGATAAAACAATTGAGTTAACATGTCTACAATAGCTTTTAGATATAATTTGACAGCAAATTTGATACAAAATTCGAGTTACCATGCGATATTGAACGTCAAATCTTATTCAATAGCAGATTCGATACAAAACTCGAGTTGCCATGTCAATACTGACTTTCAGATCTAATTTGATGACAAATTTACAGGGTAGCTGGTCTCCCAGCCCCCCCCCCCTCAACAATAAAATTAAAAATTCCACGACTTTTCTAGATTTTTCTAGTCTATTTTCCAACTTTTTCATAATAAACAAATTCATTTAAAAGAAAAATGTTCAATTGAGTCTGACAGAGAAAACTGTACAATACTTTCACATCATAAAATTTTCTTCAAAATTCCCCGACTTTTCTTTGACTTCTTCAGGTGTGCTCACACCCCCTGACTTTTCCCGATTTTCCAGAATACAAAATTTAAGTTCCATAACACCATCAACTTTTTAGTCAAATTCTGCATCAACTTTGACATGGAATTCTATTCAGAATTAGATGTAAACACAAAAACTCGACTTTTATACAGAATTCTGCATCAAATCTGACCAAAATTTTGGGTCAAAAAAGTGAGGACTTATGAATATCGACAAGAGTTGATTTTTGTATTGACCTGTTTCAAGGGGGTCATTAAGTTGTGATGTGTTTGTTTGTGTTCCATGTACCTGCCGGATCTATTTTTGGTTTTGCAGCTGTTATAAAAGCTTCATTTCAGAGATGAGACGACGTACCGATTTACAGAGTTTTTCATAAATCACAGTTGCAGACAGCGGTTGAGTTTTACTAGGTAACTTGTGAGGAGATTCTGAAGAACTGTTCTAAATTCGGTGATACATTTCACAAGTGATTCGATGCTTGGAACTGGACATATTCAAGTTTACTCCTGATATGTGTTGGGGAATGAAGTATCACATTTTTAGTTCCTTGTCAGCTCATCCGAGCGCAGGGTAGCCACCGTTTTTTTTAGAATGATGTCCTCCGACTTTTCCCGATCTTCCGAACCAGTTTCCCAAATGCTCTTTCATTTTTTCAGCTAGTATTGTACACAGATTTGAAAATACTATCTAAGATCAAATTTGATGATATTCATCGACCACTATAAAAATTGTGTATATTCTTTAATTCTGAAAAAGTTTCCGGATTTTATTCAAAATTAAAGCAATTCCCTACTTTCCCAAGCTGGGAAAATTTCCCGACTTTTTCCCGTTTTCCAGAAAGTAGCTACCCTCGTACCCTGCGACCACCAGATTCGAGTGGACATCAAGTTCATTTGCTAATTTCGAGAGTAAATTCATGTCGTAACACTGAACCCGTGATAGATATAGGGAGTCATCCTGGAAGGGCAATTAAAAATCTATAGAAATAATTTTATTCACTCCCTCCTTCTGAGTGCTAATATAATTTTTTCACCCTTACGATGGTAATTTAATGAGTACTTAAGAAAAACGTACTTAGACTTTTGATCTTACTGACATTGAAAATGAAAATACCTTCCAAATTGTGACGTCAACTTCTTTCTACTCACCGGATTTTTTCGAAAACTCTCCAAAACTCTACCAGGCTAGTTCGGAATCCTATACGAGGTTCCAACTTGCGAAGTGTTTCTAATTTCAGTATCTCAATAAGGAAGGGCCAACTGCCACTACTGACTTCAAGGACGCACCGAAGCGATTTTTTGGGCGGAGTAAAGGAATGGGATTTCATTTTGCCAATTAGAAACTTAATTTGGCAACAAAAAAAAACAGAACTTTTTGAAAGTTTTCCGAATTGATCTGACATTACCTACTCAGGACTCGATGATTTTGCAAACCGCTGGTAAATTTTGCTATATTTACAGAGCCCCTCCCCGTCGTCTCTCCAAACAGTAAATCCCTGATTGCCTTCCCCGCACTGAGTCCTATCGACTCCATCTGAAGTTCGATTCCTAATATAGTGTGCAAAATAAAATAACGAGACAGCATGTATGCAACAACCAAAGGGGACGGGGAGGAAGGGTGCCCTTATGCAGAAAGCTTCTTATTCCATCCAAAAACACAACTACTTATCATAATGCCGTTTGTTGCTGTCTTTGACCAGCCCAGTCACTACCTACATCGACCAAGGTTAGTCCAATTTGGTTAACGGTATTCCGACAATTTCGGTGTTTACCGGGGAAAAAAAAAAAGTTTACAAAAAAACCTTTGTTTTAAATTCGACTTTTTGTGATCAACCGTTTTAAATTATTCCCCCCTAAAAAAATCGTACTTGGACACGGAGAAAAAACGGACGCAACATTTGAATTTTAAATCAGAGAACTGTATTCAAGAGGAAACTTTTTTTCATTCTGTTTCAGACTCGTTTGCAACATTTATCTGAACTAATTTCACATTTTGATTTGTACAATTATAAGAAAGAGTTATTTTTCAGAAGGGACAGGGCAACGTCACAATGTTATTTCCAATTCAACTAATTACAGAAGCGGTTTTAGCATGGAACATGCTTTAGTCACGAGCTAACTGCCAGAAAAAATTTCGTAACGTAACGAAAAGTACTTAGCGCCTATTCTTTTTTAATTTTTTTTCAGTTCATGGATCCTTGTTTTTTTCCGACCCTGAAAGTTTCATGAGGGAAAACCTGACAGTGAAAAACACAGGAAATTTTGTTAATTGGAAATTCATGAACTTCATGTGAACTTTTCTATAAATTTGAATCAACCAATTTCTATGACCAACTAATACTACCTACGAAGTGAAGAAGAAACTTTTTATTCAAAGAATTATCACGAAGTATAAATATTCTTGCTATTCTCATTTGTAAAACGGCTCAGATTTGGGCGACACACAGAATTATTTACTTTGAAATAGATTTTTTTATACGGTAGGATATACAGAGTATCTTAGTTTTGGAGGATGAGCTGAGCGCATGTTTGAGTATTCACCGGGAAGAATAAGATACATTACGTGTCCATATAGTATACTTGAGGTCCGGTTGGCCGAGTGGATAGCGCGTTGGTCTCAGAATCCGGAGGTCCCGGGTTTGAGCCCACGTAGCAACTCGCCAGAATTTTCGACCTAGTCCGGTTTTTCGGCCAGAAGGGAAGAGGGCTAAGACAGCCCTAACAGCCTCCCCGACATCTCTGAAGTAATGCTCGAAAGGGCGGATTCCAGAACTCGGGTGGAGAGCAAATTAGAAAAAGAGTCCACGTAGTATAATCTCGAAATTGAAGGGTCTACAATATTCAAAAGTTGGAAAAAATGAAAGCATTTATTCAAAAAAATTTCCAACCGGGATAATGGAGAGAACAACGAAAATGCAACTGAAAACTAGTTAATACCTACTTCCAATATGGAGCAGCTTTATGAGTTTGAAAATTTTGACGACAATCAACGCTTCATGAATACATACTTTGACTGCCTCTTAAAGAGTAAATGTGGGCCACAAATTCACATATAGTGTCAACACTTTCTGTTTCATTTTCGAAGAACCGTCTGTAGCTAATGACTGGAAAATGTAAAGAAGTTAACCAAGAGATTCGATTTCAAAATAGCAAAATTCTAACACCGGAGAGTGAAATTTAATTGAATGTCATGAATTTGTTACCTTTTTCAAGACTGGTTGTAAAGGACTGAATATACATGAATTTTTACTCAATTTTCGAACTCATGTGGCCCCTTCAATTTTGAGAACAGGCAACTACTAGTTTACGGTCTTTTCTTCTATTTTTACTGTTCTATCCACTGTCATCTGTGGGCAATTTTCTAAACCAGAATTTACAATCAAATTCTCAAAAAAAAAAAAAACCTATTTCAACAGCAGAGTCTTCAGTCCCTCCAACTCTGAGATAATATCACACATGCACGCAAGCGTACTTCAATGTCCAGCTAGTTTGTCATCTAAAACTGAGATACCCTGTAGCATGGTGAAACATCCTGATAACGGACAGTTACAGCAACTCTCAAGAAACCAATTTTATCAAGGAAGGACAAAATTCTTCGAGAGGGATTGAAATTCAAAATTCCTTCGAAAATAGGATTCAAAATAAAAATCCACAATCCTTCATGAAGATTTCAAAATCAAAATCTGTACGTGAAATATCTGGATTTTATGAGCTTGCTTATTGGTAAAATTTCATTAATAAAGGACTTAAATCTGAAGTATCAAGTCACTCTTTAAAAAGGATATAAAATTACTATCCAAAATCCGGACTTCGAAGACTTAAAAATTCAACAGAACTTAAATCCTGCCCATCCCTGTTTATTAAAATACGTTTTACCACAGGTAAATCAAGAGAATCAAGATCCAAGCAAATAATCAAGTTATCTAACTGATCATGATTTTAGTTTATTTCTAGATGACCTAAAGATCATGATCTGAAATCAGAAATATCAAAATTAGATAAAATTATAATTTCGATAGAAATTTCCAGAAGATTATACAAGCTCATAATCCTAGATTCTCCTCGGAAATTGTCCTAATGTTTGAATTTGTTGTTTTCAATGTCTCAAATAATTTATAAACCACAATCTTGCATTGGTTTAGAAGGCTGCCACCAGTGGCGGATCTATGGGAGGAGGGGGGCGGACACCCCTTCGGGCCAAAAAGGGAAACAACTGCTTGAGTTGTGAGTGTTTCTCCTGTTTTTGAGTTTCTGCAGCACTACAGTCTACAATGTTCATTTTGAAACGAGTTAATCACATCATGTAACTTGTTTTCAGAAACTATTTAAACGGCATCCATCTTGGTTTCTTAGGGGGCGGAGGTGAAAAAAGTTTTATTTTCAAAACACCCTCCTTGGAAAATTTCTAGATCCGCCACTGGTTGCCACTATTTCTTGCACCGATGTTTCCTGGGTTATTCTTCGAAAATATTGATATTTCAGTCGCCAGCAACTATCTCACAAGTTATTAATGATACGGGTATTCTCTCTCTCCCTCCCCCCGTTGATAGATAATTGAATTCTACTTTCTCCAGCTTTCAGAAGAAAATTTGATCCACTTTTAATGGATCAAAATTGGCTTAAATATATTAAAATGTCCGTCAGCATAGTTACTGTTTCCAGGATATTATTTTCTTATTTTTACGCTGTAGGTTAGGACAAACTGACAACGTAGTGCTACTTTAAATGGATGAAGGAATCATAAGGTAACATTATTGAAATCGTATCTTCACAGATGGTGGGTCAGTATGGCCAGTCTTGAAAATGGTCCCTCGATTTTTTGTCCTTCGGCATGGCTCTTTTTCAACCAATCACAAAACAGGAGTTTCAATATTTTTTTGTCGCAATTAATGGTCAAACTGTATATTAGAGCAGTATGTCTTCATCAACTCTCCATACAATTTTTTGTTTTGGAATTTACTAATTGACGGGAGAATATTTTTTGTTCGCTATTGTCTTTTGCCATGGATTTTTTCATGTGTCCTTCGGCATGGCATTCATCATTCTGATTACCATGCCGAAATATAGAATACTCTCACTGTCGGCCCAACCTTACCAACATGTTATATGTATAGAACGTCTCTTAACAAATCTCAACAAAAGAAGTTCAAATATCCGCTACTTTCCTCCATGAGAAAAACATACCTGAAATATCAACATTTTTGAAGAATGACCTTCCTACAGATGGAGTGACAGACTATTGGTCAGGGATTTCATTAGACTACGAACTCTTCGAACATCTCTACGAGTTAACATTTAATGGATACCCGGTTGGAACGACTAGGTACTTGAAACTGATGAAAAATTAATTTTGTAAATTCTTGCACGGAGTAAAACAGTAAACATTGATAGATATTCACAGCTTGGTGTTGTCAGAAGAAATATTGTTCGTCAAAAAATCGAAAATGCATTAACTTTTGGAAAATATATCTTTGCCGGAACCTTTTGACAAACAGCTGTTTTTTGGACGCAGAGCTCCAATGATAATGCATTTTCCAAGAGCTGACGGATTTCCGGATTACGATTCCTCATGATAGGCCTAATATCTACACAGAGTTTTTATCATTACGTCATCTGCAGATGAATTTACAGAATTCACTTTCATCACTTTTCAGGATACCTATGCCCTGGTTAGATACTCCAGTATTACCAACATGACTCATGCTATCCATTTCGAATCTCATAGAAAAACTATGTACCTACATCAAAAAAGAAATAATTTCTTGTACTGACCGTATCTCATCCTCTTTGAAAGTAACTGCACATACCTAATATTTTTAGTGGGAGGATATGCTCGATTATTTATATACCCTATTTAGCAAAAGTACTTTTTTAGCTCGATTCATTAAGCCACCTTCCAGTTTCAGACGAGAGAATCTGTAACAAAGAAACAGCCTTCTGCTGGTGACCCCAAACTAACTACACGTATTCTGCTGGAAAAGTTGCTTCTCAAACAACTGAGTCATTTTGTTATTCGCCACATGGAGCAAGAACTATTCAGTAGCAAAACCCAGCTTCTGAGTGATTTCAATATCAAATCGCAACTAGTTTTGCTGACAGTGCGCCAAAGACTAACTAAAAGCGATACTTCAAATAACCAGCAACGTATCAGCAGTGACACCGAACTCCACATTCACCTTGATACATCCTTCTATCGCGCTGCGTTATGCCGTAAGAACTAATACATTAACACCGATGCAATTTGCCTGTTCGAATTTCAGTTTCACAAGCCGCATATATAAATATGTACACTTTGAAGAGTTCCAACAAAACACCAATATTACTCGTGAACGCTGAGAAAAACCAATACCCATATGTCTACTCTATTGCGTGTTAACTTGGCTTTGGACAGAACACAAGGAAGGTGAAGGAAGATAACAAAGAAAACGATACTAATATGTAGATATATAAAAAAAGGACACTGTAAAAGCGAATGACGATAATTACTTGAGAAAAAAAAATAAACTCAATATTATATGAACATGCATTTTTTATCATTTTTATCTTTTTTTAATCTTTTTTTCTTTTTTTACTCACATAGCGTACATAGGTAATAAAATACTGGTACATGTGTAATAAAAGCTTTTCAATTATCATCAAACAAATCAAACAGAAGCCGAGATGAGATACACATTTGCAGCAAAAATAAAAAGGACCCGAATTTCGGAAGAATATTAAAACTTCTAATACGGTAAACTGCGTCACCTCTACAAGCCAAGCTATTTTGTAAATAAACTTCGTATATAAATTGTAAATATTAAAAAAATGTAAATTGGTTTTATAAAGTAAAGCTGAAAGCGTGCATTAGAAACCCATTTTCCAAAAATAAATAAATGAGCTCGATTATATCAATGTATATGGCACTTATTTTTAAAAATCACTAACATTATACCTGCAATATATGTGTATAGGAAAAACCAAAATTATAACATAGTAATAGCCTTTGTATTCGCGACTAAGAGTGAGACAAGGATTTGAACACGTTCGGAAGACTAAGGATAGCCGTTTTTTGGTTTTGAAACAGAGCCGTTTCTATTGTAAGACTACTGCTAAATGAGAGGGCAACAGAAAACAATTGGCAAATTTGAGTTCGAGTCTGGTGCACAGAGTGTCTCAGAATGGATGAAGTCTCCTGCAACCCAAGTCGGTATGACTCATTACGATGCTTCGCCGAACTTGTCATTTCCGGGCGATCGAGTCCAACTCAATTTTGATGCGAATGTACCTAGTTGGCACAACTCCCTTCACAACATACGAGTATTGTTATCTATAAGAGCCATAAGATTCACGTACCATATATGCATTGGTAATATTATATTGTAACCAGGGCTGTCCAGAATGGCTAGAAAAGTATTCAAACACTAAATATCAGGGACAATGGTTGAACATAAAGAGTAAATGCAGACAACATTCATGAAAATGTCAAAGACTGCATATACTCATCATTTTGAATGCTTTGTAAACTGAATATATCCTTTTGTTAGTATTTCAAATACTTTTTTCGGTATTTTAAACAGTTTTCCTGCAGACATTTCGAATACATACTTGATTTCTAGCCTTTTGTATTTCAAACACTTATACTTCAAATAACTCGTTTTCAAACACATTTTTTCAACAACTTAAAAACATTTTTCTGTGCTTCTTCAAATACGTTGCATGTAATTTAGATGTTTCATTTCAATATTCCAATTTTTTCTTACATATTCCAGATACTTGTCCTACAATTTTGAACTGATGGACTTTCCTGGTTACACCAGCCCCGGCTGCAGCCAACTTCACATTCTAAGACACACTGTGTACACACTGAGGTAGTCCTGTGATTATAAATTATAAACCGGTCTCAATATATTATATCAACGGAAAAGCATAAATACCGAATAACTACAAAGATCTAAATACAAGGCATTGAAGAAGGAAGAAGAAATTAAACTCGCAAGATCCGGATCCGAGTTTTCCACTAAATGACTATTATTACATCGATATCGCGTACAGAGGGGCGTTAAAATAGCAATTTTCTTATCCGAGTAAAGCTTGCTTCACCTAGTTCATTCTTCTGTTCGACAGAACAATATCAAGTTGTAGGCTGCGAGTAATCAAGTCACATAAGAATTCAAATTCGCCGGCTCAAGGGCGAATAAACGAAATTCTCTGTTTCTTAAACTGCCACGTCGCATTTTCAGAATCAATTACATGCGTATTTTCCTCAAAGAAAATACCGTTAATTAACTTAATGCAAGACATGCTACCTATATTCGAAAAAACTTTCGACAGACCATTCGACATGTAAGAACAATTTTTCTATGTTTGCGTTGCAAATGCATATCCTATCTCGTTCACAAAAAGTCGTCCTATCTTTTTTTTTTTTTTTTTTTTTTTTTCTCTCCTCAGTCACTGGTATATCTAACTGTAGGTTACATAGAATTAAAATTATAATAAAATACTACTGTAGCGGTTTAAAAACAAGTTTTTAAAACAGTAATTACTTTCATAGTTTACATACACTTCATACGTTCGCATCAGGCGAAGTATTTCAATTATTATTAGGAAAAAAAAAGAATGCAGACGACAATAAACGTTTTTCAAAAAACGAAACCGAAATTATGGATCGCGCAGAGAATACACAAAATCGAACGACCGGATTATTTTTCTCTTGGACTTGAGGATTTGACCAGTTTCTGAACACCTGATGAATTTCAAGTGTCCTTCAAATAGGATTTACAAGGAGTTTTTCAACCTCAATATACAACTTCAGTTTTTACTTTCCCTCAGCTGGTTATGCGAGTTATCCAGAAATGTAAGAGAGTACTGATCATGGTTATCGTGTTTCAGGGACTTGAACCCAACAAAAGGATTAGCTCTCCCGCACATAAAACGTTTCGGTTCATTTTTTCACTCAGTTTTGCTAGGAAAAAAAATTGTAACACCCCTTGGGCACCCCTTCATCACAATTATTCTAGATAAATAGTTCAAACGTTAAATTAAAAATACAAATAAACCTACGATTGCACTTGCAGTAAGACATAAAATCAATGAATACGAGTATTCGTTTCGGAAAAATCATTCCAACATACTCTCCGAACACGTCGGCGAAAACCGAATGGTTTTGGATTGGGATTATAACACGATAAGCCCGGGCCTGTCGGGCAACAAGAGAAAAAAACCATCACAAGCTCGAGAGAAAGAGCGAACATTGAGATGGAAGAACGTTATTGCGAATCAAGCTTCGTGAACCCACACGAAAACATTTCCAGAAAGTCCTCTGTCTCGATACAACTAAGTTCTTAGAACATTTCAAATGGACGAACAAAATGCGATTAATCGATAATAAAACCGACTGCAGAATCATAATTTATGAAGATCTATTCTATATAACAGTTTATAAAAACTTCTTGTGATTCGGAATGGATGAATAATTGTAAATGTAAAACATTTTGCCTGTTTGGCATTGCAACAGTACCCACGACAAGACAGGAGTAGATACAAAGGATGATCCAAAAGTCATTGCATGACGCCGCGTATGGACTACATGCACGATCTAGCAGAGTGCGATTGAACTAACAGTGAAATCTATTCAATTTCCAGTTGAAAGAGACCAAAACGACCGCGCTTATGTACATAGTCGCCGAGCTACAGTGGTTTGAAGTTAAAGTGTTTGGATGTCGCCTACAAGCTAAACACGTGTTGTACAAAATGTGCGAATTTAAAAACAGAATAACGGCGGGTGATCCAGTATTGTGTTTGTTGTGGTCTGACATCCTCTACAAGATGAGCGGGTCCTTGGCAATCAAAGCTGCTACTGTGTGTTCCAGTTTACTTTGGTTACACTCGTTTGCAGTTGCCCAGTTTGCGGCTGATGTGCTGCCATCGCAAAATTCCTTATGCCACCGCTGAATGGTTCTCTTTGGTATCAGACTCGTATCATACACGCCTTCCATTTCATCACACATCTGCTTTGATGTTAGACTACGACGAACACAATACTGTATCACCCACCATTGTTCCGTTCTTAAATTCGCATATTTTGTACAACACGCGTTTAGTTTGTAGGCGATATCTGAACACATTAACTTCAAACCGCTGTAGCTCGGCGACTATGTAAGCAAACGCGCTCGTTTTGGTCTCTTTCAACTGGAAATTGAATAGACTTCACTTTTAGTTTGGTCGCGCTCCGCTAGATCGCGCATGCAGCCTGTATGGAGCGTTGTGCAATGACTTTTGGATCACCCTTTGTAAGTCTTCTCGGCAGAGGAGATACAAACTTTGGCCCACTGTGATACAACATACAATATCAATGGAATGCCTCGACAGCTCATCAGTGGCAACACTGCGAAGGAACTAAAATCATATCGACGGACTAGATCAAAGTACCTCAAGCTATGCAGGAAAAGAAGTACAGACAATGCACTGCAGCAATGCATTTAAGAACGAAATTGAGGATAAAAATTATTTTATTTTTTCACTCCGTTGTCCTCCAGGTCTGCCCCACCCTCAGGACAAGTTCCAGCACACGAGTCCAAGAAATTTCTCTTTTGGATTCCGGTTCAGACCCCTGCTTGTACGGTTTCATACGCCAAACTGGTAAAACTAGAGATTCCAAGTGGCTGTCCTATTCTCGGGCAGGGATGAGCAACTTCAGCCTTGTGGTCAGTTTATCACATCTCATGAAGAAGTATTGCATTCTCATGGAGCTCGGATACATGTTCCACATTTAACTTCGCTGATTTGGTATCTCTGTGACTACACATAAATTATCCATTCCGAATCCCAAGTTCAAAAAACGAGTTCAATCAATTTTTAATCGTGAGAACGTTGAAAATAGCGCGTCTCTGAACAGCGTTGCGATCATGGGATGTCTCTACAACTACAACCAAGACAAATCAATCAACTCGTACGTTGGGCCAACGTCTGCCGGCATTATTCCAGAAGGAGAATTGCGAGACGTTACCGGAGAATAACACAGAGGACAGAGCCTAGTTACGATGCTCCGCCGGGCTAAAATGCCAACCATCTTCAAAATCGAAGTCGATACTTGAGAAGGAACCAAAGCGGAGAAACAAAAATGCAATTCAGATGGTCGGTAAATCGGCTGAATTGAGAACAAGTCTAATGGAGTTGTGCCATTTCGTAAAGAAATTTGAATGTGTTCGAGCTCCACAGATGTCTTCCTCAATGGCCCAGGAAAACTGCATTACGAATGTTGACTGCCTCGGAACACATCAATCCGTTTTCTTCATCAATCATCACAGTTAGACGGGTGGAACGTACAAGAGGTGGTGTTAAGAGAGGAGATGGGGAACACGCCACTTCCCTGCAGAACTATTGAGGAAAGATTTTCTTCCCCTCAGAAATACGAGACAGTTTCAGGCTCTAGTTTGAATACGTTTCAACGTTTTCAATAAGAAAAGTACCGGACGAAAGTCTTTTCGATACAGGGGTGGCAAGTTGTAGCAGGCGTGCAAGTGCTACACTTGGAAAAATTAGAAAGAAAAAAAACTCTGCTACAACTCTGAAAAATCAAAATTAATATAATTACATAATTGCCAATATGACTTATGACTGTATTCTTCTATTTCTGTTTGCTATGCTAGTGGATTAAGATTGAGACTGATTGAATTTAAATTAAATTGTAAGTTTGTTCATTCAAGATCAATATCAGTTATCAATTTAACGTGTTGATTGTTTTCAAATATCTTGATTTGATTATAATTAATTTGATGTTTTAAATGTTTCTAATTACGATAAAGCAGTCATAAGCATAACCCGTTCTATAGAGGGTTGATTCTTGAAACGTTGAAAAAAGTTTTTCGGGGGGAGGGAGGAGGAAGAAGGTAGGAGTTTCCTGATCAATTTTTGGAAAAGATTTGTTTTGCATCATGCTACACACGGGAAAATCAAAACTTGCCACCTCTGTTTCGATCTAAATTTATTGAACCAAAAATGTGATCAAAACAATTTCCTTGAATTTTTCTGACAGATTAACTAGGAAGCTGCATTTTGGTACGTACATAGAATACGAATATTAATCCGTTTAAAAATAAATCTGAAAGTTTGGGGAGATGTGAATGCTGTTAGAGACTCTCTCGGGTGTAATTAGAATTCGATAAGAGAATCTTCATTCAAATTTTCTTTACTAATGGCCAGCTTTCCATCGAATGAAGAACTGAGATGAAAATTAATAGTGATCCGATTAGATAAACGGCGAAGTTGAACAAAAAGTCCAGCGAAGATGTTTTCACAACTCTTTTTGGATTCTGAGATCTTCCGTCATAAAGGTGGAGTTGTTTCCCCTTAAGGCGTCGTCACCCATGATTCGGTATTTCCTCCGAATTTCAGGTAATATCGACAGCGCGTTCAGTGCACCAGTACACCACATGTCGCCTCTATTTGTATCAGTGTTACCAGATGGTGAGAAAATGTACCGACGAGAAATTTTCCAAGATTGTACATTTATATCAGTGTTACCAGATAGTAAGTTGAAAAAATGTACCAGCAAGAAATTTTCCAAGGTTGCACCAGATTTCAAATAAAATGTGTGATCTTTGAAATTGCGCCAAAATGTGCAAAAAAATGTTCGGTCAAAATCTTTGAACTATAGCAAAATTTGTTGAATACATTGAAATATACAAACACGAACAAAACAAAATGACAAACCTACCAGAAGATGTACCAGATTCTACCAAGAGTAATGAAAATTTGCCGAAATGTACTCGAACTGATGAAATTACCAGACGTTGTGGCAGAAAATTTGAAATGTACTGAACTCTGGCAACACTGATTTGTATTCTGTGACCACCGTGAATCACCGAATTAGATTTCCATGTTCAAGTTCCACCAATGCGCCAGACTACGCGCACGCGGCACGCATACCAACAACTCACTTTTTGAAAAAATTCAAACATCACAGTCCAAAGAACCAAACATCACAGAGCATACAGCACATGCACACATAAGCCATCAGCAATTAGCAACGTTTCATTTGCCGTTCATAAACAGGATATAGGGCCAAATGCGCAAAATAAATTGATAGTTCGCCGAAATCCGTCCGTCCATTCGCTAGTTCACAAAACAAATAGGTATTGTACAGTTAAGGAGGCAAAAACCAAACCAAACCAAAAAAAAAAACAATAATAATAGTAAATAAATACTACATAAGGCGCGAAACGATACAAACATCAACGTGTAACTGTACATCGTAAATCGAAAAAAAAGGGGGATGAATGAAAAACTAAAGAAAAAATATTTGATAAAAAACGACGATACGAATTCGTCGTACACAGAAAAAAAAAACATTATTTACAATAGGGAAAAGCCGACAATTAAGAGTAAAAATTGATAATTTTACACAGCTTTGTACAAATTAGCGTATTATAATATAAGAGAGAGGAAAAATAAGTTACGAGGTAACTAAACAAAATAACTGCGTGAAGGCGTGAAACACTATCGTTAGAAAATTGAAGAAGAAACAGAATTCGTGACCAAGGGCATGACTCTGTGAAAGTTCGACAGCGATCGAACACGAGATTTTAAAAATGAGAAGCTAAATAGGTCAGCACAGACGAGGAAATGAAAGCGAGAAATAATTTTTGAAAAAATGAAGCTATACAATGAAATGGATTCTATATTTCGATCTTCAGATTTCACATCTCATTTCTCCCTGTCCTCGAAACCAACATTCAAAACAGGTCAATCGACGATTAGTTTTCATTCAAAATTCATCTACGTGTGTGTAAATAGAAAAAATGTACTAAGCGGAAAAACCATTTCAACTAGCTAATATGCAAATGGAACAGGTCAACAGTCGCGATCAGTAAAATGTTAGTATCAAGTGTTCCTTTTTTATTTTTCTTCTTTCATTAGCAAAACTGCAGCAAAAGAATGAACCGTAACCGCGCGGTGCAGTTAAAAAAAAAAAGAGAAAGAAACCCAACAAAACCGAACCTACATACACTCGTCTATCCATAAATCGATTACACGATGTAAAGTGGAAATTTTTCAAACTGTTTTTCTTTAAATTCAACTTCCAACTCAATATCAAACTAAACGCACTTCTTTCAAAAAAACAACGCGAAATTAAAATCATGACTACGGATACACTATAAAATTAATAAATTTGTGGTGTTTTAGGAACACGACTCGAATAAAGTTAATATTAGCCTAAATAATGAGACGAAAAAACATTACAAAAAAAAAAAAAAAAAAAAGAGAAAGAGAAAGAAAAGGAGGAAAAAAAGTATTCGAATAATTAAATTAACGTTAAAGGGAGAAAGAAAGAAGTTCAGAATTACACATAAATTTGAATATTACGGGCGGATAATCCGCAGTTAGCCTTGCATAGCCATTAATGAAATCACAATAACTGGAATTACTAACCAAAGACCACATATCAATTATAACAAAGTCATCGTCGTTTGTACATTGAAGTCAAAAAAAAAAAAAAAAACACAAAGAAGTACTTCATTTACACAAATGAAAGAGAAAAGAGGAAAGAGAAATCGAGGAAAACAGAAAGAGAAAATATTGAGTACGTGTCCATAAATAACCTTACAAGCGAAGGGCCGTTCAAATTGTCTTCAACTTTTTAAAGGGCTGCGAATCCTCGTCGCAATTATTACTTCCAATACTATTATTGTTGATATTACTAGGATTATTATTACTAGAACTAGAACTATTACAACTACCAGCACTATTGTTGGTGACATTACTATTGTTCATACTATTAGCATTAACATTACTCGTACTGTTATTAACATTACTATTATTGTTAGTAAGATTTGAGAATTGCGCAGCAGCGAGAAGTTCGGACAAATGGGTTGAAGCGGCGGGATTGGTAATGCTAACCGGCGGATAACCAGGAATAGAAGGACGCAGGGTGGCGGTCAGCGTCGGAAAGAAGTGTTGTGCAAATGCTTGGTTCAACTGACCGGCAGTAGAGGTATGATAACGCGGTATGGAAGCGGCGGCGGCGGCGGCTGCGGCTGCCGCCGCGGCCGAATGCGAAGGAGTTTGAGGAATAGCTGGTTTATTTAAAGAAATACCCGTAAAAGCTGCGGCGGTTGCAGCGGTGGTTGAAAAAGCGGTAGACGAAGGTGGTAGACGGTACTCACATGAGACAGGCACGAATGGCTGCAACAGTTGCTGGTACGCCGTTGCCGCGCTTTGTTGGTAAACTGGAACGCCCGACTTGTCACCAGCCGCTCGTTTATATGGTACCATTCCTGGGAACGCCTGCGAAAACCAAGAAACAACGACGTTACTCTTCTGATACTCATTTGCCGCACGCACAGATTTACGAACATTGCTTAAAATAAAGCTAGACTACCTCCCGTCACCAAGCGGGACAAGACAAATGAAACGCTCGGACTTTCGGTAACTTGGTTTTAAATGAAACATCTTCTTTACCTCCTCTTCATCAATGCGTCTCCAATATTCGATCCTCTGTGAATATCACTAACTCCCTCCACATAGAACAGAATGATTATGGCCTTGCTACACGGGCTACATGCTACAAAGTTATTCTTTGCTGAGAAACATTCTTTCAGATATCGAGCTTTAGACATCGGCAACTCTAGCGAACACATCACACAGCTTTCTAGACCGAATAATAGGGGTAGTTTACCAATGTTTTCCCCACGATTCATCCCGTCAGAGCGTCTGTTCTTCTCTATGCCAAAAATGTAAACATACATGAATCGCACACATGCATCGTTAGTAGTCACGTGCCTCACAGCGTTGAGTAAGCAACACGTGAGATATACAACACAGCGCCACCGGATGCGCAATCAGTTACCCTCAGATTACCCTTGTTCCCCTCTAGTTACCCGGGTAACTGGCGGGATACTACGCAGTGTTGAAAGAACGCAAAAACCATCGTTCCCGTTCCCGTTCTCGTTCGTTCTTCTCTAACTACACGGTTCTCATTCATGTTCTTTGTTCTCTTTACCTTAAAATTACCAACCTTCCCGTTCTCATTCTCGTTCCAATACCCATAGTGTTCCCGTTTCTCGTTCTCGTTCACAATCCCATCATGTTCTCGTTTTCATTTTCGTTTTGAGAACGAGAACATGCCGTTTTTCTCCTCGTTCTCGTTTGTTTTCCAACACTGGGGTACTGCAATATGATTTTTTCATTTAAAAAATATATAATTGATGGTTTTATGGTTTCAGAATTTTAGTTTCGCGCAGCTGCAAAGCTGTTGGAAGAACACAAAAAGCACCTTGTTTCCGTTGGGATTGTGAATGAGAACGGGAAACGGGAACAATATGGGAATAGGAACGAGAATGAGAACGGGAAAGTTGATAATTTTAAGGTAAGGAGAACAAAGGCCATGAATGAGAACCATGTCCCTCATTTCCATTCTTTTGTTCTGCTCTAACTGCATGGTTTTGTTCATGCTCCTCGATCTCCTCACCTTAATAATTACTAACATTCCTGTTCTCGTTCTCAATCCCACCATGTTCTAGTTCTCATCCGTTCTTCCAACACAGATACTACGCAATTAGTTACCCTCTTCCGATACCCTCAGAGTACCCTCCTTCCCCTTTAGTTACCCGGGTAACTGGTGGGATTTTGCGCATCGGGTGGTAAAGTGTTCTGCGAGTATAATACCTTGTTCCCGGGATCTGGCGGGAGACTGCAGAGCACGCTATCTATCCATCTCTACTAGTACTGCCGTCGCTAGGATGTTTGTCGGGAAAGAAACGAAACCCGTTCCAAGAATACAAGACAGATAGCCATAGAACACCCGAATGAAGACATGCACCATTTTTCAACCAGTTTTCGTTTCGGGGAACAGGCTGGATAGAAAATGGTGTATGTCTTCACTCAAACGTTTTGGTTCTCCAACAATAATACTCAGTGTCACAGGACGATCTCGTGAATCTTACAACTGAATAATGTTTTCAACATCACTAGCATGCGACTCGATTTTTGGTACTTTTGTATCTTCAATGATAGAGCACTGCCGGAAATTCATCTCACTGATTCATAACTTTAACTTAAGTACTTCATAACAAGAAACACCAATTAATTATTTGCGACCAGATAAGACTATCATGAAAGCTGGAACTTCTCCAGTATTATTTATTTCACATTAAGAACTTTCAGGCAAACTTCTCAACCACAAAATTTCAAGCTTGCTAACTGCCGAAGTTCTTACAATCAATGAGCCTAACTAAAATATTTGGCTAAATTTTATTAATTTTTTTCACTGGCCCGTCTGTCCATCCTTAATTCTGGAGGTCCAACTACAGCTCTCCATTTCCCTTATGTATTGGGATTCACAAGAAAACGTGAAACACGTCATGCAAAGTATGTGAAACCAGCAATGTAAATCACGTGAAACAGGTTATGCAAATCACGCAAAACTGGATATGCGTATCATAAGAAACCAGTTATGCGAATCACATAAATCTGGTTATACCTACAAATCACGTGAATCTAGCTACGCAGATGATCATATGATCTGGTTATACCAATCACATGAATCTGGTTATGCAAATCACGCAAATCTGGTTATATTTACAAAGTACCTGTGAATGAGAACGCGTATTTCACTATCAGGTGAATTCACACCAGGCATGGTTCGTCTTCACATGAATCCATACCTAATTCACACAAAATACTCAATAAACAGGTTCATTCATTCACGTACAAGCTAAATATCTGCAAATCCGTGATTCACATACTGTCAAGAACTTATCCAGCAGAGGAAGAGAAGGAAAGGTAGTACAATAGTTCTAACAGAGTACTAACACATTTTAATCAGCGTGTTATAGTAAATAAGGCGGGGATATGGGGGGACATATCGCCACATTTTAGGCACTATCAAGTAACAATTTACCGCGGAGACCTCTTCTTTTTCCCCTTCTCTTTCCCATAAACCTCTTTTCTTCTGTTGCTTGTGAAGCTAAAATTCAGGCACATTTTAAAGCAGAGCTTGCCCAGATAGACAGGTACAAATGGGGAGCAACTTGGGGGCTTAGCTTCTAAATCCGCAGAAAGTCCTCCAAATATTAAGAAATTATAGGTACGTACGAAAGAAGTTTTAGTGTTATTTTGAAACTTGTCAGCCCCTCGAAACCCCTCACCTCCCTCACTATTTACGCTTCTGCCGAGACCAAATTCCCTGATCCACCTCCTTTCACCTAAATCCCAGGTACGCTACTAGGAAGGAAAAAAAAAGAAAGAATGAAGCAGGAACTGTTTACCTTTACAATTTTGTTAACGGTAACTGCAAAATGCACAAACTCTGTAGATGTTCCCGGTATAATAGAGAGCAGAGAGCAACCTTCAAGTCCCCCTCTCTATGGGCGAGCCTTAAAGAGTAACAACAGAATCTAAATGAATTCTATCTTTTTCTTCTTGGTGCCGTATCCTATAGACTTCAGGCAGAGGTGCCATTTTCCTGGGCATGTTAGTCGAGGTAGTTCGCCATTTCTTCCCCACAGTTTGTTGCGTTAAGAGTTTTCTTTCTCTGTGCCGAAGAATGTGTAGATGCAGTTCGCTTACTAAGTCACGTGTTTTCACAACGGAGTAAGCTGTCCACAACGTGCATACGCACAATATCGAATCTTTCCAATCTGAAGGTAACACACCCTGCGATTCGAACTGGGCAAATAACAACAACACCGGGACTAAACCTAACTGATAAGGGAACGGTGATGGTTACTTTGACTCCCATAAGAAAAAGACACGGAGCAAAGATCAATACGTTACTACCTGAGAATAAGAAATTTCTTGGAAACCAAAGGCATATATTATTTTTAATCCAGCGGGTTTTTAATATTTGCTAATAGACTTCTGGTTACTAACAAATTTCTTATCCTCAGGTAAAAACATAATGATCTTTGCTCCGTGTGTTTTTCTTATGGGAGTCAAAACGCTCGTTCGCCAAAAGTTAGGTATTTTTGCTAACACTAACCAAGAATTGTAACTCACTATGTTGAAGCGCTATAAACCCAATACGGTAATACGCCATTTTGGATCCAAAAGCGCCCATCGATGCCGAATTGACAACGCGGTACGCTCCGCATAGTCGTACTCGGCATCGACGGGCGCTTTTGGATCCAAAATGGTGTATGTCCCCACTCGAGTATCTAGCGCTTCAACGATGTGGACGCTGTTCAACAAAAAGGAACCAACTACTCTAACGCCGTGTCAACTGAGAGAGAATGATTATCGCCGGAGTCTCGACAGTTCGACAGGTCTTCTGGAAGCCACAGCACTCGAACGTGTTCTAATAGATCTGACAGATCTCAACACAAAACTGGATGAATTTCAGCTGAATCTGAATGTATTTCAAACGAGACTGAATGAGTCTCGATGAAATCTGAGTGCGTCTCGGCGAAGCCCGAGTGAGCCTGGAAACATATTCGAATCTGAACCAGAATCTCAACTAATCCGTCTCAACCTAATTTGAACGAATCTCGAATCTTGACAGAGTCTAAACGAGTTTCCAACGAGTCTGGATGAGATTCCTGAATTGTCATAAAGCCTAGTTCACACGACGCTGGTACAAGAAGCGCAGGCTAGTAAGTGCGTGAACCAGCTTCGTGTGAATAGGGAACCAGCATGAAGTTTACCAGCGTACCAGCCTAGCATGGAAGTTGAAAATTTTCAACTTTTGAGCTGGTAAGCTGTTTTGGCTCTTATCAGTAACTTGACACACTCCGTCTGAACATAAATTTGACTAGCGCACCAGCTCGTAGCTTCGCACGCCAGCGTACCAGCGTCGTGTGAACTAGGCTTAACCTCGAGGCTTTGCCACTGCTCTTCATCCGACTAGGCGTTGCAAAATGTGTTACGCCAACTTAAACATTCCTCATTGTTCCATCACTGTTCTTCGTTCGACTTGAGCTCGCACCCTGCGTACACTGCGGGAGCCTTTACATCGACCTGCACATTCGCAACGTGGTATCGAATCGCAGAAATTCTACGAGCGAGTAACCCGAAGTAACGAGCGCACGTGACGACCGGATAATTCGAATTCTTGGCAATTGAAACAACATATTTTCGAGCGATCGCTCACTCAGTCATTCGGTGTTATGAGAAGATCGACAGCGCGCAAATTGCCTAATTGTGTATTTTTCGGAAGGTCGCGTTTGAAAATTCTAAAAGTACGTCATCCTTGGGGGTTCTAAATTTCAAGAAACATGCGGGGAACTCCACCTGTCAGGGCATCCACTCAATCTGTCAATCTCGATTAGCTACTGTTTCTCTACCTGCAGACATAACTGTACAAAGGCCTAACGAGGGAGAAGAAGTGTGTAGGTTGATATTTTTGCCTCGGGCTCGGCTTTTATAAAGGGGTCCAAGATCCCAGAATTGCTTATCAAGAAATTCAAAAATAATATGGAGAATGGGATGAGGCCGAGAAAGACTTTGCTCCGAATCCGGATTTTCTCTCCACGACTCTGACCCTACTCAGTCACAGGTGTCAGCGCCACGGCCAGCGAAATGGAAAAAAAAAACATTCACGTTAGGTTGTATGTACATAGACTTTGGGTTAGTTTCGTTTACACACGGGCTTACGGCAACTTGCCAGCATACAATTCAATTGGTCCACGTGGTTTTTGGACTGGTTCCCGGTAATTATTCCCGAATTCAGATAATAACGGCCGATCCAGTCATCGATGATTTCAAGACACAATATAGAACGCAGACATCCATGGCCCAACTCGCACTCGATTAGTCAAGATACTCTAGTTGCCAAACAAACTGATTAAAATTATTTCGACTGCATTTCTCGGTATCCGAAATGAGTTGTTTCGATAGCTTAGCAATACAAACTATTACTTATTTTTCTAATTTATGATCCGACATCCGACGTGCTAAGTTGAGAGCGTGCCAGATACGATTTCAGGTATGTTTTTCTACCCCCCCCCCCCCCGAGAATGAGAAGAGTCGCACTCATTGCTCTCTGATTACGGCCCTAATTAAAGATGATGATTTCGAAGATGTCAAAGTAACCGACCAAGCAAAATAAATAAATAGTGATAGTAGATGAAAAGGCGATTTTCAGCCAAGTCTGTCGAATTCTCCGAGTGCGAATGAGCATTCTACCGTGCAGTTCTTGATAAATACGAGCACTGGGTCCCACACACCTACTAACGTGAAGATGTTTCTTAGAAATGTATTTTTTCATTATTGCTATGGAGTGGTGGAAATCTTAAAGCAGGGGGAAAGGTAAATGGCCTATAAAAAATTGAAAGAGAGCGTAGACTCCAGGGACATTGCTACTGAACACGATTTCTTCCATATTAGCTATAAAAAAATAAGAATCAAGGCGCCTCTTAAAAGATTTCAGCGACATAAAATTCTTTCTTCTTCTTTCTTTGCTGGTCAACCTTAAATTGAAAATGTCTTCCCCTTCCCCATAGGTGTACAGAACATCACCACGGCTGCTACGAACATTACGAGGTGAACCACCAATGACCAACCTACAAGTCACTAACGGCATGCTCGAGGAAATGAAGGGACTTCGCAGAATTATTTTCCCCTCTCTTCTCCTACCGGTTCTGTTTTTCAAAAGAACTTTTCCCCCTTTCTTCCTTTCTTTTTACGTGCTGACCGTGAAGGTAATTCCTTCTAAAAGTGATTTTTCGGAGTCATCCACTCCGTAAGTATTTTCAATAAGCCAAATTCAAGAAGAACCCCAAGACATATCTACAGTCTTTTCGTCACTTTCTAGTTAGTCATGGTCAAAAAACGTTGCATTAGATAAAATCCAAATTATGCACGTCTCGTTTATCGATGCAAAAACGTAAGGAAATCTAAGAAGATCTTGTTCTCCCTTCCTCTTTCTTCATCCAATCATTTTCTACTAATGGACCGCACAAATAATCAAAGATGGGGATATCCCCCTCTACCAATTATTTTGTTAATCAACTCTGAAAAACTTTGTAACTGGAAGACCCAAAAAATGAGAAGCCCCTTCCCAAGTACATACTATATTAACATAATATAGAACGTAACGATTTCTTCATCTCTAATTTATCACATTTTCATCGTTCGTACGCAATCAACATAAGAAAAGACCTGTTTCCACCTTTTTCCTAGTTATTACAGAATTTGCTGGTCGACTCAATGAAATTATGCCAGTTGTGAAATCAAACTTTTTTTCTTTTAGACTACGAAATTCTGACGGGAAGTAACATCAATCTGAAATCAGAATTGGGGAAGGGGGCACAGGAGAATCTTACAGATCCCGAAACTCCCACCTCTTTCATTAATTTAAAAAAATGCAAATCAGTTATTATCTCTTCTCCTTTCTTAATTCGTCTACTTCGCCATCTTTTGTTTGTTAGTGAACTTTGAAAATCGCAAACTAGTTAATAAGTCTCAGAATCAATTTCAATTATTGGTAGTCGAGGACTCGAAGCCGGCTCCAGAACTATTGACTCCAACTGCAGTTTCAAACTTGAGTTTTGTAATTCAAGTCATCACAAGCTTACTTTTTTTTTTAGAAAATACAAGACTAAGTACGCAAGCCCCCAAAATGGCCAGCTACTGAACATCTCTCATAAATATCCAAGTCTCCCTTCTTATTTTTAATCGATCAATTAATTCACTTTTATTCTTCAATTTCAAAAAATCTCCGGTCAGCCATTTAGCAGAATTTTTTTTTTTTTTCAATTTCATGATGAACAAATTCTAGAAATTGAAGGTTTCATTCTCCCTTTCATATTACTTGATTTTTTTTGTCGGCCTATGTCAAAAAGTTGCAGCTGAAAAAAGTTGACGAAAAACTTTTTCATCTCATTCATAATTGACAGAATCTACGAGAAAAATACTTTTTGTCTTAGTATGTAGTACTTTGGGAGTTGGCTGAATTTAAATGTAAAGACTTTTCTCGTCGTGAACGACAGGGAGAAGTCGAACATTTAAAGGGTGAAGATCCATTCTTTCCTTTCCATCATACGCATTGGTTTTCTTCCAGCTGTTTTCTTCAAAGCGGACCCGAAAAGAATGTTTGCCAGTTTCCTTTTGCTAATTGACCCTGAAGTTTCGGCAGCTGGTAAACTTGAAGTTTCACAAGCGGCGAAATTCATTAACCTCCTCAAAAACTTCCAGTTTTGCATGCAGTGGGATTCCAAAAATGTGCTTTTGGATGTTTTTTTCTGTTGAAGTAAACAGGGAATCCATACTTGATCGAGCATATTTTGGAATTTTCTGGGAATCAAAACATGTTTTGGCAGATTATCTGTTTTTTTTTTTTCTTAAGAGCATATTCAAGAATATTCGGCCATTTGCCGCCATTTTTGCCCAACATCTTCAATTTTTTTTTTTTTCAATATTGCACTATTTTTGTCGTCTAAAAAAATAAAACTCCACCAACTATATTTTTTTTTACAAATAAAAAAATTTCTTCCGCGTATTTTGAACAAAATCAAATGTATTCACAGTTCGCCTACAAAAAAAGGCTTTTTGAAAGAATACTTTAGGACCTTCTTCTTTTGCATATCGACCAGCTTCCTTCTATTCCCATTTGGACTGATTTCGGAACTGCGATCTATCAATCTAGTGATTTTCATGTCATCTCTCGATGTCCCTTTCAAAATGATACCCATATTGCTATTTTGATTTCGACATACATATTTCAGGATTTTTGGGGGATATTTCAACATATTAGACGAAAATACAGGCACATAAGCGCATGTTTGATCCCTTTCCAGAGCATATTTTTGGAATCCCTACTATACATGCCCCTAAACTAAGAATTTATTATAATTCGTACGGGTAAAGACAGCCGCCATTTTCTTGCCAGTTTGGTCCGTCAAAAGAAAATCGGCTAAACGGTAAACACCGCCAGACAATGCGGACGATGTTAAGCGAGACAGAACCAAACGACAAAATCTGTTTTTGAGAACATATATGATTCGAAGTTCAAGAGCCATGTAGAAACTGTATGACATGGCATTTACTGATAAGCTTTTTTCAATGTAGCGCACACTTTTGAATCGGGAGACCAATTTTGAAAAACTCTATTTTTTACTCTCTTCCCAACGATACTAATAACTCATTTTGTCAACAAGTGTCGCTTGGTTCTGTCTCGCTGAACAGCGTCCATTTCTCGTTTCACGGAACAAACTGGAGAGAAAATGGCGGCGTTCCTTACCTGCCTTTATATAGAGCCCTACCTAAACGCATCAGTTCATATCAGAGTTAGGATATTTCAACTGCCATGCAGCAGTCTGATCTTTGTCTACATTGTTAGTAGGAGCTAGTTCAGCTAAAATCACATATGATTGTTTATTCTGAAGGGCTAATTTTTTCGAATAATTAAAGAGTCTCGAGCTAGGAGCTTGGGACCTAAAGGGAATGATGGTCTTTGAGTATTGCGGTACATGCAGTTGTACATTTTCGACATTCATTTAGAATCCAAACTGCACAGTGACATTCTTGGAATGGAAAGAATTCCTCGATACGCATTAGAACATAGGCGCATTGTGGACAGACCTTTAGCCTGTATCGACGAGTCGGATACAACAGTGATTGCGAGGCCAGTAGCTACATGCTTAAGCCGGATCAATCACCGAGAATCCATACAGGGCTATGAAGATACCAGAATTGTAATCAAAATTCAGCTTGGACACGCAATGCCTATATTCACTTCACTACATAGGTAGGCAGCTTAATATTTCGCCACCAGGGATGCCAAAAAGTATGAGTCTGTGGTTAAACACCTATATGTGTAGTGATAGTAGGCTGAACGTTCGTCATTACGAGTTATTAGCCCCCTTTGTCGGCAATCTACTTTCGGCAAATTTCCCACACGTGAGATCCTTGAAAGAAGTTCATTTTTCCACGGCTCTTATTCCGAAATTTAGGCGGGATGTCTGGCTTTTCGGGAAATTTTGCTACAATTCCTCTCTAA
Source organism: Acanthococcus lagerstroemiae (assembly GCA_031841125.1). Taxonomy (NCBI): domain Eukaryota; kingdom Metazoa; phylum Arthropoda; class Insecta; order Hemiptera; family Eriococcidae; genus Acanthococcus; species Acanthococcus lagerstroemiae. The sequence continues at coordinate 29,284,770 of CM063114.1, forward strand.
TACTGGCACCATTATGATCCAATATCAGTCCCTCCAGGAGGCAACACAACTAAGGTCGATATAATTTAGCAATTGCTAAGGCAGCACTTCCACCGAATAACAAGCTACACATGGTACCCTGTTCATTATGGGTTCAAACTTAAACGGATATAAACTTTCCTTTCTCTGTCTTCACTCGTACTCACTTCTATCGCAGTATCTCAAATAAAAATAGTTAGTTTCGATGTATGATTACTAAACGAATGGAACGGAAACCCAACGAAAATGAATTAAACGAGCAATTAGTTTATAGACGGCAGCGGTAATCTCGACGGCGAGTTTTACCCAAAGTAATTAGCTTAAATATGACAGACTAGTCTAGCCTCTTTTCTGCCCAGTGATTTTATTGGCAACGAAGTCAGTTCATACACTGTTACTGTGTTATATCACTCATGCCAAAGCCACGGTTAATACATTGTGGTGGAGCAGGTACTACTCGTAAAACCTATGCTAGTCATCATTTCAATTGCTTTCGGCTCAGAACGTACAAGTGTTACAGAAACTTTCGCTACCAACATACACCATACAATAGAATTTGCACTCGACACTAAATTAGAAGAGGTGTTAGTAATATACACTTACAAAATTTTCATAGTAAAAAGCGCCAACTGTTTTCATGTCCATCTGAAACACACAACGAAAACAGGTTACTATTAGGGGACACAACACAACTCGGTTCTCATCTTTCGTTAAATTATCCGATAAAACTGTACCCCCCCCCCCCGAATTTTCAAGATAAAGAGCCAAAAAAGAAAAAGTTTGATTCGAAATGCTCCCAACTGTATATTAATTGGTGTGTAAGTACGAAAGGAATTTTGAAAATTGAAATACTCAGATTCAAACAACGTTTTCAAATTTATCTTCAATTTCAGAAACGGCGTACTAATTTTGCTTGGTTCTTTGAAACAGCATCAAAGAACTGATTTTGGTCGCGATGAGTACCGACTGATTAATTACATGCAGACAAACACGGGTTAAAGCGAAAACAATTTCGGTTTTTAGTTTAGTGAGTACCTTTTGACGAGGGGAAAAAAGTGAATTGCGTGAATTGCTAATTATTATACTGATGCCACCGTAAACCAAAGCAAGAGAACTACACGTAATAAAAACTGATAACAGCGATAACAAAAAACAATAAGCGGAACTAATAAGCTTTGAGAAGTAGGAAATTTTAAAAGGAGTAAAAATAAAATAAATAAAGCAAACCTACGTTATGTTAGGTTATGTACACATATATAGTTACTTCGAAACGCTAAATTTAAATTCATCCGGGGACTTCCTTCTTCTTACCACAAAAAAGAGGCAATAACTATTCCCGAACATCCAACACTTCACACTCAGACTTCTCATCCTTTCATCCCTCGAATCAACGTGTTCCATCCCATCATTTACACATACATACATAATACTAATAACGTAATATATACTCGTACGTTTAAAATTATAGAAAAAAAAAAATTAATACAAAACAAAAACATGCAAAGCTTGAAAGTACCATAAGAAGATCGTCATTAGGATCATGTGGACGTTTCCTTCCAATATCAACTCCGGATGCCGCGTTGGCAACACTGAGAGCGGCGATTCCAGCGGCAGCGGTGGATGGCTAAATTTTTTAGCGTACAGTACAGGCAACAGCAAGCCAACAAGCCAGCAAAGATAATCGAAAAAATAATAACAAAAAAAAAAACATGTTAAAAATCGGTAAGTTACAACAGGTTAAGCTTGTATGTTGTTAATAAATTATTAATAAAAGCAAAATAAAAAAAAAATCAAATCAAGTGGAAAAAAACAGATGAACTAACAGCTTAAACTACTCTAAAAAGTTCTAAGATTTTGAGGGGATGTGTTGAGTGTACACAGATAATTATGCAGTTTCACGGGTGAATTAGGTGAATGAAACCATACGGGATCACAAACAAAAGTAACAAGAGAATTTCCTCAGACATCGAATTTCGCCATTTCCAGCATTACAACGGTTTAACGAAGACATTTCACAAATGCAGCAAATACAAAATCAGTAAGGTAGTGCTCCAGAAATGTATTAAAAATGTCCGTCTAGCACAATGAACTGCAAACATAGTTTACTTCATGATGAACTATGTACTATGACAGCCGACTGGTTCAGTAAATCTACTGATACACGGTTTCTGATGGAGTTCAGAAACAAAAATAATACTCAGCGAAATAGTATAAACAAGACTGAAATCGTACAACGAAGAGAATCTACGAACGAATTAACTTGCTTACTTACAGTTCGATCACTTTGGATCGAAAAACAGCCAGTAGCGGAAGAAATGACGATCCAAGTAATTTTTGTATAGGTACAAACTGTCGAGGCAAACATGGTCAACGTACAAGAAGCACCAGCTGTAAGACTGGATCCAACGATAAATCCCCATGACGCCCAAATATCTTTATTGCTTTTCGAGCCAACCAAATATGCAAGTAGAAACAAGCTTCCAAGATCTTGTTTAGAAATAGTCTGCTCATGCATCCAGACTGTTAAGAACGACCTAGGTTCATTTTTTATAATGACAGAATATGACAAGAGACGTAGAAGTTCCTATTACATAGCACAGTCTGTCATAGTATACAAACTGTTACCGTATTTTCTCACTTCAATATACAGAACTGTCAACATTTTATTGAACAGCTGTTGGAACGTCAATCTGTACTTGAAAATGCTACATATTCGTACTCTCGCCCCTATGGAAAGGAATACAGGCAAAATTACTAGTGTTGGGCATGATAACATGAAAACAATACTGAAATCTTATTCAGAAAATATAAACGATTAAAAAAGCATTTCAGAGTGCGACATAAAACTGAAGTATTGCCCTACATACAGTACGGTACGCAAAACATGTACTCGTAGGACAACACGTATCAACAGAACGAAGATATGGAGTCGAAATACAGGATGTTGTACTTAGCTTGAAAATACCGAGTGTCTCATGCTGCACACTTGACCTAAGTGACATTTTGACGGAAAATTAGTTTAATACATCATATTCTTATAGATCTCGATGCCCTCTATCGGGCTAAACTCGCAAATGACGAATTACTTTCTTCCCGCTAGATAGCGTAAACCATTTGAGCCACGTACATAACACAACGTTATTTATAATTTTCAAATCGCTCTCCTGAAAAAGAGTTTTTGTCACGTAGGTCAAGTGTGCATGAGACACTCGATACTGTCTGATAAGCACAATATATGTTGCCTACCTCGGAGTGTTAGAAGGAACTAGTTCTTAATACTGAAAAGAACGTGTGATATGAACGGAATACACTACAATGATGGAAGGTAACTCGAAAAGGGGACGGAAAAGAGTCAAAATTGAAACCCACGTAGCCAGTTCTGGTTACTGAATAGAAAAAATGTCCATGTCGGAGTCTGAGTGAACTTGGTAATATTCCATTTGAGGAGTTATCTGTCAAAAGGGCCCCTGACGAATGGGAATCCTATTCGCCAGGGGCCCTTTTGACAAATAACTCCGCATTTGTAGGGTGTGCCAATTCATTTTTTCTTCTTCTGTATTCCAGACCGCTTTCGGCTGTTATGCCATCATCAGTAGAGTGCCCTAAATGAGACTTGTCTCTTGTGAGTTATAGTCGAGAGTAGTACTGTATGGTAAACCTGTTTAGTCTTGTGCTCCTATTGGTTGCCTGTGATTATGCAGTCTGTCCAATCCGTGGGTGTTATGTTATTAGTTGGAATAAGTTCTCGCTTTGGAAGTTAGTTGTTGTGTTTATTAGGTTGTTTTGTTTTGTTTTTGCCTTCATTATTTCTAGTTGTTCTTTTAATTTTATTTTTCTTGCGTTGTTTTCTATGTTTAGGATTTGGTACTTTTCTGTCAATGTGCTTGTAAATAATTTTAATGAAAATTTAACGCGTTATTCGGGTAGCTTTCTATCGCACTCCATGGAAAACATTATAAGGGTACAAGGAATCTTGTTCAACCCTCAGTCTCTCCACAAAAATTCAGTAGAATTGTCTACTTTACACTAATTCTTGTTCGACAAATCCTCATATCTTCTAATTTTGCAGTAATCCTAAGGTACAAGCATGAACTCGAACATGGGATCTATAAAACCCCTTCAATTCACGCAACAGGCAACAAACTCACACAACCAATTTTAATCGTATATGTTGCATGGCGTGGAAAAGACTTGTTCATGTTTCACGTTACTAAGCAAAATCCGAGAAAAGAAAAATAAATCTGCCCTTTAAGATGTTCTAAGAAGGCCACATATCATATCACTACAACCAGTTTTCAAGTATCTACCCTTCAGGAACTATGGTCTGAAGAAATTCAAAACCAAATGCTCGAAGACGACTGGCAGTTGGATTAGAAATTCGCATGGCCTCTGTTTCATTTACTCGATATGCAATCCTCGAGAGAATTTTACTGCCGCCTTTAAAAAGAACTCCAAGCATGTTTCTCATGGCGTGATATGTTTGGATGTAGGTGTATGAATTGTGCGGTAAATACACGAAAACCTCAAGTTTTCCAGAATTAGGTCATTTTTTCAGGAATCATCTAGATGGACACAAATGAAAATCAGAGCTCCGGACAGGGTGTTACCAGAAAGGACATCAAGACTTTCTCAAGTAATTCCAAAGTCGTTTAGAAATGAAATCTTCGGGCAAGTTCTACCCAAGCAGAGAAGGGGTCAAGAGCACCTAGGATAACCTAACCAGCTCCAAACTTTTGTTCAAACATTCTTAAGTCTACAGCTGGTACGGAGATTCCCAGTTTAGTTAACTGATTACAGTCCGACTTTTTGAACTGGCGACATTTTTTCGAAGACATTCTTTTCAGAGCTCCCCTCTCAGTTATGACAAACATGTTGAACAAAAAATCGCAATGATAGAATTCTTCCGCCAGCTAATAGTCCTTAAAGATGAGAATAAAACAATTCTATTCGTCTGAGCCTCAGAATTCTTTTGACAGGATGGTTTAAACAATTCGGACCGGGCCAATCGTGGGTTTGCTAGCACCGACTGAAGAAAAACTGACAAGGAAAAAGGGGCGAGAAGGGGGAGTTCACCGCAGCAGTTTATGGTAATTTTGATGTTTTCTCATAATATCTCAAGAATGAATGTAGTTAACGGAAAATTGAAAAGAACATGAAGCCTTGTAGCAAATGAAATTTCCCTTCAGATGAGCTCATTTTTATCGAAATCCGAGTGATTTTCTTTTTCGCATAAAAATAGCATTGCATCGTTGCTGTTATTATTATTATTATTTGCCCGGTCTGAATAGACTAGAGCTCATGAACTTCGTTGTCGCCATCCAAGCTATTTTAAATCGCTGCAGAAGTATGACATATTTACGCACAAACTGGTCAAATTTTCGAAATGAACTAGTTTACGGCGCATTTAACACTTTCTCGATTACACTGTTACACTGCATGTAAGAGCTCAATTTAACGAACCATCGCTAAAAAACGTGAAGAACTGCAAAGACCTTATATTCTTTCAATAATCCCCGTGCCATGATAAGTCACCAACATGCAGAGTGAAAGCCAACACATAACAAAAAGTTCTACTAAAACTGTAACAATAAGATGAAAAGTGAAACCAACAGGGTGTACCTGCTTCCCGAAGATAAAATATATAAAATGATTTTTGTCATAAAGAAATAATGCGAAATCCGCGACACAAAATTGATACAGGAATTATGACCGAATAATGATGGCAAAGTCGAACGAAATCAACAGAAACCCGTATACAAGAGAGAAAAATGAAAAAAAGTGAGTATTTAACGACAGAATACTCTGAAACACGATTATGATGCCAACAAAAGAAATAGGTGAGTTAAGGCGAACATGTACAGAAAGAAAGAAAAAACAATTAGCTTTCGAGTCACGGTCGCACATCATCGAACACAATCGATTATTGGGAGAAGAGGATGAAAGGGCGAATATCATATGGCGTTTTCATGTTCTTGATCGAGTTCGATACACGATACCTACTCGATAAAAGAAAGAAAAATCCGTTCAACGCAGGCTAATAACACTTTCGGTTACATTCCTAAAGCGTTTTCAGAATGACAACAGAAAAGCACTCAGTCTGCTTTCCAAAAAAAAAAAAGATCCACGTACACAGCTCAGCATCAAATAATAGAGTAAATTACTCCTTGCTTCCGATGGGAACTCCCGATTAAAAAATGTTACAAGCGATGTTCATTTTCTTAAAGTCAAACAGTAAATTTCTTCTAATTTATAAAAATTTAAAAAAACACGAGAGTACGAAATGGAAAAATACAGCAGATCACGAACATTCGCTGAATTATTCCATTTTCCAAACATCGAAATTGCTTCATTATATCTCGCTGCACATCTACACAGCGCGTCTCGCAAAAACCTGAATGAAGACAAAGAACACTACAAATTTGAATTTTCAACTGAGCACCTGGATCAAAGACACGAAACATTTCTATTGTAACCACCAATCAAAAATTATCGTCGGTTACCCGCAACATTATTCGACATCTTACAAGTGCACACGGTAGCTCATAAATCTCACGAGCACGAGTCGTTTGAAAACTAATGGAAAATTCAAACAGAAAGCATTGGTCACCTACTGCGGCCATGTTCTCTTCTCTCCAAACAGGAAACCTGGAGAACTGCACTCTGCATTTCACAGAACTTCAACTCGAATCGATGAAAACTTCGATGAAAGTTATCGAAATTGTCAACGGCTCCACGAACATAGCAAGGAAAGAGATTCGAGCCCGAGGGCTCATACTAGTTGTATCTTTCTATATGAAGTCGTTTACACGATACCGCTCTTCTTAGCGGGTAAACATAAAACCGCTGCTCTGGTTTTCAAAAATTTGCAAACAAAACTAGAACCTTCACCGGCACGACCCAGGCCGACTATCAAAAGTGAATTAATTTGTCGAAAGCGACGCGAATAAAATATTAAATTGGCGCGCCCATTTGCGGATAACATCCCGGGTCGGTAATTTCGAAAACCCTTAATTAAGATAATACCTGTACACATCTCCCCTTGTCTTACGGCTGAAACTTCTCCTTAATCTCACCATCATACTCCGGGGCCAGATACGGCCGTTCTAAATGTCACTTTAATATACCTATCGCCATTACTGCGCACCAAAGTTGGTAAAAATTTCGTTCGGAGTTCGCATATCGAATTCTGATGACCCTGAAACCTGCCGGTCGAAACTTGTAATAACCTTTCAGGCTCACAGGGAACCTGCTTTTCCAGACATCAATCGGCCCAAGTTGATACGGTCACAAATGGTTGACAATATGAGAGCGACGCTGTCATATTTACAGGGAGGCGAATTCACAACTCCCAATAATGACGCAGTTTTAAGAATATAAAAATAATGAATGCACGCAACATTTTTGATTGAACGATAATTCATTTACCTCTTCTGACTAACGGAGAATATTCTAATAAGCGTATACACTTCACATACGTCTGTTCACTGAGGTTCTACAAACACATCACTACAATAGCATGTAGACTGAATGGCATGAGGCGAGAGACACTGTCGTTAACCGTACAAAAGCCGACATCTACAACTGTTCCTGCAGCATAATGCATCCCGGCTGCCCTATTGGGACTGTGCAAATTATAGAAGCGCTAGCGTCGAATAGGTATTTTTTGATAAGCGAACAGTGATTTGACGTCACACAGTGAGTTACAGTTCTTGGTTACTGTTAGCAAAAATACCCAACTTTTGGCCACCGAATTTTGTGACTCCCATAAGAGAAACACACGGAGCAAAGATCATTATGTTACTACCTGAGAATAAGAAATTTGTTAGTAATCAGAAGTTCATTAACAAATGCTAAAACTCTTCTGGATTAAAAATGTATACCTTTGGTTTCTAAGAAATTTCTGATTCTCAGGTAGGAACATGATGAACTTTGCTCCGTGTGTTTTTCTTCTGGGAGTCAAAGAAACCATCACAGTTTGCTCATCAGTTAGGTCAAGTTCCCGCTATGTTGTTGTTGTTGTCTGTCCAGTCCAAATACAATACAATAACTACAGCTGCTGCTGTAAATTATATGAGAGCCACTAATGTATACCATACAGGAGCTGCCATAATGCGTTATATGCTCTACGGGACAATCACTATTTTACAGATGCACAATAATAGTTATCAAACAATAGACATGTACGCCATCATATACACTTGAAAGAACTACCGGGTAGCAAGTACCATAGAGGTTACAATAGTAGGTATAGTTTGGAATCGGCGGTGAAAAGCTCAGATTTTACAGCAGCATAGAAGCGGAGACCCATGTCGCAAGTGAAAATGGGGTGAGTTACTGTGTTGGTTACATTATACATGTCTGAATATAGTACGGTAGTACGAAGTGTTTCAATGCACGAACTAGTGCATTAACCCTGCCTTATACACTAGGATCTGTATTGGCATTCTCATTTCAAGGCACTACCTGTGTTACTGAAAGGTTCATTTATAGTTCGCGTATTAGTAGTACTTTATATGGTCATTTACTATTGTAAGTACAGCTTTAAAAAAATAATCGTGAATTAATATGTAATGTGTACAGTGTACATCTGTACATGCACAACAGAGTTACACAATATACATCACAGCCATTACCTAGCTAATTGTATCACTCATACACTTTATCACATTACTCATCCGTGAAATTCAGTCACGGTTTAAGAAACAAAAAGTCTCAACTTATGCAAGCTTATCCACGCATTTCTGAAGAACAAGTTACTTCCCAGTTTATTCATTCCAACTCATTCTTGTAATAAGTCAATTAATAAACGTATTAATGAGCTGATGAGTTTTGCGCATTTTTAGTCAGACGTGTATCAAAGTAACTATACTGTTGACAAGTGCATATCAGGAGAGTCTGTTCAAGTAAGAATGACATGAATGTTCAAGTTAAAAAATCACCCACTTATGACAGATTGTGACAGGAATGTTAAGACTCTTCATCTTGAGGAGGATAAGCGAACAGAAGATTAGTGTTTATATAGACGAGTTGGAACACACAAATTCTATTCTCTCTGGATCAAAATGAATATCTTAGTGAAACCTTCTAAGAACCTCAATTTAAATCTGACATAATACCATTAATAAGGCTACCAGGGACATTCCGGTTACAATTATACATTATTTGTTTCACATGCCTCATGATGTATTTCGTGGATCAGACTTGCAGATCCGAAGAGATAGAGGAATATTTTCAGATCAAACATTTGAATTCTTTAAAATGAATTCTTCAAATTTCAAATGATTCGGATCTGATGCGGATAGGTCAACAAAAGAATCTGCCAATTAATGCAATGACTGAAGAGCTCTTTTTCAAAGGGACCTCAATCAACTAGAAATTCTCTAATTCAACACAAACAGAGTGCAGTGCAAATCATCAAAAAAGACCGGCAGTTCCATAACTGGGTAATTTCATGAAAATGGCCAAATTTATAGGCTCAGAACTTGGCTTGGAAAAAGTGATGGGAAAATATCTTTTGGCGGAATAAGGCCTGTATAAGTTGTGGACCAAAATAATATCATTCAGTTCAAGTCATAGTCTCAGGGGCGGGGGGAGGGAGAACACCAATTACCTTAATCAACCAGGTTGTAAAAAGTTCCATCGTCCTGGTTAGTGAAAATCAGCCAGATCGTCATACGTTCTATCATCCTGGAGTAAGAACGTACTACCAACTTGGACCCAACTTGGTCAGGAGAAGAGGGTGAGTTATGAAGGTTTGAAGATAAGTATTTCTTAAGATAACATCAGACAAAATAATAGATAACTTTCATGTTTTCATATTTTATTACGAAAGAAATACTTCAAGGTATATGTTATAGACATAAAAATGTTTGGAAACATAGTGTGTGACACCCAGGACGATGGAACTTTTAGGTGTTAGCGCACATTTTCGAATGTATAGAGGCGGGATATGAGGTCTTGAATTAGTGGCAATATTAGAGATCATTTCCTAGAAATCCACTCATTTTTTGGTAACTTATGTACATAATTTATTAAGATATTTACGTGTACGCTAAATTTGGTCATTTTCATGGAATTATACCCAACTATAACCGTGCAGAATATTAAAAACACAACACTCACAATCACCGTTAACACTAAACAGCTGGTTTATCTGTAATTCTGTCAAACCTCCAGTACAAAGCGACTTTTTTGCTCCAGCTTTATTGGTCACTCGCTCCATAAAGACGGGAAAATTACATTTTCGCTCTTTTAGAGTTAGCAACATGCAACCAATATCCCTCAAGTGGCAATAGGAAATACTTTTCCATTCTGGAGTTGCAAGGCTACTAGAGCTAACATAAAATTGGTGATGAAATAGGCTTATTGGGAGAAAAACCCTTCAACTGACTTTCACGTTTTGGTATTGGTTCCTGCCGATCCGGTCACTTTTGAACTAATTTGGTATCTCTACTCACTAAGATGCAAGTAACCAAAGTCATCCTACATTTCAGCATATCTGTTCGTCCTTAATGAGATCACACGTAACATCATACTCAAAAACAACATTTCCACGTACAACTAAAAGCTGAAGAGCACTTGAATCTCGAGTACCTTTTATTTTCAATCCAAAACAGAATAAACCTCAGATAAAGACCAGAGACTATTACGCAAATAAGAAGAGACATAATTTCTCAGCATGAAGCTCACTTTATATACATCTACGAATATATTACTGATCATGTAACCACACATTATTTATTCAACTAGATTAATCAAATTCATTGAGAAAATTTTGATTGAAAATCTCGCAACTAAGTTATAGCTTACTGTGTAAATTCTTCGCAAAATAAAGATGTACCTACATTTTGATGTTCTCCTTTCAATTATGCCAAGAACAACTTCGATACCAACGGCAATGAGTTTTGCATTCCAGAAAAATATTTGACTATGAACGAGCAATACAATGTTTTTCTTTCCAACACATGTATAGCATTGATGGCGACATGAAGATGCAGAGCGTATGTATGAAAATAGCGACAGGAATAACCATAATAACCGATGCATCATCTGCCTCTGACCAGGTCCACGCAGTTACAATGTCATGCATTTCACAGGTTAAAGTAAAGCGACATCCGACTCTTTGCCAATACCTAACATGAACTCTCTGCATATCTGCGTCGACATACTGACACACATCACAACTTGTATCCAGACTCAATATAGCAATTGACCAACGATACATAACAGAGGTAATATTATTTTAAAATCTTGACGACTGTCGATTGTACTACAACTCAGTACCGCCTCATTAATTGTTTAATTCATGCCAGAAACGCCGAAACTTAAACGAGCAGCTATGTGTCCGCAAATGAGAAATGTATGAATGAAACAATACGCGGCTGATATTCTATGTAAATGCAAGTTCGTGCCATTTAAACGATTCTACAACTGAATACAATCAGTAAGAACTGTCTGGCCGCAGCTTCGGACATCTAGAAAAAAAGACATCTGCAAGATACAATATATGTAAGGGAAGAAGAAAAAGCACCAGGAACGCCAACTGGAAACTTCAAATTATGCCGAACACATTTGACCTGCGGAACACTCAATTAAGACTAACAGGTACGAGCAACTATATGAGAGAAAGCAAAGAGAATTTTGAATGTTTTCCAACGCTGTACATCGCACAACTGTGAATCGGGTAAATGCGATAATTAAAACTCGATTGAGTGACGTGCAAAGATTTGCATGCGTAGCAGAGCTTACGGCAGCATTTGCATACGGCAGCAAGTGCAGCTTTCTTATAAACTAGATAAAAGCGCGCATTCAAACCAAATATACTATGTCATCACTCGGTATTGACGAGTTCGTGACCACACTAAGGATAAAAGCTAAGTACAGGCGGGGACTATCTTGAAAATGTCCTACACATACACCTACGCAAGTCCTAACCAAATTCACATACTCAACAACGGCTAGACCAAAACTGTGTATCTAGTGGACATTACAAAGTGCAACAGAATATATTTCGCACGCACACACAAGACCTAATCAACACATCCAGCATTTTTTCAGGAACTTTTCCTCGAAGGATGAAAGAGGGAGGGTCTCAGTATGACCGATTAGAGGATACATAATCACTACTGTACATAGATACGTGAATACTGCGAAAATCAATATAAATAGGTACTATATGAAATCGTATAAAGCAAAAAGTGTATACCTCCAGCCTGTCAGCTGTTCTTGGCATCTTCTGTTGCGTAACCACAGTCTGTTGTACGGCCATACTTAGAGGATTATTAGGATCAGGACCGAGGATCGCGGCCGTTGGCATAATTGGAGCAGCGCTGAAGTACGGATTGAAAGTATTGCCAACTTGTGGAACTCCTGGTAGGTATGGAGTGGTCTACAAATAATAACACAACCGTCGTTAGTAACAGGTGTGCGGCGAAACCGCGAGTACAAAATCGATCTCAATGTCTAAGGTTTAACCTGTACGCAGGAACGTCGAATCGTTGGCATACAATCAAATTTACAAAATACTAAATTTGGTCGTTTCCATCACCTTGCGCAAGATGTATATGTACCTATATTCATTAGCATTTTACATTTATTACAAACGAGTTCTCGAGCGTGTACAGCACATTTCTGACATCGACGTACAGGTCAAACCCCAACACTCAATGATCCAATAATAAGATAAATTAATTTACGTATATCATAAATATGTTATATTTTTAATAACTTTTTTTTGTATTCCTTCAACAAAAATTACAAATGCCGAAGTCAGGCTGATCAAAATCGTTCCTTTCTTTTTCTTTTCTTTTCTTTTCTTTTCCTTATAGGAGCAATTAATTTATACTGAAATTAAAAGATCTTAGTGACGAATCGTTACATAGGTTCAGATCAGAAAAAGAACAATATATACTTGAAATCGGAAAATATAATTTTACATGCTGATGAAGGGGGCCGAAAATCGAATTAAAAAAAACGGAAGCGAGATTTTTACAAAAAAAAAGAAGGAAGGTAAATACCCATTTACGATCAACGATTTGAGGCTGGAATGACTGCATCAAGACTGGAAAATCTGAAGACGACCCCCGAAATGCGTACAGGTGACCCTCATCATTCTGCAAAATGGTATCACAAATAGTTAATGTTTCTCTGTGAAAAGGTATTTAGGTGGACACGTTTCTCGCTGGCAGTGACCGATTTAACGACATAATATGACATTTCGACTGACTGGGCCCCGGAGCCGAAATGGGTCCCGTCGATCTCCCTCGAAACACAAAATTCAATGTGATTATCAACGTATTTACAGGCATTAAATTTACTTACATTACTTTCGCATTGTAGGCACGATACAAGAGGCTCCTACATTCGTCAACAGAACTGTGCGCTGCGGCAGCCATCATACATAAAAATTACACTTTTTTTTCCCCCCTGAAATTTTGTGACGTTTCAAATAACTTTTCAAATCGTTCCATGGAACTTGGCCACGGAAACGGAACATCGAGTTACATTATCACTGCTGACTCCTATTGGCACCGGCGCACAAATCTATTCACAAATGAACAAAAGAACGTGGTGCCTCCGTAAATTTGCAAATTGGGTTCCGTCTATTAAATCCGCCACTGCTGGTGCGATAAAGTCAAGTGACTTCCTTTTCTTACTCGCTACAATTTCAATCAGGGGCGTACCGAAGGCAGGATTCCCACCCCCTCTTTTTACCTCAATAACAAAGAAAAGTACCTCCTCTTCTGCACGCAGTTCTTACTAATTTCAAATTGTTTCGCCAGGCATACCCTCCCCAGCATTATTCGATATTTTGGCGAAGTCATTTAGGTTCCAAAAACTGACTCCATGTATTCAGTTAGACACTATGATTGTAACGGAGTGACTTCTTCAAATGGTGATGAAAAGGGGGTTGAATTTGGTAACTGAAAAAACTGAAGAGCAGGCTCTTCATGGTGGATTTACAGTCAAGTCGGCGACATGTCGCAAACAAACTTTTAAATGTCGGCGACAACTACGGATTTACTACATTTCTTTCCAGCGTTGTCACAGACCTATCACAGACATTCTGTGTGTAGGGTGAGCCAATTCACTTTTTCTTCTTCTGTATTCCAGAGCGCTCTCGGCTGTTATGCCATCATCAGTGGAGTACCCTAAATGAGACTTGTCTCTTGTGAGTTGTAGTCGAGAGTAGTACCGTATGGTAAACCTGTTTAGTCTTGTGCTCCTATTGGTTGCATGTGATTATGCAGTCTGTCCAAGACTAAACCGGTTTACCATACAGTACTACTCTCGAATATAACTACAGGACCACAAGACACAAGTCTCATTTAGGGTACTCCACTGATGATGGCATAACAGCCGAAAGCGCTCTGGAATACAGAAGAAAAAGTGAATTAGCACCCCCTACACACAGAATATTACCAAGTTCACTCACACTCAAAAATGGACACTATCACAGACATGTCACGGACAACTTTTCCCCGAACCGACAAACGCCAGTTTGAGGAGGATGTCGCCGACACTGTGTAGCTGTGTTATGTTGTCAAAACAGCTTCCGAAAAAACATGTTGGCCTGGAGTCGCCGACTCGAATGTAAATCCACTATCAAGTTCTTACTTTCAACAACCGGAACATAATTTTACATAACAGCGACATTTTTCTCAGAAAACATCCCCCCTCTCGTTATCCACCCATCGGTACGTCCCGGACCAGAAAAAGATGGTCGATAATCATATAAATAAACGAAGATAATAATCTATTGCGTAGCTAGAAATATGTTGGGGGGGGGGGGGAGATAATAAAATGTCTGTATCAATTTCCAAAATTTAATGATGGTTATACAACGCAGTATTGCACTGCACTTCACTTTACTCCCCAAATACAAACTGGAAGAGGCTTTGGGGTGGGGGTTACATCCATTTACACGTACGGCGCTTGTCTGCTTGCGCCCAAATAACATGCACTTAAGGAAAATAATAATATTGATAGATGAAATCTTTCTTCCGTCATTAAGATTATCGAAATTCGCCAGAAAGATGTTGGGGTTCTGCTCCATACTAACCCCCCTCCTGTTTCCCATTCAGACGCGATACTAATGAGAAATATTTTCGATCAATTGGTCTCTTTTTTCTTACTGGTTTGTTAACAATAATCAAGGAAAAAGATGGTACGATTTGGGCAATACTAACCTACAGGTACAAATGGTAATTTCAAAAGCAAAAAAAAAAAAAATAAATAAATAAATTATAATTCCAAGATTGGTGGAATTTTTTAAGTCAACCTCGGCATTATTAATCCTACAACATCTTGCTAGGACATAGTCTGCTTTCAATTATTCACTGTTTGGTTCATTAGCTTCGACTAAACGATCATGTCGAGCGGAAAATTTAAAAATTATTATACGATGCGGCTCAAGGTAGTTAAGCATTCGCTTTTAGCACGATTCGTCACTAGATAAAATAATATTGAAAGTATTAATTATCGAGGTATTCGAACAACACCACGAATGAAATATCTCTTCCAGTATTCAAAATGCTGTCTATCAAATTTTCGTACCAATTACACGTGGCACGATGGCGGGTATGTCTGGAAAATACGATGACGATTGCATTTGGACTTCGTACTCGAGTGTAATATGTCATAGCCCAAATGAAAACGATCGTTTTCGAATGCGGATTCGAAGCGAACCAGTATCAAATGTC
The DNA here is from genome assembly GCA_031841125.1 of Acanthococcus lagerstroemiae. Taxonomy (NCBI): domain Eukaryota; kingdom Metazoa; phylum Arthropoda; class Insecta; order Hemiptera; family Eriococcidae; genus Acanthococcus; species Acanthococcus lagerstroemiae. The sequence continues at coordinate 29,300,489 of CM063114.1, forward strand.
TGAAAGAATTTCGAATACTCACAACACCGAGGTAGTGACCATTCCTCTGTTAATTGTGGATTGTGATGGGTTCGCAAGATATCAGGGGTTGTCCAGTATTTGTCAAAACATGGTAAGAACAACGATCAGAGCAAAACTTTTCCTTTTTGTTGTGAGACAAGAGATTCACGATCCGGCCTAAAGGACCAATACTGGATAATTTCTTCTATTATCTGGAGGTAATTTTCAAAAACTAAATTCGTTGATATGCACTGAGTTTGCGAATGGTACATACTCTGATCCGGCCTACAGAACCAACTTCCCCATCCCTTCGAATTACACCGAACTTGACCTAATCTTCATTCTGTTAGCAAACGGGTGAATATTTCATAAAATATTTAAGTCTCTATAACAGGGAGCCTCGAGGTTTTCTTCTCAGGCTGCACTGGAGCTCCAACCACAAGCCAACTATTTCAACCTGCAGTCTTAATTTGGCCCTGTTGACTCTCAACGCCACCCAAGCACCTCGTTTTCTTTCAGTCTGTCAGTGTCTCTGTCTCGAATTTTCCACCACTGATGGCATGAGATAGATGAGGTGGTTTTCATGGGTAAGAGACATAAAAGATGACTCTGGCTGCACGGCCATCTCACATTCGGAGTGATGGCTACTGATTCTAGGTTAGGGGGGAAAATACAGTTTATGACAGAAATAGCAGGAATGACAGAAATGATAACATGATGAAAACAGAAGGAAAAACTAAACAAAAATATCACAGAAATAATCAAAATGATACTTCTACTCGTAACCTTCAAATATTTTGACTAAAATGACAGACGAGATAGAAATGCCCCGGTACCTGATTTATAAGAGGATAGGCAACATAAAAATGGAAAGGGAAAAAAAAGGAGAGAAGAGAATGGGCAGAAAAGATGAGCATATCAAAAATGATAAATCAGGGTGGCCAGTTTCTTCCCAAAAGAAAAATTCCCTGACTTTTCGACAGTTTTCCAGTCCATTTTGCAACTTTTTCATAACAAACAAATTATTAAAAAAAAAAATGTTCAATAGAGTCTAACACAGAAAATTGTACCATACTTGTACACCATAAAATTTTCTTCCTCGGTGTGCTCACATCCACTAACTTTCCCTGGTTTTCCAGAAACTGGTCACCCTGTAAATACGTCAAAAATGGAAGGAAGAACAAAAGTAAAAAGTCTCATCAGCTAGTCTACTGGTCAAGCAGACAAGATAGCCTGTCACTCTGGGTCTCAGATGCTGCAGGGTCTTTGACAGTAAAAGGCGGTAATGGCGGAAGTTTGAGACACATCGAATGAGAATCAACAGACCCTTATTTTTCTTCTTTTGAATCCAAAGTTGGATTAATGAGAAACAGACGTGACTCTTCAGGTTGCCCAGGGTAGCTTTTTTCCAGCGACAATATTCCCTCGTTTCAAACGGAGAGTCAAGACCAGTGTCGCTAATGATACTGATACTAAATTTCGCAACTTCTCTGAGCTGTTAGCAGCCATTGTCCAGAGAAAGTTGCGAAATCATTTTTCAATCCGGCATTTTTCTTTTAGCAACATTCAATATAATTTGACATTTTTGCAGTAAACTGGAGCGGTATTCTCGAAAAGTTGTTACGGTAACCACTCAGAACAACTAGTCCCAAGGTGGTGTTATGAGTGGTTATGAGATGTTATTCAACATTGTGGTAAATGGGTAACAACCGGTAACAACTCATAACAACTTTTCGAGAATAGTGGTCCAGGACATATGTGTTAGCAACTTTTGGGAGATCAAAATATCCGGCGAAATTTTAGCAACTTTATTCCCGTTCTGCGCATTTCTCAGGATGTCCAACAAAATCTTGAAACCAAAAAGCAGGGCCTTCAGCAGGACTTTTTCAAAACAATAAAGTACCCCCTGCCCCCTCCCCCAAAATAATTTTTTTCAAAAATCTGTTACGAAAATAAGTTTTAAAACATAACATAACAGAAGTAATTACTCACGATTTTGTTCAATAACTGTTTATTGATTGGCGTTCAAATTCAACTTTTCATTTTCGCTTGAGTAATAGGGTTTCAAATTTGAAAAAAAGTAGGACCTTCAACTTAAAAGCAAGATTTTGCAGGACTTCAGTACCTTACAGCAAAAAAGCAGTACTTTTCAGAACTAGCAGGACTAGAAGGACCGTCAGACACCCTGTTTCTGTAAATCACGAGTTGACAATGCTGGAATGGATCACGAACTTCCAAACTTCAAAAGAAAGACTATTAGAAAAACTAGGAATTCTTTCGGGGGGGGGATGGAAAACTGGTTTATTCATTTAGAATATTTCTATTAAATTTTTGACCCCCCCCCCTTAGATCACCAATTTAAAAATTTCTAATTATAGACTAAAATCGGATAAAACTGAGTCGACTTAGAGAATCCAAAAAATCTCCAAATGGGAATTTTTCAGGCTACTGATGTCACATATCAAACCACATTTTTGATCAGGTCTCAATTCAAGGGCGCAGAAAATTTCATACTTGGGAAGAGAAAGAACAACACTGACATGACTTCGGTAACAAAACAGACATAGGCGCAAATAGGTGGGGGGCTGAGGCCCCCAACACTGAAAAATGACCAAAGAAAATGAAGCGGGGGGTTGCTTTATAATAAGTTGGCTTAAGCCCCCCCCCAGTTTTGAGCCCTATTTGCGCTTCTGAGAACAGAGTATCGCGACTGAAATTTTTCGAAATTCTGATTTCGACCATAGAATCGTATTCTTGAAGCGGTTCTCATTCGAACACCCAAAACTGAAATCTCATCTTCCACAATTGGACACCTACAGAAACTGGGACTTTTCCGCATCGCTGGAAATACTGAATCATTCATCTAACAGGGTGGCCACTATTTTCGGCGAATTTTTTCCCTGACTTTTCCAGAGACAAATTTTCTCCATAGAATAATAAAAATATGTATTATACTGATAAGAACCCCTCCTTACCTAAGATATGAGATTAATTTTTTTTAAAAACAGTACACTTATTTTTTTCTCTTCCTTTCAAATGTAGGGAGCGTCACGCGAAACACCATTTTGCATCAGGATTTTCAACTTCATCTAGCAGTTTGTGTTCTTTCTTAAAAAATTTCCTGACTTCTACTGAAATTTTCAAAATTCTTTGACTTCTCCCTGACTTTTCCATGATGGACTAAATTCCCTGACTCTTACCTGTTTTCCAGAAAGTGGCCACACTGTCTAACGCGGTCCGAATTCGTGTTCTCATAATTTGAATATAAAACTTGAGAAGGGGCAAAATTGACCTGACTAAGAAAACCAAACGTAGAATCAAAGTAGAGATGTTTTGGGCGACTGAATTTTTATACATCGTCAGATTTGATATCCACTCATGTAGGAGTCTCTAAAATCCGAAATTCAATTGAAATCCGGCTTTCCAGCTTGAACACGTTGGTTAGGTGACACTTCTGATGAGATGTTTGGAAGCAGCAACCTAAGAATCATACTTCGAATTTCCAGGTCATTCCCATAATGCGAATTTCAAGTTCAAATTCAGGAATCCAGAGTCCGAATGTGGACCAGATCCAAAACCAGAAACATTACGAATGTTTCTGAAATTGTCTTCTTTTTCTCCTAGAGCCGTGTCCACGTACCTGGATGTCAGCGCGACTGTACCGACGGACCATGCCATATGGCGGGGTAGTCGGGGTAGTTTGCCATTGCTTCCCTCAGGGTTCCTTATGTTCAGAGTATTTCCTTCTCTACACTGAAGACGAGCGCACGTGCAACACACACAATACATAACCAATCCTTCATATTCTGGCAGTAATGTATTCTGCAAGTACCGCTACCTATTCAGGCCCGGCAGCGCTAGCATCGTGCACAACGAAAACTGGACAATTGGAGAGCGGCGCGGGTGGTGGGCGGAAGCTTTATTTAAATCGATCGAAATCAACTTTTATGAGAGAAGGTAACTTATAGGAAATTTTACGCCCTACAAATTACGTTCTTTCAATTTTTCCGCTAAATGGCTTCGTTCTTGACTTATTTTGAGATAACTCAATTAATATTCAAATAGGAAAATCATCCTGATTCAGTTTTCAATTTTGTCGATTATAGCACTCCTAGCGGATGCTCGGCTCGAATACGGTCTTGTTCCTTCGAACTAGTGGAAGACTGCGGAGCACGATATCTACTCGTATATTTAATTTTTTATCTGCGTTCGCGGAGAGAGGGACAAAACCTGTTCACTATCTTTCCGGTACCGGGAATTGAACCCGCGTCGCAGGGATGCCAGGCGGGTACGATACCACTCAGCCACAGAGCGACCGGTGTTTTATATCGGTGACATAAAACCAAGTTTCAACGCGATACCATTCCATTTGAAATTTCAAGATCAATGGTACATTCTACCTCCCTCAAAGAGATCAGGAGGTCGTTCTGTGGCCAAGCGGTCACGTGCCCACTTCTTAAACCTTGCGTCTTGGGTACAAGTCCCACCAGCGCCGGGAAGCTCGTGATATTCGACTACCCTCACTGACATCCTAGCGAACCCAGCGACTGCAGTATTAATCAAGGTGGAAAGATAGCGCCTGTAACCCAGTCAGTTCGAACACGCATAAAACTAGCGCAGCGTGTTACCATCAGATCAAAAAGATATGGTACTGTGCGTGTGCAAGTCGTAGATAGCTGACTCGACGTTGCGTAAACATGTGTGGCTAGCAAGCGAACTGTGTCTGCACACTCAGCACCGAGAAGGAAAACTAACGCAACAAACCGTGGAGAAAGCAATGGCAAACTACCCCGACTAACCCTGCCCGGGAAGTCGCGTGTGAAATCGCGATCACCTATGTCCGGCAACTGATACGGCACCTGAAGAAGAAAGAGATCGTAGACAACCCACAGGAACTCAAATATTCTACAGGTTTGCGAGCCACATGACACTATTGCCCTATTTCAAGATTTATTCATTTTAGCTGATCTAAAATTTGATAGGGAATCGGTACGTAGCAGTACCGAAAACGAAAACCCTCAGAAACCGCCTCTCTGAAGTCCAACGAACTTCGAGACCCTTCCATCGTTGAATCTCCCAACGAACCTTCAAGATTCCGGAGACATTTAAATTGGAAACTGAAACGATGACTTGTTCGCTCGTGACACTGTAACAACCAAGAGAAGTTGGATGATTGATAACAGAAGGGGAGTGAGGGGAGTGGGTGGCGTGAGCATTCGGAAAGTCCTCCTCAACATATTTGTCACTGGTTCGACACACGAATAGGTATATTGGGGAAAAAAAGCGAGTAGACATACTCGCAGAAGAGAAAGTGAAATTTAATCAAAACATAGTTTCTTCTCATCGATAAATGCAATTTTTGTTGACATTCAGGAGGGGAAAAAAAGAAAAACTTCTAAGTTAGCTTGGAAGACGAATCTGAAATCCCAGACAGAACACTGTCGCTTCGTAGTTCATCATATATACAGAGGATTACGTTAATGAGAACAGTATAGAATACTACCTTCGAGGGGTTGTAAATAAAACAAATACACAACAAAGTATACAAAATTACAGATCTGTGTCCAGCGATAGAAAAAAAAAACTAATACTATCTATGAGTGTTAAGTTAACTAGCTACTACCCAGCAAAGAGAATACTGGAAGGCAAATATTTCATCTATGAAAATCGTTTGTTGGTTTTCATTTTAATAAAAGCGATCACAAAAGATTGAAGCCAACAGTAGCCATGCATTAAGCCGATTAATTTATGATGTACAAAAACCTTCGACCATCATCGTCAGAAATATTGTTACTGCACACATACCCATATAAATATATAATTACACAGGTATTCGGTTAATGATTACAGGTGCAGACAGGTTAGCAGCACAACCACAGAGAGCGGATTTGTAAGGTACGAAATGGAGGTAAACGTTACACAGTAACAATATTAAACGACTCAGTTATTAATTTAATAATATGATTATATGAACATTATCTTTAAATAATAAAAAATAAAAAAATCAAATTAGTGAGTAATAGTGTACACACCATGAGACCTAATTGCGGCTGGCCAAGTGCGATCGCCGTTGCAGCGGCAGCTGCCGCTGCGCTTGACGTCGGAAACTGCAGTTTACCAGCAACATCCTCCAACAAGACACACATAGGGTAAACAAAAAAATAAAAGTAACAAAACCATTTATGCCAAACTACTACAGTAAAAGACGAAAAAAGGTTTAAAAAAAAGAGAAAAAAAAGAAGAAAATGCGTACACACGCGCGTCCGACGTGACCACCACTTCTGAAAAGCGGACTCAGCGTTACCATAAGGCTCGCACAAAAGAGCAATATGCGCAAAAAATAACTATTTTACACGTAATTAGTTTTAGTTCGCATTTATATAGCAATATTAATTAATTCGGAGGCAGTCACCTCGGTTAGCACGCGTTTTCGTTTTTATACTTTTTTTCTTTCTTTTCTTTTTAACTATAAGAGTGTACGAAGATATACTAATGTAGCGTCAAAATTTAAAAACGATAAAATTTTTAATGGGATGACAGATGACAGTGTGGAACGTAAAAATACAAAAGAAAGAAAAAAAAACGATCCAGGCGTCATGAGAGTTCACGGCTGCCAAAAGAACATGTCATTCACAGTCGAATCTAATATTCAGAAAAAGGCCAAAGTCTGGATAAGAAATGTGAACCGAAAATGAACAGAGTAGACGTAAAACAAGGGTTCTAGGACACTAGGTTTGAGATTCCTGTTCACCAACCTTACACATCGAGCTCAATTATCTGAAGTTTTAGATTTCTATAACCTTCCACTTTTTGAGCTGTTACCTTGTCTTGGTTTTAATCTATTTTATGATAACTGGTCAGTGTATGTGTGATGAGAGAAAAACTTCAAGTATACTGATCATGTTAGTTTTGGAAATTCAGACCAAGCAGTAGACTTCAAATATACTAAATGGACAAGAGGCTTCTGCGATAACAGATTCCCCAAGCGATATGTACCATTTGAAGCCAGATGATGGGAAGTTATCCATATACAGACGAATCCTACCCAGGTTTGAGAATCTAGGATAAAATAGAGCATTCTACACATTCTGCATGTAAGATGAATAAAATGCATATAGAATATAGAATACAAAGAATGCTCTCTGATTGATCAGTTCACATGCATGTATTTTGCATACCACATGTCGTTGCTGACATACCAATACATAAGTACAAAAAGCCAAATGTAATAAGAGGAACAAAAGACGTATTGAAGCATTCATTATCAGTAATCTTAGGCAGTTTTGAAATTGTCTTAAAGGAGAGCTAGTCAAATTTTCCGATTTACAAGGTTTTTACCATTCAATTTTTCGATTTTTTGCAATAAGAAACACCAAAAAAGTGATTTTCTGTGAAAATTGTACTTACAAGGCATTAGTACGTCAGCGATAATGTAACATAATGAAGAGCTTTGTTTCAAAGTGACCTAGGTCAATTTTTGGCAGTTCTGAGATAGCAACACAATCTGGTATAGGGAATATGTGATCTGGAATCATGAAACGTGCCTCTCGTGCAAAAACAGGTTTTCGAGATGAAGGAGTGTACAGATGGGGTGGTGGTAGAGGTGCGCACAGATGTACATAGCGTGTATTATGCATTGCTATGATAACTGCGTTTTGAATTCTTATACTCTGTCATTCCTGTAGGCCCGTTTCAAACAACGCCTGTAAACGGATGTTTTTAAACACTTGACCCAATATTTAAATGCAATTTGTGGAAAAACTAATTCTTTCTGTACAAATTGTCAAGAAAGCGAAAAATGATTTTTTTTTCACACCCGAGGCACATTTCATGATTCCAAGTCACATATGATGAAGTACGATCCAATCATAATTTTCAATTAATAAATATTATAAAATAATTTTATTTACAATTTTATTTATTTTAATTTGTTATATAAATTTTATAGAAAATTTATATAATAAAACTTCTTTAAATTCAATTGAATGCGGATTTAATAACTTAAATAATAAAAATATTTCTTTTCCTATAAATTTTATTACAACTTTAATTTTATATATATTTTTTTTTATATAGAATTTATTTTCACATTCCAAAAGTCTCTAGTAGATGACAAATAGAAGTAGGTAGGTATGTATGGTCGTGTCCATATAATTTTTTTGATTTCGAAATTAATGAATCAAATAATAAGTATAATGTAAAGCAAAGGACAAAGGACAAATGAGAAATGACTTTAATATATTAATATTAAATCAATAAGTTTCAGGATTCAGGAAATAAGCGGATATTTCTGTTTAAATAAACAATTTTTTCAAGATGTCAAATTGCAATTTGATAATATCGATATCAAAATTTTCACGGATATCAATATTATCGATATCATTTGATATTTTTTCGATCACTACCACGTAGTACTCTGAAATTGAGCATATTTCGAAATTCTCAGCTCCCACACACAAAATCAACGGTCAATGGCTTTCACTCTCTCCAGCCACTGAATTAAGATCCCAAGCGAACGTGATGGAAAAGTTCGACTCAAAAAAACTGGAACTAAAACGTTTTTTCAAACCCAGAACAAAGGGACCAAGTCGGAATAATTTCAAAATCATCAAATCAGTGGAACAGTACTGAGCCGGAACTATTACAAAACTTCCAAGTCATAATGAAACCGAAACTTGAATGTGGTCAGATCGCTGAAACTTTCAAACTGGAACAGAACCAGCATCTAGAGAAATTCTAACTCCAGAACAAAACTGAACAGGAATGCCGGGGTTATCACTCCTAAATTGTCGTGAAGCAATGGAACCTATTTTCAGCAAACGGTACTGTTTGATCTTCATATCCTCAATTGGCCAGATCCAGATTTCAACTTTTTTTTTTTAAATAGATGTATCCAGGAACGTACCAAAGAGTTTTTTCAATAGGGGGGAGGGGAAGCAAAAATTGAGAACGTCCCAACTGACTCAACACCAAATTCCCAAGTATCAATCAATTTTTTTCTTATATTGGTGGCTTAAAAAAAACTTTTCGACTGGTTGGATTTTTTCAGCTTTTGATTCATCTACTAAAATTGTCTAACTCGTTCCTGACCGAAATTGTAAATTTTCCCAACCGCTGAGTAAAAAATTCCTACGGGGGGGGGAGATAAGTTACCCTCCCCCTTATCGGTATGTCCTTGGAAATAACCAAAAGCAACTTAGAAATTTTCAAATCACAGAGGCGTAACGTGCTCAACATGATGGGAGGGGGGAAATCCACTAGAGGAAAATTTAGCTTGAATTATTACCGAGGTAGATACAAAAAGAAATTCTTTTATTATAATTTAATGTAAAAATATTGTGGGGGGCATGTGCCCCCATGCTACGCCACTGTACAAATCAGAATGACAATGAGCTGAATCAACATTATTTTGGCGCTGTTTCAAATCTTCACCCTAAAACATAATACGCACCAGCCAGCGAATCCAGAAAATGAAAACAAAATAAAACCAAGACAAGATGGTAGCACGCAAAGTAGCAAATCATTAAGCCACGTATAGTTCGATATCATGTAACCTTAAATTTCTGATCATCGGACTTAATTCAAGGTCAAATGAGCCTTCAATGTGCTAAGATCACTGAACCCGAATTTCAAATTCAGCATGTTGGAATGACCCTACGATACGAGGTGTCCCAGTTTCGGTGGGTGAAATCGAGAAAAAGTCATAATAGATGAAGAAAGTGTCTGAGGATTATCAAAATCAAATGACAGTGTTCTAAAGAACATCATCGGTCTGTCATTTAGCATGCTCCGTCATTCGAGTTTTATGAGACTTGCACACTTTTTCCATAGATTTCAAATGGTCTACACTTACAGCTTTCAATTAAAAATTAAATAAAATAGAATTCATATCAGGGTAGTAGATGATAGATGCGCTACGAATGCAGCAAAAATGTACCTGATTATTGACTGTTGACTTACAATATTGAAGAATCAACATGAATTTGGAATTGCACCATAAAATTTTAACCAATAGACTACAGACTTTGAAACTCTTTCAGTAACAATAACTTTTTTTCAACATTTTCTCGACTAAAGCAATGAACAGTACTTTGAAAATGCAAGAGAAACTCAACACTTATTGATGTTCATCTGTAGCCGTAAAGGGGCTATAAATCTAAAATTTCGGCTAATATTCGGGCCGTCCAGCGCTAGTATCGACTACTCTTATCAGCGACCAAAACGTGAAGTTTTTGACACATGCAGCAAAATTTTGGAATCAAATAGTCTTAATCGGAAGAAAATTCTTTGTTCGAAAAATTATTTTCTCTTTAAATACTTTAAAAATGTCTTACTTTTCGAGATATTTCAATTTTAATGAGTATGTACATTAATGGGGGAGATGCATAGATTCATGTTTTCGTCCTTATCACTAGTGCTTGATTATAACGCTCTCTGACGGATGGACGGCCCGAATAACTCAAATTTTGAAACTTTCGTACCGACTCCACATTGAGAAGAGGCAATAAATAGTACGTATATTTGCTGCATTCTCACAGCACGACAGGCCATCACCGTTAGAAATGTTCGAAATAAAAATGTGTCATCGAAGTAACACTAAACCGGATTTTGAATTCGGAGCTTCTCAATACCTTCTATTCTGAAAGCATAGTATAATGGCGTTTTTGGCTCCTCTCGATGAACTTTTGTGTCTTTATTCGCAACCCCCCCCCCCAGAACTGGAACACCTAGTAACTACCGGCAGGCCTCATTCCCGACGAGAGTTAAAAATCATGAAAGTCTATAACTTTATCAGTGACCGCAAAACACGAGTCTATGTATTGCCCACGAAGAAACCAGAGACGGTTCCACACTTTTCCCCCCGTTTTTTTTCTTCAAGATTTTACTTCAACAGTGTAATTTGTACAGCTTCAGTACAGACAGTATACAGGGATTATTTCAATACAATCATTTCCTCAGAATGCGTTAGACATCCAGCAACGGTGTCAACATGGATGCCCACCCTATTTCCATGCAGACAATCACGTTGACATGTTTGGTTGTCATCTCTCATACTCTGTAATTTCACAGGAAATAATTAGACTGAAATAATCTTTCCGTAGTGTCTACTGTCTATACAATATCTGTAAAACTTACGTTACTAAAGTAGAATCTCACGACGTGAGAAAATATGTAGACATGTACCGTGGACTTAGTCTCATTTTCAAACATGGACAGTACGTGGACATGCTTCGCGACGGTGTTGCAGAAAGCGAATACAGCTTCTCGATCTAGCTCTCAGAGGACAGAACATTAGGAGTCCAAATAATATCTAAGATTAGCTTCTAAACATGAAGCCACTACCACGATTGAAAACTATAGAGAAAATGACGAAGGCTGTTCAAATAGCATTCATTCAAATAGAAATAACGTTCACGTTTAAGGTCAGTAGGTGAAATGGGGCATCAACTGTGTACAGAAGAAAATAAAATTGCAGACACGGAAATAATCAACATTCGCAGGAAACACTACAATAGAATAAATTTCAAGTACAAGCTTAAAGCTTTTTTTGTTTTCTTTGTTCGGGGAACGGATTGCGAATACCGTTAAAGTAATTAGTCTTAGTCGGGCAGCAAGTCTGAGTAACGAATTGTATGTAAATTTTTGTTTAGCGCGCAATATCAGTGATTTCGGTTACCACCGCCTGAGAACAGTTTTTCAGCTGACAACCCAAGTCCGAGATAGAGCGCCCTAAAGTGTAAAAATGTTATTGCATATATGTAATTAATTGCTTAGACCTGCAGCCCCCTTTAGTTTTTCACTTATGACGAAAGAAGGAGACGAAACAAAGAAGTGAGTAAAACAAAAGTAACAGAATAAAAAAGAAAAGTCTCAAATATGTATCGTATAGTATAGTATAGTATAAAAAAACCGAACAACTGTGCACTGCTAGTGGCACCTGTGACATGAAGCGTTTCATCAACTAATACACAAATTTAACAAAAAAAAATCAAGATAGTATAGTCGTAGTATATACCAAAAAAGAAAACTACTCTCGTGTTATATGAGAATAAAGCTTCAATAAAAAACGTTGTTATTATCAATTCCGGGTGAAGACATGCACTGACTTTTCATTATGAACCGTGAAATTTCCATTAATGTTAATTTAGATAAAGAATACTTTATTTACAATTTTGTGCGCAGAACCCCGCGAAACCATCGAGTCTACATTACTTTTTATTACATCAAAATGCGAACATGATACGTGTTTTTCAGATTCGAATACATCCGAAGAAATTTCACTTTTTAGAAAGAGATAGAGGTGGAGGGAAAACACCAGAAGAAAACTGGTAGAGAACGTTATAGAACTTACATTACACGAAATTAGGGAGCAAACTTTATATACGAAGCCCCGATATATGTAAGAATGAAAAGGGGAAAAAAAGAGAAAAAATAAAAGCGATCGCCAACACTCACCACTGCGGGCACCTGACTAGGAACCATTGGTTGACCGGGAGCCAAACCCATCTGCTGCAGCAGGGCATTCTTCAGCGCCAAATGATTGCGACCATTTATGAGCAACTGATCTTTCAAGTGTTGCGGCGGATGGAAATACTTACAAGGCGGTTTGTCTCGATTGCAGCGGCCCTGTGAAATAAAATGCAAAAAGAATTAGTATTTTCCAAGTATCAATCGAGGACACTGCTATGCTAATATCCAGATTCAAGATCCTTATTGGAAAAAAATCACAAATATTGACGAACACGACACATTCGAGTTCCAAAGATGTTTCTTGAAGACGATGGAATCGAATGAAAAGCGTTTCCACTTCAAGGCTTCGCACTTGTGCAGCCAATGAAGGACAAACTCATCACCGAGTACAGGGAATTGCATACATGAAATCGTGGTTTCAACAAACCGCAAAAAGGGAATTCGGCTTCGTATTCTTTCTTTCCGTCTTTTTTGCTCGTAAATGCAATTTTAAACACCGGTGCTACACATCAGTGGCCTTCGAGACGTACCATAATTCGTCGAGAAAATTTCACGCTTGAATGAATGAATTGAAGGAAGCCAAAGATGGTTCTGAATAACAGTGTTTCCTTACAATAGGTAGTGGTAGTAAAAAAAAAAAAAACACTAGGTCAACTATTACGCATAAGTATAGACTATTGTGGTTGTCTGAAAAACTGATAAGAAAAATAGTGAACGATTAAAAGCAATCGTACTACAAACCACGAGCTTTAAAGAAGCTGCGAGAGCTGAAGGTTATAGAAATCTGAGCAGAAATAGAGAAAACGTCAGTATGAAGCTGTAAAGAGTCATTAAAGTCATTCGTTTACTCTGCTTACTTTGCAGCACTGGGTCTCACAGTGACAAGGCATTGATACACCAACTCAACAAGCTCACAGTCGCGAATACAGATGAAGAGCTGAATTCCAAATTGGTCAAAATTACTTTACAAAAAAAAAAAAAAAATTGTCAACCAAAAAAGAAACATTCCTGTCTCCGCCTACTACCTACCTTGAATCAAAACTGACATTTTTATACCAACTGTACATATTAGAGCCCTGAATACCCAAGTACATATAATGAGCCACCATTTTGGCTCACACAGCGCCTGTCTATACCGAACTGACTATGCAGTACGCTCCGGATTCGGCATCCACGGGCATGGTGGGCACTAAAATGACCAGAGATGTCAGAGTTCCCCAAAAATATGAACGCCTTCGCATCCGTTCTCGTTCACGTGAGAAGAAGAACGCGTTCCCATTTGCAAACGGGAGTTGACATCTCTGACTGTAGTATTCCTCTCTTCGTTCTCGTCCACAAAATGAAACAAACGCGTTCCTGCCCATTCTCGTTCATGTGAGGAGAAGAAGAACGCGTTCACTTCGTTCTCCTTTGTGAAGGTGCTCCCTTTGTGAATGCGTTCCTGTTCGCAAACAGGAGTTGACATCTCTGACTGTAGTCATTCCTCTCTCCGTTCTCTGCGTTCTCATCCACAAAATGAAACAAACGTGTTCCTGCCCGTTCTCGTTCATGTGAGAGGAACGCGTTCACATTGTTCTCGTTTGTGGAGATGCTCCATTTGTGAACCCGTTCCCGTTTGCGAACGAGAGTTGACATCTCTGAAAATGACGACTCATTAACTGTATGATCAGAGTTTTAAAACTAAGACTCCCTTCTACATTCATATGTAGTAGGCAACTCTTTGATAAATTTCTTTTATCCCTTTGATAAAAATCATGAATCAAAACATAAGCAATCCGAATCGCAATAGAAGTTCTCTATTTTTAAATTTTGAAAACGTAGGTATAGCCAGAAGCACCAGACTGGAAACACGAGGGAGAGTCAGGGTTCAACAAGTAACCTCACTACTTGAGGAAGGTCGGTAAGAAGGCACGCATCTCAACTCACAACAGTCTTGAATAACCAATACTTTTGTGTTTTATATGAAAATTAATAAACAGTTGAAGGGTAAAGAATCATAACTCACATTTGCCATTTTACTTCAAGGGTGCAAATAGGCAAAATACTGTACACGAGTACAGGAATATCTTTGCTGCGCCTGTGAACGCGGAGTATGTTACACATATTCACAGGCGCAGCAAAGATATCCCTGCACCTGTGTATAGTATTTTACCTATTTGCGCCCTTGAAGTAAAATGGCAAACGTGAGTTTTGATTCTTTACCATTCAATTATTGACTTGATATCGATCTGTCATGTTACCAGTAGAAAACTAGGTCCTCCTAAGCTCATTCATTCCCAGTGTGCTCAACATGCCCAATGAAATAAATAATTATTGACCTGATCAACCGAGGTGGAAAAAACGTCCCCTGTAACCCCACCAGTACCAACGAACAAGGCATTTCAATTGCAGAGCATGTTACCACTAGATCAGAAAGACTGATACTGTGCGTGTGCACGTTGTGGATGGCTTACTGAACATTGTAAAATATGGGACTAGTAAACGAACTGCGTCAGCACAGAGAAGGAAAACTCTAACGCAACAAATTGTGGGGAAAGCAATGGCAAACTACCCCGACTAGCCCTGTCCAGGAAAGTCTCTGGTCAGAAACCGCGATCGCCAACGTCCGACATCGGATGCGGAACCTGAATATGAAGAAGAATAACTTACTAATTACCTCAAAAATTATGTCTCGGAGCTATTAGGTCGCTGTTGTTCGAATATTTCATCAGTTTTTTCTTGATTTCTCAAGTCAAGTTCATTTTTCTAACTGCCAATTGTCTTTCCTTCTTGTGTCCACATAACATGAGCTACGGAATAATGCTTGGTAGGGAATCGGAATCTAAAATTTGATAGTGTTTGAAATGTTTCGCTCCCAGTGCTCAGTTAGTTCCTTTTGGTGTAAGAACACAACAGCCAAAATATTTTTGAAATTAAAAAAGCTGCCACGAATAGTACAGTTCAGAGTAGAATCCCCCCGCTCTCAAAAAATATGCAGTTCTGCTTTACACAATGTTAGATAGGGGAAAAAAAAAAAAATCAAAATGCTAGAGTTCAGATCAAAAGTAATGAAGGAAAAACGCTGGTCGTCATTACAGCAGCCGTTCCGGTTAATGGCGTCGCGCTATATCGATCGAACCGGCGTGAATCCATGCGGGGCGCAACATGACCCAAAACCCCCGCTAGGCTTGAGAAAATATATTGCCCCGTCATAATAGGTGACTTTTCTTTTCCCTTCTCTCTCACGGCAACGTACACGTATTTATCAACATACATTTACACTGTTCCCAGTTCACCTCGTTTTCATCTACATTTTATGTTCGCATACATATACGACAAATTACGAATACAGTTGGTCCATGTAAACTAATATACATGAACGTAGGTACAACTGACGACACGACAAAAATGGCGCGACCAAGCGACAAACTGGCAGACAACCCTGCGACGACCGATCAACCGACTAGCATAATTTTTCTGGAACTGGGTGCGCGACGAAAGTGGAAATTGTGTTTTTGAATCGAAACCTTGAACTGAGCGTACCCACCCGTCCTTGAGAGAGAACGTAAGGCGGAGCGAAAATCAATTTCCGATTTGGTTTCATTTGCCCCACGTCTTCAGTCAGCGCTTCTGCACGAATCGAAGGCACACTCACGTTCCCGTTGATTTTCTCGATCCATCTGTCAGCATACTCAAATATGTACATATCATTGGAAAGAGAATTTCTTCATCTTTCACGTGGTTTAAATTGTTTCATGATTTGATCTAATATATTTTTTTGAAATGAAGATAAATAATGTAGAATTTTTATGTTAATTTATATTACATAGTGGTCCAGAAGTAGCTTGTGCCAAACTATGCCAAAATGGTTCTAGCGGCATTAGTTTCGTCAAATCATGTGCTTCAAATGTCAATTAGTAGATTTTCCAACAAAGTCCAACTTTTGGGGGAAAATACAGGTTAAAAGGCCATAAATGATAGTACTTAACTAGTTTTTGATAAATTTGGTAAATTCGAGTTTTTCCTCACCTTTCACTCAATCATTTGTAAAGTTGATACCAATTTGTGTCAACAGTGTACTGTAATGTGCGATCACTGACCAGATTTTATTAAAAAAAAGAAATCAGCGTCTCAAAAAAGATACATTTAGATATCCAATTCGATTTTTTCAAACATTTCGAATTTTCAACCCCCTCTAATAGGGTTCAGGTTATCAGATTGGGTACCTACATATAAGCTCAGAAATGAATTCAGCGTCTCAAAAAACAAAAATATTTAGACACTCTACTTCGATTCTTTCAAAAATTTTGAATATTCTTCCCCTAATACTCGGGGTAGGTTACCGGATGGGGTAAATATAAGCTCAAAAACGAATTAAGCGCCTCAAAAAACATATATTAGGACACTTAACTCAATTTTTTCAAAAATTTTGGATTTTCATCCCCGCTCAGGTTACCAAGAAGGGTAAAAATTAGCTTAAAAACGAATTCAGCGTCTCAATAAACATATTTTCTGATACGCAACTCGATTTCTTCAAAATGTTTGGATTTTCATCCCCTAATAAAGGGGGTAGGTTACCAGATAGGGTAAAAATAGGCTCAAAAATGGACTCAGCGAGCCAAAATACCCCTAAATTGATACATCGTTGTTAACAGTTTCATGAATCCGATTTTTGCAGCTTCAAATTTTGAAATTTCCCACTGTGCGGTAGGGGCATACTTTGCAACAACGAAAATGACAAATTTTTCTCGAAGCTTGAACCTATCGATACTAATTTAAAAAATTTCGCTACTTCACTACTTCTGCTTATGAAGTGTTTTTCTTGTTTTTCTCAAAATGAAAATTTTGCAGTTAGGTCACTTTGAAAGTGGGCTCCTCAATTGAAAACATACGTTTCCACATCCACATCCACATTTTTAGTACGTCTGTTCTTCGTTGGTCGGCTGCTCGTGATGTCCAAGTCTCAGTTCCATATAACGCGATGGGATCATGTATTAGAGCTCTAGCCAGCTTGACTTTGCTTCTTTTCGCACTTACTATATGCAGTGTAGAAAATATAGGTCATATATGAGGGCTGAAACGGAAAAAACGGCTACATAAAATTTTATTGCTGGAAACTGTTGGGGGTGGCACCCTGAATACAGGGAGAATACCTAATTCCTCCGGTCATGTGAGTCCTCAGATGTGGGGGGGGGGGAGACCCCCTACATTTAGGTTTTTGTCTTTTTTTCTCAGAAAGGACACATATAATCTGAAAATATTATCTAACAAGAAATATTCGTCACAAAATTATCTACAAAAGTGTTCTTACACGTATTCTTGTAATTTTGCGCGTCGCGGAGATACGATAGTCTCAAAATAACAGCATCGATAAAAAACGCAAGTATTGGCGTTTGGACACTCCTATAGGTGCGTTAGTGTTGTGGACGAAAAGATGATCAGGGAATTTTTACTATAAAAACATGTACAAGTAAAATTAGCTTTAACATTTTCAATATCGTTTTTTAAGGAAAACTGAAGATAACTGAAGTGTCCGCCCTTATTATTTCCTTACAAATGAGCCTAACTTTAGTTTTTTTTTTTTTTTTTTTTCGCAGAACATTTTTGTCACTGATCATCTTTTTGTCCAAATATACCTATCAGCGCGTCGCATTTCATTAGGCCGCTAGAGAGCGACTCTTTAGCATCCAAACTAAAGCTTTTACTTCTAAGGCGGTTGCTTACCTACTCGCCTGACGTTCTAATCAACTTTGTAGGCAGTTTAACGCTGGCTCTTCTGGAGAAAACACGTCATGAGGAGGAGGAGAAGAAGAAGAAGAAGAAGAAGAATGTGGTTTTGAAAAGTTCACTACCATGTACTGGAATGCAATTGACAAAAGACATTCGTTGGCCGCTCGCATCGTACTACGCAAAAAGTAGCGAAGCAAGACGATTTCCACGAAAATGTTCGTCGGAGAGGAGAGGGTCGCCGCATTGGAAACAATTCGTATGTACTTTCGTCGAGCTTAACCGGCCAATCCCATATCACGGAGTTCGCGAATAGTTCCGCAAAAATCCCAGTTTCCTGTAAGCCCGCACCGTGCAGTATTTCTGAACTTTTTTCGACCTTCCGCGACATCCTAGCCCGTATACATACAACCCGCTCCCATACGTTATACCACAGAACGGCGTAACAGAAAATCATCAACCGCTATACACGAACCAGGGCAGACAAAAGACCTAGAGGAAGCAAAAGCAGCAGCGAACAAAGCCGCTCGAACATATTTGTCATTCTACAAATAATTATCATCGTATGTGTACAGTAAAGAATACACGTATGTGTGCAGAGAAAAGCTTGCGCGCAGCTTACATATTGTAAAAAAAAAAAACAAACACTCATCGCATCGCTTTTTCTGCGATGATGACGGCGGCGGCAGCAACGGTACGGGGTATTTTATTATTTTGTCGAAAAATTTTTTCATATCTCAACGGGGAAAGAAAGAAGACTTTTTGCACGCTCACTTCACTCATATACACAAGCCGACATCACGTGAGAGGTAAACGTGTATGCAAGTGTGCGTGCGGGAGAGTGCAGGGTGACGAAACATGAACGCATGTGATAATTTGCCCCCCCCCCTCCGCTTTTGACCGAAGAATACCACTACAGAGATGCTGACAGGTGGGACAGGAGCCCTAGGGCTCAAAAAACGCATGAGTGATGAACGAGAAAGACAGATACACACAACCACAACCTATATACGCATTTACCCAAGCGCGGAAGAGCACACAGAGAAATGTCGCACACTCTTGACTCGAGGCGTCCTCTCGCAATCCAGCTTTGAAAAATAATTGAAACTGCGTGCGCCGTAAACACGAATACCGCATTATTCTCGCACACACATAATGTACGAATCTAGGTAAGTTTTTCTCCGGTACAAATTCATTAATCATGAAATACGTGGCAGAATTCGCGCACAAACGCTTCACATATTGTGCATAGTTTTTTGAGGCCTCCCCTTCCCATCATTAATTCTTTCTTCTACTCGCATACAGTCATATTTACACCTCCAAAGGACCCATGGCCACCACACTATCCATGTCTAACCCGCTCACATATACCGAAGGGCCCATGCTAGATGATCATTTTACATTAAATTTCATGCAGCTTGCAGCCTGATGCTGTCCACCGTGACCCATACCCGTTCGCTAAAGACCGCTGTGAAATAATTCATAGGCACAGAGTGGCGATCATAACTAATAGGTACTCAAATAATGCAAGGAGAAAAGCATGGAAGCGAAGTAGGATACTACAGTTAATGGAAGAAAGAAAAAAGTACAAACAAACCAATAATAGAGAAAGTAAGGACAAATATAAGGCTTTAAGAAACCAAATAAAAAGAGAATGTAAGAAAGCAAAAGAAAGCTGGATTAAACAGAATTGTGATGAAATTGAGATGTAAATGACAACAGGAAAAACCAATCAGGTATATACGAATGGTGATGAAAAAGTAACCTCTGCTACCTCTGAAAAAAACCAAAAAAAGACAAGGGAAAAACTCCCAAAAAAATAGGACATGTTCGCGAGGCTTCTGAGACAACACTGTAAAAATTTCAGGCATGTATGACGAACGAGGAAGGCAGGCAGTACAAAAACGATGGAGCTACCGTGGAAACGTGTGTCAAGAATTGAAGAAGGCGTAGTAATTTATGTTTTTTCACCACGCTTGGCGGCTCGGCGCATGACTGCGGCAATTGAATTTTTGTCCGCTTAGAAACGCAAAGGGGAACCCATGCTCGACTGTATTGTGACGATGGACGAAACATGGATCCACCAGTACACTCCTCCGAGCAGTCTCGCCAAGCGCGGTGAAAAAACGTATTACTGCGCGCACTTTAATTCTTGACACACTTTCAACGGTAGCTCCATTGTTTTTATACTGCTCTGCCTGCCTCGTTGTTCATCATACGCTCCTGAAATTTTTACAGTGTTGTCTCAGAAACCTCACGAACATGTCCTATTGTTCAGGACTTTTCGTTGTTGTTTTCTTTTTTGGTTTTTTTTTGGTTTTCATAGGTGGTGGTGTATATTACTAACCAAAAGTCAAAAGTGAGTGTTTATACATGCGAGTGAGCCATTCCCGAGTCATCTAATTTCACTTTTGGCTCTTTTTGTAAGATATTTTTTACAATACATGATCAGAAAAAGAAAACATCAACAGCTTTCTCAAAAAAGCAATGCCCAAAAATTTAGCATGTGCATTTTCCCAATGGAAAGGAAACCTACAGTTCAGACAGCGAATATCAAAAAGCAATAATTACAATGATAACATTGTAATAATAATATCCTTGGTATTAGTTGGCCATTCTCGGCATCCGCTAGCATTCTTAGTATTGCTCCATCGTGTTGGTTGGCAAATGTGCCTGCATGTAAAAATGTGACTCAAATATTATGCTTGCATCTGATTCATCAATGAAAAGTGCAGGTTTCCACTTGCAAAATACGGAAGTAAATATTGTTTTTCTGATCATGTATTGTAAAAAACAGATATTTCGGAGCAAGAATAAAGAGAACAATAATACATTTTGCGGTTAGTGCGCAAAGTAACCCATTACCACAAGCCGCAGGCGAGTGCCGTGATTGCACAATTGGTAAATGGTTGCGCGCGCGCTATCTCACATACGAGTACGTGAGGCAGGCACAATATCTCTCAGCCACAGAGCCACTTCCTGCCTTTGACACAGAAGACAACTGTCATTCTCAAATACTTCCATCACGAACTTAACCTACCACGCTGATAAAAGAGCTGCACCGAAGGACCAAAGACAAAATAATGTACCAAGGCAATGACACGAAGTAATACAAAGATGAAAAGATACTCGATGAAATATAAGGACATCAAGAAATGTTTAGGAGACAAGTAAGTGTAGCTTTTGCAGAGGTTATTTCTTGGGACATAATCAACAAGCTTGTAACATGTTCCTATAGTAGATACCGAAAAACTGAACCAACTTTTTATCAAACTTAATAAGTCGTGATATCTTTTTGAATGGCGTGGAAAATGAAACAAAATCGTGGGGGAGAAGATGAGCGAAGGGGAAAAATCAATTTACCATTACGGCCGCTAAAATACTGACACAATATGCGCTTGTCGCTGGCGATCGTAAATCTGTTGTAATAACATAATAGAAGAAAATAAAAAATAGGGAAAAAAACTGAAGAAAAAAAAAAGAAAAAGAAAAGCCCATAAGAAAATCGTCTAAATGCCGAGTTCTGGCAGCACGATTTCGACTGTACGCGGGATTTACAAATCGTATTCTCGTTCTACATGCCTTCATTCAATAGGGTTGTGGGGGTGGGGGTGGGGTTAAATTTCCGAGACACCGAAATAGTTTTCCGATTGCTAAGCAGAAAGATGCCGGGTCGCTGGATGAATTGCCTAGAAATAGAGGAAACATCAGAATGTATTCTGCTGGAAGTTTTAACGATTTTTCGTATTCGGTATTGCAAAGACTTTATTTTTTATACTCAGAACGGGTTCGGGAGAAGGCAAAACAGATTTGTCTTTTTCCCCGCTCTCTTTTTCCTCCTTTTTCTTCTCCGCACTGCATGTTAAATAAACGGCGATGTTGCTACGAACTAACAAGGATAAAAAGCGAGCAAAAAACCCATTATTTAAATAACAGATGGTTTTTCCAGTTTTCTTTATCCAGAGCTTAACCTCTCCTACTAGCGCATCGCAATCAGTTCTCCATTTTTCACGTTCTGCAGTAGCCAATCAATTTGGTTCCATTCTCAAAATAATATTCAATCTTGGAAAATTCATAAAAGATATTTACCTCAATAAAATTTCACTTTAAAATTTTGATACCTAATTTATTCGACGACTGCTTCACAGCATGTTCCTAAAGGCAGTGACGGACATCGAAAGTACAGCAAAAACTGTGAACGCAATTGGTTGCCTATTTTCAGTCCTGAAGGGGGGTTAGAAGTCTGAATTCACAGAACTAAAATTTCAACCCAAATTTTATGACTCGGATTTCCAAACTTTTCTGGCCCCTTTAATACTGCGGATAAGTAATAACTAGTTATGTAAATTCTTGCGGTATTTTCACCGTATTATCCATTGTCATCCTCGGGGCATTTTCTCAACGAAAACTTGCTATCAAATTCTTGCAAAAAATTCGATATTTTTACAATTTTAGAGCGCTTTGCAACCTTTTCTATTGAGTATATATGCCCTACGTGTTCCTCAGGTATTGTTTCTCCTAACAACCTTTCAACTAGCCTATTAAGCCGGGATACCCCGTCCCCGTGTAACAGAATGTATATTGTCACTAACAGCTTCTCTCCAAAGTTCAAAGAAAAAAGAATTTCTACGATAACGATCTCAGAAGTGGATTTAGTGATCCCAACATCCTTATTATCATTACATACCGTCTACTGGGGTACTATCGGACACCGGTGGTAATATATCGGCCACTGTTCACTAATAACGATACTAGCGCTCCTACAACAAGTCATGAGTGGCCGATATAACCACCAATGTCCAATATCACCCCAGTTGACGGTATGACATCTAATTTGATCACAGTTATGAACAGCCCCCTTGCTGAATTGAGAGATTAGAGACAGAACAACCTGAGAAACGAGTTTGGACGGGTATAGTGATCCCAGACAACCTATTTTCACTACATTACGCGCTAACGTTCTCTTCCGGACCGACGATACACGCGCAACAAACACTACAGTATGCCTATACACGCAATATTCCCGGACACTGTGCATTATTGGAAACTAAAAAATATCACTAGACTACGTCCACCTTGAAATGCGAACCGGTTACGGCTCGCGAGACTACATGTACCAATACTGTTCCACGGAACCGATTCTATTAATCTTGTTCGACAGTTCGCGAATACTGGGCCGCACCGCACATGGTTGTAGGAAAGGTCTATCCACTCATAGTTGTATCGACCTTAAGAGTACCAATAACACGATCATCTGTGCTAACGCCAAACGGCGATAAATTTAGTAGTTACACCAACTATCGAAACCGGTTCAACGCTCAACCATGAGTCGCATGACGAGGTCCCCGACTAACCCGACCAGCCTCCGGGCAGCCGTTTTCGACTCGCGTCTAGCATTACGAACTGTTCGGAATCGCGGTCCGCCGCCAGGAAGGTGCAATGACACAACACAACAACCCTCTCGGAATGTCGATGCTGCATGCGCGCGCGCACACACTGACCATCAGCAAACAGGTTCGACGCACGAAACCAATCGACCTCGGGAAAGGGGTTAGAAAAAGTCGAAAACAACGAGACCACTAATTCGAATTTCTTGTAACTTTTTTTCGATTTCCGAGCAGGGCTTTCGACATGAAAATCAATGAACTTTTTCAGCACCAGAGATGGCAATTCGCTATTTGCCATTTTCCAAACAAAGTTTCAAACAGCCTCGTACTTTATTTCGACGAGTGAGACAGTGACATAAATCATTAGCGCGAAGGCAGCTTTGGAAAAATTTGCCTCGATTTCCCGGTTCTCATAACAGTGACTGGAAAAGCTTTGTGGCTTCACTCTTTCGTTGACAATTGCTCAACAGAATGTGCATCATTTTCTAATCGTCATCAAAATAGTACCAATGTTCAATTGGAATTTAAACTCAAAGTAGCTGACATCTGGCGGCAGAGTTCAGATCTTTTTACTTGGGGTGATTAAATAATTCGCTCCCATAAGAAATGTACAAACGATGATTCGATATTTTGAATTTTGAAAAATTCTGAGTTATTTGAGGGCAAATGCTTATTGAAATCATTGTTCTGCAACATTGACCATGAACTGAAACAGTTATTGAAACAAACTAACATATGGAACCTGTATAAGACTAGACCGATCTTTACTCCCCGTGTTAAAGGATGGAAAATATCGATTCTGATCACCCAGCCCCCTCCCCCGCTAACAACCGCACAGGTGATTTTGCAGCGCACTCTAGTACAGGTCTATATCCTAATAGAAGGTGGTTTACTTGACAAACCGTTTTCTGGTGTTACCCCATCATGTGTCTCAACTACCAAGTCTTGAGTCAAATATTAAAACATTATAAAAGGGTTCTTGGTAGCATCTTATGGTAAACAGTTGATCAGGGACGTACCGAAGAGTTTTTCATTGGAGGGGGGAGGGATAAAAATAGTGGAAGTCTTAACTGACTCAACTCAAAATTTGCAAAAAAAAACAAACAAAAAAACAGACTCGACTTAAAATTCTCAAGTATCAAAGCAAAAGAAGGAACATTTTTTGATTTGCTGGGTTTTCCCAACTTCTTAACTCAATTCCCAAGTATCAAGCAAAAAAAAAATCTTTTAACTTGTTGGATTTTCCCAACTCGCCTGACTGAAATGGTAAATTTTCCCGACTACTGAGTGAAAAATCCATACGGGGGGAGAGGGAGGTGTAAGTTTCCCTCTACCCCTCTCCCCTAACGGTGCGTCCCTGCAGTTGATATGTTGATATCTATGTTCTTACTGGTTGTTAGTGTTAGTCTTGTGAGCCAATCACCGTTAAGCAATGGTGGCCAGTTAATTCCTATGTCCCTATTGGTTGTCGGATAACAAGAACACAGATACCAACAACTTACTATATGGTACTACCAGAACTATGGTGTATTACATATAATCTCAAGATTCTGTAGTTGAAACAACTGATGATACGAGAACACATAAAACGGTTTGTTAAATTAACTTCTTTCTAGAACCGTGTGTAAAGTATGTGTGATTTTCATTTTTTTTTTTCATTAAACCTCGTATTTTATCTTTTTAAAATGAAAGCTGTTGAATATTTGTAGTACATATTTAAACACGCTCGCTAATTGTCTACCTATGTAATGTAAACCAGTACAACTCAGTGATGAGAACCGTACTAAAAGAACGAGAATCAAACAATTTCCAACTGTTGAAGCAAAATAATACATTTTCCAACTTTTAAGATTCAGATAATGATCATTCAATATTAATACAATTTCATCGATAATGATCATTCAATATCAATACAATTTCATCATGTTGCCAGGAGGTATCTGTTCTTTTTTTGTTTTACGGACCTATTTTCTGACTGAGCAATAGTGAGCTACTACCTCCGTTAGAATAATGACCTAAAAACTCATTACTAACTACAAGAACAATGCATGCGAAAGCAAAAAATAATGGAAAAAAAAAGAACGTTCCAAAACCCACCAAAGACCTGAATCACAAACGAATGTAGAAAGTACGTTGGAACAACCAACAAAATAAAATTCAAAGTAAACATTCTGTTGGTCGGCAAATCCAAGTGGAAAGGAAGCAATTCGTTTCAAACAGTCCTCACAGATTTTCGATACAAACTTAATTCAAATAGCCAATACAAGTTGAAATAATCGATACTTAAAATAATTACTACATATTTCATGGAAATAATCAATACATCAATAATTGACATAACAATGTACTCATAACTGATCAATACATCAATCGTTTAATTTTTTTTTAAATACGTGAGGTGTCAGCGGACAACTGACAGAAGAGAAGCTTCTTTTTCACACTGTGTGAGTTGCAACATCAATTGGTAGGTGCGCGTACTGAATGTTATCTCACCGAAAATGGTAAACCGAGATGTGGAGGGGAAGCAGTCTGATTTCACTCGAATCTCGCTCTTACATGAGGAAACGCTAACAAACAGGTTCTTTCTCTTGTAAACTGACTGGCTGTTGGCTGTCTTTCGGGGGCTGACTGACTCTGTCGGGCCGTGTCTTGGCGTACCGATTCTGTCCTTGTATTTTTTCAGGAGAGAGGCAGGGAAGGAGGGAGTAATAAGCGATCCATCCGGTGTTTTTTAGCCAACCGAGAGGAAATTGAAAGGGGTAGAGACCAATTTCTTAGAATATATATATTTTTTTATTATAGCCTTTTTCTTTAAACACTAGTATATCTACTAACATATTACTATATGTAAACGGGGGAAGAGGTCCCCTTCTCCTTGTTTAGGTCTCTCTTCGGGCAAAGGCCTCTCCGTAAGGGGCCCAGTTATTGCGATTAGCAGCTGCTCTTCGCCATGGAAGGTTTATAAATTTCTCAATCTCATCCCTCCATCCTGTCAACGGCCTTCCCCTCGATCTTTTTGCTTCGTATGGCACCCAGACTTCCACCTTGTTGTCCCACCTATCCAAATTTTGTGTCGCGATATGACCAGCATAGCTCCATTTCAATTTTTTGGTTCTGTATCCTAAATCCACCATCCTCGTTTTTTCCATTGTGATTTCGTTTTTAATTTTTTCCCACGGCAATGAAAATAAAGACTGGAAAATTGATAGTATGCCTTAGAATCACGTATACGCATGATTTGAGGGTCTGTTGTGAAAGGAACCATCGTACATTTTGAAATTTCAACTTTGCCGCCAGGTACCGCTTTATCTACAGCCATTACAAGGAAATACTATTATTGCACAGTGAAACAAGGTAATGCCTCAAGCATAAGAGCGCAGTCATATCGCTACTTGGCAGTAAAGTTAAGATTTCAAAACGTATTCTGATCGTTGTCACAATAAATTCCTCAATTGTTGTACTCTCTGTTGACTGAAAATAGCGGAGGAGGAGTGCGAATAGACTGCCGCACCAAGGACACATCGAAGGTAAGATATGGGTGTACTTTTCCCTGAATATCCTTATAAGTAGGCGACATCGAATCATCAGCCGGCAAAACTGACATTTTCAGCTGGGAAAAAGATCCTCCTCCTCCTCAAGAAAGTTGTTTCGGTGCGTTCTCCCGACGTCCAAATCGGAATACATTTGATACATTTCAATTTTTTCAAAAATGTCGAAAAGAGAAGGCAATGCAACAGGCCTCAAGGGGGAAAAAGTATCATTTCCAACATTGCTGTGGTCCAAACGATTTCAACAATCAGCAAGGACTTAAATCATTACCAGACACGTTCCTCTGCAACTCCTTCACTTTCATCGGACATGCTAACGCAATAGTTTTTTCAACTAGTTCCCAAGATGAACCAATTATTTTTCATTTGCAACGTTGCATCGCTTAGATTATGCTCTAGGATTAGTGAATTACAGAGCATAATATTCGAGCCTAGTTCCGCAACACAGTACAAGGAATCGAGGAAAGGTAAGAAAGAGTCTCTCGGTTCCGCATAAAGAAATACCGAAGTCAGATTCTGGGCTCCACTGTGTGTCCATCATCAATTCATCAACTATAAATGATTCAACTAACTTACTTCCGCACACAATACTTGAAATCAAAATCAACCGCGAAAACGCCATTTGAAAACCAATAACGCTCCATACTGCTTACCTATAACAGACAAAACAAATACAAAATAAATATCAAAATCAACAACCGATGAAAAGTTATTCGAACACCAAAACTGGTATTTTCTAAATTTTCCAATACCGCGGTCCTTCTTCCCGGTTAAAAACATAATTTGTGTTAAATAAGGGTAACTTTCATGATAACTGATGGCTGATGGTCAATAATTGAATCGGACGCATAAAATCTTCTCTACGCTTGAAGAAGACCGCAAAATGAAGTAAGTCACACGGCAAAACAAACAGCATCGATGAGTTTACTTTCTTCTCTCCTTAATTCTCGTCTTTTTTTCTTTCTTTCTTCTTTTAATGACTCAGGAGCTAATTGCACGGTTAGGCTACTGAACTGTGATAATTAACAAACTAAAAAGTTGATGCACTTCACTTGCAATAGAAGGCAACGAACTTGCACTCCGTAAACGATTACGACTTCTACTCATTTCCCGGGTACATAGTTCAAGTTTCTTCGAATGCCATCAGAATAATTGTAGGCGAGAAAAGTCGATAAGTGTATCGCGCAGCATTGGGGCTGCAAAGCCGAAAATTAAAACTTCAGATTCGGCT
The DNA here is from genome assembly GCA_031841125.1 of Acanthococcus lagerstroemiae. Classification (NCBI taxonomy): domain Eukaryota; kingdom Metazoa; phylum Arthropoda; class Insecta; order Hemiptera; family Eriococcidae; genus Acanthococcus; species Acanthococcus lagerstroemiae. The sequence goes on from CM063114.1 coordinate 29,328,832, forward strand.
TACACTTTTGACCTTCAAAAATAAAGATTCGACTTCGGCTTTCAGCTTCAAAATTTTTGATTTCCAGTTTTTGACTTTCAACTTTTGAAGCCAAAACAACGATTCGGCTTAAAACTTTCGGCTTTGAGCTTTTCTTTTCTTTTTCAAACTTTGCAACAAAGAAGAATCTATTAGCACTAGTGTTGTTAGACATAAAACAAAATGACAATTGAATTTTAGAAATCTTGTCATAATGACGAAACCATTCATCAGTTTTGTCATATGACAAAATAGAAATGACATAACAAAAAATGAATCAATCGACAAGATAAAATGATGAAAAAATTTAGTTAGAACATTTTGTCATTACGCGTTAGCTTTTCCTTTTTCATTCTCATTAAAAATAATAAACAGAAATAAAAATCACGAGTTCTTCTTTGTTGTTCTCATATTAGAGTAAAATAATGGTAAGCACTGAATACTCGAAAAGACAATGTTTCATATTAATTGAACAGAGTTCTGAATAGAAAGACAAGGTGACCTAAGCAGCTGGAATTTTGTATGATTTCACACAAGGCTGTCAAGGACTAATTGATCAAGAATATTAAGGATGAGTCAGCTTACAGAAGAACCTTTTTCTTCCATCACCTCATTCTCCTGTTATTGTTATGTAATATTTACCTTCTTGCTGTCTTACTTCTTTCATTCTCATCTTTTGCTTTTATTCTTACATTCAAAGGGAAACTTAGTAAGTTGCTATTGTTATTTTGTGTATTCATTCATATCCCTAATAAGGTAATAACTTGAAGAACTTACAGTGAAAACAACCTAAGTCAGTTTTAAAATTTCAACTTAACCGCCAGACAGCAATGTAACTGCCTCTGTTCTGCTGGATGTTTTCATGGGAAGCTCAAACTCTTTAATTTTCAAAATGCACTTATTGACTAGGTAGGTACCTGCACCCTTTGTTGGAATAACATTGGTGGAATAGGACTGTACGTAAAAATATCTGTAAATTAACAGGTATTGGCATTTTGACAAAATAACAAAACAAAATTACAAAATAATTTTGTCATGACATAACAACACCATGAAAAAACGAAATGACAGAACTCCAAATATGACAAAACTCTGAACATAACAAAAAAATTTTTTTTTAATAAAATGATAGTCAGACAAAATTACAAAAAATTGTTTTGTCTAACATCACTGATTGGCACTTCCCATCCCACAAATGACAAAAGTGGCTGACATCTGGTGAAAAATTTGCAAACTGAAAACTGAGGTAAATGGGATTCATCATTCATGAGAATCTACTTCTCTAGTTTTATTTTATAATTTGATTTCGCTAGGTACCTTAAAAAAAAAAAAAAGAGCATAGTACAAAAAAGTGCAATAATGAAAAATTGAGAAAAAAGGAGATGACTATCTAATTTTGTTTCCATAATTCTGAAGTTTGAGGCTGGACAGAATCGATTTTAGCGATAAACAATCATGTTGCATGTTCACCCCAATTTTTGATGACTTAGAGCGCTCCTCGTGGCTATGGGATCTCTGAAACTTCAAATTCCAAATTTCAAGTTTCGACTTTAGAGATAATCATATACTTACACCGAACACTAATCAGCGTAAGGGAACCAACCAGTCAAATCTGTTTTTTGAGAACACGTGATTCGAAGTTCAAGAGCCATTTGGAAACTATATGACAGAGTTTACTGATAAGATTTATTCAACGTGAGTACACATGTTTGAATCGGGGGCCCAATTTTGAAAAATTATACATTTTACGCTTTTTCCAACGATACTAATAATTCATTTTGTTTAAAAATGTTGGTTGGTTCCCTTTCGCTGAATAGCGTCCAACTATTGTAATTTGTTTGTTTCATTCGAATAGAATTCATTTTCTCACTTCATTAGTCAAGCAGCCCACGCGATTATTTCTCTTCTCAAACTGTCGACTCTCAGCTCAAAAAAACCCACTCAACTACTCAAGTTTTCTCGCCACGACTCCAATCATTACAGTTTCCACCACGACTAGCATGGTTCACTCTCACGGTACGTCGTGCACACGTGTCCAAGCCATATACATACACAAGATATGTGCAGCATATTCGATACTTGAACACACAGCCATACTGCTGGAAGGGGTAAAACTTTGCTCGAGTATACATAATATCAGGCCAAACAAAACCATTCGAGGAAGCGAAATGAAAACCGCACAAGCGTGCCCAAGTTACATGGTATAATCAAAAACTTTGAAAACTCGCCCCGAACGTGTCAAAACGTCAGAAAGTCGAATAGTCCCGTCGTTACTCCAAACTCGAGAGTCGGGACCCCCTCCCACCCCCAACCCAAATAAAATTCACACAGAAAATTAGATTAACCGCGACTTTCACGCTCTCGGGCTTTTGATGGGCGAGGGAGAATACACAGGAAGTGTACGGAGGAGTTTTGGGGAATGTTTTTATGTAGCATCTTTTGGATGCCGGAATATACGAGTACCCACTTATCTATTCCGAAAACAAATAAGAAATGCGGAAAAGCGAAAAATAAAAATCGATTGTTGAATGTGAGCACTGAGCAGAAAGCAGGGTCGCAGTATAGAAACTCCAGACGACATTGCATTGACATTCTGTGCACAACCATTGTCAGTTCAAAAACAGAAGACTCAAATTAATTCGCCTGCATACACACACTTCGAGCACTAAAATCAATTGACGAGGTTATGGGGAAATAAAACAATGCGCAAATGGCTTCTTTTAGGACGCGTTCCTCGTTCGGGTATTTTCTTTTCGTATAATGTAATGAAATGACTGCATTTCGAACTCCATAAAAAAGGTAGTTGAAAATAACTGCTTTAAATGGCCTAAAATCGAGTCCCTATAAAACCACAAATGACTAAAGAACAGGCTACATACAGCAACCTTGAAATTCTGTAATTCGTCGAGAATAGGAAAACGCACATTTGAAACAAACCTTAAATCAATTTGGATAGCGGTTAATCTCAGCACTCAGAACCGAGTACTCGATTACAGCATCAAGGTGAAACGAAAAGAAAAAAAGTCTGAATTTTGATGATGCATTTGAATCAGTGCCAGACACAATCTTCAGCACACTGGGCCACATTTGGCTGGATGACAACTTTTCTGATACTTTAGGAGTCGCATTTACGATCGAATCTCACAAAATAAATTTTCCAGTTTTGCGGTGCACGAATGCAACGCTAGGAAACCGCCGGAAATTCCTTTTTGGTTTTTAGAAACTGTAAACACGAAACAAACTAGAAAGTTTTCGGGAATTCCACTGATTGACGTCGTGATAACAAGTCAAATTTAGCATTTTATCAGAAATGTGGTCGTCAGATTTTCCAAACTCGAGCAAGATCCAGGCCGACTTATTTTAAAAGAATTGCTTTACCAAAAGAGGGCTACAGTGCCTTGTCTCGTTTCTAACTAAAGATATTGAAACCGATGCTCCAATATTTTCACGCATTAATGAAATGTCAACTTCACTCCTTTACTACCCTTGTGGGTTCAGGCCACGCTTGAGCGTTGTTCATAGAGGTGAACGACTTGTTCCAGTCACTTCAGAAAGCAAATGAACGTCCTCCCATTTGAAGACCAAGTAAACAACTCATCCATTCTCGTTCATTGTTTATTGAGGGGGGGGGGTGTCCACAAATACCTGTATCCCATATCCCATCACGTTCTCTCCTTGTTTATGGGATGGTTACTGTGTAGCCAAGAGGTAACGTGCTTGTGGATTCGAGTCCCACCAATGCTGTAGCAATATTTGAATACCCTCCACTAATGACTAACATCCCAGCAAATACCGTGACCATAGTATCAATTGAGGTGGAAACATAGCGCATCCTGGAACTCCCTCTAGTTCAAACTAATAAGACATTTCAATCACAGGTCCTGTTACTACCATATTAGACTAATTGATATTGTGTGGGTGCACATCATTGGGGCTGCTCACAGCAGTGGCACGCTGTTGTCCGTTACCTTGTGATCAAAGGGAATATTTCCTTTAGGTGTATCAAGAAATCTCAAAATATTATAAACACAAGAGCGTTTATCAAAAAAATGAATAGAACAAAATTTGTAATATACGAGGGATGATCAAAAAGTAACTTCCGCTACCTCAGAAAACCAAAAAAAGAAAAAGAAGAAAAAAAAAGACAAGCGGAAAATTCCCAAAAAATAGGACATGTTTGTGAGGCTTCTGAGACAAGACTGTAAAAATTCCAGGCGTGTAGGACAAACAAGGCAGGCAAGGCAGTACAAAAACGATGGAACTACCCGTTGAAATGTATGTCAAGAATTGAAGCACGCGCAGTAATATGTTTTTTCACCGTGCCCGGCAGCTTGGCTAGCTTGGCGCATGACTGCGGCAAAATGGAAGAAAGAAAAACGTACAAACAAACCAATAATAGAGAAAGTAAGGACAAATATAAGACTAGAATGTAAGAAAGCAAAAGAAAACTGGATTAAACAGAATTGTGATGAAATTGAGATGTAAATGACAACAGGAAAACCAATCAGGTATATACAAATGGTGATGAAAAAGTAACCTCTGCTACCTCTGGAACCCCCCCCCCCACCCAAAAAAAAGACAAGGGGAAACTCCCAAAAAAGAGGACATGTTCGCGAGGCTTCTGAGACAACACTGTAAAAATTTCAGGCATGTATGACGAACGAGGCAGGCAGGGCAGTACAAAAACGATGGAGCTACCATTGAAACGTGTATCAAGAATTGAAGAGCGCGTAGTAATACGTTTGTTCGCCGCGCTTGGCGGCTCGGCGCATGACTGCGGCAATCGAATTTTTGTCCGCTTATGAACGCGAAGGGGAACCCATGCTCAACCGTATCGTGACTGGGGACGAGACGTGGGTCCACCAGTATACTCCTCCGAGGAGACTCGCCAAGCGCAGTGAAAAACGTATTACTGCGCCCACTTCAATTCTAGACCCACGTTTCAACGGTAGCTCCATCGTTCTTGTTTTGCCCTGCCTGCCTCGTTCGTCGTACGCGCCTGAAATTTTTACAGTGTTGTTTCTAAAGCCTCACGAACATGTTCTATTTTTTGGGAATTTTTTCATTGTCTTTTTTCTGGGGGGTTTTCAAAGATAGCGGAGGTTTCTTTTTGATCATCCCTTGTACTAGGGCTCTATAGTTTCACCTGGGTATACTAAGCCGCCATTTTGGTTCATACTGCGCCCGTGGATGCCGAATCCGACTATGCGGAGCGTAACGCGTAGTCAATTCGGCATCGACGGGCGCAGTATGAACCAAAATGGTGGCTTAGTATACCCAGGTGAAACTATAGAGCCCTACTTGTACTACATAAAATTTCCCTTCCACTGAGACCATTTTTATTTCAATCTGATAAATTTTTCTAAAATGTGTAGAGTAGTTCCTTTTTTCACGTGCTTAAAATTAGAGAGGGCGACTCTTTCGCGCTGGTAGTCCCAATGGACAGCTTACTCAATGTTGTGAAACACGTGGCTAGTAAGCGAACTGCGGCTGCACACATTTCTGCAGAGAGAAGGAAAACTCTAACGCAACAAACCGCAGGGATAGCAACGGCAAACTACCCAGACTAACCCTGCCTGGGAAAATCGCACATCAGAAACCACAATCGCCAATGTCCCGCACCCGATACCTAAGGAACAAGAAGAAGAAGGAAAATTTGATCAAAAGCCACGAGAATTAATGTAGATGCACCGACAGCTCCATTTCCTGCCTCCTTTGCTAACTATTGTACCCAGTTGTGGTATCCTAACGTTAAAAGCCTGTCACAGAGACAGAGGAACGTCGGATGTTGGAAGGGAACCACTGCAGAGGCCACGACTAGCAAGAGTGATCTACAGGGTGCGGAGACGGACACTGAGAGCTTAGGGAAATCGATCGTGTAGTGTCCATGAGGTATCCCAGTGTTAGAGGAATAATAAATCTTCGAGGGGCCTCAAGTACTTGATCTTACCCTAGTCAGATGGCAAGTAGAACAAGAACAAATACGAGATAACGTGTATTAACCAAACCAGCAACTAATTAATCTACGTTACGTGTTTCTCGGACTTAAATCTAGATGAACACGACGAAACCTCTCGACGATGTTCGGTGGACAATTCGGATCTTCCGGGTTGGTCGACGGATGATGGAACGGAGGTGAAAATCTCAACGTATCGGCACGTGGCACCAAAGGAAAGTCAAACTGTCATGATCACGAAAAACGAACTTTGGGATATGCAAATATCGCGATATGACGGTAGTTCGAACTCGGAGAAGGGTTTCGCACTTTTCAAAATTCACTAGACTCTCTCGTAGGACACAAAAATGGTTCAAAAATCTGGAAAACTTTAGATGCTTTTCGATAGCTCTTTCTCGTTGCACGTCCAGGAACCGAGTCCTGGGAGTTCATTTTCAATCTCCATGCACATATATTTGACTGTGGTTCAATGAAAGAAAAGAGAACTTATTTGTAAAACGTGATATTGAATAAAATTTTTGATAATTTTCCGGCGCCCAAATCTTCGATCTGAGGTCAGAATCAGATTCCGCTTGAAGCTTTTGCATTGATGTCATTTTCCGATCCAGCCACTCCCCGCTCATCTATCTGTTCATCTTCCCATCTATTGGACATTTTTATGGATAAAGACGAGCAATGACGAGAAGGTGGCTGTACTCGAGAGTATCCTCGCACAATGCTGCGAGACTATTCTCCAAAACAGTTGACGAGGGCATTCTCCAATCATACCGGTCCTTCGTTAGCCTTTTTCGAAAGCCCAGGTCCAGAAGTATTCTCATCGCTCCAGTCAGTATCATCTCTCGTCATTCGGACGACCACCGAAAGCGAAAAAAACGAAAAGTTCAAAATGTTAATTTTCGTAATTCAACGCTTAATAAATTCTCGAGTTACCTGGCCGTTGTTCTCGGCTGTATTTTTTTCTCGTTCTTTCTTTTTTACCTTTTCCAACTATGGTTCGTTACCCGTCTTGGTTATGTGATGTCTAGAGGACGATAATGAAGCGTTGAAGGTCAACTAGGAGTTGCTTTACGAATACTAAACAAGCGTGCACGCCTCCCAGAAACTATAAACCTAATCGCCGGCCAGCGAGATGTGAAATGATTTTTGCAAGTTGTATTCGTACGTAGTACAGAGAATTGTTGGTGGCGAATGCTGTAGGGCTGCTTCTGTGGTTCCTGAACTGAGCCGAAGAAAGTGAACTTGCTTCTTCAAAGTCGCCCTTGGCACAGTGACCCCGGGCGTTCCGACGATTGCCATAACCAGTTCAAATTATTAGGCAATTTTCGTACTTTTGACAGTACATAACACGAATGAGAGCATCGAACTGGCAAACCTGCAGATGAACCCTGGAAATGCCAAGTATACTAAGTGCCAAAAACAAGTTTCCGAGATAAAGCGAGAAAAAAAAGGTGTGCTAACGCGTGTGCTGACTGCTGACCTGCTGAGTAATGAGAGAGAGCAACGGCAACGGCTAGCGCGACTTTGCACTCTGTGTAGTACCCACAGGTTTGTGAAGATGGCGTAGCTGTATTGGCGTTGCCTAGGAGTATATTTTTTGTACATTTCACCCGTTACCTCAAACCTCGGTTTTGTTCGAGACGGCACTCAATATACTTTGCATTTCCAGGGTTCAGATGTCAACCATGCCAGAAGTGCAGGTGCGTTTCGGAGAGTCAGAATGAATCTTATGTGGGTGCATCACGTACTCGAATGTGGATGATCTGCGAGCTGAGTGCTGGTTGCATCGTCAGCGTTGGGCAGAGTGGTCGACTATAATGGAGTGGAGGTGCGTTTCCGAGTGGCAGAATGGATCTATGTGGGTGCACGACGTACTCGGATTTGGACTGCCTGTCAGCTGAGTACTGGTTGTTGCATCCTCGGCGTTGGACAGTCGAGTCATCCGAAGAAGAACGAACACTCGACTCGAGCGCCAGCGACAGTCGCGCAGTCGTTTCGCTGCCGAGATGAGCACGTCACGAACTCGAAACGACGTCACGAGCTCATGGTAATTGCCAAAGGAAATGCAACATCATAAAAATTTACGAATCCACGAGAGTAATTTGAGACTCAGAAAGTCTTACCATTAAACGGAGGCCGTGCATGGCTACCTTGTGACACTGAAACAGCGGCAGCAAAATCAGTAATTACCCGACCTTGATATTATATTTTCAACGGTTGGTAACGTTTATATATTTTTCCTCTTCATGATGAATGAAGGGGTTTTATTGGTCGCCGTATTCGTTTATAACGTGTAATTACTCGTAAAAATAAAATTATTATCTGGAGCTGCGTGGAAGTTCGCTCTTTTTTGACCCGTTCTTCCCCGCTGGTGACGATGTTCGAAAACTTACGAATGAGGGAGGCTTCTTAATCGTAGTTCCAACAGTAACGACGGCGTTGCTGTATTCAAGTGATTTCAAATGGAAACTGGCAGTTTTAATCAAGGCGAAGATAGAATAATACTCCATGGAGGAGATCTGTGGGAAAGAGAGGCTCTAGCCTCAGAATGCTCATTTTTTTGGAAAAATGAATGAACAATCCAATAAAAATTAAATTCTCAAGACATCCTTTTTTCTTCTCTTTTTTCGATGGGGGGGGGAGGGAAATAACCACAATTTTAACCCCGTCAAATCTAACAATTTTTTACACGAATTTTTCGAAGAACTGAAAAAGTTTTGCTTGTTCCACTCGCAAATATTATGTTTCTCACTTCTTTAAGAGTCCACATCATAAGAACCACCCCACAGAAAAGTTTTAGTGCTGGCCAGTTTTGGGGAGATGAATTTCGTAGGTTTGAGAAGGTTTCCTATTCTCCCCGATATCTTCCCATCAATACTACATGTGCGCCTCGGGTCTTAAGGGAAAATCCGGAAGAAGGTAAACTGTAATACATTCGTAAGAGAAGAAAGGAAATGCTTTGGAATTTTGACGATGTACTTTGCTAGAAAGTTACAGTTGTATTTCAGCGTCGAAATTTGTGTGCTTGAAAGCTGAACGTTGAAGAAAGTTCTATGTTTAAGACCCTTTCAGACTTGCGTTCGACTCTTCACGACTTCCGGAGGATTTTAGCAGACACGAGACATGTTTCAGACTCCTTTAATATTCAATCCTTTTCGACTCTTCCACAGGTGCGTAAATGAGAATGTTGGAACTATCCTCATATCCTTTTCTCCTCCCCCGAGCCGTGAACTTCTTGTTTTACTTGTCGAGTCAAAATGTTTGCAAAATTTTAGACCGGAAACTTCTTTTTGGCACGTCAAATTATTTTTAAATCATAGTTTGGTCAAAATTGCAAAATTTCAGACTTGAAACCCCTGTTTCACCTACATGTTCCCTACTCCTCTCTCCTCAGAACAATTTCCTAATACTCTCCTGAATCTTCTAGACATGTTTGAAACTTTGAGTGGAACATTATCCAAAGTCTTATCAAACTTCTTAGTAGTTTTCCAGACTTTCTGAAGGCCCTTCAAGATCTTCTCCACTTCTCCATTCAAATATGCGGAACTTAATTCGAAATCAAGAATTCTTCAACAAAATCATGTACGAAAATTGAAACAAGTATCCTCGCTACTTGAGGTCGATCAGCAAGAAAGCATTCATCTAAACTCTCAACAAGGTATAATAATTTAAACTAAAAAAATCCATAGAAAAGATATTAAATAATTAGACCTAATCAAGCCCTAATAAAAAAAAAAATCCATAGAAATTTCTATTGAAAACAAAAACGCACTCTGCAATCAATTCAATAAAACAAGGTTGGCTAACGAAAAATTTCCATGAAAATGTGAACCCCTGAACTGACTCGTGACCATGAAAAGCTATATCATACGGATTGACTTCATGCAATACACACCACTGAACCGAACTGTGACTCAGATCATATGGCTGGAATCACCAATAATTGAAAAAAAAAAGTGATTACAAGAGGCTCGTTGCCGACCCTAGAAAACTCCTTGGAAAACTGTAGTCAGATTTTTCAACAAGTAACCTCGCTACTCGAGGAGGGTCGGCAAGAAAGCACGCATCTTGACACTCGACATGAAATGAAATGTGGGGGGGGGGAATAATAATAAAAAAATCCATTGAAAATTTAATAACTAATTGTCGATCTGATCTACCTAATGTAAGAAATTAATAAAATGCTTGGAAGAAATAATCAACATTTTCATGGAAATTTTTATAAACAACACGAACGCACTCCGCAATCAATTCAATGAAACAATACTAATGATGGTTGAAAGAAAACTTTTACGAGTGATTGGGCAAATGTGCAGGAAAAATTATAAATAAACATAAAAGCTAACAATCATGTGGATGGAGGGGACAGACGATGGACAAAGAGAGGGTGGGTCTCGGTGGACGATTTTCATCAAGTGATCTTCAAAACAGGTAGGCCCACTGGTTGGTATGTCGGGGAAAAGTTTTGGTACGGCAGGGTGGGACAATGACATTCTGAAAAACACAAGGTTCACTTTCAACATTGATAGGGCTTGATAGAAATAATGCCCATGCGAATGATTCATATCCAGGGTTGCCATTTTTTTCAGGATTGGTTTTCCCTGACTTTTCCCGGTTTTCCAGGCCAACTTTTCCAATTTTCCTTGACTTTTTTACAGGATTCCGAGAAAGCCCAGAGGGAGGAGAGTCACAGAAATTTTTTACAATGCAGATTTTTAAAAAATCGCTATCGAGAAGAAGAAGGTACAGATGTAATTTATGTAATATTTTTCAATATTATAGACTATTTCATTTGCGAATAGATTATCATTATTCTCATGTTATGATAAAAAAAGTTTACTCTGATAAAATACGAACTCGTTTGTTATTTTCAGAAAATTTCCCTGACTTAAATGAAAATTCCCTGACTTTTCCCTGACTGACCAAATTCCCTGACTTTTCCCGGTTTTCCAGAAAGTGGCAACCCTGATATCTCAAAATGAACCTTGTATACACACTAACGATGCATGCTGACATTTATAATGTGATCATATATCAGCACCAGCTACGCAAAATATTTGGGAAAAGTGCTCTGGGCGCACTTTTTCCCAAAACCCAAAAGTGTGTCGATACGTCAGTATTCCATATTTTCTCATTTTAAACTATAAGATACATTTCGAAGCAACTGCATCATTCTGTACACCTTTATCTCTAGATATCAGGGTGTCTACCAAATACGAATTTTCCAATAGTATGACTTTTGTATGATTTTTGCACGACTTTTGTACGACCTTTTTCGGACAATTTTCACGTCTGAACAGAATCTGATTTCCACAAGAAAAAATTCAAAAACGAGCTATTTTGAAGAAACTAAATAATTAAATAATAATAACGAACGAATTATTGCAAAGAATGTTGTAAAGAACACAAATTTTTGATTAAATTTCAGTTTAGTCATATTTTTATAAGAAATACTGCGGCTGTTTAGGAAGAATTACCAAATTTGTGAGTAATTAGAGGCAGCTGCATGACTTGTATGACCACTGCCTCAATTCTAGGAATTTTGTACGACTTGCACCACTTCGGAGCAACCGTTCCAATCCTTGAACTTTTTGCATTCTTTTATAGCTTTACGTTCTTTGATTTTGAGATCAATTGGAGGGATTCCAGCAATGCACCAGGTCGATATGTACGAAACTGTTCTATATGCAGATATTACCCCTAGGAGGATTTTACGTTGAGTTATCAGGAGTTTTTTAGTTTGCAATTTAGTGAGGTTTTTTGAATAGGCCAATGAACAATAGTCGACATAAGACTCAAAGGTAGCTTTATACAAGATTAGTCTGTTTTTCAAGTTGTATCCATACGTGTTTCCATAAAGAGCTCATAAGACCCAATCTAATACCTAATAAAACTGACCTGAAATTCGATAAATAAAAGGTTAAACATGGTTCAAATCGAAATTTATGAGTAAGTTCTAACTGAAATGATAATCAATTGATCTTATCAGGTTGGGCCTTCTTAGGTTACATAACACTATTTTTCGCTAGTATCGCATACCTTAATTCTAAATTGCTCAAATTTTACTTTTCTGGCGTCGATCGTTAACCAACTACTACTACAACAACTATCCAATGTTTGCTTTCTGGATAAATTCCATTTGACTAACATAATACCCGTCAATCCTCTAGTTACACAAAAAACATATCGGGGTACTTTTTACGTTTTTGGAAAATCATCAACTGGCATATCTCGCACCAGTGGACTAATATCTAGAAAAAAAAAAACAACTGGGCAGTGTTGCCATATCATGAAGGAACAACTTTGCTGTACGTTTTGATGCAGTCTATCGGTACATTGGCCCGTATATTGGGGATCCGGGCCTTATTGGGCTCATCTACCTTACACAATAAAATTAGTTTCTTTCCCGCCATGAAAATGTAACATTATAGACGAAGGAGTATATTTAGCTTTAGTTCATCATTTTAGCGCATTCATAGCAAATGGGGGGGGGGGGAGATAATTTATTTTCAGATTTCGATTTTGTTAGACACCCTGTGTATGTCGATCGCGAGTTAAGTGTATGGTACGGTACTACTAATTGCGGTATCACATGGCACTAATTTGTTCACAAATTTTTTATAACTGCAAACATAAATATAATTACTGGCCTCTGAATCGGGGGGGGGGGGGTAATTTTGATCATTCCTATTCCCCCCCCCGAAAAAATTGGGGTAAGTATTACCCGTCTACTCCCCTCTCTCTCAGCGACGTCCATGGGTACTGGTATAGGTCAGTCACAAAACGGTATCAGTGTCGGTGTTGGTATGGCAGAAACACTTTGGGAGTTCAGTAGGCAACATTGCTTTGAACTGAGAGACTATGACAAACGCTATCATAATGGATGTTGGTAAAGATAGTTCACCGTTGTAAAGATTCGGCTGAGTCACTTATTGCGCCCGGCACTCCGACTCTTTCGTTTCAACGGAAAAAAATGCACAGCAGTCTCTTGGCAAAGAAATTAAGTAAGCGAAGAATGTCTCGATGGCTAGTTGCCGGTTTACCTCGACGATGGGAAAATTTCGATATTGAAATCGCGACGTGAACGTGCCGCGCATTCACTCGCGGGGGTCGAATGCACTCGTGAGGTCGGGGGTCGGGTCGTTTTCCAAAAATCACTCGTTCCAACCTGACGTCACACCCGCCAGCTCGTCTGTTTATTATACGCCGGTATTGGCATTCGTATACGCTCGACGAAAATTATCATAATCGCTTCCTCGCCCCCGCCCCCTAACGGTTTTGTTCACTCTGCATAACAGATTTCAACGCAACAATGAAGGAATCGAATAAATAACTCGGGCATAACGTGTACTCGGCGTTCGAAACGTTCGCTCTACATTACAATGTTAAATATTACCGGCGGTGCACACGACGAATTTTGGCAATTTACACGGAACCTATGATGGCGCACGGCCCCTCGCGCTTGTAGGTTACCAGTGTAGCGCGGCCGAGCTTTTCGCTGAATCGCGCGAGTGTATGCGAACACGCCACAACAGTAAACGTGCACACATTTTCCCAAAATAAACATTCATTCCGCAAGTATTACACGTATGTATACTGTACTGTGGTGGCAAGTATTACACGTATGTATACTGTACTGTGGTGGTAAGTAAATTATGGCTTACGCCTACTTTTCGCCTCATAATTCGTATCTACGCGAACTCAAATTGTATACGTGTGTATGCGCGTTTGCTGTGCGTACGTACTCGCACTCAATCATTCCTTTTGAACCACCACACAACACGGGGGGCGACATGGTGGCCACGAAAACTGTCGGGCTGAACAATTGAAATGGAAATGAGAGGGACTGGAGAGCGAATTTCTTCAAAATATGACCGAAGCCATTTGCGACCATCGACTATCGACTTGCGAGAAAAAATTAATAAACATGTGGGAAATTCCGCAAGAATGTTAGTATTTTTGTCCCGGCCAAATATCTTGCGAACTAAGCACGTTATAGATGAATTTTTTTTTGTCACATTTATAGAATGAATGCTATTTTCTATTTCCTCAGCACAATGCCTTTGGAATGAAAGGCCTCATATGACCTTCTATACTGGCTCACGTGAGGCGAATAAGATTTTGCCACTGACATCGTGTCTAGGTCAACTTCCTAACACAGGGAGTCTAACGAATTTGAAAATTAAAAATATTGGTCTTTCATTGGACTCTTTTCGGGCTTTTTATATGCCCCAAAACTGAGTTTACAAGACACACAGTGATCGAAATTAGGTTTTCGACAACACTACATTATTATTATTTCTCATTTTCTAATTTTTAGGGTGTTTGCCGCGCGAAGCGCTGCAAGCAAACACCCTATTGCAATTGCTTTTTCATTTTTTTTTTCTTTCTTTAAATACGAGTGAATTGTTTACAGCTCATAGTTCAGTTTTAGCTCAGTTGCGTTTAGATCGTTAGATCGGTCTTAAGGCGGAGGCGTGTGGTTCGATTCGTATTTTACTCATAACAGTATAATTGTGCGATTCTGTTCTACAAAAGGAATTATTTCCTCAATGAAAGTGAAGACATTAACTGGATTTAGAAGAGGTAAGTGTATTGTTTGTTTGTATGAAATGGGTTCTCAGTTGAACTTCGACCATACACGAAGCAGTTGAATTAGCGTGTATAATGTATTTGAATCGAGCCAAGTACAAGCAACATTCTGTGGTACTCTTATCTGGAAATTTTCCGAGGACTAATGCAATGTGAGATATGTCTCATAAATATGTTAGCAGTATTAAGTAATTGGCAATTTTGGTATTCTGTTTCAGAGGTCTTCCACGAATATTTCGTTTCTCGTTTGACTATTTACTTTCCTCTTTCATTATCAGTCAGGATCGAGGAATCATCCAAAACCATCAACATGCCTTCAACCACGAATTTGAACTTCTATTATAATCGTGTAGCGGAATTGACGAAAAACGTGAATAAATAATTGGCAGATCACGTTTTGTTTTTGAAATGACAGATTATTTTTCTCGTATTAACAGTTCACGAATTCACAGGAGTGGAGCATAGAGCTAAGGTCTTTTCGTCTTATAAACATTGTAATGAGGAGTGAGAACACAGTAATGTGCGTTTTCTGAAGTGAGAACACAACTTTATTTGAATGGAAGTAAAATTCCTCGTTTATTTGAATCGAAACAAAATTCCTGTCCCTCTGAATTGAAGATACGGTTTCCAAACTGCCCTTAGTCCAAAAATTATTTTTTTGGGTAAATGGATAAAAACTGTGCTACACTGTAGCAGTTCATTTAAAACTTCTGTAAATGATACAAGCGAGTAGCCTGAATCTTCTACCATACTACCAAAGATGCACAAAAATGAGAATGCAGCCTATCTAGAATTATTGAAGGAAAAGTGGTCGAAAGTCGTGGACAAAGGGCCGTTTGGCACTGGACGTAATACATGAAAACAACAAAACGCTGCTTGCATCGGTGCTGCTCTTTGAATGCGCGTAATTCGACCATCGAACGAGGTATCGAGATTCTATAAAGTTCCTTTTGTAGTGCTCGCATTGACCACTAGGTAGCGCTGAAAACTGCATTTCGATTTTTTTGGACTAAGGGCAGTTTGGAAACCGTTACTCTTTGAATGCACGTATTTCGACCATCAAACAAGGTATCGAGATTCTATAAAGTTACTTTTGTAGTGCTCGCATTGGCCACTAGGTAGCGCTGAAAACTGCATTTCGATTTTTTTTGGACAAAGGGCAGTTTGGAAACCGTATCTTCAATTGTTATCAGCAGTTGACAGTTCATATTCGTTGAAACTCCTGATCCTGACTTTTTAAATTCCTTGGATTTATGTTCCTTTGAATTTATTTTTTCTCTTATAAAGGTAGAGTGTTTGATTTCTGCTTGCCACTTGGAATAAATTAAACGGAAAATGGAAATGTATTCTAGTTTATGTTCTGTGTTGATCAAAGTCTGCCGGGTGATTGCAGTTTGCAGCTTCACAGTTCGAAGCCTTGAACTTCCACGATGTGCGTGTAGCGTCCTGAGCTTTCATGTTCCCGGATCCGGGGGGGGGGGCGAAAAGAAGACTTCAGATTCTTAGAGCATCATTCACTTATCAAAAAATACCTATTCTACACTAGCGCTTCTACAATTTGCACAGTCCCAATGGCAAACACCCTGCTACCACCTCGCGATCCGCGAGGTCGCTTGTTATTGGACCTATTATTAAAATCATTGACCTTTTATTGGACGTATTGGACCAGTTTTCAAATATTGGACTTCTACTGGACTTACTGGCCCGGTAGACACCGTGTAACACCACAGTTGGAGTACGAAGGCGATGAGGAGCAATCCATACGTTCACGCAACACTTTATCTTACATTCTAGGTGCGCAGAAACTTATTCGAGTTCGGCCATCATTTCCAGAGATACTACGGTGAGAAATGTATGGAAACATTTCGCGAAATTTATTGGGCTTCGTGTCCGTCTCGTGTGTGTAGTTCACCGCCGACTGCCCAATTTAATGGATCGTAAAACCGTGTATTTTTAGTCGATGTTCGCGACGCCTACGATTCTCGTATAGGTAGATGTAGTTCAAAAAGGCGATTAAAAAGACAGAATTATTTCGGGACTTGTTCCCGTTCCGAAACGAAGAGCAGCAACGACAGTGACAACTGGCGTAAACTTGAAACGATGACCGTTATAAAGAAATAATTTTCTGCAAATCTATTATACTAGATAACTTTTACGATCGAGCCAGTTATTGTCGGCGCGTTTATTCTCGAAACATCTTCTGTCTTTGAAAGGCATCATCTGAAATAGAGTTACCATGGATGCTTAGGAGCTCGATTTTGCATCGCCAACTGGCCGATTCTCATCGTTCCTCTCATTACGACCTATTTATCGTTTGTATTCACAACTTTGGACATACATCGGCCGCAATCTAATCGCCGTTGAAAAGTCTAAGAGCAACTCAGTCATCATTTCGAAGGCTGTTTTCTTCTGCGAGTCGAGCGAGTGTGCCGTTGGAGCGCTACAAGACTGGGTATCAGCGGCCATTTTCAAGTTTTTTTTCTACTCGCCGTACGACCTCGAAACTTTTTCGCGGGCAGCCTCCATCGTTGCCCGCGACGTATGTATAAGCTCGTCGACGGAAAAAGTAAGCGGCTTAGCCTCGTAAACTGACAGTGAAGTGAGTTCCACCAAAGGGGTTGGACACGAAGTGGCCTGAGGCGAACTCGAGTTCTTCTCATAATGCAGGTGTCCAAGTCTGTTCAATTGGTTTCTCATATTATTTCGAAAATTTCGTATGTCCGGAGTAGTACCTTGGAGCGGGACAGTAAGTACGAGCAGTACGATCCTCTATGGCATCACTGGTCGACCTTCGAGTGTCTCGTTGCTGACAAGAATACATAATGGTCGCTCTTCCGATCATCGAATTTTCTGTTCTTTTGCGCGACTGTCACGAATTGGTTGTGAATTTGAAGTACATTCGTCAACGTTGGCATGTACGTAGCGTGTCATACGCTGTTCGTGTTGAAAGCACAACACGTATACGTTCTGGCTGCAACGTCGTGTCGAAGCTTCTATGCGTTAACGTAATCATATTAAAGGTTGTCGCCCCACATTATCGCTTTTAACGGCGTCAATAAGAAAGAGAGAGAACGAAAAAAAAAAGAGAAAAAGGTTTCGAAACTGTCTGTAAGTTACATACGGCGTGTTTTATTATGGAAATTAGGTAAATAAATCCGGAGATTCGTAGGGGGAAAAGCTCTGCTGCTGCCGCCCCTGCCATTGCGCCGCTGATTGGAGAAACGCATTAAGCAATCTAATAATATTGTAAGGAGAATTAGTAAAACGGATCCGCTTTGTATTTCAGTATTGTTGTAAGAAGAAACTATATCGACGCTTGGTACAAACTCGAGGTGTAAACCTCCAAGCGTTTCCGGAAACGACTGCCGCATCAGCTCTGCTAAGTGACATTGAGTTGTTGCGGCAAGCGGCAACGTGCCGCCACAAAATTTGTCAGTTTATATTCATTTTCCCTTTACATTCTCTCCATCAGTGGATGGCTCGTTCATTGAAAAAGCTTTCAAATGGGGAAGGTGGGATAAGCTATGCGTCGGGAGAGGCCAGACTGTAATGATCTTATGATCGAAGACATCATAAAGGTTAGAAAGATACAGGAATTGTGCAAAATCGTGGCACAAATCGAACAATCGCTAGATAAGTACGGCATAGGAACCTATCGTACTTCAAATCACTGTTATAAGAAAACAAATGTAGTAGGGAGTGAGTTTATCAAGTTTCAGTTATCCGATTGTGTTTCAATCGCTGTTGTAGTGAAACAACTGTAGTGGGGGGAGCGAGATATCGGCTGGTGACAGTCCAGTTTATCAAGTTTCAGTTATCCAATTGTATTTCAATCCCTGTTGTAGTGAAACAAGTGCGGTAGGAGAGCGAGATATCAACTGGTGACAGTACAGTTTATCAAGTTTTGGTTATCCGATTGTATTTCAATCGCTGTTGTAGTGAAACAAGTATAGCGGGGGAGCGAGACATCAGCTGGTGACAGTAGTACAGTTTATCAAATTTCAGTTATCCAATTGTATTTCAATCGCTGTTGTAGTGAAACAAGTATAGCGGAGGAGCGAGACATCAGCTGGTAACAGTACACTTTATCAAACTTTGGTTATCCGATTGTACGTATTTCAATCGCTGTTGTAGTGAAACAAATGAAGTGGAGGAGCAAGATATCAGCTAGAGGCCATCATGAGCACCCGCAGAATTTTTTGATGAGGTAGCAAGAGAAAATGCTGACAACCATAATTTAACCCTGATTTTTGTATTTGAATTGAGATTAGTGAATAGTTACTATAGAAGATAATCGTTGGTCGGGACTTTGCATGTAGAGTGTACACCGCAAAAGGGGGTACAAAATTATATAAATTTCATCGATAATACGATCAATGATTTCGAAGAAAAAAAAACCACAAAGGTAGCAATGTCTTTTCAATCAGGTTTCAAGTTTTAAGTATACGTGCCTTGTTCCTTGTTCTCACCTTTAAAGACTTTCATTTTTATTTTATTTTCATTTTTTATGTTAATAAACGTATTATTGAACGGTTTAATTACCTGAATCACAAATATCCCTAATTATGCACCAAAAAAATAAAATAAAAAGCGTATGAGATAGCTGTCGCTACCTCCGCTACCCTCTGCGGGCGCTCATGGCAGCCGTCTAGTTTATCAAGTTTGTTATCCGAAGTATTCAGCCAAGACGAGTAAGTGAAAGATGGAACTTGGCGCGTTTGCGGTTAGTTGGTTTTTAAGAGTCAGAAATCCTACACCTCTACTATTCGCGCTTTTTGAAAACGTTTTTCCCGCATAAACCAGGGCCCACCAAAGTAATTTTTCCTCTATTAATTAGAAACTTTCGCAAAAAAAGGAATATTAATAAAACGAAGCCTCTGGGCCCTAGTGAAGAAGGTTAGAACACCATGCTCAAAAAGGGATCGAAAATTTCAAGAAGCGGGTCGAGAACGCTGTTAAAAGTAGGGGTGGTCATTCAGCGATGTTGCCCTAGTGCAATTATTTATTATACAAAAGATTGGTAATGTTGTTTTCACTCGACTGCATTCACAATAATCTGTTTATCTGAATACTTGATCTTTTTCAGTTATTTGTTGATCATGATCCAGGGTTATGAGATTCACGATTGTGCCTATCCTCGGGTGTATCTGACATCATAAGGGGCTGTCTCGACGTATTTCCAGGGTCATGCCCCCGAGTCCCAGTTTGCGGGCGAGAAAATAAATAAAACTGTAAATTTTCTCTTCGATTTCCATTTTATCAGCGCAGGTATTGCGGTTTCTGATGGCGAACATATGATAAACGCGCTAGGGTACATGTTGCCGCGGATTTTTCCCTCTCACCCCCGCCTTGACACTCGAGGAAAGTGAAACTTCGCTCGTCAAATTTTCCCTCATCTGCCTCCTTTTCGGCGTGTATGGTGTTGTGTAAGAGGCCGAATAACGAGCGATCCTTCTTTTGACGTTATCACGTTCGAAGCTTCCACGTATTCGCGTTTGCTGTTATCAGCGAAATACAGGCATATACGTGAAATATGTCCTGGCGGTGTAAAAACGGGAGTGATAAACTATACATTTTCTCGTATCCGTTTACGGTGGTGGCGGCGACGGTCTTAAACGTGCGATACTCTCCACCGTCGTCTATTGTGTGCCCATGCTTACTTATCCACCGTCCCCCATAAATGCGCCCGTGTAAGTTGCGATGGAAATGGGGGAAGAAGGGGGGCTGCGGTGCCCAAATGCGCACTCGCCGGGCTGGCTGGCTGGCTGCATTATCGAAGGGAATTCAATTTTCCACGCAGGCATAAGTACAATTCGCGGGATAATGGTGCCTGATTCTCGCGATATCGCAGTCACCAGTAAATTTGAATAAACGTTTTGAAAATTCGTATTCGACTTATGCACATGCACGAGGTGCCGCGGTTTATTTCGCAACAGGGTACGACCTTACAAAGCCACAACAAAAAAAAGGAGAAAATTTTTTTTAATTTCATATTTTTCTCGAGTTCGAGAATCCATAGTGGATGATCTCAAATGGCTTCGGACACGTTTGAAAGTATTTCGGTCCCCTGGATCTCGAGAAAACGAGGTCTCACCTCCGATTTGCTGACTGACAACAAGGGCTGAAGAGACACGCCACACGAATTTAAAGTCAGCGTTAAATTATCTGAGAGATGTCAGAGAAAATTTTATTTACCAGCCAATGCCAGTGCTCTGACCGAACTAATATTCCAAGGGGAACATAGGGTCATGTGAGGTGTACGTCATTAGAAGCGATTTCTCATGTTTTACATCACAGACGAGTTAATATGTCAGAATTAGAGCACATTCTCCAGCCTAGATTCGGAAATAGTTCGTAATGGAGGCAGCTGTCCTAGTAACACAATCGAGCAGAAAAATCGATACAAAATCCGGCAGAACCATTCGACTCGAAAACCAAATCGAATTGATGAAGACAATCAAGTGAAATATCGAGTTCGAAATCGATTCTCGACATTTTTGTGGATAATGAAATTAATCAGTCTCGAATTTCCCATCGAAAATAAAATCGATTATGTCCTCGATAGTTAATTAGTATACATTTTCGATTCGAATTATGAAATAATTTCGAAGCTCTTTGCCTTACGAGTTTATTTACTCGCTGATCTCGAATGTCTCATTACATTTTAGATCGACCTCAATTTGGAGCTCCCAAATTTCACTTCTGAAATAATGAACATTTACCTGGCTTGAAGGATCAAAGAAATTATCAAAATTCTAAGTTAATTTTTTTTAAATTATATTTTGCCCAGCCTCTCTAAAAATTTGCCTTTACAAATTTCTAACTCTTTGTGGTAAGTTTAAATTAAAACTGATATTTCCCAATTTTAAGTTGATATTATGGAAGATCGAATGAAGCCACATCGAATACAGGGCAATGGGCATGGCAGCTATCAAAATCTGTAATTACGATAAGTTAGTGCACTTCTGGGAGATGACTGAATGCTGTTTTTCACACTGAACTCTTTATTTCAATTCCTGGAATCCTTTAAATGGCCGAACTGAAAATTTAACGAGATTATTCGAACTCAAGTAAATACTTCTTTCATTCCTTAATGCGAAATTCAGAAAACGATGTTCGATTTTTCAATCCACATCAATTCTGCCCACTTGAAGCATAAACTTAGAGACGTAATACTTGGGCCAGATGGAAAATATAGTGCTCTTCTCGGAATCAGCGACCCGAAAAACTTCTACTCCGATCGACGACTCAATTTTTTATTTCTCCTAGTGTAACGCAATCGATATCGAAATTGCCATCGAATTACGCGCCAAAGTTGTGATTTTCAGTAATTATGATGACCTTTTATTAGATCAACATCATGACACATAAAATAATGTAAATTAAGCCATAATTAAAATACAATAATTTATAGGGCAGCAATTGCGGTTTACTTTTTTGATTCGATCAGTGATGTGAGTTTCAATATTGATTTCCTGTTCTAAAAAAAGTCAACTCGATCTTGACATCAAAAAGGAATCACTGTATAAATCGATCACAACTACTGATCTGGAAATTTACATCGATCAGGGAGTACTGAAGGGAAACTGGTAGATGGAGATTCAACTGTAAGCTGCTTATCTTGAAACTGGAATAAGTGAAGATATGTTCGAAGTTCCCCAATGATTTGAATCTTGAAAAATCTGAAGAAGTCTCTAAATTGTCCAGCTATGGGTTACCGATTTTCCATACAAACACTCATGAGAATGACGAGAAGTTCTCCCGCAGTTACAAAACAAATACAGGATGTCTACCAAATACGAATTTTCCAAAAGTATGACTTGTGAACGATTTTTTTTACGACCTTCTTTCGGAACATTCTCAGGCATAAACAGAATTTCCACAAGGGAAAAAAATTCAAAAACATGCTAATCGCAAACAAAAACTTTGAAGAAACATAAATAATAACGAACGATTTATTTTAAAGCATGTTGCAAAGAACACAGTTTTTCAATTAAATTTGAATTTGGTCATATTTTGATGAGACATGTTGAGATTGTTTTGGAAGAATTATCAAATTTGTAAGAGTACGACTTTTGTATAACTTGTATGACTGGTAGACACCCTGGAATATGTCGCAGATTGAGGTGATTTTTGAACATGTTTTATAGACTGATTATGCATTTGTGTTGGGAGTTACATTTTTCAATTTCAGCTCAGTTCCCGACTACTTTACAAGAATACTACAAGAATGCTATATTGGAAAATTCTTTATGGGAAATAAGAAAGTGAAGTAAGAAACTCAATGTATACACATTTCAAGATTGTAAATACAGAATTGAGAAAAAATTGATTGAATTGCAATCTAAAAAAAGCGTAAAAACTTTTGCACTTTTTTTTAGAAATCATGTTTGGTAGTTCTGGTGGTTCCAAAACATACAAAACAAAAAATTAGAATAATCAAAACGACTGATTTCAAGTACAGTTTATCTACAGATTACAATATGTATCGACGTTCATTTTTTTAGTTAAACTGATCACAAACCCAGGTCAAATATCACCGCTCGGTCATCCGTGAGTAAAATTCTTAAATAATCAGATTATATGGCAGTTCGAGTACTTGAAGGAAATACGTACTTGTGAACAGAAATGTCAACTCCCGCAAATGGGAACGCGTTCACAAATGGAGCACCTTTACGAACGAGAACGAAGTGAACGCATTCTTCTTCTCACATGAACGAAAATGGGCAGGAACGCGTTCGTTTTATTTCGTGGACGAGAACGCAGAGAGGAATGACTGCAGTCAGAGATATCAACTCCCATTCGCAAACGGGAATATGTTCACAAGCGGAGCACCTCCACAAACGAGAACAAAGTGAACGCGTTCGTTTCATTTTATGGACAAGACCGCAAAGAACGGAGAGAGAAATGACTACAGCCAGAGATGTCAACTCCCGTTTGCGAATGGAGCACCTCCACAAACAAGAACGAAGTGAACGCGTTCTTCTTCTCACAAGAACGAGAACGGGCAGGAACGCGTTCGTTTTATTTTGTGGACGAAAACGCAGAGAACGGAGAGAGGAATGACTACAGTCAGAGATGTCAACTCCTGTTCACAAAGGGAGCACCACCATGAACGAGAACAAAGTGAATGCGTTCTTCTTCTCACATGAACAAAAACGGATGTGACCGCGTTCATATTTTTGGGGAATGGTGACATCTCTGCTTGTGAACTCATTAAACTTCAATTCAGTCACAAAAGTTATTTGCCATATCACTGCACTGTCATCCCATGCATGTGAAACTATTGTCTCTCCTCAAAGTTATCATTATCAGGCTTTCTGAGTGCTGTTTACATTCATTTCAGCTGTTGTCATACTAACTACAGTTTGCTAGAATTGAGAATTCTCAATTTATGATGCTCGGTTAAATTGCTATTTCAGAATCACCCGGTCACTGAATACTGTTACAACAAATCCACATCGTTTCTACAACGACCCATTTCTATGTTTCATCATACAGAAATTCCAAGCACCAGGAGCAGCACAAACGGAGACAGAAGCTGGTGATAGTGCAGAACCACCAGCAGCAAGAGATAAAGGAATGTTGGAGAGAACCAAAACCAAAAGCCGAACAATAACCCACTTCAGTGTACATTTTTGTATAAATCGTCCTGCCTGGCTACTTTTTACATAACACGATGCGAATGTCTAACAAACGTATTTTGTCTCCCGCATACCTGCACTTTCTATAAATGATCTTATCAAAACCACGTTCTTCTTTTTCTTCTTATGACTCACAGGGATATGTCGATTTTGGGGCCTAAACTGAGACTGGATCAAGAATCTGATGGGACAATCAGAATCAGTCATACGAGAAAGCTACCCGCCCTCTCTCAACGATATCTGAAATCCAGCTCGCGGGGCAAGTTCTAGTAAACCAAACGACAAAAACAAAGTCGCTGATGACTGCAAACGTGGGCCCGTATGCGTTGAACATTCCTGGCCCACGTCAACTCGCTCGACCGACTCATTCGCCGTGGAAATCGTGCTTTTCCCCTCATTTCGCCGACTTTCGCTGTCGCAACAAAAGCGATTCACGATTGTCCCAGGAAACGCGAGTAGTCAGGGCGCGGGGGCGCGGGTTATATTCGAAAATTTTCGTTTCGCTCGATATTTTATATAATAATAACTCGTAGACATGACATTCGCCGGCTCTCGCACTCAACCCCCTCCCCTCCGCTACTCACTGAAAAAGTACACATTGTAAGTCCATCACGGGTGTGTATGCGTATACGGTTTCCTTATGTCGGCGATAAAAAGCTTCCGGCCGGGCTCGGATACGCGCGGCCGTTCCCTTTAAGCTTTTTCGAAATTAATGCGGCGTCACGATCTACAGAAAATTGCTGAATTCCGGAGGGACGCGCGGCACGACAAACAATTAAAAATTCAAGTCCGACACGCTATATACAGAGAGCGACTCGGCGTAATTATCGTATTAATGACTGCTTACAGTCAACCTTCGTCGACCGGCTTCGCTCGACGATCGATGGTACCTCTCCTCGGCGCCCCCCCTGCCCCCGCACAAGATAACCGTACGGGGATTAATATTCGCCCCGCTAACACAAAGATTATATAATTAATCGTTCGTCTGTCGAGCATTCTCGACGATTAAATTAATATTTCAAACTCTTTTCGGCGTGCACATAATAATCTCTCGATAGACCGCGCGCGCCGTCCGCAATTCCGAAAGGACGGACGGACGACTTCGTTAATACACAAGAGCCAGAGAGAGAGAGAGAGAGGCGTTGGAGGTCGAAATCGAACCCAATTTTCACCTTCCGTTTTTAGAGCAGCCGAGAAATTGATCTCGCGTTTCCAAATCGTCTCCGCACATCCATCGCCCGAAATACAGGGGTGTTCCAGGGGAGTACGTCAAGCCGGCACAAGGTGCCAGTGTTCTGCGCGAACAACTATCTTATGTATAGCCTATACTCAAGACTGAAGGGGCTGCACGTCTTCAAAGTTTGAAAAATAGCGAACTTTCATTACGAGTCCGATTAGTAATTGTAATTCAGTATTTTCGTTCATATAAGTGACGAATACTGCAGTATTCAGTGGCGGATCCAAGGGGGGAGGGTGTATGGGGTACATCCCCCCCCGTAGAATATTTTTAACGTAATGATAGGAAAACCGGAATAAAACTGATGGATTGTACGCTCATTACACGTCACGAAGGTCACCGCCGCTACTGTACCCCACATATCCTTTTTCTAAATCTGTGCCTGGAAGTATTAGCCAGGGTGAGAACAGAAAGAATTGCTATTCGCACTCAAGAAGAAGCTGCGGGTATATACCAAGAAGCGAAAAATATGAAATTCTGCGTGTTATCCTGGAGGGTAAAATCATCGGCAAACGTTCCACTGGAAGACGGCAGAATTCGTGGATGTGAGATTTGAGAAGGTGGTGTTGGATATGCAGCACGACTAAACTTTTCCGGAAGGCTGTCTCAAAGATACCGACGGCACTGTGGATCACCAATTTCCGACGTGGAAGATCATAATTCTGATTTCATTTTCAGTACAATTCAGTGCTATCCTTCAAGACAGGTCGCGAAGACGTTGTCACTGACAAAATTCAATAAATTTAGAAAAATTCAGAAAGCGTCATTCTTCATCAGAAATGGCTACAAATCACCACTACTTTAAAAAAAAAAATCTACCTACGCATACTACCTACGTACCTACCTCAAAAATCGAAGGAGCTAAAGTTGCGCACTTCATCACGTTCATTCAAACTTTATGATAAAATTTTAAAACAAGTAGAGCTCCTTCAACAACAATAGTAGGCAACTCAGCGGTAAATTTCATCTCTTCTTGTGCTACATTTTGATTACCTTCGAAAGAAATCCTAAATTACAATGAGTAATCAGACTCGTAATGAAAGTTCGCTAGTTACTTTTTTTGCTTCTTTTCTTTTGGAAATCCCATTCTAATGGAGGAGAGGGGAGTCAGAAACTGAGTGGTACAATAGCAATTTCAGAACAATCGAGGATAACCTTATTCTGCAACGATACACTGTACTTTTTTTTAACGCAGGCAGCTGACAAAGGAACAAGCAAGATCTTGAAATACTAAAATCTTGCTTCCTGGAGGATCATCATTCATCTGTTCTATCGCAACCCAGAGCTGAGATTCCACCAACTTTCCTCTTTTTAAACGAAAGATATCGAACAACCTATTGCAACTGTTTATTTCTCACTTCATTAAATCCGAACATCTTAGCAGGGGGAGATGTTTAATCCCTCCCCGATGTAGGCTCCGAAATGAAAATTTCAAGACCTCAAGCTGGCCACAGTGGCTTCACCTCAAAATACAGTTTTTGATTTCGAACTGCTAAAGCGAAGGAGAAATAAAATCTAAATTGAAGTTTTCAGTTACTTGATTTCAATAGTGCATCAACTTTTGTTGGGAACCTGAACTAGGATCTTTGAAATCCAAATCTCACTGCACAGTTCCTCAAATTTTTCAATTTTAAATAGAAGAATTTCGGTTTATCTAGTATGCACTTTGTTAGAAAATTTGTGATGAAACGTTGAAAATTCTTTCTCTTTGCCTCGTAAGTTGATATATAGTAACTTGAAATGGGTAGTTGAATCGACACAAGGTGTCTGCAGAAATTGAAAAGTAAAAATGAAATACTTTTTCAAGATCCTTTGCAGGACTGTAGCCGGCATATTTTCCATATTTTCCCAGAGTGTGCAAATCATGTTTTTTGGTTTCCAACTGTTTTATTCCCTTCACCCCTCCCTTCTTTTAGCTCCACTACTTCCCCCCCTTCTTGCGAATATATGTAGATCCTGTGCTACACTTTTTAATGGCCAATCATAGGAATCGCGAAAATTTATTTTGAGTGGTTCTAACAAAGATGAAGGACCTTTCAATTATTTTTCTTAATTTCAGCACTTTTTAGGACTTTCATAACCTACTTTCTATATTCAGGACTTTTCAGCACCTTTAGACACCCTGTGACCTCAAGAATCAAGGAAACAACATATCAACATTAGGGATCTTGGTCTCAGATTCCGAATGTTACTGTATAATATTCTTATTTAGTCTCAGATTGGAGCTTCTATATCCAAATTTTACAATGGGGGGAGGGGGCTTACTATAGTACATATGTATTACTTTTGTACTATACGAATACTTCGTTCATTTTCTGAAGAGCATCTTATTAACAGTGATGGTATTGAATCGTTGGAAAGCTTAGTGTGAACTGAAATAAAGCAGAGAAGGGGGTGGGCGAGGGGAATACTCATCTAAAGTAAAAAATTTCCGAAGTGGCAGTCGGTTGAATAACATAAAATCAAGATAATGGGAATTTCAAATTCAACAAGTTGAAAGTGCACAAGGTGTTTCTATGGCTACTGATTTTGACATTTTATTTCTCGTCTTCACCAAGCTCCATTCAAGATGTGAAAATCTGAGAAAATACTATGCTTCCTGTGTACAGTTTGAATATTGGAAACTCTAACCAAAGGCAGATCGAACACTTGATATAACAGTCAAAAGAATAAGTCAAAAAAGATAATTTTCCAATTTTTTCAGCCAATTCGAATTTTGTCAGTTGTATTGTGCGACCCTGTAGGCAACCCAGGGTGAGGAATCTCGTTTTCCCCCAACAATTTTGAAATTCCACTTACACAAGCTCCATCAAGACGTTAGTGAAGGTGATTCATGTAAACATTGTGAAATCGTTTCTTTAATACTGAAATTTGAATTCTGAGAACACAAGTTGACGGCCAGATCAGAAATTTGATCCAAAAAGAAAAACTATTTCAACAGCGTTCTGAATTTTTTTCAGCCGAGTCGATTTTGTTCATTACAATTTTAGAGTCTGGAGGAGAGGGGAAGTAAGTTCTAATGTTCTCAAATTATTGGTATTTTACTTGATACAAATTTTCAAAAGATGTAATTTAATATTTTTTGATTTGTTAACATCGTCCATTCAAAAGATAAAATATCTCTTTTGGTAGCCAAACCGAAGCTCGATCAAACATTCGACGGAACATTCGCAGTCAGAAACCGAATAACCCGAGTTTGTACAATGTGTTCTCATACATTCAAAATTTCCAAGCTGAATGACCTTTTGCTAGCCCATCGTTAGCGAAGAATTTGTTTGAACCCTCAGTAAATTGGACTTCAACAATTCAATATTCAATATCCTTCTCGGTCTCATGCTGATCCGACAATACGTTAGGACAATAAAATGATTCGCTCATGAGATCAATGAGTAAATAAGCTTCGCAGTCGAGGGTTATACTGAAATACATTGTACCAGAAGAAATTAGGAGAAGACAGGAAGTATACCGAGGTGGAACATTGATACTACATAATACTGCCACTGATCCCAGAACCAGAAAGAGAGTACTGGGCCGAGGTTCGAGGCCAAGATAGTCGAGATTACAACTAAATTCATTATCCATATTGTATGCTTAATTTCTATGCAACCTGCACCTATGTGGACTTTACGTATACAATGTATTTTATGCTAAAATTCAAGTCCAATTTACTCAACGTTACAATTATGTTAACTAGCATTCCTTCGCCTAACACCTGCCACAACTGCGACGGTAAGGGAAGTTTGATCAGCAGAAAATGAAGATTTTCTTTTTCCCCCAAGTTCATAGAATATAGTGAGGGTAGCCACATTTTTTCAGAATGGTTTTCTCTCACTTTTCCAGGTTTTTCAGGCCAATATTCCAAATTTTCCCTGACATTTTTCGAGATAGTATTGTACACAGCTTTGAGCATACTTAGGAAAAGAAATAAGTTATTACACTTTACGCTGACATTTATTCTTGAAAAATAAGGCGTATTCTTTCGTTCTCATTATTCTCAAAAAGGTCCCTCATTTTGATCAGAATTATGATTTTTTCCTGACTTTTCCAGACTGGCTAAATTCTCTTGACTTTTTCCAGTTTTCCAGAAAGTGGCTGTGTACAGGCATCCAGCGTATATGCCTGTCCATGTAGGCGAGCTCCTATTCTTACAATTCGCTTTGTTGAAACTGGAGGGGGCAAAATGATACTTTACTACTGCCTCCCAGCCTAGCGAGTGGGAGGGACAAGTGCCCTGTGCTCTCCTCAGCCACGGCACTGCTGCTTGTAGCTCCTTCAAATTCGAGTATAGACCATACATGTACATAACGTTGTTTGGTTTTCTCGGCGAGCAGTATCATCATCCTATGGCTAATCATACTGAGTCAGAACACCCTGTAGTTACTATAATATACATTCCGCATACGCAAAGAAGTCCAGCAGTCGTATCATTGAGGTCGCATTACGTACCAAACCGAATTTTCACCTTCTGTACACAAAATCGATACACAAAGTAAGTCTCTGGTCGTCGGTCGGATATCACTAATTGTCTCACCGGCATGCACGCTTGCAGCCCGCCGTACACACAGAGGAGTCATCGGACTCATATATGTCCACCTCGTCGATCGGTTAAAATGCCTATGCATCGGACTAGCGTAATACGATACAACCTTCGACTATGCAATTAAAATTTTAAAAAATAAAATAAAATATATAAATAAATGAAAAACAACATCAATCTATACATTACACAAATCGCAACCTGCAGTGCGGCAATTTCGTCTGCTAGGTACGTGATCCGATTTAATAAGACCACTTTTTCGTGAAAAGCGAATGCAAACAAATGATTTTATAAAAAATAGGGGAAAAAATAAAAAAAGGAACAACTCCAAAGAGACTGGTGTAAAGTAACTTCCATAAAAGAAAGAATTTTTTTTTTCCAACTACAACGGTGAACGGAGGAGAAGAGGAAAGCGCACGAACACCTAACACGAAATTATTTCATTTCGTGCTGAGTGCAGCCTTGCACAGACTTCAGCTAGCGATGAAAAACTTTTTTATAATTCGTTCTCTTTTTCCCTAGACCTAACGAACCGCTCGATACGATACTCGGATTCGGTCAACGTCCATACAGTTTTACGACTTCTTCGTCTATATTCTGATTTACTGTACAACTCCATGCTTTTGAAACCATTTGAGAAAACCTTCGTTCGGCCTTAAATTTCCGTTATTCTTCAGAAACGGCTACTTTCAAAATACACGATTCATATTAACGTTTTCACCTGATTTCTACCCACCCCCCTCTCCTCAAAAAATCAACTTGTACTCTTGACCAAACTGCGAGACAGAGAAGGGACAGAAGCGAAGTGAACTTTCTAGAACGTTTTCAGGGTTGCCACTTTTTTTCAGGATTGGTTTTCCCTGACTTTTCCCGGTTTTCCAGGCCAACTTTTCCAATTTTCCCTGACCTTTTTTACAGGATTCCGAGAAAGCCCAGAGGGAGGAGAGTCACAGAAATTTTTTACAATACAAATAAAAAAAGTTTACTCTGATAAAATACGAACTCGTTTGTTATTTTCAGAAAATTTCCATGACTTAGATGAAAATTCCCTGACTTTTCCCTGACTGACCAAATTCCCTGACTTTTCCCGGTTTTCCAGAAAGTGGCAACCCTGGTTTTAGTTGATCCATCGGAAAATCGAGAAGAAATGCATGGTGAAGTGAAACAAAAACGACCGAAAGAACTTTTTTACCCTATTCGAAAAATCAAACCGGTTCAAGAACTTACGACTTGCCATTTCAATACTTTGTTCGATTATTAGAAGGAAAAAAAAGAAGTTATTTTGTCCAATCAATATATCAAATAAACTTTGACTTTCGGGACCCCCGATCCGGATTGAATCAAAAAACTGATTGTATACTTGAAATCAGTGACTCAAGAAAATCACTCCCATTCCGATACTTGATTTTGATATGTTCCCATTAAAATTCGAAGTTGGAGGAATCACTAAACCTCCTTTCGAGGGATTGAAGATTTTCTCACTCATAAGGAAACTAGGTATTACCAAACTGATATTCAGCTTTGTCACATCTCGATCCGACACCACAGTCGGAAACAAAGGGTTCAGGGGTGAATTTCTTCGGACTCCCTGTATCTAGTTCAGCTTTATCTCTATTTTCATACACAACAATAACAATCAAAAAGTATAACTATTAGAAAAGGTTCCAGAGACAGTTTCACCAAGTCTCTTCTCCCTCTTTTTATAGACTACAATGAGCTAACCTCTCCCACTTAATGTATTACAAGCTGAATTACCCGTCCTTCGGACGGGTTAAAACATGTGCATTAGTACATATGAAACGAAATAACGTGTAAATTCACATACAGAAAAAAAACAGTTTTTTTTTTGGGGGGGGGGAGAGAGAAAATGAAGCATGAAATGGTTTTTTCCTAAAATGGATAAGCTTTGTATTGTAATCTTTGGAAAATAAATAGAATTACCCATTCTTCTCTATCTCCAAAATGAGAAATGATCTAATTATCCTGTACATTTCACGTCCTCAATAGAAGTACTGAGGGGCACTTTTGCCCAAACATATGCAATAGTATGAAACGAAATTACATGTAAATTCCCATATAGATATAAACAGGCTTATACTTATACGTTCTGATAATTTTCTTTAATGAAAGAAAATGAAGCATGAAATTGTTTTTTCATAAATGTGTAAGCTTTGTAATCTTTGAAAATTAAATCAGATTACTCGTTCTTCTCTATCTAAAAAATAAGAAGTGATCGAATTATCCTGTACATTTCACGCCCTAAATAAGAATACTGAGGGTCCTTTCGTTCATTGTCACGCCCTGCTTCAACAGTAATAAATATTACCTACCATAAAGAACTTATTACTACTTGTGACAGTTACTTTTCAGTTTTAAGCAATTTTTGGTGAATTTTTTCCCAAAAGTTCTCAAAACCCAAGATTGAGTGCTGCTCCCAATTATGGGTATTTTCTGATTCTCCAACCATTCGCTATAAAATATCCTCGCAAATGGCACTGAGGCCTTCTAAGTTGTTCGCTAGACTCGACCCGAACAACTTTTGAAAATACCAATTATGGGTCAACCCATAATTGGCAACGACGCACAATTGATACGAAATTTTTTAATATACCCACAATTGGTAAGTAGGCATAATAAATCAAATGAAAATTCTAACACCTAGCGGCAGAGTTGAGAACCCGTCTAGTTTGAGTGATCAAATTAATCGTTCCCATAAAAAAATGTATAAGCGATGATTCGATATTTTGGATTTTAAAGAATTTAGAGTGTTATTTGAGGGCAAATGCTTATTGAACTCATTTTTATGTAACACTGACTACAAACTGAAACAGTTATTGAAACAAACTAACTGATGGAACCTACGTACGACTGGACCGATCTCTGATTCCCGTGTTAAAAGATAGGAAATATCAATTTTCATGACTGAACCTCATTACATGTGTTAGTATGCGTGCATGTACGAGTATACCACACGGACTCGCAAATTCTCATGCACTAATTGATTGACTAAATTACGAAGGTGTAATATGGTGGATACAATCAACAGTACCTATAATATGCCTCGAGCACGTCCGACTGCGAATAGGAATTTGCGTCTCTTTTCGCATATTTCGAAATCATACGGGAGTACCTCATTATCGCACTCGGCACGTCCGTTTTACGGCCTTTTACCACGTAAAATTGGGTGGGGGGGGGAGGATGTGCCCATTATACAAGGCATGTGCGCGCCACAAAACGTACATACGTAAGTAATATTATGAAAGTGTAAACGCTACGCGAAAGTCGAGAAAGATAATGACAGCAAGGGTTGCGCGGTGTCCTTGGTCATTTGCATTTTCCTTCGACATTACATTATGGAAAGTCTCTTTTGTCGAACGAAGGGAAGCCCGGACCAGCGGCTAGGCCCGTGACTCATCAGAATCTATCCTTCATCGATCCTCTCTCGCTTCCGGAAGTTTCGTTTGTATAGTTCCTTCCCTTCACTTTCTTCTTTCCTTCGTATTTTAAATGTCTATAATCGACATTTGAGAATGTCAACGTTTCCGAACCAAAAACTGTATTGCTTCGCTCTCTGCCACAGCTATATCACTACGCACACATAACACAGCTCATGATGGTCGGTGATTCACAATTTTTCCACAAAGAACGAAGGGGTAAACTGTGCAGCAGTAGGGTGGCTTGAAAAAAGCTTTCCTTAGAACTTCGAATATATGGCTAGAGTCACGTTGGCTTCTGGAAAGCTGAAAATATGCGTAATAATTTTTGGCAATTCTAAATTTTTCAGTATGTCAAACACTTTGAAGTTGACCCATCGTGAGTTTGACTTATTCTAGGTTCTCAATAAAATGATTGATATATAATATAAGACACGAAATTTTGGGTAATCTTTTTTCTATTGAGCCATTTTCCTCGCAAGAGATTTTATAATGTATAATAGAGCACCTCACTACTCTCAGGATAGAGCCTGATTAGCTCAGCTAGGCGTGGACTCACCACGTAAATGGGTGGTGTGAGAACTAAATTCAAAGAACCATTCTGCGTCAAATTAAACCCATTTATCTCACAAGTAATTTTCTAATATTGAACGGAGCACCTGTGCCGCTACTCTTAGGACGGAACCTAATTAGCTATAGGAGCGTTGAAACTTTCTCAATTCGAGAATCTAACTTTTCAGTTTGGAAAGGGGCTGGCATGATTTCGTCGAATATGCATCGCACCCACGCTCTAAAAGATTGGAGTTAATTTATATCTTCATCCGTAGGTATAAGTGCACGTGAGTTTCGCGTCTACTATTATGAGAAAGCGTTTTCAATGAAACGTATTTTTAGGCAATTTTGATGACATGATGTAAAACAGAGGCCACTAGTTTTCCTACCAACGAGATTGGAGCTGGAAAGTCGAATAAGAAAATTCTTCCGAGATCGTCTACCAGGAAAGGATATGACTATGAGAGTTCGCATCGTTTGTGAAGACTGGTGCACAACTTACACTGTGCTTAAACGGTAAGGTGTCTTGGCAACGACAGGCTGTTGGACTCCAGTTTAGTGGAATTATTGCCACTCCATGACGTTCTGAGATAGTCAAAACTGCAAACTGACGTATGAACAGTAGTAACCGATGTTGGCTAAGCAATGGTTTCGTCCGCACGTCATAAGAGGTGGTGGCACAATGACTGGGTATGGAGTTGTCCATTGTACATCATAGCTGGCATAGTACGAGTTACCTTCATGCTGGGGGCGGTCCTCCATCTTACTAGACGACTCAGTAGGGGAGATATACTGCATGCCTCTACTGCAGTATATTCCCAATCCACGGTCGGACTGTCAAGCTGACTTAGGGTCGGACTGTAAGGTCAAGTGTGAACCAGTCCGGCTAGTCAAGTCAAACTAATACCGCCAACGGAGTACCAATGCTTCGGGCACATTGCACGTTGGAGCCAATATCAAGCTCGTTTTCTGGAGTTGGGGGCGAAAGAACGCGTTTTACTGGTGGACGCTGCAGGCCGATGATACGACAATCGATGATTTTGGGGACGCTGTCAAGAGTTGTTGCCGCTGCAGAAGCAGTAATCAATGACAGCTGAGCACCTGGCACTGGTTGTTCAGGCTGCAGTGGCAGTCTTTAATGACAATAGTATACCCAACCACGAGTATTTTTTCGATCAACGTAAACCAACAGGGTTCGGGACGTGGGCGGAGTTGGCAACATTTTTATCGATTTGAACCCTGGAGAAAGTGATCCGATCGTATACAAAAGACGAGAAGCAGAAAAAAACCTATAATACATTGCACAATCCAACTTAAGTCATAGTGATTACGAATTGGAATCGACGAGGCGATAAAAACGGTAACACGCTGTTTAAGAATCACTTCGATTGATAACTATAATCTGCTATATGATGAAAATGTACCAGCTCTTAAATTTAAAAAAAATTGCTCTGGCTACAGGTTATTAACTGGAGAACCGGTTTATGGATGGAGCTTGGATGTTAGCACGCGCGTAGCTACGATATAGCAAATAACTCATTACAGTACTCATAGGATAACGAATAATATCAATCCACGTTTGGTGTACAGAGAATTCCCTGGAAGATTTACGACGATGTTGGTAGAAAAAACAGGCTTGTAACTGTAACGGCTGGGCTTAGCGATTGCGAAGTCAAACTTTGAAACACCTTCTGGGTATACCTCAGTATCCCAGGCGAGCAGACGAATGAATTTTCAAGAAAACTGAAAATGCGGTTCGAATCAGCTGTATCAACGACTATAGAAATTAGTGAACAATTCCACGCATTTTTCAGCATACCTACATCTGCTGATTAAGTATATCCACTGACTCAATCAACAAATACAGAGCATCCCAACTTAGCCCAGGACAAAGGAAACTGGGTACACAGTTTTCATCAAACGGAAATAAAAAGGTAACGTACATATATGGCCTATTCTAAAACTTACAGAAGCTACGAGTTTCCGAAGTTCAGAAAATGACCAATTTTCACAGTGAATTCGATAGCAAATTCCAATTCAGATATTGTTTTCAAAAGCAGTACAATGGAAATGTGTCAGTAACTGAAGTAATTACTTCTTAGCTGTTACTTACTTGTAATTTCATTACTGAAGGGGCAATTTAGGCTAGAAAATTCTAATATTGAAATAATTTAATTTTTGACCGCATACACTTTGACTTCGGTAGCCTTTACATATTGAAGATACGCAAAAATAACGATTACAAATTTGCTGCATTTTCAAAGTGCTACCCAGGGTTACTTTTCAAAACCGGATGCAAATAAATTTTATGAAAATATAGCAAAATTCTAGTTCATTCCCGGAGCAATTTCACTCCACAAAACGTATTCTCGCATCAAGCAGGGCTATGAACAGCATTTTAAAACTAACCAGAAACTATAATAATATCTATTCATTGTGTATTCTGAATACTGAAGGGGCTACTAAAATCAAAATTCAATAGATCGACAAATTTCGCTCAAATTTTATGATCGGATTTATCAAACTACTCCGTCAATACTGAGGACGGAGGCAGTAGGGTGGTCTTATTTTAAAGACTTCCACACCTATGGATATTTTCTTGCAGGCCATTTCATTGGTTTTCCACCACTACAGCTAATGTGTGCAAAATTCATGTTTGATCGGATATTATTAATCCGTGTCTAACTGTCCCCCCCCCCCCGTACTTTATGAAAACATAATATGAAGGGTTGACATTTTTATTCAATTCACTTTTCTTTTTCTCGGTCCCCATTACAGCTCAAAATACAGGCTTTGTCTATCGTTACACACTTATGACGTTTTTCAATAATGAAATACTGGTCTATGAGGAGTGTTGATGGTGCCCTCTCCTAAGGTAGCCTCGAAACAGGGTCAAGAAAATTAGTAGCCAATTTTCTTGAAATGGTACTGGATTTATAGGTTTTCAAGGTTGGTTCATTTGAATGTAACCATTTTTTAATCCATCTTCCAGGGGTGCTACTCAAGGGGGCCGGGGTTACATTTCAGTTGTTTTTAGAGATGGTACTCATTTCACAGGTTTTCAATGTCGCTGGATTCGATGTCGACGTTATTTTTCGGATCCCCAACTTTTTTGGTTATAATGATAAGAAAAAAGAGTGGGGACCAACTTCTGGACATTTCTTAGATACACTTTATTTACCTGGGTAAGATGTACCCCTGTCCCTTCCACCGATAGATTTACTAATGGCACACGTAGACGCGTTCCTTTTTGTTATCTACATCTGGATACGGCAATTCGTTTACTCTTTCAAATACATAGTTCTGAAGGGGTTCAACTTAACATAAATTGAAGAATTATTCTCCACAGAGTCGCAAGTCCATCCGATGTTTGTTTTCTTCAGGGACCGAAGAGTTTTTCTTGGGGGAGGAGGGGGCGGTGTGAAAGTCTCAACTAATTCACCTTAAAATTCCCGAGTGTCTTAGCGAAAAAAAAACTTTTTTTTGACTCGTCGGATTTTTCCAACTTCTCAACTCATCAACTCAAAATTCCCAAGTATCAAAAAAAGAACACCTGTTGACTTGTTGGATTTTTCCAACTTTACCGAAATTTCCTAACTTCGGCTGACTGAAATGGTAAATTTTCCCAACTGCTGAGTAAAAATTTCCTACTGGGGCAGGGGAAAGCTCCCCCCTCATCGGTACACCCTTGGTTTTTTTCAATTTCATTACAGAACTGGACAATTAATATTTTCGACCGGTTCCATATCGAAGCACAAAAGAAGAGGGAGGTACAGAGAGCCCTCTAATTCTGCAAGGGAAAAAATTCAAGAGAAATTATAATTATTTGGGACTTGTATGTTGCATTTCAATCAATCAACTGGTATAAAGTTGAATAGACTTACTTCCACGCGTGATACTTCAATTCAAAATCAATCACCAAAACATCATTCGAAACCCAATAATGATCCATATTTCTTACCTATAACAGAAACAAAAACAAAAAAACAATCAGCATTGAAATCAAATAAAGTAATCGGAAATGTGGCTCATATTGATGACAGTGAATGTCAATGTAAACGAAGCTAAAATAAAAATCATTATTTCATGTTCAACGTTTTAAATTATTTCGTATATCTATATTGAAATTATTTCGTATATCTATTTTGAATTTCTTCGCAAAATATTCAAATATAACTGTCTTGAATCTCGAGTCTGTACCCAGAAAATTACATCAGAAACGCATTGTGACACTAATACATAGTTATAATTTTGGCCAGAGGAAATCGGATGAAAGTCTCCTCATCTTGATCTGACGAGTCTCCATTCACTTTGCTCATCACATTAACCGTCTCGGCCCACTGCCATCATCTCCCGTACCTTGGATAGGGGCGTGCTAAAAAGAGGAAGGAAGTTCCGACTCCCGCTCAAAGAGAGTCAGGCTACTCCCTCAAACAGATTCAAGGTACTTCTTATTTAGATGAAGCTCAGTTCAAGAGATTTTCGTTCGCCTCTTTTGCGAATGATCCATTTCTCATGTTTTCATTCGCTTGCCTCGCTTTCCTAAGTTCCTGGTTACACTACGAGTGTCACTGACAATATCACATACCCCCCCCCCTCCTCTTCACACTATAGATGGCAAGAAACCATGTATAATAACCATTGAATGACCGCGAAAAAAAAAGTTTGGGAACAACTGGTCTAGATCATGTATTGAAGAGCCATAGTTATTCAGACCTAAGAATCACGAAGAATTTTACAAACGAGTTCAGATAGTTTTAAAGAACCTTAAATAAGCTTGAAAAAGCCCCGCCGGTTTGAAAAGGCAAACAGATCTGCACATGAGCATTGAAAACTGAATACTCTCAGCTAGCCTTGAGAACTGCTACCCTCTCTCATCAGAGAAAAAATTTAATTGCATTCGAGAGAGCATTGAGGTCTATAAAAAAATCGGCACACTACTGAGAATCCTCGAAAATCACATTTTGGAAGGCGTTTTCATTCTCAACATCAATAAGAAAATCAAATAGTACAAGATTTCCAATAAGGCAACAATTTCCACCTGAACTTATCTCCTGTAACTCAAACAAGCAAATAAATGAATCAGAAGAAGAATCGCGGCAAAGTTTTGAGACTGAAAGAAAATTCAACTCAGGAAACACGCGGTACCTCTAAATTATCTTCGTATACAGTTTCAAGAACAAGATCATCTTTACCTTCCTCAACTTTTAGAAGTAAGACTAACGATGAATTTTTCTGTTTATGAAAACCTTATTAAAGCTAATGACTGAAGTTTTGGGCTTAAGAATAGCATTTTCAACATTTAGCTAATGCCTGAAGTCGTGGAAGATTCAAAAGCTTCAGGCTTTTCTATTACACAATCTTTTCTGGTCACGAGGTTTGTTGAGAACTCGACAAGTTTACAATTAATCTCACTGAATTAGTCAATAAAGCCGTCAGTATCACTTTAGATAAAGCCAAAGCTTAAGCTAGTTGCATTTGTTTGAGATTAATTGCTAATGGCTTTTGGCTGTTGAATCTTAACCTTAGGCTTTTAACTGAACAAAATCATTAGCGGATTCCAATGACTGACGCGTTGAAACTTGACGTTTCTCAATAACTCGTACTTTCCGAAGGAAACAGCAGTACAAATCGTTGAGCAACTTAAGTACTTCTCGCGTATCTACTCATTCAATTACCATCATAAGAACGAGAAAATGATCGAAGTATTCAGAAGGAGTGTGGATTCAGTGGACTGATGAAACTGCGGTTATTTCCACCGCATATTGACTTCTTAAGATTTCCGACCTTTAGTTTTTGTTGCATTATATATTACATGCTAACGTCCTGCCTGGCTACTTCCTGCATAGCACGATGCGAGTGTTTTAGAAACGTCTTTTGTCTCTTGTATTCCTGTACACCCATAACCTGATTTTTTCAAAACTACATTCTTTTTATAATTATTATTGTCACGACTCATTCACCTTTTTTTCCCTCCTTCAATCGGTCAGACAGGACATCAGTGCAGTTGAGTTGAAGTTAAAGTTTAGTCACAGTTTATTAGTTAGCACTCTCGGGGAGATCTGATATATAATATACCATCGATTAATAGATACGCTTTCTCAACACTTTCTCGTTTCTTTTGACTTCCTAATGCCTTCGCGTCAATTCGATCTAGACTTTCGACACTTCTCTCTTTCTCGCTACACCCGATAAACCCACAACTTGGTGACCTCGACGTGATCGCGGAAAACTCAAAAAGCAATACCATTGTTCGCAGCTCGTCTTCGTCGTACAACGTGAATGTGTCGAAAGGATCCAACAAAGATTTAGAAATGGCATTTCCGTCCAACAAAACTATTCTCATTTTGAATTGCACGTATCAGCACGGCCGACTGGATCCGCCGTCGACTCCAGCCGTACATCTCCGGCGACTTTGGCGCCTCACTCGACCGCCACTCGAACTCGTACGTCTATTACGTCACGCACACGATGTCCGAACGTCCGAATCGAGATCGAGCGGCCAGAATTTATGAATTCATGCCGCGTTTATAAGTCGACCAAGTAAGTCAGGTAATGGTCGTTTGGATGAAACCCCACGCGCATACATCCTCACATAGCCGGCGGCGTAAAAAGGGAATCTTTTTTTCTTCTTCCCCTTCGCATCGTCGAGTGTTTTTCTTCACTCGGCCGTTAACGAACCCAATTTTTCCGGATACATAAATGCGGAGCAGAAGCGGCGCAGAGTGGACGAATTTTCGCGGCGCCGCTGTTCGAAAAAGGCCAAGGCAGCAGCGCGGGCGTCGCACTTCGGACCTGGCAAAATTTAATTAACGTCAGCCGCGAGCTCGTCCGATCTGTGCACATCGACATCGGCACCGGCACCTTTCGCTGAAAATGGAAAATGAAAGCGAAAATGCGATCGTCTCGGCGCGTGTTTCGCGCGGCGCCGCGTCTGGTGACGCTCTGCCGGTGCGGTGTTTACGTCACGATGAGTTGATATCGTCTGCTTTCACTTTCGGCGGATATTACCTTTGCCTTTGCAGCCCGTGTGTATTATACTTTACACGTACCCATATAGAGTAGGCAGGTCTACAGCACATTCACAGTTTGAAGAGTAAAATTTGCCGTCTAACACGCGCTCAACCGGCATCGATTCGATTATCGCCCAGCCGCGATGAAGCACAAAGGAGAGGAATATTTTTTTTTAAATAAAGATAAAAAAGTGTAATGTCATTCCGCAGAAGTTGATTATGTTTTAATGTTCGTCCAAATGGTATTACTGGATCTCCGAAGTTGCGTGTGCAGTGGCGTACAAAGAAAGTTGAAAATCAAAAGTCGAGCACACCTGGGTTGCGCAATATAGAGCTCAAGTAGTGAACAATACTCATGTCCCGGACAACATAGTGTTCGAGTGGCTGTCTAAGAATGCAGAGTGACACTCAGACTATGATATGGCATATTTGGAAGTACACGACATCAATGCGACTATAGTCAGCATGATCCATGTCACCGGTATTCACATCTAAGACACTTCGCATGTAAACGGATATCCGACACGCTGAGTCCAGTTGCTAACTGAATGTAGACTGCATTTCTACATAGATAAAAAAGTGTTATTTAACCCATCTATAGTCGAAAGCCCAATGAATATTTCATGAAATACAGCCACCACTGGGAAACGTGGAGTCCACAAGGAGGAAATAAGGGCCCCTCCTCAGTCTTTTCTCAACTGTAAGTCGTACTACAAAAGTGTACATAGCCAAATTAATGAACACTAATACCAGCAGTACACTCTCGCCCTCATGATGCGAGACAAGACTAGATGAGCTATGCACCGAAGCGAGGGATTGCGAGTGATGAACAGTAAATTCTCGTAGAGATGACGAGTGATCAAGAATAGATGACGCGATCGCGAGCCTCATCTCGCCTCTTGTCTTTTGACTTGCGCAAAAAACTGACAAAAAGTGAAGCGAGGCGAGATAACGCGAGCACAAGACGAGATGCTGGCAGGACATTCTCGCCGAGACAATGCGTGACATTGCAAGAGCGAGGGTGTGCTGTTTTGTCTTGTGCTCGCGTTTTCTCGCATCGCTTCACTTTTTGTCAGTTTTTTGCGCATGTCAAAGGACAAGCGGCGAGATGAGACTCGCGATCTCTTCATCTATTCTTGGTCACTCGTCATCTCGACGAGTATGTACTGTTCATCACTCGCAATCTCTCGCCTCGGTGCATGTCTTGTCCAGTCTTGTCTCGCATCACTGAGGGCGAGAGTGTACTGCCGGCATAACGTGTACACTGAAATGGCCTCCCGCAATTTTTTATTAAAATATTGAAAACTGGCGAGTCCAAAAGACAACATTTCAACACAGGCCCGCTGGATTGAAACATCGGGATAACTGGATGTGCCTATTTCCCCTAAGATTACTTCCCTACAACCAGATTATTCCATCCCAAAAAATGTTTTTACTGCTTTTACCCCTTTCTGTATCATACAAATAAGATAATTTTGTTGTTTCACTGGAGCAAGTTATATCAATGGCACATTCAGGCGTCCAAAGAGGACAAAAACTGAAATCAATACGCCATGCCGACACATTCGTTTCTAAAACTGATTTGACCCGAAGTTAAGAACTGTGATAACAGGAGGCGAGAATAGAGGAATAGAATTGTCATACAATACAATACCAACATTGAACAGTAAGTTTTCCAAACTGCTGACTACAGTTTGAGTTATTTTGTAAGACGCCACCAACTGAGGGATGGAAGGAGTCTCCAGAATAGCAAATATTAAAAAACACAATACGGATATTGAGCAGTAAGCCGTCGTTACCATTCCTTTCTGCATACTAAAAACCTGATTCAAATTGCAAGTCATGAAACATAACAACAAGGATGAACTATTTATTATGATAAAGAATATTGTAACCCCCTTCCATTCACAGGTTACACAATTTCAATGACAGTGTCAATATTAGAAATAGATCTTATAACCTCGAGAACTTACTATTCGATATCCTAGTGTTTCTCAATTTTGATTTTGACCCCCT
Organism: Acanthococcus lagerstroemiae; assembly: GCA_031841125.1. Lineage (NCBI taxonomy): Eukaryota > Metazoa > Arthropoda > Insecta > Hemiptera > Eriococcidae > Acanthococcus > Acanthococcus lagerstroemiae. The sequence goes on from CM063114.1 coordinate 29,371,828, forward strand.
CCTCTCAACCAGACGAACCCCAATTTTCACAATAACGCCAAAATGATGTCAAAAAGGAAGTAGGTGGTCTCACAAACCTACAACTGGACATCCGTTTCGTGACAGCTTTATTCCTCAACCCCGGCCCTTGGTAACATAACACATTATCAACTTCAAGTCAAATCAATGACAAAAATGTATTTTCTGTCCTGAAACCCCCTCCATAGCTTGTACATCTATTTTATGTTTTACCTTCATAAGAAGCCCGGCAGTTCCATTAATACAGCTCGTTCCAATACCAGTGTCACACAAAAAAGCGAAATCACATTTGTGTGGTATTGGGAGAGGAGTGAACCATCCTCTTTTCATTTGCTCTCACACGAGCTCTGGAACCACCCCTTCGAGTATTACCTCAGGGACGAGAGGAGTGAACCAATTCCCAAAGATAAAAAGTAATTCCAGACTAACTGGCAGCCGTACGGTTAACTTTATAGAATGGAGCCTCCTCCAAGGACGTCTCGCCTTGTAAGTCCTGTGTTGAAGAGTACTCAGCAGACTTATACTGAACTTTCCCGTTTTCGAGGTTTCTAAAACAAATACCGAAAAATTGTAAGAGAACGTTTATATGTAAACTTCAGCGCAGATTAATTTTGCCAATTAGAGGAGAAGCACTCATGTCCCCTATGAGAGCTTGACACATCGAAAACTGAAAACCGGGTGGCCCTGTAGGTCCAACAGGTCCCCGTTCTCCGGGATTACCAGCTGATCCCGGCGGTCCTTGCAAACCCAAATCTCCTCCTTGACCTGGATTACCTTGAGAGCCTATCATCCCAGGAAGTCTTGAGTTCCAATTTGTTCCAAGTTCTCCCTATAAATGATTTCCTGCAAACTACTGAATTCTTCTTAAACTATTCCCAGAGGTTTCAACAACAGACGGGCTCAGTAGTACTTTTCCACCAAGAAATACAAAGTACTTCATCAAGTGTGTGCAAACAGTATCCAAACTGGTTTCAGTTCTGCCATTTTCTTTTTTACACAGCCTTTGTAAGCGCGATATTGTAATCCCATGATGAACCTTATGCTTGTACGGCGGTTAACAGCAGCGAGAAACCTCGACGGCGGTTTAGTTTCGTGGTTCCACTTCCGGATACACGCCGATGTGTTTCGTTTGACCAGACGATGTACTGTTTGCGTTTGAAAGTGAAAGCTGTCCGGCACAATTTCCTCGAATGCTAATTGCAAGCGCAGCACGCTGGTCTGCAGTGATACCGTGTTATCAGGTTATCACTCACCTACTAAAAACAAAGAGTAAACCCAAACATACGTAAGTCTGGAAAGTTGAAGCTCTCGTATTGTGTACTCTATCGCCGCATCGCATTTCGCCAATATTACGAGAGCGCTCTCGCCGTAAACATCATTCCAGATTTTTCGAACATCTCTCAGCGCATCATCCGTCGGCGAGCTCGAGCAAATTCTTCTTACGCACGTCGGGCACTCCCATACACGTATGTTTGTAAACATTCTCATGTGGTCGCCGAAGGCAAACGAGAAATAATTACTTCATTTTCACGAATCGGCTACTTCGAAAATAGACTGAAAATTGTGTTTTCGCGACACCGGCACTCCGCCTGCTCCCCACTCGTAATAATGTCCTCTTTCTAAGCTCGTGCGCAAAAGCGCCGGATCGACTCTAGCGGAGCGGAGCAGAGCGTCGCTGTTGGGATTGCGAGCCGATCAGAGTTGCCGTCTGCTTAATGTGAACATGATAATCAGCAGTCGGCGAATAAAGCGTATACAGAAGGCGAGAGCCTGGAAGAACGAATTTCTTTTGTAAATGAATATTAAAAACTGTGCTGCAAAAAACACTGTACTATTACACAGAGAGCGGTAATTGACAGGACCGAAGTAAAAAAAAAAAAAAATTAGCATCACATAAAGAGAGACGAGACAGCCCTAAGACTAGCTAACATATAGGTCTCTTCACCGTTCCTTCAAAATCATATGTTCAACTCTCCCAGGCATAAACAAGACCTTCAGGCATTTCCATAAGAGACTCGTTCAATATTATTGATAAGACCGTTACAACTGTTTTTGAATCATTCAAATTTGAGGTTTGCCAAAGCATGGTTCTGGCTGAGAGATAGCCTACCACCCATTTCGCATCTTTTTGATGCGGGTGAAGTTCACAGCGCTTGAAAGGCTACTGAACAGGTTTCATATCCCTCCCCTCAAACACCTCAGCACACAGAGCAACGACAGTACCAATCAAGATGGCTAGATAGCGCGTTCTGCAGTATTTTAATAGTACTCGGGACCAAGGCAGAATTTGAATACTCGCAGAACACAGTACTGGTAGTATCTGTAAGATTAGCGCTGTTGCATCGCTGCAATGCTTCAAATACATATACACAAACGTTTACATTGCTGCTTCAGAGGAATAGTGATACAACTGCAAATCCGGTTTTTTGTGTAACATGTTGCAAAACACTAATAGTTACCCAGGAAGAACGACACAAGTGTCCTCTATTGGCCGTTTGTTATAATACAATTTTACCCTTCTGTCATTCTTCCTTGGTAACCATAGTGTTCTTGCGACCTGTTATACCTTCTAACTCGGAAAAAACCGGATTTGCAGTGGTGTAACTATTCTTTTGAAGCAGTGATATGACATATTACAATACATGTTAGATTATGCACGTGTAGACGCACCATAAGTCGTTTACATTGTGAGATAAGTGGTTAATATCAATTCCCTTATGCTATATCTACACAAGCATAACCCAACACATAAGGTGTATATACATTCTACACGAGTGTAACTGAACATGGAATGTCATGCAAATGCGTCGTGGGAACGAGTTAAAATAGTGTTATGAATGTTACATGTAATACTCAACAAGCATTTGCAACTATCCAAATTCTGTTGGTTTTTCCGACAAACACAAAGGAAATTAGCGATAATGTGTGGACAAGCAGCAGCCATGCAAACGAGAACAAAGTGAACGCGTTCTTCTTCTCACATGAACAAGAATGGGCAGGAACGCGTTCGTTTCATTTTGTGGACAATAACGCGTTTGTTTCATTTTGTGGACAAGAACGCAGAAAACGGAGAGAGGAATGACTACAGTAAGAGATGTCAACTCCCATTTTTGCAAATGGGAACGCGTTCACGAATGGAACATCTCCAAGAATGAGAACAAAGTGAACGCGTTCTTCTTTTCACATGAACAAGAACGGGCAGGAACACGTTCGTTTCATTTTGTGGATGAGAACGCAGAGGACAGAGAGAGGAATGAGTACAGTCAGAGATGTCAACTCCCATTTGCAAACGGGAACGCGTTCACAAATGGAGCACCTCCACAAACAAGAACAAAATGAACGCGTTCTTCTTCTCACATGAACGAGGACGGGCAAGAACGCGTTTGTTTTCATTTTGTGGACAAGAACGCAGAGAACGGAGAGAGGAATGACTACAGTCAGAGATGTCAACTCCCATTTGCAAACAGGAACGCGTTCACAGATGGATCACCTCCACAAACGAGAATAAAGTGAACGCGTTCTTCTTCTCACATGAACAAGAGCGGGCAGGAACTCTTCACCCCCGTACCCCCCTTTTTGATTAATTCTTAGATGAACAAAAACCTGTATTGTGAAACTTATATTCTGCATCTGATTTTCTAATAGGAGGATACCTAAAATAAGAGAATAATTCGGAGTACAAGTGAACCCTACTTTTTGACTCTCAAGGCAAGGCACAAGGCTTGGATTTTTTTCCTTTTTTTAAAGAATCACTAGAATTATACTTGTTGCATACTTCAACATTCTTCCGTGAATGACATTACAGTAATATGGATTGTAATATAAATGAGACAGTCTTAAAGCGTTGCATATTTCAACATTCTTCCGTGAATGACATTACAGTAATATGGATTGTAATATAAATGAGACAGTCTTAAAGAGAGTTGAAAACGGCCATAGTTTTGCCCCTCTTTGTGGTTGGTGTGGACATGCAATCTTCTGCATTTATGAACATGTAGAAAAACAGGCAATATTCCTCTTTAATGAAATTGGTGATAAATGTGCTCCGCATCTAATAACTGACAGGAAAAATGAAAAGTTAACAAATATTAGATTCATTATATATTGATTTAGAAAAATCATTAATCACTCGTATTTTATCGACAAATTTCTGAAGAATATAAATATAAGCAATAATAGGGTTGAAACAACTAACTTTGGAAGATATTATAAAATACTTCTCGTTTAATACCAACGCCTTATCAATACAGAGCACGCTGAACTGAACTTTCATAATAAATATTCACTCAATAATTTTTTCTCATTAAATGAATAAAACTGATTTTCAGTTTTTTTTTTTTTTTGTAATGGAAATATTGTGAATTATGGACATGATCAAATATCATGACTTTTTCGAGTTTTGGTTGAAATATCATGACTTTTCATGACTTTCATAACAATTTTTTGAAATCATGACTTTTCAGGCCACTAGTCACCTTGTGTAAGGAAAAACTGATGAAAAACGCCACATTGGCTGTAAAAGTGTATCCCAGTTTTGGAAGGAGCTTGGTCTCAGAAGATGATGATTCATTCTTACCAACTTGAAGAAATTATTGCCTTCCTTTGTATTTTTTTTGTTTCAGAAATACTTTAGAATTTCTAAATTAAATGGGCAACGTTTCAGAATTCAGAGACTTATTTCTTCAAGATGCAAGGAGGAGGGCTGCCAAAGGACTTGCGAGATCGATTCTTTTCTTCTTCCAGGGCTATATTCATGTTTGAAGGGACAATAGCAATCACGTCACACGTCTAGTCAGGTAAGATAGTGAGAGTAGTCTGTCATTGCCTTCCCCATGGTTTATTTTCACAGAGTATTTTCTTCTCTATGCCGAAGACGGGTGCGTACATGGATCCATACATACCAGCTATGTGTTCCACAATGTTGAGTGAGCAATCACCCACAAGAACAAACTCTCAGATACTGATGGTACCGAGTTCTGGAAGTACAAATACCTGTTCCTGACAGTTGGTGGGGAACTGCAGAGCACGCTATCTACCGATTTGATTGGTACTAGGGGCGCTCTGTTCGCTAGGATGTTCATGAGAAGGGGAGGAGACAAAACCTGTTTACTAGCGTTCCAATACTGGGAATAAAACCCTTGTGAGAAGGAAGCGAGAAGCACGATACTACTCAGCTACACAGCAATTCCCTCTGTTCATAATAAATTGGGGACTTTTAGGAAACTTGGGATAGGGGCGTATAGACGCCTTATTCTTCTACATAAAGCATTCTAGTTCTCCACGGATCAATTCATGCCGAGTTCCAAGATACTTTTGTTGTAAGTTTTCAAACAATATATGTATAACAGCTGTTCCGAGTTTTTCAAATACAACGTTCTGCAGTTTATTTGAACAGCTTCAGTGAAGGCATCTTCCCACATACGTGCTGTGTCAGGTTGATGTTAGACATAGTTCATAAATTACAATATCTGATTAATATATGCTTAGGTATGTTCTCATTTCTGTAAATAATGTTCGAAAATGTTTTCTCCATGTCTTTGTGACTTCCTTTGTACCTTCTCGAACTATATGACATTCAGTTAGCTGCGCGTTTCACAGCAGATGATCGTTTCAAAGTAGATAATCGTGTCTAATTTTATGACTAATTTTCCTGACGCGTTGCATCATGCTTGTCCATCGAATATATATGCACATAGTCTCGTTCTCTCGTCTTCAGTGCCCTCGGGTCGCCAGATTATCAGCGTCAGTACAGCCTTCTGCACCATAACAGACGTAGAGAAGGCGAACTTGAACGCTACCTATGTAGTATGTACTTTTTGACGTCCAAGGACGATACTAGCGACAGCAAAAGCAGAAAAGAGGATGATCCCAAATCCCAAATACACGCATCGTTGGAAACGTTCTTGTATTGTGAAAACGGCCGTGACTGCGGCCTTCAGGTCATTGATGGTTACAATGGGCGCTGCACAGGCCATATACGCTATACTACACTCAATCAAATGCCTAAAATTGTTTGGATTTTCTAGCTTCGTGTGGTATTCCAGCGGCGATAATTATGGCAGAATTGTTGACGTTTTCCTGGGAGGCGAACGCGCTTCCGTTATCGGTGTTCAGTGCGGCGGGGGGTCCTGCTCGTTTATTGACAGTCGGTATAGTTTGAAATTGATTGATGGCCGTTGCCAGCCACCAATTTGCGGTGTATTATGGGTACAATACTATGCCGACATTTGGGTAGTTTTAGTTCATAATCATTAACGTATTCGGGAGCAGTGGAATAGCGGAGGCGGCTGTATACCCGGAGTCTCACTTATACAGGGCACGGAGATCTAAGTACGTCGCAAGTTCTTTCTCCAATCTGGGTTTTCTTCTATACACTTTTTCTGGAGTAAATGCACACACGGTCTCAACACATAGAGCTTCCGTATACATATATTTTTTCTCGATATTTTACGTGCCGACGAGGTTCTCGCGCCTCCGATTATCATTTATGTCACGCTCGATTTTTCTTCTCTTCGTGTATTTGGTGTACGCTTTCTGCTTTCTTTTCCTTCTTCTTCGTCGCGAGCGAGCAAATTTCAAAAGGAGTACGTCATTGAATTTCAGGCGAATAAACATTCCAACGTTGGTTTTTCGTTTCATATATACCTACACACACACACATACACATACACACCTTACTCTTTTTTTTTCACTCTCTGGCTTTTTCGCGCGTTTCCTTCACGATTGAACGTGTTTTACGACTCCCCGAAGAATCGAAAGACGATTTCAGTTTCTCCGCCAGACTTTTGTACCTTTTTATTTTACTGGGAGTCCGAAAACGTGTGCAAAGCCGTCAATTATCTTGATGGGGGAAAAAAAAAGAAAAAGAGAAGGAGAATATATATACCTTCAAGTATAGAATTTTTGCAGCTCGATTCTCGATGTTGTGGAAAAACAAATTGGATTTAGTATTTCTGTTTCCTAGCCGCTCTCTCGTAGGTATATTCCCAGAAGGTAGAAAAATTAGTTTTTTATTTCGCAGAGGTTTTCTTCCCGCGGCGATATAGGTATAGCCTCTTGACGCCGTGGAAGGTGGTAAAGAACGAAAGAAGAAAAAAAAAGAAAAACTAACAAGGAGTACATGAAAGTAATTGAGTGTTGTAAATTAAACGAGGAATTAATTTTAAAAAATGCCGACGCGTGTTCGTATATTTCCCGTATTTGTACATTTCAAGTTCGCGTTTTTTGTCGCCGACCTTCAAGGATGTCCACGAATCGATTTCGCAATACCTGAGCTGGCCATCTCTTTCCCAACGACGTCAGATCGTGTACAATGATCTCAAGAGTGTCGGCATTCTGCGCACAGCGGAACGGACCATTACCAGGGACCAAACTGATTTCGCAAAGAACAAGGGAACGAGTCGGTAGAAACTCTTCGCTCCGCGTACCACACATAGTTGGCAGGAGGTCTCCTCTTCATGTGTTATGAAGACTTGTTCCTCATCTTCCCATCGAGGAAAACAAGTGCCTTAGGTTCGGCTGACGGAAAATAAAAGAGGGACATATTCGGTAACCGAAGACCCCGTCCGACTGAGATAATTTATGCCGGTCAACTAGACTGCCTGAGAAACAGCTTACCTAGCAGATAGCCTGCGAGACAAGCAGAAATACAGTCCGCCACCCAGGTATTGTGGAATCCAAACCAAAATACGGACGAGTAAAGACACACGTGCGGTTTTTAATAAGTCATGATTAGTCGCAAGACCGATTCGGACTTCCTATGGGCTTCCGGAGGAATTAACCAGACTGCCTCAGAAATATCTGGTAAATCAAATAGCCTGCCAGTCAGAAAATCAGCCAGCCATTCATCCAATTATCTTGGAATCCAGATTAGAAAACAGACGGACAGACAGACAGGTGTGTCTTGTCAAGACAGTAACACAGTCAGACAACCAACCAGCTATATTGGAAAGCAGACTAGAAAGAGAGGGAGCAGACAGACTCGTGCGTCTTATCAAGACAGTAACACAGTAAACCAGCCAACCAGCTATCTTCAAAACAAGACTAAAATAGAAGGGTAAAGAGACGCGTGCGTCTCGTCAGGACAATAACACAGTCAGCCAGTAAACCAACCATCTTGGAAACGAGACTAAAAACAGAAGGGCAGACAGACAGGTGCGTATTTTCAAAACAGCAGCACAGTCAGCTAACCAACCAGCCATCTTGGAATTTCGACTGAAAACAAACGGACAAACAGATAGGTGCGTGAAAGAGTTCCAACAATTACTAGTAAGTCCTGATGATGAGTCTCAAAACCAGTTCAGACTCCCTCGGGTTTTTCAATTTCGTTCAACCGCTTTAAAACTCAGATTCTACTGAGACTTATTCCGTTTCCTTTCAGACCAATTAAGACTCATTACCAGGCCCGTTTCATGCAGGGGTGGGAGAGCTGAAAGGAATAATTATTACCTTTGGAGCTGATGGTCTCGCGGAGAAGTAGAGTTCGATGAAAAAAAGAATAACGAGGTTTTTTCCTCTCTCCCCCCTCCCCGTTCATTCACAGAAATTTAGAGGGTGAGGCACGCTCACTGAAATCATACATCAAGTCGGAAAACAAAATTTGGAATACTGTCAAGAAAACGAAAAAATAAAAATGAAAATAAAATATAAGTGTTTCAAGTTTTATTCGTCTTTTGAATTGATTCTAACAGTATTTTTTACACTCTTACCAATAAGCTCATTCTCGTTGCATACAGAAACTTCGCTCATGTAAAACGGGCCAGAAGAAAACTTCATACGAATAAACATATTAAAATTTAAACGCGTTTTTCTCGAAAACTTGATTTTCAGTTACGCTCATTTTTCGAATCGTTCAACTCTTCTACAGCAGCAACTTTTGATCTAACGACCTATAATCTTCTTTTTTTTCCATTTGACAGCTCATAATCTCATCCACAAAATGCACCCCCAAAAAAACCGACTGAATATATGGTTTCCCTGAGCACGCCTCATGTTTCTTCTATCTTTTTCCTTCTGAAAGTCGATAATAAAAAGCACATAATAATTTAAAAAAAAACACAAAAACACCCAATTTCAATACTTTTAATATCATTCAAATTCTGCAAGACTCATTTGGCGGCCTTGTAAACTTGTCAAAGGTTCATCAGACACTTCAGGAACCCATTTTGACGTTTTTGGAATCATTCAGCTCTTACTTTTATTCGTTAAAGCTCACTCAGGCGGCGCTATGGCTTTCGGATTGTTTTATAACTGTGATGTTCATATGAATTCCTCAGAGCTCATAAAATCGGATCAAACCCTTTCAAAACATATACAAATATTTTTGACATTAAATCGAACTTGACTAAGACTCATTCAGCAGCTTCGCAACCCGTCCCAACCTACCAGACAATTGCTGAACGCTCATCAACGTGTTCAGAACTCGTTCAAACTCTGCTGAGACTCATTCTGCGGCCCTTCAGACTCCTTAAGATTTAATTTTGATTCCTTGACGGCTTCTCAAAACTCATTCAAATACCTTCCAAGACTTATTAAGACGAATCAGACTGTTTTAAAAATCATTCGAACATTTTCAAAACTTAAAATTGGCTAAGATTCATTTCACCGTTCTTAGCACTCGTAACGATTGACTTCTGATTCCTCGGCGGCTTCTCTTAACTCATTCAGACAACGCTAGAATTCGTTCGACTGTCTTTCAGAACACATTATCAGTAATCAGGATCTGCTGAAACTTATTCATACACTCAGAAATTCATTCGAATTTTGCTAAGATTCATTCTACCGCCCTTGGGACTCGTCACGGCAGACTTCTGATTCCTTGATGGCTTCTCAAAACTCATTTGAAACGTGCTGAACCCAGTTCAGTTGCCTTTGAAATTTACTAAGACTCGTCAATTCTTCTGAAACTCGTTTGAAAATTCTCACTAAAATCCGCACCTTCAGAACTCGGTCAAGACACAATTCTGATTGCTTGATGGCTTGTTAACACGTACCCAGACAGCATTATCACCCGTTTGGCTGACTTCCAGATTCACTAATACTAAGCAAACTCTTCTGAAGCCAACTCGGACACTTTCATAACTCACTTGAACTCGGCTAAGACTCACTCCACCGCCCTTAGGACTCGCCAAGACTCCATTCTGATTCCGTGACGGCGGGTTCACATTCATTCAGACAATGGTAAGGCCCGTTCGGCTACGTTTCAAACTTACCAAACTAATCAGACTCATCTGAAACTCGAGAAGCTCACAGCTCACTTAGACTATGTGTAAGATCCGCTGTTTTCAAGTATTTTAATTCTTGGATAAGAAATGCTTACTCCGACAAAAATCTTGACAGTTTCTTCAAGACTTATTATGAGCAGGGGCGCAACAACGGAGGATCCAAGAGTGCTACAACACCCACTTAATTGTGATGAGCATCCCAGCGGAGGATAACGTTTTGATTTAAAACTGTTTTTCTTTTGTTTTTTAGTCATCGACAGGCACATGCTCTGAGCACCCACTCACAGTATGAGGTTGTTGTACCCTTAATTATGATTGCGGTGGACTTTTTAAAATGGCCGACTTTTTCTGAACATAGTTTTTGTTATATATATATGTTACATACTAACGTCCTGCCTGGCAACTTTCTGTGCAACATGATGCAAGCATCTGAGAAACGTCTTTTGTCTCCTGCATTGCTATACTTCCGGTATGTAATCTTTTCAAAACCTCGTTCTTCTTCTTACTCTCGCTAGAACGGTCAGGCAGGACATCCGTTTAGTTTATTTATAGTTAAGAACAGTTTATGTTCTAGCACTCCCAGTGAGATCAGTATAATATACTATCAATCAACTAATACACGCGTTTTCTCTATACACACTCCCATTCTTTTGACTTCATAAGCCTTCGCTCCGGTCTGGACTAAACACTCCTCCTTCGTAAAACTCGAAAAATCTTACATGACGAATTCAAACATTCCTCGAAGACTCGTATACAAAGAAGTGAAAAGAAATTGGCTCACGGAGCCTCAATCTGACCTCCGGACTACAGTTTTCGAGTATAGAATGGGAGCACGGGAATGAGATACGATAGTAGCTCGGCAGTACACGGAAAGACCGAAGACTGCGCGTTTCGGCCAGATGGAGAACTACAGAGATCCAGGCCATAAACGTATGACGTGACGGGATTTTCACCAAAATCCACGAGATCAGCGTAGCACTGGAAATGCGAACGAGAAAATAGCAGAAACTATCCGAAAACCTAATAGAGGAATTATCGAGACGACGTCGCCGGGCTCCGGGGTGTCTTCGTCTCTCTTGTTTTTCGCCGCTTACTTCCGCGTACACTCTCCCTGGCTGACTTTCTTTCTTCCACACCGAGCAGAACAGGTAATCGATTATCTGTACAGCACTTATACCAGCAGTTCACGCTACAACTGCAGCAAGAGTTGGAAAAAGTTTCCCCGAGAATATAAAACGTCGCCCACGCTAAGAACAAAGTCGAGATACTCGAATGCCGCGTATATTATGGTTTTGTGAAAAGTCTTCTTTGAACGGTGCGGGCAAAGAGCTTTTAAAAAGTCGGTTATAAGCGGAGGAGAGGAATTCGCCGAACGACCTCTCGCCTCCCTTTCACTCTCTTCGGAATCACAATTTATTGTTTCAGAATATAGTCGTGGTTATACGCGACGTACCCCGGGATAATAGAATCAAAATTCAGCAGTCTCTCCCAGAACTGTACGTCGAATTGTAATTACAATATACCGCCCGTTAAAAAGGCTTCTTATAATTACGGTCGTCGATTTTCGGCGCGAGTTTCTCCAGCTTCCTCTCTCACTCGCTGCCTCCCTTCGAGAACATTCGTTCTTCGCGATTGTGTACCCCATTCCATCAAGTCGAATGCGCCAAAGTTATATCACGTATTTATTCGCCGCAAAATTAAATACATACGCAATTATTTCAGCCACGACATTATAGCCGCGAATCGCGAGTTAGTGAGCAAAAGTAAGTGCGACGGAAGTGTCCCCCTGCGGTGTAAATGCAGTCATTAAAATGTTTACGAGCGCTTGCGTTTTTCCGATTTTATTAACCCGTTTTCGGTCTCTCTCTCTCTCTCTTCAGCGCCTTTTGCTTGCCCTATTCACCGTATTCCACTCTTTTTTTAACGACTTCCTAGATCGGCAACCGCTCATCGTGCAATTAAACTGATTTTTGAACATTTCGCCATTTCGCTCATTAAGTTCAAGGCGAAGGGTTGCAACTCCGCACGACAAAGCTGCTGTTGCACTTCCATATTATTATCGAATAGCTGGTCGAGAAAGTGATACCAGTAAGTATCTCGAAATCGAGCCAAGCTGGGACATTTTATAGGTGGTATTCTGGCAAATCGGACCATAAAAACGGTAGGTATAGATTATTGGCGCCGCAATCATCGAACACATCATACGCTGTACGATCAGATATCAGCCAGTTTGCTGGTTACATTGGTGATTCTACAGAAATGTGGACTACTTTTGTAACTGGCGAACATCTCGCTTACTATGAATGTTACTCCAGAAATGTTGATACCAAAATTCCGAGAATAACGCCCCCTACATTGTCCATACGTCAAACATATTTAATCCTCACTCCTTCACCCCTACAATTTAGCTCAAAGGGGTCAAAATTCCATTGTGGTGAACGTCACCGTCTACGATTTTTGTTTCATTGAAAATGGATGATTTGTATCGGGACTTGCACCTAAGTTGCATGTGTTGGCAACACTGTCAGTATGTACATTGTATTCTAATCACTTTGGGGTGAACAGATCGGAATAGATCACCCCAAACTGATAACAATACACACAAGACGTTTGCCTATGGTAGCGCAACCTAGGTGAGGTTTAAACCTCAATACATTTTTTGTTCAAACGAGTATGGCAACATTGATCGGGAAGAATGGAAGTATACATTGGCAACAATGAATTCACGCCCGGTGCTTCTTGGTTTCAAATATGTGACGTCAATGCAGTGCTGCCACCTTTTTTAGCCGGGCCTATTGCAATTGAAATTTCTTCCCCCTTCTACTCTTCTCAATTCAGTCACAATTCAGTTCAGTTTCAGCAGTGTTATTTCAGATGTGTGTGATCTGAGTCACAGTTCAGTTCAATAGCACTTTCTGTGTACAAGTATAGGCTATTATCAAAATTGAAGGGGTTACATGTCTTTGATGTGTTGTATAAAATAACGAACTTTTGTTGCGGGTTTGATTACTCAATTTAATTCAGAATTGTTTTCGATGGTAATCGATGAGTAATTCTTGCATTAAAACATGTTTAAATTTTCCAAAATTTTATAAAATTCTCTAAATTTGGGAATTAAATTTACCAGTGATAACGTCTTTGCGAGCTGTTTTGGGGAGTACATATTCGTTCGTATTCGTTTATTAGCGTACTCAAAGACCGTTGCTACCAACTTTGTACAACAGTGCCATAAAAATGAAGATAAAATAAGTAAAATAGTGGGTATAATATTCTAGTAGTATTTATAATGGTCGATATTCGCCGCTTTCTTGTCTTCTTTCCCAGGACTAGTCCTTGGGCCGCTGCTCAGGAAAGTTCGTCTCCGTTCATTTTGCTCTCCAAGAATTTCTGTTTTGCTTCAATTATCATTTTCAATATTTTCTCCGTCATCCCCATTCGTCTGAGTACTTCTACATTTTTGACTTTTTCTGTCTATTTTATTTTATGTATTCTGCGGTAGCACCACATTTCGAATGCATGGATCTTTCTGTGTATATTTTTCATTATTATCCACGTTTCAGACGCGTATCTTACTATATATGGATCAGATGTAGCATTTCAAAATCTTCATTCTCAGCTCTAGTTCTATGTTGCGGTCTCGGAGGTTTCTTTCAAGATTGGTGAACGCCTTTCTTGCATATCCTGAGCGGCTTCTGATCTCATCTTCATCTCTGCCGTCTTTTGTTATCATTACACCGAGGTATCTGTAGTTCATAACCTGCTCCAGCATCTTTCCATCCACCATTATCTTCATCAGCATAGAGCTTCCTTTTTTCCTGTCTTCATCATTTTCGTTTTGGCTGTACTGACATATTTTTGTCTCTCTTTATTAAGGCGATATACCAACGTTTGTAGCTGTTGCGGTGTTTCTGCTATGATGACTTAGTTATCTGCATAGGTAGCTTATGTTGCTTCCCACAAGTTCTGAAAAGTAGCAGTGGATAATACATTGATAATGGAACAGAAATCATTACCAACTGTTGCTTACCTTGAAAATTGGAAGGTTACAAAAATTGTAAGTTGTGCACTTCATAACCCTTACTAAAATTTTGTGATCAGAATTCTGAAGAAGTCTGCTGTTTTTTAAACTTTGAAGACCGGGGTAAGTAAAATGATACTTCTGACCCTGGCTCTGATTCCACTGCTTGCAGCCCCTTCCATCTTAAGAATAGGCTATACATGTACATAACGTTTGTTGCCTCTCTCGCCGTTCACTGTTACCTCCTATCGGTTTGTCATACTCAGGTGCAACACTCTGTTCATCCGAACGAGTCTGGGTTTATGGGCGCACATACTGGAGATGGTTTCTCGGAATCAGTTACTTTAAAATACGGTATTGTAAGATCGGTTCGTTGAAAAAGTGCGCTGGTGAACGCGTAATTGCCTGCGAACAGGTCATTACATCACGTGCAAATATTTGTGTATCTTACGTGCAGAGCCGGGCTGGTTATGATTCCGCGAGAGTTTGCCATGGCTGGTGTGTTGTTGTAATTAGCAATGGTCGCATGTACAAGCAGTGCATTCACTTTTCATTTTAGCGTACGTCTGGAATGGCTGATTTATGCGAGCAAACATCGCGGCTGCTCGAAGGATCAGTTGGAAGCACCGGCTCTGAAAACGGCCAGCAGTTCTTCTCTGTTACCGTACAGAAAATTATATTTTTCTTTCTATTTTGTGTATGAAGTGCTGGAACTGTTCCTCTCCTCCCGACATACAATGTCGTTTAACGAGTCTTATTTGTGAGCGGGTACCGTTTCTGTGTCGCCTAACCCGTAATTAGAATGAACTAATTCGTGGCTTCCTCTCTCTTTTTCATTTACTTTCTGGTCGCTTTATTTATACACGTATAATAGCCCTTTGGAGCGAATGTACTTGTAATTCAGAGTTCTCCAATTCTGACCAGTCGATGGAACGGATGATTGTTATGTTTCTGGCACTATGCCGTACGTAGACATTCTTCCTCCACGGCAGAAAGACTCGATACATGTGCAAATCGCCATCGATCATCGACATTTATTTGTTCGATATTCAAGGACCAAATGGAGTTGGGCGTTTTTTTCTCATTTTTAAATTCATTTCCACTGCATTCGACACTCGACAGATTCGCTCGAAGTACCGGCAACCTTGGATGAAGTCACCATAAATCCTAGCCGCCAGCTAAAAACCGTTAATCAGTTTTCCATAATACAATATCTTTACTTCGCTTATGCTCATTTGTCTTCTCGCTCGATTGTGTTCTCGTCATTAACGAACGTGCGATTTTTTACACCGATGTAGTCACATACTTGGGAAGGTGTCGGTTCCTACATATATGGCGTTATTTTATGACGCGCGTTTCAACATTCGAGAGCTGGCTGTAATTTATACTGCAGCAACTGCCAATTGACATTATCAACCTCTGAAATACACTGATCACGTTATGGAAAATGGCCGATCAATGTATATTTGTGCACAGTTGCGAGTGTGTAGGTGAGGCTGGCTTAGGTGTTTCTGATTCCTGAATGAGTCATCTTCGCTGGTGCGAGGACGCGCTGACCATAAGTAAAGCAGGGAAGCTGAGGGAGGTGTATTTTTCACTAGATGAAGATGTGGGAGGAAGATCGAACTCGAAAGAAAACCACCTTGTGTGTGAGTACATCTCGACCACTTCATTCTGAGATTCAAGAACGTTCAGTGTCAGTAAGCGAGAAAAAGTAACGATCATGTCGAAAGAGCCAGAGGTCAGGAGTTAACGAAATTTGAAATGTATCCCGTTCTCCGACTCTTGATTCACTTCCTGTGTGTGTTAGTTCGATGAATCTTATCGAGTCTGTCTTACTACGAGTTTGAATAAGCCTTATCAAATCGAAGTAGAATTTAAATGAGTTCGGTTCTATGGCTTACTGAGGTGTTGGTCAACATAATAAGTAATATTGTTTTTAAAAAAGTACCAACATTCACTAACAAGTAGTTTCTTGGACAAAGCGCTATCGAGTGCTAGCTCATCGTCAGTGTCTTATCTACTAAGTCTGTGTTATGTAAGGTTTAGGTAGTACCGTAAAGTAAACAGTTGGTATCATTCTCATTTGCTGTTGGTTACAGTTATGCGGATCAATCACTGTGTGTAAAGGCTCTCTTCAATTCGTTCGTCTGCTCTGTAGACTCATTGGAAACCTACTTAGTCACACATATAACAACCGGACATCCAAATTTGAGCCACTTACAGAACGCTTCTCATATATGTGTTGCAGTATTTGATGATCCACTAGAGTACTGTCTCAAAATGACATTCTGCCCACATACGACCGACTTTTGCCAATCAACTTTAAAAGTTATCCGAGAATTAATTCTGTGACAGCATGCCACTGATAGTATTCTAGAAAAGGGACCTAAAACTATATTTTTAACAAAGTGTCGTTTTACTGTCACAAGATCAATTTGGATAGTACATAGTTAGAATTAGTACTTTTCATACTGTCAGGAAAGATACAGTGGCTGTTTGATTCAAATCTTGACGTCTGTGGACGCCAAAGGTAGAATGTAACCGGGACAGAGCATTGTTTCCCTATGTAATCATATCTTAAAAAGGGGGAGAATCGAACAAATCAGCGAACTTGGAGAAATGAGTAAGTTATGAATCCGCTACCACGTCAGAGCTGCGGTCAAAATTGCACATTTTATTTCCTCTGTAACATCTTCCGTCTTCTTCTGTCGTAGCCGAGTTTAAATTACGGCTCTTGCGGGACCCGTTTATTCGATTGTTAATAGTCCCAGTCCGCTACTGTCACTGTTGTGCGTTCGAAAGCTGAAAGTAATTTCGAAACAAACTGACTGCGTTAATTGGAAATTTATAATTGTCGGGTATTTAAAGAGAGTTTATTTTAGGTATTCGTTCGGCGTCCGTTTCTCCCTCCATCGCAACCCTCTAAAAATAACGAATTCGGATTGAAACGGAATTTGATAGCATCGCCTCCTCCCACAAACCCCCAACCATCTGATGATACTCTTCAACTTTCTCGAACGTGATACGATGAAAGGAGTTCTTTCTAAATTTCAGGACACCGTGTATACTTCGGAAGTTTAGTTATTCTGGCAGAAGCGTTTAGTACTACGTCGAAATTGTATACCGGGTCTTGTAACAGGAAATGTTAGTCCATTTTGATAACGAACAAAAAAAAAATTCAGTCCGAAGCAAGGTCGGCTGTATGACCGTGTTCACAGTTTGACCGGCCTTCTATCCTTTTCCCCCCAAAAATTGTCTCAGTGCACTGAATATACCATTTCAATAATGAGTACACTGGACCATTCCAATACTACGCAGTACTTATTCTTTAAAAACAGAAAACTAGAGATAGCGGTTATTTACTTCGTGGTTACGAATCGAGGGCCTTTCAAATTGTGGCACGAGGAAGTTCACCAGAGCAATGATTTTTAAATATGAAAACCTACACGCTGTGAAATCGAATCATCTGATTTTAAGCAAAACTACTATGTATTAACATTTCAAAATAAACAGCTTTTAGTGATGAATAATAATAACGACCTCAGTCAATTATCCTTTTCATTCGAAATTTTTCATCAGTGATCATGCTATCGGCACACAAAAATTGAAAAAATTCACCCTACGAGGGGGAGAAAGAGAGCAAGAAAAAGAGAGAGAAAGAGAGAGAAATTTACAGCACGACAATATGGTAAACTAAAACTAATAGGTCGAGTCAAAATACTGATATTCCTATTGATGGATTCGGTTTGTAATTTGCATAATGCAAATTTACGTTCGCAGTTTATCCGACTACATGATAAAATAACACTCTAACATCAATTCATGCCACAGCCTTCAATTCGTTTCGTTTAAAGTATATACAAGGTGCTCCTGTTTTTGACCGTAGCCTGAGAAAATGCTCAAGTAAATACTCGTCAAAAGGAACGCAAAATAAAAAATTTTTCCTATACGCATACGTAATGACACAGGTCTTCGAAACTATAAAATATCTTCAATGACAATAATAAATGGAACCGTGAAGACAGAAGGTTCGAGAGTGGTATTCTATTTACAAGTTTTGAAGGTCACTAAACTCGAGTCTAAGAGCGATTATCAGATCTGACCCATCTGGCAGTACCAGTAGGGTAGGGTGCCCGACGTTCGTCCCCTAACCTAATTCCGTCCCCTTGCCTATTTCGGAAGTTAAGCAGCGCACTCTTGTGGCAATAGGTCAGAAGTGTAGAATACACACATAAACTACCTGGCAATATGCTACCTTGGTCATTGTTATCAACATTCGCCGTACACAAAGCTTTTTTGTTTTTGAGTATGTGAAAACTTTAGACAGCGGAATCTTCTTTCTCAAGAATTAATTCGAAAAGGTAAGTAATTTTGATATTTCTTGTGCTTAACATATAGTTTGAAGTGTACAGACACAGAAAATGCCATCATAAATTGTTTTCCGATAAAATTTCTCCTCCCGATTTTGTGGGAAAAAATCGCGAAAAAAGTCCTAATTTCGTCCCCCAGGTAACTTGTAAAATAGAAAGAAACACCGATTTCATATCACTTTTTATTGTTTTTAGATGCCGAAACATAAAACTTGGTCCAAAACTGCGATGGTAGAAGCTGTCAAAGCTGTCCGTAAAGGTGAAATGGGGTATCTTCCGAAAGTAGGGAGGAAAAAAGAACTTTTTATGCGATTTTTGCTTATAAACACGTAATTTCGTTTAAATTTTCGAAGAAGCTTAAATAAATATCATAATTCGTAAGTTTATTTTTTTTCGCGATTTAAAAAAAAAAATAGGGGGACGAAATTAGGCACAAACTTCAAATTTTCAAAATTGACACTTTTTGGAAATCGTCGCAGCTAGGCCACTGCAATTTTTTTCTCAAAAAAATGACCCCGGGGCGAAGTGGTAAGGTTTCAAGATCCTACCAACCAGCATACCCTTTCTTCTTTTGTTCTGAAAATGAGTAATTGAAGTACCTTCTCGATAGAAAAAACTATATTAAATGGTCTGTCAGACCAAAGCAAGTACCAATACATCACCCGCGATATCACTGCAAAAGAAAGCTATGCAAGTTGACAAAAACTGTGCACACTAGAGCAAAGTGATATCACATTTACCGGGCCTCTAGCTACGTCTTTGTGGAAAGAAGGGTATTACGAGTATAAACAGCACAGAGGATACATCAATATAAAAACTGTTTTATCTGGAGTAAGTTTAGAAGCCTGGGAATAGGGTAACCATAACTATGTCACTGTCATTCATTATGGTCCTTTGAAAAATGTTTTTTAATTTATTATTTTTTCCTAAGGAGCCAAATATACTACCCGCAGAAACATGCAATGCTGGTCTCTGTTCTTTGAATTCAATATTTTACTATACCATGTTGCAGTATTCTAGCGAGAAAATTTCATTTTAAACCGGATGATTCCCAAATAATTTTGTTTTTCCAATATAAAGGTGTTAGAATTGCACCTGTGATTCCGGGATTAACTAGTTCCAGGTGAAGTCTTGAGTTCGAACCTACACATGGAAGCTGACAGTCTGAACAAAGTGCCAGGAGAGACCAGGGGTGCCGCAAGGATTCCTCCTCAGAAGGGGTCTTTCTTCCTCAGAAATGGTACAGTTGAAGAGTATAACGCAGATAATTTTCCCGTTTTATAGAGTGTAAAGGGTACAATTCAATATCTCAGAGGGTAATGCTGGATTTGCACCAAAGTTATAAGCAAGCTATTAACAGGTGCGCTACATTTCAAATGTTAAGGCATAACTTGTTAATAGCATGCTTATGACTTTGGTGTAAATCCAGCATAAGTGCTCCTTCGGGTCCCGCCCAGACGGCTCCCATTGGTAGGGACATGAAACCAAATCGTCAATGGGTTATACAGGACTGTGACTGAGTCTTACCGATGAAGTCTGGTGAGCTTGTACTATCCTCAGCCGCTGGAATTCGAGCGACTCCTACACGATTTGGACAGCTTCTCCTCCAACCCAACACGAATATAGTCCCACTGAGTCTTTAAGAAAATAAGATCTATAGCCGATCAGCGTAGGAAATCGCACATCTAACCACAACTCACGCAGTGTACGAGTCATCGAAGTTGACTTCTGATTCATTTAATAGCCACGTGATGCTGCATTTCTAATTAAACGTTTTTCGCGTTAGACAGGTCGGATTGGTATTCTGGTATGTCCTGTCAGTGCTTTCAGCGGAACGAAGTACGCACGACCTTCGTCAGCAGCGGTTTCATCGATAATTACCCTAGGTAAACCGGTGAAGCCTCCCGAAATGTGCGTCGTAAACAAATAATGCGTCGTTCATTTTCACCGGGCAGCGTGAATGTGCTCTTAACTGTGCCCATCAAGTCCACACTATACATTGTTCTGGCGCACATCGTGACGCAATTCAGCTCTTCGGTAGTCTTTGTGAATCACAGTCGGCCATCCTCGATGTACATCAGGACAGCTACATTTTTCGGTGAGTCAAAAACTAGTTCGCGGCTGTTACGTCGTCCGCTAGTATTCCAGGGTACCAGAAAGTCGATATCGCGAATACAACAGGAACGTGACCGAACTGCACAAATCCGCGACTTACATAAATATAAATACAAAAATAATATTACGAAGCAGATACATCGATTTCGTTCGAGAAGCGAAGCTTGTACGTACACGGTAACTGTGTATGTATCTCTATTGGCATGGCGAAGAAAGAAAAAAGAGCTAAGAGTAAATCTCGGTTGTAAATACACCCGGTAATATTGGTTTACGCTTTATACTTACACTTTTCTGAAGACTTGTGTGCGCGCAGAATACGCGATAGTCCGAGAAAACGGGTCGAGTTAAGACTACTTAACGTTAAGTACCGCGGCTACAAGGTAAATACCATCAAAAGACAGACATATACGTGTATATAAAGCTGATGGTGAAAAAGAGTGCACTACTGGTAGCTCTGCATACAGCGAGCGAATGCGTGCTAGATGAGGCGAGCGTTAAAGAGAGGTGTGTGTTTTGAGGAAGAAAAGAAAAAGGATGAAAAAAAAAAAGAAAAATACGAAAAGTCGTGTCAAGGGAAAAATCACCTTCAAGTGTGGATTTTCAAGCTCTACCCCAGTCATTACTGTTCTCTGTACTCGTCGAAAATGCTTTATCGCGGAAGCACGTTTCGATACGTCATTTTTTTCCCTCTTCTCCTGTGAAATATGAATTATCACGTTTGCGGGACATTAAATTCATTTCTGTTTCCAATTTTCCAGCGCGGCGCACGTTACACTCCTAGTCTACGTTTTTGAAAGTCACAAAGAACGAAATGATCATTTTTCGGCCAAGGTGCGTAATCGAATACCGCAACTACATTCCAAATCCAATACGTACTTCTATTATTTTCATACTAATCGAAGCGAACTTCTTGAACTTTTTAAGGTTAAAACAACAACCGGGACAATCAGAATACAATGCGGTCTTTCTGGATGACAGAACATCACACGTGTTGATGTAATATAGCAATGGTGCCAAGCATACACCACAATCACTCTTTTAAGAAGGCGAGAGTAATGGTGGACGCCCGAACAGACTGCTGCGGCACGGCGGAAGCCGAATTAGTGGGGGCGGGTCAGTTGCAGCTCTGTCTGGAACAGGATCGACTGTGTCGGACTCAGCGCCAGCAAGTTGATCCGGATCAGATCTATTGTGGCCAGGCAGAGGGAGTCGACCAGGCGATGGCAACAGTACCAGTTGACCATTTCCTTCAGATAGGCCAGGAGCAAGGGCGAGTTGGGTGGCATGTTGTTTTCATATTATGGCTGTACCATCACTGACTTCATATAGGACGGCCCAGAGGCGACGCTGAATCATCCCTGAAACTCACCCTCGGCGAAGAGGCCCCAGTATCAAGACAAGTTGGCCCGCAGCAAACTCGTGAATTAGCGAGTTGACGCGATACAGTCCGAGACCATTGCAGCAATGTTGGGTAGGTTAAGGTGGATGCGCAGGTTATGCTCGAGCATCAACGTTGCGGGTTCGTACGCAGCGCTTCAGCATCAACGTGGCAAGTGCGTAGGTTCCACTTGCGGATCAATGTTACAGGTACGCGGGTTGCACTTGAGGATCAACGTTACAGGTGCACACGTTATGCTTCAGCATCAATGTTGCAGGTGCGCTATTTACACCTGTGCATCAACGTTGCGGGTGCGCAGATTATGCTCAAGCATCACAGTTGCGGATGCGCAGGCTGCGCTTCAACATCAACGTTGCAATGCGCTTGAGCATCAATGTTGCAGGTGCGCAGGTTACACTTAAGCATCAATGTTACAGGTGCGCACGTTATGCTCATGTATCAACATTACAGGTGCACAGGTTATGCTTCAGCATCACTGTTGCGGGTGCGCAAGTTACACTAGTGCATCAATGTTGCGGACATGTAGACTGCACTTGAGAATCAACTTTGTGAGTGCACAGGCTGCGCTTGAGAATCCGTGTTGCAGGTACACAGGTTGGACTTGAGCATCCCTGGTGCAGATGCCACTTCAGTAGTAACATTTGGCATTTGCTGATATTCCATCAGAAAGTTGCTAACCCTGCTTTGCTTTCTTTCAAATCCGTGTATGGCAGCAAACGCGCGTAAGCTTTGCGACCTGGTGTTAAAACAGCATTCCACCGGCCTGACTGGCTGCGGGAAATACATAACGAAAGTCAGGGAAGAACCGCAGAATTTTGCTGTAAGTTTGGTCTCCCAGGGGACAAAGCTCCATTAGAATTCTTCGAGACATTTAGTATGCCGTTTAGGGAGTCGGTCCCCATCAGTAACCAATTCCTCTACTTACATTCTACTCACTGTTTGCTGCCGGCCAATCAACTATCAGACTCCGTTGTCAAATCGGCCAGATATTCACCAACTGGCACTTCAATTTCTGGTTTAAAGTTGAAATCACCAGTAACATGTCTGCAGTCGAAGGTCCCAGCAATTTCCGCGCGTCAGTACGACTTTGGCTAAGATTTACACTGGCGTCAGTGCAAATCCAACGAACTCTTTGAACGAACCTCTGTCACGAAAGCACGCAACAGCAGTTTTTTTTCCGCCCGCTTCCCTTCCTCTCGTTGAAAAGTTTTTTGCACAATTTTTATTACATACACGCAGAGTCGAGCTGACGCTCGCATTTTGCTATATGTTCGTAACACGAGATATGTCGGAGAAAGTTTTTCGGCGGGCAGAAACGATCGTGTATATTTCAATTTCGTACGTATAATCGTTTTTTTTTTTGTTTTTTTTTTTACAAATCACGCCGAAATCACGGCGGCAGCGAAAAACAAAAAAAGGAAAAGAAAGAAAAGGCGAAATGGGAATACACACTGCTGAGCACAGGGCACAGGAAAGAAAAAACAAGAGGTGCCCTGCTTTTCCTCATGCTTTTCCGAGAGAAAAAATAACTTCATGGTCATTAATATTTACTCGACTCTTTAAACGCGAATTTTGTTCGTATTGCGGGCGCGCATGCGTGCCCTCGAGGGGAAGAAAATATCAACGGACGAGAAGAAAAACACCTGAAGAAAATTTCAACTCGACGTGTATTTTCGTCGAAAACGAACTTTTTTTCCCTTATTTTCGGTTTGCGGAGTTACGCGAGATATTTTAGAAAGCCAGATCTCCGACGACTTTTCTCCCCCAAGTATACTCGTTACATTCGGATTATTCTCATCCTGCCGAGCAGCGAAAATTTAGGTGGAATAATTTCAACGAGGGTGTATACACATCCATTATTCCGTAACGGCGGCGTGCGCTCAAATTAAAATTTTCTTTACATTCTAGCCAGCGTGTTCTTGATTCAGTCCGTCCGTAAGAGGTACGATATTTTCTTTTTCTACAGTTAATTAGCGAGAATGACCCGTTTTTGTACGTTTTGTATACACGGTGCGGACTTACGTCCCGGCAGAACAGATTTAGTAAGCTTCTTTGTTGCCAGTACAGTCGTAGAACTGGCTTTTTCTTCGAACTAATTCACTTTACAGGGTGTTTGAAATTCGGTCAGGTACCTGTGATTTCACTTCAGTCTACCCCCTAACCCCCTCCGATCTTATTCACGTCATTCTCTGGAAACTGCGACATTTTGTTACGAGCTAATAGCAAGCCCAAACTTTCGATTTTTGGAGGAAAGGGTATTTCGTATTACACAATTAAATCCACAAGTAATTTCACCAATTCAATCCATCATATAGGGCAATTACCATCTTTTGAATGGAAAAAGTGCAGAGAGGTGTCCACAGTCGTGGATAATACCATCTTGTTCCCATACCTGTTACATCTTTCTTAAATTTTGGTTTCAAGTTGTTTTTTCCCGATACAGGGGTATTATTACGCAGACTGGAAGTCTGTGTTAAGAAGTTCAATTTGCTGTCAGTGACTTCCCGTTTCCAGAAAGAGTGGCATGAAGTTTTGTTACCAAGGTTTTTAATTCCATCATCGGGGTCAATCTTTGAATGGTGCAAAAATATGTGTCTTACACATGTTTCGATACGGCAACTGGTATAGTGTGATTCCTGAACACGATCCACGTGCCAGATCGTAGGCACTGGTGCATGTGATAGCATAATTTTCAAACACTCCTTGAAAAAGGAAATTCTTAACGCTGTTTAATCCATAGTCGTGGATATCAGTGCTTTTGCCCCGGGCAAGGTGTTCATCGTCGTGGACAAAAGACGTCCCCATCCCTAAATTTTGATGCTCCTATCCTGTGAGCTTGCTGAATATTCTCTACTACATATATAAACTAAGTATTATGAAAAAAGTTTAATAAAAACAGAAATGCCACCTGAACATCCTGACCCGTTTTTGGTGGTCTGCTGGATTCTAGAAGGACTCGCAATTATAAAACATTCCAGAGTAGTTTTTTCCGAAGTAGACCAAAATTTGTAGCACCCTGATTCTTTCTGACAACAACCATCGAAGAAAAGCTTCGAAATGCAGGGCATGCAAATCAAGAAACGGCTCGACAGGCAGGAAAATACAAGTACAAGCTAGACAAGAGGACAGATACCACAAATAGAATAGATACACAGAGACAGACTGGCAGCCAGATAAAAGATAAAAGACTGCCACACATGAATCAGTCATAGAGCCACCGAGGATGAACCGCAATGCGCCCTACTTTCTTTCGATTTTGGGTATCAGAACTCTACAAGACAGATAAATCAGCCAATCCTATTCATAACAACTGGCATTTTACGATCCTCACATTGGAAAAATGACAGGGAAAGATAAGCTAGAATTACTATACCAAAGGTATCAATGAAATTCAAGAGTAAAATTGCTCGACTTCACTGAATTGTTCTCATGCAAGTATATTCCACGATTCCAGAGGGGAGCATGTCTAATTCGCGGCTCAATTTAAGCATAAAGCTGGCAAAAAAATGATGTTCGGTGCAGGAATGAAATTATAGAATACAAACTCCTCTTTCGTTTCTATATCGATTTCCTTAAACATTATCCTATAATGTAGTCACCGTCTATTTGAGAGTATATTCAACTCCGCTTTCGTGCTGCTCGACAAGTACAGCGGCAGAGGTCAAGAACGATGATGATGATTATCGAAGTCGAGAAAAAGTTGCGCGAATAAATTAAACGTCGTATCGACGCTACAGTTCAGTACAGCGTTCACCAAAGGCATACAATTAGCATAAATTAAAACTGGCCTTAAACGGGGGAAAATGTAAATAAAATCGGAATTTTTGGCGTACCGACTCAAAAATCAGGGCAATGACTAGGTGCAAATGGGAGGAAACATCGCTGCCAGATGAAAGAGAGAATCCACTTCCTCTTGCTGGGAAATCCACGGTACACGGATCTACCCGACCTTCGTTGAAATTTGCCTTTTTTTTTAATTCTGCTCGCCTCCTAATACTAGAGAGCCGGTTACAGTCCTGTCAATAATCGATTTTAAGTTGAGGAAGAGTGAACTAAGAAATACTGTTTAACAGCGCAGTTCCGACCTAACGAAGATCTTCCCGGGTATCGAACGGATTGAGACGCTGTTAAAATGCGTCCTTAGACCAAACAAAAAGGATTGGTAAAGGCAGAAAAATTATAGTTGAATTTGACGGCGCTAAGCAGACTTGGGCCTGGTTCATGGACGTGCACTTCGTTTAAGTTCAGTCCAAAAAGAACAAATGCATTTTGTTGTTAATTTGTCCAAAATTAACTATCTTCATTTTGTTTAGTTCAAAAAAAGTCCTTCGTCAATTCAATTTTCCGTTTATTTTAAAATTATATTCAAATTACTTTCATTTTTCATCCATGGTGACACAAATTAGGACGCATCAAGATTTTTCTGTGTTGATGATTGCGAATATTTCTTGACCCAAAAATGAGGCATATTGCATCAGATTTTTGATTAGACTTCGATTTGAGTTCAAAACTTGAATTTTCAGACCCCGAATGAACAAAATTAACTTACCCCACAAAACTGAACGAATTATCGAAATTTTTTGTAGCGGGGGGGGGGGGGTCGCAGTATTTGATTTTCCATTAGGCCCTATCGGAGCTTAAAATGGACGAAAAAAGCACCGGTTCAAATTTTAAAGCGAGTCAATTTCATCTATTTGAAATGTGAAATGTTGGATTTGAAGCCCACATCGGGACTGGACAGAGAATCTGATCAGATACTTACTTCGAGATGATACAATTTGGCCCATTTGATGGCAAAATGTCATACATACTCGGAGCCCAAATCAAAAATCTAATGCCAATTCTTCATTGGCATCCCAATAAACCTCGATGGGCGCGTTTTCTTTAACGTCACAAACGCGCTTATCACGCTTCCTGTGACGTCACAGAGTGAGTTACTGTTAGCAAAAATACCCGTCTTTGTTTCAACGAACGTATCGACTCCCGTAAGAAAAACACACGAAGCAAATGTTACTACCTGAGAATAAGAAATTTGTTAGAAACCAAAAGTAAATATTTTTAATCCAGAAGGTAGAATACGTAGAATATGGAGAATATTTCTGATGGGCTGTACATTTCCATATTCTACAGTAGTAGTCCATCTGGTCACCGACGCGATACTCGAGAGGGTAGTTTCCGGGGCCAGGAGTACGGTGCGGTGTCTGGGGAGCCACTTTGACCTTCGTACATCGCCATGCTCCACCAAACCCGAGGACGTTCCGATAGGGGGCCAGGAAGGCAACTCATCCCCGTAGGAATTTTTCACTGAGCAGTTGGGAAAATTTCAGCCAGGCTAGTTGGGAAAATCAACAAGTTTACAACTTTTTTTTTTTGTTGTTTTGATACTTGAGAATTCTGTTGAGAAGTTGAGAAAATCCAGCAAGTCAAAAAATGTTTCTACTTTTGCTTTGATACTTGGGAAATTTGAGTTGAGTCAGTTGGAAAAATCCAACAGGTCAAAAGTTTTTGATTTTTTTTTGTTTTTTTACGGCGTTGATACTTGGGAATTTTGAGTTGAGTCAGTTGGAACTTTCACAAAGTTTCCTCCCCCGCCCCCTCCCCGATAAACTCTTCAGTACGTCCCTGACCAAGCATTCTAAAAGAGTAGAGTTCATATTTCACAGGTGAAATGAATTAACCAATCAGAGAGCATTCTTGCATTTTACATATTTCACATTCGACATACGAAGAGCTTCGGTGGCCTAAGTCAGTTTTTGCCATTCTGAGAAACTCGATGAAAACAGTTTGTACGCCCCACAAAGACGGCCGGAATTATATAAATTGACAGTCAAGGGTAGATCGAATGTGAACGAAATTATCATCCTACCATCTTTCAAAATATTGTGAGAGGCCATAACGCAACAAAACTAATAGGCATTTTTAGGCCACTTTGAAAACCATATTCAACGTAAAACGCATAGAACATCTAAAACCTAACATAGATACAGGGTTCTGACCACAACTAGATTGTACTTCATCATATTCTCTACCAGATTGCGCTACTATCTCAGAACCGTCAAGGGACAAAAGCTCTTCATACGATCTCCTCATTTCGTCTCTTCTACATGTAAAACGTAGAATGATCTATTACATGCGTAGAATCCCATCCGCGCTTCCAATTCTAACGCGTAGGTTACATGGAGCTTTACCAGTTCATTTTGTTTTTGTACCGTCTGTAAGGTGGTGTCAATCTAATTAAAAACTTCGCCGCCACAATGAAGGTCTAAGTACTCAGACTTCGTTCACATGAACTGGGTACTTGTCCTGTGTACATTTTGCGTACAGTTTCAAAAGCTCCATTCCTCGGCGACTGTGGGCAATTAGTTCGCGTACAACAGAACACGTTTCGTGTTTCCAACATTAGGCGAGTCGCAGAACTGGTTTCACTCGAGCTGTCAATGTTGCTGATTGATCATCACCGTTCACGTTCGTTTGATGGAGCTTTCGTAACATGAAATTCGTTTTTCCAGTTTGGTTTCAGACAGACGGCGCTTCGTTTTAACAACTTTATTTATGTAGGAGGCTGCTTGTTTTTTCTTTCCGTCTTCGCAACGACCTCGGAGTATGCGGCTGGTCAAGTAGACGAAATTGTCTCAATGTTATAAGCCATCCGTGGGCAGATGATTTAAAACCTAGAAACGATTCGAATCTGCCATTTTTTTTCTCTTTCTTTTTTTTTGTTCATCTTCGCGTACGAGCATAAACTATTACACGTATTATGCATCACGATTACATTGTTGACGGGGCAACCAATGCAGATATTCATTTACCCGGTGGACGCGGCCAGCCCGATGCACCAAACCGGTTCTTTTCGCGAACCGGTGCTATTATTCACAATATATGTACATATGATCGCGATTATTATTATTACGAGCACATTACGATATACATAACATAGGCAGACCAACTGAGTATACACATTCTCGGCCGGCTTCCAATGTCTGCTGCGGATTTTCGTGGAACAAGAAACGTTCCCTCGGTTGGCAACCAAAGCACAGAGCGAGTGCCGAACAATAGCGCAGATTGGATGAGACGAAAATCTCGCGAGGCATAATTTTCCATACCGGAGATGCGATACAGGACGTCGTTTTCTGTTTCGGTCATCCGCCTCAGATACGGCGAGATT
The DNA here is from genome assembly GCA_031841125.1 of Acanthococcus lagerstroemiae. NCBI lineage: Eukaryota > Metazoa > Arthropoda > Insecta > Hemiptera > Eriococcidae > Acanthococcus > Acanthococcus lagerstroemiae. Next base: position 29,401,139 of record CM063114.1, read on the forward strand.
ATGAAAAGGGAGAGAGAGAGAGAAAGGAGCACCTCGCTCTTTGATCTGCGAGCAGAAAGGAAAAAGGAACGAAACAGGCCTTTGTTGCCGGGGCATGAGAACTGCGCCCGAGCATATTTGACGGAAGGTGTATTCTATATACACCGTCGATTCGATGGGCTAAAACAATATTCCCCGTCGAAATGTATCTGTCGTCGAGTCGATTCGTTTGCGAGATATGCAAGTTCTTGCTGCCGGTTGTAGGTTCCTCGAGTCGTCCAGATTACGGCCTCTCTAGTTTCGCATTAATATTATAATGGCCGTAACGATGATGGCGAACGAATTGCCAACGGTACATGTTACTGTATCGCGTACAGCCGTATCCGTGAAAATGTGATTCGGCTGGCTGTCAGATAGAAGTCACTGTGTTCTACATAACTCTTGTAGAACGTATTTGACAACTCTGTTATCATCGTCCCAAAGCTTTTCGTCCGCATTCACAATCTTGCTTCTTCAAAAACTGAAAGTCGAACCGTAAAAACATAGCCAGCCTCTTAAGTCTTCATTTTGACATGGATATGACCATTAGCTGGCAGTCAACGAATTTTGTGTGTCACATTCGACCAACTAACACCAAAAATGCGAACTGACACCGACGACGAACAACTGATACCGAGTATGAACTGACACTGACCACGGACGACTGACACCGACCACAAACAACTGACACCGGGTACCTACAGAACGACTGTCACCAAGCACAGATGACTGACACCTGGTACAAATGACTGATACCGGGTATGGAACGACTTGACACTGGGTATGGAATGACTGACACCAGGTACAGAACGACTGACACTGGGTACAGAATGACTGACACCTGGTACAAATGACTGATACCGGGTATGGAATGACTGACACCAGGTACAGAACGACTGACACTGGGTACAGAATGACTGACACCGGGTACCTATGGAACGACTGTCACCAAGCACAGATGACTGACACCTGGTACAAACGACTGATACCGGGAACAAACGACTGATACCGGGTACAAACAACTGACACCGGGTATGGAACGACTGACACCAGGTACAAACGACTGACACTGAGCACGGGTGACTTGACACCAGGTAGGAACGACTGGCACCGAGCATGGACGACTTACAACGACAATGTTCCTACAATGACGTCATTACGGCGAGGGGAAATTATATATTGCTCAGTTGTACGCGCGTTCAACAATATCGGATAAGTTCAGTGGAAATTATGAATCTTTCTGCATACTTGTCTGTTTTATATCTTTATATGTGTTTGAGAGCCATAAAACATAGCCATATACCAGTAACCAATGTACGTGCATGCAGTATAGATACCCATCATCAGTTTACTGACAAGTTTGGTTTGAAAAGTCAGCGAGCGTTCCATTTTTTCAATTTGATATTAGTAGGTGTTCACTTCCTGGTGTACAGCATTTTGAAGTCGGCTTTACAAAAATGCAAAATGCTGAGAATTTTCGGAATTTTTCTTTTCATTTGTCCACTCGCTGTGGATATACTACATCCATGGAGGTCACATTTCCACAGCATTACTATCAATCCGATGCAGCCATTTTCAAAACGCTCTTGAAGAAGCCCGTTTCCTGGTACATGTTTCTTGTCAATACACGAATGTGCTCTTCACAAAACGGTACACGCCACTACGGACATACGTGTACTTCCAGTAAACGTTATTGCTATCTTATGAGCTGTAACTGTCACTCAAGGTTGTTGCGCGAAGCCGAACGCGAAATGACTAATGGCTACTCTTCGTGCATCGCTGGTGGGCGCATATTATGCTGCCTGCGATACACCGAACTTGAAACTACATTATAATCGCGATCATGGTCAGTCATTACATCACTGGTGTATTTTTGGCCCCAGCAACATTTGAAAATACTTGCTTTAGTTACGTTGCTCAAGTGAAAATCAATCAAAAATATGAAAGTTGCATCATACAAGTGTGGGTGTATTTGAGGGACTGTTAACGTTAAAACAACTGATAATCATTTTAGGCACACGAAGTGTAGCTTCATGTAATGGTCACAGTGTCTATTTACCCCCTTTTTTGTTTGACTGATTCGACATACGTCCGACAAGAGCGAGCCTCACGAAGCTGAAATCTTGATATGTTCAAACTAAGGTACATTTTTAACGACTGAATTCTCACACAGGGTGTCTAGCAAGATTTAAATATAAAAGTAGTTGACTTTAATTGACCACTATCCCGTTTATTAAAAACCGCAACTCGCTTCGCTGTCGTTCGCAGTCTATAAGAGGATCGCAATTATTCACTACCACAATTCTTTGGAAACTGAAAAAAAAAAAAAAAAGATGCTCAAATTGTTTAAAGTGAACTCACATTCTTTCAAGACAGTCAATAATACTAACACCAGTTGTTCAAGGCCTAATGATCAACATTTGGAAATAACTTCATGTTCAAGTTTGCTAAACCTCATATTCCCGATAACTTCGTGCGAGTTCTCGGAAATATAAGTTTGCATTCACTAACTGAAATGAATCTATGGAAGATCAGTTTTTGATTGGATTACTTTGTTCTCCTGTTTTAATTGACCATTACTTGAAATTATCCAGAATAATTGTCTTTAATTGACTCTGATTGACCTTCCTCCAAATAGTTGACTTTAACTGACTTAGTTGACCTGTTAAGACACCCTGTCACAGGGGAGTCAGGAGCCAAAATGTGTTTGAAGAAGGAAATGGTGTGGTTCGATGTTCCAGTCAAATGTAATTGGCCTAGCGAGCTGAAAGTTCTATGGTACACTTTCGCAATCTAAATATGATTCTAGTTCCAAAATGAACTTAATCGGTCCATTCTCTTTTCTACTTTACTCTCAATCCGAGTTCTGGAACCCGCCCTTTCGTACATTACCCTCAGAGACGTCGGGGAGGCTGTTAGAGCTGTCTTAACCCTCTTCTCTTCTTGCCGAAAAACCGGCCTAGGTTGAAATGTAGCGAGTTACTACCTGGGCTCGAACCCGGAACCTCCGGATTCCAAGACCAGTGCGCTATCCACTCGGTCAACCAACCGCTATTAATCGGTCCATTGCGTTGGGCGTCAAGAGTACTCAAAGTAAGTCCGTTTCTTTACAACAAAGTTATCAAGTCATATCAACTTCTAATGGCGAAGATTGGTATTACTTTTTTGAGATCTCCAAAACTGGTAATGAACATATTTTTGTAGAACAAATCGCTGACAAGATTTTTCATGTTTACGGCCACACCTCGGCGTCGTTCAAATAAAATTGTTCATTCTTCGTTTGAAATTCCCTTTTTTTGTTAAAATATGCGAACAAAAAGAAACGGTCATTCCTGTAAAAGAATAAGAACGAGCACAATTTTTCAAGAGAAACGAAAACTGGACGTTAACGAGACAAAAATTTGAAAACATTGAATAAGAGAAGGACTCGTTCCTACCAAGAATAAAAATAATGAAAAGGAACCAAACAATGGAAAAGAAAAAGAAACACAACCAGAAAGGAACGCAGGAATACAAAAAAAGCGAAAGGAATGAAAACGTTTAAACTGAGGTCATTATAGTGATGGCGTCACAATATTTCAGACTTGGCTCAACGTAGGGAGGAAAAACAAAATGTTGGAGTTATACTGGACAAAATTTACTTCTGAAAAATTAAAAAAAGTATCGCAATCGGGCCTTCTTCAGTTCTGATCTCAAATATCACATCTGAAATTCGATTTAGTCCTGATTTGGGCCCAAGAAATCAAACTGCCAAAACTGACTCCACTTGAAAAATCAAACTAAGCATGGAAGTAAGCGAAGTAAGGGTAATTTCGGACCGCTGATTACAAATATCGCCAAAGATTTTACATCCCGAACCATTTAAATAATCAAAATCCGAATTCAATATTGATTGGAAATAACCATTAAGCACATTTTCAGAGAATCTTATCTAAAATTCCATATACCAGTTTTTTGTGTTTTTGTTTTAGATATTTTGGATATCGAATTCACTCTGGTTTTGAATTTCACTCATCAATTTTTTTCTCCAAAATTTGTCACGACAGATTAATTTATCTACAGAGACCACAATTTCCCATAAATTTCATTTAGCTTCCATATACGAGTTGATTAAAGACTTCTCATGTTGAGGAAATTCAAATTTTCCATTTTATAAAAATTTCGAATTTCGTGTTTTTTACCAGAAATTTTTGTCACGACACTTAAGATCAATGATATAAAAAAACTACAATTTTCCAAAGATTTGGCTGATTTTCGGATACGAGTTGGTAGAAGACTCTCGATACCAAATCAAGTTCACTGGTACTTTAGGGATATAATCATAGATTATCATAAATAACCCTTAAAAAAATCAAGTTCAGTTTATAAGTTGGTCGAATTTTTCAATTTCGTGGATTATATTTTTTGTCACAACTTTTGATTGACTTTTCAAGGTGATTTTCCCTATCCTGACACATGCTATATCGGGGTAATTCCGGGATAGGGGGTGCGGTGTCCCGGGGCCAATTTGGCGTGCGTGTACCGCCATACAACTCACTATCATCTATTTCCCCAAAGGAGTACGATTTTCAGTGAATTTGACTGAATTCCTGTATTCGAATGGGTAGAAGACTTCCGATACTGAATCAATCTCAATTGGCTAGTTTTTCATATTTTGAATTTTTCTCAAAATTTCGGTCCTAACACTCTCATTACTTATCCAGTATACCCGCAGGTTTTCGTACGCCGTATCAGAGTGCTGGTATCGAATTAAATTAAATTTTCAATTTCGTTAAGTGTTCCAAATTCTAATATTTTTTCAGAATTTTTCTCAAATGGAGACCACAATTTTTCATGGACTCCTTCCCACAGTGTCAGATCTAGATATTTTCCAAGGAGGGGGTTTTGAAATTAAACTTTTTCTACATCCGCCCCCTAAAAAAACCGAGATGGATGTCATTTTAAATAATTTCGGAAGACAAGTTTCATAATGTGATTAAACTGTTTCAAAATGAACATTGTAGACTGTAGAATGCTGCAGATACTCAAAAACAGGAGAAAAACTCAAAATTCGCAATGCTTTTTCTTCTTCTTCGGCCCGAAGGGGGTGTCCAATACTGAAAGCAATTGTACTCTATATTGAATAATACAATGCGATTTGCAGTGAAAAATAAAATGAATTAAATTTGATAGAATTTTCGTGTTCCAGTTGGTAAGACTGATAATATCGAGGCAGTTCAATTTTCAACTCCCATCAAATTTTCCCAATTTTAAGATTAGTTTCAAATTTTTTGAAACTCATAATTTTCTCAAAGAAACTATTCAAGAACCTGACTGAATTTTCGTTTTCAGGTTGGTTATAAGGCTCCTGGTAACAAATAACGATCAATATTCAATTTTGTCAAATTTTCCAAATTGTGAGATGTTTTTCAAAATTTCTGCTTGAGTTCTTCAGAACGAGCAAGAAAATCTTGTATTCCGATTCGTTGTTCTGTTTTTCAAGCCAAGTCAATTTTGTCTATCGAAGATCGAAATTTGGATTTTTACGCGTGAATCAGGGTTGGGTTAAATGACTGTTACAACATTTGTAATCAGGGATCCAGAATATCCATATTTTGACACTATATTCGATTTTCCAAGTCAAGTCAATTTTGAACATAATGGGTCCAAACTTCCGACTTTTTGATTGCTCATTCCAAGTTTGCTTCCTATATCCGCCACTGATTGCGCTGCCACTGAAAATGCAAATTTTACCAACGGGGGTCCTCGTCTTCCAACTGAGGATCGATTTTACTAAATTTGCCCACTCCGGAAAATACTGTTCTGATGTCTCTTCACTACCTCCCGGCTGTTTTACTCGGTTGACTACCATGAAATGAGGTATGATAAACAAGCACGGCAACTCATGGCAACTGAATGACAGAATGACAAATCAGTCTCACGCAACTAAAGCAATAAGCATTATCAATCAGCAAAAACTTAATCTCAGACAGCTCGACAACCAGCAGGGTCTCCAGATCATAATGTCAACAACCAGCGCTGCGTCTTCTTTTTCCAGACATCCGAAATGAGATCAGGCAATTCGTGTACAATGTATCAATCGTGTCAGAGGTCAGTTATTAGCCAAAACGACATCGCAGTCATCACAATATTGCACAATTGACCAATTTAATCGCCAAACGCGATCAAGTACATACGAACTTGTTTTCGTGCACGAAATGAACTCCATATTAAAAACGTTTCAAATTCGTGACTGACGGCATATATTCGTTTTACAGTTTCTGTACCAACCGTTTCGAAGCCGTGTTTTACCAGATGCCTTGGGAAACAGTCCAATATACGCAGCCATGCCATATTTCATCGCTGCGAAACGTTCATATTTTCGTGTGGCTTATTTCATTTTACGTTTTTACTTGGCTGTTTGTTTGTTTTTGCACTGTCGGGCATATCGGTGACCTGCTTCCCGATAGATAGTCGTCGGCAGGTGTACCTATATATAAATGTATACTGCATATACATGCTGGCATTGTCACACGAAACGAGAAATTTCTCATCTTGCAATCCGTTCTCTGTTCCGCGAATATGTGGCACTGTCTCAAATCCCGTCATATTATCCAGACTCGATCCGACTCCTAATATACCATGTCGGCTTACATAGCACTCACTCATTCATGGGTGACTCTGATCTTCTTCGGGTGCCGTATCTGGTGCCGGACGTTGGCGATCTCGGTTTCTGACACGCGATTTTCCCGGGCAGGGCAGTCAGGATAGTTCGCTGCTTTCTCCACTATCTGTCGCGTTAGAGTTTTCCTTCTCTGAGCCGAAGAGCGTACAGCCGCAGTTTGCTTTATTAGCCACGTGTTGTACGACGTTCCACGACGTGCACACGCACAGTACCATTCTTCTGATCTGGTGGTAACACACCCTGCGACGGTAAAATCTTGTTCATTCGAACTGGTGGGAACGACAGGTCGCACTGTGTTTCCACCTCGATTGATAGGTACTACAGTCGCTGTGTTCGCTACGATGTTAGTGGGGGTATTCAAATATCACTAGCTTTCCGGCGTTGGCGGGACTCGAACCCGAGACGCAAGGATTGCGAAGCCAGCACGTTACCACTTGGCCACACAGCGACTGTAACTCTACCATGTATCTTTCTTTCGATACTGTCTTGAATGCAGAGAGCTGAAGAGAACTGGAAACAGATCTTGCTCTCGAATCTGCGGCTCTGGTAATTTTGTTGTAGGCTAAAGGTGGCCAGGTTTTCTTCAGAATCCAACATTTTTCGATCCAATTTCTAGGCGCACTTCCTTTTCCCGATTGCCACGTTTCCATACGCTTGCATTTTCGAATTTTTCTTCCAAGATCAGAGTGAACTAATTTTCAAGGTCGGCCTACCGACCTCCAGGGTATTTCGTCGGAATGATTGGCTAACAGAACCTGAACACAGTTTTCTGTACAGTCTCGTACAGGGAAGGCTGTCTGCCCTTCCTCGTTCAGTGTCTCTGCGGCAACACGCTCGTTTGCGCTCGAGCACGATTGCAGGAAATTGCATTCAATCTTAATTATTCTTTCGTTTTTCACAATACACGCGCACCCACCCCACTATACGCCATTTTCGTTGGCATGCAACCGGGAAGAAAATGGTCGCAGTTCGTCCAAGTTCGCCGGAGCGCAGCGCAGGCAGCCCCTTCGCGTCATGGAAAAAAAAATCGCTACGTTCGTGACACCTGACCGGGCTGAGCCCGGTTTTGTTTTAGCAACATCGGTGTTTCTAAGGAGTTTTCTGGCGCGGCAGTAGACATAATAATGCTCCGGTACTGGCGTAAGCAGACAGCACGGCGTGCTCGAGGGTCGATAAGCAAAATGGAAAGCCATTACGCTTATCTTACGGGCAGATGTTAACGGCTATTTTATTATATGTCCATATCTAGAAAGTGTATCTGAGAGTCCTATTACTACTATGCACATATACAGGGTGTTCCAGCTGAGTATGCCAAGCCAATAGAAGATAGCAGTGCTCGGCGAAATGAACATAAACGTTATGTAAATGCATAGTCTACTCTCAAGATAGAAGGGACTACAAGTTTTAAAAACTTGAAAAATAACGAACTTTCACGGAGAGCCAAATTACCGGTTGTAACTCAGATTAGTAGGTCGAACATTGAAAGGGTAAAACAGACTTACCGAACTGAATTGTCTACCTTTGTTATTGACGCGGCTACATAAGGTTTAGAATTCCACTCGTGAAATCGGAATATAATTTTTGAAGTGCACGTCTTTATTTTGGTAGCTCCTTCAATTTTCAAGTTAGGCAACATTGCTACCTTTTGAAACAGGTCGCAAAGAAACTGTCACGAACAAAATTCAATGAATCCCAACGTTGGAGAAGGATGAAAGTTTTCCGAGAAAAATGTGATTCTCTGACGAAAATGGTTATGAATCACGGTCAACTTGAAAGAGAAATAAGAAATAAATCTCGCCACCGATTTCCTATCTCGAAAATTACAGGAGTTACAAAATTGTAAGTTGTGCACTTCCTTCACTTTTTCTTTATTAGGTGGACTTGTTTCAGTATTAAAGGCAAGCAATTCAGTTTTGTAAATCTACATTACCTTTTCAATGTACTACCCGTTGATTACCTTCGGAAAATATCCAAAATTAAGATAGTCAGACCCCTGATAAAAGTTTACTATTCAACAAATTCTATCAATCTTGAGTGCAGGCTATACTTATAAATCACAATACTTGTTGCTCTCGTGAAATACTATCACCCCTACCGACTCAGCATACTAACCTGGAATACTCTAAATAGATTATGTCCGGAACGCCAGATACATTTCGGGCATTTTGACTTGTAAAATGCTCGAAAACATGTGGGTATAACTTTTTCCCCGCATGTAATTACAGACATTCTGCAACGGGTTATACAGAAAATGATGAAGCAAACTAGCACAGAGTTTCCGCATAATGCGTGTAACACACAAAAAAATGGATTCGTTAGAAAGATATTTTTGTGTAACTTATCTGCACCGAAAAGTGACTCGACTACATGTATAGGTACAACGCTTTGTGCAATTATATCCGTTAGTCGGTTATTTCCGTCTTTTGAGAATGGCTCCGTCCTTTCGCTGGAAAACTTTCACGGTGATCAATGCAAGCGATGGGGGAAGCGGCAGGGCGAGGGGCGAACTCGTTGCTAATAGCTCGTTAGAGAAGGATTCGAAAGCAGCGCGAGAAACGAGGAAGAAAAAGCTGGAAATTGCGAACAAACGGCGAACCAGCCGAGCCGGCAAAGGGGGAGGGGGCACAGTTTTTCGCGCGGATCTCGCGCCGGCGAGAAGGATGCTTCCGTTTTTCCTTTTTTTTTCGTCTGAGTCGCGGCGCGCCGCGCGTGTTTGATACAACAAAAAGTGTTATCTGGTAATCACGTTAACGCCTCCTTCATAACGGGCGCCATTTTCCTTAATTTCGCAGCGCCTCGTGAAATTAATTAAAAAAAGGAAATAAGTTTTAAAAAGTTTTTAAATTTACACGATGAAAACCGAAAAGGAAAAAAAAAAGTAGAAGAGATGGAAGCGTGAAGTCGATGGAGCGCGTTAAATTGAACGTGAATGCAGCCTGGAGAGAATGAAAGGCGAAAAGCGTGTCGCTGCCTCCAATGTCGACTAATTTGCCTGAAAGAAAGCTACAGTGAAGAAAATAGGGGTGAAGTTTGCACTCAGAAAATTGGCTTATTAATTCGATTTTCTACATATCTGTGTAAAGTGGTTGCGCTGCGAACCCTCGACAGGGGAGCGACCATTCTTCAAAAACCGTACATCGACATTTAGAGTTACAAAATGGTTGCCTTTTATGCAACGTGAATACAGAAATTTCCACACACACTGACAGGTTCTCAGAGTTAACATAACGAAACGTCCAACAAAACGGACCTAAAGGTAATCTACGTTACGTCCCTCTTCCCGGACATCATTCTCTGATAGCTATCTTGATCTGGTTGGTATGTTCAGATTGGAAGATGTCGGTATTTTCAAAGTCCGGCCAGCTTTTAGCCATTAGCTGTTTGAATTTTAGCCCTTAAGCATTAGTAGTTAGCTAGCCATTCACTGGCTTCAACTGTTAGCTTTATTTCTTAGCCTAATAAGTCAAGGAATCATTAGTTTTTGGCTTGGTGTTGTGGGACGTATGGCGATGCACGCATGCCAAAGTGGCCCCTGAGACACCGCACCCCCGGCACCGGAAACTACCCTTTCGGGCATCGCATCAGTACCGAGGGGAACGCTTTGGGGCCGGGCCCGAGCCCCCATTTCTCCTGCGATCCCCCAAGCATCACCTCCGATTGCTAGATGCTAGTCCGATCTCTTTCCTAATTTTACTCTCAACCCGAGTCCTGGAATCCGCCCTTTCGAGCATTACCTCGGAGCCGTCGAGGAGGCAGTTAGGGCTGTCTTAGCCCTCTTCTCTGCTTGCCGAAAAACCGGCCAAGATCGAAATGTAACGAGTTGCTACGTGGGCACGAACCCGGAATCTCCGGATTCCGAGACCAGCGCGCTATCCACTCGGCCAACCAAACCCCTCAATGCTAGTTTGATAGCTAGCAATTTCCTGGAACACACTTGCTAGAGAAAATGAAAAAAGCCCCAAGGTCATCAGTATTACCAACGTAGATATTTACAGCGCAGAAATTTAAAATTAGCCCTAGAAACAAGTGTGGGCAAAATAAAAATAATATATGACAAACATCCAATTTATAGATAAAAATACTACAACAAGAAATTGGTGGACGATATTTTCACAGATCATTGAAAATATTACCCGAATCACAGATCAAAGATGTTGGTTAAAACAATAATACGAATTCATCAAATATAACAGATTAAATATCTAGAAACCTTTGTCGTTCTTTTGCCATATTTATAAGGAAACTTCTAGGTATACGATAGAAGAAGGGATTAAATAAATTCAAATGGATTACAAGTTTATACAAATGAGTCAACGTATCGTCCGTTGAGTTCTAACTCTCGCACTGCTATTTTCTTCTCTTTTTTTGTTGGGGGAAGGGGTTGTAAAATGGCCACATTAATGCAAAGAAAAAGAACAGATTTGCATTCATGATGTGATACATAAAAAGGTCCCCTCTGGTGATCTGAAATGATTTAATTTGCGAGTCCAGTACCATTGATTGGCGAGGTCCACGGAGTGACGTGGGCTGACTCATCAGAGCCCTGATAATCTGACAATGTGTAGAAGACGCCTCAATTCTGCGTATCTTGACAACACGTGGTATCGGATTCAAAAGAGAAAAAAATTCTACATCACAAGGGACCTTTTCACGCTACACATCCATGATGTCTACCAGTTTCAGAAAATGAAAATTCAAGCTATTTTCTTGTTTTTTCATGCCATTTTTATACTTCAAATCCTCTCTAAAAAGTACCCCCCTCCCCTTCTATGTACCTGTTTAGTAAGAAATTTCATGCGCTTTCTTGAGTTTCACTCAGATGATATTTTAATAATAACAATTATGATAATAAAAACCTTTCAATCGAGAAAAATTTCGAGGTAAAACATTAAAAATTCATGCTTTTACAAAGAAACTTGTAAAAAATCATGCTATTTTCTGGTTATGCATGTTTTCATGCCCGGTAGACACCCTGACATCGCATTCAAAGATTGTAAAGACTTTCACAGATGATTCGATTCACAGATTCAGATACTTGAACTTAAAACGATTGGACAACTACTTCTTCACGAATAAAAATGATTTCAATTGCAGATCATTGGTCCTAAAAGTATCATCTACAATACATGATCGGAAAGACGATGTTTACTTTAGTATTTTGCAAGTGGAAAGTAGCACTTTTCATTGACAAATCAGATACAAGCATAATCTCAATGTAAAGTGTAAACGTGCCTCATTGTAAAAGCATGAGTCACATTTTTACATGCAGGCACATTTACCAATACAACAAAGCTACATTAAGAATACCGACGGATGCCGAGAATAGCCGACTAATGCCGAGGATGTTATTACAACGCTATCTAAGCATGGCAAATGTTGCTTCCTGATATTATTCAGTATCAGAACTATGCATATGCTGAACTTTTCAGCGTTGCTTTTCAGACAACAAAGCAGTTAATGTTTTCCCTTTCTGATCATGTATTGTAAAAAATATCTTACAAAACAAGAGCTAAAAGTGAGTTTACAATTGCTCACTCGCTACACTCATTCGCAAACTTTCCCTCGCATGTAAACACTCACTTTTGACTCTTGGTGTGTAATATGTATACTATTGACATGTGATTCATTGATCACTTGATTCAGATCAAGACCAATGCTGCTTAAGTGCGTATTGAGGTGTACAAAGTACTGTCAACGTGAACAAGTATTCATACAATGCGTAAAGATACGCAGTTGTGCAGCTACACTTTTCTCGACATTCGTGTTAGTGCGTGCACAACTTACACAAATGACATTCAGCAGTCAGACAAAAATATCGTTGACGCCTTATAGGGCTCATTTTGAATTTCCGCGACTGTAAGTATTCACGAACAAATGAACTACAAGAAAGCGATGAAAATTGATTTTGATAGGGTAGTTGCTTCGCAAAGACCCTAAACAACAAGAACACAGAAAGGCAGATGAAATCAAATACATGTTCGGCATAAAAACCATACCACATTTCTACTCGGGCATGGGCCACAAAGCGAGCCCCCTCTCGTCTAATTAGCACTCCGAAACGAAGTTGAGAGGTAAGATTACCCAGAACTCAGCTCCTCCACCCTACTGTGCACATCGGTAGTCTAGTTGACCGTGTATTTGACCCGAGACTGGCCGAGTGCGTACATATCGATCGGTCTCGGAAAATTACTCGATGCGTGAACCCGTTCATTACGATCCTATTACAAACTTAATTTACATAATATAGCGCACGCTTATCAGTTGCAGCGAAAATTTCCTGTCTGACAGGCCGGCAAATGGTGGCCGACACATAGGGGGATGCGAAGACCGACTGCGATAGTGGCACTTCCAACCACTTTTATTTTCCTGTACATTCGCGCGGTATCGACCGAGCACAATTTTTCCAATGCTCAGATACAGTCAAACACACGTTGTGTAACTACAGACTGGAACGGCGACACTGGAATTATTAATACGTATACCTTTTTTTTTTTTTTTTTTCTATCTAAGTGTCGTTGGTCTCGACCATTCACGGAACCTGAATACACGATGGTGGTCACGCGACAGGGGTCACTTTGTTTCAAGTTTATCCGGTGTTGGCGACCTCAGTAATCTTTTTGTTCAATTTTTAATAGCGTTTTCTATGCTCGAATTTTTCTCTTTCTCTGCTAATTAATTACAGCCTACCAGCAATTGACGGTTTGCCCGGCGCTGTAAACACGCCGGTTTTTTTTTTTTTTTTTTTTTTTTTTGTAGTCGAAATAATTAAATTTCGAGATCGCACTCGGCTTTTTCAGGTCTATTGAACTCTTTTTCCTTCTTCCTTTTTCGAGTTGGTTAAATATTATTAATGGTTCTCGTACGAGTCTAACCTCGAATTTTACAACAAACTAACAGCTAGGATTTTATGCGTGATACGCGTTTTATTTGTCTATTGGACTAAATACATTGTAGTTCTCGATATTTGTATTGTTTTTTCAAACTAATGCGGTAGGTTAGTTCATTTTTGTGAAATTACTGGTTTTCAAACAAGAGTCTAACCTCAAATTTTACAACAGATTAACAGCTAGATTTTATGCGTGATATGCGTTCGCCTTGCCTACTGGACTAAATCAATTGTAGTTCTCCATATTTGTATTGTTTTTCAAACTAATGAGGTAGAGTAGTTCATTTTTGTGGAATTACTGGTTTTCAAACAAGACAGGCATAATGCAAGCACACACGCAAAACGTGAAATGGATAATGATTCCAGAAATTCGCAATTCCCTACATGTGACCCCATCCCGGAAAAAGCAGACCGAAAGCAGAAACCTAAATTTTACAAGGGAGCGGAAAAAAAAACTATAAAGTGGCTTTTATGTGATAAAATAGTATATTGCACACCAAGAGTCAAAAGTGAGTGTTTACATGGCGAGGGAAAGTTTGTGAACGAGCGTAGCGAGTAAGCAATTCCCGAGTCATGTAAACTCACTTTTGGCTCTTGTTGTGGAAGATATTTTTTATACTACTTGATCAGAAGCGGCAATGTTTTTCACTGACATGGTCTGTATTTTTTTAAATCTATTTATTTATTTAAATTACAGACAGATGATTTTTGTGTGCGTAATTAATTCAAAAATTTAATTTGTTCAGTTAATTACTGCAAGGTACAGTATCACAGTGTTGTCTTCAGTCTGTTCACGAGCACAAACAGCATACATAGGTAGTGGCCAGCTAAAACGTAACAACAGTTAACAACAAACGGTGACAGCTGCACTACATCGTGAATATTTAAATGCGTTCTTAAGTCACTATCTTGTAATTCGCTCTGTGGCCGAGTGGTTAGAGATGATCGCTGCATTTCAATTAAATGTTTCAAAGGACGCGTGTTTAATTCCCTGATACAATATTACTGACCAGCAATTTTTTCATGTAAAAACGCTTTACTTTGAGGGACGTTTACTTTACATGCAGGTTTTGTTAGCACGCGATGCATGAATGATAGGCGCTTCTTATCATCTGTAAAACACCAACGTAAACATTGCCTTTCTGATCAAGTAGTGTAAAAAATATGTTTTACATGTTCACAGAATGTACACCACGAGTCAACTGTCCAAAATACGTATTAAATACAACAAAAAGGATTTTTCCTGTTTTCTTTTTTTTTATTTTCCGTTCGCAGGAATGAGCAGAGTAATAAAAAATATGAGAGTAGGTACTTCTGTACTGCAAAATCCCAGCCCGAGTCCCAAATCAGTGAGCTGTGTTCGGCTACACTGTTCGTTCAGAATTCGTGAGTACTCAGATAACATTGGGCTCAAAATTAGATAATTGTTCTCTAAATGATAGGCACTTCTCAACATAATTCGTTCTACTGCTTACGAGTGTGCTTTCAATTTTCGAGAGGCTGTACAACGGTGTGCTATATTCATACAAAAGTTGATTTTTACACCTTGAACTCCATATCTCTGTGGTTTCCAGAGTAAGGAAGCTGCAATTGGTCTTAAAATGTTTAGTTCGACTTCCGCTGCCCAGAAATTCCAAAAAATCAAAATGGATTCACCCCGTTTCGGCTTGCTTGTCCCGGAGTGGATCACATATTGTTGATCTGGTAACAGGAACCGCACATGTAATGAATATCGGTACACTACTGTACGACCGTAACTACGGAGGGGGAAGGAGAGCGGCTAGCCATTCGAACCCCACTTACTGAACCACCAGAAGACTGTGTAAGATCATTCAAGATCATTCACAGTTATATCAACCCTCGTGAAGACCATTCGAACCCCACTTACTGAACCACCAGAAGACTGTGTAAGATCATTCAAGATCATTCACAGTTATATCAACCCTCGTGAAGACCCTTCATGAATGCATTAAATCGCATAGAGATTTGTCGAGACTCCTAGGACTTCATAATGTTTCACTACAGTATCAACACACGTCAAGACTTCACCAGACTGAGTTAAGATCCTCTAAGACTCGTTATCACATCCCAAAACTGCGCCAGGAATCATTAGAACTCTTTCATACTACTTTAAGACTAGTTCAAACTCCATAAGGATGTGGTATTGCTCGTCAAAACTTCGACTGTGTCACGATTATTCAAGTTAAGCTCTACTACGACTGAAGACTCCTGAAAATCGTGTGCAACCGCTTCAAGACTGTGCTGGGATATTCGCCAAGACTCCTTGAATCTGTATTAGGGTCTGCTAAGACTTTTATGACTATTCATTACGCTGCGAGGTGTTAGTAAAATTAAAGTTGATTCTTCAATGAAGCACCGAATTTTTCATTATTAAAATTGTGACAAACCATTTTTGACTGTTATGCCACATCAGTTGTTCAACAAACCTATAGTGATGACGCAACAGCCAAAACCATTCTCGACAAAATACAACTATAATAAGGAATGAGTTGTGTACTTCATCAAAAAATGTTTTATGATTATACGTACAAACTCCTCAAGACTGTATCAATACTTCTACGGACAGTCCATAAACTCATGAAGACTCGCTGAAGACCAAATAGTAGAGTAAACAGGAAATTATTCAAGAGGAAAGAAAGAACGGAGTAGTGTTTAAACGTAGCCACGTTTTGAGGAGGAGGACTTGGGAGGGGGGAATCCCTCCTGACTATCCAAAGTGAAATGTTTACACCGAAATTCTTCAAAAAATTGAAGAAATTGAGCTCGTTTTGCTCGCAAATAAGTGTTTCTATCACTTTCAAGGATTAACACCAGGAAATCCACCCCACATTCGAATTCTAGTACCCAAAACAGCCTGTACAAAATACTGTGTATTATAAAACTAAAAACTAAGTTCGAAAATGTAATTACGATAAGTAACTATTACTCGACAGAATGCGATGGGATAAATAAAAAAGCACCCCCCCCCCCGCGCCAAAAACATCGGAGTTTGTACACAAAGAAAAGTATTTACTGTTTAGTCCGGACCGCAGTGTGGGAGGGCATTCGAAATTAAAGAAACGAGAGCAGAAAAAGCGCGCGTATTCATTGACCAATAGTAAAACAGATCCCACTGAGAGTGATGAACATAAACTGTGACTGTAACTAAACTAAGCGGATGTCTTATCTGACCGATCAATGGAGAAAAAGGAGATTGAGTCATGAGAATAATAAGGAAGAAGAACATGGTATTGAAAAAATGACGCACAGGAAGCACAGACAAGTATGCAGGAAGCAAAAGACGTTTTCAAAACTACTGTATTGAAAGAGTGTTTTCTAGTAGCAGCGTTGCGTTGTGAAAGAAGCACTTTTAACAAAACGTTGCCGCATTAATGCAAAAAGCAACAACATAACGTTACGAGTTACTTTTTACTCATAATATGACTGTAAAGTTACTTTTCACACATAGTATGGCTGCAAAGTAACTTTTCACACGTAGTATGACTGTAAAGTTACTTTTCACACACAATATGACTGCAAAGTTACTTTTCACTCATAGTAAGACTCTAAAGTTACTTTTCACACATAATATGACTGCAAAGTTACTTTTCACGCATAGTATGACTGCAAAGTTACTTTTCACTCATAGTAAGACTGTAAAGTTACTTTTCACACATGGTAGGGCTGTAAAGTTACTTTTCACTCATAGTAAGACTGTAAAGTTACTTTTCACACATAGTATGACTGCAAAGTTACTTTTCACTCATAGTAAGACTGTAAAGTTACTTTTCACACATAGCAGGGCTGTAAAGTTACTTTTCACACATAGTATGGCTGTAAAGTTACTTTTCACACATTACATAGTATGCATGTAAAGTTACTTTTCACTAATAGTATGAGTGGAAAGAACAAAGGAACGATTTGTTTGTTTATTTGTCCACACGTTTTTGTTTGATACATTCGATTTAAAAAATATATGTAATAAAATTCAAGTATCAAAAGTGAGCTAATTTTTCCTGACTTGTACATACATTGCTCCACTGGCCAGCGGCTTGTTTTGCGCAAGTATGTATGTACCTGTCATGAAAAAGCTCACTTTTGATACTTGTGTTGTAATATACTATTGCGAGACATTCGCATATTGTGCTACGCAGAAGATAACCAGACAGGCGCGATTTATGCAAAAATATATGTTGGAAAGAAGAGAGTCACCGTAATACTTATCAGCCCCTTCCCACTCCACATCGGCTATTTGCGCTTAGGCCGGCAGAGATTTAAAAAGCAGCATCAGCAGAGGTAAATTAATTATCGAAGTTTCTCGGTCTTCATTTTCAAAGGTATGCTTGGTTTCTTTTTGGTGCTTATGAACGTATTATCAATATTACTACAGTTTATATTTCCTACATCTTTTACATGTATTAAGCAGCAGAGGAGGGACAAGGAGGTTTAAAATGCTGTTGATGGAATATCCAGCAACGCGGACCTTAAGGACAGGTGATTTCTATGTTCCTTTTCGTTAACTATGATAGTTTCACTGAAGTATTCATAAAATTATTGGTAGTATTTCATACGTTCTGTTCATAAGGGGAATAGGTGAGGAAGGGAAAGGAAAAATGCATGTACGTCAATTGTATCACTTTTTTTTCACATGGACGAAAGCATTGACAATACCACTGTCAATGGTGATTCTAGATGATTAGAAGCGATTCAACTGACAGAAGGCAACCACATATCGATCAATAGAAAAACACTCGACTCATAGTAAAATCAGCTTTTCTAACGCGCTTTAGCTGCGAGAGGTTTTCCAAAGGCACGCTTGGTACCTCTGTGGCTCTCAAAGACATGCATAAGGCATGAGAACGTGAACCTCAAATGTAGAACACCTCTCAATACTCGAACTATAATGAAATTTATCAGTGTTTCGTGACCCCTGTGCACAATTTACTAGATTCAGCTACTCAACAATGTTCGATGAGTTAAACATGACTTGTCATTACTATGGTCGCCGTAATCACAATTCGTGAACTAACAAATACAGAAGAGGTGAACAAAATTCAACTCTATTTTGCGAGATTCACGAACCATGAAGGTGAAAATCACAACGGATGGAGTAGTAAGAAGAGTACACATCAACAGGACTAAAAAGCTACCAAATTCTCCAGTATTGGTATGCCGCCAATCAAGGACACTTTTCAAGCTCAGCCACAACACACTCGATTCTTCTTTTACCTGTACCTCACAGCACTTGTCATATCTCTTCTATTTCGAATATACTTTCGGTGTTTTTTTTTGTAGGCATCACTTCAACAGGGTAGTAAATAAGGCAAGGATAACTGGCTCCAGGCAAAGGACTTCAAAAGCTGTTCAGCGTCTGTCAGCCAGTGAATTTGCGGGTCAGCCTACTGATCCAAATTATAAGCAATTCATCAAGAGCTGATTTACAGACCACACGCCGTCTGTACAAGACTTTGTAGACAATCTAAAAACCAGGATGCAGCGATGGTAAGAGAGCCAGACCGCGGGTATCATGCAGAATCAGCTAGGACTGCGGGTACATCCGCAAGCCAAACACATACACAGGCTGCATACATATACGTCAGCAAATACGCCCTGTAAATCGAATATACGTAAAAGGTGTAACTACATATAAGTGGCAATGTTTCCACTTACCTTAATACTATCGTAGCAAGCAGTAACGCGTCCATTTTGCACTTCCACATTGGCGGGCGGGTGAGCGAACTTGCATTCTGTGTCCGGCCGTGTGCATTTGTTTCGTTGAAACTCCCTGCACACTTCCAGTTGTAACCAACGTGAATCTTTGCCGTTCAGCAAGTTGTTGACGTTGACTACGGCCATGGCCCCGGCTCCTGGTACCGCAGACGAGACCGTTGTAGGTCCTACCGCTACGGACGGAGCACTGGGCAGAGAACTGGGTACCACGAGGGACACGATTTTGACGGTTTAACGTAAATCTTTCACGAAGAAAACCTACGTGAGCGAGTGGTTTGGCGGCGAAGTCTTCCTGGAGATCCCGGAAAACTCTGGTTACTTCATCGGCCACGAACCGATCATGAATTTTCGATTTAAAAAAAAAAAAATTTAAAAATACCTACGATTCTTGGTAACGCGAGGAATATGTCGAAATTTACGAGGGGAAAAAAACGTGATCGATAACAACTTTTTCGTTACAAAAACGAGGAAAAAAAAAATATTCGTTTACCTAATACGTTACAGAACTTATATGATACACATTAGAAGCTTTATATTTGGTAATGACATTGACTAGCATCAAAGCATGAAATCGCTTCTGTATATTTTAATCACAAGACAAATTCTCTGTTTTTCGATACAGTCCAAATGATGGTATTTTCGACGAAGCTGTACGAGAGAAAGCTTTTCAATAGCGCGTTTGGTTTAGGTTTCCAAAATAGTAAATCGAATGCGGCTGCGCCAAGACAAAAGCTGCGTCTCTAATTTCTTCCGGCATACAAAAATTGTCAGTTTTTAATTGAAGCTTTTCGCGGTAAACGACAGTGTTCGAAGATAGTATGACGAAAACATGAAGGAATATTATAAAGAGATAGACGGAGGAGAAAGACGGAAAAAAAGAGAAAAAAAAGGAGAAAGAAAAAAAAGGAAAGAAGTTAACAAAGCTGCAATGTGTGTGGTACTTTGCGCGCGTCTCAGTGCGTGTGCCTTTTTTCTCCCGTAAGTATGTTAGGTCTGCAAAAAAGAAAAACCAAAACATACCCCCTATTACTACAGGTTTACCAAGTACTTGATCAGGAAACAAAAAAAAAAAAAAAAGCAAAATAGCGTTCGATACGAGCGTAATACACGAGCTTATAATAATATGTTCAAGGCTTCGAGCGAAATTGGGGGGGGGGGGAAACTCGATTTTTCGATTTTGAATGATGAAAATCGATCCATTTTTCTACAATCTCATGAAGTCCCACTGTTTCGATTGATGATTCAAGTTCTGTCTCACACGACTGCAACAGGGTAGCTGGTCTCCAATCAGCCCCTTTATCCTTCCCAATAGCTGCTCACGAAATAATGTGAGAAACATTTCAGAATACCTCGGATTTCGCATCAGAGAATCCTGAAAATATTATGTTCCAATGACGCAATATTTGAAGTGTCGCCGTCACCTTTTCCGGTAGAACAATACAACTGGTAAAGAGGGGGAAGGGGTAAAGGAGTTTATCTTTCGTCACAGAGCGGGGTTAAACCAAGTTTCCAATCAGCAATGCTCATATTTGTTTCACCGCTTCTAACTATTTTCATACTGGCAATTAGATTGTGGATCCCAGAGTCCACATCGCTCATTCTCTCTCAAATTTCTGTGACTCTTCTACCGATCGATTTTTCTCTCTTCTCTTTTCCGCAGAACTCAAGTCCTCGCCTTCCTCCGAAGGCTACCCCCCCCCCCCCAAAAAAAAAAAGTGGGCGCAATCAAATCACAAAATCTAAGATCAGAGCACCAAGACCTTTCTAGCTCTTTACATCTGATGAGGGAAGGAAGGAGGAGGGAA
The DNA here is from genome assembly GCA_031841125.1 of Acanthococcus lagerstroemiae. Taxonomy (NCBI): domain Eukaryota; kingdom Metazoa; phylum Arthropoda; class Insecta; order Hemiptera; family Eriococcidae; genus Acanthococcus; species Acanthococcus lagerstroemiae. The sequence continues at coordinate 29,422,242 of CM063114.1, forward strand.
GAGATACTTCTAAAAAGTCATAATCCCGACACATCAAAACCAGTCTCCTCTCTCACCATTCTCACAGGAAGAAAGATCTACTCAGTTAAGCAAGATCCAGGATCCCGTGTCGAAAGTCAAGATCTAAAATTTGAGAAGAAACTAAAGATTCAGGAACCTGTTAAAAACCAAGGTACTAGAACCGAGCTGGAGAAGCCAAATTCCAAGAACTGAGAACGAAGGTTCCTATCCAGCGGCATTCAAACATTCAACATCGATAATCCGCACTTCCCTCAAGGTGAGCTACATAGAAAGTAAATAAGTTAACCTCAGGGATGTACCGATGGGGGGGGGGGTATCCTCCCTGTAGGAAATTTTTTTACTCAGCAGTGGGGAAAATTTACCGTTTCAGTCAGGCGGGGTTGACAAAGGGTCTGGTTAGCTGACTGGATATCGTGCTGGTCTCGGATTCCGGAGGTCCCGGGTTCGAGCTCACATAGCAACTCGCTACATTTCGACCAAGGCCGGGTTTTCGGCCAGATGAGAAGAGGGCTAAGACAGCCCTAACAACCTTCCGGAGGTCTCTGAGGTAATGCTCGAAAGAGCGGATTCCAGGACTTGGGTTGAGAGCAAAATGGAAAAAGAGGAGGAGGCGGGGTTGACAAATTTCGGTAGGTAGAAAGAGTTGGAAAAATCGAACAAGTGAAAAGCTTTTTCTTTTTGCTTTGATAATTGAGAATTTTGAGTTGAGAAGTGGGGAGGGGGATCCAATAGTTGGGAATTTTGAGTTGAGAGACTGGGAAAATCCAACAAGTTAAAAGCTTTTTTTTTGCTTTGATACTTGGGAATTTTGAGTTGAGAAGTTGGGAGTTGGGGTGGGGGAGGAGATCCAATAGTTAGGAATTTTGAATTGAGAAGTTGGGAACTTTTCGAGTTGAGAGACTGGGAAAATCCAACAAGTCGAAAGTTTTTGTTTTTTTTTTGCTTTGATACTTGGGAAGTTTGAGTTGAATCAATTGGGATTTTCAAACTCTTCGGTGCGTCCCTGGTTAAACTTCTGTCTGAACTTACATGCCCAGCGTTTCTAAGTTGCACCTGAACAACTTTGTGCATATCACAAGATCACATATGGAATGGAGCAGGAGACTTTCAGGAGGCAATGGTATTTTGCCTTCAGAAATATTTATTAGAAAATACTAGACTTTAGCGTGACTGCTTAACCTATGTGTGGAATGCCTGACTTCTGACTACTTGACAAGTAGATATCTCAGTTATCTATCCCTATACGTGTTATTTTCGACATTACTACTAAATCGTCAACTCCTTTCACACCCATAGGTAGAGGAAAGATGGCAAGATGAGAGTGAGATCGATCAGAACAGTTACTCTTCCTAGAAAACATTCTCCTGACAGAAAATATAGGAGGCGGGAGATGGCGAGCTTCCTTCTAGAAAGCAATCTCCTGGCAGACACATAGGAGGCGGAACAGATAAAAGGGGAGGGAAGAAAGAAGGGGCCAGTCACAGCTTTACTTAGATTTCATGCATGGATTGTTTCCTTTTGGAATGCATTCTCCAGCCACAACACGACGGGCCACAGAAAGAAGTCAAAAAGGGATGAGAACCAACAAAACCAGCGAGCATTCCCACCGAATCTATGGATGGTTTGTTTCCTTTCAGAGCGCTTTCTTCTGCCGGAACAAGGACTTCAGAATAAACATAAACTTGATGAAAGGGGAAAAAACAAGGAGACAACATTCAACTCCAGACAATTTCTGTCAGTTGGAAAAATACTTCTTGGCAGAATAAAGTCCTAAATTTAGGGTACCGCAGTTTACAAAACTGAAAAAGTCAAGACATTTTCGTTGATTCCCGTGAAAAAAGTCTCTCTGGTCGAATTGTACTCAATACTATACTTCAATATTTGAAAATATCTTCACACATCAAATGGTCCTTATTTTGGCCAAGTTGTTCGTTTTTTGTTGTTTTTTTTTGGAAGAGGGGATGCATACCGTTATTTGGTTTTGTTATAGAGATGTTTCTTACATTTCAAGGGTTGCTACCGACGGGTGAAATTCAATGGGTAATTTACAGTAAGATTTTGGCCCACACATTTCTAGGTTCAATCAATTTTACACATTTCAAGTAGTTCTTTGACTTGCAGCGAGGCAAAAGATGGAAAAATTTCAATTCAAATTTTCTGTGACGGCTTTGTGCTCGTCTTACGATAAGCTTTCTAATGATGTACATAAAGAGAGATTTTTCCATTTGAAACGAAAGAATTGCGAAAACTACTAGTAAAAGTAGAATGCTGAAAAACAAAAAATTACTAAAAATACCGATTTAAGTAGAGGGGGAAAATAGAGATGGGAGTTGATTTGTGGGTATGTGGTTCTTTCGAGAAGAACATGTACAACTTCTCCCTTCGGTAGCGACCCTTAAAATGCAATAAAAATCAGAAATATTTTAGAAGGAACTCTTCTTCTGAAGCGAAAACCAAATTATAGGATGTCCTAGTACGATTCTGAAAATTTAAACCTAAGGACCATGTTATCATGACGTTAATTTTTTAGGCAAATGTTGGGAAGTTTTTGCAACAGATCTAGTAGGAATTACATACTTAATTTTTCGAGGTGCAAATTCAAGTCCAACCTTCAAATCAAGTTAGCGTCATTTTCGACGAATTAACGACTCTTTAAAAAAATGAAATAAATAAACAGAAGGGTCACGATAGGTGTCTTTGTTTCGAAATACAGCCGATTTTTAGTCAAGCAGTCAAACTTGACGATTTTCGAACTTCAATGTACGAGCGGTTTAAATAGCTAACAATGTTCTTTTGCAGAAATACATTGACAAATGACGTATTGAAATATCGGTTCCTATTGTTAAAATCTGGCGTCAAAAAACTGACGTCTGAAGGGCCTATTGTGTATCTGGGCATAGATGGACACATACGTTTCGCAGGTCAATTCTGAGAACTCCCACCCCTCGCCTTCTCCCCCTTCAGACGACTTAGTCACTTCGGTACATCCCTCAAGGCAAAAAATAAAGATTTATCGATTGTTAACAGACGCACACAAAAAGAAATACACAGGTACTGAACTTTGCTCCTCTCAGAAACAAGAAACCTAGTCTGCTCTCAGTGTTTCGGTGATTCTTTCCACTAGTCCAGATAGCAGACTATCGAGCAAGGTATCCTCCAAAATAGAGAGTACATCTCGAGGTTATGTAGAGGAAAAAGAAGATGAAACCTTCGACAAACATCACATAGCACGTTTCCTGATAAACGACTAACCTAGAATGAAAGTGCTCGGCTTTTGCTCTCCGACTTCTCTTCACTGGAACATCAGAGGACATCGCCCCAGCGAAGCTCTATTACGGTGTCTTCTGATGCCCAAGCACAGTAAACAGGAGATGGAAGAAAGGAACAGCAATAATCGTGTTCTAGTGTATTCGAACATCAACTTGGTTATGGAAGTGGCGATCAACAAAGTTTTCAAGCCTGTTGTTCGCCGATTATATGCTTCAACAGACCTTGAGAGAGAATACAACTATGGCTGCATTAAAGCAACTACTTGTACACGTGTAATGTTTCAGCTATAATTGAATGCAACAATGCAAAGCAATGTTCCGCAAAAGAGACAGCGATAGTGAGAGGGACGGGGGAAAAAGCGTTTCAAATCTTATTTTTGCATTAGCAAAAATAACCACGATCGATGGTGACATTACGCTCGCATCGAACAGATATTATAAATGTACTAATATCGAAAGCTCTAAAAACATATCTTATACAAAGCTAAAACCTATGAAAAACGTACATCGTTAACAACCTGCACCTGTATTTCAGAACAGCTTGCCGACAGTTACCGTACATAGAAAAAATCATTCATAATGCGTATACGCTCTGCTATTGTAGGTAAAAGCTTGCATATTTCATGACAAATATCATCAGCCTTTGGATGTAGATACATACAGCGGCGAAGAAATACCGCGTGCATTTGCGTCTTTCTCACTTTTTCTTTTACAACTCGAAGCGCGCGACACTTACGGTAACTTTTCCGACTCGACATGCGGCTAAATGATATAGGGAAGGAAAAAAGCTCTGCAAAAGGTGCAGCTTGGAAAGCTGACATAATTGGCCAACACTAGTCGCAAGTCGACCGGTAGATTAATAAAGTAACATTCCACACTGTTGCACACACGCACCTTCGTTTTCCTTTAGCCAGCACCGAAATCGCGTCCCGACGCCTCGCATCTCTCCATTTTATACACGTCTTTTCCATCCAACGCACCACTAATCCGAATCTAATTTTAAACGCAACACCGTGAAGGTCAACAATATAATACATATGCTTCTACACATGTAAACACTCGGAGAATCACACAAAAATGTATACATACAGCTCGTTAGTTAAGCGCCTACATGTATGCATATCTGAAGCATAAAATATAATTTCATTATAAGTATGCAATTAAAATCAGGATATTATAGGCTTTGCATATGCAACGAGTCAGTCTGCCAATCTGCGCACGTGCTGAGTTTACACACGTACACGTCAAATGGATTTTCTTCATTTCTGTCCCAAATCCGTCCATCAAGTACACGAGTATTACACCCAAAAAGGCCTAATACACACGAATGAAAACTTCTTTTTTCTAGTCAACAGATCGGTTCGAAAACGAGAGTAAAGACGAAGATACGGTGTACACAAATGTGTGGCGTATACCACTTGAGTGATAAGGGAACCACGAGGACAGACAGGTACAAGGTACATGCCGTATACTCAATATAAGTACAATATTTGGTTTTCATATTTAACGCGAAGTTTTATCAAAGAGCAAACAATAATTCCAACAACGAGCTGTGTTCTGTTCCTCAAGTAACTCTTTCCTCCTCGCCAGCAACATGCGAGTACATTATGACGGGTGAAAATGCAAACTTTACTGCATAACATCAGGTGCCCGGACACGAGGAAGGCAATGGGAACAATCGCCCGCTGCAGAGAAAAATTATGTATTGAAAACGCTCCACAAATGACTGATCGCAATAGTAGGCCAACCGAATCAGAGTTTAAAAAATCAAACCTGAACCTAAGTTCTATCATACATTTTTCTGGAATATATTCAGAAAGTACCTCCATAAAAACTGAGAAAATTCCACCTGGTGATGCTTGCATTTCGCTTCAAGTGGGGTGCAAAGCACTACCATTAAATCGGTATTTCGTCTCTTGCGAAAAAACTCAGCTTCTGTGGGCACAAATCCTGTTCAACATGAAAAAATAACTCTAACCACGGTAGAGGGTGATTCAAAATGGCCACCACACGCTACTTCCCAAGTTTGCATCGACCATCCGTGCAAAATTGTAAAATTTTGATTCTCTACATTTTTCTCTTTCGACCCAGTTCAGAGAACACAATATGAGCCAAACACCCGCAGAACCTATTCCCTACCTCAGTAACTTCCACTTTTTGAATGTCTTTTTCAACCCTTCGCCTCCATCCCCTCCTATGTTTATTTGGGTCAATAAGAACTTTCCACGAAGCAATTTTCCAGCTTTTATTACTGAAAAATGGCACTGAGATGCTAATGTGGAGTTTCCACGCTCGCTCAAGTTCACAGGTGATATCAATATGCCTATTATGCAAGTTGAAAATATGAAAAACATTATCAGTCACTGTTGATGAATGATGACGGGGCTGAAATTCGAGTAACAACAAAGCCACATTTGCTATACTAAGATCCAACTACATAGCCAGTAAGTTAATTGAGATAGTCCGTCAGCGGAGACAGTACGCTGAGACTGTCTATGAAGATAGTTCGTTGAGATCATCCACTGATATAATCTGTCAAGATCGTTCGTTGAGACAGTACGTCGAGATCGTCAAGATTATTCCCTGAAACAGCCTGTTAAGATTGTTCATTGAGACAGTCCGTCAAAACCATATGTGAAGACAGTCCACTGAGACTGTTGAGACCATTTGTCGAGATAGTCTGTGGAGACCGTTTAATCGGACAGTCCGTTGAGACTACTAGTTGAGATGGTCCGTCAAGACTGTGGAGACTGTTTGTTAAGACAGTCTGGGAAGACCATTTGTTGAGACCATCTGTGAAGACAGTTTTTGTCAAATCAGTCTGTGGAGACTGTTGTCGAGACAGTCTGTCGAAACTTTTTGTTGAGACATCCCATTAAGGCCCTTTGCTGAGACAGTCTGCCGAGACAGTATCTAGAGACTGTTCGTTGAGACCTTCCATTGAGACTGTTTATCGATATCGGCCATCTTGTTAATTATATTTAATTGTATCAATGAGTTTCAAACAGGTTTAACTCTTTAAGACCCGACAGAGATATTGAATTTGGTCCTGTTATAAATATGTGGCAGTTTCTATAAAAAGGGGTAACTTTATCGATTGATTAAAGTCTCAGAAAACGCGAAAAAGAAAAACAAAATTTTTTGGTAAAAAAAATCAATTTTGAGATTTTGGTTGATTTCTACATATACATAGAAAAAACATGGCAATAACGGAGAGACAAAATTTACGGGTGTGAAGGGGAGGGAAGAGTAGGGGGGGAGAGAGAGAGGCGCGCGCGCGCTCACGAATAAACGGATTGTTCTGAATTGTTACCACGTAGAAGAGCGAAAAATTACCTTTCCAACAAGCCCTTGTCAAGGCTGGTAACGTGACTTCCGCGGCGAGTTACGGCCGCTTGAAGGAGTGGGAGAAAAAGGTGTGTCTAACTTTAGGCGCGTTTTTCTCAAAAACGTGTTTTCGCGCGTTCTCGTTACACTCATCTTTGACCGCTTGTATCTCCGCACAGGAAAACGCTATAGATCTTGCTGATAGCTCCTTGAAAAGGGCATTCATTCCTCTATTACGTACTATCCGCAACTCAAAATTCGTCAAACGCCTAAAACCATGTTGGAATATAACAAAGACGAAAACAATCAAAAGCTGAATTTCTGATATGAGTTCTAGCACCTCAGATTGCCGATTGTGCAAAATAAGATACAAACTACAATGAGATACTACTTCAAGGTGCTCTCAGTGAGAACAAAATTTTAAGGTAATCTTACAAATTTCCACGCACCTATACCATTCAAAGGCAATAAGTAATAGACTGAACTGGTTCCTCCTGAAATGTAAACGAAAGTTGTGCCAAAGCAGGATGCTAGTGCAATTTCTCAAAACAACAAAATTCATGTAAGAAATTCCTCAAATACACCCAAAAAGCTGGTTTGAAAAGTGAAGAAAAAAAGTAAACCTATTTCCAATATAAATTTCAAGGGGCTAGCTATCAACTGATTGTAAGAAGGAATGCAGAAATTGAAAACATTTTGGATAATGCTGTTCGTGTTTTCGAAGAAGAGGGGATGAGAGGAGAATCACTCACTGACTATCACAAACGAACGAATTTTTTCCATTTGAAGACAAACAGTTCCATTTTTTGGAGGGGTGGGCAACTGATATATTAAATGACAGAAATCTTTACTCCTTTAGACCATTACTCACATCCGAATCAAGCTTAGAGCCAGGACCTTAAGACTATTCGGTAAAGATTAAATTTGCGTCATTAATTTCTTATACGAGCATTTCCTACACAACGCAATATTTTTCCTTCGAATAATTACTCATGTAGAAATCGAAATCAAAAGCCCGAATCCAAAACTAATCAGTAAGAAGTCTGAACATTCAGAATTTCAACATGAGTCTTTCATTTAAAATGGAGTGTTTTCACTTTTCCAGCAATCGGTTGCCTTGTTTGCTAAATAAGCGGAACCATTACTTTTTTGAACAATTACTCATATCACAGTCAAGCCAGGAGCCAGTACCTCAACGCAATTCAGTGAAGACCCAGAATTTTCAAAATTTCCTACATGAGTTTTTCACTGAGACTGAAATCTTTTCATTTTTCCAACACATGGTTGCTTAGTCTGCTGAATGGACAGAATCAATTAACCCTTGAACAATTATTCAAGTAGGAATAAAAACCCAGAGCCAGGACCTCAAAGATGTTCGGTAAAGATATTAAATTTCCAACATTTCCCATATGAGTTTTCTGTACCAAGTGAAAGGTTCTCATTTCTCCAATACACGGCTGCTTTATCCTATCTGAGAGCACCTTGAAGATTCTTTAATGTGCTTTCAATATTTTAATACCTCGTTATAGGTTGTATCTTTTCTACACAATCGACAATCTGAGTTGCTCAAACTCATGTCAAAAATGCAGTTTTTGGTTATTTTTGTTTTTGTCATTTTCAGATGTGGTTTTAGGACGTTCAGCAAGCAAATAGCAATGTTTTGCTATTATGGTAGCGATTTACACACTTTAACAGAACCAAATTCAACACAGCCTCCTGGATCTCGGCCAGGTCTTACAGGGTTAACAGAGTTTCAACATTCTCGAATGAGCACCGAAGCGTGTCAATTCATCTTAAGGACTGTTTTCCTTAAGAGAAGAGGTTCAATTGATTACGATAGCTTCAAAAAAGATCTACTTGGCCATTAATTCAAAAAATTGGATAATCAAGTGTTTTCTCTCTCAATATCAATAAGAAAATGGTCAACATACATCACTTGAAACTTTCAAATTTATCTCTCATTTCATCTCACAACCTCTAGAGTATGATGTAAGGGAGGGGGGAGAGAATCGTGTTAAATTCTAATACAGATCAACCAATTATTTTTCTCAACTGAATTCTCGATTACGTAGAAACATGTTGAACTATCTAACTCTGTGAGCGACCAAATGCTGACATCGAACAGTATATTAATATGTAGATCTAAAATGGTCATTCAAAACTAAACGAAGTATACGCACACGTCACGGAATCTTGAATCTCGAGTTGGTAGCGTGCAATTATAACGTTGGACCTGGGAATACGCGGAATAATTGGCAGAAACAGGGAAAATTAAGCGGTCGAATTATACCCAGCAAGCGTGATTTCGTACGTACGAAATGAAACAATGTTCTATTCGAATTAAGCTGCAACATTTTCTTCATGCGATTTCAATTTTTCACGGTTCTTAAAAGCATCTCAAGTACGCGTAACAATGATGGATGTACATTAATGTACGCGGGGTCGAATTCGAAGAACGCTAACTATTTTCTAACCAACTGCGAGTGCTCGACATACCATTCACTATAACCAGTCACAGTGAGCAGAGCGAAATAAAAATGCTCAAATTAGATGAAGGCCAGATGACAACAAAAATGAATTCTTCCCTTACACTCAGCTATATTTTCCATAGGTACTACAAATTTCAACTTATCGCAGTGAGTCCGAGATTTTCATTATCAATTAGCATGGAGCAGAATCCATTAAAAATTACTTACAAGTAAATACATACAAGAATCTTAACGATGTTTGTTCACATTCACACTATAAGCCGCCAACTAGCGTGAGTCTTCTCGGCACATGTTTCACCAGTATTATTCATCATACACTAGCGGGAGTCCCCGGTTTAACTGTCAGACAGAATTCCTCCCATCAAAATTGTTACACGAACATAGGAGATACTACTTTCTATAAAACTCTAGCAAGGGCACTGGTTGCTGCAACTGAATCTACAGATTCTGAATTTCTCAAATTAATTTACTTCATCAGAAAGATATTAAATCAATATTAAATTTCAATATCAATATCAATCCAACTCAATGATTTCTCAATATTTCAACAAATCAACTCGAGAAAACCATTTCGGAAATTCCCCCCCCCCCGCCTATACCAGTACAAATTGAATAACTAGAAGTAAAAAACTACTCCTTTGATGGCTCTAGTTGCTGGACCAACAAGCTTTTCAATTAGATTCAAAATTCAAATATTGGCTAGTTATACCAAGGGGTTGCACCTTCTAATCGCTTCATATTTCCAAGTCTACTCTTTCAGCGCTCGTGTCACTCGTAGCAGCTCTTCTCTACTCGGCGTTTTAAGAGCCTTCTATCTATTTAGCAAACTGTCTGATTTTCGAACTAGCTAACGTGTGATCGCTTCGCTGTATATACCTGTGTGCACGAAATATGGCTTCTCCATGGCCGATCTACCTATCATGTTGCCAGAATGGAATTTTTGCTGCTAGATGTAGCAGAGTTTTTCATTAACAGCGAAAATTTCATTTAAGCATCTCAGTTTCCGTGGGAAAACTCATTTTGAATAGACTTCAGCAGAATTTTCTTGAAATCTAGCAAAATCTAGCAGAATTTGAGACATCCAAGAGCAGAATTTAATTGTCACTTCTGGCAACACCGACCTTATATCAATTTCCAGAGTTAGTGTTTTCCAGCGAGGCGAGTGCTGTGGCGACAGCATAACAGAGGCTAGATTTTTATCTGGCAAAAGGAGAGGGGCAGTAAACATACGGAGAGATGACAGGCTAGACGAGAAATGAAATAGAAAAACAGATACATAAAATAGCCATACTAACGGATATACATACATAAATAGATAAGGAGGTATGAGGAAAATTACATCGAAAATATCTGCCTTATGCCAGATCGAGTTTCTGAGAAAAAATCCCCCCCCCCCACCAAAAAACAATAATAATATTCACAGTAATAATAGAAAATAAAAAAAAACTAGAGGTCAATCAATTGAAAAATTAATTAATTACATAAACAAACAATTAATTAATCAATTAATTCATCACTTAGTTAATTACCCGATCAATCAATCAATCAATCATTCAAGGATTCATCAATTTTTCAACAAAATAATATACTTTTACAACAAAAGATACCTTTCTCGTGTGAGCCCAGGTGGCTCAAGCTGAGAGAGAGAGAGAGAGAGATTCATTGTTTTTGAAAACTGAAACGCATGAAACTTAAAATATTGAAAACTGTAATTTCTGCTGAAAGTCATCGAAAACAAGAACAGATGACAATACGAGACACCAGAATTTCAGATTTCATAACCAACGGGCTTCCGGTTTTCTTTGAAAAAAGCTCATACAGAATAAAAGATAAATAAATAAATATGCAAAATTTGATAACAGACATAACACAAAGAGACCTGTTAATGTGTAAACTTTGAACAGATATAACAGACTATACTATTTTTCAAGTCAATCCGTAGCTATTAGCTTGTTGACCAAAACCAAAATGCCTTAGCACTGATCACACCCAAGATACCCAACGGCTCGACAAACTAAACACATACAAAACCAGCTAGGCTTCACAACAACAGAATAAAACGATTTTTTTTGCAAATGCCCCGAAAACATCTCGGAGTTTGGATTCCTAAATCTTGACATTCAGCTTCGCATTTCACCGAACAGAGGAGATTCAGTCTATTTGCCGTCTCCCTTTCCCTCGGCTCAACTGCCTATCAGCCTGATATCTTCCTCGTCTCTTTCTTTGTATAACTGATGAAACGGTGATCTAAGAGTCCATCTGTCAGTCTGAATAGATATGGCCAGCAATTTTTTGGATTTCTCAGACAACCCACCCGGTATTTCTTCATTCAGAGAGAAGCAGGGGTCAAGTATCAAAAACTACTTCTATTTCTATCACACACATTTTTCATTATCGTAATTAAAAGAAAGTCATTTCAATAGGCAGCAGAGGCATCGGAAGGCTTTCTTAGGAGATTACAAAAATTTAAGATCAACGTCAAAAAAAAATTTCCTATCTTCAATTTATTTCAAAAGTTTCAAGGTTCTTATGACTAAAGAATGTTAGCTCATTCGGGTAAACAACCCGCAAAAATTCTTCCCGTCTCACCCACTCCAAAATTCACTTCACAAAAAAGTAATGGGAAAACTGAACTTTAGCAGAAGAGGCTTCTCTTCTTTTATACAATAGCCAAGTGAATGTTGTACGTCGTAAAAACGATAGAAAAATATGTTGAGGGCATCAATCATGAGTAAAGATCGAAAAACGCTGTATTTCCTTAAGCGGTCTGTGATTGGCTCCTCAGTGACGTCATTGCTGTTTTTGCACTTTGCTAAGTAGACTAACCTTTTAACGTAGCAAGAACCTTGCACAAGTGTAGGTAAAAAGCTAAAAAAATCTTTTAAATCTCAAGAAATCGCTTAAATCTTGTTTCTAAACATTTTTATCAATTTGCTGAATCGTTTTCAATTTTTTTTTTTCAATTTTTGAAAGGTATAAATGAGATGTAGAGCTCACAAATTTCTGGGTTGGTACAATGTACCCCTGTACCTCCAGTTACGATGCCACTGACAGCCAGTATTCACCGGCCAAGGGATTCTCTAGTTTACAATGAGCGAGTTAGACTCACGTTAATCGAACAATGAATCATCTCTAACTGCCAAGTGATACGATGGAATAAGGCACCTCAATACGGCAATACCTCACAGAAAAAACACCCGAACGACCCAATGGAACAATGCTACATAGTACGGGGACACTTCACAGGAGACACACCCAAAAGGAATGAATGATACTAATCAGCATGCGAGAAAATTACAACTGACAAACGAGGCGAAAAATAACCTGAATACGGTGGCATCAAGAGATTGTCATAAAATTATAGTATCTACGTAAGAACCCATTAACAAGATAAATTTTATGAGAAATTTGAAGTTCACTTGATTGTTGCCGATACAAACTGTTTCACGATTTAAAACTGGATTTTAACAAAAACCAGCTAAGTGCTACGATAATTTTTTTTTCAAGGAACAAGCTAACAGTCCTCCGCAAACTGTCAACGCATACTCGAGTAGGAGAAATCCATTGTAAATTTGAAAACTGCTCGTATGTTTCTAATGACGCACATGATGTATAGCTGTAAATTTGAAGGGTTCTCCTTTCGGTCCAGCTGTTATTTCGCTCTATTAACAAACGTATGAGAGAAAAAAGAAAACTTTCAATCCACGTTAATCAAGTCTGGTCTGGCACTTCGTGAACACAGTCAAATCGAGTTCAGCTCAAACTATACCGGTAACCGGCAAAACTGTCAACAATTTTCACATAAATCAGCAACGCACACATGTACACCGGCACACGTAGTATTTCCCACTCTATTCGTGGTTCATGATCTCATTCCACCAACACCACCGACATTCAGTCGAATAATTTCAAACTGAATTCGGGCTGCAACCGAAGCACGTGTTAATTATTCGAAAATTAATCGACACAGCTGATGGATGAATTGCACCCCCCCTCTCTACTCAAAAAAATACGCGGATATGACACGCCTATTCAAAACTGATACTAAATTTCCTGAACTAAACACCGCACATAAACAATCAAAAAAAAAAAAAAAAAGTATAACACCGGTACATTAACAAAACAATTGAAAAAGTATAGTAACCAAATTTCCGACGAACAATGCGATCGAAAGGAGGGAAAAAAACACTAGAAGAACTACTTTCAACTTACTGATAGTAAATTATACAGCACTCGTTTCGCTGGTTTTTCGTTTTTTTTTTTTCGACGGCATTGATTAATGGTGAAGAGTAGTGCTTTAATTCAACTACAAAATCTTTCAAGCAAAAGGTGATGATATCGTCGTACTAGAAGCAATAACACCGAACCCCAAACAGTTGATTTTACAGGAGAAGCAAAAAACTGAAAAGGACTGCCGTCAAAGGTGAATTACGCGTTTTCAAAAAAAAAAAAAAAGTAATTTTCTTGAGAATGGTAAATTTGTAACATACGGACCCTTTTCCATCCGATCTCGTGTTTCACAGTCTATCAGAAACGTTCAACACTTAAGAATCGCCATTTTATGGGTCAGGTAGGATATTCCTTAATCTCTCGACTAGCAGGTTACGTCTTTCTACTTTATTCTCTCCTCGGCCGATCTTTTCACTTCTGAGAAAGATTTACACTTTATATCGTTCATTATCGACTCTTCATAGCTCATTCTTTGCCCCCGTCGCCAGTTCTTTCCCTCACTTTAGCAGTACTAACAGTATCACCGGATGTCTTTATGACCTTTCATTCTACCTCCTCTCTATAAAATTATATTCCAAACTTCTTTTTCCCTTCCCATTTGTCTCAGTACTTCCACACTCCTGACCTTTGCAACCCTTCTTGACTTTCAACCTACTCCGATAACATCACATTTCAGAAGCTTCTATCCTCCTTCTTTCTTGAGTTCCTATTGTCCAGGTCTCATATCCTTATAATGCTATACTCCAAATATACATTTGAGGAAATCTCAGTCTCACTCTTACTTCCCAATCTTGCCCCAAATAAGTCTCCTTTATGGAAAAAAGCTCTCTTAGCTTGTTCTATTCCATTCTCTATTTATGTTTTACTTCTTGATCTTTCGCCATCAGACTACTTAAATATTCAAATTCCTTTACATCCTTCATTGTTTCACCTCCTATTGCCATATTTATTGGATACTGTTCTATCTATTGACTACCATTCTTATTCATCTTCATTTTCTATTTTTAATCCAACTTTTCCCACGCTTTCTTTGATTCTTCTTTACTTCTTTCCACTATTGCAATGTAATCTGCAAACCTTATCATTCTAACCGTCTTCCTTTCTATTTTCACACCTGATTTCCTTTCATTCATCCCTTCAATTACTTTTTCCATAAACAAGTTAAACAGGACTGGTCACAAATAGCAACCTTCTCTCACTCCTTCTTTATACTTACATTCTATCTCCTTCAATATTTAAACTATTTTTACCATTTAACATTATCAAAAGCTTTTTCTAAATCTGCAAATGCTATAAGTAATAAAAGCCTTAAACATAAAACTACTTCCCTAGTTCCTCTACCTTTTCTGAATCCGAACAGATCTTCTCTTACCCATTCATCTATTTTATTTTGTATTCTCTCATTTATCATTCTTGTTAGAACAGGGTATCTAACAAGTTTGAAAATTAAAAATATTGGACTTTTATTGGACTCGTTTTGGGCTTTTTATGTTTTACCACGACCACAAAAAGAAGAGACCACGCAGAGTATGCTTGAGTACTTTGGAGATACAGGAAAGAAGTCAAAAAAAGTTAGGCTGTGATTTCTGATTTCGAGCATTGAACCCTTCTTAAATAATGCATAATTCCTAATTTTGCAGTTTTTATTGAACCCATATTAAAATTTATTAAAATTATTGAACTTTCATTGGACTTACTGGGCCATACCTGCTCTTTCATTTCTTTCAAAGCTTTACCAAATTCTGATCTCGTAAAAGGATCTCCTCTTTCTTCTTCCTTCCAGCGATCTTCTCTGTCCATACATATTTATTTATACCTACTTCATTCTCAGAGTTTTTCAACATATCTAACGTACCATTTTTACTTTGTCTCTTTCAAAGTCTATCATTTTCCTATTTTATCCGTTAAATTATCTGTTCTCTTTCTTCTTGCTCTAAAATACCTCTTTACTTCTGTCATATACCTGATCGGGGTTTCCTGCTTTCATTTGCTCCTCTATTTCCTCACACGTTCTGATTAATTCACTTCTCTTTGCGCCTTTTACATTTCTCTCTCTATCTGATTTCTTGAAGCGTTATATTCATCTTTCTTCATCATTAGCTTGATTATACTTTTTTCTATTACCTTTCAACGTTTCACTTTTCATCCACAGTTTCCTCCTTTCTGTTATTCGAGTACCTATTTTCTTCCTAGTTGTCAGATTTATTGTTCTTTTTTTGTGCTTATCCATTTCACTTCAATATCATTTCCCTCCTTTCATTTACAGAATTCTTTTGCTATTTCTTTTTGTTATTCTTCTCATTTCCTTATGTGTACTTCTTTCAATAACTTCAAATTCCGTTTTGCTTTTACTTTCTCTTTACTCATCTTTTTAAATTTAAACTTACATTTCATGACTACTAAATGTGGCAGTTTCTATAAAAAGGGGTAACTTTGTCGTTCCAACAAATTTTGAGTTACAGACAGTATGTAATAGAGGAATGTATGTCCATTCCAACAAGCTATCGGCAAGATTTGTAGCGTTTTTTGCTCCAGAGATACAAGCGGTCCAAGATGAGTGTAACAAGAACGCGCAAAAACACGTTTTTGGGAAAAACGCGTTCAAAGTTAGACACACCTTTTTCTCCTACTTCGTCAAGCGGCCCTGACTCGCAGCGGAATCACGTTACAACGCCCAAACGAGAGCTTGTTGGAAAGGTAATTTTTCGCTCTTCTGCGTGGTAACAATTCAGAACATCGGATTTATTCGTGAGCTCCGAAAAACCACGAAGAAGGGAACGCACACATTCGCATTCTTTTCTCATTTTCTTTCATAATTCTCTTCCTCCTTCTCTCTCTTCTCTCTATTCTCTCTCTAGCGCGTAAATTTTGTCTCTTCGTTATTGCGATGTTTTTTCTATAGAAATCAACCAAAATCTCAAAATTAATTTTTTCCACCAAAAAATTTTGTTGTTCTTTTTTCGCGTTTTCTGAGACTTTGATCGGGTACGTCTGTAAATCCAATATTTGATTTTTATATCTTCATCTGGTCATAATAAGTGTATAGTCGATTTGATACCTTCTTTAACCCCCTAGACTTTTCCAAATATGTATTATTTCCTTCTCTTGTGATAAGGTAAGGTGTCCTTCTAATATGACCTTTTTTTTTTTTTTTTTTTTGAAAACACTTCCCCTGTTTACTTTCAACTTTTGATAAAAAATTAAAAATGTATCGTACGTTTCAAGTCGCTATTATTAAAATAATTAAAATATAATTCACGATAAGTTTCAGGCTTCTGGAGTAATTTCAAAATTTTTATTCAGTACGTTTTTTTTTTTTTTTTTTTTTTTGTCGTTAACGAAAGAATGGTCAACAACGTAATAAAAGCTACAAAATTCCTTCTGGCCTCCTCAGTCCAAACATTACTTTCAATTTTTCCGGAAAAAACTAACTTTGAACTGAGTTCTGAGTCGTCCAGCACGACTGTCCATCACGCATTTGGCCGTATTAGGTAACTTCGCTCATTTTCGGAAACTTTTAAAAAACACTCATTATCTCCGAAAACATAAGTTGAACACGTATTATATGATACACATATTTGGAAAGCTCGTGAAATGTTCTTTCGAATCATGTAACAATATGTTGTACTTACTCTCGATAATATTCAACTATCGCACATCGAAATTATTCACGGTTGCCATTACAATTTTGGTACGAAAAACAACAATCTTTTATAACATAGCTCTAAGGCACAAACCGATCGCTTTCAACACCGGATATGTTGGGTAGGTAACCAGCAGCGCAGCTAAATCTTGAAGAAAAAAAATTCAGATTCCGGCAATTGGCTGACGGCCATATTAGGAACCGAACCATATTAGGACACCTTACCTTATTCACAGAGAGTGTTTCTAATGATTAATTTATATCGTCACAAAATTCTATGAGCCTCGTTTCCCTTTCATTTCGCTCCTAAACCACGTTCCCCCACATATCCCTTCTTCTTTTCTTTCTCCAACTCTGGCGTTTCAATCTCCCTCTATGATTAAATTTTCTTTTTCTTTCACCTTGCTTTCCCTCCGGGTGTCTCAGGGGCCACTTTGGCATGCGTGCATCGCCATACGTCCCACCAGACATCTTTTACCTTGCTTAATACTTCATGAACCGCTTCATACATTTTTTCTACTTCTTCTTCACTATAACTTCCGGTTGTGTGTAAAATTGGACTATCACTAAAGATACAAGTTCAGCTGAAATTCTCGCCATTAATATTCTGTCATTATGTTGGGTATAACTTTGCATTCTACTCCTTATAGTCTTATTCATAATAATATCTATACTTGTTTGCCTTTTACTCGCTTCTGTATTCATCATTCTATACTCCCTTGTCCAAAAATGATTTTCTTCTGGTCATCTCACATCACTAATTCCTATTATATCTAATTATAATCTTTTCCTATTGTGAAAAGAGACAGCTAATAGAAAAAACAAGTGAATATAATCAACCATTGTACACCTATTCGCAGATTTTCGGAAAGCTTTTCATTCTATACATTTATCATCACTTTGGGAAGCCCTAGGTATATCTGGACAAATCGGGGCCAAAATTCAAAATAGGAAGAGGAGTTAAACAAGGCGACCCTCTCTCACCCTATCTATTCAATTGCTTACTAGAGGATGCGTTTAAAAAATTTTAATGAGAAACAAAGGGCATAAAAATCAATGGGGAATGGCTCAGTAATCTAAGATTTGCTGACGATCCGGCACTAATCTCTCAGGACGGCAAGGAACTGGAAAAAATGGCAAACGAGCTAGCTGAGCAATGTCGGAAAGTAAGCTTAGAAATAAATGCCAAAAAAAAACGTTACCACTAACAAACGTTGAACTATGAAAAGGAATCAAGATCGGAAGTGAGCTAATAAAAGTAGCAGAAAGTACAACATACCTAGGCAAAACTGTATCATTTGAAGACAATACGGAAAGAGAGACATCAAAGAGAAGAGCACAAGCTTGGAAAAACTTTTGGGCTCTGAAAAATATATACAGAAGCAAAATGCCACAGGAAATTAAGGAAAAGATTTTCGAATCGTCTACAATTCCCGTCTTGCTATATGGATCCCAAACTTGGGCAACAACAGAAAGACAGAATCTGAAACTTACCAGAACCCAAATAGCTATGAAGAAGGCAATGGTCGGAGTGAAACGAAAAGACAGGCTAAGTAACAAATGGGTGAGGGCAAAATCAAGACCCAAGGAAGATATACAATGAAAAAACTAAAATTTGATTATGCAGGTCGGGTGGCCAGAGGGGGGAAGGATAGATAAGAAAGGAAAATTTTGGAGTGGATACCCAGGGACTAGAAAAGGAAAATAGGGAAACCAGCAACAAGATGGTAGGATGAACTACAACACGCGGGAGCTGCATAGGGGAGAGATGCCCGAGAAAACCGCTGGAAGAGGGTGGGGGAGGCACATACCCGTAAATGAGCACATTAAAAGTTCTATAATTGTATCCTATGTTATTATCATACTGTCATAACCAGCTGTAAAAATAAAAAATAAAATAATATTTTCATTTTTTTCCTCGGGTTTTCTAATTTACCTACCTCATTCAGTGTCCTCACATTTCATGTCCCTATTCTCAACTCTGATAGTTTTTCACTAGGTAGTCTCTGTCCGGACATACGAATACTCTATAGATCCAGAATTATAATTTATTTTGCGAGTTACCACCATAACTGTGGTGCACAGCATTTAAAAAAAAAGTACTTGAATCCGGCAGTAACATTATACACACTAAAACTGGCGTACTCGAAGACCATCTTCCCCATGCTATAAATCTGAATGAAACAACTGGTCTTGAGATTTAATTAAACCGGGTATCTACAGAAATACATTGAAAAGTAAAAATAAAGTACTTTTTAGGACCCTTTGCAGAACTGTAGCCGACATATTTTCCAACTTTTCTCCGAGTGCGCAACTATTTTTTCCCAACTGTGTTATCCTCGTTACCCCTCCCTCATTTTTGCTCCCCCACTTCCCCCTCCTTGTGAATATAGATCCTGTACTACACTTTATAATAACCAATCATAAGAATCGCAAAAAACTTATTTTTGAGTATAAATGCATTAACAAAAATGAAGGACTTTTCTTGTTTTTTATTTAAATTTTACCACTTTTCAGGACTTAAAAGACTCTCCAGCACCTGTAGACACCCGGTTAAATGAAACCAAAGATTCTAGAAAATCAGTAGGCACACCCCGGGAAGTGCGGAGAGTTCGATCAAAATCGAGTTTTAAAACTACGCAACATTTAGCTACAGCTTTTCGCCAAATGGTCCGGAAACTGGGGCACACATACGATGATCGGCGGGACACTGAAACTAATATCCGAGACCTTACGAGCATTCGAGCAGCACGCGCGGTTGAAAGAAGACAAATATTTGCTAATTTTCAATCAAGTTCACGTCGAGCTTCCGAAAGCTGCTCGGTTACCGCTGCTGCCAAACCACCCAAACCGTTGCCGATGTTAACAATCCACCTCGTTACCGGAGAATGCGGTTATGATCTCTCCCCCCTCCCCCAGCTCATCTAATGAAGTTTGTAAACGGGAGCGCTGTTACAACAAAAATAAATTCTCATCAAGGCTATTTCATTCGATTTCGTTTGTTAATCAGTATACTACAGTTTCCGTATATTGTGTACGACATGCAATGTACCGTATACACCCGACCGCCACAGCGCAAGTGAGGAACCATCAATCTAGATTCTACAGACTCGAGTGAACGTGCAATTTATCGACCTCAATTGATGATCCACAACCAAGGTAGCGGGCAAACGGAGACTAACCTCGGTACGCAAGCCCGATGAAAAGGAAGACAACGAACGCACGATTTGCTCGAAACTTATTCGGCGACGAAGACACACGCCAATTAGAAAATCTCAATTCTGAATTCGAAAGACCGGCGAAAGAATCGAATTCGACCCGAAACACAGCATTTCGAGGCTCGAAAATTGGAAACACCTAGTTTTTTCTAGCCATACTCCAGCTCTTCCTGTAGAAATACCTCACCAAACTAGTCATGCGTGCACACTGGACTTGAAATGAAGAACAAGACTTCCAAGAGATACATCTTCAAGATACTGTCAGCGAAGGAAGCTCAGAGGCACAGAGTCAGATAGGAAACAGACGAACTTGCCATTTTCCTTCCTAGAACCGTCAGAAAGAGAAACCACAAACCCCATCTTGAAAACGTGATGAGCTGATGACACTTTCGGCTGAAAAGATAATGAAGTTCTTTAAATCTGAATACCTCTCCTCTCCCTTGCCGGAGAAAAGGCATCCAATCAAAATTCTGAATTCTGCGCTCCAAGAATAAAAACTCTAACCACCTAACCACCAATGAAAAGGGAACTTCATTAAGAAGTTTCTGGTAGTTAACGAATTAATACGAGTATTGTTTCGCTAGTAACGTGGCATTTGGTTAGACAGAAATCTGAGACCAAACTCGGCAGCTGACACAATATGTAACAAGAAAAATGTCTTCTTTAGTTTAGCGATTCCACTGTTCATCAATTTATTCATTTTCACACCTTTGGACTCGGATCCTCGGCGCAGGTGAGTCGCCACGCTGTCGAGACCGCCTAATGCGGGGCATGAGTTTCCACCATCCGTCTCCACTTAGTCCTATTAAGGTCAGCTCTGTGCCAAAAAATTTAATTTACTAACAAGCTCATCCCTCCAGTAGGAAATGGGGGGGGTCCATTCCTGTGACTTCTTATTCCGATTGTCTGCCCCTCTAACCAAATGACCTGCATATTTGAGGGGTTTAGGTGCAAACAAGACAAGATCCAAATTTCACGAAATCGAGTCAAGCACGATACAGGATAAGAGCATTGCAAGCCGAATCGAATTGTGTAAACAGATTTTTGGGAAATTCATTTCCTCAGTGTAAAAAAGGCCTTCAAAATACATGGTTGCAAGCAAAAGTGACATGTTTCAATGGATCATGCAAGTTTTCGGGATTAGGGATCCGGTGATCGCATTTTAGGCAGACTGATGGCTGTAATCAAATTGGAATGATAACAGAATTATTTGGTCGTTGATTCCATAAATTTTTATTATTATTTCGTCAAGTATTTCTTTGGAATTTCATCTTGATTTTGGCCAAAATGAAGGGATAATGGTTTACAGCAATGCAATTTCGATTTCAGTGTTAGTCAGTAATACTCCACGTTTTTACGAGGAATAATACGTAGAACGAAATCGCTTTGGAGTCTAAACTGACATGTTCCAACACATATTGTGGTCCCAAACCCCGCCAGGGAGCGGATTATCAAAAACAAAATTTTGGGAACATGTTTCAAACCTATAAGGGATGACGTGGAGAAAAAATTTTCATCTCATGATTTATTTTTTGGGGGAATCAGTTTTTCGTGTTTTCTGAAAAATGAAGCTTTTGGAACTTGTCTTGTTTGCACTTAGACCCCTCATTTTAAAGAATCCTGTTTTAGAACGTAATTTTTCAGGGGAGAAAAAATAAGTCTGATTTGCTTTTTCGTGTGCCCTATGAGAATAATGGCAACACTGAATGGGGCATTTTTTGAATTACATATCCCTCGTACACCTGTAAGGAAGGGGGAAGGGAAATGTCGACTGAGAGTGGAAGGAAAGGGCAAAAGGTCGCGAAAGCCGTGATTTATCCTGTATTTACAAAACAAATCGAAATGTGGTTACAAAAACAAAAAAAAACAGGATAAGCCAAGGTAAAAGTGGAACTGCTATTAAAAAAGGCCAAACAAATTAAACATGCGTTATTTTAACGATAAGATAACTTGTTTATAGTATAGGTATAAAGCCATTAATTTCCTTACATCAGTAATTTAAATTATTTTTAATCCAAATATAATTATCCTCATTATTAATTATTATTATTAAATTCAAGTTTAAATAATTTAAACATCGAAAAATAAAATAAACACCCACAGTTACAAATGTAGTATTAAGTTCAATTATAAAAAATTAGACCGGTCGCCTAAACGCATGTATAATGCGGCGCCAAAATTTTCTGTCTGTTTTCCGATGTCTTTGGAAAATAATTATTTCAGTAATTTCATGATGCAGTCCAGGCCCGTTGAGAGGGGGGAATTTCCCCCGAGCCCCGGTTTCGGAAGGGTACTTAAGATCTCGTTCTAGCCAGGCTCGCACTACAAGCTTGTTTATCTATAGAGAGCTTTTTAGCAAAGCGTCTGAATTTTAATCCTATTATAGATGATTTTGCATTTAAAAAGCTCGTAAAGCTCATCTTTAGTCTCTAGTTTAAGTTTGTTTCTCATTTCATTGTTTTCTGTTTATTACCAAATGCAATTAATACCAAATATTGAAAAAATTATTTATTTTTTACTCCCCCTAACCCTGAGCCCTAAGTGCGAGTGATTCTGTTCTGATGAAGTAATTTTCCAACCGAGCGCCATAAAAGTTTCCCCGGACCTTCAATTTTCTCTCTATGGCCCTGATGCAGTATTTTTGGACACTGTCGAGGACGAGTTGCATTCTTACAGGATCCGTGGAAGTAATGTTGCATGCGGATTCGTATAATATCAGTGACACCAGTCGATTCTACGTGAAAAATGCAATCAGAAACGTAAATAATCATAAAATCGTAAAAATATGACTTATCCCCTTCGTGTAAAACGGGTTCTATGTAGTTTCAACTTCTTGTTTCTCCAGCCGATATGAATAGCTCTAGTTTCTTGCTTCATTACTTCCACTCACACTTTATCTTCAAATTCAATTCCTAGTATACTCCTCAGCAACCAATTTTGGGTGATTCCATAAATCTGTGTCTTCGCTGGGACCCATGTTCGTGTACCATAAGTTAAAGACAGACCTACTCATCGATATACGATTTTAATTTTAGATACCAAATTAAATTTGCCTTTTACAATATTTTTGTCCACCACAAATTTTTCCAAGCATTCAATTTCCTAATACTGAGTTAATTTTTTCATTCTTTCATCAAAAGCCAAAGTTTGAACCAAATTCTACTCTATATACCACTTATTTAAATTCCCATCCATCACAAGGTCTAACTTATGACTATATCTGTCATTATTCTTAATTTGATTGATTAATTTTCAGGCCAACTTTTTTGTTTTCAATGCAGACTTCCCAGACATATTTTTCAATTCATGTAAGCTAGTGCTCATCAAGATAATGTCATCCGCGACTCCGAGATTATTAAGCCATTGACCATTAATTTTGAACCCTTTGCCTTCCCAGTCGAGTCAGCGAAAAATTCCTTCTAATACACTAATTAATGAATAGGAAGAGAAAAAATCCTCCTGCTTTAACCTTTTACCAAGCATAAACTCTTCCCCTCTCTGTCCAAAATTATATATATTTTGAAATTTTTGTAAAATTTTTTCAAAAATTTGATAATATTTTGTTCAATACTTCGGTTTTCCAGTACTTCCAATACACTTTCATGGCTAATGGAATCAGAGGCTTTATTAAGATCAATGACAACATGAAGTTGACACGGATTTTGTAAATTGCAACCGATGACAGAATCTTCGCCCACACTTCCTCCAAAATATCACTCCACTGCATCTTCGTCCCCGTTTTCCTCTAAACCAAATGATGTTCCACGAACAGAGGAAGCTATTCCCCCAAGATACAGGGACAGTTTGAGAGTATTTAAATTACATCAACATTGAAGTGAGAGACTCGGCGATGGCCACAATTTTGGCGTCAAAAATCATTAATACCATCATCATTATTATGATCTTGGTGATGAACTGAAACTAGTTTATAATTATTAGTCTTGATGACAATTTGAGGTCAATTTTCAGCAAGTAATTCTGATGGTGCCCCGGGATTACTTCCGAGGGGTAATGGTGGCCAGAATCTTGGCCTTAAAGATGATCAAGATCATAAATTCATGATCTCGGTGGTGACCTGAAATCAGTTTTCAGTTACTGTTCTTATTGGTGAAATGAGATCATTTTTGAAGGGTGATGGTGGGCAGGATCTTAATCCCAAGGATCATTAATATCATCAAAATCATAATTTTGAAAATGACATGAAATCAATTATCAGTTACTGATCTTAGTGGTGACCTGAGATAATTTCTGAAGAGATCTGATGGGCTGGACCTCGGCCTAGAACATTATTAACATAATCAAAATTACGTACGACCTTAGTGACGACTTCAATCAATTAAGATCATTTTTGAAAGCAGAGACGTACCGATAAGGGGGCAGATGGGGCAACTCCCCCGTACGTATTTCCCCGTCAGCAGTTCGGAAAACTTACGATTTCAGTCAGCCGAGTTGAAAAAACTCAACAAGTTAAAAAAATTTCTTGTGTTCTGCTTTTTTTTTTTTTGCTTTGATACTTGGGAATCGAGTTGAGAAGTTGGGAAAACCCAACAAGTCAAAAGGACTTTCTTCTTTTGCTCTGATACTAGGGAATTTTGAGTTGCGTCAGTGGGAGAAATCCAACAGGTCAAAACGTTTTTCTTATGTTTTTTTGCTTTCATACTTGGGAATTTTGAGTTGAGTCAGTTGGGACTTCCAGAATTTTAACCCCCCTCCCCACCAAAAAAAGGAAAAACTCTGTTTGAAAGGTAAGATATTGGCCTCCAAGATCAAAAATCAACAAAATTATCTTGGCGGTGACCTAAGATCCATTTTTATTCACTGATCTTGTGTAAACGGTGACCTGAGATTACTTTCGAAGGGTTGCTACGTGCAGGATCTTGGTCTCGAGTCATCAATATACAGCACCCAACCCTCCTTCCCCCGCCACAAATACTTTCAATTTCGGCAAGCAAATGCACAAGGTTAGTTCCCTGAAACCAGGTCGATACTACAGAAATTGGAAACTGAAACAGCAGAGAAAGTCTTCAAATATCCCTCTACGCTGACCTCGGTGTCTCCTTTTTTTTTTATTTCAACAGCTACAGGCACCCCTCGCAAGGCACTACTTCAGCTGTGGAAATGGGATTAAATCTCAGAAGTTTTCCCACACTAATCAACGGAGAAAGGTCAGCTGACCTGTGCGTCTGTTTTCACGAAAAATCATCAATTTATGGCTCTCTCTGGAGACTGAACAGTGAAAACCTTACCACACTTTTTAAGTTATGACTGTTTCAAACGCAACCAAAAATCGAGCAAAATATGGCTGCTACTGTCAGCCATGGATAGACGTTCTACTCGCTATAAAAATGAAATTCTTGATCTGTAGAAAATTCCGCACCCGAACTCGAAAAGTCAGGTATGCGAAGCCTCCCTCATTTCGATAATTCGTTACACCTGTTCTCGAAACAAATCGAACATCGTTCACAGCAGCTGAGTCCATCCGAGGTACGCGTTTTCAAGGCTGACCTATCGATGAGTAACCAAATTTCAACTCACTAATGGATTCCCAATTCACTGCAAACCACCGAAGCAGTGAATACTCCACAAAAATGAACAGGTATCGATCTCTGCAAGCAGCTCACTCCTTCAACCTGATACCTTTTCAGAAATATAAATCGTCAACAATTTCGGCGCCAAATCTCGGAATTCGTGTTCGTAATATTCTCTCTGCACGACCCCTACACTCATCAGTACCCGGTACCGACACGCACACTACATGAAATGCTCATTAGTCAGGAAACATCTCATTAACAGTACAACATGACCGATGTATTTTCACTGCACGCCAACGCCTCAGGAACTTTTTTTTTTTTTGCGTAAAATACAGTCATTACTCGCGAAATATTTGTAAGTTAACAACAATCAAAATTCCTAAATAATCTTCCAAATCGTACTAATTAACCTTACTTAAACTTACAGTAACAATTCATCAACACTGAATTCAGATCTGTCATAGTTCCGCGATATGAAACAGAATAACTTCAAAGATGCCTCGTCAAGTCAAAGGGGGCGAGATCATATTCCACCAACCTCGATCAACATTGCACATAACATATATTCTAGTTTGAGTAATTAGTTCAATAACGTATTCGTCTTAATGAAGTAACAAACAGATTTGATAAAAAACTTACGAGAGGGTTGAAGTGAAACCGCTCACATGTAACACGGGTACGCTGTAACACAAAATTTAAGAACATTGATTAGTATACAATAATATAACTTTAATTAGCAATTGATATCGAATTTCAATAAACTTAATATGCGCCTTCCTCATCAGCCATTGGTATCAAAATTATGATGTCTTGCTTTAGGGGGTCACCACGCCGGGGTACCATCTCAACAGTTTCCATTAGAAAGAGAAAGTATCAAAGATGAACTAGTATGGGCCACACAAAATGCAAAACATCTTGAAGAACATGTGTGTATCCAAATGACACTAACACTTCCCCCCTCCTTTTTGACCACGAGAACCAAACTGGAATGCAGCAAAACCTCACCTCAGTGCCAAGTGTATCAATACAAGATCACACTTTTGGAACATTCTGGAAACGCAATGTAAACATTAACGGGGTGGGATGACAATAAGACGTCTCAGTCAGTCATCCAAAACTGTGAGTCCAGAATTTTTGCATAACTGATAAGTGATAAGTAGGAAAAGATGAAACTGAGGATTTTCTCTACCAATCATGCATCAATTTCACACGTACAGTCCGGGTATCCACATCTACTCAACTGCTTAAACAAAATACTGGTCGCCAGAACAAACGGTTAACATGAACTTATTATTAATTATTCACTCGCCATTATAAAAAAGGAAACCGAGGGTAACTGAAAAACTTCAAAAAAATAAAAAAGTAACACTTGTAAGCAATAGTGGGTACTAGGGATGATCAAAAAGTAACCTCCGCTACCTCTGGGGGAAAAAATCCAAAAAATAGGACATGTTTGTGAGGCTTTTGAAACAACACTGTAAAGATTTTAGGCGCCAACGACGAACAAGGCAGGCAGGGCAGTACAAAAACGATGGAGCTACTGTTGAAACGTGTATCAAGAATTGAAGTGCGCGCAGTAAAATATGTTCTTTCACCGCGCTTGGCGAGTTCGTTTGGAGGGGTATACTGGTGGACCCACGTCTCGTCCCCGTCACGATATATGGTCGAGCATGGGTTCCCCTTCGCGTTCATCAATGGACAAGAATTCGATTGCCGCAGCCCTGCGCCGAGCGCGATGAAGAAACATATTACTGCGCGCACTTCAATCCTTGACACACGTTTCAACAGTAGCTCCATCGTTTTTGTACTGCTCTGCCTGCCTTGTTCATCGCACGCGCCTGAAATTTTTACAGTATTGTCTAAGAAGCCTCATCCTATATTTAGGTAATAATTTCCCTCTTTTTTTGTTGGTTGGGGGGGGGGGGTTCAGAGGCAGCGGAGGTTACTTTTGATCATCCTATGTACTGCATCTGTGCTTCTAGAAAACTATTTTGCAAGTAAATTTTTACTGATCTTAATTCTTACTATCAGGTAACTTCTCAACACCTTCTATATACATCTGTATTGGCTTTAGAATTTCAAGCCCATGTTTCAATATTCCCAAGCCGTCCAATAGCATAAAATCTAAGCGAGAACTATTTTGTTTCTCCTACCATTTGGAAGCGGCTCGACTAGTTGGGAAGTCTTTCAGCAGAAAATAACAGGATCTTAAGAATCACATTCCATGATACCTTTTTATAAGCTGTTTTGAAACTGTTGTGAACAATGTGAATGGAACACATCCCTATATCAAATATTTAGCAAGCAATAGGTTCAGGAGCAGTCATCACAAAATCAATAAAAATTCAGGATCGGTCCATCTAGAGCTAACTGTGTCATTTTTGAAAGACGTAAACGCACCATTACATTCTTCTATAAACACCGAAGTAAGATAGCACGTCCTAAGTTTATCCTGCTTCGCATCTCAAAAACGCACTATCATGTTTGCTCGGTCTGTGCTGCATATTTTATTTAAGCTCTCATCAAGTGATAATGTGTAACTAACAGGAACTGATATCAACCAACATACACACAGACAACTCAGCAAGATAGGATAAGAATACCAAGGCAGAAGCTTGCTTTCATGGGATGTGTCATGTTGGCGTTTGCTCTAAATACATAATTATGCCTTTACTCACATGATCACATCATGTCCCAAACATGGAACTCCTAAGAGCATTTGATACCGTTATTGGCCAATGCGTTTTTGGCAAGCCTTATTTTACAACATTTCCTTGCCCTGCCTTTCAAAACTCGCCATTTTCCTATCTTCTTCAATTTCTTGTTTTTCTTCCCATTAGGCACCCTGAAGGGCCAAAATCATTCGAGCTTCACCTGGTACACGTCTGCCTGCCGTTAATTTCCCTGTTCTAATCCACGAGTCTCTGCCACCCTTTCTAGAAAAAACTGAGTCAATAATCTAGATTCATGTTCCAGCAATTCAAATCAATCATTCGAATTTATGCTTTCTCCAACAACTTTCCATTCCTCATCTGCCTGCTTCCGCCATTCCCTTCTAGAAACACAAAAAATGTTTCAAAGAGTTAAGAATCGAGACCCAAAGAATGGAAATGTTGTTCTCATCGCAGTGGTGTAGCACCAGGGGGGGGAGGCCCCCAATATTTTTACATAGTTCTCTAATATCGGTGATTTTTGAAAAAATACCTCAATTTTCGACTTTTTCTCCCTCGAAAATCTTATCGTATAGATGGCAGAAGAGGAGGGAGAATTAAGCTCTTAGTATGTCTATCCGCATCAAAATGGAGACTTTCTTGTAAGACAAGAAAATGCAGGGATCAAAAAATCTTTACATCTTAGCGCCAACAAGGCAGAAGCGAAGTGAAAGAGGATAGGAAGGACAGACTTCATTGAAAAATGGAAAGTGCAAGGAGCAGAAGTATTTCTGCCAACGGCAGAGGAAAGAGATGCCACTGGAAGATTGGAAAATGCAGGGCGACAAAAATATCTGCGCCTAGAATGCATGAAGGTGAAGATAAGATCTTGAGAGGAGAGAGCTTTTGGACGCCTGAAAAAGGCAGGGTAGCAAACAGACACGTGTCTAGGACACAGAGACAGAGTTAAGGATTCATCCTGAAGAGGGCTTAAGCTTCCGAAACCCTCTTAGAGCCCGCTCCCTCAAGAATTTCAGTTTCCCTTGAAATCAAACCTGTGGCTAGATCTTGAGAGAAAGCTCAGCTTCTCCCCGGATATTCAAGGGTACGCTTTCGCCAGAAATGTCACTACTTCCGACACTATTTTCCGCCACTGCCCCCACTCCAAAAAGATCTCTCAAAGTCCCTACTCCTACCCCATCTTTAAGATAATTCACTTTCAGAAAAGAAACGAATATTCAGAGTTAAGTTCTTTCAGAAATATCATCTCTACCTCTGCTATGGTAGCATATACCTCATGTACGCCCCTGTAAGTCATATTTTTCGAGATCTCAATCAACAAGATATCGCGTAACATTCCGAATCAAGTCATTTAAAAATTCGAAATCGCACGTTACACTGATCACATAAAACTGGCCGGCTTTCGTATAAGACATGACGTAGCCATTATTTAGAGCATTAGCGAAAACAACTAGTGGTACGATAAAGCAGACAATACCAGTTCTGGAATGGACGATTTCAATGACTTCTACACATTTCATAACGAATTTTTAACGGTCAACCGTACACTAACGAGCACAAAAGATCATCTATACAGGTATTCTTCATACACCCCCTTAGAAGATCGACCTGAAAATACGTACAGCGTTAAAAAAGTGAAGAAAACCTGTTTGCGATGCCCAGAGAGCTTATTGTCCGCAAATACATTAGGACGACGTGTCTTCAATAAATGAAATTCTGACTACATGTATACCATTCCGGTCTTCCACCTCCAACCGCATGCTGAAGATGGACGGCGAAAGGAAGGCTGTCCAACTCATCAATCTGTCGATGTTCTCCAGTCTCCAGAGCACTTCATGACCCATTCGTTGCAAAACCGAGTATGTAATGTACAATGACGTTCAGGTCAAAACAAGTCGCAAAATTTATCAAGTTCACCAATCGTACACACTTTCATTATCAGTAGAGAGGAGCAACTTCACGTCCTTTCCTATGTAGGCAGGTAGGTACCTGATAAAATAATGTATACGTTGAGTGCCTTCCCAAGAAGCAGTAAGTCTGAACTTCTAAACTAGTCAGGAATCACAAACAACTGTTTACAGATTTCAATTGTAATTTCTTTTCCCTCCGATTCTCGGCAAAAACTAACATCAACCATAACGGATACGATTTTAAAATTTCATCATCAAAACCCAAGATATCCGCGAAAACATAACCTGAAGAAAACTCTTAAAAACCTTACTGACTCCGTTTTAGAACGAGATGTATCAAATTTCATGATTTACACCATAAGGTCCCTTTCCCCGCAACGCATCACAATTAAATAACCAAATCATAATTATGGTCAGAAAATAAAATGGCTGTATGACATACTATATCTGAGTCAGATTAACTCACTTAAGGATAAAACTATAAAGGAAATTGGAAAACGAATTAGTAACAGTTGGAAAACATTTTTGGTTCTCGAAAAATGATTTTAAAAGGAAACACCTTTACAAAACTAAATCGAAGAATGCTGCTCTCTGCCAGTCTTGACAAATGGGGCAAAGACCAAGACACAAGCGAAGGCAAATATCGAAAGGCTACAAACGACATAAACAGCAATGGAAAGACGTTGGTTGGGTGCTAGAAAAAGAGACAAAATCAAAAATGAAAGGATTAGGTTAAAAACAGGTGTTGAATTCTGTAAGTCGGATAGCGGGACAGGAGGGGAAACAAAATTACGGAGCGGATACCGCTGCAAAATAGAACATCAAGACGCAGACAGCAGATAAGGTGACCAGATGAAATAAGCAAAGAGGCAAGGATAAAATGACATCAAGATGCTCAAGATAATGACATTTGCTGCGGACAGCAGAAGGGTTTCCCTGAACCCTGAACGGTTCACTATAGTGAAACGAGCTTCTCGGGAAGACCTACGATACATTTTGTTTTTACTTTTTTTTCACCTTCAACTAGCGATCAAATCGCAGTTCAACTTCCACGCTCGCTCCGACCACTCGAGACGGCTGATACTTCCCAAGCCTCGAGCTCCGGATTTGCCCGCCGGAATTCCGAGCTCCCAGTTCCAACAACCACCCCCGATGATGCGGCTCACGACACAGCCGTACGAATTTCGAAGATTCCCATAATATGACGCGGGAGTACACGGACTACGTGCTTCCAGCTTCCTTCCAGCGGACCGCGACGCCGCGTTACGGCGTTTTCGAAAATGTGTGTACCCGGCGTTAACCGCCCTCTAAATTCAACTCGAAGCGGACAGCTTACCGCAAAACGTCGAGCGCGATTCTCCATCGTTTCAATTTCAACTTCCCGTATCCGAACTATATCCAAAAACAAACACCCTTCGCACTTCCCCTACCGCGACTTCTTTTTTTTTTTGCGCAATCCCCGGCGCCGCGAATTCGACCATATAGATACGGGAGGGAAATACACATTACGCACACAGAATACGAGAGAGTCGAAATAGTACAGCGCACAAGGGCAACGAACTCTATTTTCCGTTTCACAGATTCCACTGTCGGCGAAAACTTAAAATACCGCGATGTTAAAAATCTTTTTTTTTTTTTTTTTTTGCGCACCGAAACACGACCGCGGCATAAAACGCGCTACGAAAAAAAAAGGAAAAAAGGCAGAGGAGGAAATAAAAATTCGAATAATGCCAGAGAACTTTTATAAATTCTACTTTATAAGCGGCCGCTTTGATCAAATCTTACCGCAGGTTCGTTTCGAAAATGAAATTAAAGTCGCTCAGAACAAAGGAAGACGACGAATGAATTCGAACGAGTCTTAATTTTCGCCGTCTTATCGACAAAAGAAGCTGACGGGATTTCGGATACTGTTTTGCTCGGCTCGGGGAAACTTCAGAATTTCGAATGAATACTGACACAAACAAGAGGGTAGAAAGAAAACAGGCGACTTTCCTTCGACATCCAAGGTCAAAAAGAAAAGTTCGCATTTTGGTACAACAATAACATGCGCAAAATTTCACAACAAAATATCAAAATTTTCCGACAGTCCAAAAGGGATTTACACGTGTATTCTCAGAGTTAGTATTATCTTATACTTTAGAGACATGACTGTGATCAGACGAAACTTGACTTTCAGTTGGGGGAGGGGAGAAGAAAAATTTGCCGAGAAATTTTATTTGAAAACTAAAAATTCGGCGACAAAATTTGAAAATTGGCCGATTTTTCAATCAAAACTTTTTATTTGAAAAAAAAAAATAATAATAATAAAAAAAAACACAAACGTTTTTAAAAACTGAAAAATTCAAATAAATAGTTTCAAAATTTGCCGACTGCCGAATTATTGGGGGCAGGGGTGGTCAACCCCCACACCCCTCCATAGTTTCGTTTGTAACCGCAGGTATAAGACACATACCTGATGAATGTCGGGTAGATACATGTTTCTTTAGAATGGGTAGATAAACTTATGTACTGAACTGGAAGTTTGATTAGTAATACTGCATGTACTTATAACACACGGGCGGATTCAGGGAATACGTTTATGGGGGGGGGGGGCTTGGGAAACAATGTACAACATTTTTTGCCCTCTCATTGAAACATTTCACAGACTTCCTTAATGTAATAAAAGTGAAGAGAGAAGTGTAGCATTACAAAAAATTCCTTTCTTTCCCTCTTTCTTCGTTTTTTCCTTATCTTTGCGCTCCTTTTTTTTAATTGGGGGGGACTTCCCTCCCGTAAATCCGCCACTATACTGAACGATAATTTTAGCTGCAGTCATTTCACGATTTCATATTTCGATACATTAAACATACGACACACTTTCCCGTACAGACAAACTATAACAACTGGTCTCTGTTTTGTGTGTGCCAGTGTGTGGATAGATGGGTAGCGGTAAAGCGTCTGGTTGCCATGAGGTCCCGTACTCACCGTTACAGAAACCTGCAGAAGTTTACAATGAAACACAGCTTCTTCAACTCGTATTGCATTCAATCGAAGGGTCATGATTGATTTGCAATTCATCACTTCTTGTTTGCGTTACTCAGACAACAATTCAGAACCTGACTTCCAAAACGCGCTTAGTCCACAAAATCGAAAATCGAGTTCTTAGCGCAATCTGGTGGAGGAAGTCAAAAGGCACCTTTCCGAGTTGGTTTCACGATTTTATCACGACTTAGAGTCAGCTAAACCTTTCTTCTGTTCTTTTTTATGATCCTGACTTACTTGTTTTTTTCAGATTTCATGACTATAATACTCTTACGATTGTCAATCATACTTGCTTTCTCCTGTTCGGGAGAGGGGGGTACAAGGATGTCTGAAAGGTTGGTAGGAGGGGGCATATTGTTTACGTGTGCCTCGTTCACCGGAATGGTCGTCTCTCAGCTGTATCTTCCGATTTTCGACAGTTTCTAGGTCAAGATGTACGAATTCTGACCTTTTACGAGTATGACATGGTCTGCCAAAACGAGCTAAATCCACGACTTCCCCCACTTTGCACTCCCGTAGCTCGAAGACTGTTCGCACGCCAACCTTCATACTTGGGTGGTATTAGCATTAACCTCTCCTCAAGCAGAAAAACTTTCAGGTTCCAGTTTATAACTCATTCAGCTTCCAACTAGCTTCTCAAGATTGTCCTAAGATTGCAAAAACTTCGGGCCTCTAACATCCAGCTACTGGCTTCTCCGCATCCCTGCCATGCACTTCCAAAGGTTCCTAGTTCGTATTCTCATCGCCGGCTGTTCCAAGACGGGAGAACACATCACAGGTAAAACGAACGCACCCAATCTTCAACGGGAGCCCACTTCCCATCAGAACATTTTTTAAAGCCAAGGAGTTTCCAAAATTCCTTCAAATCTCAATACGCTGAACTTGATTAACTTGGAAATTATCTACTCCCCTGGACGCTTCATAGCTTGACTCCTTCATTGTCACAACAGTTGTGTCGGAAGACCTAGCATCGGCCTCCAGCAAAGGAACAATAATTCCACAATTTGGGGCAGCCAGCCAGCCAGGCACACTTATTAACAGGTGGCTAGATACGCAGCACCAGAGAACAGACACCAGTCAGGTGAGCCTCGGCGACATGGTTGAACCAAAAACCTTCAGTTTCAAGTGAATTTGATAAAAATTCAAAATCTTCTGAAAATCGTCTTTTCCTGAAGACTTGAAAGTAATGGTCCTCCAAACAAATTTTGATTCAATAATAACTGCAGCTATCCAACTACTGACAATTGATGAAAATGATGTCCGTAAGACCTCCTATCAGCCAGTCTAATGTAAGGACAAACACTTCGATGTTCGATCTCAAACATGAGTCAGAATTCGAGAACTGAATTTTATGTCAAAATTATTTCCTGAAGCATTCTTCACACTCACTCTGTACTAACTATATAGTTCCAAATCCGTGTATTTTCAGTGGTACTCAACACACGCTCAACACAATTATAATAGTGTTTCCACTATTTCAGTTAATGCTGACAATTCATTCGGGAACGTTTCAAAAATGTATGTCTCCTCTTCTAAATCTCACGAGATGCACCTGATCAGCCTTCGGCATTACCGTATTATGAGGTCCTACTCACAGTCATCAAACCACAAAGAAAACACACCGTAATAAGAGGAAAACTACTGCACATTCCATAGTAAGACAAGGCGATCTTAAAGTCGCCGTATAATAATCCAGATGTTGGAATTACAAGAATTACAAGATAATAATGATTTGACGATGAAGTTGTATAACGACGTGCCATGCCAGTAACTAAAACAGTAAAAAAAAAAACTGTGTACAGCACGTGTACCTAAACAAGGGCATTCTCAACGCAATATTTCAGTTATTACTTCTAGATTTTAACTTACTCAAATAACGTCGCACGACTATGAAGCTGTCCCGTAATCTAAAATGGGCATTAATAACTCTACAGAGCACTCAGAAGTAGGGCAGCTATAATCTAAAAATACTATTTACGAATTCACAATTCACTCGCCCATAACGCCTAGAATTTTTGTCAACATTTCACCGGCGGAAAGTGGAACGTAGTTTAAATCAGTCATACACATAAGTACATAATGGTTTAGTAATTACTTCGAAACGCATCCGCCATTCCGCACATATTATGTTCTTCAATGAATCAGAAATGTTGAATAAACACCACAAAATTGCCAGACAAATGAAGAGCTGAGTGCAAGAAGTGGAAAGCTAAAATCCCAGCCAGGATAGGCTGTCACATTATCATAGAAATAATTTTTCTTGATGACAGGTTTTTGGACACTGTATACGTTTCCCTAGGGCACGGTCACATACAGAAATCTCAATACAGAGAGTAACTATGGCTATGACTTCATCATATACAAATCTCAATCCGGAACGTAGAAACAGTGATGAACTACCCATATTTAGATCGGAATGTTATCCGGCCACTTGCTGTCAGCCCACAGATACAGATCACACCAGATGAAATACACCAAAGATCCTGGGTGCCCTCCAGGTACAAATCATACCAGACGAAATGCATCAAAAATCCTGGCTGCAAACTGAGTATCGTTAAATGTTGTATACGACTAAAATGTGATCGCCAGTGGATGCTCATAACTGCTGGTTACAAACACAAGGTAAGGATGTTGCATTATGGGAGCGTTATCTTCAATTATCGAGTCATAGACTCCTTAATAGTTACACATCGCATTCACTCTTGGTTGATCAGGAACTGAACTCAATACGGAAGAAAGTAAAAGTGAGCAGCACATACATTTATTCGATTTTAATATAATGAACTCTCAACACCAATATAGTGCACTAAGTAATGGCTCATCAATCGAGGTAGTAAGCACCCAGCCGATATTCAGAATAAAACAATAAAATGACAGTTTTCAAGATGGAATTCTTTAGATACTAAAATTTTGGTTACAGCAGCTACAGGACTGAAATGGTGTCGGACTGTGGAACACCCATTCACCATGAACTGTGTCTCAGAGTTGACCGACGAGACAGTATAAAGTTACAAATACAATCACTAGTGCATATTAAAATAGGCCTACAAGAGAATGATCAACCAAAGATGAATGTGTAGTGTGAACGTTGAGATAATCAGCTAACTGAAGCTGAGCAGCCACAATCAGCCTTTCATATTCGTTCGACTAGATTTTGGTCTGTTCAAAAGATGATGAATAGGGTGAACGTTTTCACCATCCATTCAGCTTTATTTCTCCATTTTTTTCAGGCTTTGGCTGAATGCAGAAAGCTGAACAAGTGTGGACCTCGCCAGATTTTCATCCCCGACTGGTAAGCCCAGGCTGATTATCCAAACAGAACACGCTGATCATTCTCGTGTGGACCCATCTTTACGCACACGTTCACTCAGTGCACACGAAACCTACACATTACAGAAGGTGACGGAGGGCTGTAAATTAAGACTAGGGAATAGACAACCCAAACACTCAACTGTTTCATGCATTCTCTTCAGATCTCCATGATCCGGTCATACAGCCAGGTCAATGTACTTAATGAACGTGGCACCAGCGAGACAAGAGCAGAAATGAACATGAAAATCAATACGCACATACGAAGTTGCTGGACGAGCTTAAAAATGAAGCCCGTGCTTGGTGAAGGCCAACTAAAAAATGTATGACGTCACACGGAAAAATTCTTCACAAGTTGAAGTTTGTTTTCATTCACTAATTTTATCCGCCGTAATGACATTTTTACACTCCATGGCACGAGCAACCAAATCGTAACTGTTCGTTTAATTGCAATAAATATTCATTAAAAAACGATGTCCGTGGTTTTGCGGTAATGTAATTAATGTCAGAAATTTATGTAAATGTCAATTAGCATATTAATCATGTGATATAAAGTTCTGCAGGTATGAACGACTCAATTCCATAAATATAGGATGGATTCAGGTTGTAGAGAATAATAGCTTAGCTAAGAAATTCAAGGTGGAATTCCGCAAGGAATCGAACTTCAGTTCGCATGATCCTGTTGGTATTTTAGTCGCTTCGAACTCAAAATCCGTTCATTCCACTCAGTCCCTGATTTCAACGAACTAGTGATGAGCAAGATCAGCGACTGAACTAAGCCAGCACAGATGTAAATTACCTCAGAATCACTCATACTCTACCTCTCAACTCTATCTAAGGGCATTTATACAGGTCTCTGCTGTAATCACTATTCGTATTCCATGTTTCAACGCTACCAGAGGACATCTACACCAGGATTGGCAATCAGAAACTGAATCTGAATCTCGAAATTCAAGAAATTGTGCTGTCTCTGAAGCCGAATCCGAAGCTAAGTGTAATCACCTTGCAAGGGAAAAGCCAAAACTGAAGTTCATACTGCAATTTTACTGAAGCTGAAACAAAGCCGTAATGTATCAGATTTTAATGGCTTTGGTTTCGGCTTAATGTCATACTGCCGTGATCCATGATACGGGGTTTTGACGTATATCCATTTGAAAACGTCCCGGGAAAAGTACCTAAAGCTCGCTAGTAATGGGGTACTATTAACACTTTTCAATTATTGAAAGATAGAACCTCTCGTCTCATATCAGTCCAGTTGTGATTGGTGAACATTTTCAGTATTAGAAAAGAATGAGATGACGAGAAGTCGAAACTCGAAGCTGAATCCGAAACAGAAGCTGAGGTCATCATACCAGTAAAGCGTATCCGAAATCGCAAGTACAACGCAGACATTTCTGAAGCCAGAACCGAATCTGAAAGATCCTTCCATCTTGCAATGAAGCTGAATCCGAATCCAAGTTCATAAGTTTCGGCTTTCCCAACCCTGATCTATACAAGGTCTCTGCTATATCCTCGTGATCAAGATGATTCATTCACAAGATGCACCGGCAAATGAGCGCTCACAGTTTTTATACGCTTCAATTACAATGATCATGGTCTTGATATAAGAGATTATTTACAAGATCAAAATCTCCATGGCCACCAGCAGTAGAGCACCTGGAAACACCCGAGTATCAACATCCGCCATTTTCTGTAGCTTGGTTTCGATACGCGGAAGGTTATCAGGCACCAAGCGACCTAAAATGGCGGATACTCGGGTGTTTGTAGGCAGAGTTGGGAAAGCCGAAACTGAATCCGAATCTCCAAGTTTAAGAAATTGTGCTGTCTTAGAAGCCGAATCCGAAGCTAAATTTAATCACCTTGCAAAGGAAAATCCGAAACTGAAGTTCATAATGCAATTTTACTGAAGCTAAAACGAAGCCGTAATCAGATTTTAATGGCTTCGGTTTCGGCTTGATGTCATACTGCCGTGATCCGTGGTACGAGATTTTGACGTCTAAAGGTCGAGATCGATATTTAATCAGGTGGAAATAGACCTTAAATTTGAATTATTTATGGAGTGTTTCTCAGATCACTTGATTGACCTATCTATAACAAAAAAAAAATACCAGTATACCAGTCAAACCAGTTTTCAGATGACGAGAAGTCGAAACTCGAAGCTGAAGCTGAAACTGAAAGTAAAAACATGATCATTTCTAGTTTCGGCTTTCCCAATCATGTTTCTAAGTGCTCTACCAGCAGAAGCGCTTACCTAGTACTTCGGTGATCATGCAGATCAACAGAAAAATGATCAGGTTACCACCAGGATTAGTATCGATTTGTACTCAAAAACTGCCGCCAAAGAACCACTAAGATTACGATTTTTACGAATACTGTCTTACTGAGGTCAAGAGCATCCGAACGTTTCCACTTGTTTCAAATTTTCACTTTACACGTGAACTTCAATCCTAATTCACATAAGTTAATTTCTTATCACAGCAAGATTTCCCACAAAGCTTTAACGCAACACGATGTTAGCCTAGAGTGAACTCAAGTGAACCGGTATGAACAGAACAGAGCAAATTATTTTGAAGTGAATCTACAGCTCAGCTTAAATGGAAGTTGCAAACTTGACCATGGTCAAATTTATGAAAAGAGTTTGTTAAATCAGTTTGTGAGTTATCAACACGCGGGAACTCTTTCTTGTATTGACGAATTTTTCTCACCTCTGCTATAGAGAACAAACAAACACGCAATTCACGCATAGGCGGCAACGTTCACTTTTCTCATGTGGTGCTCGACATGGTGCGACTCTCTCCTCCCCTCTCAGTCTTTTGAGATACAGAAAATATTCTCTACTCTCCCCCGTGCGCCCCACTGAAGTTGCTGCCCATGGGTTCACAAGCAGAGGATTGCAACTCTCACAATGGCTCACTTGCTGATAGCTGCTTGCTTCAATTTATCTTGTTAGCTATTTGCTCTAGTATCTGGTGGAAAAAATATGAACACACATTCCTATACTGTCAGCCTACCAATATTCAGGTTGGTGTTGTACTAGGCAACCCAAGTGTCACTGGTGGCACATGTATGGTATACACAAAAGTTCTCCTGCAACGTTTTGAAAAGTAGACAAGAGGCCGTTTTGGAATACCGCTCCTCATATAGTGATCGAAGTTTAGTTTTCAACAACACTATATTACTATCATTCCTCATTTTTCAATTTTTATTGAATCTATATTAAAATTATTGAATTTTATTGGATTTATTGGCCCGGTAGACACCCTGTACTCTAGCATTCAAATTGAAATCCAAGTCAAATCCCTTAAAATTTAATATAAAGGAAGAAAAAGTGAAAGAATTGAAAATTTGCTCCCCAAATGCACTAGACAGGCCTCCTATAATCAAAAATCCCTAATGAAAATAATTTCTCAAGGTCAAATCAATTTTTTCAACCAAACTCGATGTTGTGGAAGCTTCAAAGCGAAATTACAGATTTCTTTATACAGGGTTGCCACTATTTTTCAGGATTGGTTTTCCCTGACTTTTCCCGGTTTTCCAGGCCAACTTTTCCAATTTTCCCTGACTTTTTTACAGGATTCCGAGAAGTCCAGAGGGAGGAGAGTCACACAAATTTTTTACAATACAGATTTTTAAAAAAATCGCTATCGAGAAGAAGAAGGTACAGATGTAATTTATGTAATATTTTTCAATATTATAGACTATTTCATTTGCGAATAGATTATCATTATTCTTATGTTATGATAAAAAAAGTTTTACTCTGATAAAATACAAACTCGTTTGTTATTTTCAGAAAATTTCCCTGACTTTTCCCTGACTGACCAAATTCCCTGACTTTTCCCGGTTTTCCAGAAAGTGGCAACCCTGTTATAGAAAGTATATGAAACGAAATTACATGTAAATTGCAGAAATTCGTACAAGGTTTTAACCAAATTTGAATTTCGAAAATATATGACTTTATATGACCCGAAATCGGGACGAAGGCTGTTGCTTCAAAACACTGTTGAAACCCCACCCCCTCCCTCTCTCTCTAAAAAAAAGAAACATGGATGTCATTTTGCAGCTGTTCTAATGCTGAATCTAAAGAGTTTAGAGCTGCCTAGATTTTTAACTGTTAGAATCGACGTCGCTTGAATTTCAAGGCATGTTAAAAAATAAGTAAAATGAAAATTTCAATTAATTTTCTTTCCTGAACTTTATACATTATTTGGTGAATTTAGATAACTTTTTTTCTCCTTCTAATATTTATATGACTTTGACTGAAAATATAAGACTTTATATGACCACTTTTCAAATATAGCACTTCATATGACTTTATATAACCGGTAGAAACCCTGTCATATGTTAACCTAGTTGTAATAAAGAGCACGCTATTGAGCAAAACCCGCCCAAGCGACAAAATATGTTTTTTGAAAAATCGTAACATTAAAAGCCAATGAATAGTGTCGGTTTACGGACAGAGCGTTTACTGATAAGCTTTTTTCAACGTGGATACACATTTTTGTATCGCGGGCCCAATTTCAAGAAATTCTACTTTTTACGCTCTTTCCAACGATGCTAATAACTAATTGTCAACAAATGTCGCTTGGGCGATTTTTGCTTAGCAGCGTCCAAGAGATAGTCTAACAGTTGTTCTTGAGAATTTGAGTTACGGATACACAGAAGCACAGCTCTTGAGATATTTGAACTTCATTTCCACACTCACACACAGCAATCATCGCAGTTACACAAAAAGAACCGCCAATAGAAGCTTTCGAATACAGGTCACAAAGCTCTTCAGC
Source organism: Acanthococcus lagerstroemiae (assembly GCA_031841125.1). Taxonomy (NCBI): domain Eukaryota; kingdom Metazoa; phylum Arthropoda; class Insecta; order Hemiptera; family Eriococcidae; genus Acanthococcus; species Acanthococcus lagerstroemiae. Next base: position 29,463,660 of record CM063114.1, read on the forward strand.
TTTCTAAAACCAAGGCTCTTTGATCATCTCTGCTTCTACGAGCTGCTTGCCTGCTTGTAGGACGAGGAATCCACCGAACTCGAAACCCAGAAATAGGAGACTACTTTCTGATGCATAGGAGGGCTCTTTTAGTTCAGCACAGTTCTAAAAAGGTTGGAACGGAAGGGCCTGGTAGGCACCCAGTCAGAATTCCATCGTTTTATTATAGATTTTCACGTCCAGAGTTCAACTCTGCTTCTAAATGGATTCAAAACAGCATTCTGATAACCTCCTCAAATTAAAACAAAAAAAAAATTAGATGCCATTTGTGTTCATCTTTTTACACGTCTTACTTATGCTATGACACAATTTCAGGGTGTATAACTGAGCACGGCTACAGGAATAGTTCTTCAGTCAAAAACTTTTTCGAGAACAAATTCCAACTCTTTGGAAGTTCCAAGCCCAATAATGAGCTCATTCTGAGCATCACCCCCGGACAAAAGCTCCACGGTAAAATTCTGAGAATCAATTACAAGAAGAAAAAAATTCTAAATTAAATCTCACTGGTCGGATAGTTGATTTTCAAGAGTACGGTAACGTCCATAATGAACTTCGAGAGCGAGATGAACTCGACAGAGTGGAACATTCAAGCACGTATGTGATTACATCACCCAACATTCATTTATATCATTCGATGGCGTCGTAATGATAAGCCGGCTACCAATTACCTGATTAGAAACACGTTTTCAATAACAGGCCGCGCAATGATTCAACAGAATACAAACAGTAAACGGATCAATATAATAATACGCGCTGGAGGATGGCACCTTACCAAAAAGATATTGCCAAACAAATACAGTAATCAATTTGCTAGAACAATATTCTGTACATAAAATAGTCTTCCGATGCAGCCAGAGAGCCGGATAATCTGACGTAGAAAGTGAAATATTGGAAAGTTTAAGAGCATTTTCAAGATCAGCCACGAGTCACGTGGAGTAAATTTTTATTATCACATGCATCAACACGGGATAATTTTGAGCCGGAGCTCAACCATCACAATAAAGGTCACTGAAAGCCTGGTTCAAGGAGTGGCTAAAACTATTCTCTGGAACCCACATAACGCTGGATGTTGGTTAACACCGTCACAGTAATGGAGCTTTTACATACAGGCCCTCCACAAGAGAAAGTAAGGAAAGAAAACGTTTTTCAGGAAAAAATCAATGTTGATTGAATTTCTTGGAGATAGACATTCTCAGGAATGTGGCCATGCGAGAAAGTGAAGAACTGATACCAGCACGCTGGTTAGAATCTCTTCCTGACATTTAAAATGATGGAAGATCATGTTCCAACAGCAAGATGGTCACAAAAATCAAGCAAAATAGCGATTTGAAGATCAAAAAGAATTTCTTACTTTTGTAACATGATCCTCTGATCAGGGTGAACAATTCTTTTCAATCTTTCAAATGATCTGCAGGTCATCCAAACACACAAAACTACACAGAAAATACTCAATACCTTCAGAATATTCTCTGAAAAGGCTAAAGCCTCGTCAGCGTTTTTTACTCAGGACTCGAATAATCTCTACTTTTTACAGATCTATGCAGGCATCCCCCTTTTGGTAATCAAGTCGGAAGGATGTCTTAGCACTCGTTGAGAGGATCAAGTAACTTCATGAACATCCGGCATTATTTCAGAACTGAAGGGGCTGCAATGCTCTGCCGAAGTAAAATATTTAATTTTCCTGCGAATTTGATCGCAAATTTTTACTCAAAAAATTTTCTACGGCAACAACGGATAATATAGTGGAACTGCATTGGACACTGACATAACTCATTATTGTCATCTTTAGCATTCTAGCAGTCATTCTTGCCTAAGAATGTGAGTTATAAAATCTGAGCAAAGATTTCAATCATAATTTCATGACTTCAAAGCCCCTGCAAGACTGAAGACAGGCAATCAAGAGCACTTGTTTTCATTATCAAAGTATTACTCATAACCAAGCATGCATACACAAAATATGTTCAGTTCAATGAAATTGTACTTTGAATTTTGCGAACATTTCATGCAAGTTTTGTACTGGACGCTGTTAAGCGTAAGGGAACCAACCAGCAAACTCTGTTTTTTGGGAACACGTGATTCGAAGTTCAAGAGCCACGTAGAAACTATATGACATAGCGTTCAGTAATAAGCTTTTTTAAACGTGAACATTTTTGAATCGGGGACCCAATTTTGAAAACTTCTACATTTTACCCTCTTTCCAACAATATTTTGTTTACAAATGTTGGCCGGTTCCCTTATGCTTAACAGCGTCCAATTTAGGAATCGAGTCTGGTCGATGATAACGCTTCATAATATTTTCCCAAACGCAGTAACGGACAGCACTTCGAAACGCAAAATAATTCTATTGGTTGCCTAGCTTCAGTTTGTAAGGGGTTATAAGGGTTGAATTCAGAATACAAAAATGTTAACCCCAATTTTGACACTATTTTCGAACTTGTGTAATTCTTTCTGAGGTTGAGCAGTAACTAGTTATCAAAGTTCTCGTCGCTTTTTGACGCACTATCCCTTGTTGCCCTCGGAAAATTTTCTATCAGTTCGTTGTTTTCCAATTTCAGTATCTTGCAGTCCTTTCAATTTTGAGGATACACCATGTATACACGCCAAGTTTTCTGTTGCTCTTAACGAGTACAACATCCTTCCAGCTCACCAACTAAAACTTGAACACCCTGTAGATCACATAAATGGAGAATTCAGAGAATTATCTAACACGTAGAAAATATTCTCGATGTGAGAAGTATCCCCAAGAACACTGGAAAGTCGTTTACTGAGAAAATGTTCAATTCAGAATGTTTTCGGTAATTTGGCAGGGGAATAATCTCTGCAAGTGATTGTGCTAGCTGAGTATTTTTTGCTTGAATATATACGTGTTTCAATTTCAAACTACGATTCCAGCTCTTACAACCAAGAACGGGCCAAATCATATTTTGATCTAAGGACTGAAAACCTAAAAATCGAGAAGATCTAAAAGATCATGATTGAGACCACCAAAATACTATTAAATTTCTTATCTGAATTCGCGTCATATTTTCCTGATTTCTAAAATGATCTGGGATCAAAAGTATCACAAAAATCGGGCAAAATACCGTTACTGAAATACTTGTGAACGTTGAACACTTTCGGAATCGAAAATCAAAAAGGTCGTAACTTTTTTGGTAATAATAATGGTTTGATCTGAACAGGTAATATTTTCAACTTTTCAAAATGACCTACAACTGATCTCACATCATTCGATTCATGATCTTGTGCATCCCTAGTCCCATTGAATAGGCTAGGACCAGGTTTCAACTTTCAAGTACGAATAAAAAATATCAGAATATTATTTCACCCCAAAAAATTCTGATAGATACTAAAAAAAAATTCTGAGCACCGAACACTTTCTATACACACTACACGCAAAATCTGCACAGTAAAATACTTAAACATTTTCAAAATATTTTCCAATTTGCTTGATCAGAGAATATTCTCTGAAAATACTCGAGCCTTACTAGTGTTTTCTAGCATAAAATTAGTAAAACTGATTCTGTATCATGTTATTTGAAATTTTAAAATCACCATCTTGAATATAAATTGATTTTTGATTCTAACAAATTTGATTTTAGGATTAATTTCTACCCAAGATCTTTTCGAACTTAGAATCACACAAACCGTTTGAAAAAATGCTTTCATCAAGATGTTCAATACTACTGGGAAAATGATTTTTGATTTTGAAATCGTGATTTCTGCCAGATTTTCGAATGATTTGAAAATCGCGACTGTCAATCATTCGCATCTCCATTTTCGGTACAGTCTGCAAGTCTACCAATTTCATAAATGGAAAACTCTTTAGGAAAGCTAAGAGAATTTTCAAAATAATATAATATTTTCGATAATGCCGAAAATTTTTTGAATATGCTCTAAAGCATAATCTGAACTACGAGTAAGATTCTTAGCAAATGGCCGAGCGTACTGAGCATTTTCTACCCGAGAATATTTCTTTCCAGCTCTAGTCCCAATTTCAAGCCACGACTACTCCACTTACAACTAAACGTTGGTAAGATCATACCAGCTTCAGATCAAAAAGATCAGGAATCAAGATCACCGAAATATTAAATTACTGATTCGGACCTGATTTGCAAAATGATCCAAGATCAAAGACACAAAAAATTGGATAAGATTGTAATTTAAGAATTAGGAAGATCACAATGTAATCTTCTACCAGCTCAAGCCTAAACCTGAATAACATGCTCAATGTTAGAAACTAGCACCAGAGAAAAACCTTCAAGGTAACATAGCAATATACTTTTTTAGGTCTAACTTTTAGTCACAGGCTCTTCTGTCACTAGGTCGGCTGGTTACAGATTCAATTCACACAAGCTCTAACCATAAAATCGCAAACTTTCTTCATCACGCGAGAAATCGGAAGCTGATCCGAGATAGAAATTGCTCTTCATACAGACGACTGTGAACACTACTCCAGAATGAGGGCTACAATCTGAATTACCATCCCGGGAAGACCATTATTTTCAAACATTCGCACAGATATGTAACACGAGATACACCACGCAATCGTTCACATGATAACGTAATCATACTATCACCTATGTGGTAACACTGACCGACAATTGAAAGTAATAACGCTAATTCACATACTGCGATAGCACTTGAAAACCCAAATGTCCGATATCCGGATCATGACGACTGATAGTGATAGCAATAGAACCATGTTAACTACTATACAGTCAGTGTCATTACCACTAGGCCACCACGCATTCAGCAAAAACACTACAGCTGACTCGATCATCAAAACCTCAAAATGCTTCCATCGTTTTTGTTTCACAACCACAGCAAACCCATTCAGACTCTCCGGGAACAGTTTTCGTTTTCCGAACTCGGAATTATCGAATTGCACAGCCCGGTCGAGTCGGCGATATCAAAGCTATGACACGATCGGCTCGAAACTGTCGAAAGGGCCAAGCGATGAACCGAAGCCGATTCACAATAAACTATACCAATATCAGGTCGATGTCGATTCTTACCGTCAACAATTCCAACTCGTGTGCACCGACTGTCTCATCGTAACCATTGTACCGAATGGAAATGAACCGGCAACCGTGAGATAACACAAAATGCCGTACGCTCGAAGAACCAACTCAAAAATATTTCACTTTGCGAAACGACAATAAACGCGCAACGATATCGCACCAACAAGAAAACTCGTGAATTAGCGCCGAAGCCGAAATTAAATACGTAAAACCAAAATCCGGTAACGCTTGTACATTTTCAAAGGTTTTCCATAATTTGCCACACAATACCAAAAAATACAACTCATCTATTTTTCAAACACTACGTCCAACGAAACTTCAACACAATGCGGCGTCCGATAGACTAACACACGGAGCGACAGCACCGAGTAATCGCCGCGCCCAACCAGCCGCAGGGTTACGGAGGGGAACGAGACGCGGAGGGAAGACACGGTATCGACGAGGGGGAAAGGGTAAACTCCTACATGTTATGTTACTCGCGACTAACGTCGATGCGCGCGCACTATCGTTCAATGGGAAAGCGCCGAGTCGTTCACACACTGAAAGAGTCGTTCGCGTTGAAACTTTTAAGATTTGCGCACACCGGAGGAGTCGTTCGGTCGTCGAACTTTTCTGACGTGTCGGTTTTCCGTTCCGTCGGCGCCGCTACTTCTTCGTATTCGGGAAATAAAGGACGTTAACAGCTTGAAAGTTACAAAAACCAAAACACAATATCAGAGTGTTGCGTTCTTGTGTATTTGGGAGGGAAAAAAAATTTTCAAGTACATTATTTGAGGAGTTATCTGTTGAAAGGGCCCCTGTCAGCAATGATGGTTTGATGATTTTGAGAACTTCACAGTTTTAAATCTGAAATAGTCCTTTCAAACTGATTTAATTGAAAAATATGTTATTATAAAAAGTGTTCACTATGATTGGATTCGTAGAAATGACTAATTAATTGTTTAGTTCATTCAGAAACGAACGCAGATAAATTAAGAAAGAAGGATATTGATAGGGACCCTTTTTAGCGCGATGGGAAGATTAGCCTGGTGGGACATGCGGTTTATCAGTAGCTGTTTTTCCATGTTATATCGGTGAATTTTATGCATTAGACTTCTCCTTTGCTTGTTTCCATACATTTATACAACTTATGAAACAAAATACCAATTCCTAACTAGCTGTATGATGAGTTGTCTCTCCATACTAATAAGGCAACCACAATGTGTAATTTCTGAGGCGTATTTTCGTGGATGCAGTTACTCGATTTTCACTTCACAATATAAAGTAATGTATAACACAGCATAGAACTGATGTTAATACAATGCGTTTGTAATCACTTATCGGCGCCAATTTCAGTGAATATCATAGTTCCAAAGAGTACGATACCAAGAATTCGAAAATAAACATCTCCGCAAAAAGGGCCCCTACTCGATAGATTTGAGAATAAGAGTGGTGTGCAAATTTTCGTTGAAAAATATGGACATATTTTCACTTTCACGACCCAACATGAGTGACGTTCCAAATGGAGCGTTGCATGTAACGTACTGTAGTTCAGTGTAATTAGCAGAACTTCTACTTTTTCAGCAGAATTTTTAGGTTCACGGCGGAGTTTTTTCGGATTGAGCAGAAAGCAGAATTTTTAGCAGAAGTTAGGAAAATGATAGCAGGATCAGCAGAAAATCAGGATTTTCTACAAAATTTAGAAAAATTATTTCATCTAAAAGCTGTACCGTACTCAATGACTGTACTTTTCACTAAACAATGGTTGATGGTTTTATGCTGATCGTTGAAGACTTTCTTTACCATTTACCTAGTTCCAGGTACAAGAGCGCAACTAAGGAAGGGGCTAGGGAGCTATAGCAACCCCCTAAAAAAAAGCGTCAAAATGTTTTCAAAATTAATTTTGAAACGAAAAAAATTGATGCCGATGGCCTGGTGCGGTTACGTTGCGTTGTAGTTCCGCAGAAAATCATAGCTCATGAAAATAGGTAGGTACCAAATCGAGTTTTCACCCCGCCCAAGTTTTTTTTTCTAATTTCTAGCGCCCACCAAAAAAAAAGTTTTGATTGCGCCCCTGTCCAGTCACATTTCTAAATTAAGAAATCTTGAATTGTGATATTTTTTTACCTTGTTTGATTGTATCTTTTAGTCTCGATGTTCTTCTAGTTTCCAAACCAAATTTGTGTATTTTCAAGTAATTTTGATATCACATGGGCGAACTTTATAAAACATATATTATGAAAAAGAGTGTTATATTTTCTAAATACTGTACATTTTATAGTAAAAATTGTAAAAAAAACAACAACATAGAATGCATCGTTTTTACTCGCAGTAAAGGAACATTGAGCTTACTTTGCATTTTTATGGGTCACAAAAATCACAGGTAAGTACTGAAAAAGAATATAAAATTTATTAAGACTGAACAATATTTCGACAGAATTAACATTTATGTGGCAGCAAAAACGGCATAATTGAACGCTTCGCTCGCAGAATAAAGCAGAATTTCACTTTTCTTACATGGGAACACTGATGTAGTTTGATTATAACAGTCATAGTTATTTGTTATTTTCATCTGTATATAAATGAGCTAAATTAGTTTAATTTACGAGTACAGTCTTGAGGGGAAGTTTCTGGGTCCTTAAATATGTTTCTAAAATCATTATGACAGTAACTTCAGCTCAGTGTTGCCACATGGGGCTATCTATGACTCACTCAAATGGGTAAAAGTAGTATAAAACAGTTTCAATTACACTATTCGTTTTTTTTCCCCGCTTACTTCATATCTGATGTTGTTTTGAGCGTAACTCTTACCCCTGCAGCACCACAGAGGGATATGAACTCAATTTCTTTTCCTCTCTGATTGCAGAGTACGTTCGTGTTGTTGATAGAGTGATAGTGCTAGCTCTAAGTACGAGTAGATTTCTTTCATACGAATTTAGCAAAGCAGAACCATCTCCCCTCCCCTCCGTACAAACAAAGCTAAATTATTCGCTTTGGCATTTTGGCCTTTCAAAGGTCATTTATAGCATGGAAAAAAGGGTTCTATCAAAGTTCAGTGTCGCAAGAATAAGACCCAATAGATTTGTAAATATTTCTGGAGATTATTTTTGACGTTCGAGGGTAGAATGATTAGGATTTCTTCTTACGTAGAAGTCACTTCGATATGCCCCTGGGTTTTATTATTAATATTATACAGAGTGTACGCACGTACCCGAACGGAGTGTGTATCTAGAAAACAATGGTCTCCCTCCCCTGATATATTAGTCAATGGATGACCCCCTCACTTCTTCTTCTTCTTTTCCTTCTTCTACAGGGCGCTTATTGACTTCAAAAATCAACTCAGCAAAACACTGGAAATTGAAAAAATTGTTTTTTCTTTGTGCAGACTTCAACACTTTACTGTTTGGGAAAATTGGAACATACCCATTCCCTTCCAACAAACTTGCTTCATCATGTCCTTAGCAGGATCAAATAATAAGTTAATGAGATGATAAGTTTGGGTAACTTCTGTAACATGAAGTCAACGCCTTTTTTTTTTATGGAGAGGGGCAGAGTTTCGAAACACCCTTCTTTACACAAAAGAAATTGAACACAAAGGAAAACTGACTACCGTTGGTGCTTTTATAGAACTTTAACTTTTTCCGATCTTGAAACGTAAATAAATTATCATTCTTGACGTCTTCCAAAAAACTGCAATTCTGCCTTGCCTGTAGCCTGAGCCTGCGATTTGTATTTTGACAATTCTAAGGTTGGAATAAACTAGTTTTTCAGTGGTAAATTTCAGGTTTTTCTCAACTAATGTAAGGAACAGAATTGTCTATAATCAACTGTTTTTCTTCTAGTGTAAGAAAAATTCTCAGTCCTATCTTGTGTCAACTTGTTAACGAAGAGCGGAGCCATGGCCCCTGCGGCCCTTCGAGTATACATCACTACAGACGTAGAGTCTTCTGTTGCATTTAGAGAAAAGTGGAGGGTGTGAAGAACAAAACGTTTTGGCGGATTGAAAAACACTATTTTGCTTTGACATTAAATGTCCATCAAGTGCACTATCAGTCGGTTGCTATGGCAACTCAAAGATATCTTTTTCTACGACTGATTTCTCAGGAGCATTCGCTTCAACCTGAACTACACTGTATCTACTTTTTTCTTACAACAAATTGTGTTTTAAAATGAACAACAGAATGCCCTCAGTTACTGTTAACGTAGTGTTACCTACTTATTTCGAATTACGTACTTGAGGTGCTCAGTCATCAACGTTTTTCTGACAATATGGCAATCTAGATTCGTTTCCTGTTTCCGGGAAAGGAAAATAAAAGTGAAAAAAATCCAGTATAAATCTAAATAACAAATCGTGGGAAGCAATAACTGTATGGTAGTAGCAGGTACGAGGCATCTACACCGGAAATTTGAATGAAACTCGTAAAAATGCAATCTTTGATTGCCGTAATCAGATTAATAATTACCTTGATTTTGTTCGATGAGAACTGCCCATTGTCATTGTGGAATTTACTTTTCAGTCCATTTTTAAATGAGAAAAATTTAATGGAGGCACGTGCTAATAAGACCGCCCTTACGGTGTAGCACCTTGAAAAATATCAACACACAAAATCCAAATTTTGATATATTTAACGCCAACATTTCTAAATTTTAATATTTCTACATTTCAGCCCCCTGTGAACCAACATGGATGGGGATTGGGACAAAAAACAATTTGAAAATGGAATTCCCGACTTCAGGAATTCTAATTTTGATATATTCGACGTTTCTAGTGGTAGTTCTTAGATTCTACCCCCCTGTGGATACTTTTGGGTTGGAGAAAGGCAAAAAGTAACCTCAAAAGTGGACAATAATCACTGTACTCTGCTCAACAAGAGAATAAAGAAATGGAAGGAGCGCTCTCACATGTTAACAACAATGATAACAATTCTCAATAAGGTGGACCTTGCTATCCCAGCACCCGTACTGCACAATTATTTATTAATGAATCAATACATATTTATTTATTTGATGAAGTATAAAAATAAACTCATTTCGACATTCATGCTTTGAGTCAGAGCGAAGTGCGCACACGTAACGAAAATCACGCGCTTGCCCGTCCAGTGTGAACAGAACTAACTACCTTTCCCTCGCCCACCAGGCCCACATGCTCACTCGTTATTCTCTCGGTGAATAAAGTATATCCGACACCATCGACAGTGTGAAGTAGTGTTTACACTAACCTGACAGAGAGCATTTTGAATGCGGTGCTCTAAAAATAAAAACAGTGAACAAGCCACTTTAGCTCAGTCAGTTTCTGGAGAATGACCTTTATGTAGTGACTAGGTGGAGTAAAATCCTCTAACATGCGCAATTTACAATTACTTTTGTGTTTCTTGAAATGTGTATAGTCGCTGGATGGTCAAATTATTCCCTTTCTTTCTAATGAACCAATATCCAGCCGACGTCACTGTTGAAAATCAGTGTTGCCGCGATCTGACTTTTCTTTCCCGCGTTAGTTTCTGTTTACAGGTGTTTACATCTGTTTTGCAGATGTTAGTGTCTCAAGAGCAACCCTTCATGGCTAAATGATGGTATATGACGTCTCTATATATAAGCTCATTGTTGTTTTTTCTTCTTCTTTTCCCCGTAACACTCTTGTGAAAATTTCCCACAAGTTACATTTCGTTTTGAACTTTGCTTTTTCGAGGCTAAATTTTTAATGATGTGTAGTCTGAAGTAGGCTCGAGGCGATATACGTATGCCATGGTAGCGATTTTCGTACATGTTCATTTCGAACAAACATTTAGCCATATCGGTTCTGAAAACTATTCGGATTTCCGTTCGACATTATTCGCGAAGGCGCAATCATCGTGGAAAAAACGGTCGAATTTTCCCCCATTTCCGAGATCCGAGTGTCGGTTATGTTTTTTCTCCGAGTGATGAAGCGTCAGTCTACTTTTTAGCAGCGCCAATGATTCGCTTTCAAGTACCGGCTTGACGATGACTCATTACCAGAAATCAGAGATGTAATAATAAAACTCTGCATCCGAGCGTGACTGTAAAAACTACTGCGAGTGTCGAGCAATATGATTTATCGTCCGTGAAAAAAAGTAAAAAAAAAAAAAAAAATGGTAGCGATGATGCGATGATATTCTAAATTCACGAACTGTGACATCCTCGGAAAGGTGTCCTCGAACTAGACTACAAACTATTTCTTGCATTTCCTTCATTACGTAATTATATCCTCCCTTAACATATTTTTCGTTTGCTCGTTCCCTCTGTCTAGGTCGTTCCTCGGATGCCCTTAAATAATGGCGTCGAAAATACCAAATTTTGGTATTTAATTCGAAGGCGCAGGCGGCTCGAAAGTTACACACACTCGTGAGCTCGGTGACATTTTCTGGAGAATTTGTAATGGTTCATTTATTCCTCCTGACACACTGACGTGATTCCGTTCGCTATTTGCTGTAGACTTTTTATAGTAAGTTTCTATTACGGAATTTTCCCGCAGCGATGAAACAATATAAATTTCAACGAATAGAATTTTAGCTATAACATGATGAACAGCCATCCTCGCTGAAGAATCTGAAGAATCGAAATGTGGAATAATGTCGCATTAACAGTGCATTCCCTGGATAGTATAGGGCCCAGCGTATATAAAATCTACGGGGCTCCCGAGAACATGGGCGGAGCAATTGAAACTTGAGTCTTAAAAATGGACTGAAATCGATTTTATTAGGTTTTTCAAACAAGCTATTTTCCGTGAAATGGATGGGAGTATCCCTTTCCTGATGACTTCATCTGTGGTCACATACGTGCAAGAATATTTATTTATTGAATAAATGGAAATGTAGTACTGGAATTAGCCTTTGTTTCGGCCAATATCTCAACTAAGTACTGTAAACTGGGGTAACTTCGCATTTGTAAGGGAACTCCGGATATAGCCCTAACACTGGTTAAATGCGTTATTTCTTCGTTTAGTAGGGTGTCCAGAAAAAACAAAAAAACTATGAGATTTGTAGCTACACTGTAATGTAGTGAAAGTCGTGGTTCCAGTTCCAATGTATAAAACCGGCAGTGTCCGGAGTTCCTCCACAAAACCGAAGTTACCCCAGTTTATGGTAAGTAGGTCATGCTGGCATACATATTGAGAACAGTTAGCGAGAACAAACAATATTTATTCACCTACATAAGAATTATCGATCCGGATGGTGCCATTTTTCATTTAATTTATATATCCCAGATCGGGATTGCTAATTTTTCTTATTTGGATCATCTTCTACTCAGAACTTGCTGACTTTAATTTGCCTACCGCTATTTCCGAGAAGTACGAAGTCGTTCTAGGTTTATTTAGAATATTTGAAGGTTAATAAAATTGTAACAAGTTGAGTATAAGGTTGTAGGGAATTGTTCCCCCTTTGTGGTACCTACTCCTCGTTCCAAACCACCGGCCAGTCAGATAACACGCAGAGCGAAAAGATTCGTCTATGTTCCTGGGTTGGCTACCATTGTGCTTGCTTTCATATCTCTAGCAGAATTCGCCGAGATAGGGCAAAAGTGAAAGAGAGGGGTGAAGTACAACTTTTGACTCCAGCTAAATAAACGGTCAAAAACCCGTGGTATCTTAACGCAGCATCAGTGCGATGTATATTCACAACTGTGTCCGACATCACCTGCGAGTTCAGGAGAGATGCCACAAAGGTATCGAAAGTAACTATTCAAACGTCGAATGCCAATTAATATTGATATGTGTTTGCAAATTCTTGGCACTGACAAGGGGCGGGCTATTTAAGTACAGATTTGAAATCAGCATGAGAAGAACATTCTAGAAAAAATATGTTTACCAAAGAGCATACATGTAGAACGAATTTTTATCTTTCCAAATCAAATTCTTTGGTACCTTACTTTTGAAATCTGCTAAAATTTCAGTTTTGAACTTGAGAAATTTTTTTTTTGTACTTGTCTAACATGCTGAAGACTTCTCTCCCCTTCCGACGAATAAATGTTGAAGTGTATACTGTATAGCACAAAAGGGGCACAAGCGAGGTATGAAGCTTGACAAATCCCGCAGGCAAACGTCAACAGGCCAAGTCCCTCACTTTTAACGCTATACACTGTGATCGAATTTGATACAGAATACTATACAGCAGTCGAGTTATGGTGTCAATATCGACCATTGGATCAAATGGTGCATTGACTTTAATGTGGAATTCTATCCAAGAGTCTATGTCGAACTACTCGATTTTTGTATCGAACTTGATATCAGATTCGACTCCAGTGTTGAGTTGGAAAAGTGACGGATTTTGAATGTCAACAAAAGGATCGATTTCTGTAATGATTGTTTCAAGGAATCCTCCCTGTCTTGTGACCAAAATTTCCAAATATTTGAGACAGAAAAAGATGGGAAATTTTCTGAATTTTGATGATAGCCCTATCAAGAATTTATATTTTCGCTTAAAAATCACGTATAAAAAATTTTATTGAATCCCGATGCGCAAAATCCCGCCAGTTACCCGAGTAGCTAAAGGGAAACCAAGGGTAATTGACGGGTTTCTGGGTAATCGAGGGTTACAAATGGGTAACTTTTCCGCGGGTAACTAGAGGGTAACTGATTGCGTATCAGGATGCACAAAATCCCGTCAGTTACTCGGGTAGCTATAGGGGAACCAAGGGTACAAGATGGGTTTCTGGGTAATCTGAGGGTAATCGAGGGTTGCAAATGGGTAACTTTTCGGCGGGTAACTAGAGGGTAAACTGATTGCGCATCGGGATATCGAAAAATTGTGTTGTTGCTTAGGTTTTGCCTCACGAGCTGATTGTTTTGAAAGATTTGAGAGCTGTTCAGATTATTCTTGACTTAGTTAAATAAATTCTGGATTCTTACTGGCTTGATTAAGACTTCATTAATACTCTTGCAGCGAATTTTCCGATTTTTCAAGGTGTCTTAACATCCATTAAAATTCTTCTAGATTAGCTTAAAACTATTTAAAATAGGTTAATTTTCTTTTTATCGTTTTAGATTAGTTGGACACTCTTGGAAATTTTTGAAAATTTTTTTAGACTCGCTAAAGCTTTTCATTTTTACTTTTCTCTAAAAGTTATCTGTGTAAGACTCTTTTAGACTAGTCCGAGATTGTTTGAGATTCATGAGACAGATTTAAGACTTCTTGAAACTCCCTAAGACATTTCTAACCCTTTAAGATTTTTCATGACTTCTTTAGGACTATTCTAAATAATTCCTAGAGACTATCCCTGGCTCTTCCTAACCCGATTTAATCGAACGTAGAATAGTCTCAATAAAGCCTCGAGTAGACTTAAAGGCTTCTTGAGAATTTATCAGACTTCAAAATTCATTCAGGCATGTTCCAGACTATCTGTGTGAGATTTTTTCGAACTCATCGAAGACTAATGAAAGCTCGATTGAGACCTTTGAGGTTGTTCCAAACTTGTTTAAGACTATACTCGTTCAGTCTTCTTCAAACTTGGTAAGACTTTTCAGGCATGGTCTAGTGACTAAATGAGACTAGAAGGCTCTTTCATAGGTTTCAAAAAGTTTTGAGAGAGTTTAGTACCAGTATCGAGGAATTCGAAAAAGTTTCCGTAGACCCTAGAGTAGTCTGAAGTACGAAAAAGCTTCAAGATAATCTCAAGTAATTCTGTCATAATTAAAGATGGAAAAACCTTAAACAGCTTCCAAGGGTTTTGAGTGTCTGTATGAGTCTACAGTCTTGAACGAGTCTAAAAGAGTCCTGAGCTACAAACAAAACTGGTGTCTGGTAAAGTCCTATAATAATAGTCTCACACATGTTTGTATCTGAAAGAGTCTAAAACACAGCTATAATAGTCTTAATAAAGAGTCTGGAACCTGAAGTAATCTTAAAGATTTTGAATTAGAACTGTCGTCTTACACAACATAAAATATTTATGTCCCCTTAAAGATTCAGCTTCCGGGTTGACACCCAAATAATGAGCAATTTTCAATGAAATTTATCGCTCGTTCGTTTCAATTTTCGTACTTAAAATGTACCATTTTAGTTAGTGGTCATCATCTTCTACATTAGGCTTCAAGGTCTCATACTTTGGTAGCTCCTGAAACCACTATATAACAGCAAACTTATTCACTGTGTAAGAAGTTCAAGTATATTTCGTATTATTATAGGCCTTTAGACCTCATATTCCTTTCCTTAATGCGAGGCCTAATGCGGGGGCACACTTTAGCTACCCGTAAACCACTATTGTGTAGAGTTTCTCTTACTCTAAATTTGAACCAGCTGAGTTCACTGGCTTTTCAGCTATGACATTATAAGTATACCGATTGCAAGATCACAATTCAAATTTAGAGAGTACATTATATCTTAAGGGTCGGTGCTAAAAATAGGTATTCGTCTAGCTAAATGGATGTCTTCGTTAGAGGAGGATTTACTATATTATTCTGAACTCTCTTCTCATCATTTTCTTCTCTCTATTTTTCTTCTTTTTCTATTTTCTCTTCTCTTTTTTCGGGGCTATTTTCTCCTTCCTTCTAAATAGGTGTCTAGTGTGAGTCGGAGATTTCATTTTGTAAGTTGTTTTGGTTCCAACGCACACCCATATTGGTCCACAGGGGATTAAATGAAATGTTCAAATCTACTCGTGGTGGAGTCAAATATGTTGAAATTAGGGTTTTTCGAATCAGTAATCTCATCTCCGATGTTACTTTGTTTCTAATACTATGTATCTATATATTATTCCACGAGTGGTTGAAATGTAATTGGTATATTTTTCAATGTTACGTGAACTGATCAGGCGGATCTTACTGAATAAAGTATAAGGCTAAGTATTATTTAGTTTTATATTAGTTCACGTATTAGATTTGAATATTTTACGTTCCTGCCCCCTGTGAACCAATATTGAGGGTTGGGACCAAAACAACCTGGAAAATTAAATTTCTGACTCAGAATTCGATTACCATGCCTCTGAATTTTGTTTTAACTAACAAATAACGCTACACATCCATTCAAAATGTTTTATGCCCCACTCGGACGTCACGCGACGATTTTATATTACCTTTATGTTGTACGGTTAAGGAGGGTCTATTAAGTACTACATGGTCGCAGGTAAGTGTTAGGCTCAGTTGATCGCTGTTGACATTCTTATGTCGTTTTGTCAACTGGATATGTGAAACGTATTTGCGGATTTTTTTTTTTTAAACTGTACGAGAAGTATTTAGTCCGGATTACCGGATTACAACGAGGGCATTTGAAATTCCAGAGACGAGAGTTCGTAGAAAAAAACGCGTGTATTAAACAATCAATAGGAAAAAAGGAAACAGATCTGATCGCGAATGGTAAGCATCAACTGTAACTAAATTAAACGGATGCCCTACCTGGCCGATTGAGGGAGGAAAAGGAGAGTGAGTCATGAGAATAAGAAGAAGAACGTGGTTTTGAAAACGCTCGCATTGTGCTATGCAGAGAGCAATTTAATTTACACAAAAATGTACATTGGAGACGAGGGTCACCACATGTTTGATACCCATAAGACATATCTATGCACCGATGTATCTGCATGCAGTGTAGATACTCGTTTCATTTTTTGAAACATGCTAGGGGTTCACAACTGGTCCACAAGACCTCGGTATCGTTAGCTCACTAACGAGCTTGCACATGAATTACTGAAAAGGCAGACCGAATCGACGTACATAAACGCTTAACCCAAATGCTCGAAACAGAAAAGGTAAAAAGGAAATTTGAGAATGCACAATCGGAACTAGAGTTGGTAAACTTGACACGAAGTAAACCCAGTCGGGCAGAATGTGGGTTGGGTGTATCCGAATACAAAGATGTCAGTGCTATATCAAAGTGTTACTCGTGATTTCCTTCCGAAGAATATGCTTCGCCGTTAGTTTTCGCGTAAATTCGAGTATTGCGATCAATTTTTTACACCGTCCACGCCCTTCGAGTTCACGAACCTATTCAGAAGTACCCGCGCCACGCAGATTTCCTCGTTCATTCGCGTGTCTTGTCAAATGAAGTACCCCGAAGTTTCCATAGACGACGAAACGTACCCGTAATACTAATTCTACGTACACTACAATGTACACGGCAGCCAGAAAATCGACCATCGACCGTTAAACCAAGTCTAATCTGGTATTAACGTACCTATACTGCCGTAAAGACATCAGCGCAGCACGGATACTGACCCTTCGTAAATTACAGCCGTATAGCTCTTTATTAGTTATTAATTGTCGAGTACGCGAAATGCGGTAGCCAGCTCCGAAATTCGGTCACTTCGCACGTATCTAATCCGAGGATGTGTACCTGCTGGGTGCCCTCTGCTGTTATGGCTTAGGCCCGAACTTACTCTCAGAAAGTACCTATTCCTATGTACGCATTTCGCATCGACATCGACATCCAGCGAGAAATAAATACGGCAGTCATTCCGCGGCTCGTCGAATATTGATCGTCGTGCGGCACGATCAGGAGACGATCCGAACCTGACGTACGTATTTCCGTTACGTAAGAGCAATTCTGCGGCGGAACCAATCGAACGATTGAACGTCGATTCTAAAAACTGTCAGTTAATTGTACAACGGTGACTCGAGTTTGGCCGATAATTGCGAAACACTGGGAATCCGGAGCTGATTCGGGTCCGCACTTCAAGTGGTTGGCCAAGTGTGTTGTGAAAAGAAACACGAGGCAAGTGTCTTTCCGGATAATGCAGCTCATACAGGGTGTCAGTTACATGGCTACAAGCCTCTGACCCAACCCCCTCATTGCTATAGTATCACAAAATACACGTGGGGGTAACCAACTCGGTGTGATGACTTAGCACCACCTTAAGACCTTTACAATGCAGCCTGTCTGCTTCACAGTGGATAAGCAAGACAGCCTAACGCAGTCAGTAAGGCAGGCTGGCTGGCTGATACTTGACAGGGCCGAAGTAAGCATTTACGAGGCCTTTTGCTAAATATTATACTCGAGGCCATTGGTGTTAGTGGAGAAAGAACCTAAGCAACCGCTCCTCTTTTTATGGCATCAACACCTTCAAATGTCTGATGAATACCAAGAGGCTCCGCTTCCTGGCCACTTCGCGACCCAATTCCAGATAGGATTGTATAAAGATATAATCAGACATAAAATGTAAAGAGTATCTACACCGCATGCAGATACATCGGTATATGAATGTGTCTTACGACTACTCAACATATACTCCACGCATTCAGTCAACGCGCAATAGGAACGAGTAAGATATTCCGCGAGGAACGAATTTGCACACCCAACTGAGAACGATAGTGAATATCATAAAGCAACAGTTGCCATGATGACGTCATCATTGTAACATTATCGGTGTCAGTCATGGTATTCTCATGGTGCATTTACACTGAGGCTGGCAGCATTGCTGTACCACTGCTTATAGCATTGCTGCCAGCCTCAGTGTGAATGCACCATCAATGTCCGTTGGTCGGTTGAAACATGACGCACAATTATGGTTGGCGGCAGTAGTTATACCGGGTCTTTGACCCAGGTATAACTACCACCCTCTTTCTATCTAGAAATTATATTTTTTATTCTGGAAAAGTGAATAATTGTTTACATTAGATTTTTTAGGAGCACGAGCGTTCAGGCAAAAATCAATACGAATATTTTCTATTATTTTAGCGAATTTCACAGATTTTTTCACTTTGCAGAAGATCGTCAAAAAATCAACAGAACTGATGCCATATACCTATTATTTCGACTTTTATTTGAAAGATGTACGAGCGTGCTAATTCTTCAAAGTGATCCATATTTTAAGCCTTCTTCTAAAGAAATACCGAATTCTTTGTTATACCGGGTCTCTAACCCAAAGACCCTTATTACTACCATTCTCTTCCTTTACATCCCATTCCAGCTATAAATGAGTACCTAGTATTTTTCAGAGCGCACAAACGTTCAGGCGAAAACCAATGTGAATATTTTCTGTTATTTTACCAAATTTCATAGTTCTTCTAAGTATTTCTAATACATGATGGATGTTGAACCCAACTTGTCAATCTGTCCAGAAATTGATATGATTATCACAAAAAAACGCACCCTCAAAAAACTACCGGGTCTCCACCCCACTCAACCCATTCAGCCATATATCTCCAAAAATGAGTATCATTATCAGAGAAAATGAACTTCAAAAAAAAATTATAATTTTCTAGACTGCATATTCGTTCAGAAAACGTTCAGGTATTATTTTACTCGTATTTCAGGCATTTTTCAGAGAAATCACCCGTATGTCATTTTCACCAAGGTAAGTGTACAGTAAAAACTACCAGATCAGTTTGTCAAGAAATTACCATCATTTTACAAAAATTATACTTCAAAATTTATCCGGGTCTTCGACCTAGTTATAACTATAAGACCTCAGAAAAATTGCAAAGGAGAAAAATATAAAAGGATACTATAAAATGAAGAAAGCGGATCTAATCAATGTATTAAAAAAGAACAATTCTACAAATTTAAATGACATATTTCCATTTGAGGATTCACTTTATGAACCCGAATCAGAAAAACCCCAAAATATAATTGAGCTTATTGAAATCAAAGAAATTGAATCTAAGTTTGTTAAAAAGTATAAAGCCTATTCATCTAATTATACCATTTCTATTAAAAATAGTGAGTTAATAGAAGATCCCTCAAAGGATGAGCAAACAGATTTAATAACAAGAGCTCTTGAAGAAATGATTAAAGAAATTAAAAAGCGTACCAATTTTAGAAGAGCTGATAAAATTAATATTATTGTAAGAAATCCAGGTGTAATTCGTTACCCTATATCAACAGGATATATAAGAGGTAATTCATCTAGAGAGTTGGTACAATTCTTGTTGGAAAGAATTTCACAAATCTTGACTTCAAATGAAGAACTTGATCTAACAACTTCTACTTTCAATATAAATGTAATTGCTATGCCACAGGGAGGTCATAATACTAAAATTTTAAATTTAGCCCAAGCCAAACAAACTAAAACTTCTATAACCCAAATAAAGAATAAAGATAATTTATGCTGCCCTAGAGCTGTGGTTGTAGCTCTAACTTATCCAACAGAAAATCCTTCTATTACAACTATATTTAAGAAGGAGTTCTCAAAACTTGAAATAAGATATATTAGAGAAGGGAGAAAATTACAGACAGAGCTCACAACTCAATTATGTAATCAACTTGGTTATTATAACCAGGAAGGCTTCACATTGGATGACATAAAAAGTTTGGAAAAACTAATAGATATACAAATAAATGTAGTTTGTGCAGAAAATTTAAATTCTATCATATACAAAGGACCTGAAAAAGAAATAAAAGTATATTTGTATAAAAATGGAAATCATTATGATGTGATTTCTAAAATGGCTGGCTTTCTTGGATCAAGTTATTATTGTCATAAATGCAATAAACCATATGAACATAAAAATAAACATAAGTGTATAGAAATGGTGAGAAAATGTAAATTATGTTTTCAAGAAGAGCATGAATTGACGACAAAGAAGAAAATTTTCTGCAAAGATTGTAATAGGTATTATTTTAATCAAGAGTGTCTTGAGAATCACCAAAATAGTTATGATGGTCTTGAAACTGTTTGTAATACTGTATTCAAGTGTTTAGGGTGCAATAAACTCTGTTTAAGAAATAAGATATTTGAAAATAAGGTAAACTATAATATAAATCTGAGATGGTGTGCTACTGAATACCCTCATAAATGTGGATTTGAAAAATGTAGAAATTGTTGGAAAGTAGTTGAAACAAAGACTCATAAATGTTACATGCAGTGGAAAAGACAAAATGGCGGTAAATGTAAGAGAGAAGTTTGCCTATGTAAAAGTAATCTTGAACAGTTTGTTAAACCTATAAAAGACTATAATCTAGATGAATTGAGAGCAAAAGCCAAAGAAGAAAAAATAAAAGATTTTAGTAAAATGAAGAAACAAGAATTACTAAATAAGTTGAATCCATTTCCCTTTGCAAATGAGATTTTTGGGGAGGAAGAAGAGAAAAAAATACCTAGTTGTACTTATTCTGAAAAATACTTATTCTTTGATTATGAGGCTCAACAGGAAACAGGGACTCACATACCCAATTTAGTGATTGCACATGATTTTAAAGGTAATGAATACAAATTTGAAACAAATGATGAATTTTGTAAATGGTTGATATCAAAAGAGCATAAAGAGTACACATGTATAGCACATTATGCAAAAGGTTATGATTCTCAGTTCATTTTAAAATATTGTGTTGAAAATACTCTCAAACCTTATACAATTTATAATGGGACAAAACTTATGCTATTGGAAATACCTAGCATAAGTTTGAAAATTATTGACAGTAGTAATTTCATTGATGGACCTCTAAGTAATTTTTCAAAAACATTTGGATTAACTGAATTAAAAAAAGGATACTTTCCACACTTATTCAATACTAAGGAGAATGAGAATTATGTTGGTCCAATCCCTAATAAAGAGTATTATTGTTATAATCAGATGAAACCTGAGGGTAGGGAGAAATTCTTAGAATGGTACTTGGAGAGAGTTCAAGAAAATTATATTTTTGATATGAAGAAAGAAATTATAGAATATTGTAGGTCAGATGTAGATATTTTAAGGAAGGGATGTTTGAAATTTAGAGAAGAATTTCTAGAAATAGCTAATATAGATCCTTTTCAATATTTGACTATTGCAAGTGTCTGTATGGCTATCTATAGATCTAAATATATATGGAAAGATACTATAGCTGTTGTGGATGAGTCTATAGAAGAAAAATATTCGAGACAGTCTATAAGTTTGCTAAATAGTCTTAAAAATCCTAATATAAAGCATGCTTTAAATGGTGGTGAGCAAATGATTTGTGGAGCAAAAGTTGATGGTTTTGATGAGAATGCTAACACTGTGTACCAATATCATGGGTGCTTCTGGCATGGATGTCAAAAATGTTACAGCGAGGATAGTATAAATAATGTGAATCAGGAAGAAATGGGTGACTTACATGAAAAAACAAAGGAGAGAAGTAATCAAATAAAGGAAGCTGGATATAATTTAATAGAGATGTGGGAATGTAAATGGACTAAATCAGCAGAGTATAAAAACAGTGAAAAACCAGAAATAGTTGAACCACTTAATCCTAGAGATGCGTTCTTTGGAGGGAGGACTAATACATTTAAACTTTGGACTAAATCTACAAAAAATAAGAAAATTAAGTATATAGATGTTTGTAGTTTATACCCAACCGTTCAGTATTATGACTATTATCCTGTTGGTCATCCTGAAAAAATTATTAAACCAAACAATTATGATAAGAATTGGTTTGGAATAATAAAATGTAAAATTTTACCTCCTAAGAATTTATACCATCCTGTATTACCAGTCAAGGTTAAAATGGATAAAAATGAAAAATTATTATTTCCACTATGTTTGAAATGTGCTGAAAAGAAAATGAGAAAATGTCTCCATAGTGAAAGTGAAAGAATGATTACAGGAACATGGTCAACTATTGAAGTTGGTAAGGCAATTGAAAAAGGCTATAAGATTCAAGAAATTTATGAAGTCTGGCATTTTAAAGAGAAAAGTAGAAGTTTATTCAAAGGATATGTTAAGAACTTTATGAAAATTAAATTAGAATCTAGTCCTCATAATTATAATTCGAGTGAAGAATATATACAGGATATAAAGGAGAAATTAGGTATTGACTTGGATCCTGAAAAAATTGAAGTAAATCCTGGTAGAAGAGCTGTTGCTAAAATATGTTTAAATAGTTTGTGGGGAAAGTTTGGCCAGAGACAAAATATGAGTCAAACAGAGTATGTGACTAGTGTACAAAGGTTTTATGAAGTATTACTAGATGATAGATTAACAGATATAAATGTAAATTATCTAACAGAAGAGACTGTGCAGATGAGTTATAAATTTAAGGATTACTATATACAAAATAATACTAGTACTAATATTTATATAGCTTTATTTACAACAACAAATGCTAGATTAAGATTGTATGAAAAATTAGATGAATTAGGTGAGGCTGTGATTTATTGTGATACAGATTCTATAGTTTATTTTGATGATGGTAAAAATACTGTCAAAACAGGTGATATGCTTGGAGAGTGGACAGATGAGCTTAGAAAGGATGAATATATTAAGTTGTGGGCATCAACAGGTCCTAAAAGTTATTATTATGAAACTAATTTAGGTAAAAGTATAACTAAAATAAAAGGTTTTACATTGAACTATCAAAATTTAGAAAAATTGAATGGTAATACAATGATAAAACTAATTAAACAAAGTATGGATGAACTTAAGCAGACTTCTATAGACTTGACTTACAATAGAATAAATAGAGATACAAAAACTAAAAATTTAGTGAATAAAGTGGAGACTAAAAAGTTCAAATTCGAGTATGATAAGAGAGTAATCTTACCTAATTATGATACTGTACCCTATGGGTACTGAACTGCAAAAAAATGAAATTATTGAAAATTAAATATAAGTAAGTACTTAATAAGTTTCTGTTCAAAATATTAAAGATGAAATTTATAAAAAATGGAGAACGTTCAAGAAATTCATTTTTATGGTAGTATATATAGAGAAATTATAAGACAAAGCATAAGAAATTTTGAAGCTATTTTTGATGAATTTCAAACTGAACCAGATCTTGGATATGAATCTGGAAATGAATTTGATACAGATGAATCAAATATCAACTCAGAAATTGAAGCTGATGAGGGAATAGAAAGTGATTAGTTACATACATAATTAATTTCAACATCAGATTCAAAATCATCAATAGGAATATTTAGATCTTTTATTTCTCTTTCAATAATTCTTGATAAAGCACTTAAATGAGCAATAATATTTACCATAAATTTAGTATATTTTATTCTTTTATCTTCAGATAAATGTTTAATTTTATCAGAAAGTGGATCCATTAAAGTTTCATAATTTGATCTTGTTCTAGCAATAGGCTCTTTAAAATATGGTATAATATTCTCAAAATCAAATTCATCTTTATCAACTAAAGAATCTTTGTAGACCTCCAGTCAGATAGAATAAATTTTCTAAAGTTGAATGATGAAAATATTGAAATAATAATAATAATAAGAACTATTAATATGATTCATCTAGTAAACATGATGAATACTTTTATAAGATATTGTAAACTTTGTTTAAAATCAACTAATCAATCAATTGAGACAATAAAGGTTAGACCTTATTTAAAAAAAGAAACGAGTATATGTTCTCAATGTGAAACCACTCTCATTAGATTTGTAGATTGTGGTGAATATGATGAGAAACTCAAATTTAATTGTTACAAATGTAAAGCAGAAACTCAACATGATAATACTAAATTTGGAACACTTCTTTGGTGCACAATATGTGGACAAACAAAAAATTAGTATTTTACATTATTTATTAAATTGAAAGAAGTATAACTTAGATTTTATGTAAGTTCTGTAAGTATTGTTCTAATAAATATTTCATTTAAATATGTTTCATCTTTACATATTATTAAATTAATTTTTTATGTTATTTTTTATTACAGTTCATATCTTTGATGAACAAAATAAAATTTATTATTTATGAGATTAAATTCGTTTTTATAACTTTTAATATAATCTAATTCACATGTAATAATTTCTTTTAGAAATGATACAGATGTAAAAAATTCTTAACTCCTTGAATTTCTATTAGAATTGACATAAATTGATATAAAATGTATGAAAATTCTTGTCATCTCTAAATGTATAAAAATTTTTAATCTTCAACTATTTTATAAACTTCTGATGCGGATATTGATTTAACAAAAGTAAAACTTTTATATAACTTTTCATAATCATTATAATTATTTAATTTTGGAATTATCATTCCTTCTTTATGTTTAACAAATATTTCATCAAAATTAGTTTCTTCTGTAACATCTATAAGGAGACAATCTGTAGCTATATAACATGTTTTATTATCAATCATTTTAATTCCAAGTTTTAATTCATCATGTTCTTTATATTTTCTTATATTATATAAATATTTCATTTTCATGTCAATATTTTCTATGAAGTTAAATTTTGTGTGAATCAAATCAACTACTTTTTTATCTAAAGAACGCATCTTTATATATTTATATATTTAATTTATAATTTCAGTTTTTTAAACTTTTTTGAAAAATGTATTGCTACCACTCAACATTTTTCCGTTTTTGAGTTTTAGAATTAATACAAAATGTATGAGAATTCCAAACTTCTTAAATTTCCTTAGATATTTTTTTCACACAGAAATTCAGGGAGAAACTTCATGAGAAATCCGATGAATGTGATCAGTTTTTCAAGAATAAAATCGTGTGCGGATTTTCCGCGCTCGTTTTATCTGAACTAATTTATGAAGAGAAATACGATGAATGCCAACGGTGTGTAAATAACACGTGCTTGAAAGAATTTTCGAACCATTGGAGAAGGAAAAAAATCGGGTGAAAATCTATAAAATTATGGGTGATAAATTGCACTAGGTACCTACCTTGGATAATGAAGTACAGGTGATTTTCTATAAAAAATGCCTGGAATACAGGTAAAATAATCACATTATTTTTGTCTGCACGATTTCCTGAATGAAACCGAAGAAATTTAGAAATCCCAAAAAATATCTGAAATTCTTTGGTACCCCTTACTATTTTATTTTCCTTTGGTCCCCCCTTACTATTTTTTAAATAAATTATTACAGATGATTTCTCTAAAAAAGATGCCTGAAATACGAGTAAAATATTGTCTCGATTTTTTCGGAACGAAAATGCACTCTAGAAAAATGATAAAAAATAATTGAAGGATTTCTAGTTGGATTGGGTTGTAAAAAGATAAGAAGTAGTAGTAATGGGGTCTTGCCAGAATTTTACTGTGTACCTTTGGATGATGAATTTTATTGGGTACCTACCTTGGATAATGGAATTTACTGGGTACCTACCTTGGTGAAAATGACATCCAGATAATTTCTCTAAAAAGTACCTGAAATACTAGTAAATAATCACTTTGTTTTTGCCTGCACGTTTTCTGAACGATTATGCACTCTGAATATAAAATTTGGTAAAATAACAGAAAATATTCACATTGATTTTAGTCTGAACGCTCGTGCTCCTAAAAAATAGAATGTTAACAATTATTCACTTTTCCAGAATAAAAAATATAATATCTGGATAAGAAGATGATGGTAGTTATAACAGGGTTCAAGACCGGGGAGATTTTTGAGGGTACGTTTTTTTGTGATAATCATATCAATTTCTGGACAGATTGACAAGTTGGGTTCAACATCCATCATGTATTAGAAATACTTAGAAGAACTATGAAATTTGGTAAAATAACAGAAAATATTCACATTGGTTTTCGCCTGAACGTTTGTGCGCTCTGAAAAATACTAGGTACTCATTTATAGCTGGAATGGGATGTAAAGGAAGAGAATGGTAGTAATAAGGGTCTTTGGGTTAGAGACCCGGTATAACAAAGAATTCGGTATTTCTTTAGAAGAAGGCTTAAAATATGGATCACTTTGAAGAATTAGCACGCTCGTACATCTTTCAAATAAAAGTCGAAATAATAGGTATATGGCATCAGTTCTGTTGATTTTTTGACGATCTTCTGCAAAGTGAAAAAATCTGTGAAATTCGCTAAAATAATAGAAAATATTCGTATTGATTTTTGCCTGAACGCTCGTGCTCCTAAAAAATCTAATGTAAACAATTATTCACTTTTCCAGAATAAAAAATATAATTTCTAGATAGAAAGAGGGTGGTAGTTATACCTGGGTCAAAGACCCGGTATAACTACTGGCGGCCAGCGGTGACAGTCAGTTGCCATTATAACTTCATCACAGTAATATTCTCGGTGTCAGTCATGATATTCTCAGCGTCCGTTGGTCAGTTGAAACGTGACGCACAATTATGGTTGGCGGCCAGCGATAAGACATATCCATTTCAATCGCCCGATGCGCAATCAGTTATCCTCTAGTTATCCAGTTACCCGCGGAAAAGTTACCCATTTGTTAACCTCAGATTACCCTTGTACCCCTTTAGTTACCCGGAACTGGCGGGATACTACACAATTAGTTACCTTCTAGTCACCCACGGCAAAAAAGTTACCCATTTGTTACCCTCGATTACCTTCAGATTACACTTGTTCCTCTTTAGTTACCCGGGCAACTAGTGGGATTTTGTGCATCGCAAAACGAAAGGTCCCAGAGCTACTGTTGAAACGTGTGTCAAGAATTGAAGTGCGCGCAGTAATACGTTTTTTCACTGAGCTCAGCGCATGGCTGCGGCAAGTAAAGGCATAAACAAAACAAAACCAAAAAAATTACTTACTGCGCGCACTACAATTCTTGACACACGTTTCAACAGTAGCTCCATTGTTTTTGAACTGCCCTGCCCCGCTGCCTGTCTCGTTCGTCATACGCGCCTAAAATCTTTACAGTATTGTCTCAGAAGCCTCACGAACATGTTCTATTTTCTGGGAATTTTTCCTTATTTTTTTTTGATTTTTGATTTTCAGAGGTAGCGGGGGTTACTTTTTGATCATCCCTCGTAATTGCGTAGTATCCTGCCAGTAACCCGAGTAACTAAAGGGGAATAAGAGTAATCTAAGGGTAATTTGTGGGTAACAAACGGGTAAATTTTCCGCGGGTAACTGGGTAACTAGAGGGTAACTGATTGCGTGTCGGGTATGAAGAGACAGAGCATTATAGTTAGCACTCCAGTTATTCAATTAATAGTTCAGAAGTCCAAAACTGAAGATTTTATTGGAGATATTCACAAAAAACTGTGCCAATGTTTTCCTGCCCTGAAGCTCTTTGCAGATGTTTCTCTATTTTATTATCCGTCCAATTGGAAGGTATCTCTTGAAAGATTTCAGACAGGAACTATTCTTTATTTTATTTACCTATTTATTTTTGCTTTTCGGCTGCTTCCCTGGCATTTAGTGGTATGATTTTATTGGGAAACGACTCCTTTTTTATTTTCCTGGTGGTATTTTCGTTACTCTTAATTGTACATAGACCTGGTCTATGGTCGGATGAAAATTTGAAGTTTGGAATGATCCTAATATTTATAATTACGTTTAAATCGTTTACCAAAATGTGGTCTATTTCATTTGTTGTTTTCATGTCGGGCGACTTCCAAGTCCACTTTTTTTTGAGGTTTCTTTCCGAAAAATGTGTTAGCAATTTTCAAATTATATCTATTAGAAAATTCGATTAGTTTGGAACCATTTTTGTTTGTCTTGCCTATTGCCCCTGGACCAACTCCTAGGTTAAAGATCTCGTTCTTCCCCACTTTTGCATTAAAGTCGCCCATAATGCAATTTAAATCTCCTTTATGAGTCTCTAGGCAATCGCCTACGAGCTCGTAGAATTCATCTGTTTCCTCTTTGGATGAGTCCAGAGTTGGGGCATAGATTTGAAATATTGTCAAAATTTTGTTATGGTTGACTGCAAGTTTTAACACAGCGATACGCTCCGAGAGCCCTTTGACTTCAATAATCTTATCTCTCCGGGATTATTCTTCTCCATAAAAAGGGTGATAGAGCGGTGATTAACAATTACCGTCCTATCAGCTTGTCCTCTAATGTTTGTAAGGCATTTATGAAAATCCTAAAACAAAAGATTTACCTTGTGCTGGATGCACAACAACCAAACGAGCAGGCCGGCTTTAGAAAAAACTTTAGTACTATTGACCATATTCACACTTTAGGGCAAATTTTCGAAAAAAACTACCGAATTTCAATCAAAAATAGCAGTGATGTTCATTGACTTTCAGAAAGCTTTCGATTCTTTATATCATGATAAAATTTGGGTTAGTCTTATGAGACAAGGAATACACTTCAAAATTGTTAGGTTACTGAAAGAACTATATGCTAAATCGGAAGCCATAATCAAACTAGAAGGGAATGAGGAGAAGTTTAAAATCAGGAGAGGGGTCAAACAGGGGGACCCACTATCACCCAATATCTTCAATGCGGTTCTGGAGGAAATTTTTAGAAAAGTTGATTGGAGAGGGAAGGGACTAGTAATGGGGCAAAATAGCACTTTCGGCGAATATAAATACCTAAACAATCTAAGATTTGCAGATGATATTGTCCTAATTGGGAAAAATAGTGGGGAACTCGAAGCAATGGCGGAGGACTTGAGGAGAGAAAGCAAGGAGATGGGTCTTTCAATAAATTATGACAAAACCAAAATTATAACAAATATTAATCAATTTAGAGATATCTTCGTAGATGGTAACAAAATCGAGGTAGTCGAGGAATATAAATATTTGGGTCAGATAATGTCACTAGAAAACAGAATAAAAAAGGAACTAAAAATCCGAAGAGCCAATGCCTGGAAGGCTTTCTGGGCTCAAAGACCCATCTTCAAAGGGAAGCTCAATCTGAGCTCAAAAATAAAAATCCTCGAGAGTACGGTCTACCCTGTTCTGACTTACGGGGCGCAAACTTGGGCCTGCACTACAAAACAAGTCCGAAAAATGGAGACCACGCAACATGCCATGCTTAGGAGTATTTTGGGTATAAAACTCAAGGATAAAGTTCTTATTTCGGAAATTTTCAAAAGATCAAAAACAAAAAACATAGTCTCGGCCATTAGAAAACTAAAACTTAACTATGCAGGGCATGTTGCAAGGGAATCCAGAAATAAATGGAATAGGGTCGCCACCTTCTGGATTCCAGTGAATGGTAAAAGAAAAGTCGGGAGGCCACGGAAAAGGTGGAGCGATGAGGTGGTCGAGGTGGCGGGCCCTAACTGGGCGAACAAAGCCGCCAACAGGACGATGTGGGTTGATCTGACCTACGCTTATACCCAGAAATGGGTGGCTGGGTGAGGGACGTGAACAAGGTACATCACTTACCTAAAATATAATATGTATGTTGTAATAGTATGCCTCACTGAGCCTATGAGCACAAAATAAAAAAATAATAAATAAAATATTTATTTTTGCTTAGTAACCTAACATTTAAAATTTCTCCAGGCGGGGGAGGCTGAAAGTGAAGTAAATCGCCACCACTGACGAAAGTCCTATTTTATGCCTTGTTATGACTGATGAAGAATCGATAAGATTCTGTGAAAACTCATTAAGGGGGCAAGGGGTTTAATTTTCACCAGAGATCTGATGGCCGGTTGAAAATATTCTCTATTTAGGATCAAATCCACCTGTCTGCTTCTGAACGGACCTTGCTTCCCATGTTTCTTTCGTGTAAATTTTGGATTTATTGTCCTGCTGCCATTCGTCCATCAGTTGAAAAATCGAGGTGTGATAGCTTTAGTGTCATTCTGTTTGCTGGACTTGGATTCGCGTGCCAATTGGCTAAATTAGAGCTCAAATTTGCCGCAAACGAACCTTTGATAAAAGCGAATTAATAGATTTAGGCCAGCAATGTCGGTATTCACGCATCACTCCCCCAAACATTTGTACACCAACTCTCATCAATCTACTAATAAGACCGAATGATATGACGGTATTCCGTGAGCAAAATGGTGGCTGCAGTTTGCGAGGTGACCAAATCGTTGCTCTCTCAGCCAATAATGTAAAGTAATAACGGACATGTCAGTGTACACATTATTTAAATCTATTGTGGCGAAGGGACAAACAGGATCCGCGAGCGCCGTTACATAATGGGCACCCGTGTGTTCGATTTTTTTTTTAAATTCTAAAAAACTGAATGCATCTTCAACTGGAAATATCCGCATTTCTCCCCTGCTGGTTTACGCCGACGCATAAGCACTTCATTGTACCTCGAAATGTCTGTCTGCATTATTCGTCGAGCTACCAGAAGCCGGCGGCATTTCGTAATCCGGTGGCTTCCTAGAGGTCGCTCTCGATCGAATTTCAAGACTAACTGCGTCCATGCTCGGTGTATTATCGAATTAAGTGAACGAAACTTCGCCCATTAAAGCCCTCCTCCCACGTACAGCGGCTCCACCGAAAATTCTCTCACCGTAAAAGTTGTTCGCGCTGCATCGAGCTGTTACGGCTGCGTACCTGCCTCAATTTACTGCAGCGATAATGCGACTGTTGGAGAAGTTCGTGTGAATAATTTGCGGATAATGGATACACAGTTTCAACTACATATATTAAAATAAATACGCAACGGGTTTCAAGTGGTGCGGTGCGGGAATTTAGTTCGCAAAATTTATGCACATACACGTTTGGATTTTGATGTAAATAATGCAGCAGATCGATATGAGTTGACCTGGTGGTTTGTTACGGGTATCGAGGGTAAGGTACATACTCTCTGGCGGAAACCCCAAGGAGTGTGATGCGAATATAAGGCCACCAGCGGCCTCGCCGCCTCTCCACTCCTACCCCGCACTCGCCTATACGCGGTGCCCCTGTTGTGCCAAGTAACCTGACGGAAGGTTGTGGTAACCAATTCCAGCGGGAAGTCTGGTCGGCCAGCCGAAGAGTGTATGGGGGGGTCTAGGCAGGACAAGTACCTCGTTCAACTTGGGAAAGGCCTACTAGACTAGTTAGAGGCACGGACAGGCCTCTAACTCAGGTGCAGCGGTGGAAAACTCAAGCAGTCAAGTATAGCGGCGTCCATAGCCCTACTCAGACGGGATACTGTCTACTCCACTTCAGGCGCAGCCCCTATCCGATTGTCTTGACCTGTCATGCCATCGAACAAGTAAGACTGTAGCTGTGGAACATGGTGCAGTCTGCGAAATGGCACCATGAGTAACGCGCACACATGCGTTCAGCATGAGTCTTGCAGTTGCTGTAAAAAATTCCGGAGTTAAAATATCCCCGATCGGATCTCCGGGGAGGGGGGGGGGCTGCATCAACATACAATCATTTCAAAAGCGACATCATGGTGGTATGAGATTCGGTGCCTGGAACATCCGCACTATTTTAGACCGCGACAGGGCCTTGTGTCCAGAAAGAAGATCAGCTATAATAGACACTTAGCAAGATACAAGATCGATATAGCCGCACTTAGTAGAGACTAGGCTCAGTGAGAGTGGCCAGCTACAGGAGAGCAACTTTTCTATCTTCTGGTCTGGAAAAGAGGCAGGAAAGCCCAGAAGCCTTTGCCATCAGGAATAAGTTAGCCAATGAACTAACAGAGTTCCCAGAGCCAATTTCAGACAGGATCACCAAGATGTGGCTCTGGGTGTAAGTCCAGCAATGGATCACTTTGATAGGAGTATACGCACGTACGATGCAGTCTCTAGATCATTAAGTCGAAAGCCTCTACAAATCGCTTGACATAGTCCTGAAATCAATCTCCCAAGATGACCGAATTGTTCTCGTTCTACTTGGTGACTTCAATGCTCGAGTAGGGAAAAACCACATCGCTGCTGGAAGAGTATGGGTAGACATAGGATAGGAAAAGCGAACGCAAATAGAGAGTTACTCCTGGGACTGTGTGCCTCTCATGGCCTGGCGATCACCAACACCTACTTCCAATTGAAGGCACACCATAGAGCTACGTAAGTGCACCCCAGATCGAAGTATGGACACATGGTAGATTACGTGATTGTGAGGCAGAGGCATATACAAGAGGTACTGAGCACCAGGGCAAAGCGTGGTGCAGCCTGTGACACTGATCACTTCTCCCTGGTTAGCCGTATAGTCCTCAAGTCATTCAAGGCCAGGAGAGCGGGAAGCCCAAAAAAGCAACCTCGGTTAAATACCAGTTTACTAAGGAACCAGGAGTTTAACGCGCGGTTTGTGGCTACTTTGGCGGGGGAGCTAGAGGAAAAAGCTGCAGGTGACGCTGTAAAGGACTGCTGGGATAACATCAAGTCCCGTGTTCTCAAAGCAGGGGAAGAAGTGCTTGGGACAGTCAAGAAGATGTACCCCGATTGGTTCAACGAAAGCGAGGATCAGATAGTCCTCCTCATCAAGAGGAGAAATGAGCTGCAAGCCAAAATCTTGAGCTTCCCTTCAAAACCAACAGTACCAGGAGGAATAGCGGGAGTCCAAGAGAGAGCTCCAAAAGGAAACTAGAAGGCTCAAAAACGAATGGCTCACAGGTAAAGCAGAGGAAATTCAGAGATTTGTTGAGGATCGTGACCATCGCAACTTCTTCCAGGCAGTAAAAGAACTACCCCCCCCCTCCCTCGAGCCGCTGCGGTGCCAATCTGGGATAAGACTGGCGCTCTCCACAAGGAAGCTGAGAGCACTTTAGTGAACTGATGAACCAGGGCAGAAAAGTAGATAGGAATGCACACAGTCTGCTACCGCAGTGTGGAGTGGCAATAGAGCTGAATCATCCCCCTAAGGCCTTAAAAAGTATGCCTAAAAACAAAGCACCTGGGCCCGATGGAATCCCCGCAGAGCTGCTCAAGGCTGGAGGCAGGGAGCTACACGTTAGACTTCACCGGCTGATGACAAACATCTGGACGAGCGCAGAAGTACCACCTCACTTTCAAGCTGTGAATATAGTCAAAATCTATAAAGGGAAAGGTGATGTGCATGACTGTGGAAACTACAGAGGCATCTCCCTTTTGTCCACTGCAGGCAAGTTGTTGGCGAAAGTAATCAATAATCAGGTGGTACAAATCATAGAGCGAGTAACTCCAGTCTCCCAGGCTGACTTCCGCAAAAACAGAGGCACCTCAGACATGATATTTACTCATCGTCAGCTCGCGGAAAAAGCCAGGGAACAACACGTGGAACTTATAATCTCCTTTGTGATGGACTTGGAAAAGGCGTTCGACACAGTGGATAGAGAAATGTTATGGACAGTCATTCAGAAGTTTGGCAGTCCGCCCAGGATGCTGCAGATCATTCAACAACTTCAAACTCAAAATGTTGCTCACGTCATACTTGGTGGTGGGCCTAGTGCTTCATTCATTGCTGTGGTGTGAATCAAGGCTGCGAGCTGGCACCAACGCTATTCATTGCTTTTACAAATGCTGTGATGCACCTTGTGGACCTTAAGCTGCAGTTTAGGAGTCTTTGCATATCACATCGCGTGGATGGCAATCTGTTCGATCTGCGCCGCCTCAGAGCTAAAACTAAGTGTTGCAGGACTTATATTCTTGAGCTTCAATATACTGACGACTGTGCCTTAGTAGCTATATCTGCTGAGGCTCTCCAGGATACCCTAAACTGCTTCAATGAGGCTTACACTAGTCTTGGCTTGAAGGTAAATGAGGGAAAGACCAAAGTGCGGAAGTCGCAGAGATCCTCCATAAGTTTAAAATAAATAAGGAGGCCCTACAGGGAATCAACGACATCTTCTACCTAGACTGCATAGTCACAGACAGTCTGGGTCTAGGAGCTGAAATTCAGTATAGAATTCAAGTTACGTTCAAAGCTAGCTACAAGCTTAAGAATAGAGTACTCAACAATGGCGATATCACAACAGCTACCAAGATCAGTGTATATATAAGGCGGTGGTGTTGCCTACTTTGCTGTGTGAGTCCTAGACCCTATATCGCAAACAGGTTAAGCAGCTGGAAAAGTTCCACCAAAGGCAGCTCAGGGAAATTCTGAGGATTTGGGACGACTTTATCTCAAACAAAGAAGTCTTGAGGCGAGCTCAGGCGCTGCCAGCGGAAGTCCTTATCGAAAAAAGCCAATTAAGATGGTTGGCATGTATGCAGAATGCAGGGGAATGATTTTCCCAGGGAGGTGC
This sequence comes from Acanthococcus lagerstroemiae, assembly GCA_031841125.1. NCBI lineage: Eukaryota > Metazoa > Arthropoda > Insecta > Hemiptera > Eriococcidae > Acanthococcus > Acanthococcus lagerstroemiae. Next base: position 29,498,276 of record CM063114.1, read on the forward strand.
TGTATGGGGAACTAAGTGTCGGCAAAAGAGCCTCTGGAGGCCACAAGCGCAGGTACAAGGACCAGAAGAATGCTTTGCTCAAAAAAGTCGGAATCTCAAACTCGTGGCAAGTCCTGGTCAACGATAGGGACCAATGGCGAAAAATAATTGCCTGTTACAAAGGGGCAGATCAGCCAAGAAGATGAGCGCCTCAGCTGATACTCCAGTGCATGAGTGTCATCACTGTGGCAGGCGGATATCGTCTAGAATTGGGGTGATTGCACATAGCAAGACCCACCTACGTTGCTGAAGAAGTGGATCAGCAATTGTCGGAATCAACTGGCTGCGGTAAGGTAAGGTAAGGTTACTCTCTGCATTCAATGGAGTAAACGTGGTCTGTCACGCAACCCATCAACCAACCGGCAAGATGGGATTATTATCAGGAATCGGATTTCTTGGCTATCATTCCATCCGATTGAAAACCACAGATAAAGATGCAAGCACTTATATAGTTTCTCATTTACTTTGCATACTGTCACTTGATTTCAATATTGGTTTTACAGCATTCAGACTGACATACCAGCGACGATATGAAAAAAACTGTTCCAAGATATCTGTTGGTACTTGATTACATCGATGTGTCGATTGGTAGTTTGTCCATGCAACATGCTAGTCTCTTTCACTTACACAGAAGCACATCGAGACGAATCGTTTGATAAATAACTCCAAGTCCCTCGTACATATTACAGGGCAGTAATTCACGCCGCTAAACGGTCGTATAATTTGGTATATCGGGAAACGCGCGAGCTGAGTTCTGGCGAGCGCCATTGTACAGTCATCGGTTATCGGCATCATTGTTTTCGGTGAAGCAGAGACTTCCAATTTTGGTGAAATCTGCGAATATACTTTCGCAAAAATAGGATTCGGTTGTCCACACGTTATTCCCGCCGTTGCCGCGTTCACGGCTGTTACCAAAGAGGAACGAATCACATTCAATTAGCAGGCGAAAGCGTGGCTAACACGTCGAAGATTGGGTCCGGGACAAAAGATGGAGTTGCGACGGCGTGACGTGTCTACAGAAGTTCTTTTTCTGTCCAATAGTAATTGCTGTGAAACTTGGCATCATTTTCGGCCTCAAAAAAATTGATTGAGAAACCTCGATTAGTCGATGTTGCCTTTATGTCGAAATCGACGAATTAGTCAAAAAGCGACCGGGTTCATTGAACCGAGCTATTGATGTAGGTTAGAGAACGCGGAGACTGAGTCACTGAGTCGTTCATGCTCAGCTGTGCGCTCACCGATCTGAGGAGAATCGAAACGAGTTCGGGCTCGATCTTCCTTTCCGTACCGAAAAGGGAACCGGTGCGGTGTCGAAGGGTTGACCAAGAGAGCAGGCAGCCGAGAGGGAGAAGACGATTTAAGAATAAATAATGGATATTTGCTGCGCTGGTTGTCGTAAAAACCGACGGTAATAGTTTCTGTCGTTAAACGCTATATTGGCTGGAAATGATCAACGGCGACGTGGAAATATGTAAATTGCTCGATATTTTCCTTGTTTGAAAGTCAACGCCGTCGTGGCAAATGATGCGGCGGCAGGAAGCCCGTACTTGGAAACCCATTTTGGAGGGTATTTTGAAAATAATTTTAAAACTCCGGCTCATATGAGCCGCTAAACATGCTAGTTTCCGAAGGAATGCTATTAGAGACTCGAGCGACTGAAGAATTTGTAGATGAGCACTGAGCATATAGTTCGTGCCGGCATGGTTTCAGCCATTTGTGTTGGTGAAACACCAACAAGGGGATGATTTGACAGTTGGTGTGATGGTACGAACGTTGGAGGGGAATTACCATCCTTTACGAGAACCAAGTCATCAATCTCTTTGTCTTTCTGAGAACGGTATAAGATTGTTCGTGTTTTTTGGAAGCTGAAACTACTGGGTAACGGGGACATGGAGAGGTCCGACTTAGGCATTCTTGCCGGCAGCGGTGGCAGAATCATTTTCAGAAGCGTTATTTAGGAATTCTTGCCAGCAGTGGCAGCGGGATTACTTTTTTTTTTTTAAGGAAGCAGAGATCAACTATTTGTTATATCTTCGGAGGGGAGGGAACGGACCTGAAGATTGTGCAAAGAACTATACTTATACTGCTTGTCTCAACACTCACCTCTATCGACGAATCGTCGACACCGCTTCCAATCAGTTGACAGATATTGTGAAAAACCATAGAAAATACAATATGAGGATGAATCGTATGAACAGGACTTCTCACAACATGTACCTATTGCATCATTTTCTACTACAAAATTCATGTCGCAAAAAAATATTGTCGAGAATTCTTATAACAGACAGTAACCTGCAGACGAATGGGGAAGTTTCCTGATATTTCGAAAAACATAGTAGCAAATTGATACCTGTGGATAGAAGGCGTTTCCAGTTCAATAAGTACCACCTGAACACTTTTCTATTACAATGCGGGCCGAGCATCCGCTATAGCAGCGTTACAATCGACAAAATTGAAATCGGGATCAGGACGATTTTCCTATTTGAGTGTTAATTGAGCTATCTCAAATTAAGTCGAGAACGAAGCCATTTAGCGGAAATATTAAGATAACAAAATTTGTAGAGCGTAAAATTTTCTATAAGTTACCTTCTCTCATGAATACTGATTTCGATCGATTTAAGGAAAGCTTCCGCCACGAACCGCGCCACTTTCCAATCGTCCCGGTTTCGTCGTGCTCGGGATACTGGCACTGCTCGGCTCGAATATCAGACTAACGAAATTGGGAATTTAACACTCCACTTGGAGCGCTAGTAGTAGCATGCTTTGAAAACTTCATTATGTGATCATGGTTATCAGGTCGGATTAATCAATGCGAGTGAATGTTTTCTAGCTTTCTGATCCATTATTTAATGGTTTTTTGTACATAATTTGAACATAATTTATTTAAAACATGTTTTGCAACAAATTCAACGTGTTTATGCCTGACATAGTTAATCATTTTAACAATGTAAAGAGGCCATTCATAGAAGAGAAGAAGGTAGGGGAGAGTGGGGAGGATTCGGACAGTTTTTGCATATTGAGGTTTTACGAGGAAACTATGAGATTTTGTGGCAATTGCACCCCACCATCGTAAATTTTGGACTTTTTTACATCTAAAATGATTTTTGTTGCCCATTCTTATCTTCATTGTCACCATGATAATTAATTTTCAAAAACTTGTTTTTTTGTCCAAAACCTGACAGGGGGTGAGCATTTGGACAAGTTATGGGGAGGATTCGGAAACGACATAAAATCCCATAAAAATTGAAGAAAATATGCACATACGCAAATTTATTACTTAATTACGAGAATGAAGCTTCGTAAACAACATAAAAACCATTCAAACGATTAATTACCAACAAAATGTCATGTAATATCGATTTTGTCGCTGAGTCTTTTTTTTTCCATCATTAACCTTGTCAAGTTTTTCAATAATATCAGAAAAAGGCACAAACGAGGTATCCGGTACGTCCGAGAAATAAAAGTGATCAGGCACCTAAAAAAAACACACACACACCGGCACTTCTTATCACATCGAGATCAGAGAAAAATCAGTGAGAACACCATTTGTCCGAATACTCCCAACCAATCATTTTCATGAACTTTTTTTTACATAAAGGGACACTCAGCCGAAACAACCAAAATTGCTTACCTACTTATTTTCGAATATTCGACCTACCTAACAAAAATCGGTTGAAATTGATATCTCTTCAGAAAGCCAAAAATATTTCATTTTTAAAACTTGGTGGCTGAGCAAAAAAACAGTAGAAAAGTACATTTTTTCTTATAAATTCGCGAAAATGATAAAAATCCGATTTTTTTTTTGCATAAATGAATAGATATCAATATAATGAAGTTTCATTTTGGAAATTGGCGATTTTTGAAAATATTGAGGCCCTAAATGGGGTCGTCCAAATCCTTCCCGTGTCCGATTGCCCCCCAGTCTCCCCTACTTAATGCCAAACACCTATCGAATTTAAAGAAGGAACCAGGTAGGTAATACACAATTACTTATTCAATTAGTAATTAAATGAAGAATTTGTAATATTATCTTCTGCATTAAGTTCAAGCAGAGCCGTACCGACGGGAATGGAATGTTCACCCCCCTCCCTCTCTTATTGGCCAAATTCTCTTCATATACATGCGGGCAGTTGGATAAATTTGGGTTATTTGTAACCCTCTTCCGCCAATAAAAAAATTCATCTAAATCGCAAAAACCCCCCTTATTTAAAGCCTGGGTACGGCCCTGAGTTCAAGATTTAATCCTCCTTCATTGATTTTTTTTTTTGTTATTATCAAGCCACGGAGCTACACTCTCAGGCTATGGGCTCGGGAAAAGTTACTTACATGCTTCAGTTAAAAAAGACACAGAAAGAAAGTGACTATTAGCAGATGCACTCAGTCGTCGGCTATAAGTGGCAAGCCTCACAACTTGAGTGTCATCACAAATAAAATTTTCGAAAATGAAGAGATCCAAACAACTGGGCACTGCTCCTGCAACGGAGGGATGGGGATGAAGTGTAAACATATTTGCGCGCTACTTATGTACTTAGAAAAGTAATTATTTTGGAAGCCAACAACAAATTTTTTATCCACTTTCAGTTCTTTCGTTATGGATAAGACAAGGCAAATTCTGCATAATGTATTTAGCTTCTTAAGGGGGGGGGGAAGTCTGCTTTATCATATTTCTATAAGATGTAACTATCAAAATGGAGATTTTCTAGAGCTGAATCAGAAAATGTACATAAATTTTTTTATTTGGTTAAAAATTAGAAGCTTTCACGAAAATTCTAAAAAAAACTGAAATGAAAATTATTCTTCCTTTTTTTTCAACTCGTTAATTATTTATTATTATTATTACATATTATTATTTTTTTGAAAGTAAAAAAAAATTTGAAATAATTTTGTGACAATTACAGTGGTAAAAAAAAATCAAAAACCTTAAAAAACCAAAAATGCTAAACAAAAAAGTCAATAATTTTACGTAATTAGATGCTCAAAAGCTGGTATATTCTGCAAGAGATTCGAATTGTGCTCAAAATGAATAAGAGGAACGATTATGTAAAGTACCTAACACTAATATTTCAACTTGTACAATTCACAAAAATAACTAATAACACTCTTTTCCTTAATAATTTGAAAAAATGTTGGATCATTATGTACAAACACTGCACGTCGTGAAACCATGATCACAGAATGAGGGACATTCTATATTTTTCCGGTAGAACGCGTATTTTGGTGTTAAATTCCCAATACCTGCCTGAGAATTTTGAAGAAGACATCACCTGCAACTGGATGTGAAAATTCTGTCACAAGAAGGATACTAAAAAATGGTCACGTAGGGATTGTTATATGGTCTACATATTCAACTGGAGAATCTTTCTATCAGAGGAAAATGTATTTCCCGCTACAATTTTTACATCCAGCAGCGGGCTAGGGCTTCTCTCTCGAATTTCTCGGAGTATTCCTTCAATTTGAACTCAGTAGGAAATAATCAAATTCCTGCATACTGAATTGGATGAATTTCCAACAAAGTTTTTACAAACATTGTCAAAGTTTTCAACTCAGCTGCAGGTGAAGACTTCTTACTCAGAAATCTCATAAAATCATTTCTTCAACCTAAATGTGTGATAGGAAATGGTCGAATAGTGATTGTTATATATTGAATAAGAGAACCCTTCTGTTTGGAGTCAATGAAATTCCTATTATGATTTTGGCAACACAGGGTATCTAATAATGAAACACGCCCCCATCTTCATTTTTGTCAAAAAAACGTGCCACCAATTTTGAATTTTCAATATACCAAATAAAAAGCCGAAATCGGTTTTTGGGAGGCTTGTTTTCAATATCCAGTCATATTTTAGATTCAACCACAACTGCGGCTTCAAGATTCAAAGTTCCTTGACATAGCAAAATTGACTTTTTCTAAAAAATTGAACAAATTATGAAAAAAAAGAGGTTTCAAGATCACTGGCTTCGACAATTTTTCAGATTTTTGATCCGGTTGCAAGTTCAGCTTATTTGCGGACCTAAATCGCAGCCGGATCAGAAACTTTATACAATTTTCAAAATCAGCACTCTAAAAACCCCCTTTCTAAGTACTGAGTTCGATTTTCGAAAAGAAAATAAGTAAATTTCACCTATTTTATGAGTGAAATTCTGAAATTTGGATTTCTGATCGAAACATTGTAGCCGGATGAAAAATCTAATCAGATCATCGAAATCAGCGACCCAGGAAAATCCCATTTCGATACTTTTTTCGATATATTCTTAATTGAAAATCTAAAGTTCGCTACTTTCCAGCTCCACTTTTGAGGAAAGAAAATTTTTCCACTCAAAAAGGAACTGGAGATTACTAAATGAAAATCCTGCTTTGTTGCAACGAAATCCAACTTTCCGGTAAACATGAAGTGAAAAAGACGCATACCCTATATAGGGAAAATATTCACTTCAAGCAGCTAGCTAGGTCTTCTTCAACATACTGGGGGGGGGGGGGGGTAAGAACCTCTCGTCCTCCCACCGCTGTTAAAAAGAGCATTTCAGAATATATTTTAGCGCATTAATTACAGCAATCCCCTCCCCCTCAATTCTAAGACCTTCCTACGCTGGTGCTAATTATTTTTTCAACTTGAATTTTTTAGTAGGAGATGGTGTGGTGGGACGTATGGCGATGCACGCATGCCAAAGTGGCCCCTATGACACCGCATCCCCAGCACCAGAAACCATCCTTTCGGGCATCGCATCAGTGCCGAGGGGAACTGTTTAGTAGGAGATGGCCGAGTAGTTAAGTACTGAATTAGAGAACCGTACTCAGGAGGCAGTGATATTTTAATAATTTTTTTGAAAACACATTGGAAGGATTTTCACATCTGGGAGCAGGACAGGCCTCTCAACATTGTCTGAAACGTATTTCTCTATCTTGAATGCAGAAGAGAGCACTGATTGAGAACACATTGAACTGAAGAATACTTCTGACAGGAGGCGAGGAGTTTCCTATGTCATTGAAAATATAGGGAAGATTTTCACATCCAGTTAAGAATGAGGCCTTCTTCCTTAAAATTTCTAGAAAAGTATTTCTTCAATTTAAATGTTGTAGTAGAAATATTTAATAATTACCTTTATACTAAACTGGTGGACTGCAGGGCCGTAGAGAGAAAATTGGGGCCCAGGGAATGACCCAACCGCATCGATTACTTATCAATGTTTTTGTTCAGGTTTATTTTGCTTTGCTTCATAAAAATTGTTTTCGATTATTTTCATATATTTTTTGCCTGCCTCCTCCCCCGTAAAGTTCCTTCTATGTTTCGGAGAACACCAGAAAATTTTTCACAACTGCAGACGAGGACTTCCTCATCAAAATTTTTGAAACCGTATTTCTTCAGTTTTAATTTCTTAGTAAAATATGACAAGTAGTCATAATACTAAACTAGAGAGTACATCGCCTGAATAGGAGATTTGAAAGTTCACACAGTATATCAAGTTTCTACCTAGTTTGGACTGTCTGAAATATTTTTACACTATTTCAAATGTTTGCACGTTCATAGTAGAACATTAGAGTCATAATTACTCACATTAAATTTTGTAGTAAGAATATGAAAAACATGTCTAGTGCATGGTATTATTTAAAAGCACAACCCTGGAACCACAGTAATAACCATGTGTATTTTTTCTACTAACCTTTAAGCAAATTTTGCAACATTTTCACTCTCTCTAAGAGGTAATATTCTTCATTAAATTTACCAAAAAATGAAACAAATAGAGTGCAACTTTTAGTAGAAATATTGTTTCTCAGTAAATCCCATTCTGTGTATGGTAGTGTAGTAGAGCGCCAGCCATTGGCCTAAAGGTTTTCATTTTAATGAGTATCGAGTTCATTATCGTTCCATTTTTGATGGTCTCATGGACACTCGTGCTAACTAACATTTTTGTCAAAAGTGAGTGAAGTGTGTAGATCTGTAGCTGAAGGTACAAGCTATCCGGTGGTATACACAAGACAGCTGATAATTTATTATTTGGACCGCCAGAGAGAGCTTTCCGATTGAGCGAACTAATTAGTGACGAGTTGACGAAATTTTTAAAACGCTCTCCTGAAAATTTCTATTAGTTAGCACGGGTGTCCATGAGACCATCGATTCGGTGAAAAAGTAAGTCCCTGATAATTTTAGCTCAATCGGATAATATTATAGGCCCCCCCCCACATTTATTATAGAAAAATACAGAATAATTTTAATGTCATTAATTTTAAAGTTTTTAAATACATTTTTTTTCCTCGACCTTCGAGGGTGACAGGAAAGTATTAATCAAGACGTTAACAGGTTATATTATACCAATTAAAAATAAGATTAACTTCATGATGTAGATCAGTGATTTCAGAGAGGGGAGATTTGTTCCAAAACCTGAGTTTGGGGGCGATGGAGGTGAAATTCGTATGGTAGTCAAGATATGGGTTTCCGAGATTTCTGAATTCGATGATAATTCTTGGATCCGATCCATTAGGGTTCCACTAAAGGAGGTTCTAGTCCTATCATAAGAGATTAGGGATGAGTAATGGCTATTACATTGAGGCTATATTCAATTTACACATTTTTGAGGCTGCTGAATTCAATTTTTGGATCAACCCATTAGGCGCTTCCAGCAGGGAAAAATTGGAAGAATCGGGGCGCAAGTTAGCAAGAATGTGCAGAATCAAGAAAAATATGGTTCGAATCACAAATGACTCCTAAAGCAACACGGAAAAAATGATTCACGAATCACGTGTTGCCCATTCCTGCCTATTTACATAGATGAAAGACGAAGAATTCATCAACCCCAGCGGAAAGTCGAGTGATTGCCCTAGGCCTCGGGCTTTTAACAGCCCCTAACACAAGCAAATTTATTATTATTAAAGGAATTTTTAAAAATGATAGAAAAAGAAGGAGGGGGAGAAAGTATGAATGTACATAGGAGGGAGTGGTCTCACCAGTTAGAAAAAACCTTCGCTCTCCACTGCTACCCCAGGCTTCGCAAATAGAAATGCCGGGGTTGAATTAATTCTCTGGCTTCAAAAACTCGGTTGTAGAGTCGCTTGAGACGAGTGGGTGATGAAACGACTACCCACTCAAAGTGCTCCCAGAAATAAGAATTATTTTAGCTGCGCAATAAGAAGTTCAAATTAGATTTTCCTGCCGCCCCTCCAGATAGAAATTACTATTTATTTCAGTTGTACCTGTCGAGAAAATTACTAGCTGAATTAATTTTCAGCCGTATACAACTAGAAAACTAAAATGAGTACAGTAAACATTTTCCATGTGCCCGTACCCAATTATTCTTTCCTACAACCTTTTCGATGGTCTGGCTAAATCGCTCAACTCGAGGACGCCGACAAGCTTCCCAAATATTCATCTCCAGAATCCGGCAAATAAAAAGCGAGCTTTGTGATACAAAGAATACCTAAAGCTGTTTTGCGACTCGTTTTGATTTATAACAAAAAAGCTACCAACGTTTGAAGTTGCTTTCTCGCACAGCTGCCCGCCTATCAACACGAGACTTTTTCATGTGCACCCGAAAGTTGTCGACTGAAAATTAAAAAGTCTCGAACTTTTGTACGCCCACATCACTTTTCGTGTTCCACGGCCTCCTGAAAATTGAATTATTAGCTTTCGTAGTTTTCTTCTTCCTTTTTTCCTGCAAAAAGTTTGAGTAATCCGCACCCGTGTACATCATGGACGTACATAGGCGCTGGATGGTAAGATACAAAGAAAATGAAGGATTACGCTTGCAACTTTTCATTTTTTATTACCGGGTAAAATTTTCCACAGCTTCCAACCAAAATTCAAACAAAATTTCACTTCGTAGAGAAATTCTACATTAAGTTATATTAACGTTGACGGGCTGGGAAATCTTTTCTTGAAACTGAAAAGTGCTCGCAGAATTTCTCCGTGGATTTCCCCTCTGCGAGAATGAAGATGTATTATGGTAACATTCGTGGCTCCTATCGATACAAATACTTTTTTGAATTATGCAAAGTTTCCGCGATAGAGACTTCTGGGGGAGAGGTATAAGTGACCGACCTAACTGCATCATCTGTCACGCCCTAACATTTGAATATTTGGGAGGTAAGAACCGTATGGAAGCTTTTTAAGCGATTTAAAATGTTCATTTTTCGAGCTCGCAGATTTCCTGCCAGGCGGTTACCAGCTGCATAATGCCCCTCTGGATTCGAAAGTGCACATATATCAACGTCGAAAAGACTAGAAGCTCGAGAAAAAGCGGGACTCTGGCAGTGAAAACAACACAGAATGCAGACGAATGTTACTTTGACCGTTCGCATAAGCAGCCGTGAGAGTTTAAGTACAACCAATGAAATTCAGTCGGTTTTGAAAATAATTTATTGATCCCTGATCATGGAACTCGAAAATAAAACCAGAATTTATAAAAGTATCAGCTCTGGTGCTGTCCACTTGCGGACTCTGGCAAAGAGCCACAAGGTATGAGGTCGCTTAAGCTCAGAAAGTTTGAAAGCACAATTTTTCTGTAAGTCGGATTTCGCCATTTCGTACCAGGTCACTGTAACGCCATTAGAGTTGAAAGGCCTTACCCACATTAAATTCGCCGGTATCTCAATTCAGCGAGTACAGTAGATAGAAAATCAGCTATAAAAGTATACTTCTTTTTCTGTCTGTATAGAGTTTGTAACACCACCTTACTGCTATATTTGTATTAAACCTACCAACCAAGTGCATTTTATACTGCAACCCCGTAGATCTGAATTTCACGTGCTAAGCTCGAGTATAAGCCGTGTGGGTTTTTTATTACTCATAAAATTTTTTAAATGAAAAATAAAAAACTATGTTATGCTCAATCTCTGTGAGCAATAAAAAAATAGTGACAAATTTTATAACGGAGAATTCTCAGTATTGGTTTTATTACCATTATCATTTCTTTCATTCTTAATACAAATTCTGTGGTTCGTTTTAGATAAAATTAAGTAGTCCAATTAAAAAATAAAGATTAGTTTAGTTTTCTATTATAAGATAGCGTCTAAAAATAATTAATTTACGAAAATTTCCGTTCCCAATTTTTCCACCCAAAAAATTTCCAGGGATGGAATCTATTTGGGAATAAAAATAAATTCCCGGTTTTTGCCTTTCCCTATTTGTTACAGAGTTTCTTAAAAAAACAACAACAAAAAAACAAAAAAAAACAACTAATAATCAATAAGAGAGTATTCTTATTGATAATATTGATAATCATCGAAGGTGGCTGCTTATCGATTATAATTGATTAGTTTCCTATCCCTAACCGTAACCAAAACTCCTCGTTCTCTCGTACACGTACCGCAATAATTACTGCGCGCAGCTGTAAGCGAAAACACCCACACAAATGTAAACAAGATCGATGCGACTTTTGGTACCGTTTCACAAACATTAGCCTGTAGATCGTAATTCGTTTGTAAACTAGAAATATCACATCGTAGACGACTACTTTCTATTTTACACTGTTGCCAGGTCTGTCCATAAACAGTTTCCGTTCAAATCCGAAAAACGGAATTTCCGACTTGAAAACACGTTTTGTGTCATAGGGCAAAATTCACTTTTCTGACACATGGTACTTTTTCATAGAGTGCCTCACATTTTCAAAAATAAATATGACCGTAAAATTTAGGGGGACGAAGTCTCTGTCTTTTCTGGCTTCGACGTTTTTAATTTTATTATTTTTCTCGGGCCACGCGAAAGCTTCGGGTGGCGATCTATAACGGAGCTTCCTGATTGGTTGCTGAATTGTCTAATTAACAGTTTATTAGGTGGGGCTTAAGAGGCTTCAAAATTGAGGCGATTTTGCGTCGCCTGTTGTCAGTCGGATCTGTAGGTCTGTCTGTTTCCGATCTTTCTGTCTCACTGGCTGGTAGGCTGTCTTTGTCGGTTCTCATGGTCCTTTGGGGGCTGGAGAAGAATGGGAGGGAACAGGTTTCTTGTGTATGGTCATTCGGGACAATAAATGAACCCCGAGATAATAAGTGAACTAGGTTCATTTTTGTTTCGAACGACTTTGTCACTCGGGGAAAATGTGAATACGGGGTAATTAGGGTACTAGTTCCACCTCTGTTCCTAATTCCCTTGAAAAGAAACTAAAAATCGAGATGGACCCAGATTACTCATTACTTCGTGGTTCCCTGTTTGTCTCCACTAACTCTATGTATACATAGAGGTTAAACAGAGTTCGTTGTTTTGGGATCGAAAACGTAGCGATTGAGATGAATATTTTTTTCGAGTTACCTGGTCGCATTTCTCGAGGAAAATAAAGGTAGGGAAAGGCAACGTTAAACTATTTCTCGCTCTTATTTATTTTATTTCTTCGTGAAGAAGATATTTTCAAATTAAAGATACCTTCTAACCACAATTCTGAATAGAAGATCAGTAATTTCAGCAAACTGTGTTTTAATATTTTCATCTTAATGAACTGGAGAGGGAGCATATTTTGGAAGTTTTTTGTTTGAAATTAAATTTTGTGTTATAAGCACCATTTTAGAAAACAAAAATAACGATAATACTCACTGCCTTGAGTGACTTTTCTTCTCTCCCCCCCCCCTCTTGAAAGAGGAGAAGAAGGGGGAACACCCGTTTAAGGAAGTGTAGATCTATAATTTCTTATTCAATGAAGAGATCCTACCCGGTCAAGCTTGTGAAGGGCTGACAGATAGCAAAATAATACTAAAATGTCTTCATAGAATTTTCCATTTTTGTACGTGCATAATATTATTTTCCAAAATAGAATATAAAGAATATCAGGGGTTGTCTATCTCATTTAATTATGTGCTTGTTTATCAATTTGTTTTTTGTTCGGGGGTGGGGGAGGTAGAGAAAAGACATAATAAACATAATATGAGATTTTTTTTTTGTAATACGAATATGTTGGAATACTAAATGCTTACTCTCAAGCTCGTAGCCTCAGAGTGGAAGGAACAGTGGCGTAGCCAGACTTGGTATAAGGGGGGGGGGGTCGTTTCACTTTTACAACATTCCAGGCGTAATACTTACTATTACCAGAATAAATTTTAATTTTTTCGCAATTTCGGCTGATTCCAGGGGGGAAGGTCAGACCCCCCCCGTGGCTACGCCCCTGGGAAGGAACGGTACATAATAAAATCTCCGAATAAGATATAAGAAATTTCAGTTGAATCCTAAAGGAAAAGAAGTTTCGTTGTTCCCAGTTTTGCCATTTTCCCGACTGGCAACTTGAGTTTACCGAGTAGACTTCTCAGATAACGTTAGGAGCCCCCCCCCCCCCCAATATCATCGTTACGGTCTGATTTTATCCAAAATAAGATATAAAAAACTAGTGACAAGTTATTTAATTAGTATAATTTTTTTAAATTGATTTTATATATTATATATATATATTTAAATTAAATTAAAAGTTTAAAATTAAAATAATTAAATTATTTATTAAATATAATATATTATTATTTATTTAATTTAAAATTTAATTATAAAATTTAAAATAGATAAATTTTGTGCCAGCAATCGTCACTGCGGCCCTATTTACTCTCCAAAATGTGAAATAAGAAACTGTTTGCAAGTTCGAATTCCCCATTTCTATTGGATTGGGCAATGAAAGGCAGAAAAGAAAGACCCATTCATTTGAATTTTTTCTATTTTTCATAGTAAGTGAATACATTTCAGACCTTCAGCCCTACATACCCAAGTATAATGGGCCGCCATTTTGGCTCACACCGCGCCCGTCGATGCCGAATTGACTACGCGGTACGCTCTGCATAGATGGATTCGGCATCCACGGGCACGGTGTGCGCCAAAATGGTGACCCATTACACTCTCCCGTGTGTAGTGCTTTACTTCAGACCGATCAGTTTCCAAATTATGGATGAAATTTGTATTGCGAATTTGTGCCCTACATTTCTTTTAAGTTGTGGAAGAAAGAGAGAGACCTATTACTCATTTCGACGTTTGAACAAAAATTATTTTTCAAGGTGACGAAATGTTGGGCTACAATCACGCAATTCTCCAAATTCTTTACGTTGATAGTACGAGCTTCTGGGTCGTTGAGTCCGTTTTAAGAGTCATTACCCCTCCCCTCCATGTTTGAGAGGCTTCAGGAATACTAATCTTCAATTATTTAACTTCCCCCATTTCCAAATTCTTTACGGTGCTAGTGGGATTTTCCGAGTCCCTGAATCCGTTTTCAGGTTCGAAATAGAGGGGTTTTCGAAACTGCGGTTTTAAATGTGCCGTCGGTTTCTTGATCTAGCTCCATATTGGCTCGCAAAATCAAAATTTCATCAAACCGATACCGCATCTCTGAGAATTGCCAAAAATGAATTTATAAATATCGCAGAATACAACCAAATATACAGTTTTCGGATCGCTTATTTTGAATTCCCATTACAGGCTCAATCTGCCCCCCGATTTGAGTCTCCAAAATACAAAATTTCACTGAACTGATGTTTCACTCTTGCGGGGGGGGGGGGGGGGTGTCGTCCAAACATAAATATCAAAATAGAAGATTCTTAACCTCATATGAAATTTTTAGTACGCTATGCAGCGTTGCAGCCAGCAGACTTGCGCTGCTTCGCATTTGAAATTAGAGTAACAGCCGAATAAATTTTGTCAAAATAGTTTCTTTTTGTCTGATTTACCCTTGAACTTATTTTTTGGTTCAGGGATGAGTAAGAACATATAATCTTTGGATCAAAAAGATCACGATCCAAGTTCACCAAAAAATCAATAGATTTGTGATTTGAAGGATTGTTTCTATTTTCAATTTCCAAAATGATCTATGATCATAAAAATCGTGTGGAATCGTAATCTAGAGATCGAAAAGATCAAAAGTTCGTGATATTTTTCTCGATTGAAGATTTATTTTCTTCAAAATAATTGTTTTGATCTGAATCCGTGACATTTTTCAATTATTTACAAAGCATGATTTTAGATCACTGAATTCATGAGCTTACTCATTTCTGATTTGATAGCTATTCACCAACCATATGGGCCCCTTCCTATGGGAATATCACGTATACTTTCTTAAGTTTTTTTTTCTTCTTCTTCTTCGATTAAAAGAAATTTTGCCCGGTTTGCACGCTAATAGTGTTGGTATGCCAAGATGTCTGTTGGTCACACGTTCCGGCACGTAGAAATGGGGGCTCGGGCCCGGCCCCAAGGCGTCCCTCCGGTCACTAACGCGATACTCGAAAGGGTAGTTCCTGTGGCCGGGGGTGCGGTGTCATATGGGTCACTTTGGCATGCGGACTCGTTTTCAGCCAATCACAAAACAGGAGTTTCAATATTTTTTCGTCGCAGTTAATGGTCAAACTGTATATTCTTATCAGAGCAATACGGTCCGCATATCAAATCCTGTTTTTTGTGACGAGACTCGTGCATTCGCGTATTATTGTTTGAAATTAAGAGTTCAAAAAAAAAGTGTCTTTCGGCATGGTCATTTTTATACAACGATAGACGTTCATCATCCCAGCATAATTACATATAATTAATAGGTTGGTATGGTTTTATCAACTCTCCATATAATTCTTTGTTTTGGAATCTACTAGTCGACGGCAGAACGCTTTTAATTCGCTATTGTCTGTCGGCATGGCATTCATCATTTTGATTGCTATGCCAAAATGCAGAATCCCCTCACTGTCGGCCCTATCTTACCAATATGTTGTACAGAACGCCTCTCAACGACTCCCATAAAAAAAAGTTCAAATATCCCCTACTATCCTCCATGAAAACCATACCTGAAATATCAACATTTTTGAAGAATGACCCAGCTATACAAATTTGAAAGATTGTTTTAAAATTAAAACAGAAGCAAAAACTGAATAGGTAATCATTTAAAAAAAATTAATAATTAGAGATTATTTGTTCACCTTGACTATTTTGAGTAGGCTACCCAGTGCCCTTAAAAAATATCTCTGAAGGTCGCAGACGATCGCAGTTGAATGACGGTAGGATAGTTAGATGAATGTTCAAAGAATGAAACTCATTCAGTATATTTTCGGATCGAGGTGGATCAGGGTTTTTTTAGTCCATAAACTGAAGGTGTTTGACAGGGCAAAATGGACGGTAATGCTGAACTTAATATTTATTTTGAGGTAAGATACGTGAAGTTTTTTTCACAATGAACTTATTCGAATTGAACTGTATTTATCGAGGAATGAAAATAAAAACAAAATAAAAATTCTACGACAAGTTCTGGCTTCAGTGTTGTCATTTGAAACTACCCTTCATTTCATCATTTTTTAAAGCAGCGTACTTAAATTTTAAAATGTTCGAATTGATATCCAGCTCTGCATTCAAATAATATTTTTGGGTAAATAAGTTGGGCTGCTTTCAGGTCATCTGATATTGAAGAATAATTATTTCCACCATTTATGCAAATTTGGCTCGCTTCATTTTATGGAATTTTGGCCGCCTAAAACCAGCATTTCGCCCAGTGTGTGACGTTAACTACGGGCGAGAAGGATACCAAATCAAATTGCAATGGAAGGTTCCCGAAACTTCTAAATGTTCCATTAACTGTTTGATGTATAGCCAGATTTGAGCCCCCAAAATCAAAATTTTAGGAAATCGAAATTTCGCCCCCGAAGAGCTCAAAAATAACTTGCCTTACGATACCTCACGATAAAATAGAGGGGGTGGGGGGTCCCGATCATTTATTTTAAATTCACGGTACTTTCCTGATCTGGCCTCGATTTGAGTCTCCAAACTACGAAAATTTTCAAAATCGAGGTTTCACTTTTGAGGAGAGTTAAAATTGACAAAATAGAAATAAGAAACGGCACTGGAGTTCCTATGTCGATTTTTTGTGTGACAAAGGCTGGAACGTGATATAATTTTGTTTTCTTATTGAAATACTTCGGGCTTCTGACGCTCCCGTATGCCACAGTCAGAGATGAAAATGATTCGAGAGTTTGTGTACTTCGTATTAGGAGAGTGGCGCAGACATGCGTATTATTTAAAAAAAACTATAAGACGATTTGTCCCTTAGCGGGTGACCCTCCCCACCCCCTCCCATACCGCTATGACCTTGACGCCAGGAACGTGACTTTGTAATCGAAATTTTCGCTCATTTCTGCCGGTAATTTCGGATATCATTAACAGAAAGTAATTTGGCATTATTGTTTCACGTCTTTTCGCCAGACAAAATTTAACAACCGCCATTTTACGATTCCCTGTCTGCATTGTGGCGAAATTAAAAATTCACGCGTTCAAACGAGAAGTTGCGGTTAATTACGGTCCCCGCTGAACACGACAAAACTGACGTACAAAGACGAGCAAAGAATCATCGGAAATATTAAAAACTCGTTTTATCTTCCACCAAATTACGAAAAATGACCTTTTTAACATTCTAGTGTCCGTATACACGGTTGACCGCAGAAGGCACGGACGAGTTCGACCCACGTCAATTAAAACTCATTAGATGACAGATATAGTAAACTAGCAGAATACCTTATGAGGTGTACATTGGTACATTGCACATACACACACATATACAGAATACGATTATATTACATTATATCTCATAACTTGTGGATGGAGAACTGCGAAGCGGTGTTTTCAAATAATTCATTTTTCCAAACAGAACCAAAATTATTACCATAAGTAAATATTTTTATATTCGGTCAATTTATTATAGATGGACTGCGTTCAAAACGTATAGCCTTCAAAGTCTGAAAGGAAATCGTACCGGGTATGACTACTATCCTGTTTCAATAAAATATAATTTACTCTGAAACACACACACTACACATACCTCGCCTTTGAGAGTGATATCCAGGGGCGCTGCGAATACTTTACTCAATTTTGATTCATTTTTGCTTATGGGCGGATGTTATATAATAAGCAGACTGAAAAATAATTAAAATTCTCTCTGTCATTATTGTAATTTCGAAATTTTGTCAGCTGAACTTAACCTTCCTTCTCCATCTAGATGAAAGTGTAAATTTAGTTTTCTTTTGACGATTATTATTATCGGTTATGAATAGGTGTACAAAAAACAACCCTGAAGGCGGAGGGGGTAAATACTCCGGGCCCAGACTTTCAGGGTGGCCCGATATTTTGATTGTAAATGAGGACCAAACAAATTTTAAAAGAATCATCGAAGTACTCCAATCCCCCGGGCTTCCCGACGCTACGCATATGATTCCTAATTTCAGTCGAGTGGTTAGTCGTGCAATTTTATATTCGAAGGTGAACACGGACACCCAAGCGACCTCTCAAGTTTCGTCACAGCAGTCGAGTTCCGTATTAAGTCCTGCGTTCGTAGGTACCCAAGAAATGAATGGTAAAAAACCGGCACCATTTTAAAGTTGGCGAAAATTTTATTTTCTAAATTGCCGTAAGTTAGACTTCGTTACAATAACAATTCACCCGACCTCGTAATCCGACTGTGGCACTAAGCCTCGTACAAAATAAAGTTTACAGGTTGTTTATAACGAGGGAAGAATAGTCTAGAAGAGTTTCAACTTTGATGTTTGTAATAAATAACTTTGTTTCGAACAGAGCGGCGTAGAATTTCCAGTAGAAAATTCACGCATCTGAAGCGAGGGCGGCGGTTCGCCGAAAGTTACTTAACTTTGAACTCGGAGTCGTTAAATATTTGGTTCGTCGAAGTCCCGTATCTGCTTTCTAACCCCCGGCCACTGCTCTCAGTTTCTTTTTATCCATGAAATCTGCTGAAACTTCATCTCCAGTAAGTTTCAGGTGTTTAAGGCTGAAATATTATAACGAGGTGTAAATAATGCGAATCTTCCTGTTCTTTTATTTCAACTCGCGTGTGACTTGCTCCATTCCTTATATCTTCCACGGAGTCTATAGCTGTGAGGAAGTCGATTGCTCTAATGGTATTTTATGAAATTTTGATAACAGTACTATGGACCTTCCTACTCAGCGACCGTATTACGCAGTCATTTTAAGAAAATTGGAATTTTGATGCCACCGAACACGAGAAATCGGCAGAAAATTTCACTAACGAGGCTTGTAACATGATACAGCAGAACAGAAATCGAATCTTAACCCATCGCATATTTACCGTCGCACAAAACCGACAAATTTAACTAGAGGCTGCGAGGTACTTAAAAATTCGTCAGTTGACAATATTGACAGCAGAAATTGAAAAAGATTTGTCTTCTCAACCGAAATAAGTGTTGCAAGTTGGTGATTCTCGAGGGAGACTTCATACAGTAGTCCGCCTATTCTGAAAAACTGAACGAAACTTCATGGTGGATTTACACCGAGGCTGGCAGCATGCTAGAAGTATGAAAATCGGCAACATTTACAAATGTTGCCAATGTAGTTTACACCGAATTTACTAGCAGCAAGTTGGCAACATGCTGCTAGCAAATGTTATCCGATCGGATTCGATTCCGTTTGGGTAACAGGTTACCAATAACATTTTAATAAATATTCCATGTTTTTGTATGTTTTGTACATGCCGCGTATTTCTGCTTTTTAATTTATTGATAAATTTTAGTATATAGAGAGATTTAGATGGCGCCTATTTCGAAACAAAAAAAGGAGGGTTATTATAGAAGAAGAGTTTTTTCTGTAATGGTTTGGGCAATGTGCTACCTAATTTTGAAACGAGCGGCATCTCGAAGGCACCGCCGTTTTTGTCGTTGCAGGAGAAGAAGACCGAAAAAATAATACAGGGCATAAATTTAGATGACAGAGGGCTGTCCCAAGATGACCTGTATCACAGGGGATATTTTCGTTCTTTTGTTCGAATACCATACGAACAATTCATCAACTTGCATAAGTTGATAGAACCCCGGAAATGTGTTCATAACAATCCCACAGTGTAAACAAGTACACTTCTGCTGCTAGCAAATGCTGCCAACATTTGCTGCTAACAAAATTTTCGAACGACCTATAACATTGCTGCTAGCATTTGGTGTAAATGAGCCATCACAGTTCTCACTTGACTTGTAAAAAGCTATGTTTGGGTTTTAGAAAGGGCTCTATCAAAATTCCGAGGTTAAATTCATAATCATCAGACAAAATAGGTCTAGAACCAAAGTTTTCCAGTTGTAACTTTTCTGATCCGTAGAAAGCCATTTTCAAGCTTCAAAAGACTCACGTGAGACTTCAAGATCAGATTCGGAATCCGAACTCACAATACGTCTCGAAATACTATAATATCTTTTGAAGAATATCACAAGTGTAAAACTGAGCTCCGCTTAGTGATTGAAGATTTTTCTAACAAGGAACAGATTCGACATCCAAAGCTGAAGTCGAGATTTGGTATCTACGCAAAAAATTTATGGAGAAACTGCAATTTTGTTCTGGTTTGTAAATGGGTTAGAAACTATCATAGCTTTTTAATTTAATTATCGTTTTTAGTGATTGATTATACGAATTCCTGTTCTGTTTTTGTAATAGAATCTGAATTAATTTCTGAGTTTAATATGGAATTTAGATCCTCTTTCTGTCAATCGAGGTCAGACCGACAGCTCATCAAAATCTGTAAATGTATTAGGAAGTTTGAACCTCATATCAGATGCAATGGAGAGGAGCTGGAGGGTTGAGCTCGCTATCCTCTTCAAGCCTTCCTCCTTAGAGAATTACACTACTATTCCCTAAATTTCACCCCCCCCCCCATCACCCAGTCCTGTCTGGTCAGCAAGGGCGAGTAAGACCACACCCCGAGGCTTATTCCACAACCGCTTGTTCCACAACCACTGAAAGGTCAGTCTCGCGACGTCACCCGATAACAAAACCACAAACTGCAACAACACCAACAAATAAAAAACAATCTATATCCAAAAACCGATGTGTACAGAATACTAATAAAAAACAAAAAAACACTAACGATAGGAACATTCAACGTAAGAACACTAAAGATAAACGACAAATTAGAACAACTAGAACATACATTCAAAAGTTGCGACGTTCAAATACTAGGTATCTCGGAAGTAAGACGTCAACACGAAAACTTGATTTTAACAAAAAACAAAAACATTTTATACCATTCGAACAGCGACAAAGGGCAAAAAGGCGTAGGCTTCTTAGTCAAAACTGAAATGAAACAATACATCAAAGAATTCTCAAGCAAAAGCGATCGTTTGGCAAAACTAACACTCGAATTTCTAAAAGGTAAAACAATTGAACTCATACAAGTGTACGCCCCAACCGCAGTCGCAAACGATACTGAAATGGAAGATTTTTACTCAAATCTAGAAGAGTTTATTGGGGAAGGAAACCGAAAGAAACCACTTGAGACATGGATTACGGGAGACTTCAACAGCCAAATAGGCCAGAAGGAAAGAGAGGAAGGGAAGTACTTAGGCAACTACTGCTACGGCAAAAGAAACAAGAGAGGATGGAGACTCCTTAGATTCTGTCAAGAAAACAAATTAAAAATAGTAAACACTCTGTACAAAAAACGAGCGGGAAATAGATGGACCTGGATCTCACCAAATTTAGAACATAAAAATCAAATCGACTATATACTAGCTCCGTCCGATACCACCAATATTAAAAATTTCGACGTCCTAAAACACTTCCACTTCCTCTCATAACAATAGAAAAGCTAACGTAAACAACAAAATAAAAACAAAAATCACTAACTCCCAACTATACCATAACATAATAACAGAAATGAATAATAACAGCAACCATAACAACACCCACTACAACGACATAAATGAAGAATATAAGTGCATAACGGACTTGTTAAACAACGCCACAAATAGGTACATCCAGGAAATAAAAAAAAAAACGGAAACTCGCAACCAAAGAGCGAATATAAAACAAAACTCAAACTGTTGTTCCACACCAGAAACAACCTGCTCTACAAAAAACACAAATCAACTAACGATAAAATCGAGATAAATATACTCAACAAACGAATTAGAAACACAACCAGGGAAAACGCAAACCGAAAAAACCAACAGTTCATTAAGGAAACACTAGAAAACTCCAGAAGTACCAAAAAAATTAAAAAACAACTCGCAATAGGATCGCACTGGACCACACACTTACTCGACGATAACGAACAAAAACTCTCAGACAGCAACGTGACAAAACCAACTTCTACACAAATTTATACAAAGAAAAGACTAACGCAAAGTACAACACAAACACACTCACAACAGACAACAACCAGGAAATCGAACCTATCTTTCTAGAGTCTGAAATACAATAGAGCATAAAACAACAAAGCTCCTGGCCATGAAAAAATTACGAACGAACATATCAAATTTGGAGGGAAAACTCTGGTCAAAAAACTCACCAATCTGTTCAACAACATTCTAAAAAATCAAACTGTACCAAACGAATGGAAACACTCAGACATTATCCTCCTTTTCAAAAAAGGCAACAGACACAAAATCACCAACTACAGACCAATCAGTTTAAGCTCCACAATAGCAAAAATCTTTTCAAAAGCACTCGAGCTCAGAATCAAAAACACTCTAATCTGGCAACAACCTAGAGAACAGGCTGGCTTTCGAAAACAATATTCAACAATAGACCACCTACAAATCATAAACCAACTAATAGAAAAATCAAATGAATTCCAAAAGGACCTATACCTACTTCTGGTAGACTATACCAAAGCTTTCGATTCGATCAACCACAGATTCCTTCTACACTCACTAAGAAAACAAGGAATACCCGTAAACTTTGTAAAAATAATCGAGGACATGTACTCTAATCTTAAGGCGAGAGTAGTAACCGACATTAACGGCCCATACTTTAACATCGAAAAAGGAGTCCGCCAAGGCGACCCCCTCTCCCTTATTCTTTTTAACTGTTTGCTGGAGGAAGTATTCAGGGGGATAAATTGGGGGGAAAAGGGGGTAAACATTCACGGCGAAACTCTTAGCAACTTAAGATTTGCGGACGACGTGATTCTAATCTCTAACAGCAAAAAAGAACTTTCGGAAATGGCAAACGAGTTTCAAGAGAGGGGAAGGAAAGCAGGCCTAGAAATAAACATCGAAAAAAACAAACTTTCTTACAAACAACCAGGAAGAAACTTCCATCCAACTGGGAGGCAAGACAATCGAAAAGGTGGAAGAAACAGTATATACCTAGGCCAAGTGATAAGCATGGAGGATAAAATGGACAAAGAAATTAACAGAAGAGTCACACAAACCTGGAACAAATACTGGAGCCTGAAATACCTCTTACAATACAGCAACTCACTCAAAAGTAGTATCTTTAACGCTAACATTCTAACATCGATCACCTATGCATCACAAACTTGGACATTTACTGACAAACACGAAAACCTCCTAACCGTAACACAAAACAGCATGGAACGTTCCATGCTTAATTTGAAGCGAAGGGACAAAGTTCCGATAAAAACAATACGTAACAAACTGCCCATCAACAATAACATCATTACTACACACAGACGACAAAAATGGAACTGGGCAGGCCACGTCGCGAGACTGAACGATAACAGATGGACACAAACAATTACTTTTTGGGAACCTACGGGCAAAAGAAGGAAGGGAAGGCAAAAAATGCGTTGGAGGGACGATTTTGACCAGTTCTTGAAGAATAAATTATATCACCGAGTAGCAAGGAAAGGAACGATTGGAACAGGCTAAGGGAGGCCTTTGCCCATAGACAGGGTATGGCGCGAGGGGGCTGGTGATGCCCTCAATAACTTACAAAACATTAAGCCAACAATATGTTATACAACTGCGCTAATAAAGGCTTTATTATTATTAAGCTGTGGAGTTGTATTGTTACTTCCCTTCCCGTGCTACATGTGTGCACTCAGCATCACCTACGTCGCGAAGCATAGTCCCGCAGGATTGCAGACTCCCTCCTTAGCTAAACATGAATTCCCTCAGAATACTAATCCTGAACATTAGATCGCTGCAAGTGCACTATGGGGAACTGCAGCTATTACTGACGCAAGATGGGAGGGATTACGATGTGATTATGTTAACAGAAACATGGGTAAAGGAGGATTTGGCCGGGCTATTCAGAATCGAGGGCTACAAGCTACATGTCGAGGGGAGGCCGGGTTGCAAGAGGTCGGGCGGCGTAGCAATGTATGTTAAAGAGCACATAAGATTTAAGGCAGAGAAAGCGTCAAAGGATGGGATATGCAGTGTTCTAGTAGGTACCCTTACTCATCCTAACGGGGCAGCATTAAAACTAATAAACGTCTACAGATTTTGTAACACCCCAACAGCACCTTTTTGCGGTTACCTGAGCGAGCTACTGTGCCAAAGTGAGAGAAATACGGTCATGGGTGGGGACATGAACATCGACGCGCTGAAACCCGAGAGTGCCCCTTACCTCAACGAACTAAATGCGAATGGGTTCAAGGTATTGAATAGTGAACCTACCAGAGTCCAGGGACTAGCAGCGACATGCATCGAACATTGCTGCTATAGGAAGGATGCAAGGCTGGAATTAAAAGTTGAGTGTGACACCTACGACCCAGGTCTATCCGACCACAAAGCACTGCACGTCGTTATCAAGGGATGGGGGGTGAATGAAGAACCAGCTCAAAATAGAAGGGCATTCATAAATTATCGGCAAATTGAGCAGCTAGCGGAAGAATTTGATTGGGACACTATCTCTGGCAACCCTAATGAAGCGGCTGAAAAATTTGTCAGCAGCCTCCAAAGTCTTGTAGCGCGAGGAACCATGGTTAGAGGAACCCAGGGGCAACGTAAGAAAAGGAGGAGGGCAATATGGGCAACAGAAGAGCTCGCTCAGCTGTGTGGGAGAAAAGAGAAAATATCCAAACTTGCAAAACGGTACCCCACAACAACGAGTATACAGGCCAGCTCAAAGACATTGCGAAACTAGTACGCAAGATAAGCAGAAGAGATAAAAAGAGATACTACTCCAGTCTACTGACAGACAATATCTCGGATCCTAAAAAGTATTGGAGCATCATCAACGAAGTGGGGAATCGGAAAGTAGAGGCCATCAAAAGCATTGAGGTCGGGGACGGTGTTATCGATGTTCCTGGAAACGAATCAAGGATAGCGAGTCACTTCAACGAGTTCTTTTCGGGGATTGCGGGAGTTGAGGGTACCGCCAGAGCCGCTGCAACTCCAGGTAGGCCAGCAAGTGTTGGGTCTTTCTGGTTTCATCCAGCGTCAGTGGCCGAGGTTCATACCATTATAAAAGCATTGCCTACTAAGCAGAGCACTGGCATAGATGGGATATCCAACAACTTAATCAAGCTGGTGGACGACCATCTAGCGGAGACCGTAACCAGGGTATTCAATGTCTCTGTCACTGAGGGGGTATTCCCCAGGGTTTTCAAGACAGCCAAAATTGTGCCAGTTCACAAGTCCGGCGACAAACAGCTGCCCTCTAATTACAGGCCAATAGCGTTGCTCTCCCCCCTGTCAAAGATATTTGAGAAATTGATGCATAAACGGCTGTTACAATACCTGAAAGCAAAACAGTACCTATATCCGTCAACCAATATGGTTTTGTGGAGGAAGGGGAACTGTGGAAGCCATGGCTGCTCACCTCGCATGCGTCAACAAGGGCATCGACTCCAACATGTACACGGTGGGAATCTACATTGATATCAGAAAAGCCTTTGACACAATTGACCATCAAAAACGTTTGGGGAAAATGGAAGCAATTAGGAATACGAGATTTTGTGTTAGATTGGTTTAAAAGTTATCTGGAGGGTAGGGAAACGGTAGTGGAAATCTCGGGAAAGCTGAGTAGCCCGCTATTGGTCAAGAGGGGAGTGCCTCAAGGGAGCTGTTTGGGACCACTACTTTTTACAATATACATAAATGAACTATGCAAAATAAACTTGAGTGGCAAGCTGATCTGCTTTGCAGACGATACAGCACTAATCTACCGGAATACGGATCGGAAGGAGTTGTGCCGCCGTGTCAACACTGACCTGGAGGAAGTCGCGCGCTGGTATTCGGAAAATGGACTCGAGGTAAATCTGGAAAAGACCAAGTTCGTACTGTACGGACACAAAAAGGACAGGGCAGTTTTTGACGGGGAGATAAAAATTCGGGACCAGAGTGGCAGATGGAAGGCGCTCCAGAGAGTTGCCGAGATCAAATACCTGGGAGTAACGTTCGACTCAAAATTAACATGGGGAACCCACCTCGAAAAAATGCAAAAAAAACTTAGAAAACTGAACTATCTTTTGTACCACCTGGGGAACTACTTTGGGAAACCTCACCTTGTGAGAATCTACAAAGCCTTATACGAGTCAGTGTTGAGATACGGCCTGGTTCTGTGGGGTAATGCTGCGAGCCATCACCTTGAGCCAGTGAATGTGCTGCAGCGGAAAGTTGTAAGAAATATTTATAGAACAGGCGCACTGCCAACAGAAACGGACGCAAAAACTATGTTCCAGGATCTTGGGATCTTTACTGTGCACCAGCTTTATGCGCTAACAGGCAATCTTTTTGTTGGGAAGAACATGGCGTTTTTCGAGCGGCAACTTAACCCGAGCAGAACCAGGGCGGGATCGGGGCCACTCCTAGTGCTACCAAACTATATTAAGGAAACAAGTAGAAAGCAGATGGACTACGCGCTGGCAAAAAACTTCAATACGTTACCCGAGCCCATACGGAATCTTGCCACAGAAATTGGGAGTAAGAACCCCAGGGACAAGGTGAAGTGGGCCAAAAAGCTAAAGAGGGAGCTGCAAGCCTACCTACAGCCCGCATGACCGCACATCGAACCAATTCCCAAAATCGTTGTCCATTTTGCTGGTCGGTTCGCGCCGTTACTATGTTAGTGTATTGTATGTTGTATACCGATTTGTGTCCATGGCTAGTACCCCTGTTGTTGCTTTCAATCCAAGTTGGGTTGTAAGAAATGATTTTAAATGTATGGCACGACCATTAGTGTCGGTGTGATTCCCTTTGTGTTGCCACTTGAATTCTATGTCCATACTGTTGTTGTTGTTGTTGTTTAATGTTTTTCTATTCCTTATTGTGACTGTTTGTTGTGTATTTTACCAGTGTGATTTAAGTGTGTTGTTATTTAGTGTGATGTTAGTTATTTCTTATTTTGTGCCTATTGCACCTAGATAGAAGCTGGTTATTGTTATCAAGTCCTGTTAGTGTGATTTAAGTGTGCTCTTACCCAATTACTATTTTTTATATTTCTATTTTTATATTTTCTATTCTTTTATAATTTCTACTTTTTATTTTATTTATTTATTTTTTTATTATTATTATTTTGTGCCCATAGCACCCAACGTAGCATATTGTTCTTGCCGCTACGCCCCATTTCATCTATTTAATTATTTACTTATATTTCTATTTTTTATATTTCCATTCTTTAATATTTCTATTCTTTATACCTATTTTCTACTTTTTATATTTTCTGTTCATTATCTTGTGCCCATAGCACCCAACATTTGCCAATACGATTCTCTCTTTTGAAATTATTCCTATATAATAAAATGTAATAATAATCAACACAATTGCCCCCATTCGGACCACTAGGTCATCGGGGGGTCATCGGCAAAATTGTCGCGTTATTATAGAATTGTACAAATTGAAATTGAATTGAATTATTATTATTATTATTATTATTATTATTATTAAATTTCACCCCTTTGAAAAAGCAAGAATATGTTACATACACTATGTTACGTACCAGTTCACATATTTCAGGATTCAAGATGTAATGCTAAGATACAAGGACTTGACCCCCCCCCCCCCGAAATATTACTTCATCATCTCTGCTCGTTAATTTTCCGAAGATATTCGTATCGCTCGAGCTATACGAATAGTCGCCGTCAGTTCGATTCCTCTGGATATTAAAAATATTTCACTTACTCGAATTACTTCGTTCGATTTTCGTAATAAATTACTCTCGAATCCAACTTACCTAGAACAGATAAAGAGAGAAAACATTATAACAATGTGTTTGGAAATCGATACAATAATCTAAAAAAGTGTACACATACAAGTATACCGAGAACACGAAGTGGAAGAAAAAAACTACATCGACTGAATTCGACGAGAATACTTTCATGTATTTTTTTGGTTTTATTTTCCCTCGCCGTGCTGAGCAGCTCAGCTGAGATATTCATTCGTCTCTGTAACGTCTCACCAGAAACCGGAGAAGACGAACGAGTTTAGAATTACTCGAGCGAGCTCAATTATTTACTTATTCGCGAATTAACTTTCCCAATTCACGGAAAATGCTGCGCAGATGCGACAGAAAAATGCCGCGAGCGAGCAGACTCGTGTAATATGCAGAGCGCCGTCTCTTCTCGCTGCGTTTAATCTTCGTAAAGGTATCCTTAAGGCCGCGATGATTTATTTACTCACGGTGTCACGGCAACTTCGCGACGCACCACAGAGACCACGGAATTAAGAAATTCTTCCTCGTTCTTATTCGACTATCCCAGGTGCACAAATTTCGCCTTGTCCGGGATGTACCGAAGCCACCTTTGGGGGAAAGAAGATGAAACTCAATTTGCCAACTGAAAATGTAAATTATGCTAAATGAACAAAATCCAATTTGGCCTACTAACCGAAATGTGTGAAATCGACGAGCACTAGAGAAAAAAAGAGTTGGAAAAAAGTTAACAGTCGAGGTTTTGCCAACTGTTGATTCGAATTAACTGCTAACTCTGTAAGACGTAGACTGTCGGTTCTTTGGACGAGACTTAGCCGTGAGCACCTGCGGTATACATATGCGAAGGGTGATGAAGAGCCTACGACGGGTTGAAAACCCAGCGTATCCCGCAGGTGACGAAGACCAGGCCGGATGAGGCCGAAGAACCCGGAAGAGGCTGCTCCCCACCATCGCTGCAGTAAGTAAAAGTAGAAATCGTCACTGACAGCCGCCAAGCCCGGGCGGCGAGCGGCGAACCCTAGTAGGTACGACTAAAGTAAGCTGGGTGTTGACGAAGTCCACCTCCTCCAAAGTGAGACAGGGCACAAACGGGTCGCAGATCCCAACGTTGTTGTCGTCGACGCCATCATCTTCGCCGTCGTCATAAAGAAGAGACACCATTTTAAATGTAAGTAGTTAGCATAAGATTGTAAGGCCCGCCTTCCCCATAAGGAGAGGTCCGAATTGGCCATAAAGCATTGGAGATACACTTTTCTTAAGTTTATAAGGCCCGCCTCCCCCCTAAGGAATGGTCCGGTTTGGTCGTAAAGCACCAAGCAACAGTTTCCATGTGAGATGTGAGGAGTTCCCTGATGTTGCACCCAGCGGGAAACCTTAAGGCGCGTCCACACGAACAGAAATTTGGTCGTACGACATCATACGACGACGTCGCGCGACACGCAACGTGTCGCCGTCGTAGTAGTGTGGACGGCAATGAGATGTGTGTTGTGCGACTTTTTTGGTTGTGCGACAGTGTCGTACGACCGAATTCTCGATCCGCAAAATGTCGGTCCACTTCAAAGGAAAATCGTGCGACACACTGTTGCGCGACCGTGCTGTGTGCAAAGAAGACCAGTGTGGACGTAAATTCGCACGTCGTGCTGTTGGTTGACGTCTAGACGGTGGCTTGATGGCTTCATGGCACCAATGGAAGGGTGCTGCTGATCCATTCCACGAAAATGAATCACGAGCACACTTGCATAGTTGCTGTCAAACGGGTTGGACATGGAATGCGTGTGATTCGTGCTACAATTGTGAAATTTGGGGTAAATTTTACTAATAATTTCCCATATTTGGAGGTGTTATTATCACTTGTGTGTACGAAAATTTTTGAAATCGAACTCGAAAATTATTATAAAAGTTCGGCAGCATACACAGAAATTGTTTCATTTTTTAATGCGCAAGAAATACCGGCAATACATCCTGTTTCCTTTTCATGCGCTTTGTGCAATTTAATAGGTAAGTCCAGATCATACATATTGCACAAGATTTCAGCATTTAAGTCAGACCCGTAGCCAGAGGGCGGCTAAGGAGTGTAACGCCCCCTGGCATAGTCATTTGCCACCCCTCTCCACTCCCCCAGAGAAAATTGGAAAAAACTTTTCTTACTTTCTAATTACCCCAGTAAGATTAGGGATTACTATATACATTTCTTGAGACTTTATTTTGGTATCATTGATTCCTTTCTCGTTCATTCCGCATCAGGGTTGTGCTGTAGAATAAAGTGACGTGGATTTTTTTATATTTTACCCGTATAATACACCATGTAGAATGAATGACTATTTTACTCTTCTTTGGGGGGAAGGGGGGGGGTAAAATATTTTATCGTGGATAATTTTTTAAATTTTCGAGTTAAAGAACGAATTTTTTCGCAGCAAAAAACAATTTTCTTTCATTATTGACAGAGAGGGACTTGTTGGATTTTTCCAACTTTTGATCCATCTACTAAAATTTCTCAACTCCCGTGAAGATGACCTCCGTGCCCCCCTTATTTTCGTCCCTGACTAAAATGGCAAATTTTCTCAACTTTTGAGTAAAAAATTCCAAAGGGGGGAGGGCAAGTTGTCCCCTATCGATACTTCCCTGGTACCTCTTATTTTTCCATTTCTTTGATAAGGAAATATCTACTTTTTGAATGACCCGTGGGACGCCTCTTTGGCTGAAAGAGGCCATGAGGTTAGGTATCATTTTGAAGATTTGGTTCATAGCATGCAGATGATGTATGGTTGAGAATGCTTTACGGAATTCAGCATGTTCTTTGGGTTGCTCGTTCAGTAGAGATCGTATTTTGTTTTTAAGGACTTCGGAGAAGATTTTTGCAACCATTTGGCGGAGGCGGGTGCTCGTGCGGTAGTCTCCAATTTTACAGCGCTCTTTTTTCTTGGCAACAAGAATTACATACGGCTAATCTGGTCTTATATGTTGGCATTTTCAATTTTTCTATATATTTAGTAAAAACAGATTTTTCATATTTTTTTAAGGTCGTTTCCCATTGCTAATAATCTGATCTATCTATACATACATACAATCATACATTGTATAGTAATTTAAAAATAAATAAAGTAAACCTGCATTATTCAAGTTATAATTCATTTTTTAAATTAATAACTGCGAATCATGCTGTTCATGAGCATAAAAATGGCCAAACATAAGTGATACGTGATAACTGACAAAAAAAAAAAAAAAACGGTTTTTCCGTTGTTTACGTAAGTGCCCGGACTTAAAAATGGATAATAATTGGTATATCGTTAAGAAATATGTTGAAAAATACACGTGAATTTTTTTGAATCTCCACCACAAAAATGGCACCTAGGACGCAATTTAAAAAATCTTTAAGTCGATTTTAAAGGTGTATAAGGGATTTCCAAAAAAAAATCTGGAAAAATTGAGAATATTTGTACCCAAGACCACTTACTATTTACTAAGTTTCGCTTCAATCGATCAAAAAAATGCCTGAGATAATGTTAAAAACACGAAAATCATTCAAAATCACGCCTCCCTAGCTGAAGGTGAATGCGAATGTCGTCATAGACCCAAAATTGTCTGTTATCAGTGCTCATCGAAGAATAATAAGATAAAAATCGAAAAAATCGCTGTAGGTTGATTCACCTGCCTTATATAATAGGATATAGCCTTTTTCATTGATTTCAAATGGAAGAAAGGATAAGGACAAGGACGAAACTATAGAGGGGTGTGGTGGTTGTCCCTCACCCCCAATAATTTGGCAGTTGGCAAATTTTGAAACTGTGTTCATATAAATTTAGCATTTTTTATTAATATTTGCTAGTTTGTTTGTTTGTTTTCTTTAATTAAAAAGTATTTTGATTAAAAAATCGGCAAATTTTTAATTTTTTTAAAAATTGTGTCGGGGAATTTTTAGTTTTCAAAAAATTTTGCCGGCGAATTTTCCTTCTCCACCTCCCCAAATTGAAGGTCAAATTTCGTTTCTGAAAATGGAGTACCTTGGACTCCTGTCAGTAGTCAACAGACGCGGATCCAGACGATCATTTTGGGAAGGGAAATGGCAGAAGGAAAAGCGATTTTTTGCTGTCTCTTTCCCACAGATCTTCCCCTCCCCACAGATTTTTCCTTTTTTTTTGTTTTAGGGAGGGAAATTTCCCCCTTTCCCCGTGGATCCACGTTTGATCGATCGAAAAACCGAAGGTTTCAAGCTGAGTATTGAACGTTTTATCTGTAAGGTTGAAACAAAGCTGAAATGTGGAAGACATCTCGGAAATCTGCTAGTCGGTAGCAAACGTTGAATTTCGAATTTCAATGACTATTCTGTTTTACCAGATTCTCTGTTTGACCTAGAGTCCAAAATTTGAGAAACTTGAACATTTTATTAAAATCTAAAAGTTGAAAGCAAAAGACTTATTTTCCAATGTCACAAGAGCTGAATCCCATAGCAAATGTTCCATTGTTTAATTTACGAACTTTGGTCCCGGTGAATAAATAGGAAAGAAATTTAGTGTGGAGCAAAAGTCAAAACTCCATGTGGTTTCCCCATAAGAATTAAAGGGAGCGTGTGGTACGGATTCCCCTAATCCAATCACCCTGAAACATTGTATTTTTTTTTTTTTAATCGGAACCAATTTAGGAGACGAATCAGAGGACATTCAGAAAAAAAATATCACCAAGAGTAAATTCAGACCACCTTAATGTGTAAAGGAACTTGCGTGTTCTTCTCAGTATTCCCAACATCCTTTCAGCTTACCCTCCCAGACTAGGGTATGCTCTCGCGCGCAAATCTGAGTACTTGGGGGATAAGGCTCCAATCTGCTTTTTTCAGGGACGAAACGGAGGGGGGGGGGGTGAAACACCACCAATAATTTGGCAGTTGGCAACTTTTGAAACTGTTCATTTGAATTTTTCATTTTCTAAGAACGTTCGTTTGTTTTTTTTGTTTTTTTTTTTTTTTTTTTTTTCAAATAAAAAATATTTTGATTGCAAAATTAGCAAATTTTCTAATTTTTAAAAAAGAAAGTCAAGTTTCGTCTCTGGATAAGGAAAAATTGAATTTTTTCTGCCTTTCCTGCGTAAGTGCACGGATATCTACCAATATGTATATATTTAGAAAACATAATAGGCGAGCATGAAACGAGAGCATGCCTGTGCGAGTAGACAATGGTAATGCACTGTTTCCGGGTACACAAAATGCCCGCCGTCAGCTAAAATTGCGGAAGTGCACGCCGATTAATTTTTGGTCACGATATATTTACGCGGCAGAGAGAAAGTACAATCGGTATACTATTCGAGAAGTCTCTCGCACAAGCCGATCGATATAATATAAAATTAAATACCCGCAAACAATTTTCGTTTATAACGTCGAAGAAAGGACTCATCTCCGGCATGGAGGAGAGAGGAAAAAGGCAACGACAACGTCGTATACGTATATGAAACAAATCAACATAATTATATTACCCATCATGGCGATGTTCTATATAGAAAACGTAACGTGAAACCGTTTTCCAGAAAATTACGATATCGCTTTAGCGTGGCTCGACGTGATTTACGACCGTATTATATATGAAGTATGACTGTACAGATATCGGAACATCAGAGTAACCCCCCCGAGATTCTCTCTCCAGCCCTGATCTAACTCCGAACGCCCTAACTTATGGAATGAATATGGTCCGATCAACTAACATGTAAATTCGAAACCATATGACCCAAACGGATAAGATAGATAACGTCATTATTTATGGCGAAATTTCTGGTTCCAGCGTAATAAGTGCGAGCGGGGTAATATTACACGTTTAAGAGTTCATTAAGCCGCGCAGGGTTGTTCCAAATTGTCCTCGCTATACAGCGTGCCCTTCGGTGCCATTGCGTTTCTAGGCCTCCCCCCTTCGTTTGTTTTCGTCGTGCTGTTTACAGCGCGAAATGTAGGTTATACAATTTACAGCGTGCATTGGCATATTACTGGAGCGGGGAGAGGTGGGGGGGGACTTTCTCGCAAAAAGAAAAGTCGTCTAGAATTGGAAAATTTAGTAAAATCGATACTCAGTTTCACAGGCATAATGTGGACCAAAGAATAGGGCAGGAGAGATAGAAGATTTTTTTACAACTAAGTCAAAATTTTGGTGAATTTGTTGGATCGCGGTTACTACTCTTTCAACAAAATTTTTATTCATCTCTCTTCCATTTACTTTTGTTGTGGCTGTCTTCATCTGAAGACAAAACAACGACCACCACTTGTAGCTATTGTGCCCGATGCGCAAAATTCCACCAGTTACCCAGGTAACTAAAAGGGAGCAATAAGGGTAATCTGAGGGTAACAAATGGGTAATAACTTTTCCGCCGCGGGTAACTATAGAGGGTAGAGGGTAACCAATGGCGTAGTATCCCGCCAGTTACCCGGGTAACTAAAAGGGAACAAGGGCAATCTGAGAGGGTAACCCATGGGTAACAAATGGGTAACTTTTCCGCGGGTAACTGGGTGACTAGAGGTTTACTGATTGCACATCGGGTGGGAATGTGCGACGCTGCAAATGAACAATTAGCTCGTGAACAAGTACAGGATAAAGCCTTACTCGTACTACATGATGCACAGAGAGTTATAAACCTAGATTAGAGTGCCAGAAGCAGAATCGTGAATATTATAAACAGTATCTAGGAGAAATACTACAACAGAGACTCTAAATCTGCATGTCAATAATAAACTTTGTTACCATTGGTAATAATATTGATTATGAATGTTCAAATAGTAAACTTCATTTGAATCAAAGTATATAATTCCCCTTTTGTCTCTAGTGCACGAAGATTTATGATTTTCGAAAATGCCACTTGGTTTAGATGATTCCAAGAGTTATAGAAGAACGTTTCACAGCTCCAGGAGTGGGTTTCACTCGAATTCAGTAGACGTATTGTTCCATTGAATTCATCGCAGAATGCGTTCGTGTTGTTGACAGAGTGATAGAACTGCGTGACTGCCACAGCTACTCTAGCAGCCTTGCGTGACTGCAGTCTGCAGTTTTGCAGTTTGAAATCTGTTTCATTCGCTCATTAAAATGAATCATTTAGAACAAACGACCCATCTCTATACTTTCCAGCCAATCCTTTTTGAATACCAAAGATGATACCTGTTCATACATTCAAACGCATGTTCATCAAAAACTAGACGCGCTAGAGAAAAGCGGCCAATTGCATCGTACTCAGCGTTGATAATACTTTCAGAATCACCCAATGATAAGTTGTGGAACAGACAAAAAGTTGAAATGAGTTGCCTAGCATTATATTTGTTCTGGTTAGTTGCGTTTGTTTCATCCAGAGTTGGGCGTTATTCGAATAATAATCATGAATAACAGATCAATCATTATTCGCTATTCATTATTCGTTATTCATTATTCATCAACACGTAAAATTATTCATCAATCATTATTCAGTAAAATGAAGATGTGAAATTCGTCAATCATCCGTTAGTAACAAACAAAAAATTTAACGAGGATCAGTGGCATAGCTAGGATTTTTCCAAAGAGGGCCGGGGGGCAAAATAAGATTTTCAAGGGAGAAAAAGTCGAAAATTGAAGTATTTTTTTTAAATCGCCAATATTAGCGGACTATGCAAAAATATTGGGAGGGGAATTTTGTGTGTGTTTGGGGGGGGGATATTTTTAGGGGAAGGGGTATTTTATTTGATAGAATTTTTGGGGGAGGTTTTTTTTTTTAAAATAATAAGAATTAATCTAGGTTACAATTCTTATATTTATCTATTATTAAAACTGCCGGAGGCATTTATTAATAATTATGGTAATAGTTTACACAGGTTGAGTCATCCTTACCAGTGTAAGGGTGCTCTTTTATTTACATCTTAAGGGTAAATCATTTGGTTTGAATCTCTTTTTGGAGAAATTTTTTTGGGGGATATTTTTGTTGGGAGGGAAGGGGTGTAAAATATGTTTTTTGGGAATTTTTTGGGGTAAAAATATTTTTTGCTGGGAGGGGGAGGGTGTAAAAATATTTTTTTGGTTTTTTTGAGGGGGTTAACAATATTTTTTGGTGGGGATATTTTTTCGCCCTAATCTTACTGGGGTAGTTAGAAAGTAAATAATGTTTTTCCAATTTTCTCGGAGGGGGCAAATGACTGCGTCAGGGGAGGGCAACGCCCCAGGCCCCACTTCGGCTACGGGTCCGATTTCATTATTCGCGTGACTGATGTTATTGAATATTGATTACTGAATAATGAATGACTACTCATTCATACTTACAACTAACGAATAAATTATACGTTATTCGTTATTCATGCGCTTATGAATAACGAATAAATTATTCATTATTCATGAATAACGAATAACGGTTGCGTTATTCATTATTCGAATATTATTCTGCCCAACTCTGGTTTCATGTTTCATCCTATTTCCTTCAAAATACACTCACTAGCACGAGAACTTTATGATCTTCAATTTTAATTCTTACTTCTGTTTCCTGAAAGTGCGTCATTCTCGAGTAATTGATAAGAAAACGTGAAAGTCTCATAAGATCGGATTATATTTAGAGCGATAACTTGTGCTGCTTCTATTCTGTTTCCTTGAAAGTACACTCATTAGAACGAGAATGTATGATCTTCAATTTCAATTCTTAAGCCTTTTTCCTAAAAGTGCGTCATTCTCGAGTACTAATCGATAGAAAAACGTGAAAGTCCCATAAGATACTGTGTTAAAGTCGACCTTTTATCGCAAAGTTGCCAAGTTGTGGATTCGGGTCTGTTAGTTGCAGATGACCGTGGCTCTCAGACTGATATTGGCCATGTACAATTACGTAGATAACAGTACCTCTTCCCCGTATCTAAATGTGGTAAAATTATACAATTCTGAGCTGACATGAACTCGATAATTCTTAGAAAAACGGGCACTCTAATGGTCGAGAAATTTCGTGTGTAGAAAATAAATGAAGTCGATAACACGAAACACCCCGGCATTTGAATCGCTTATGTCCTTTTAATGGCGTTTTTTCTCCTTTATGTCGCATTACCTGATCGTCGATACGAACTTTATTTACCGTTTTATCAATACAATTCTTTTTTTTTCTTTTTTTTATCAGCACCAATTTCAAAACGAAAATTTACATCGATACAATAATGAATTGTGGTATGGTATTTTATAGGTTAGGTAACAGTGACCTACGGGCGCTGTCATAGCGACTATTCATTAAAATACAGTTTTT
Source organism: Acanthococcus lagerstroemiae (assembly GCA_031841125.1). NCBI lineage: Eukaryota > Metazoa > Arthropoda > Insecta > Hemiptera > Eriococcidae > Acanthococcus > Acanthococcus lagerstroemiae. The sequence goes on from CM063114.1 coordinate 29,535,280, forward strand.
TTGGTGAATTTTTTTTTGAAATGTTTTGCTAACGAAGCAGGCGACGTTGACAAGTGAAGATAATTCCCCCCCCCCCGATTTATTCGAATAATGGACTGGATGTTACGTCGTGACGAGGCTGACGCGAAAAAGCAGACCGGAGTTATTTTTTTATGGCAAAGAACTATGACGACGATGCTTTTCGATATAGTCAGGTTGCCCTGAAAAATTATTCGCAATAATTACAGGGTTTGATGAGGACACTTTGGCTACGCCTTTTTACTCATCGTTGATGCTCTATCAAGTGGTAGATTAGGTGTTGTGTTTCAGACTACCAGAAGACGTGAACATCGCCAAAGGTGGCTTAAAAGCAATGTAACCGAATATTTTCAAAAATTCAAATCTATAATCGATGTAAGACTAGCTGATTTTTTGTTCTCAATAATAATGAGAACCAGACTGCAGTCTACATGAGTGTTGTTAAGAAGTACTACAATGTCCAAGGAATTTCCGAATGTGTCTCACTCAACCTGCAGAAATTTTGAAGTGTTTTGCTGTGTTTTGTTTCGGTAATGAGTAGCAATAATCTGCAAGTCTTCATGAGTAGCAATAATCTTACAGGAAGTATTAACAGCGTCTTAATGAGCCTTAATAAATCGTAACAGAATTCTCACAGGTTTTAAAATAGTATTTACAAGTCGTAAGAAAATTTAGTGAAATCTTATGGGTTTTAAAAGAATCTCCCCGGATCGCAACACATAGTATTGACCAGTGACGCCTCCTCCCTGGTTTGAACATTACCCGGCAAAAATCTGGAGACTGACCCACCCTGTATTCATTGCCCACACGTGCAAGTCTTTTTTCCACGCTTTTATTCTTTGAAAGGACATTACAAACCAGCTCCTCACTCGACCACCCACCTGCCGAAAACTTACTACAGGGTGGGCGCCACTCACTGGTATTGACGTGTTTCCATAATAATGCTCAATTACATTCAGTAATATTTACAACCTCTTAACTCCATTTTTCTTGTCGAATGTTCCTGATCGAAAATACCGCTCGCAAATATGAAATCAATATTCTTTAATTATTCAAGTACCACAGACGTCGTTTACGGAGAAAGGGCGACAAATGGGACGTTTACTGCTTCATGGAGATTTCCAAAGACGCATAAGTACCTATAACGGGTATGCTTTTTCTCAAGAAGAATGAGTTTGTCCCTCACTGGAAATGTATTATTCACCTTGAAGTAGCCCATATGCCCAAGCTCGACTCAAAGACCGTTGTTTCTCGCCTAGAATCAATTTTCGCCCGATTCGGAATACCAGAAGAGATCTTCGCCGATGATGGGACCCAGTTGGTCTCCAACGAAATGAAGCAGTTTGCCAGTGACTACGACATCCAGATAACAACACTCTGTCTACTATCTACCCTAGGCAAATGGTTTGACAGAGGCGGCCGTCAAGATAGCCAAAAAAAGTACTCCGGTCGAACTCACATTCATTAGCGCTACTCAGCGCAGTTACTCTTCAGTCGCAACTTGCGCATCACAGTATCTTCTGTCGACCTTGGTTGGAAAAAGCAAGTTCACTAGCGACTAAAATGGAAATTACTTTGAAATCGCGGAAATTCCGAAGATATCACGTTTCCCTTCATTTTCTCGAGAAATTACGCAGCGCGTCAAAAAGTGAGACGAAGAGCGACAGACTAGAATGAAGCGCAACTTCGATCGTGTCAAAAGGGCACGTCCCAGTGGCGTGCATCTCAGGCAAGTAAGGTAAGCGCCGCTAACCTTGAAAATTGCCGAGAAAATAAGTTTCCCTAAACAATATCAACTTCAACTTGTAATAAATAAAAGATACTCAAACACTGGGCAAAACAGCGACTGTATTGACGCTTACAACGCTCAAGTACATAATAAATTCACGGGAGATGTATACTGTCGGCGTTCGGCAATTCTCGTACATGTATATTCCTATGGGCCAGCGAGGTATGCGTTGGATCTAACACTTTCTTTCCATATTGCACGTAACATTGCACGACTTACGCTCCGCCTCCGTGTTGATTACCAACACAAAAACACACTAGCATGTTCAACGCGACGAAACTTGTGTGTTTGGTTGCGTTCTGGAAGTGCTTTGAGTCGGGCTTGGCTCGGCTGGCTACACAGTACACACGAACGTGGAAGTTGATAGTGAAACGTGATTATGTCCTTCTACTAGTCAACGCGTTATGTTTGAATGCTCTGTGTTTTTTTTTTGACCACAAAATGTGTACTTGAGATCTTACTGAAAAACCGTCTTCGCGACTTACTCTTAATGAACAATTAGAAATCATTAATGGTGGGAAGCCTAAACCAGAATTACAATTTTTGAAAACTAAGCAAAAGAGAGGTGGTTCGAGTTTGACTAGACATTGCCACGTATCGCAATATGAAAACATTTTGTGGTTAACATGTTGTGAAGATGGTGGAAAACTGTTTTGTTGGCCATGTCTATTCAGGGACATATCAAGGGGGCACCGCCCCCTGTAAGAATTGTTCACTCAGCAGTTGGGAAAATTTACAATTTTAATCGGGCGGAGTTGAGAAAATCCAACAAGTCAAAAGTTTTTTTTGTTGCTATGATACTTGGTAATTTTGAATTGAGTCAGTTGGGATGTTCACAATTTTTATCCCCCCCCCCCTCCTCAGGAAAAACTTTTCAGGGGGCGCCCCTGTGTCTATTATTCGTCACAGAAAAGAATAAATGCATATGGAATGACCATACACAGGGATACGACAATTTGAATAATTTCTTCAATGCCACTGTTTCATACTTTTATTCTGATTTTCACTTCACCTCTACGCTTATTGCTTACCTCCTAGGAAAAACCACTGCACGCCACTGGCACGTCCTTCAAGTGAGCTCAAACTGGCAGACGTTCTATGTCAAGGATGCTGACCAAAAAGGCGTGGTCATCAGAAAGAGAGAGGAACCTCGTTCCTACAATGTTCGCCTAGGAGCGAACTGCGCCGTAACGAGAAAGCACTTCATGAGCTTCCCCCAGAGAAAGCGTCAGCTTTAGCAACCCCATAATCGTCGGGTTCTGGAGCAGTGGGAAAGCAGGGAGTTTATTGACCCTATCCATTTAAAATGTACAGGGAGGTGTGGCCTAATTCTTCTTCTTTGTAGCAAAAATTTGTCCTGAAAAAGAGGCTGATGTCAGCATATCAACAAAAAATCCGCGTTAGCAAAAAATCGCGTGTACAGTTTAGCGCTGAGTCAGCAAAAAATTGAGTATGTAGTATATGTGGTACGCACCGAAGGTAACACGTTGCCCCCTCCCCCTTATCAACACGATTCAGATTCCCTCGATTTTATGTATCATAATTGGAATATGAAATATAACACATGGTGGCTAAAGGGAAAGGGAGAATACCTGTCCATCCTCCTGATCCCCCCTGTCCAGAGAGTACCACCCCCTCCCATCCCCCTCGTCATCCCTATTCTCGAAAATAGGTCATTTCACGATTCGAGGTATTAGGAGAATACGAATTACTCGCAGATCTTTCCAAGCTACCAGAATTTGAATGGTGTTATCGAAATGTGGATTACATCAGACTCTTGATCCAGGAAATGACAGATAAGTTAGAACTTGCCGTTCTCTTATCCGGAATAAATTTCCCACGTCCCATCACGCAATGCAATTACCATTTCCAATAATCAATTGCATCACCCTAATTGATTCTCTTTGCGTTTTAGCCACCAAGTGTTTATACCGTGGAACTTCCATAAGTCGAAACTATATAACTCGAAAAACTCTGTAAGTCAAACTAAAACTGATCTCCCTTGAAACTCTCATAACACTCAATGTAAAATTAAACTAATTAAGTCAAAATGTTGTAGTCATAACTCAAAATGAAAATTCTGTGCCGTGAGAGGGAGGAGACTCTATAAGTCGACCGTTGTCATACATTAGACTACAACTCGAAACATGACGCGGAAAAGACTCTATAAGTCGACCGTTGTTGTAAAATTAAACTGTATAACTCAAAAAATGATGTCAAAAATAAACAAGTACACATCTTTGCTTCATGTTAACGCAGGACTGTATGAGGAAGAGGAAAAAAACTTTGTAACTCGAAAATTTAAAAATACATTGATCTCTAACTCGAAACTATTTAACTCAAAAAAACTATGTAAGACGAAATTAAATTGTTTTCCCTTCAATTTCGACCTATAGAGGTTCCACTTTCATATTCCAATTATTATACACAAAATCGAGGGAAACTGGATCTAGGTGGTAAGGTGGAGGGGGAGGGAGCAATGTGTTACTCTCGGTGCATACCACATATACTACATACTCAAATTTTTGCTGACTCAATGCTAAACTATATTCATGATTTTTTTACTGGCGCAATTTTTTTGCTGACGTGCTGATATGCTGACGTCAGCCTCTTTTTTGGGACAAATTTATACTACGAAGAAGAAGAATTAGGCCACGCCTGCCTGTACTGTTTAAATGAACGGGGTCAATAAGCTCCCCATTTTCTCACTAAATAACATTCCGGTACCATCTAGTCAAGGAACCCCATTCTCGGGTTCTAGCACTAAGAGCAGCCCTCCCCCCTTGCCATCAGAGCCACGTCTGCCATCATCGGCACCAAGTTCACCGCGGTTAAAGACCCCATTTCGTGCCAGCAGTTTCAACAACATCGCCGAGGGTCCCCCGAAGAACGTCGTTGATCCCGCTCCATCAATCAGCCGAGCCCGAGGAACCAGGGCTATAACCTCCGGGCTCTTCCAAGGGTCCAGTACGGAGACGTTTAGTTAGGGCCTTAAGGCGGGAGATGTTTTATGGTACTCGGTACCAGCCGGCTCCTACGTTGAGCCACGGTCAGGTAGATAAGGAATCGGTTCCTTTATCTAACTGGCACAATGTTCATGTATTCTTAGACCAGCCAGGCTGGGAAAATATGTGTCAGTCGTCCATGTACATCGGCGCTTACGTTTTGCTTAATACAGGCTCAGTCAAAAGCAACGGTGTTGTCTATTATTTCTCATCGTTAGAGTAAAACAGTTAAGGGTGACTTTACTTGAGTTACTGAGCAGTTGGGTGTTACACAGTTGGTTCGCACCGTTGACTAGTAAAATACTGCAGAAGAAAATTACGACAGCAAGTTGCTAATAATAAATCAAGTGTTTCCAATTGCCCCTCAAGAGCGTTGAAGTAAAAAATGAATTATGCTTTGCGGGTTAACAAATTTTGCTTCGCTCGGGTACAGACGAAGTCTCTCTTGCAGATATATCTTCGTTATTTCCGAGCATTTGTGCTCGCATACGAGGGCCCACTTGTATCGTATGTGCCACACAGTCCAACTGGAGTGAACCTTTTTCATGTACGTCTCCTAGTTTGTTTGTTTTTTTGGCTTCAAGCCGCAAACAAACTGGCTGTTTAATTATTTACCGAATTTAGTATATATAACGGGCTTGCATGGAAGATAATTTCGAATTGATTAACGCTGCGAAACACCAACAGCGCCGTTAATGTCAAAAATGACTAAATAAATATTGGCTCGGACGTACAACGGGTACAGTGGCGTGTGCGGGGGCGGGTTAGTCGAAAGAAAGAAAAAAAAGAAAGGCTTTTCTCTTTACACACTCCGGCTGTATACACGATTACACGAATCGAAACTTAGCGCGAAAAGCTGCGCGAAAATTGAAGCCGGAGCGAAAAGTAAATTGCTTTTTTTTCTCTTTTTTTTTTTTTTTTTTTTTTTTCGAACAATTTATTTTCACCCTGCAATACGTAGCCGATACGTCACGACGAAGAAAGCCAGAAGAAAATTCGCAGCTTTAATAGTATATTTATTTCGCCACGTCATGAACATTTATTTTAATCGTTATTAAAACTCCTCTTCTGGCTGACGTGTTGTCGAGGTATTTCCGCTCCACAATTACGTGACTGAGCGCCCCCAGAATGTCGGTCAATCGCGAAATACTATAAACGCCATTTTCGAATGTCAATTTTGAAAATTTTTTGCTCCTATTTCATGTACGCCGCGTATTCATTTCGCTGACTCGATTTTTCTTATTAGTATTCTGGTCTGCGATTCCGGAGCGGTTCGTTCCTCTCGAAGAACCATTTTCGCACGAGAAACGCCGCCGTAATTTTCACGATAAAATAATCAGTCTTAATTACGGATTGCAATTACCCGAACGTGCTTCGACCTAATTCGAGCAATTTAGGTTCGTTCAATGAGGCATAAATACGATGATTAGGTATCCGCGTGCTGAATAAAATGGACGTCAGGCCGTGACAGCAGTAGTTTGCTTGGCTCGCTGACACTATGTATAGGAAAAACGGAGGCTAAACGTGGCCTCTATCCAGGTTTAGATGATAGAGCCGGACTACTGAAAGGTACCATTCGATACAAAGGTGCATACTAACTTGGTCTATCCTATTGATCGTCTCAGAAATGACGAAACCGTGACGTCACAGCCAAACAACTTGGTCGGAAGTTCAAGCTAAAAGTATATGGAGGAATGCCGTTTCAATGCATTTTTCTCGAAAATCATGAGTTAAAATGAAAATATCCTCAAAACATCATTTGTAACATTTTAAATCTTCTTTAATATGACAACAATCGCGACCAAGTCCGAGGAGAATTATTTTTTGGGTGTATTCTTATGTAATTCCGACCAACTTCAAAGGCTGGAAGGCTCTAGTTAGATGATTCAAACAATGACGAAATGAAATGTAAATAAAATAGGAAATTTAATCCTCCTGCATTCAATGAAAGCTAAGTCCTTTCTAATTACTATGTAGGAATTTTAAATGGATCTTCGAACAAAATAAGAATGAAACAAAACAAAGTGAAAGAACTTAGAACTTAAATGATGCAGATAAATCATCATCAATTAATACTTGGACCACCGAAACAATCAGACGAACGATAACATTCATACAAATGAAATCTACGGGTATAATGGACCGCCATTTTGATTCCCAACTAGCCCGAACATCCTAGATCCTCTGACTATACATACTATAAGATGGACACGGCATATACTAATTTCCATGTAAATGTTACCCTGCGCACAGTCATCGGATAACTGTTGCGTTCCTCATTACTTGGCTCTCGAGGACTGAACATTTTTCGATAACATTATTCTCATATTCGCAGTGTGCTAAATTCTTATTCCCGGCAGTAATCAAGAGCCAAGTAATAGAGAAACTCAACAGTTATCCGATGACTTTGTGCAGGTAACATTCACATGAAAATAAAAATGTGACACGTTTTTATCAGTATGCCGTGTCCATCTTATATATATATGTTATGTACCAAGTCCAAAATTGTACATTTCGGGTATGGTACAGGTGATTTTGTATCAATCGCGAAATGCTCGGACCATTTGTAAGATTCGGACTTGGTACATACCATTCGCGATATGTACGTTTCATTTTGTACCATTCGCGTGGCGTCCGGACCACGCTGCTACATGGTACAACTGTCTTGTACCAAGTTAGAAACAGATGCTTTACCGACCATTCATGAAATATAATGATTTGAAAGCTCAATACAACTACACTAAAATTAAACTTTATTCAAATTAAATGACTAGATTGAAGAATCGCGTTGAAGCTCTCAGATACCAACGGTGGTAAATATTTACTTATTTATTGCAGCACGACATTGCATTATGGCACCGGGAGTTACATAGAACATTTTTTTCCCTACATACACATCTGTTTGTTGAGCATTTTGTCAAGCATGAACATCTAAGGAAACCTTGCCCTCCTGTCAGTCACAGATGATTTTGCATTAGCTTCTCGGACAGTAACTGTATCAGCGGGAACATCGTCAATTTTTACAAAGCTGTTGGTTCATGGTGCTATATCTATTCCTCATGCCTCATATTCCTTATTCTGTTACATTAGGAACAGAGGAGATCAGTCTCGTTTTATGAATACTTAAATGCTCATTACGCTTACTGAAAGGAGCATGAATATAGATTCATCGGTGAAAATTGTCTCTTATCTCAAGTCAAGGTTTATGAATGATCGAATAGTAACACTAAATCATACAGGTAATTTCATGAATGATAGGTAAGTGGTAACGCACCTATTTCTAACTTGGTACAAGCCAGTTGTACCATGTAGCCGCGTAGTCCGGACGCTACGCGAATAGGACAAAGTAAAAAACACGTATCGCGAATGGTACAACAAATGTTGTACCAAGTACGAAATCACACAAATGGTCCGAGCATTTCGCGATTGGTACAAAATCACCTGTACCATCTCCGAAATGTACAATTTTGGACTTGGTACATAACATATATATAGTCAAAGCCTAGATCGCCCGTTCGCGAACGAACACGAGCGCGTCCGAGGATGCTTGAACTAACTTGGGAATCAGAATGACGGTCCAGTATATTTACCTGTGTGAAAACTATAGTACCCATGAGTACTCGCATACACCATTCTGGAGCCCATCGTGCCCGTCGATGCTGAATTGACTACGCGGTACGCTCCGCATAGTCGGATTCGGTATCCACGGGCACAATGGGCTCCAGAATGGTGTATGCGAGTACTTGTGTTTATAGGGCTCTAGTACCCTATCAGAAGGCCAATCAATTCCAATTTCCATAGAGCATCCAATATCACAATATATTCATTACGCTCTTCATTGATATTGATACAAAAAATAAGTGCTTCAAATGACATTGATGGTCCGTTTTTTCAGACGTAAAAATATAAATAAACGCTTGTCAGACAAAGAAGTAAGTGTGGGTTTTCGAGTTTTTGTCAGGGATGAGAAGCCGATTGAAAAAGCTTCTCTTTCGACTTCCGGTTACCCCAAATTTATATAGCTTCCGACTACCTCCCAAAATTAAAAAACTTCCGGCTACTGGCTACAAAATTTTTGAAGTCCGTTAAAATCGTAATTTTACAGGAGAATATTTCAAAGATAATGAGCCTAAATTCTTATAAGGTACCATTTCAGACGTCAAAATAATGTACTAGCAGACATTTTGTATGGTACAGTGCGAGTGTGATAGGCTGACAGCTCATAGGAAAGATATCATAAATTTATCCCAAACGACAAAAAGCTGAAGTCACAAATCACAAGAAGCCGAAAACCATTGGCTTCTCAACTGGCTACCAGCTTCCCCCTATTTCGGCTTCCCAGCTTCTGGCTTCCTAAAACTTTGCTCAAACCGGCTGACTACTAGCTTCTGGCTTCGGCTACCGGCTGACTTCTCATCCCTGGTTTTTGTGTGCGCGCGCGCGCGCGAGAGAGAGAGAGAGAGAGAGAGAGAGAGAGAGAGAGCCCGAACCGCAGCGAGGACATTCAAAATCAAAAAACGACAATTTGTAGAAAAAGCGCGTGTATCGAACGATCGATAGTAAAAGCTGAACAGATCCAGAGTGCTAAAACATAAACTGTAATTGAATGGATGTCCTGCCTGGCCGATCGAGGGAGAAAACAGGAGTCATGAGAATAAGAAGAAAAAGAAGGTGGCTTATTAAGTGCAGTTATGCAGGAGACTAAAGACGTTTGTGAGACGTTTGCATCGTGCTACACAGAAAATAGCCAGGCCCAGATTTGTACAAAAATACACATCGGAGAAGAAAGGGTCACCGCATAAGTAAACAAAATGAAATTATTGTAAACATAGGCCCTATTGCGATTGACATTGAAAAGTAAAAACCCTAAAAAGTTCACCAACTATTTAATTTTCTCGACTAAGAGCCAGAATTTTTCAAATGACAGTAAAATAAAGACTTCCAAACTTGTTCTAATTCGCTACACTCTCTAAGATCCATTTACGTCTTACAAGGCTCTTTCAACCTGCCTTAGGATTCCTTGGCCTCCCTCACCCAGGGATGAAAATAAGGGAGATACGGGGGCACCTTGCCCCGAAACCTCTGTCGAAGTTGGGAAATTTTAGTAGATGGATCAGAAGTTGGGAAAATCCCACAAGTCAATTTTTTTTTTGCCAATACAAACAAATTTTGATACTGGGGAATTTTGACTTGAATCAGTTGGGACTTTAACAATTTTTGCCCCTCCGGAAAAAACTCTTCGCTACGTCCCTGCCCTCACCAACGCCTCCCCTTTACCGACTTTACACGCTCACTTGAACCAGTTCAATTCACTACCTATCAGCATATCACCTTTCCGGATAATATCGAGTATATATTTCGCCGCTACACGAATTCCGAACGAAAAACGATTTTTTCTCAAGTCCATCAGCCGGACGGTATTCTGGAACACTCGATTCGGGCACGGAAAATCGGAAAATCGACGGTCAAAATTGGCGAAATTGTAATCGAGAAGGCGCGCGACTGGAAGGAAGCCGAGCTTGTAAAGGGCGCCACACACCGCCATTTCGCCGCCCGCCATTCGAGGTCTCCGTATAACGCGCGCACATATACCCGAAAATGCTTTTAAAAGAAATAACCGTAAATTGTGAAATGTACGGTATCAGTTTTTCGGTTTCCATTTCGCATTACGACCCTCAGATTATCCCGCGTCTGTCTCCGAAATTATTTTTACTGCGCGATGTACACACGCGGCGTTCTATCTGGAAGGCGTTTTTCCAAACGTGTTCATCATCGGCTCCGGCAAAACTACACCATTTTTTTCCTCGTTTATTGGAAAGGTTTTAATTTTACTCCGGCAAAAGACTCTTTTGAAATTCATAAAATTTTACGAGCTCGCCGTTCTCGAGGGCAGAGAGTAACGACTCTGGGGAACCGTGAACGACGGATGATCGGCGGGCAAAATATTTCATACGGCTATTTTTAAAAAGCAATATAGGAACCGTTCGATGGTAATTAGGTGTAATGCTAATTTGTGAAAATTTTGCTCTCCGTCCCGGGAGTACGAGATCTGGTACGAGCGTCAGATTTGTTTTGTAACTGATGAGAGACACATATACATCAGTTTCAAGATTGGAGTCAATAGAGTCATTTGGGTCTGTAACAGGACAAAAAGAAGAAACGGAAATCTCTGTCCGGATCCAGGAGTCATTCGAGGCTATTTTTAGAACTGACTGAAGCGAAATATTTATAAGACTATCAATGACATACAGTGCAGCAGAGAGGGGAGACAGAGGTTTAACATTGATAAGAATTAAAAATATGAGTTTTATGATCATTGCAACTGATTATATGAGTAATAGCTAATAGGGCAGAACAAAAGGAAAAGAATGTTCAAATTTCGAAGATGCACTTAACTAACAAGCTGCATTTCGGTGTCCAAATATGAAGTGCAAGATTTTACTAGAAAATTTTCAAATTTAGGTATCGCCCCACGAGTTAAAAGTTTGGGACTATCAAGATACACCATGAAATTCTTTCAAGTTTGTTTGGAAACAAATTTCTAATGTGTTCTTACAGAATTACTTTCAACTACTCTTCCGGATTTTTTTAAGGCCTGATTGAGATTCTTTCAAATGTTTTGAAAGTTCATCTGGACGTATGAGGTATATTCACGATTTTTCAAGACTTGTTTAGGAGACTTCGGCTCTTTTTTAGGACTCTGTAAGGTCTATCTAAGCACGTTCTGAGTTCTTCTACAGTATAAGATACTTCAAGACTTCCGCACTTGCATTAGCTAATGTTCAAGATTTACCAGCAGATTTAACAGAAGTCTCCAATGTTTTTTCTTCTGATTCTTCTGATATTATTAATTACATCCGGATGTCGGTGACTATACCGATAATCATGTCCATAGGCGCCGATCTGGCTTTTTTTTTTTTGGGGGGGGGGACTTTTGTGAGGGGACGCCCCTCCCCAATATTTTCAACACAAAAATGGAAAAAGTACAACAAATCATACCATCAATTTTTAAATTTAACAAAAAAGAAAGCAAAATATGATAAGTAATAATGAGAAGAGTATAATTTTGGCACCAAAATAAATAGAAGACCATCATTCGAATTTTCAAAGAGAGGGATTTTTGATGCTCCTATAAGAACCGTGATGACTTTGATTCTGCCCCCCCCCAATATTTTCCGTAAGTCGGCGCTTATGATCATGTCGCACTGTAGTCAGCGTAGTTTCCCACATTACTTCGTCCACAGTTTGTTCTGTTGCAGTGGCGTAGCTATGAGGGGTCCCATCCGCAATAGAAAAATTCTACGCATTTAACTGAAACAACTGCAAAAAGAAGGGAACATTTTTCTGAAAATTGACCCCCACCCCTCTAGAAAATTGGTATAACTACGCTACTGTTCCGTTAGGAGTATTTTTTTCCTTTCAACACAGCGCTAATCGTTCAAATACTGGTGTTACCATGAAACGGCGAGTATAATATGTTGTTCCAGAGAACTGGCTGGGGACTGCTATGCACGCCATCTATCCACCTCAACTGGTACTGAGGTCACTCGGTTTGCGAGATTGTCCAAGAGAGGGAGAGATAAAACCTGTCAGGGACGTACCACCCCCCCCCCCCCCCCGGTAGGAAATTTTTTACTCAGAAGTTGGGAAATTTTACCGATTCAGTCAGACGGAATCGGAGAATTTCGGTAAATTTACAAGTCAAAAGGTTCTTCTTTTCTTCTTTTTTAAATAATTTGATACTTGGGTATTCTGAGTTGAGAAGTTGGAAAAATTCACTAAGTTAAAAGTTTATTTATTTATTTATTTTTTGCTTTGATACTTGGGAATTTTGTGTTGAATCAGTTGGAACTTTCACCCCCCCCCCCACACACAGAAAACTCTTCGGTCGTTACGTCCCTGAAACCGGTTTACTAGCTTTGACCGGACTGATAATCGTATCCACATCGCAAGGATGCACAGTCTACGGTGACCATGAAACCACTCAGCCATAGAGCAACCTCTGATACAGTCTTTTCGAGACTTTTTCCAGACTCGTATATATGACCCTTGAAAATCTTCAAAAACATTCTTTGAAATTTACTGTGGATCTCCAAGACTTTTTCAGTCATGCATTAGAGTTCCTTAAAAAAAGTGATGTTTTCCAACAAATTCTGGTCTGCCATTTCCCAATATTTCGACCATTTCGAAAGAAAATCTCAAGTTTCCTTTTTTTCCAACAATGCAGCAAGAATTTCCAATTCCCATTATCTCGAAAAAAATATACAATAGGAATTCCTATAGTCGAAATCTCAATTAAAAATATTTCAAAAAAGCTAGGGATCAAGTGACAGAGTAAGCTAAACGACTGAGTGGTCTCATCACTAAGCACACTCCCTCACTTGATATTCAATAACAGGAATTCCCGCTTTTGAAAAAAAAAAAAAAAGTTTGAAAAAAGTGATTCCTTATTCCCGAATTCCAAATAGTATTAGGCATTTACTAAAACATTTCCGATTTGATTTTTGGGGGGAATTTTCATTTTCTGAATTCCTGATTGAAAATATTTTGGGAAACACCCTATTTTTAAGCATTTTTTAGACTCCTCTTAGAAATCCTAAAGAATCTTAAATACGTTTGAACAGGGATGCGGAAGCTGAACGATACAGCTTAGTCGCTTCCGGCTTCTAGCCTCAAGCTTCTACCTTCTAATCTTTTTTTCGGCTTCTGGCTTCTAGCTCCCAGCTGCTTTTACATTCACCCAAACAAGGTTCTTATAATTGGACGCTGCTTAGCAAAACAGAACCAAGCCACATCTGTTGACAAAATGAGTGATTAATATCGTTAGAAAGAGCGTAAAAAGTAGAATTTATCAAAATTGGGATACAAAAATGTGTCCCCAAGTTGAAAAGAGCTTATCAGTAAACGCTATGTCATATAGTTTTTACCTATATGGCTCTTGAACTTTGATCACTTGTTCTCGAAAAAACATATTTTGTCACTTGGTTCTGTTTTGCTTTAAGCGTCCAATTAGAGAAGGTTCTTCTTAGAAAATGAGGGAAAATAAAGTGAGGTGAAGTGGAGTAGTAGAAGTACATTAGTTTTCTTTTTTGGGCTTTCGACTTTGAGTTTAAAAAATCTCTAAGAAGAATATTTTAAGAAGTCGGCTGGAAGCTGAAAAACTTTCGGCTTCCGCTTCCAGCTTCTAACTTCTAACTTCTCAAAATTGCTCTAAAATTGCAAAAACTTCCGGCTTCTGACTTCCAGCTACTGGCTTCTCCGCATCCCTGCGTCTGTAAAAGTCCTAATAAAGCTCTGAGCAGTTTTAAATGAATCGTGAAGAGTCTTGAAGAACCTTCTAAGGGCCATGAAGAGGCCTGAAACACGCCTAGAAAATATCTAATGACTCTCGAGACAAATGTTGAATAATTCGGATAGGTTACTTTTCCAATGTAAATGTCTACTGAATAATGTAAGCGAGGTAGTATCACCTTGAATTTGGTTGGAAAAACAAAGAATCTTGAACCCGTCTAAGTGAGTCTCAGGAAGTTTTAAGTAAGTTCAGACGAGTCTTAAGCAGGTCTAAAAAAATTACAAAAGGGTCTTGGCGAGCCTTGAAGAAGTTTTCAAGAGTATAAAGAAATTTAAAGAAGTTTTAATGAATCTTACAGGATATTAAAGGAGTTTTGAGAACTCTTGACGGACTTTGACGAAGTTTGGAAGAACATACCTGAAAAAGTCTCCGTCGAGCCTGAAGTAAACTTAAACAAATCTGGAAGAGTACTGAAGGGAGAGTACTGAACAGAGTACCTCAGATTTTTGTCTGGAAAAGTCTGTAGAGGCAGGAAGTCATAAAGAAGCCTGGAAGAGTTTTAATTAGGTTTGAAAAAGTCTCATAAAGTGTCAAGGAGTCCTTAACTCATGTGACTGAGTCTTGAACTGAGTATATAAGAGAGACATCAGCAGATCTGAAACAGTCTTGAACATTTTTTGCGAGTTTAAGAAGAGTTTTAAAGAGCCTGAAAGAGTCTTAAACAAGTCTGGATCAGTAATAAAAAGTTCAGTCGGGTCTTACTTATATGCCGATGAGTGCAGCGATAAAACAGTCTCAAACCATCGGTGCCGCAATCAGGACTAAAGCACTTAGAAACACCCGAGTACTGATATCCGCCATTTAGAGTCGCTTGGGGCCCAACGATTCACAATGGCGGATGTCAGTACTCGGGTATTTCCAGATGCTCTACCAGCACCACTAACCTTATAGGTAAACCAAATAGGACTGACTACGTCACCGCATTTTGGAACGATGCCCTTTTGGTACAATGTCATTGAATATTCAATGAATAAAATGTCGGTGAGTTTTCAACGAGTAAACGAGCCCTGGGGAGTGTTAAAGAGTATTAGACATGTCTAAATGAGTGTTAAGAGTCTTAAACTCGTTTAGATGCGGTTTGAAGAGTCTTACACGCGCATGCACGCTCGGAAGAATCAGGAAGAGTCTGAACACGTGTACATGAGTCTTGAATAAGTCTTGAAGATTTTTACCCTAGTCTGGAAATGTCTCAACGATTAATCAAATCTGATGGAGTTTTGCATGCTATTTAAATTTTCTCAGTTCTTTGGGTGAACCATAACTTTTTCAATGATACTTGCTACACGTTACTTGTATATCGAAGGGCAACTTAGTTTGTAATCACAATTGAAACAAATCTTCCTTTCTGCTCCACCCTCATAAGTACATATAATACAATATACAACCCGTACTCTCCTTCGAGACTGTCAATTTCTGTTCTAGGCCTAACAGAATCACCAGTGCGGAACAGTAACATGGGCTAATTTTGCTCACTTTTTTTGTACTTTCAAGTTTGACGCGCTCTACAGACCGTACAAATGAAGTCGGAGAACGGGATAGCTTTTACAATTTTGATGAGACATTGTGGAATATACTCCCCGAAAGACTGCGCCACCTCCACCCTACAAATTTTTCGACAGTATTATGAAATAAGCGTGCGAAGTGGTGCTGATATGAGGTGACATTGTACATATTCATTCATGATCACGGGAAAAAAGTTGTAAATGTAGTGCAATCCTTCAAAAGTGCCAAGTAACCCCAAATTGATGTACCATGTATACAGATGTATGCAAAAAAAAAAAAAACAAAAAAAAACCACACACACACAACAACAACAATGACCTATGATATGTACTCTTCCTCTATTCGAAAAATCATAAGAAGAAAATAAAATGAGACCTTGGTCCTTTGGAAGGCCGAGACACTAATACACGACTGTACGTCCTCGGCATCTCTAAAATGCATAAACATCCAATTTGTACTGGTTCATTCATCAGCAACAAGACAGAACATCGAAATCGAACACTGACCGCCTTCAAAAACAAACAAACAATTCTATGTAAATTCACCCCTTCAAGTTTTTTCCAGTTTTACACCGACTGCTATAACACTATGCTGATACCAGTTACTTTCATAATGACACCTATCAAATCCTACGTGTAATGATACAAGACACACACAGTTTCCTTTGATTTTCATTCATTATCTGACACAATTTCTGTAAGTGTACTTTTTGTACGCTTTTTGAAGCTCTGGACAAAGGACGTGATAACGCTGCTTGAGAATAACAGAATTATGAGTTCACCGGGTTGGTTTTACACGACAACTACAACATCCTACATTACATGTCGCGCGTCAGTGTTGCCAATTCCCCCCCCCCTCGTGCTACATACGTGTGACAAGTCACACCATGTTATCATACTACAGAATATTCTTTTCAAAACTATTGTATTGAAAGAGTGTTTTCTAGTAGCAATGTTGCATTGCGAAAGAAACACTTCTAACAAGACGTTGCCACATTAACACAAAAAGCGACAATGTAACTATGACGAGTTACTTTTCACTTATTGTATGACTGAAAAATTACTTTCACATATTGCATGACTAAAAAGTTACTTTTCACATATTGTATGACTGAAAGTTACTTTTCACGTATCGTATTTGGGTGGGCCAGCGCTAGTGTCGCGCACAATGAAAACGGGATAATTGATGAGCGGCACGGGTAGTGGGTGGAAGCTTTCGTTAAATCGATCGAAATCACTTTTTATGTGAGAAGGTAACTTCTAGGAAATCTTACGCTCTACAAATTTTGTTATTTTAATTTTTTTGCTAAATGGCTTCGTTCTCAACTTATTTTGAGATAACTCAATTAACATTCAAATGGGAATATCGTCCTGATCCCGTTTTCAATTTTACCAATTGTAGCGCTCCTAGCGGATGACCGGCCCAAATCAATGAAAGTTACTTTTCACATATTGTATGACTGCAAAGTTACTTTTCACATATTGTATGACTAAAAAGTTACTTTTCACATACTATATGACCAAAAATTTACTTTTCACATATTGTATGACTGAAAAGTTACTTTTCACTTGTTGTATGACTGAAAGGTTACTTTTTACTCAAAGTATTAGTGAAAAGAATGAACGATTTGTTTGTTTATTTGTCAGATATATTTGTTTTGAAAAATGTAATACAATTCAAGCATATTGCAAGCTACTTTTTCATGACTCACTTTCAACACTTGTATTGTAATATATTGTTGTGTGAGTAGGTATATTAAAATTACATTCACTTTTGAAACAGCCAATTGTAACTTTAGAAATACCAAAACATGTCAGAACTACCCATTAGAATAACCACTAACTTCAATAATATAGTTTTGCTAACTAAATGTAAACTACAGAATTCATCCCCCCCCCCCGCCTCTCAAATAAAAATGACCGAACACGACCCAGCTAGTAAAAGTTGATTATTTAAGGATTTCCTCTTCAGAATCGATTCGTTTGGTTCGAGATTCTTTCAGATTTGATTAATCGATTCATTTGGCAGACAATCGTCGCTAGCGCTGGCTCAATTTCCATAAACGTAAGCACGGTGCTCCCGGGCATATACGAATTTTCACAGAGCCGTTATTAGGAACGAGGTGGGCATGAATTAACAAAATTGTGGGAGCACTCCGCACAGCCTCGTCTCACTGATCAAACTAAACGCCAGGTACATAAGACAAACATAGCTCGGGAAATTTTCAACTACACGATGAGGTAAGCTCGAGCGACGATTTCGCTGTGGAAACACTTTCAGTTAGTTCGAAAAACGATATTTTCGTTCATAAAGGCCCGCCTAACCTCGTGCTAATTAATTAGCTGCGCCGCGCCAGAATTTATTATTAATTACGTTAATGCAGAAACAGATTCGTGCCTTTCAGCAGTTACGAAGAAAGTGTACATTCGTATCCTGTATACAATGTATCAATTATAGAAATTTTGTTTATTCTCGAATTCACACCGTCCCGGGCGTCTGTCGCGCAGTCCGCTAATTAACGAAAATTCGGTATTTTGCGCTAATTTGTCGACGCGGTGGCCGATTGTGCAATCCGTTCCAGACACAGATGCTTTATAGTCAGATGAGTTTCTCTACACCTAAATGCAGTGTTCTTTAACTAATAATTTTCAAAAAGATCTTTGTGCTTGTACGGTATACATCCCCATTTTTCAACTGACGACTCTCAGTTGACTTACTCCCTAGATCGGTTTCAAATTAAGAAGATGTAGCGGGGGATCCTAACGACACACTCCCGATTATTCAAGTGGATGATGAACCAGAAATCGTGCTCGACGGGGTGAGGGAAGCAATGCACTCAACGAAGAAGCGCAATACCTCAGGCTGCGACGGGTGTAAGCAGAGCTAATACAAGCACTAGATGAAAAGCCCGTTGAAGTTCTTTGGAAACTGTGCAATGTGATATGGTGCCGCAAGAAATGACCAGTGTGGAGTGGTACAAATCAATACTGATTCCCCTCCCCAAAAATGCGACGCACGGAACTTTGCCAACTACCGCACCATAGCCCTCATTCCAGATGCGAGTAAAGTCCTTCTGAGAATCATTAGCAGAATAAAAGCATTTCCCACTCAGAGCAAGTTGGGTTTGTCAGAGAACAGATCTTGATTATTTGTCAAATAATTGAAAAATGCAAAGAATTCAACGTCCCCGTTGTCCTGTGTTTCATTAACTACACCAACGCTTTCGACTGTGTCAAATGGAGGAGTCTAGCGTCCCAGCTTACC
The DNA here is from genome assembly GCA_031841125.1 of Acanthococcus lagerstroemiae. Classification (NCBI taxonomy): domain Eukaryota; kingdom Metazoa; phylum Arthropoda; class Insecta; order Hemiptera; family Eriococcidae; genus Acanthococcus; species Acanthococcus lagerstroemiae. The sequence continues at coordinate 29,554,211 of CM063114.1, forward strand.
TACTGGACCTAATAAAATCTCCTTGCGAAACAAATGAAATGGTTATAAAAACCGATGGTGAAGAATCGGCAACGTTTTGCATAAGCTGTGGCGTTAGGCAAGGATGTGCGTGGGATGTTTCAAAAGTAAGGTAACACATTTTTTTCCTCCGCGATGAGTAACACTGACGCGCTGAAATTTAGAGGGAATGTCCAGAAGATGTCTCGAAATAATTTGATTAGATACTGTTTCGTTGAACGGTTTGAGCATATGGAACCTAAGGGTACTGGTTCGTCCAACTGTCAAGTGCGCGGTGTCATAAAGTTTTTTTCTTTGAAAAAAGGGATCGGCAGTATAATTTACATAGATTGTGTTCAGTCAATGGCACGAATAATGCAGTGTCCAGAAATTACGGGTATAAGTGAATATCATACTTCAAACAAGGTGGCGCGACCACACATGATGATCACAGATCTGTACGATGAACCGACTGCATGCATGCGCTCCCTTCTGACAAAAGGTCGTCATTTCATGAATTCCAGTTTTCAACACGAGATAGCATAGCGATACACTTTTTAAAGGAAATCAGCCACATTGCTATTTACAAGGGGCAGTCAATAATGATGGGTCGTTATTTAAAAAAAAAAAAGTCAGTTAAATATTTTAAAAATATATTAGCAATCTGTATAAAATTCGGTGTCACACTTTGATCTTAGCCAAAAGGCCGAGCATAAGTAACGATGCAGATAAGTTGTGCACATTGGCTTATCTTTTCAAGTAACATATGGGCTATGGGGTCTGGTTGGGCGAGTGGATAGCGCGCTGGTCTCGGAACCCCGAACCCGGAGGTCCCGGGTTCGAGCCTATGTAGCAACTCGCTACATTTCGACGTAGGCCGGGCTTGGAGCGAAACATCATGCTCGAGAAAGTCTCTGTACCAGAGGCAGAGAAAGATCGCCAACACGATGGACAGACGGCGTAAAGAACAGATTTAGATCAGTGGCGACAGCGGTGGTCATAACCCGGGACTGTGATTGGTGAAGAGATGCCATCTGAAGTCAGAACAGTCGCTAGCAACTAGAAAATAGATGATGATGATGATTCTACAATTTGGCGAACGCCCGGGGATTCATTAGGATGATAGTAACCCGGATGGAGTTCCAATGTATTCCAAATTTCAGCTTGCCTGCTTTTCATTCCATTTCAGTTCATTTTTAGGTCATCATTGACCACTCGCATGAATCCAATATTCGTGTTTGGCGGCTCGAAGAAAGCCCAGAAATCGGTGTGCAAAGTTTTTTACGTTTTAAAAGCGTAAAAATTAAAACTCGCTGTCGAGTTTCCGAACTACAGAAATCCGACTAGCCGAATCAACTTTCAGCTTTTTTCGTTGGAGAAGAATGTTCCACCTCCGCCGAAGAAACACAACGTAAAAGCTATTATTAATTTGTATAATCGTTGCGTAAAGTTTTTAATGATTTTTCATCTCACCGCCCCCCGCACCCTCTTCCGCTTGTTCGACCATTCGGCGATAGAATACGATTTTCGAATTTATGCCGCATCTGTCAAACGTTAACGCTGGCAACATTCTTCAAGTACAGCGTTTATCCTTCTGCTCTCTATTTTTGGCATTCCTACTTCTGAATGTTAAAAATAACGTCGAGCACTTCTTTTTTTTTCCAACTTTTTGATAACGTACATATTTCTCGAGCAAAGTTGTTTTTTCTCTCTCTCTCCTCACGTTATTGTAGGAGAAAATAACTGGCATTCTTTTATTGAGCTCGAGAATGGTGGGCGAGGGCTCGGGGAGCGGGGCAACTTGCGCGCATTGCAATAACGCGAAATGTCGTGTAATAGCGTAAAGTAGAACTTTCGTAACTCGCTAAATCGAGTGGCGCGGATTCCAAAAACATGAAATTTTTACGAGCGTGATTGCGGGTAAATTTCAGTTAGCGGGAAACATTCTTCGAAACTTAGTGCGTGATTACTGCCTATTAGGAGCGGTCTAAGTACTCTCGGCGAACCGAATATTGTTCTCTCTATCTCCTTTATAATTTTCCAGATTCGTGTACTCGGCGCTCGCGGACTTTCGAGGCTTTAGTCGAGCGAAATTCGGGTATTAAAATCCGGAAGCGAAAAACCACCGCGTAAACTCCTACTCCAGACTCAACTTCATTCCTGAAATGAATGCAAGCAAAATAAACTCCTTTATGCGTCAGTAACCGCTAGTCTCACCATCGAGTGATAGGATTTCGGGAACATCACCAAAACTCATAAAATATGAAGAAACGTAAAAGAAACATATCGAAGGCCAAGCAATGTCTGGAATACGTGCTCAAGTAAGTCTGGCAGTATCGTAAATAAGGGCGAGATATATGGATGTATCCTCCTCCGGAACAAGAGGGAAAATAAAGTTTTATAGTTTTTGCTTCTCAAGTCAAAATTAGGGCGAAATTTCTAGCATTTTATTTATTTTTTTCATTTATTGATTTATTTACGAGCCACTAGCTGCACCAAGGGCTGTAGACACGCGTATTACAGTTTCAGCTTCTAGGCTGCAACGCAACTCTCACAATTGTTAGACAACGCTGGGCTCAAATATACAAAAAACAAGCAAACGATCTTACAAGTCAAACTTTCTTTGCTTAGAAAGAACCAAAAATATTGAAGAATTAAAATTTGTTCGTAAAAAGAATATTTAGCTAGAATTAAGCTAGAAGGACCAAAAGACCTTTTTTGGAAGTAGTTTATTTTCTACTCGCTTCTCCAATTGAATATTACAGCAGATTATGACACACGCTATCAAGTCATGAGGAGATGGAGAAGGTGGCTATGGTAGGAGATTTTATTATTCCAAATTTAGGCTACAATAATTCAGTAGTGTCAAAGGAAATGACAGATTTTTGTAACGTAACTAACTTAACTTCCTATAACACAATTAAAAACCGTATGGGGCGAACACTGGACTTCAGTACTTTCAAATATTAATCAGATTGAAGTTCAGGGTGAGAGTTTAGTGCAGATTGCAGATAAATTTCATCCGTCACTTCTCATTCCGCTCACACTTATGGGCAGTGCTTGTGCATCTCTCACTCCTAATATAGCTTACACTGGTGAATGGGACTTCGCTAAAGGCGACTTTCTTGCATTATACTTATAATGCGCTAAGGGATCGAAAATAGGATAAAATCTAGAACGAAGAAAATATTGAGGCTGCTGTTGGCATTTTCAACCAATTCAATAACATTTTGATTGATACTGTTCCTCAAAAAAATATCAAAAAATTGAAACAACCTGCGTGGAGCAACAAATATACTAACTATTATTTTAAAAAATCGGAAAAAATAATATTATAGGAAAAAATTTAAAAAGACTGGAGAATTAATATTTCGTTTATTATACGAGGAAACTCGAAGAGAAAGTAAGAAATTGATTCGTGACAAGAACAGAGCGCTTCAGGTGGCCATTCTTAGAAACTGGATGAGAAGGTGATCGCTTATCAGTTTGCTATTTGGTGAATGTAAAATTTTATTAATTTTGCTGAATTAATTCAAAAATTTGCGGATTTACAGAAATTTTTGAAAATGTTAAGGACATATTTTCCCCTTGAAAGAGTGAAATATCACTAAATATGTCCGAAGAACTCACAGATGCTTTTCAAGAGGCTGATTTTCATTAATCTTCATCCTAGGAGAAAGCAAGCTCGAGGAAGTGTTCTAGAGTTTTAAGGGTCGGCTATAAGTAGCCGAGCCTATTGGGACTAGGTATCGAAAGAGCCGTCTCCTAGTGACCAAAAATGGAAACTTTGAGAGAATGATCATCTAGGACCACGTCCTTAAGAACGAATAAGTATTGATATTCTGACTAAGGGTCATCGTGATTATTTATCCGTACATAGTAAAATCTCTGATTCTACACTTCTTGCAAAAATTTCCTTCCGGGTACCAACTCGAGTGAACACATTAGTACGGGACACATTTTATATAAAGAAAATTGAGGACACACCTCTCTGCACTGCGATGAGATATTATAATAAAATAGCATCCTCTAATCCAAATGTTGATATATTCAAGCCTCGTGCTATTTTTAAGTCTGATATACTTCTAATTTTAAGATCTGCTGAACTTATATTACAGCCTTTACTGTTTTGAATTATTGATCTGCTGTTAACCTCCTCCTTGTCCTCCTTTTAAAATATATATTTTTTAACCTTTTTTTTTTTTTTTTTTTTTTTTAAATCCTCACTTAGTCACTACCACAAACCGCGCCTCGTAATTTGTTTTATTGCAACAAGATACTGTATTTCTCTTTCTTTTTTTCCCCCTTTCTCTTAGTTTATATTCTAAATTATTCTCTTGTATTTGTATTTTTAAAACAATAGTCCTTCTGCATGTATCATAACTCCCCTCGTTTTTGGCCTTCGGGCTGTTGAGGTGGAGTATAATCATAATAATAATAATAATAATAATAATATTATGATTCGTACTCCTATTGTAGTGGCTCCCAACCTTTTTAAAGTTACGGCACCCTTCCATGTTTCAGCCCGAGCATGCGGCACCCTAACCCATCAGGAAAAAACAACAAAAAATAAATGATAATTGTAATAATGTAATCTGCAATGGAAGAAGAAGTAGCTCTTGCTTGAAAAAATTATAATGTGGTAATTAGGAGTCAAAATTTTATGAATTGCTCGATGTCAGTGAGCAATTTGACCTTGGTGATTCTTACAAAGTACATCAAATCGAAGTGAAATGCTGGACAGACAAATTCGCATGTTGTTCTCCAATGCTGTTTCCGTTAGCCTATGTCTTTTTTTTTACTTTTTTAACGTTAACCAGAGCGGAAACCCCTTGCTCACATATCCACGAGGTTGAGAATCGTAGCAAAATGTCTACTGCTTTCTTCTTATTGAAGCGTAATCCAGAACGAAGCTAGGGAGACGTCACTGAATTTCAGCTGCAATGTGCGGTCGTTTTTCAAGTCAATAGCTGAATTTTCGAGCTCCAAATCTAAACCGTGCCACAGTGTATTAGAGAACGGGTTAAGTATCCAGTTCTACTGCTGTGTGTTCAAGTCAGGGAAGTAATGTTCGCAAGCTGTTTGTAAGGTCTGCAAATGATTTCTTATACCTTGCAGAAGATCTGGATTAAGGTTTTCTTTTCTGGAAAAAAGTGGAAACATTGCTGCATTTCCGTCTTATAGTTATGTCTGCCACAGCGTAAGTTTCTCGTGGAAAGCAGAAAGTTTATCTGTGGCTCCTAAGATATAATCTGCGGGTCCTTGTCAAGAAACATTGATATAAGCTAAGTAGGCCAGTGTACTCTCCAGTCATCGTTGCAAAGAAGTCCGCATATTGCTCATTGCCTTTCGCCAAAAGAAGTAACATAACTTCTTTCAGTTCGTAAAGCCGCGCCAGTACCTTCCCTCTGGTCAGCCATCGCACCTCTGTATGGTATAATAGGCACCTGAAGTCACTGTCCATTGATTCGCAGATTGTATGAAGAGTTCGAGATTTCAGTAGCCTTCCTTTTATGTAGTTGACTACACGCACTGCATCATAAAAGTAGACTGGAAGTCCTGGCTCAAAGTTTTTGTCATTAGTGCCTCTCTGTGGAGGAAACAGTGTATTACGACAATATTCGGATTTTTAGACTTCGCCAATGTTACAAACCCCCTTCAAACGTGGCTCGAAGTGGTTCCAATTGAAGAAAAGTCCGCTACTGACGCAATAAGAAAACTAAAAAATCCCTTTTCAATCATTTCGGGTTTCCCTCTGAAGTAGTTTCTGACAATGTACCATTTAACTGCGATACATACCTGAGATTTGCTCAAAAATATGACTTCAAACCCATATTCATCAGTTCAAAATACATTCACTCAAATGGATTTGGTGAAAAAGGTGTTTCAATTGCAAAGTCACTCCTGTGAAAGAACTCTAATCTAGAAGACGCTCTACTGTGCTATCGTACTACTCCCATACCACATGTTGGCTAGGTACTCGCCAGCTCAGAGTTTTTTAAATCGAATTGTAAGAACTTGCCTCCCGGTAAAATCCACAGTCCTAGACTGAGGAGTTGACTATACAAAAATTCAAAAAGCAAAGACACTGATGCGACAATGAATGGAAAAATTATAATCGTACTGCGGACCCTGAATTGCCACCCTTGAAACCAGGTGATCCAGTCATGTTAGAACGAACTCTTTCAGATACAGAGTGGAAGTCTGAGAAACTTGTAGGACCAGCTGATACCCCTCCTTCTTGTCAAGGAAGAAGATGGTCCTCTGCTTTGTCAACACCGTCGTTTCCTTCGCCCTAACTGCGCGCCTCACCGATTTATTAGGTACCGAGATTTAATTATTATAAGAATTTTTCACAATTTATTACTAGGATTTACTTAATGTAATAAGAAAGTACTGTTAAAGAAAAGAAAGAAGAGAAAAATAGCATGTAGCATTAACTGCATTAAGTGGTAACACTGTAACACGTAGTAAGCAGTTATGTTCCGTTATCAAAAAGCTAGTCATCATGTAGGTACGTTGTAGAGTGCAAGAATACAAGACCTGTTAAAAATGACTTGATGCAATTATTTCATAATTGTCGAGGAATGGAGTACTGTGCGTGTTGGAAAAGATTTTGAAAATTGAGGAAAGCTGTTCACTGGATTTAGAAGAGGTAAAAGTTAATCTATGAGCTGATGTGTATAAAATGGGTTCTCAGTTTGATAAGTGTACAATTTATTTGAATCAAGCCAAGTCGAACATGTCCAGTAGGAAAGTCGTCTTTTTAGGTGTATATGTACATTATTTTCGCAGCAGCAATGTAGCATATTAGAGTGTATGATATAGGATTTTCTCACCTTCTCAGTGAATTCTCTAACCAATGAGGAGTGTGATTTGTTCGTGGATTCTGATCAAATCTGGATTAAATGAAACATGTTTCTTTCTTTCTGTGGTACTCTTATCACTAAATTTTCCCAGGAATAATTATGAAGTATGTATCATAAATCGGATGAAAGTATTAATAATACGTATTCTGTTTCAGGTTTCAAGCAGTGAAGCCTTATTAGTGTTGGGGCTGTCTTCACCTGAAGATGAAACAACGACATTCTCCTCTGTGTCGATTGTGGGAATACGCGATGCAGTAAATGAACTAACAACCTATGAACTAGTCGCAAATAAGCAAGTAGCAAATCAACAATTAGCTAATGAACAAGTGCAGGATAAAACCTTACTACGTGATGCACAGAGAGTTTGTAAATATAGATCAGAATGTCAGAAGCAAAACTGTATATATTATAAGAATCACCAAGGAGAAACAGTGGCGTAGCGACGGTGGGGTGGAGGGGCGGACCACCCTGGGCGGCACTATTAGGAGAGCGGCAAAATTGCTATTTAATAATATGTTATAAACATACATTTATTAAATAAAGTAATTTTAAATAAATCGCCTAAACTAGGGCTATCTATATGAAAGCCTTCAACTTAAGGCAGCTCTCCGCCACACTGTTCCTGTATATTAGTAGGTATTCACTGGACTCATGCGCGCTCTACAATGTCTAGTGTAGGTTATAAGTAGTACGCATGCTCCAAGGTGTTGCCTGAGTTGTTATAACAAAATTACTGTGCATGAACGAACCCGAAAGTGGGAGGAAATCCAGCCATTGAAACCTTCTGGAATCGTTCCTAGTCAACAATTGAGATGTCCTGATCAACGGCGGACTTGAATATGCTAAAAATGTACCTACGTGAAGAACTCAGAATCGAAATAGCTCCTTGATGAAGAAGGAAGAAAAAAGAGATGGCTGGCGAGAGTGCTGCAGATGCTGGTTTAACTTATGAAAATCGGCTGAGGCAAGAAATGTTTGAATCAGTAGACAGAATTATACAAGAAGTCAAAACCAGATTTCAGCAATTACACGAGCTGGATGTCAAGTATTCTTTTCTCACACCAATTAACTTACTGAATGCAGAATACAAGTGTGAGTTTGGAGAAGAGTCTGATGATATTGATGTGAAAGAGTTCGAAATCAAAAGGGAACAGTTGCGAAATTTTGTTGCTAACAAAGAACTAAGTCCAGGTCATTGTTGGTAAAAACGTGACAGACAAATTTGAAATAGCCAATGGTGTACATCAGAGATGCGTCATGGCGCCTCTCCTCTTCAACGCCTTCACGACAGCCTTCTTAATTAGTGTAGATCGCAAACTTCTTGACAGGGGTGTCAAAATAAGATACCGCACAGATGGTAGATTACATAACCTGGCCAGTTTAAAAAGTCAGAAGAATGTTTGATCCAGATTCATCTCTGAACTGCAGTATGCAGACAATGCCGTGGTTCTAGAACACTCAGCCAAGGGGCCCCAAAGAATAATCAATGTTTTTGTAGAAACGTACAGAGGACTGGGAATGGAAGTCAATCACACAACAACAAAGCTGATGGTAATGCGATATGACGCACCTGCAAGCTCGAGCACCCCTATCAACATAGCTGGAAGTACTATCGAAGCCGTAGAAGAATTCAATTACTTGGGTAACCTAGTAGCCAACAACTGCAACTGGACTCAGAAATCAACCAGCAGTTGGAAAATGCTGGGAATGCAGTATTCAAGACGGCGAGTGCTTGACAGTAATGACCTCAAAATAGAAACGAGAATTGCAGTTTATAGAACGGTGGTGCTACCCACCCTGATATATTGGTAGGTGGCTCTGTGGCATAGCGGTAAGAGCTCGGCTTCACAACCCAAAGGTACCGGGTTCAATTCCCAACACCGGCATCGTTATTAATAATGCAAGAAAGAACTAGTCACACATTCTAACATTGCATTCTGATAACATACACAGAGTCACAACCACTTACAACAGAGGCTTCTGAGAAGTGTGTAATTGGTCGCCAGTATCTGAAAGCTGTAAGTGGGCAGGGCGCTACCTGCCTATGCTCGTTGAACTCACCGTCATAAACCAAGGGGCTAGTGATACGGGTATTCGACAAAAAGATAGCGCAGTTGACTTAGGCCGATTCCCAGCAAGAAGAGAAGAGGGTTAAGGCAGCCCTGAAAAGGCTCCCTGATATCCCTGAGGTAATGCTCAAAGGGGCGGTTTCAGGGCTCGGGTGAGAGCAAAATGAAAAGAGACCCTTCTATATGGTAGCGAATGTTGGATATTATACCAAAGACATGTCAAGACCCTCAAGAAATTTCACCAAGGCAAACAGAGAAATATCCTACAAATTAAGTGGCAGGACTACGTGCCAAATACAAAAGTGCTGAACTGGGCAAATTGCGACCCGATTGAGCGTATACTGGCCAGGAACCAACTTTGCTGGCTGGCTAAGGCATATCCGGAGAATGGACAATACCAGATTTCCAAGGCAGGCCTTGTACAGTGAGCTGGGCCAAGGCTGGAGGACGCAAGGTGGTCATATCAAGCAATATAAGGATATGATTCATGTAACCCTGAAGAATGCCAAAGTGATGACCGAACAGTATGGACAGTGGCGGATCCAGGATTACACTTTGGGGGGGGGGGGGCTAAATGTTGGAGAAAAAAAGAGCAAACAAAATTTTAAGCATGAATGCATGATTGTTGATAAGTGATAATGTTGATTCATTGATAACGCGATATGTATTCACGAACTGTGCTGTATGAGCGCTACTGTCATTAAAAACATCGGTGGCTAAAATAAGTGGAAAAGCGAGTGACATTTTTTTTCGGGGGGGGGGGGCTATAGCCCCTTTAGCCCCCCCCTGGATCCGCCACTGAGTATGGAAAACGGCAATTTACCAAAATGGCGGAGTCTTCAATTGGCAACACCAGGCCAGAACCACAGCAAGCACACCCGTCAGATGCCCCGACTGTGGGCGGATGATAGGATCGCGGATTGGCCTGGTGAGCCACCAGAGGATAAACAGGGAGCGAAGATGATGCGCGGATCCTCGAGAACGAGACTGGACGACGACGACTTACCTACTTGTGTGTCCCTGTACCCTTCATAGTGGACCTGAGAAACGCGCTTTCTGGTGGATTAAATCTGAACTACAAAATGTAAACATTCGGCACTCACACCTTTACCACTGCATTCGCGTATGTTTATGGAACCTACCTACCCTACAAAAAAATTCTATTTCCTCCTCCCTTTTCTCTCGTAACCCTTCAATTATGACCTCAGTTTCATTTCGAAATTCCAATTACAGGAGAGGGTGGTTGGCAAAAAGGACCTCTCGCAATTTCATTTCAAAATTCCAATTGTGGAAGGGGGTAGCAGGCGAAAAGGACTTCTCGACTTCATTTGATTAGTATATTACGGTCTGCTTGAGGTACGCAGCTTCGCAGCTCGCAGCACTCCGCGATCTCAACGATTCAGCAGGGCCGGAGATGCGCCTGACAGAAATATCCGTGGAATTCGACAGTACGGCAGCATGCGGCAATTACTTGGATCGAATGAAAAAGCGCAACCTTCGTACCCTTTGAAATTTTTTTTTTCGATCTTCGACTCGTATACGCGCGGTAATTAAAATACGTGACCCCGCTCGCATTCTCGCCGTTGCTGTGTCAACAATTTTGGCTGCTCTTTGTGTGCGTGTATTGTTGGCGCTTCTAAATACTCATCGACGAACACCCGTTCGATGTACGAGAATTTTTTTTTTTTTTCGCATCGACTTCACTAAATTTAGAGCCTAATGGTGCGGTTCGCCCGAAGGTAACACGATCGCACTCATAATTCTTTATTTATAGCGAAACGTTAATTTGCCGCGTCGAAATTGCCGGACACAAATGGAGAGCAGGTAAAATGTGTGCGCTTAAAATTGAGGCGCCGGGCGGCCATCGTACTCGCCGGTCGGCCCTGTCGTTGCTGACATTCAATCGCTCGGATTAAAAAGTTTCGGAGAGTGTATATCGGATGGTGAAAAATAATACCCACAATTTTGGTGTAGCCGGCCGGATTGTTCATAAATTTAAAAGCATTAGCTGGTAAAGCGTCACTTGTGTAGCATTTGTGGTTACGGCCTGGCACTCTCGATTGGCCCGGGCAATTTCTCCATCGGGTGCGAACGAACGGATGGGTACACGTCGAGAAAAGTATTATACCCAATCTATTTCATTTTTCGAATAGGCCCCCGTACATTCTGTACATGAACTATATTCCGTTAATCCACCGATCGCGTCAAATGGGCTGGCTATTTTTAGCCCCGAATCAGGGTCGTGGTCTCGTGCTCGCGTGTGTATCAAATGCCAATAATTTATCAAACAGATTTTTAAATCACCGCCCGCGCCATTCGAATACTTATTTTTGTCTTACTACTCGAAAATATAAGTAGCGTTGTGTTTGATGGACCCGAAGCTACGTGAATTAGTGATCGAGAAAAATGGACGACCTTGATGGAGGAAATCGAAAATTGAACACGAAGAGAACATGGATCGGTGTAAAAGATTTGAAGCGAGTTGGTTCGTTAGGCAAAGAAATACGTACGCTTGCTCAGAAGCTCAGATGAAGGCTAATTTCATCAACTGAGGTGAGTATGGGCGGATTAAAGTGACCTCCTTTTTCGGTACATCGCTGCTGGTCTTCATCTTTTAACCATCTGTTGGGGAAGTAAAGAAACCAATGCGAAAGGCTGAATCCTCCTAACCATTGTGAACTCTATCGGATTTTTCCAAAATATTTTTGATAAAATTCTTTCAAAATTATCGGAAGATTTTTGAAGAAATTCTTCGGAAAACATTAAAAATTTTCCCTAAAGATTTCCAATGGAATTCTCTGGAAGTTATCAGAGATTGTTCCCAAAGATTTCTGATAACATTCCTTGGAATTCATTGGAGACTTTCACCGAACATGTCTGGTGAAATTCTTCGGAAATCATCTGTAGTAATTTATCCCAAAAATTTCCGATGAAAATCTCTGGAAATCATCGAACCTTTTTACTGAAGAAATGTTTCAGAAATCATCAGAGGTTTTTCTCGATGACTTCCAATAAAATCATTTTTGGTATCGTTAGTGATTTTCCTTAGAATTTTCAACAAAATTCTCCTGAAATCATCGGAGATTTTTCTGTGATGTCCGATGAAATTCTTTCAAAATGATCAGAAATTTTTCCTTAGTATTTTTGATAAAATTCCTTGGAATTATCTTCGGAAATCAAAGGAATCTTCTCGAAAATGAATGATAACTTCACGTGTTTTTCGAAAAGAAGTCCAGGGGCGGAAACATAGCGAAAAACTTGGGGGGGGGGCTGAAGACCCAGTGCTTAAAATCTTCTATATATATAAAAATGAATGTATGTCTGTCTGTCTGTGCATGTCCTTCATATTTCCATGGAAATTTCCGGTATGTCTGTGTGTGTGCGGGTGTCCATATTTCCATGGAAATTTCTATTAACAACACGGCTGCAGACTTTACAGCACTGTTCATCCGATCGCCATGAAACTTTGGGCAGTTGTTATCAAACTTTGGGAAGTTGTTCAATACACTCCGCGAAGGTTTCTGGAGGGCAGTAGTGAGGGTATGCTCCCTCCGACACGCTCCTGTTACTATGACGTCATATTACTGAGTATATTTGAGCGAAAGCCTTGCCTCAGTGGTTGACATTTCTATGGAAATTTCTAACACGGCTGCAAACTGCACGTGTCTCCTGCAGAGACATATATTGTACCATTTTAAATGCTTTCGTGTCACCTATTAAAAAAAAAAAAATCCAAGGAAATTTCTATCAACAACACGGGTGCAGACTGTAGTCGCGCAGGGCGTAGCAAAGATCAAGATCAAAAGAGCACATGGCCGTAAGAAAAATAAATTTCCATGGAAATGTCAGCCACTGAACTGAACTGTCACCATGAAGAGCTAAATCATACGGACCGGCTTCGTGTTGGGGGACATGGTACGGTTTTCGCTCAAATACACCCATGGCTGGAAGAAAATGGAAATATCAACCGCTGAACTGAACTGTCTCCATAAACAGCTAAATAACTGTGAGCTGAACTGAGCTAGAAATGAGAAGAGAAAAGAAGAAGACCTGTAGTCGCGCAGGGCGCAGCAATGATCAAGATCAATTAGCACATGGCTGGAATCACGGTTTTCGCTCAAGTATATCCATGGCTGGAAAAAAAAAAAATTCCATGGAAATGTCAACCACTGAATTCGTGTCGGGGAGCGTATTAGGGGGACCTCACGACTGTCGTTGTGCTTATTTTTGCCTATCCGTGGAAGTGGTGAGAGAGTACACCTCGTCACGACTCTGTTGTGAAGGCTCATAACGTATATGTAGGTGTACGGAATGGATTATTTTAGTTTTTCAGTTTTCTACTGTTATTGCCTTTCAACCTTACAAAGTGAGGCGGCCGGGAAGGCGAATGAAGGCCATGGTGCGGAAGGTTCTGGTCCCGGGGAGGGGGTCTTGAGGAGAAGGTTCCTCGTGGGGGAGGGGTAGTCATGATGGTGGAAGCTCCGGGTTGGAGGACCAGGGGATCATCGAGGTGGTTGAGCGAGGAGGCCATAAGGTGATGGAGCCGCGGAAGGGGAAGGCTGTAGAGAGGGACTAAGGGCGCCATTGGGGAGGGAGTGGATACTGAGGAGGTAAAATACCATGGGGTGGGCACTGAAGCCTCTTGTAGGAGATTATGACCATTGTGGGGGAGGAGTTTGTGGCTGCGACTGTTGAAGTGTGACCGTAGAAGCGGAGAGCGACCGTGGTGAACGAGGGGTACATGGTGGAAGATTGAGGACCGCTGATAGATGGGGAGCATAAGAAGCGCAAAGCAAACCTCAACTCAAGAACAAACACTGAGGACTGTGGTGGTCGGACGAGGCGCGAAGCGCCGAGGTAGGTCGGGGCCGGCACGAGCGAAGCGATTGACGGCGGGGGGGGGGAAGCCCCCTTGTATCATACTAAACATGTTCTGGTTTCCTTTTGAATTTGTAGAAAGATCTATAGTCATTATTACGTGGAATGTAAGGAGCAAAATGTGGATTTACATAGGTATTTTCTTGCAACTAACGCTTTGGAAAAAAGGTTCTCAAACAGCTTTGAACTTTGTACTTTACTTACTTTGGGCACTCACACACAGCTACCTTGGAATGTTTCGTTATCATTGGAATCACGATTAGGCTCCTCTACACTCTTTATCCCTCGAAATTGGAAGACAATAATACTGAACTCACTTAAGCCGACGGTCTGGGATAACTTTATAAAAATCCAAAAAATCATAGCCCCCGCCCCCAAAAAAACTATAAAAGGTTTATCTTTTTCTCTTTAATACTTCCTATGTAAGAAAGAAAAAAAAACACAACATCACAAACGATAATAGCGGCACTCGTATAGTTTTATAACTTTTATTTAGGGGGGCTAATTTTGAAACTGGTGGCTTAGTCCCCCTAGCCCCACTCTATTTCCGCCCCTGAAGAAGTCTACTCGGGACTAGATGCATTTTTTCGCGAGCGAAAGCTTCACTTTTGATGTTAACACTCCTCTTTATGCATACAATTCGAAGGGAAACCTTTTTCCCGAAGCAAACGCTCTCACTCCTGAGCACAAACTTCATTTTCACTTATTTTACGCATACACTCTGCAGCTTGCACTTCACTTTTGCGAAGTGAAAGCTGAAGCTTCTCTTTATGCATACCTCCAATTGTACCAATGATTTCCCCATGTGTAGCATTTGCTACACATGCTATACAGAAGTTGCCGGCCCAGCTAAAAATTGTTGGACTTTCTCATAAATTAAAAGGCGCTGAGTTCTACCAAACACGAAACAGAGTCAATTTTAATACACGAATGCGGAACATCGTATGACTTTTTATAACGAATTCTGAAATCAAAATTTGAACTAATGAAAGTAGCGAATCACCGATGCATGGTAACTAAAAAGCAATGTTTGTATTATTTGCGTATACGATGATTTCTGTAACACAAAATGAAGAGCAGTTTACTTAGGCAGATATATGCAGACAAATTGAAGTTACAGCCGAACGAATGTGCGGAAGGATCGTGTACGCGGGCAGACAGACAGCCGACGAGAGAGGGAAATGGAAGGAAAAAGAAAATGAAAATAAGAGAATAAATAAAATACACTTCTTCAAATGCTAAAAAGAAAAACCGTAAAAGCGTTAACAACAGCTCTTTTGTAATATTACAAGATAAACCTTTGAGATTAAATTTCTGCGGAAAGCTATGATAACGTTAGAAGTTAAAAGCTTCGTGATAAGATGAAGAGAAATTCGGTATTTTCCGCGAACGAAAATAGAAACGTAATATTTCGAGACGCAGCCGAAGAAACGAGGAGGTTTTGTGAAAATTCTAATAAGAAAACGCTACAAAAACGAGGACGGTTTCGGTAATAATCATGATATATGAGAAAGCGACTGTGGAAAAGCAAGGAAAACAGACTTCGGGAGGGAAAATTTAGAGTAGATTCCGTTGATATGAAAATGGGAGAACACTCGCCTGGGAGGAGGTTCGCGGTACGCGGAAAAAGAGTGTATATACTCCGGGTAGTTTAGTAGAAAAGACTGCTTTGAATTATTTATACCGTAAGTTAGCTGACGCTTCTTATTACACAACCATTCTTTATGTATCCAGGTATCTGGAGATTGGAAAACAGATTAAGATTTGATAACCTCAGAACAGAAGAAGCAAAAAAAAAAAAAAAGTATTTCGTCTAACGAATGTATTTGTCGCGTTTAAAACGTCGTGTCCACGGCTGTCCTGTTAACAGAGCGAGAATTATTTAAAAGAAAGAAAAAAAAAACCAGAGGGGAAGCGAGAGACTGGTTTTTTGTTAGAAAGCTTTTAATAAATTTCCATAACAATGGTTGAGAAATTCATTACTCCGGAGGTAAACGTGTGCAGTTGGAAACGAATTTTTCAACTCTCGAAATCGATAGTCAGTGCATTTATTTCCGATCATTGTTCGAAAAATACGTCGAACTTCGGAATTTTAAAGAGGACGACGAAGCAGCGAAAGGCGGGGGAGGGGGAGAGAGAAACAGACATTAGAGGAAATGGCCTAGTTTTCCCACAAGTTTTCCCCCGACTAAAAACCCTGCTGTTTCGCGGGAAGAGAGAAGCCAGCTGATGTTTTTAAATTAATGACAGGAACAGAATTTTAAAACACCGATCGATACTCATTTTCTTTAACTTATCGGAAGGAGGTTTCGTTTTTCCATTTTTAGTGACATCGTCGGATGTACGAAGGAGATACTCGGAATGAAACGAGCAGAAGTAAAAAGGTAATACATTATTGATACAAAAATTATCCGAAGTTCGCTTGGCTATTAAAATCCTGAATTATTTAAATTAGAGAAAAATGTCGATTAAAACGCTATTAAAGATGAATGATGATTTTCCTGTTATTTACCTTTGGACGCCACTTGGTTCCGAATTTTTGAATTCTGACGACTACCGGACGGATCATTATGCTTTTTGGTTTCCCCCTTATCTCTCTTATTTTCAGTAACTGACCTTACTAGGTATAGCGGCAGGGTGGAGCCTCCAAAGATGACCACGTCATCGGGGTAAACCTAGCAGGTCTTACCTAGTAGGCCTCTTAGGACTGTTTCCATCAAACACTCAACTGGTCTGTCAGAAGAATCGATTGTAATCGATTTTTTGCAAAATCAAAAAAATAATGCTACGATAATGCAGTAATAAAGCAGTGCAGCTGCAGCTCACACTCTTGACTGCTTGAAAAGTGAAGTTAAGATAGCACATCAATCATTACTGTCACTGAAAAAACTTCAGTTTCCATTCTCTGATGAGGAAATAATTAAACATAAAAACTGTTTCAGTTGAGAGGATGATTAAGGAATCAGTGGGATTTATTTTTCGAGTTTTAAAATTTTCATGCCCCACCCATAAAGTTCTCCCTTATCGAAAAAAATAAAACTATAAATAATTTGAATCTCAATTCTGAATTTAATTAACAGCAAATACAGTAGCAAAACCATTCGTCCGCTGTAACCAAGAATTTGGAAAAACGAAAAATGATCGATTCTAGTCGATTATAATCGATAACAACTGCTTCAAAATCGATTATGAAAATTATCGATTTTTGACAGGCCTAAACAGTAAACAGTAATGACCTTCCGAATGTGTAACGTGCTGGCCATATTTGACTCTCGCACTGCTTTGGCGCAAGCCCTGAAAATACAGGCCGCACGGAAAAGCTTCAGACCGGAAGCTACTATATATCAAGAGCAAGCCTATGAAATGGAAGACAAATTAGAAGAACCGTAGTGGAAAGTTTTTCTGGGGGGTTGAATTGTTAAAGTCCCAACTGACTCAAGTCAAAATTCCCGAGTATCAAAATTTTTTCGTATTGGCTTAAAAAAAAACCGTTTGACTTATTGCATTTTCCCGACTTTTAATCCACCTACTAAAATTTTCAAACTCCAGTGTGGAGGATTGAGAGGCAAACTGCCCCCCCCCCGTGCCTCCTTATTTTCATCCCTGTAAAAAGCACAAAAGTACAGCTTCCAGTTTTCCCAACGTATTACTGAAATGGTAAATTTTCAAAACTGCTGTGTGAAAAATTCCTACGGGAGAGTTGCCCTCTGCCCTATCGGTATGTCCCCGCGAATTGACAGGCTTGAAGAAAGTTATGGATGTAGCGGTAACGCAGGCGGTTGCGATGATGAAGGGGCGGCCAAACACTTAACGCCAGCGCCGGTATGGAAAACCGCGAGAACCGTGACCTATTGCCATCGGGTTCGAAAGCGGAACTCGTCCGGCGGCTAGAAACCTTTCTGAAAGGCGAAGGTAAGGATCCGGAAACTTTTGTTTTCGGTGTGGAACCAGAACCGGAAGAAAACGTGGCGACAACGGCTGCTCTCCAGCACATTACGTCGATGTTGAGCGAGCAATCCAAGATGATGGCAGACATGAAGACTGATCAGTCCAAGAAAATGGAAGAACTGATAAAGAAGAAAGATCTGATTAATTTAAAAGAAGATCTTGTCACAGAAGTTGATGAGAAGATCGAACCAATCTCTCAACAGGTCGCTGTACTAGAGAAAGAACGGGAGGAACTTCGGACTGGCCGTACCACAACGTCAGTGGCAATCCCCCCAGGTAGCCAACAGCCTATCCAGATGGATTTAGCCACCGGTGCATCGTTGGTGGAAGCTCTAAGTAGTCAACCATGCCAAATGGTTCCAACTTCAAGAGTCAGTGGCTCTGTGAAAGTGAAACCGCCATCGTTCGATGGTCAGTATTCCTGGGAGTTCTACCTCGTCCAGTTTAAGGCAACGGCTGCCAGTAATGGCTGGAATAAGGCGACGGAAGCCACGGCATTGGTCGTGAACTTGCGAGAAGCCGCAAAGGACGTGCTGAAGACTGTTCCAACCGAGGACCAGAAAAACTTCAAGATGCTGGTGGAAGCCTTGGAACGTCAGCGTGAGCAAGCCCATATGAAGCAATTGCGGAAACGGGAACTGCAGGTCCAGTCACAGAGGTGGGGAGAATCGCTGCGAGCCTTTGACGCGAAAATAGTTCGCCTCGCCAATGCCGCCTACCCGACATTTTCTGAAGAATTCAGAGAGGGAACTGCGGCCTGAACCTTTATTGACGGAACTGAGGACGAACACAGATGTTGGTAAGAGTCGGCAATCACAAGAACTCTCGAATTGCTTTGGCGCAAGCCCTGGAGCTAGAGTAGAGGCTGCACGGGAAAGCTGTAGACGGAAAGCTACCGTCCGTCAAGCGCAAGCCTATGAAACGGAAGAGGAACTGTTGGGCTTGAAGACAGTTATGGAAGAGAAGTGGTGGAGCAGGTAATGGAGACACAGAAGCGACCAAACACCAAACGCCAGCGCCGGTATGGAAAACCTGATGCTTTCAATGCAATGAACTGGGTATATTCGCGCTGACTGCCCCTAGAACCGGAAGACGGCTGAAACCGTTAAACTCAGAGGCCCGGGTGTTGCGGGCCGAACGGACCCTGTAGTTTCCCAACAGGCCAAAGCAATCACCGCCGTCAAGAGAACGATATAGTGTGGCGCCTCAAGTAACTATGGGCAAGGAAAGCTAGGCCAGAAGACGGTACTTTTCTGTGTTGACACTGGAGCATCGCACTCAATCCTCCTACGCGAGCTGGTTCCAGGAAAGAAGTTGGATCAGGAGAAACAGTAGTATCTCTTGCGAACAGCTACAGGAGAGACTGTGCCGGTGCATGGGACAATTTGGTTCAGCGTCAAGCTGATGGGAGTCTTCCTCAAGCAAGAGTTTCTGGTGGCCGATATTCAGGATGCTGCGATCATAGGCTGGGACATGATAGTGCAGCGCGGATTAATCACCGACCCTGAGCAGTAGATACAGAAGTATCAGGATCGGGTCGTAAAGTTCGAAAATGCTACCTACCTTGCACCCAGACATCTACATAAGACTGATGCTAGGAAACTGCAGAAGAGACGGACCGCTTCAGCGCTAAGGGACAAAATAGCATCATCGGAATTCGACCAATGGGCCAGAGATGTAACCAGGGATCTGAAGCTATCACAAAGGAAGGCGATGGAGGCTGTTCTAAAGGATTATAGGAAGATCTTCCCCGAGAGCAGCGACGATTATGGATTGGTACAACATCGAATTGATACCGGGGACAATCCACCAATCAAGCAACGCCTTTGGAGAGTCCCGTTAGCAAGACAACAGGAGATCGACCGGATGATCAGCGATCTGCACAGACAGGATGTTACTGAGCCATCTTCAAGTCCATGGACATCCCCAATCGAGCTGGTACCAAAAGAAGGATGGTACAACGCGGTTGTGTGTGGATTATTGTCGGCTGAATAATGTGACTAGGAAAGCCAGTCGCATCTGCCACGGAACGGATTGATGGTATGCTGAATTTACTGGAAAGTGGTTACCACCAAGTGGTCCTCCATCCCGAGGATACAGAGAAGACGGCGTTTTCAACTGGTTCTGGACTGTGGCAGTTCACAGTAATGCCATTCGGACTGTGTAATGCGCCGGCTACGTTTGAGCGTTTGATGTAGGCAGTCCTGAGAGGCCTACTCGGCAAGATCTGCCTAGTGTACCTCAATGACGTGGTCATCTTTGGAGGATCCACCCTACAGAAACACCTATATAAGGTCAGACAGGTGTTGGCCAGCTTCCAGAATGCTGGGTTAAAGCTATCACCCAAGAACTGTTCCCCCAGACGAACCCAGACAACTTGTCTGCAGTGGAAAAATGGCCGGTTCCAGTGGACAAGCATCAGACCAGGAGCTTTTCCGGATTCTGTTCCTATTATTGAAGATACATCGGAAACTTGGCTAGGACTGCCGGCCACTGCGCCAGCTAGCAGAAAACGGCCGGGAATTTGCCTGAATCGACAAGTGCGCGGAAGCTTTCAAGAAGTTGAAGAAGCTGTTGTGTACGGCTCCAGTCTCGGCTTTCCCAAGGCCGGAGCAGCCGTTCACTGTGGACACAGATGCTAGCGACACAGCCATCATAGACGTACTTGCCCAGCCGGAAGATGGGAACGAGCGCGTCATTGCTTACTACAGCAAGTCTCTTTCGCGCCCTGAGCGGAATTGCTGCGTCACCAACCTTGCTCAAGATTTCTTGAAGTTATTCAAGACTCTTGCTGGTATACGCTTTAAGACTGTAAGACTTCTGTTGGTCAACAATGTTCGATGTTCTTTCAATTCAAATTTTTTTCTCGGCGGGGGGGGGGGCTACCTCCACGTGTCTGTATGTTACTACTTCTTATATCAGATTTTTGTGCAGCTTATGGACCAGGCTTTGAAATTTTGATATGAAGTCTTTTTTCTACCTTTTTTGGCTAACTATTTTCTAGAAGGGAAAGATTTGTACCAAAATTTGAAGGACGGAGCAGAAATCAGTCAAAAAGTTCTCTTCTCCCATTGCATAAGAAACGCGCATTTTTGCATTTGTGGTTTACAAACGGCTATTTTCGGAGTGAAAAAAAGAGTTGAATTGAAATTTCCATATCAAATTGAGAATGTCTACAGGAAGCGATAGCCACACGAGGCCGCGTTGGATGTTTTTCAGTTCGACCAGCATTGAGATTTTGTTCGCCAGTTGAGATCGCATTCATCTTCTCTACATTGTCCTGGCTACAGATCTATCTATAGGTAAATATAGTTGGCCATGCGGCATACAATTTAAAGAAGAGAATACGGACTGAAGATACGTCTCGCAGTTCTCAGCATCATTTGAGTGGGTGCAAATGAAAGGGGCCTAAGTGATAATTAGGCCCTTTAGCGGACATCGACTATTCTGATGCTCTGAAGCGCGCTCTATCGAGTAGTGAAAACCGCGTGTTGATATCTATAATAGTCGCAGAGTTATCAGTCTTATTAAATTTTCTGTTCAAGCAGTTTTCAATACTACTGAAAAAATTTGACTGGTTTGGTGGATTCGTTGTGTTCTTGTATTAATTTCGCATTAGCATACCTTTTTGGCCCATAACAACATAGATTAATATTCAATTTTGATGCAAAAATTCACTGCCAATGAAAAGGGCACTCATAGAGTCTACTTTGAAAAATTGCCGAAAATAGGATTATTTCTACCAAAGGTACATCAACTGATTTGGAACGTTAAATTAATTTCTCATTAGAATACCTTTTTAGACCATAACAACATAGATTAATATTCAATTTTGATGCAAAAATTCACTGCCAATGACAAGGGCACTCATAGAGTCTACTTTGAAAAATTGCCGAGAATAGGAACATATTTCTACCAAAGGTACATCAACTGATTTGGAACGTTAAAGACGTCTAGTTTAGTACCTTTTTTACCGTACGTTTTTATCTCTATTTATTCTGATGTGGTAACAAACTGAAACTTTGAACGCGTTTATCTCAAAACTACGTTTTTGCTCTTAGGCCCCTTTCATTTGCACGCACTCATTTTGTCACCAAGGAGTAGGCGACGTCAAATGCAAGTGAAATTATCACATTTACTTACGTTTTACGAACGATTGATGTAAATATGTAGCAATAATTTCCATCAAACTCACCTGCAACACAAAAAAACACGAGAAAATTACTTACGATAATGTCAGAACACACTCTATGTGTAGGATTATTAGACATAAAAAACAATCAACTTAATTGAGACCGGTTAGAACTCTCATTTAAGGCTATTAAGACTTGAATTGTCATTCTATTATAACTTTTTAAAATTCCTTTACACGCAAAGATTACTAAAATTGGAGACCACTTGTGAAAACAGGTTAACACTCTTCAAGTGATCACTCGAAGAAAATTCACACAGACTCGTTAAAATTCTGAGGTAGGACTGGCTAAGACTTCGCTGTGACTCATGCAGATATGCTAAGAGTAGACTACTGTAAGTATCATTATTATAAAAGATCTGCGATTGTGACTTCTAATTCGAAGGCATTATTTATTCGAACTGAAAGTCGGTCTCATGTCACGTGTTACACACGTACCGACAGTTACAATCATAACGTTATTTTATTTTACTTTTTTTTCTTTTTTTTTTTCTATAGGTTCGGGTTGATTTGTTACGAGAATTTCCTGGACCGGAAAATACAATATTCGCTTTTTCATTGCGAACTACGCACACAGCACTCGAAGTGACAACCGTGGTACAGCACGCAAGAAATCGGTCAATCAGATCAGCTTGGTGACGAGGTAATTCTTGGAAGCGAACAAGGCTTACGACTGAAAATGGCGGCAACAATGTGTCTAGAGAAAAGCAACCTATAATTGTGGTGCGTTTTACGCCAATTTTACGAGAAACACGTTTCGTGTATTGTTTCACCTGCACGGACACGTTCGCTTGTTCTTTTCCTGAATCTTACGTTACTGGGACGAGAAGATCGCTTACAATTTTTGAAACGTATTGCGAACGTACCCAACCGTAGCGAAAATGCCGGTTTGACACGAGCTTTTTGAAACGAGAAACGAAGCGAAAATCTAACCCATTGGTTGTACATAAATCCAAGTTGAAGTTTACTGTGTAACAGGGATTAGAATGTCGAATGTATATGCAAACATCATGCGGTCACAGGCAATTCTTACATGCATAGAATGGATTTTTTTTCTCGATTCACCGCTCTGTTTCGACTCGAATCCCCAAATGCCCTTCCCATCAAAACCTGTACGAAGTACGATACTCAGAAAGGCGAGAGTGCACGACTTATCTGTGACGGTATCTACGGTCCACTGCAGATATTTGTAGAACCGATTCTCCTCAGATTCACTGAGAGCGAATTTTCTCCACAATTCGCAAATGCCGCAGCCCATATGATACTCAGAAAGAACAGAGATAAAGTGCACGACTTGACTGCGTCGTTTACTATGGTCAATAGTAGATACAAGAGATTCGTCCCAGATTCACTGAGAGCGTTCCCCCCCCTCAAATCCGCAAGCGAGCTTTCCATTGCAGCACACTCGATACGCAGAAAGACAAGAGACAAAGTGCACGACTACCTAAGACAACGTTCATGACTAACCGAAGTCATTATGAACGGTTGTTGCAGATATAACGAATTCTGAGAAGCACTGATTGCGCTTTTTCTCTCAGGTCTATAAGCCGCCTTCCCATTATAGCCCATATCATACTTGGAAAGATAAGACAAAGTGCACGACTTATCTGCATCGTTATTTGTAGTCAATTCCAGATAGAACGGATTTTCCTCGGATTTGCTGACTATATGATTCCCCCGCATATCCATAAATACCCTTCCAATTGCAGCCCATACAATAATTACGAAGATGAGTCGAAGAGCACGACTTATCCGTGTCGTTATTTATGGTCAGTAGCAGATAGAACGGAGTCTTCTCAAATTTACTGAGTGCTCTTCCCCCCCCCAAGTCCGCTAATGCCCTTCCCGTTGCAGCCTATATGATACGAGTAGGTATTATGAAAGATAATACGAAGTGCACAACTTATCTGTGTTGTTATTTAAGTTCAGTTGTAGTTAGAACGAATTCATCAGAAGATCGCCGACTGCCTGCGCTCTCCCTCTCAAATTCACAAATGCCCTTCCCAGTGCAGCCGTACGTAATTCAGACCAGCAAGACAAAGCATACAGTTAACCTATTACTCTGTTATTTATGGTTGTTGCAGACAGAATGAATCCTGAGAATCACTGATTGCGCTTTTTCTCTCAGATCCTTATAAACCTCCTTCCCATTGTAGCACGGAAAGATAAGACAATGTGCACGACTTATCTGCATTGTTATTGACAGTCAGTCAATTGCAGATAAAACGGATTTTCCTCGGATTCACAGACTATGCTTTCCTCGCATATCCGTGCATGCTCGTCTATTTGCCGGTCATAGAATGCTTAAGAAGATAAGTTGAAGTGCACGACTTATACGCATCGTTATTTATGGTCAGTAACAAATAGAACATATATTTTCGTCAGATTTGCTGAGTGCTCTTTCCAGTCCTGTAGACAGAGTTTATGTGTGGGTGGGGCTCTTAGAATCTTTTAGGGGGCTGAAGCTGACATTTTTAAACAAGCGAACACAAAAGTGTACATACCGTTTATATTTTATTTAAATAATGTATCGCAAGTGTACGCGGCTGCTCGGTTCTCGGGTCTCGGGTGTCTCGCCTCGTTGTCTCAGCAGGCTCGGGTAACTTAGCGAGAGTGTACTGGGGCCATTACATAAAAATCCCATTCCCAATCCAAGAGTCTCAAATTAGTTAACCAAGTTTTTGTTCTAAATTTTAAAATGTTTCTTTGATATTAATTCTCTTCATCCCTTCTTTCTTCCTCGTTCAGCGTAATTATGGTATCTTTGCCTAGGGGGGCTCAGCCGCAGCTTGCCTCCCCCCATTGCTATGGGGCTGGCTGGCTCTTTCCCCTCAAGTCCGCTAATGCCCTACCCGTTGCAGCCTATATGATAAGAGTATTATGAAAGACAATATGGAGTGCACAACTTCTCTGTGTTGTTATTCAAGTTCAGTTGTAGTTGGAACGAATTCATCAGAAGATCGCTGACTGCGCGTTCCCTCTCAAGTCCACAAATGCCCTTCCCATTGCAGCCTTATGTAATTCAGACCAACAAGACAAAGTGTATGGTTAAGCTATGTTATTTATGGTTATTGCAGATAGAATGGATTCTGAGAATCACTGATTGCCTTTTTCTCTCAGATCTTTATAAGCCTTCTTCCCATCATAGCCCATATGATACTTGGAAAGATAAGACAATGTGCACGACTTATCTGCATTGTTACTTACAGTCAGTGAATTGCAGCAGCTAGAGCGTATTTTCCTCGGATTTGTAGACTATGGTTTCCTCGCATATCTGTGTATACGCTTCTAGTTGCAGCCCATACAACGCTTAAGAAGATAAGTTGAAGTGCACGACTTATCCGCATCGTTATTTATGGTCAGTAACAGATAGAATGTATTCTTCTCAGATTTACTAAATGCTTTTCCCCCTCAAGTCCGCTAATGCCCTTCCCATTGCAGCCTATACAACATTATGAATGATAAGATGACGGATTCTTCTCAGATTTACTGAGTGCTCGTTCTCCTCAAGTCCACTAATGCCCTTCCCGTTGCAGCCTATATGATGCCAGTATTATGAAAGATAAAGCAAAGTGCACAACTTATCTATGCTGTTATTCAAGTTCAGTTGTAGTCAGTGGCTGCGCTTTCCTTCTCAAATCCACAAATGCCCTTCCCACTACAGCCTTACAATATGCAGAAAGACAAGATAAAGTGCACGGTTAACCTCCGTTATTTATGATCGTTGCAGATTGAGAATCACTAACGGCGCTTTTTCTCTCAGATATACATACAAACCCCCTTCCCATTATAGCCCATATGATACTCGAAAAGATAAGACAATGTGCACAACTTATCTGCATCGTTATTTATGATCGGTAGCAGATAGAACGGATTCTTCTCAGATTTACTGAGAGCGCTTTCCCCCGCAAATCCACTAATGCCTTTCCCATTACAACCCATATGATACTCAGAAAGATAAGACAAAGTGCACAACTTATCTGCACTGTTATTCAAGTTCAGTTGTAGTTACAACGAATTTATCCGAAGATAACTAACAGCAACCCTCTCTCATATACAAATACCCTTCCTGCAGTCTTACAATACTCAGAAAGAGAAGACAAAGTACACAGTTAACCGAAGTTGTTATTATTGATGACTGCTGCAGAAAGAACGAATTTTGAGAATCACTGGTTGCGCTTTCCCTCGCAAATCCATGAATAACCTTCCTATTGCAGCCCATGCCAGTGGCGTAGCCAGGATTTTCCCAAGGGGGGGGGGTAAAGTAAGATTGTCAAAGGGGAAAAAAGTCGAAAGTTGGGGTATTTTTTAAAAATCGCCGATATTAAAGGACTATTTTATAAAATTGAAGGTAAAATTACTGCTCGAGCAAAAATTGTTCGGAAAAACGTGTTTTAAAGGCGAAAAATTACTCATTTTTGCATATTTTACATTCAATTTCAGGTGCCTTTGGAGGGAGGGGCATTCGCTTCTTTCGTCCCTCTGAATACACCACTGGCCCCTGCAATACTAGAAAGGACGAATTGAGGTGCACGACTCATCCATTTCGTTATTTACTGTCCATTGCTGATAGAACGCATTTTTCTCAGATGAACTGAGGGCACTTTTCCCCTCAAATCTGCAAATGTTTTTCCCATTGCGGCGCATACGATTTTGTCATGAAGACGAGATGAAGTGCACAACTTATCTTCATCGAAATTTATGGTCGATTGCAGTTATAAAAGACCCGGCGCGGCCTTGCAGATATTTTTCCAAGCTGAAAAACCAAAGAACGTGAATTCTTTCTTTTACAAATATACGTGCAAAAGTCGCCTCCTTCCAACACGAGCCACGTTTCAGCAGTATGATTGATGTTTTCATATCACGCACTAAAACTTTCAGCTTACAGTTAGTTTCCACATTGTAGAGCGAAATCTAAATCTTCTATTCTTTGACACGACTTTTCACTTTACCTCTCTCCAGTCTACACAAGTAGCTCAGCTGAAATAAATTTTCTAGTTTCTTTTTTCGGTGCTCGTCTTTGTTTCTTTACATAATATTCTTTGCGCTCGACATTATCGCATCGTCAATTTTTGAGAACTTCGATCAGCGATGAATAAAAGATCCTTCAAATGGCACATCCAGTATTTAGTCATCGCTGTTTTTTTTTTTTTTTTTTTTTTTTACAATAGAGCAAAAATCATAAAATGACATTACAAAATTTAAGCCTTGTTTGTTCTACTCTCTTGTTGCTAAGCGCGAACTTAATAAAAATGTTAGAACTCGACAATACAGTAGCCGTGGATGAACAAGAAAAAAATGGCAACAATGAGAAAACAAGATTAATTGCTTTTTTAGCAATGAAGTGCCTACCCAGACAGTCGGTTTCGATTCTGAATGCTGACTAACTACATGGACAGGGTTTCGAATTCTACCAAACTGAAAAATAAAGCTGATCACCGAATCAAAGTTTACTACTTGCTAACAATTTCCGAGTCCCAAAATTTTCCAATTTTGTCAACCGGATAACCCAAGTTTAAACAGAAAAACGACTTCCGGTAAGTGCATCGCATTACAGTCAACTGAATACAGGCCTGACTGGCATGTACAATGACTTATCACTGAATTTTTGAAAATCTGAGACTATTTCCCAATCATGTGACAAACAGATCGTCAGTTGAGAAAGTTTCCAATCATTTTTCAATCACCTTATTCACTTTCCTGTAATTTTCACTGAAAACTAGATCACTTTCACAGTTAATGAGACTGTTTGGCCTCATTCCTATCAGTTATAGTTTTGAGTTTGAAAATTTAGATAAGTGCATTGCTTTACACCGAAGATGATGATTTTCAAATTTTGTTACTTCTAATATTCCAATCAGGCCTACAACAAACTGCAGCCAGTGGGCAGTGCTATTCAGCCACTTCGTTTATTCCTAGCAAAGTTTCCTACTACTATTAAAGAAATTTCGAAGGAAGTGTTATTTTACTTTTTAACGCGTAAAATTCCGATTGCATTCATCAACATTTTCGAACTCGAAAAGTCAAATAGGTAGGAGTGAGGCAAAGGAATATTTTTGAAGGGTATGAGAAAAGGAGTCGTTTACCGCCAAAAAATCGCAAGGTCCAGAGGACAATATTCAAGGAAAACTGAAAGAATATCAACTTTTTGTACACCGTTTTTAACCAAAATTGATTTTGTGAACACCTTGTTGATTCGATAACTTTTTTTTCAGTATTGCTGTAACTGTCTACTATAATAACAAAGAAATTCCACCAGCCTATCTATTAGTCAAATAGAGGGGAAAAGATTTCCATAACTGCTACACTTTATGCAGCATGTAATTTCTTCAGATGTCGGTATCATCGCCCCTTCAAATATGACCTCGGCAAACATATCTACATAGTATCAGAATGAGTCGTCTACTTTCCCAGTTGAAGGGCGAGTCACGTATTTTGAGACACCCTTATAGAGAGAAATTGTTTGGAGTTGTGCTGTGATCTGTCTTCTTCTCGTATTTCACCTTCCACTGCTGTTTTTTTCTGTTTTTATTTCAATACATTTTTTGGTCTTTTTGCCCTTCAGCCTTCATTGCTCCTTTTGCAAGAGGCTGCTTGCGTCTCTCATTTCGTCTTTAGTTTGGCAATGAGAGTAAGAATAGCCATGATAATGAATCCAGTAATTCAGAATGATGATCTGCAGATCATTTAAAAATTAAAAATCATCACTAATTTGGGTCAAAATATTTTTTTTTTTTTTTTTTTTTTGGGGGGGGGGGGAGCTTAAATTATTATTATGTGATCTTTTAGTCTTTATATCTTGACGTTGCCTGATTTTTACGATATTTTGATCTAGGGGATCATATTAGAAATCAGGAAAAGATCACAATCATTCAAATCTCGAATACAATGGACCTGTAGGCGATCTTATCATGATCTTTTTAGTCTTCTTGATACACAGATCATGTTTAATCGTCTAGATCTGAAGATCATTATGATTTTGCCCATGCCTGGAGATGGGTTCGGGTAAGTTTTAATATGACGGCTTTATAACTTTAATAGCTCCATGTTATGGAGATTTTGTTTTCAAGATGGGACGAAGGAGAAGCAGGAAGACACAGAAGATCCACATCTTCAGATACGAGAGGAGAGGGAAGCTAGGTTTTTGATATGACATCATTATGCGTACGCATTCTGAGTAAGGTAAAAAATTTACTTTTCCAATACAAAGACCATGTTCCCGTGCAACATCACATTTACACAAATAACGTGCTCACACAACAGAATTTTGTATTCCTGTAACCAGGCTTTCATTGTACTCGAGTTGTCCCTCCCCCTTCTATGCCCATAACCAGGGGAGAGGGCAGTTAGGGACATCCTCCTGAAAAATCGATGGTCTTATGGACACTTGTGTGCTAACCAACATTTTTGTCAAAATTGAGTTGGAAGTATGCAGATCCGTAGTTGAAGGTGTAATCTATCCAGTGGTATATACAAAACAGCTGATAACTTATTGCTTGGACCGCTAGAGAACGCTTTCTGGTTGAGCTAACTGATAAGTTATAAGGTGACGATGTTTTCAAAAAGCTCTTCAAAGTTAACATTAACCCCCCTCCCCCACATATAATTCTTATCGCAAATTTCAAGCCGGATTTGAAAATTAAAGAGCATGTATACACGTAGGAAGCCAGGTGGAACAGGGACGTACCAAAGAGTTTTTCCTGGGGGGGAGGGGGGGCAAAAATTGTGGTAGTCCCAACTGACGTAACTCAAAATTCCGAACTATCAAAGCAACAAAAAAAAACTTCTGACTTGCTGAATTTTCTCAACTTTTGATCTAATGAAAATTTCCAACTCTGCCTGACTGAAATCGTAGATTTTCCCAACTGCTGAGGAAAAAATTCCTACAGGGGCAAGTTCCTCCCTACCCATATCGGTACGTCCCTGCAGGTGGAACTGGATATCAACAGATTGGACCCCGTACGTAAGCATAAGAGGAAAAGATTGACCAAAAATTAAATGTTGGGGTAAAATGAGGAACATAATAGGACATACTTGGAAAAGTAAGATCTACGATAGAATCCAGTGGAGGAGGATCGGGGAAGCCTATGCCCGGGAGTGGGCTAATAACATGTAATGATGTACCAAGTGGAGTATATGTTGAAATAAAGGCTGTATTATTATTAGGGTAAAGTCTTCAGTAGTTGACATCCAAATACTAATATTATGAGCGTTGTGACAACACTGATATCTGAAAAAAAAATTTCAGACCTTGCTTGCGGTTGATCATGTATTACTACCTATTTTTATTGCGACCTTGTTATGCGATTTTAAATTATTAATTTTTTCTGTAAGATAAAGTTGTTGCTTAGTGAAAAATTAAGGAGTCAGTACATTTACAAATTATTTTTCGTACTTGAAAGTTTTCAGCTTATCAAAAAGTGAAGATACTACCTTAAAGAGAATAAAATATACATATATTCTTTTTTATATTTTAACTATCTCTTCAGTTGATTTTGAAATAGGATTGCCTGGGTGTCAATTACTGGATATTTAGAATTACAAATTTTCCAGTAATGCCACTAAAAATTACAATTATCAGTACCTAACTGTTTTTCACTTTTTTCAGATTGAACGACATAAAATGTCATTTTTGAAGAACTAGCCCGAACTGATTTTTCTGAACTGCTTGACAGATCGCTGAAAGGCCGTTCAGAACAAAGGAAAAATGAAATTCGTCAGGACGATGTGAATCGCTCCGTACTTAGAGACCACGGGGAGGTTCATTACCACTGTTAGTTTGTTTCGGGGGTACATTCAAAATTAACGTCCTACATAACCATTTCGAACTAGATCAAGACGGGGAACCTTAGCCGAATCTGTGAAATGTAGAAGGTGCTCTGGAAAGTTCAGGCAGGGACGAAAATAAACAGGTATGGAGGGCAGCTTGCCCCCCAAGCTTCCACCGGAGCCTCACCTACCTTTCCGCTGCTGGATACCTCTGCGACATATAGACAACAACCTTTTCCGAGCCCATAGTCCCAGAGCGTAGCTCCGCAGCTCGATAATAATCAAATAAAATAAATCAAAATAAAAAGTAAATTTGGTAATCAAAAAATTGTTCTTGAAAACTTATGTTTGGAGTGTAGCCTTGTAGGGATGTGAAACTTAGACCATAGGAAAACCAGAGAAGAGAAGGATCGAAGCTTTTGAGATGTGGTGCTATATAGGCGGATAGCATCGAATGGACGGATAAGGTAAGAAATGAGGAAGTACTTAACTGAGTAGGAGGTAAAATGGATATTTGGAATTGTCTGAAGAGAAGGAGAGGTAAACGAAGAGGGCATAACTTGAGGCACTCAGGAATAATATAACTGCTGCTAGAAGGAAGAGTGGATGGAAAGAATTGGGTAAGTCGGTAAAGATTCCAGTATGTTCGACAAATAACCATGGATGTCAGTTGTGTTATTACGAAATGAAAGAACTCGCACAAGATAGGGAGAATGGAGAGCTGCATCAAACTGGTCATAAGACTGATAACATTATCATCCACATATCCTTTAGTTCTTCTTTAAGCCTCCTCGCCATGCCAAGGTAGCACACATAGACGGGGTTCAAATTTCTTCTCATTCCAAATTTTTGAAAACTTATTCCTCCATGTACGGTAATTTGCCTAGCACTCATATCTACCTGTTCTCATGGGTGTCGGGATAGCAAAACGTGCTCCTCACATCACAATCGATTAACCAGCTGAGTAATTTCGAAGCTGAGTACAGAGCAAAATTCGCCGGATAAAACGTACATTATATAGGTGGTAGTTGCTTACATTTAACAGCAGATATCGTTTTTTTTTCTTCTCCTCATCTGTAGCATGCGCGCAAATATAAAAGAAGAAATACTTTACGTATATCTATATTTTTTCGATGCTGTTGTTTTCGCATTATGCATGCCATCTTTGCTCGACCTGGATCTTTTGTTTAATGGGACACCATTTCGCTCCGGTTAGCGGTTTTCACGTTTTTAAATACTTTTGACAGTATCCCGGATTAATTTTTTCGTCATAGAAAGTTTTTCCTTAAATATCACGTGTCCCATTGTTCCCGCCGATTCGCCATTGTTGCTGTTTGAAATTCAAAAAGAGAAAAACTCGTCGCGTTTTAATATTTTACTCCACGTAAAAAAAAGTAAATTTAAATCTCTTTTCCCCCAGTTTCTCTGCAGGTGGAACAAAAACCTAATACGGCGAGTAAAAGAATTTATGTTCTTTAAGTGTAAGCTCGTCGCGTTTTTCCTATATATTTTATACGTACTTTTCACCCGACTCGACTCCGAAGTCGACGAAGAATTTTCTAATTCCAGCTAATGTCCTCTTTCCCCCCTCCTTTTTTTTCTGTTTCTCGTTTTTATACGAAAAGCGAAAACTTCTTCGGCCAGCCGCGAAAGGTAAAAGCGTAATCGAATTGCGGAGAGCCGAGTGGACTGTACGCGGTATTTAAATGGATGATAGGTTCGCATCGGCATTGTACGATTTAATTTGATTTCCAAGTATGTGGCGAGCAGACCTCAATGTCGGTTATTCGCTTGTAAATGTCCAGTGCGTTCGTAAATACCGATGACATTACTAATGGATAACGATCGTCCGCTCTTGGGGTAACGATATTCCTTTCGCGTAATTTATGCCGGCCAGTCGCTCTAAAATATTCACAGCAGGGTTGCACACCGTTAACGCCGCTGCTTTTACGCTAGATTTGCCCGTGTACACGGCGTCAACTTGCTGGTCTGTTTTCCTAAGGCCGACGCCCCTAGCACTGCAGCAAAATTCCGGCCAGCTAACGTTGTAGCCCCGACAAAGCCCAAGCTTTTTGAACAACATCCACAATTAGAGATCTGCACCACCACTCCTCATTCTTGTAGTACAATGATGTTTGATGAGAACGCTTGACTGCGCCTCACATGTTCACATTGTTCTCAAAGGCTAACGAGAAGGGGGCAAGCCTGTTACCAGCCTCAGTATCGAGGGGGAGCCTGAAACAGAGCAGAATGTTTCCTACGTACATAGGGTGAAGTCACCAGTAGTTGACACGTTGACAGTTGAATTTACGTGAAAAATGTTTTGTAATTTTCCTATAATTCTTTTGACATGGCTGTGTCTATTGGCTGGCCCTTATCCTAAAATCGATGTCACGTTTTTCCGACCGACACTAATTCCAACCGGCACTAAACTTGATTCCAGGTCAGTTCACAGTTCAGTTTGGTCGTGCGAATTGCGTGAAGCCGATCAGTATGATTTAGCTCTTCATGATGACAATTCAGTTCAGTTGTCCACATTTCCATGAAAATTATTTTATATACACTACTTGATCAGAAAGGCAATGTTTACGTTGATGTCTTACAGACGACAAGAAGCGCCTATCATTCATGCATCGAGTGCTAACAAAACCCGCATGTAAAGTAAACGTCCCTCAATGTAAAGCGTTTTTACATGAAAAAATTGCTGGCCAGTAATTTCGTATCGGGGAATCAAACCTGCGTCCATTGAAACATTTGACTGAAATGTAGCGATTGTCTCTAATCACTCGGCCACGTTACGAATTACGAAATAGAGACTTAAGAACGCATTGAAATATTCACGACATAGTACAGCGGTTACCGTTTGTTGTTAACCGTTGTTACATTTTTACTGGCCACTACCTGTGTATGCTGTTTGTGCATGTGAACAAACTGAAGACAAGACTGTGATGCTGTACTTTGTAGTAATTAACTGAGCAAATTAAATTTTTGAATTAATTACGCACACAAAAATCACCTGTCTATAATTAAAAAAAAAAAAAAAAAATACAAATAAAGATACAGACCATGTCAGCGAAAAACATTGCGACTTCTGATCAAGTAGTATAAAAAATATCTTCCACAACAAGAGCCAAAAGTGAGTTTACATGACTCTTGGTGAGTATACTATTCCTTCTAGCCATGTGCTCGTTCATCTTACTATGACGTCGTATTACTGGTGAGTATACTTGAGCAAAAACCGTGTTTGTACCAAACGTTACGCACCCCTGGACACTCTTCCAGCCATTTGCTCATTAATCTTGATCTTTGCTGCGCGATTGCAGTCTGCAGCCGAGTTGTGAATAGAAATTCCAATGGAAATTTTTTAACTAGGGTGTGATAAGCTCCTATTAAGCCCATCTAACATAGCCAGCGAAAATAAGTTTGGTGACCGATAGCTGCGCTCAGTTGATCGAGATCGACTTTTTTATGTTGACTAAATGCGTTGAACATGTTTAGTAACTACAGTAAGACATGTCTATGTACCAATCACGTATCTCCATGCAGTGTAGATACTCGCCATCAGTTTACTGGTGACATTTTGGAATATTACATTTATACCTCGAATTTTGATGTAAAAATCTTAAATCTTAATTCTTAAAGAAATTGTATTTTTTTTAGGGGGGGGGGGGGTGCGCATTGTGGGTTATACAATAACTAGCCGCATTACCCGTCCTTCGGATGGGAATTAAACTATATTTAATGGAGTTCAAAGTATTGGAATAAATTGTTGACCTGTGATAAATAGAATTTAAATGTACCGAAATAGCATAAAAAGAAACACAAAAACAAGCGTAGACTACACGTGACAGTTA
Source organism: Acanthococcus lagerstroemiae (assembly GCA_031841125.1). NCBI lineage: Eukaryota > Metazoa > Arthropoda > Insecta > Hemiptera > Eriococcidae > Acanthococcus > Acanthococcus lagerstroemiae. The sequence goes on from CM063114.1 coordinate 29,588,787, forward strand.
TTAATTGTTGGATAGGAATATAATGATGTATAGTTTTCAGACTGAATTAGACTCCAAGTTGTGCTTTCACACTCTTTATAAACTGTGACTTCTTATCCAACTTTCAAATTAAACTCTTGTCTGTTGTCTTCGATGGCAACCTTGCTCTAACTTCGACTCCAATTTCGACTCAGGCAATAATTCCAGTCTTTTATACCTCGACTTCGATTCTCATTTCTGCTTCGTTACTTCAACTCTTTAACTCCAACTTCAGCTTCTTGTTCACCTGAGACTTCGACTTCCAGTTTTGGGTTTGAACTTTTGAGTATCAGACTTTTGCGTTGATTTTCAAACTCATGACTTCCACTAATAGTTCTTCTCTAGTATGGACTCTCACTCACCCTCCTCCTTTCCTTTAATCTGCCTTTGACTACTTAATTGTAAGATTACAATCAGGACTTAGTCTAAGATATAAATTGTTTTTTTCCATTTTAATCTTCATGCTGACTCGAACCTAGCTTATTTTTATGCTGTCTGAAAGTAATTTTGACTACTACATTCACTTTTCACTTCGACTCTTACTCTACATTCCACATCGAATTCTAATTGATTTCTGTTTCACTCTGACTTAATCTTATACTCATACTAACACTTTAATTTCAACTCGACTTTGACTCTGACTCGACCAAAACTCTTCCTCTCGCTTCCGTTTGTACTCAAATTTTCAGTATAATTTTTTATAAGTTTTCTCATGCGTATTCATCTCTGACTTCACTTTCAATTTGTTTTTTACTCTAACTTTGATTTTCAATCTGATTTGGACGCTAAAATTTGATTTTAATCTTAACTGCCACTCCCCCTTCAACTTCTACTACCACTCAGAGTGACGACAATTCTAACTCCAGTTCTGATGTCCGGCCTAATATATCCTCAGGCATTTCCCCTTCATCATAAATTAATATAACATAGGTACTACTTTGTACAATTTATGAAGTACATATTCTCCTAAGATCTGTGATAATTCAGCTAGTATTTCATCCACTCCTGGAGATTTCCCTTTCTTTAAATCCCCCAATGCTTTGTCAAATTCACCTCTTAAAATTGAGTCTCTCCTCTCGTCTTCTTCCTTCTCCATTTTTATCTCTTTATCTCCATCATTACTATGTAGTCCTTCTACATATTCTACCTATATTTTCACTTTTCCTTCAGTTGTGTAAATAGGCTCTCCCACCTTACTTGTTATATTACTTGCTTGCTTTCTTACTTCTTTCTTCAAACTTCATTTTTACTTTTCTATGGGCCAAGTCTATTTGTCCTTTATTCATAATCTCTTCCATCTCATCACATTTTTCTTTCATCCATTCCTCATTTGCCTTTTTACACTCGCTCTTTATTTCATTCTTTAACTTTGGGTAACCTAATCTACCTTCCCTGCATTCTTATATTCTCTTTGTTCATTCATCTTTCTGCGGATTTCCTTTTTCATTCATGGTTTCTTCTCTCTTCTCTTGGTTTTACCTAGATTTTCTTCTGCTGACTTTGATATTCCCTCTTTTATTTTATCTCACTCTTCCTCCACACTGTTAATTTCCTGTTTTTTCTGCCTCTAATTTTGATACAATATCCTCTTGATATTTCTCTCTAGTATTAATACTTTCCACCTTTTTCTAATTCCATCTTATAACCTTTTCTTTTCTACCAAGCCTGCATTTCATTACTACCAAGTTATGATCACTGTCAATATCGGCCCCCAGATAAGTTCTACAGTCTAAAATTGATTCCTAAAACATTGTTTTGTAATAATATGTAACCTGGAATCATGAAATGTGCCTCTTGTGCGAAAACAGGTTTTTGAGATACACGAGTGTGAAGATGGGATGGTGGTAGTGGTGGACACAGATTTACATAGCGTGTACATCTGTGGTGGTGCGTTTACGCGTTGCTATGACAACCGCGTCTTGAACTCTTATTCTCTGTCATTTCCGCAGGCCCGTTTCACACAACGCCATGTAACCGGATGTTTTTGACTTTTGACGTAATTTTTAAATGCAATTTGTGGAAAAACTAATGAAGATAGGAAGCTGCGATTTGTTTCATTCAAAAGAATTGTCAAGAAACTGAAAATTACTCTTCCACATCAGAAGCACATTTCATGATTCCAGATCACATATAATCAATGTGATATCTACCTTCGTTACCCGGACTCTTCCATGGACACCTCCTTCTATAATGATTTTTAAATAGTGTATTTCCTATAACAAAGTTATATTTTGCACAAAACTGTATCAAACGCTCTCCTCTTTCATTTCTAGTCCAAAATTCCCAACTACTTAACCTTCTTTTCCTTCACCAAGTATTTTAAAAAGTGATGAAACGAAAAAGTGTGACCTCATGCACGTATCCATATATTTAATTGCGATTATCAAAAGTTTGAGTCGCTTGCGGCACTCATCACAATGCGCCACGTTTAAGGAATTTCTGTAGGTAAAATCTCTTGTTTCCAGCACTTTTCTAAAATTAAGCGGCAATCCATTCAGAATTCGCAAAAAAATCATTTGTACACACCAACCGACAGATAAAAATACTTCAGGTTGGCTATTCTACGTTCAAAAATATTTGCTCTGTGTTTGTTTTCTGATTGGTTCAAATTTGACCACGGTGAAGGAAAATAAAAGTAAGGAACCCTTTTTCAAATATGGCTGCACTGATTCTGATCGAGTCTGAAACACGTACTACATTGCCAACTTGTTCACTGTATTTCCAAAAACTGTACACGCGCATCAGTGTATCCAAACACGCAGCGATAATATTTAAAAAAAAAATTTTGTAGTCCAGTCCACGGTGAGGACCCACAGACGATTTCTGGCAATGAAGTGTTTGCTGACAAAGCCTTGTGTAAATCTTGTGTTGAACTTCGAACCTCCAAGGGCACGCGTTTTAACTTTTTAAAATTAGGAACACCCTAATGTGTATGGAATTCTCGAGTGTAGGAAGGTTAACTGTGTACTTATTTTGCATACGAATTACCTGCGTTTTCCGAATTTTCTGCGAATTAATTTTATAATTTGGCTGGGCTAGCAGGACATGTTTGGATAGGCAGTTTAATTTTAAATTGTGTGCATTTTACTTGAATGCATGCTCCTTCCTCCCCCTCCCCCGAAAAAAATCGTAAACGGAAACACTCTAACTACTATTATTTAGGAAATGTATACGTTGTGCGGCCCTTCCTTTCCGGAAAAGGAGAAAGAAGAAGTCGGGTGAAAAGCACGATCACCACTTTGCCCCAGTAGTCCAGGAAATGACAATCATTCGCCGTTAGTAAGTTGCATCTTCAAAACAGCATGCACTATGTACGTAGCACGTGCTCATATAGTAGATGTTGTAAAGAAACTATAATATTGAAATAGGAAGTAGAATTATAAACCCCGCTGGAGTAGTGCTGCGGAGAGGGAGGGGGCTGAAACCGAAGGAACTGAGAAGAGATACTGATGTGTACGTATAATGAGGAATAGCTGTCAGAAAGATGAAGACTTCGATTACAAACAATGAAAAAAAAAAAATCACGTATTCGAAAGACAACAATCATTAAAAAAGGCTCGTATATTATGTAAATATAAATACAAGAGGGGAAAAATACGTTCGCTGTTTCGGCGAACATTTTGTGTTACAGATATCGAGGCAGTTTTCGAACACAGTTTTCTTTTTCCGTCCTCATTACTAGACTACAAATACAGGAATCGTCGTCGGCGATATCTTTTGAAATCTGGAATTACATTCGAGCCGAATGTTCGCCGTTTCTGCGTCTTGAATCGGCGATGTCGCGATTCAGTTTACAAAGGCTGCGCGCGGAAAAACTTGCCGACATAAAGAAAAGTTTATAAAAGAAACATTACATTGTCGCCGGCGTCAGGATGAAGAAAACATGTACACTTAATCCCTAATAATGTTAAAAAGAAAAGGACACGAACATGGGCAACTTTAAAGTCGAAAAAGCCCTTCAATCTAATGAAGACTATATCTCGTTTTGTTAGTATGAAAATTAGAGTTTGCGAGAGAAAAGACATGCTTTTATTCTGCCTTTTTTAATTTCTCAAGGGATAAAGAACCCTTTTAATTTGCCATTACTTTTCTCCGAAAATTCACCTCCACAGAACCATGGAAAAGACCTACTTGGTGTGTTGCTGGTTATTTGATTACCGGTTTTTATTTAAGACATCTGCGTTTTCCACGGTCTTTTTTGTTCGTCGTTGAAACGTTTTTTTTCCTTCTTTTTCCTTTTCACGAAATAAAGGAACGAAGGAAAAAAAAAAAAGGTTTGCGAGTAGAGTATTTTATTCTATTATCTTAATTAAGAGAACTACCGAATAGTATGAGGAAACAAATAAAAGGAAACTGCGTTTATTCTATTTTGATTACATTAGCAAAAGATAATTCGCGTTTAAACTTTTCCTATTTTCTCTCTCTTTCACTTTCTCTCTCTCTCTCTCTCTCTCTCTCTCTCTCTCTCTCACCCCTCACTCTCACTCTTTGTGAAAGTAGTTTCGCACTTCGTCAAATCTAATTTCGAAAAGAAAGGAATTTTTCTCGTGTATATACGTTGGCGCTGATAAGCGGGAATTGTTTTGGCGGGCACGTTTCGAGCTGTTCCAAAATCATCCGGGGCAGCCCCCTTGGAATCCGTCGAGCGTCGGAAAAGGAGAAAAGAAAATTAATCGTCTATTTGTTTGAAGTCCAACTATCTAACGTTTTGGTACAGTCGACCCGGGGCCGACTCGACTGTTTATGGTTCGAATCAAACGAAAAACGTAGAGTGAGAGCGCCGATTATACGGGGTATAGAGTAGTGGAGCAGCCCCCTCCCCCTCTAGTCTCGGCAGAAAATACGAGCGCGAAAATGTCCGGTATGTATCGAGCGAATGGTAGAGGGTTCGTGGGCCTTGCTTTCCTTTCCGGCTACTCCTCCCCCCCCCCCGTCGTTTTATTATTCGTGTGAAACTGGGTCCAACTATTTTACACCCGCCGAAAGAAGTTCGATAATTGTGAGCCGGTGAACTTATAGAATTATCTTGAAGAGCGGGGACAAACGTCAGCAATGGCGATGGAGCGGGTAACCTTGCGACAATCCACCTCAACAAATATACTCTTGCGTTTTTTTAATTTTTTAATTTTTACTTATTTTAAATAATTATATGAGAGTATGTAGTCCGGACCGCAGCGAAGGTATTCCGAAATCAAAAAACGATAGCGTGTAGAAAAAACCGCGTGTATTCTGAGACCGATAGTAACAGCAAATATCTTCGTGAGAGCTAACATAAACTGCGACTGTGACTAAACTGATGTCCTGCCTATCCGATCGAGGGAAAAAAAGGAGAATGAGTCATGAAAATAAGAAAAGAATAAGAAAAGATAATGTACCGGAAGTACAGCAATGCAGGATACAAAAGACGTTTGTTAGACGTTCACATCATGCTATGCAGAAAGTAGCAAAAGCAGGATGATTTGGACGAAAATGTACATTGGAGAAAGGGTAGTCACCCCATTGTTTACTTCAGACTCTTAAGAAGGGACTGTCTTCATTTCCCGGTCTTGTCTCTGGCGGAGTCAAAAGACGAACCAGTTTAATGGTGAGAAAGTTTGACGTATCCGGAGCTCATTAGGTAATTTGGAAAGTGTTTTCTAGAGCCGCACTCGAGTAACCGAGACAAAAGAGGCTTAAAAGCCACAAAAGAAAGAAAGAAGTCCTATTCAGTCTGACGACATCAAATCTCAACACATCATAATACGTCTTACAGGCTTTCAAGCCCGTCATAGCGGGGTCATAAATTCACATGGAGTTTCTATATAGCCTCACTACAATCTGGAAGAGTCTCAAAACTGCCTTAAAGTGTCTTAGCACAATGTCACGTCCATATTATCGAGTCTCAACATAAATTTACAAGGATCCTAAAAGCTTTCAAGTCCATCTTAGCAGGGTAATGAATTGCCATGAAGAGTCTTATACGGCCTCGCTACAGTCTTAAGGCTTCTTAAAACTGCTTGAAAATATATTAGCGCAACCTCAAATCCTACATCTTATCGAGTCTCAATGCAAACATAAAAAGTCTTACAGACATTCAAGACCGTCTTCACGGGGTTATAAATGACCATGAAGAGTCTTATACGGCCTCACTACAGTCTACAAGGAGTCATGAAACTATCTCAAAGTGTCTTGGCGCTATGTCAAGTCCATCTCATCGAGTCTTAACACAAACATAAGCTTTCAAGCGCGTCTTAGCGCAGTCATAAATTGCCATTAAGATTCTTCTCCAGCCTCATTACAGTCTTAAGGAGTCCTAAAACTACCTTAAAGTGTCTTAGCGCAATCTTCTCAAGTCTAACATATTATCAAAACTCAACACGAACATAAAAAGTCTTAAGGCTTTCAAGACCGTCGTAGCGATTTCATAAATATTGTGATGAGTCTTGTAGAATCTCACTATAGTCTTAAGGAGTCTTAAAATTGCTTGAAAATATATTAGCGCAAGCTTCACAAATCTTACATCTTAACGAGTCTCAATACAAACATTAAAAGTCTCACGGAATTTCAAGAACGTCTTAACGGGGTTATTAATGGCCGTGAAGAGTCTTATACAGCATCACTACAGTCTATAAGGAATCATAAAACTGTCTTATAGTATCTGGACGCAATGTCAAGTCCATCTCATCGAGTCTTAACACAAACATAAACTTTCAAGTCCGTCTCAAAAATGAAAGTTTTTTTCAAAAAAATGAAGACAATCAAACTGACAGCAGTCTAAAATTTCCTCTGCAGATAGAGTAATTTTCTAAAATGATCACTTTTACAGCAGTTCATCTTTTTCACGCCACTAAAATTGTACAGCGCGACTCTTTTGGCGCTCAGTCCGAATTAATTCAAGAACGAAGGATTTATCTTTATTTTCCAGCCGAGAGCCGACCCTCTTCGAGTAGCGGAACTGCTTGTTTTCTTTTAAGAATGTGTTGGCTATTGACATTTTGTTTCTATGCGCAAAATCCACGAGCCTGGTGCCCTCAAGATTTCTCTTACTTAGACCCTATGCTCCGAGGCAAGTTTCTCCGCCAATATTGACACCTACTTTGGCGTTGAAGCCGCCCATTACCACCTTTTTCTAAAACTTCCTGCAGTCTAGTGTAAAAGGCTTCTTTCTCCTTCTCTTCCGCTCCTGAGGAAGGTGCATAACACTGAATTGGCACTGACTTTATTTCTTGCTCTAAAGCAACTTTCACTACCGCAATCTTCTCGTTTTCCGCTTTGATTTCTACTACTTTGCTCCAAGGCCCCTTTTTGATTAGAAATCCTACCTGAAGTAGCAGAAAAAGTTACCTGATTTTCTTTGGAATAGACCCTCCCCTGCTTCGTATCTCAGATAAACCTACCATATCCTACTTCACTTTGATGGTAAGGACGGCCTCTAATTCGACGAGTCTGTCTTCATTTGCCAGACCCCTGCAATTATAATTAAAAATTTTCAAGTCCAAAAAATCTTATTTTCACCCAGTTTGTAAGACTTTATTCGGCCGTTCTGCGCTTGTTTAAAACTTTTTCAGACCGTGCAAAACTTGTGTAAGACACTTCCACACCATTCTTAGTATATTCAAAATTATAATTCTTGCGTTAAATTCCACGTAGAATATTTCTACCGTAGTTTCCTTCCGCCACAAAATACTGACTTTTCGAGAAAAGTGGACGAAACTCATTTTGTGTTACCCTTTTCCCCCTGAGGCTTGGGCGCGCGTAGTGTGATGATTAAAATTTTCATCCCACGTTCTGTATAAAAATTCAACTTCCTAACAATCGTTTCATCTGTTATACATGTAATGTGTAATTGTGGTGGCAGAAACATTTTTCAGCCGGGAAGAATCGATGTTCACATTTTAATTTGGCGGTGGCAGTTCTGAGCGAATGGGACGGACTTCAACAAATCGCACTCTCCGAACCACATCATCATATCAGATACAGTACATTTTTTCAAATACCCTTTCTTGTTTGTAGTGGATATATTAACGCTGTATAACCTTTTCCCTTCATCATTAATAAAATAGGCGATTGCAGCCGTTGTTTTCCGCAATAAGCAATTATTAAATAGCAACGATGGAAAAAAAAAAAAAAAAAAAATCAAGGCAAAAAACCTTGCGACCTGTCATTTCCAGAAAATTCTAGCATTTTATTTTCAGTAGGGAGAAAATAACCTTTTTCGACAAAGGAAAATCCGAAAAGATGTTAATGACTTTTAAAGGGCACGAGAAAATGTTTTCAAATATTTGCGCTCTTCGGCCGAGTCGGAGCGAAGAGGGTTCACTTAGCAGACAGAGCTTAGTCGAGACCACCATTTTATGTAGAATTTTGAATAGGATATTGCGTGAATTCCTTGACCTTAAATCTCCTCATATGTCTGTTCAAAATTCTGTACTAATGAAAGTTCTAAAAACTCTATTACTACAGTTCTTTGTAACTCAAATGGAGCACACACACATAAACACAAGTCCAAAGCATGTTATCTAAGGGGTTAGCGCTCCGCAGAGGGCTACACTCTAAAATACTGAAATCTGAATGTATGGGTTCAGGTTTTAACTCCCTCCGAGGCAGTGGCGTAGCCACGACTTTCCCAGGGAGGGGGGGGGGGCAAGTAAGATTTTCAAAGGGAGAAAAAGTCGAAAATTGAGGAATTTTTAAAAAAATTGCCGATATTAGAGGACTATTTTATGAAAAATAAAGGTAAAATTACTGCTCGAGTAAAAATTTTTCGAAAAAACGTGTTCTAAAGGTGAAAAATCGCTCATTTTTGCATATTTTACATTAGATTTCAGGTGCCTGGGGGCATTCGCCCCCTTCGCCCCCCACCACTCCTTGGCTACGCCACTGCTCTGAGGTCTTCTAAATGGGGATTACAACTGGTATTACCCCAGACATGAACTCACCGACTCAAGAAACTCTCTGTTTGATATCACTGATATCAACTCACATAACTTTGAATAATTTAGGTAGAAGCCCCCTATAGAGCCTTCTGGGTAGGGGCCGCAGAAATAAATCGGGTTACTCAAGAAAGCTCACAATCGATATACTGGAAGTACAAATCCAAATTTTGCGTTGACCCATGTGGATTTCTTAGGGATGGGCATGCGTCTAATTAAATCCTCAAAAATTGGTCCAACGAATCAGAAGACCATAAAATTAGATTATTCCGCGACATTTATTTGATTACCACTGATTGGAAAATATTCACACTACATTATACATACTCAATGCTGAGCTCCTCCCATCGCACACGCGACACATTATAAACTAGGATCAAATTTTTATCAAAAATCGGTACAGGGGCCCTTTAAACTGTCACTGAAAATAAGTACAACGATCCTTAATATCTTAGATCGACGTCTACATTGTATTTATTGATGTACACAATTTTTATTCCCTTTCTTCCACAGATGCCACCAGAGTTGGCATTTTACACGTTTGGTGGATCTTATGGCGATGCACTCATGCCAAAGTAGCTCTCCAGACACCGCACCCCTGGCCTCAGAATTACCTTTTGTGGCATTTTACATGTAAAATAATTTATTTTTATACAACTTGATCAGAAAGGCAATGTTTACGTTGGTGTTTTACAGATGACAAGAAGCGTCTATCATTTGTGCATCAAGTGTTCCCTTAATGTAAAGCGTTTTTACATGAAAAAATTGCTGGCCAGTAATTTTGTGTCGGGGAATCGAACCCGCGTCCATTGAAACATTTGACTGAAATGTAGCGATTGTCTGTAACCACTCAACCACAGAGAGAATTATGAAATAGCGACTTAAGAACGCATTGAAATATTCACAACATAGAACAGCTGTTACCGTTTGTTGTTAACCGTCGCTACACTTTTGCTGGCCACTACCTGTGTATGCTGTTTGTGCATGTGAACAAACTGAAGACAAGACTGTGATGCTGTACTTTGTAGTAATTAACTGAGCAAATTAAATTTTTGAATTAATTACACAAACAAAATCACCTGTCTATAATTTAAATAAATAAATAAATACAGACCATGTCAGCGAAAATCATTGCCGCTTCTGATCAAGTAGTATAAAAAATATCTTCCACAACAAGAGCCAAAAGTGAGTTTACATGACTCGGGAATTGCTTACTCGCTATGCACGTTTGCAAACTTTCCTTTGCCATGTAAACACTCACTTTTGACTCTTGGTGTGTAATATACTATTACACTCTACGCAAAATGCGTGTAAATTTATTGTACATCAAATGTAAAATGGATGTTAAATAGCAAAAACCATGATTGATGATTGGTAAATGATAACTGATATGATAAGAAATGAGAATGAACAACTAAAAATTAATTATGAATTACATTTTTGTAAAATTGTTTTATACTTATCTTTTATAATTCACTTTGGTAAGAGAAACATGTCTTATCAGTTACCCGTAGTGAACTTGAGGAGTATAACTTATAATATTGAATGATACAGGAGACGACCATGTTTGACTGTAGTCCTAGTTGTGTACAAGTTGTAAATCTTAACTGAAAAACTGAACTTCAATTTTCTTCCACTCATTCTGAATCATTTCACAGTTTACTTATAAAATGTAAAATAAAATAGCATATTACACACTAAGAGTCAAAAGTGAGTGTTTACATGCGAGGGAGAGTTGGCGAACAAGCGTAGCAAGTGAGAAATTCTTGAGTCATGTAAACTGACTTTGGGTTCTTGTTTTGTAAGATATGTTTTACTAATGCATTATCCGAAAGAAAAAACATCCACAGCTTTGTCTTGTCTCGTTAAAAAGCAACACTGAGATATTCAACATGTGCATTTTCCCCAACTGACAGGAAACCTACAGTTCTGATAGCAAATAATATTGAGAGGCAACAATTGCAATGATAACGTCTCGTAATAATAACATCCTTGGAGTTAGTCGGCCATTCTCGGCATCTGTCGGCATTTTTGGTGTTGCTCAGTCGTGTTGGTTAGTAAACATGCCTGCATGTAAAAATGTGACTCATGTTTTTACATTTTGAGGCACGTTTACTTTACATCAAGGTTATGCTTGTATCTGATTCATCAATAAAAAGTACTACTTTCCACTAGCAAAATACTAAAGTTAACATCATCTTTCTGATCATGTATTGAAAATAGTATATTACACACCGAGAGTCAAAAGTGAGTGTTTATATGGCGAGGGAAAGTTTACAAACAAGCTTAGCGAGTGAACAATTCCCGAGTCATGTAAACTCACTTTTGTCTCTTGTTGTGGAAGATATCTTTTATACTACTTGATCAGAAGTGGCAATGTTTTTCGCTGACATGGTCTGTATTTTTTTCATTTTATTTATTTATTTATTTGTTTAAATTATAGACAGGTGATTTTTTGTGTGCGTAATTAATTCAAAAATTTAATTTGCTCAGTTAATTACTACAAAGTACAGTATCACAGTCTTGTCTTCAGTTTGTTCACGCGCACAAATAGCATACACAGGTAGTAACCAGCCAAAACGTAACAACGGTTAACATTGAACAGTATCAGCTGTACTACGCTGTGAATTTTTAAATGCGTTCTCAAGTCACTATTTTGTAATTTGCTCCGTGGCCGAGTGGTTAGAGACAATCGCTACATTTAGGTCAAATGTTTCAATGGACTTGGGTTCGACTTCCCAATACAAAATAACTGGCCAGCAATTTTTTCATGTAAAAACGCTTTACATTGAGGGACGATTACTTTACATGCAGGTTTCATTAGCACTCGATGCATGAATGATAGGCGCTTCTTGTTATCTGTAAAACACCAACATAAACATTGCCTTTCTGATCAAGTAGTATAAAAAACATATTTTAAATCAACTATTCTACATGTAAAATGAACCTATAAAATGTAAAATCTATTTTACCTTCCAACCCTGGATGTCACAGTTTGCTAAGAACGTATGACAAATCGTTTTGAAAAATTGAAGCCCATGAAACGACACCCATATTGCATTTATAAGATACTCAATTTTCATCTCATTCTTTCCCTTACTAAGGCTCCTCAAAACCATTTAAGAATTCGCTGAGACGGGTTTGAAAGCCTTCAAGACTTTTTATGTTTGTGTTAAGACTCGATACGGTAGACTTGAGATTGCGCTAAGATACTTTAAAACACTTTTAAGACTCCTTAAGACCGTAGTAAGGCCGTATAAGCCTCTTTATGGCAATTTATGACCCCGCTGAGACAGTCTTGAACGCCTTTAAAACTTATTATGTCTGTGTTGTGACTCGAAAAGATAGACTTGATATTGCGCTAGGACACTTTAAGACAGTTTTAAGACTCCTTAAGACTGTTGTGGGGCCGTTTGAAACTTCATGACTCCGCTAAGACAGGGGTCTAGTTAGCCCAGAGGATAGCGCGCTGGTCTCGGATCCCGGAGTTCCCGGGTTCGAGCCCACATAGCAACTCGCTACTTTTCGACCTAGGCCGGTTTTTCGGCAAGAAGAGAAGAGAACTAAGACAAGAGTCTCTCCGACATCTCTGAGGTAATACTCGAAACGGCGGATTCCAGGGCTTGGGTTGAGAACAGAACGAAAAAAGAAGAGTCCGCTAAGACAGTCTTGAAAGTCTTTAAGACCCATTAAGTCTGTGTTGTGACTCGAAAAGATAGACTTGATATTGCGCTAGGACAGTTTAAGACAGTTTTAAGACTCCTTATGACTGTAGCAAGGCCGTAAAAAGACTCTTCATGACTCCGCTAAGACAGTATTGAAAGTCTTTAAGACTTATTAAGTCTGTGTTGTGACTCGAAAAGATAGACTTGATATTGCGCTGAGACTCTTTAGGACAGTTTTAAAACTCTGTAACATTGTAGTGAGGCCGTATGAGACTTTTCATGACAATTTATGACCCCGCTAAGACGGGTTTGGAAAGCCTTTAAGACTTTTTATGTTTGCGTTGAGACTCGATAAGACGTGAGACTTGAGAAGATTACGCTAAGACTTTTTGAGGCAGTTCAAAGACTCCTTAAGACTGCAACGAGGCTGTATGAGACTTCATGACAATTTATGACCCCGCTACGACGGATATGAAAGCTTATATTTATGTTAAGACTCGGTAAGGTAGACTTGACATTACACTAAGACACTGTAAGACAGTTTTACGACTCCTTAAGACTGTAGTGAGGTCATACTATACTCGTAAGACTCTTCATCACAGCCTGATGCGCAAAAACCCGCGCTAGTTACCCGCGGAAATGTTTCCCTTTTGTAACCCTTTGATTACCCGGGTATCTGAGGGGTTCCCGAGGGTAACTGACGGGTAACTACAGGGCTACATGGGTAACTAGGCTACCAGTTACCCACCACGTGTTGTATGGGTTGATGGAGGCCCCAGTGAAATCTAAAAATTGAACAATAGACACGGCCGGGTATCACCATCACCATACCAACAATCTAGAAGGTATTTCAACTCAAACCCGTACCTATTCTTCAGTTTACAGTTCCCTATAAACATCGCCCACCCTTTACTCTGCGATGGTATACGAAAAATAGCGAAGAATTTACAAACTGAGCCATCAAACTTATTCATAATTCCATATAGCACCTCCCGTCCTGACCGCCCTTCAACTATACACGCACCGCTTGTAGCCTCATCATCGCTGCGGCATTTTCCAGATCTCATTTTAAATTGTCTTTTCGCATAATAAACAACCGAGCGCCGATTCGTATACGAGAATAGTGAGACCTGCGTCGAAAACTTTTTTTTTTTAAATATCTTCATTTAAATTTCATTATTCAGCCTCTGAATAATGTATAAGAAACGACATCCCGAGTCAATGTAGCGGAATATAAATAGGAACGACATTTTTCTAATTGAAAAAAATGTTTCCTGCCTCGCGTGGCCCCGCAGTCAATTCAATTATGGAGGATGGGACGAAATTGGGGGAGGACAATCCGCGATGACCGAAGAACGGTGGTACGAAAGTTTATTCGGCCAAATGTAGTGTATCGAATCGGAGAAAGAGCGCCAAAGTGGATGAAGATTTGATTTTATACAAACGAAATTCGAAAGCGGCGAAAAGAATAGAGTACATTTTTTACGCGATGCAGCTCACGAAAAGGTACCTTAAGTCGTTAAAAATATATTCTCGTTTTCGAGCGAATTTTACGCAGCAGACGCGAGAAGTGATAAAAATGGAAAGCCCGCCTGAGTTGAAAAATGAGGTAACTATATTTAAAAATAAAATATAAGAAACCCAAGTTTTGAGAAAAAAGCTTTTGAAGTTTGGAAAGGAACCCTTTTATATTATTTTGAGCGCCAAGTCGGATCGACGTAGGCCGAACAGAGATTGAATGGGAAATCGAGTTTTCAGGGAAAACTTCTCTCCCTCAACGAAGGGATGAGGAGTTCCAAAACTTTTGAATTCCGAATGACAAAGTGTCAAGAAAGCTGATGTAGAAATTAATAGGTATTTCTCGTGTCGTTAATTTCAAATTTTTCGCCAAATGTTTCATGCGACCCTGATATAAGCTCAAAATATCGATTTCAGTCTTAAAACAGGGTCAGATAATGCCATGCCAGCTCAAACAGCCCCTGCCATCGACCTGTGCGAGTTCGACCATATTGGCTGGAAAGGCTCGAGTCTATTTTTTCCTTGCAGGGCCTGGCGAGATAATCCACAGAAGTTTACGAGGCAAACAGAGGAAATAACTAGAGTAAGTTTTTTTATGCATTTGCATATTTCTCCCATTGATTATTTCTGCACATATCGACATTACCTTTATGATTCGTGAAATTTCAAATAAAATGAGCTCAACTTGATTACGCATATTTAAATCTCCCAAGCGACTTTTGTTGACAAAATGAGTTATTAGTATCGTTTGAAAGAGCGTAAAAAGTAGAATTTTTCAAAATTGGGCCCCCCGATACAAAAATGCGTACCCACGTTGAAAAAAGCTTATCAGTAACGCTATATCCGTAAGCCGGCATTATTCATTGGCTTTTAATGTTACGTTTTCTCAAAAACAGATTTTGTCGCTTGAACGTTTTTTGCTTAACAGCGTCCATTTCTACGGTGTACTTTAGGGTACTATAATAAACGATGGGTAGAATCGATGGCCGCCATTTTGGTTTTTATTTACCTTTTGCGAGTATATATCAGTGTATATTATATTTGAAATCATTCAAAACATTACACGGACGCTGTTAAGCAAAACAGAATTAAGCGACATTTGTTGACAAAATGAGTTAATAGTAACGTTGGATAGGGCGTAAAAAGTAGAATTTTTCAAAATTCGGCCCCCGATACAAAAATGTGCCCTCCGCGTTGAAAAGAGCTTATCAGTAAACGCTATGTCACCGGAGTTTCTATATGGCTTTTAAACTTCGAATCACGTGTTCTCAAAAAAAAAAACAGAGTTTGTCGCTTGGTTCTGTTTTGCTTAACAGCGTCCATATGCACACTGATAACTACTCGCATAAGGTAAACAAATTCCCGAGAAAAATGATGAACACGCCATCGTATTGAGCATTCGAAATATAAATAAAATCATATAATTTCATCTCATGTTTTTTTTATGCTGTTGTGTAGTGTATATAAAAATAAAATTAAAGGCACCAAAAGAAGAAAGTCAAATTGAAAGAATATGTATGAGGGGGGGGTGGTGGTGGAAGGAATCCTTAACCATGTGAACTCTTGTGCTTCAAACGCCCAAGTCCAGCTCTACCCATCACTTTGACTGGTTACGTTGCATTAGCTCTTCGGAGATGCTTCGGAAGAAAAGGTAATTTAACGTATTCTGCCCTCCTGTCTTCTAATTTTCTAATTCGAAAGAGAGAAACATCTTGCAGACGAGTCTTCAACCACGGAGGAGCCCTCAAAAGTGAGCAGTTACGTTAACCACAATTTGGTGTCATTTTTGCCCGCTTAAAAATAGATGCTAATATTATTGTAAAGGTGTCAAAAACGATACCAAATCGTTTCTGACACTCCCTTGTGGTTCTAGGGTTTTATTATTTTTTTGTAACACTCCTAAGTAACGCTTTTTCCGTCGTGTGCCAAAGTAAAAACATAAAAATGTCAAAAAACTAAAAAATTACAGAAAAGATTAGTTACCTTCTCTTTCATTACTGATAAGACTGGAAGACAGACGACACTGTCCGTCTATGGCTGATACAACATAACGACATAGTGAAAGATATAAGATAGGCATGACACTCACACTGTATCCGATATAAATATCATTAACAGTTACCTTCTTCCCCACTGACAAGGTATTAAGGCAATCTCCTTTCCTAAACATAAAAGCAGACATAAGACTTGTCTATATACATATTATATATTTTTGACAAGACAGATGAAATCTTCAAAAAACTGACAAGCTACTGTCTCCTCTTCATTACTGATTAGACATAGTGACAGATACTAGACTCGTCGATAAGACATAAAGAAAAAATCCAAAGAATTGCAGGGACAGATCAGTCACCTTCTACTTCATTACTGAGATAAGACCTGAAGACAGACATGAGACTGTTAGTCTATGGCTGATAAAAGACATAATAACAGAGAAAAATATATGATAGGCATGAAAGGTCTACCCGATATAAATCTGACAGCCACCTCCTCCTTCCCCACTGATATCACAGCAGTCTCATTTCCTACTGATAAGACATAAAGACGAACATTTAAGTTGTCTATGTATTGCTGATAATACACAAAGGACACAGTA
The DNA here is from genome assembly GCA_031841125.1 of Acanthococcus lagerstroemiae. Classification (NCBI taxonomy): domain Eukaryota; kingdom Metazoa; phylum Arthropoda; class Insecta; order Hemiptera; family Eriococcidae; genus Acanthococcus; species Acanthococcus lagerstroemiae. Next base: position 29,605,496 of record CM063114.1, read on the forward strand.
CAGTCAGTAGTTTTATTATTATTAACGTGGCGCATGAAAGTAACGTTTTTCCGGTTTGTGTGCCAAAGTAAAGACATAAAAATGTCAAAACCAAAATGGTGGCCATCGATTCTACCCATATGTCCGCGGAGAAAGGATTCTTGTTGTCGATCTTAATTTCCAAAATATAGCTAACTTGGTTGGGTTGAAAAAAAAAATTGAAAAAAGTCTGTGATAAATTCTGGTAGAAGTGAAAGTGTATTGGTAGCTCGTAGTAGTAGAGGAGAAATCAAACGCAATCCTCTTACATACACTGAATTTAGCAATGGAGAATATTTCCGTGCATTTACAACCGACTGAAAATTTTAATAACTTTGCCTGTCACAGCAAGCACGAGTGAGCGCTCTTTTTAAACATTACGGTGTTCGAAGACATATTTGAGAAGCATTACAGGAGAAAATAGACTCAATGGACTCGCATTATTATATATTATGTATATACAGGGTGTCTCTTTTGCAATGACCCCCTTCCATCTGGTAAGTAGGCAACCTACCCTGACAATATGTAGATATGTTTGCATCCTGGTACTTTTGAAGGAGCTGGGTTATGGTCGAATTTTAATAAATTTTATATCTTTGAATTTTTTTTCTTCTCACGACTGGAGATAGACAGAAAAATGGTACTAATCGGGGAATCAAAATCGCGTCCAACAAAACATATGACTGAAATGTAGCGATTGTCTCTAACCACTTGAATTAAAAAATAGTGACTTAAGAACGCATTGAAATATTCATGACATAGTACAGCTGTTACGTTGTTAACCATCATCGTTACATTTTTGCTGGCCACTACCTGTGTATGCTGTTCGTGTACGTGAACAAACTGAAGACAATACTGCGGTACTGTACTTTGTAATAATTAATTGAGCAAATTAAATTTTTGAAACAATTACGCGCAAAAAAATCACCTGTCTATAATTTAAATAAAAGCAAAAACCGTGTTTGTACCAAATGTTGCGCATCCCCAGCCATTTGCTCATTGATCTTGATCTTTGCTGCGCGACTGCAGTCTGCAGCCGTGTTGTGAATAGAAATTCCAATAGAAAATTTTTAATTAAGATGTGATAAACTCCTGTTAAGCCCATCTAATATAGTTAGCGAAATAAAGTTCAGTGACCGATAGCTGCGCTCAGTTGATCGAGATCGACTACATGTTCAGTAACTATGTAGTAGAAGGCAGTTGTGATAACCACAGGAAAAAATGGTTGGAATCGGTCCCACAAGGTGTTCATAAAATCAATTTTAGTACAATTTATATCTGAAAATGTTCAAGTGTTTTCAATTTCTCGTGAAACTTGCCCTCTTAAGCTACTGTTTTTTTATTTGCAACAGATTGTACATTAAATTTTCCATAAAAAAGTCATTATCAATTTTCTTGTATCAGGATTAGAACTGCTCAAAATGGAGTTCAAGATATCCCCGTTATAAATTATTACTTTTACCTTATGAAGATAATAATCAATTTCTTCAGCTACTTTACCACTTCACAGAGTTATATCGTTTATGGGGCTTATTCACTTCCCTCTTTTCATCTGTTTGCCCCATATTTGAAATTGAAAACCATGCAGTGAGAGGGGGGTTTGGCAGTGGCGTGCATTCCAGGCAAGCAAGGTAAGCACCGCTTACCCTGAAAAGTCCCACGGAAATAAGTTTGTTCTACACATGCATCGAAAACGCGTTTTCGTGTAATAGTTCTCCGTAGCAAAAGAGATATTTATCGTTATTGTAGCGATCAGCACTGATAACGCGTTTTTATCTGTACTAGGAGTGAAAAGAAAATTTTTTCTGTACACTTGGAAGGAAACGAACGCGTACTATTTTCGTTTGTCTTCTGTTCGATTATTAGTTCGTGGATACCTCCGTGGCAGCGGAAACGCATTTTCGAATTTCGATGCATTTGTAGAACAAAATATCTTCCAAGGCAAGGAGCGAATGAGGTTTATCACAACTCGTTCAATTTGCTCAACTCGCCTTCGGCTCGTCTCGCAACATGTTGAACTTCTCGTGATAAACCTCAATTTCGCTCCTTGACTTGAAATATACTATTCCATACACAAGATCAACCTCAACTTGTAACAAATAAAAGAGAATGAAACATTGGGCAAAACAGCGACTGTATTGACGCTTACAACGTTTACGTTTAAGTATATAATAAATTCTCGGGAGATGTATACTGTTCAGCGTTTTACCGTCCTCATACATGTATATACTTATGTGCGTTGGATCTAATGCTTCTTTTCCATACTGCAGGCACTGCATGACTTACGCTCCGTCTCCGTGTTAATTACCAACACAAAAACACACTAGCATCTTCAACGCGACGAAACTTGGGTGTTTGGTTGCGTTCTGGAAGTGCTTTGAGTCGGGCTTGGCACGGCTGACTACACAGTACACCCGAACGTGGAAGTTGATAGTGAAACGTGATTATGTCCTTCTACCCGATAAATAATTTGAATATGGTTGCCCTGTAGTTGCCTTGTAGAATAGGGTAACTGTTGCCGTTTTAGGGCAACTACAGGGTAACCACGCTGAAGGACCGCCCACTTCTAGAAGTTGCCTCATATTCTCCAGCAAACTTCACTGTTGCCCGTTGGTTGCCCTTTGGTTGCTCTTGGTTGCTCATTGGTTGCCTTTTGGTTAAACACATCTTTGTCCAGTATTTCCGAAATACGAGTGTTGCGTGAAAGATTGCTGAAATTGTATTTCATACGTTATTAAAAGTGAAAAAGCGAAGCAATTTGAAGTATAGTCAGATTCTACACCGTTGCCATTCAAAGAGGTGAGTACAAGTACGACGTACATGCTAAACGTAATACGTTTTCCGTATATATTTCTGTGTACCTACGAAACGTGTAACAGCGTAGCATTATAGAGTGACAGGTATCAGAGGATTGTGCATGGTGCATTCATGCCGGACTGAATCAGAAAATTCCGCTGATTTTTTTAGTCGTGGATCACACGGAATTTGCACCAGATATCGCATATTTGGCTTGATCAAATTGCAATGCTTCGTTGCAGATATTCAAAAACGGCAGAAGTAATTAAAGCAGCAGAGGTTAGAATCAAAAGTGACATTATTCGCCAGAAAATGTTTTCAGAAACTGAGAAAAACTGATAGGATTTACTGCGCGTGGCCTGGGGCGGTTTCTCCTACTAATATGGTAGGCAGGCAACTCACAAAACGTACGTGACAAACATTTTCATGTTCCGTTACCGTCAGGAACGCTCACTAACCCATTTCAAATGAAAATTGGATAAAATCACTTTTGATTCTCATCTCCTCAATTACTCAACAACGACACAACGAACCGTACGCTCATTACTCGTATTTTTGCAATGATATGGTGTAATCAATGCCCCTCTACCATCGCCTAGAATGCATATCTTGCTATTTCGCACACGATAATGTGTGAAAGAGGAGGGTTCGAAAGTTCAGAAACCATTCACATCTCAAAATCAATAATTTAGCCATAAGGTCTACTCCTTCAGAGCCGGTCACATATTATTCTTTATATTTCAAATGTCAATTCTATTCAATAATATATGTAACTGTATAGCTGTATGCTGACGCAGCCATTCATTATCCTATTTTTAATAATGTATACGGGTCATTCTACCAAAACCTTGTTACTTTTGTCCCAGATAGATATCTGGCAATGTATAAACAATAGGGTCCTCTAATACTGTATAAACTCAGAGGATAAATTATTGTATCTTTTTTATTAATTTGAAGTATCGTGCCCCTACCCCTTTTGGAAATCTCATTTAAATGCTCAAAAATCCCTTCGACATAATTGTCCTTCGCCATGGATTGGACTTCAAAAATTTTTTTGTAAATATTATTTCTGCGTGTTTGGATAAACTGATGCGTGTGTACAGTTTTTGTGAGTACAGTGAACAAGTTGGTAATGCAGTACGTGTTTTAGACTCGATCAGAATCAATGCAGCCATATTTGAAAACGTGTCTCTCGCTTTTTTGTCCTTCGCCGTGGTCAAATTTGAACCAGTCAGAAAACAGACACAGAGCAAATATTTCTGAAAAAGGATGCTGTGGTGGAAGGAAAACTGAGTAATTATTAAGGTAAGAAAGTGAGAAAACATTTTTTCTAGTCCAGTTTAGTGCAGTGAAAATGCAGTCAGCCACAGAAAAATATTTCAAACTAATCAAAAGTTGAATAAACCACAAAACGAGAAAAAAAAACGAAAATCCGGATTTTTCCCAAACTTTCCGGACATTATTCAAAAATGTCGATCAATCCGGAGATTGACTAGAAAATCCGGAGCACCTGGCAGCACTGATACGAGTTCATTGATGTGCGTGTGGAAGAGTACGTGCGTATTCACAGTACACGAGGACGCGTGCGCGTAGGAACTTCTTTCTATAGCCAACAGTTCCTTCAACGTGGGCTGCCATTCCTTCAGCGTAGTGGTCTTATCATTTTGAGCCCCCTCTGTCTCCTCCCCGAGGAAGTATGCTATTGGTTTAACCCCATAAATACGTTCTATTATATGCATATAAATGATTTCGATGAAAAAACAAGTAATAATGTTTTGTCTTTATTTCTTTTAAAACAAAAAAAGCATGAATTATCAAAGTTTCGGTAGAATGACCCATATATAAGAGATAGGTACCTCATTTTCATTTTCTTTGAGGATTTTTATTGGATTACATCCTCATTCCCTTCTTTTACATAATATGTATATATTCAATCTTCTTTTCCAGTTAATATAGCCTTTGACTTTTACACTTTTATTCCATTTTGTCACCTGTGATATAAGTGAGTGTGTCTTCATGGGGGAGTAGTACTGAATTGAGAACATCCTGGGAACCATAGGGCAACCATGGGGCAATCTGAAAAGGCAACTCAGATGGCAACTTGAGGGCAACATGTTGCCTTTTTACGCAATGGTAAAATGGTGCGTTCTGATTGGTCGGTGCTGGAGTGCTGGAGGGCAATTACAGGGCAACCAGTTGCCTTTTGCAGGGCAATAAGTCCGGGGCAATTTCAGGGCAACCAAATTCTTTATCGGGTACTAGTCAACGCGTAATGTTTGAATACTCCGTGGTTTTTTTTGCCCCCAAAATGCGTACTTGAGATGTTATTGAAAAACCGTTTTCGCAACTTACTCTTAATGAACAATTAGAAATTATTAATGGTGGGAAACCTAATCCAGAATTAACATTTTTAAAAACTGAGCAAAAGAGAGATGGTTTGAGTTTTAACAGACATTGTCATGTATCGCAATATGAAAACATTTTGTGGTTAACCAGTTGTGAAAATGGTGGAAAACTGATTTATTGGCCATGGTGGCAACTCCCCTGTAAGAATTTTAAAATTTAACGATTTCAATCAGGCGGAGTTGGGAAAATCCAACAAGTCAAAGATTTTTTTTGCTGTGATGTTCGGGAATTCTAAGTTGAGTCAGTTGGAAAAATCCAAGTCAAAAGGTTTTTCTTTGCTTTGATACTTGGTAATTCTGAGTTGAGTCAGTTGGGACTTCCACAATTTTTGCCCCCCCCCCTCCCAGGAATAACTCTTTGGTGGTACATCCCTGCGTCTATTATTCGTCACAAAAAAGAATAAATGCATATGGAATGACCCTACACAGGGATACAACAATTTGAATAATTTCATCAATGCCATTTTAGTAGCATGTTTCTAACTTTTATTCTGATTTTTACTTCAACTCTACCTTTATCGCTTACCTCCTATGAAAAACCACCGCACGCCACTGGGGTTTGGTATCTTGTAAAGTTTAATATGGGTGTCCAATAATTGGTTCAAAGGGTCGCTAAATTAGGTTTTGGTAACATTTTGGCCATATTCCCTGAACTATGACGCATACTGATGGGAAGAAGGTGCAAGATGACAGTTGTAACCACACAGAAAAAAAATTAAGGATCGTGAAAAGTGGGTCGTGAGGAGAGAAAAAATTTCAAAGATAGAAAACTTTTCAAAATTTGACCATAACTTAGCCCCTTCAAAAGTAAGAGTATGCGAACATATCCACATATCGTTGGGGTAGGTTGCCTACTTACTAGGTGGAAGAGGGTCGTTGCAGAAGAGACAACCTGTATATAAAGAAGTACAGGTTTCAGTTGATGAAATTTTACATATGATGGCTGAAAAAAAAATGAAAAAAAAAAGAACATTACGTCTAAGATAGTGCTGCACTTATTTGTATTAGATATCATATTAATGAACCTATAAAATTAATTTTTTTAACGCAATTTGTCATTCTCTATTGAGTATTGCAGTAATTAGCTCCATCTTCCGAAAATTTCTAACAACTGACAACATTCATCAACGATACCAAAAATTCCACAAAAATGAAAATCCCTCCCAAAACTGAGACCTAGCCACGCCACTGACTACAGAAAAAGAAAAAAAACTTGATTGCAAGAGGCTCATTGCCGACCCTCGAATAAAATCAAAATTGTTGCTTATAATAATAATTATTATTTTCAATTAATTGTTTTCTTGAAAATAAGGCGCCATTGAACTGAACTGCAACTCAGATCAATGAACACTACCGAAAACTACACATCTGAAATGACGCGCCACTGAACTGAACTGTGACTCAGACTTGAGAAGAGAAGGAAAAAAAAAGATTGCAATAGGCTCAGCTACGCCGACCCTAAAAAGTCAATTGCGGTGGAGAGTACCGTATTGTGATAATAAAGCCAATCAATGGTCATTGAAATATGGCTCATTGTTGAGACTTTTCCCAACGATTTTGAAAGCTTAGAAGACTGACGACGAATGTTGTTCTAAAACCGATTTCTATAAAAACTAGCATTTCCACGAAAATGCAGAGCGGCATCTTCGAACCGGAAGGTCTCATCGTGTGGACGGAAGGCACGGGGCGGCACGCAGATCGCAATAAATGCTAAGACACGGCACCCCCCCTACTCACCCGCCATTAACCTACAATACATACAATCTACGGGGGTAAACAACTTTAATCGCGGACTGTAATTAAATTGTAATAAGTTAAAAGTTGAACTTTGCAGGGGAAAGGAAGCATGATAAAGTTCAGCGAATCGAGCAAAACGTACATGCGGTGAAGGCGAAGGGCGACTGCGGCGCAGCCAGCGGAAGGGGGAGAGGGGGTCAGAACGCGAATGCCCGTATATACATCATCGTGATGGGACCCTCGTTGTGCGGCATTACAATAAGTTAAGCATTCATGAGTGCACAGCCAGCCTATTTCAAGTCATTAATTCGGAACAATATTACGACCTCTTTCCTCTCCGCCCCGTCCGCACATCGACCATAACTTCATTCCCGTCAAGGTTCGAAAACATTATCGACGGCGACGAGCGATTTTAGCTCTTCGATAACATTTTAACTTTTACATCGTGGCGCGACAATTTCAGAATTTCAGGCGTTAAGCGGCGCGCATATACCCGTTAACCTTCTTAATAACGTTCCCGTCGAAAATCTCGCCCGGCATGTACACATTTGGGGGCCGGGGCCGGGGCGCTTCGGAATTGCCGGGAAATTCGCGCGCTAAAATTAATATCGCGTCGTCTTTTTGCGCGACTAACTTTAATAAGGCTTCGGTAGACGCGGCGCGGCGCGCGCGCGCGATACGCGAGGCGAAGAAAAGCCGGCGTCCTGCTCGCGTTCGCTTTTCCTCCCGAAGTAATCGAATTCGAGTCGAGAGAATTGCCTGTCAAAAGGTGAAAAGAGTGAGTGAGTGAGTGAGTGAGTGAGTGAGAGAGAGTGTGTGTATCGGGTCGGTGCCGAATAAATTGCTCGTTTTCATCAACGCGTATTTAAAAGCCAATCGTAACCGATAAGGTTCGCCTCTTTTCCTTTTCTTTTTGCTCCCTTTTCTCGCCCAGCTCTGAAGTACGATCAAAAACTCAAGTAGGGTGTTTAATAAATGATGACAGTGTAAACAAACAACTCGACCTCGGTCGAGCACTTTTTGTTCAGCCGCTTCTTTCCGTTACGGTTGAATTTCTGCTCTGTTTCTGGAAAAGCCGCTGCACTGTGCCCTCCGGAGTCATTTCGTGCCCCAGATGTACCTCTACCGAGTTGTGCTCGTACATTAATGAAGAGCTGCCTTTCGAACAAATGGGCGCTTCTAATTCGAAATACTGCAGTCTGTTTCCCACGATAAGTACACGAGCAGTATAAAATACCTGTCAGTGCGGCAACTCAGCCTTTTCGCACAAGTAGCAACCACCAAAAAAAAAAAAAAAAGTTGCTATTCTCGAACTTTTAAAGCAGCAGTAAGTACAAAGATAGTTGTAACCAGGCCTTTTTTTGTCACTTCTATTATGAGGGCACGCTAATTGATTTTGTATTTGGATAATCACATTCTTTCATTTTTCCAGTTTTTATGGCAATTTTTCGATATTTTCGAAATTTCCTTTGGGTACGTGCTCCCACAAAAAAAAACCTTGGTTATAACAGTAACAATATCACACGGATGATGCTTAATGACGTAATGACTGGATAGCATTACTTTATAGGATGTTTCATCTTGAATGGACTTCCCTGCAACTTAGCAACTACCACCCGATAAGTTTATCATCCACTGCGTGCAAAATTCTGATTAAAATTGTGGAAAAAAGGATCTACAATACAGTAAATTTTAGCCAACTGGTCGAGCAAGCTGGCTTTAGAAAAAATTATTCAACCGTGAATCATAGCCATACCAGTCTGGAAAAAAAAAGAAGAAGAAAACATGAGCTTTCTCTTCATTATGCCCAAGACGAAGTCATCCATCGCGGGGAAGTAAGGGTAAAAATCCCCAAAGCGTAAGTTTTTTGTGTAACCAAAATTTAGAAATTCTGGCGGGAGGTCATCTTCTCTGGGTCACCCTGTACATACATGACTCAGAACATGAATAACCAAAATAAAACAGAAAAAAAAAATTCCTTAGTTTAAGTCCATGTAGAAAGGGTCCTTGTTGTTGAAATGGAGTTGAGGCTAGTACCTCATATAACAGGCTTTTTTGATCAAAATGAGACCTTTTCTAACCCAAAAGTACCAATATATCCAAGAATACAGCCGTTTGAAGTATAAAAAAACAAAAGAAATGAAAAAGACAAAACGTGGAGAAGTCTGTGTTTAAAAGTAATTAGGATGATTAGTTGAAAAATGGATTCCTGATATTTGCATGGATCGAATGATTGACTATACCAATATTTTGACTAATCTATCATCGCCAAGTAGTGGCGTCCGCTTTGCAATCCCTGCGTCTCGGGTTTGAGTCCCGCCAAAGCCGCAAAGCTAGTGATTTTTGAACACTTCCCACTATCATCCCAGCGAATTCCTGCATTATTAATCGAGGGGGAGACATAACGCGTCCTGTCATCCCCGCCAGAGATGTCAGCGTTCCCCAAAAATACGAACGCGAGCATACTGTTCGCGTTCACTATACAAAGTGAAGGCGTTCACATCCGTTCTCGTTCATGGAGGTGCTCCATTTGTGAACGCGTTCCCGTTCGTGAACGGGAGTTGACATTTCTGACTGTAGTCATTCCTCTCTCCGTTCTCTGCGTTCTCGTCCACAAAATGAAGCGAACGCGTTCCTGCCCCCCCCCCTGCTTGTTCTCATTCATGTAAGAAGAAGAACGCGTTCACTTTGTTCTCGTTCATGGAGGTGCTCCATTTGTGAACGCGTTCCTGTTCGCGAACGGGAGTTGACATTTCTGACTGTAGTCATTCCTCTCTCCATTCTCTGAGTTCTCGTCCACAAAATGAAGCGAACGCGTTCCTGCCCCCCCTGCTTGTTCTCATTCATGTAAGAAGAAGAACGCGTTCACTTTGTTTTCATTCATGGAGGTGCTCCATTTGTGAACGCGTTCCTGTTCGCGAATGGGAGTTGACATTTCTGACTGTAGTCATTCCTCTCTCCATTCTCTGAGTTCTTGTCCACAAAATGAAGCAAACGCGTTCTTGCCCCCCTGCTCGTTCTCATTCATGTAAGAAGAGGAACGCGTTCACTTTGTTCTCGTTCATAGAGATGCTCCGTTTGTGAACGCGTTCCCGTTTGCGAACGGGAGTTCACATTTCTGACTGTAGTCATTCCTCTCTCCGTTCTCTGCGTTCTCGTCCACAAAATGAAACGAACGCGTTCCTGCTCGTTCTCATTCATGTAAGAAGAGGAACGCGTTCACTTTGTTCTCGTTCATAGAGATGCTCCGTTTGTGAACGCGTTCCCGTTTGCGAACGGGAGTTGACATTTCTGACTGTAGTCATTCCTCTCTCCGTTCTCTGCGTTCTCGTCCACAAAATGAAGCGAACGCGTTCCTGCCCCCCCTGCTTGTTCTCATTCATGTAAGAAGAAGAACGCGTTCACTTTGTTTTCATTCATGGAGGTGCTCCATTTGTGAACGCGTTCCTGTTCGCGAATGGGAGTTGACATTTCTGACTGTAGTCATTCCTCTCTCCATTCTCTGAGTTCTTGTCCACAAAATGAAGCAAACGCGTTCTTGCCCCCCTGCTCGTTCTCATTCATGTAAGAAGAGGAACGCGTTCACTTTGTTCTTGTTCATAGAGATGCTCCGTTTGTGAACGCGTTCCCGTTTGCGAACGGGAGTTGACATTTCTGACTGTAGTCATTCCTCTCTCCGTTCTCTGCGTTCTCGTCCACAAAATGAAACGAACGCGTTCCTGCCCGTTCTCATTCATGTGAGAAGAAGAACGCGTTCACTTCGTTCTCGTTTGTGGAGATGCTCCGTTTGTGAACGCGTTCCCGTTTGCGAATGGGAGTTGACATCTCTAATCCTCGCCAGTTCACAAAAACAAAGCATTACAATCGCAGGCCGTTATACTAACAGATAAAAAGGGTTGGCACTGTGCATGTGCACGTCCTTGACAGTTTAATTATTGGAAAATAAAAAATCTTTAATCGATTAATCAAATAGCATAGAAGTCGCACCATCATTTTGGGTCTTACTACAGACAACTGGAACTGCTGTGTTTGTATGTATGTGTGTGGGGGGGGGGGGTGCACGGCTTTCACAGAGGGAAGGGAGGGATGAAATTATACCCGACAGAGTCCAAATTTTATGAATGACTCAGAACTGCAAAATGACCTAGAATTTATTGAAAACTTATTATTGACTCATGACCATTTAGACTTGGTTCTTAACCTTTTTTGAGCTCAGGACCACTGTAGGGAAAATGAAATTTGTTGTTGACTGTTTTCTAAAAACATCAGTTCAATTCAGTTTAAAATGTTTACCAAAACAGAGTATCCATTGAAGCCGAGGGGAATCAAGGAACTTGTGAGGATTCATTTTCTGATTTTATAAGACCTTCTTTCAGTTTTGCACAGTTGATTTTCAATAACCGTCGTGAGGAAATTCGTCGTATTTATCTTCATTTTTAAAGATTGCCTACCATTAAGCTTTCCAGTAAAGGTTTGGAAATTCTAATTGGAAAAATTAAGTAGACATTTTTCCTTCTTCTCTGAAGCGAAGCTTTTCTTTATGCAGGTTCAGGATGGGTAGTTAACGTGGGAAAAGTGAAACAATGCAAACACGAAAACATACAACGGAAGAGACGTGGTAACGCTCCATTCACATTTAGTGAGATAGAGAGCGAAAGAGAGACGGAGCGCATATGTGAAACCAGACTGCTTCCCCTCCACACCATGGTTAACAGTTTACAGTTTTCGGTCAGATAACATTCGGTACACGCACCTACCGACTAATGTAACAACTTACACAGTGCGAAAGAAGCTTTGCTGCTGTCAAGTGTCCCCCAATACCTCACGTTTTTTTTTGTAATTTGTTTTTTGTTTTTGTTTTTAACTTCATAGAAAAAATATTTTAACTGTTTTAGAGTCGATATCCACCAGAAACTCGGAAAATTCTGGAATTCTGTGGGAAAAATTCAGATCAGAAGCTTTTCCTTTTCTTTTTGTTTATTAACTGAAATTTGTCGGATTTAGTCGAGATTGTTGGAGTCTATCTTTCCCCTGTCGTTTTTCATTCCAGCCTGGTGTAAGTGTTGCTGAAAGCACGGCCATTTTTCAGCGGCGAAGAAAGTTAAATATTTCCAACGTCTGGAAACTGGAAGATCATCCTCGAACTGTATAGTTCAATTGGCAGTACCCTTTCCGGTACTACATCAACTCTCGACCAAAAACCGATACTTCGGGAACGACTTTTTCGAGTTAGTCGTAAACAGCTCAAGCGTAACGTCGACCAAACACATAATACAATTATTTTACTCACCAATTTGCGCGTGAAACAGGTAACAGGTGAAATATGGCACTGAAACAGAAATGAACATCGAAATTAAAACGGCTACCCCCAGAAATAAACAAGCATAACTTAGCGCCGAAAAGTTAGTAACTGTGTACCTATTGATCAAAAATATTTGCTAGAAGTTTTGTTCACATCAGCTCGGTGGAGTTTAAATTACCAACATTCTTGCAGGTTCGCATGATAAAGTTCAAACAATTGAATGAATTGTTTTCTTATAGTTGTTTTACAAAATGGCAAACGTAGTTCGGTTTTCGAGAAACCGGGAGGCGAGGCAGAGAGAAGGAGGAAAAATGGTACGAAGTTGTTGAGAGGCAAGTTCGAAACAAACGAATTTATAAGTGGTAACAGGAAGCTAAAACTCCAAGGATGTTCGTAGATTCGTATTTATAATGGAAGGACATTATTACTTTCGAGAGACGAAGCGAACGCAGAACTTTAAGCAATTCTGATCTATTTGACCAGAAACGTTTTGTTTACCTTCGTGTAGAATAATCTCGAACGGCTGACTCTTGCACGATTTTCGAGAATCCAACTATAAGGGCAGAAGGGGGGGAAATATATATATAGGCTCTACGAGGAAAAGCTCAATCACCTGGGCGAAAATGAATGTTTCTGTATACAGGTCCATTATCCGAAATGTCCCGATACCCACACAATTTACCGGAGAAATTGCTATATTACGTTGCAAAGCTCGGATCCTCATTCCTTCCATCAAATTCGGATTCTTATCAGTTTCGACAGATTTTCGCTTCCCACAGATCGGAAGACTTCCATTTTCCGATCAACAAATTCGCTTTCTTTAAAACTGGAGAATAATTCATCCATCTCAAAGTCAACGAGTTAATCAGATCGAAAACTTTCGAAGGAGGTAGAAAATAGCGAATTTCCAGGTGATACGATTTCATTTTATTGAACTATTGTTTGCTCGGATCAAGTTTTCGATAGTTTCACGCTTGCATACAGTATTGCAATAGCCAGGAATTGGATGAAAAAATTATAGATTGTTGCCTGTGTTCCAAAATTGAGTAATTAAAGGCATTGAACGAGGGACGAACTTGTGGGAATCGTGGGTTACGCGGGCTTATGATGCATCGGGCTAACGGAGGACAAAGAAGGTTGGAAAAGGGTAAGGGCGGCTTATGCTCGAAGATTGGCGTATTGATGCGTCTTTTCTGCCTAGACAAACTATCAATAAATAAAAAACAAATGGAAAAATAAGAACATCAATAAATATTCATTACACTCGTATAAAGACATCGAACAGACTATCAAAAAGCAAATTCTTTGAGTAGCTGATACCAAATTTCTACAGATTTTAGTCGCGATTTAGCCCTAGGCTAATAAATCTGAATTTCGTACCTGAAATAAACAAAATTGCCTTAGTTGAAAGAACTGAGGATACTGACGAAACAGGTTTTTGGGTTTTACTATTTCGAGTATCGACCAGCAGGCTTGGAACCCGAACCAAGTCCGGTTTTCAAGTGGGTCTTATCGCTTAAGAAGATTCTGTCGTGAAATAAGACCTTCTTGAAAACTGGTATGTACTCAATTTTTCTGTAGGATGAATTTTATGGTTTAGACCCTCAGAAATATTATCCCTCATTCACGAGCAGAGCAAGTTGAAAATTTTTCAATTTTTAGGAGAACTTTGAAGAAAAAAAACTCTCATTTTGGACAATAGGAGACGATTATCACCACGTTTTCTCTTAAAACCGATAGTGCGGTATCAGTTCGGGCTTCAAAATTAAATTTTATCCTTCAAATTAACAAAATTAACCTTGTTTCGAAAGCTGAGCGAAAAATCAAAAGAGGGTTTTTTTAAGTTTCTGTTTCGAATATTGGATTCGATTATGGTAATTCAATTCCCATCTCAAGCTGAAATGAACCTTTCACTCTTAAAAGAAGGGGCTAGATCGACTTAACTAAGAGAATCTAACGAAGGACGCTGATTTTCACTAACTCATTATATTTCACGCACGAAATCTAATGCAGTAAGTATTCGAAATCGGCAACCCAAAACCAGGGACGTATCGATAGGGGAGGGGAGAGGGAGGGCAACTTACCGCCTGTAGGAATTTTTCACTTAGCAGTTGGGAAAATTTACCATTTCAGTCAGGCGAGTTGGAAAAATCCAACAAGTTATACATTTTTTTCTTTTTTGCTTCGATACTTCGGAATTGAGTTGAGAAGTTGGGAAAACCCAACAAGTCGAAGGTTTTTTTTTCTTTCTTTCTTTTTGCATTGGTAATTTTGAGTTGGTGGCTTGGTGGCCGAGTGGATTCGAACGCTGCCTTCTAAACCACGGAACGCGGGTGCGAATCCCATAGACGGCGATGAATTTTAAAGATTATAATATGATGAGAAAAAAAAAAAGATACAAGAATACATGGAAAAAACTTTAACATCCGACCAAGCCACACCAATTGTAGCAAAAGATGGAGTTCAACTTCATTGTTCCGCCGGAATTCAAAAAAGACTACAATTGGGTTAGCTACACCTATATATTGACTACTTACACCTGACTAGTCTGGTGTGCCATGCAGGATGCATGCCCCAGGAAAACTCTTTCATAACCATTCCCCAGTAATGGCTTGTCATCAAGGGGAATTAGACTAAAAACCCTTGTATCAAAATAATTGATCAAGGAGGCCTATGTCCCAGTGGGTGGATCGAAACATCTGTTTCAAGGCTGTATTTATTTATTTTAATTTTGAGTTTATTCAGTTAGAAAAATCCAACAAGTCAAAAGGTCTTTTTGGCTTTGATACTTAGGAATTTTGAGTTGGGTCTGTTGGAACTTTCACAATTTTTGCCCCTCCCCCCTCCCCCAGGAAAAACCCTTCGGTACGTCTCTGCCCAAAACAGTGGCTAAGCTCGCGGATGTGGTACACCCGACGATTTCGTCGAATAGTGGTTTCATTTTAGCACCCCCTCCCACACCCCTTCTCCTTTGGTGAAGACCAGCCCCCCCCCCCGCCACATACACAATAGGCTAGCTACGCCACTGGCCCGAAAACTCATATTTCGATATTTTGTTCAACTTCTTCAAATAAAGTCAATATTTTGTACACTTGAAGAAAGAAATTTTGTAACTTCTATATTGAGGCTGGACCACACATCTAATACGAAACTCGAAAATGAGCAGACATGAGCGAGTTCACGTTCACGAACAGCCCGTTCTTTTTCAAATGAACTGAACGATGAGTGAACGCGTTCACTTATTTTGGCCTAAGAACTTGAACGAGTTCATTTGTTTCGTGAACTTGCCCATGTCTGGTCGTCACCAAACATGAAGCACGGGCAGAGCTCCCTCTACAGGTATCTTGTGCCCCCCTAGACAAAGATCACTTTTCAATTCGTTTGTTTAAAAATGTCGGCCCCAGACCCCCAAAAGGTTCATAGAGCCCCGGCCCACGCATAAGCTCTGACTAGGAGGCTGGAACGGCCCATTCTCGAACGAATTCAGTTCATTACGTGAGAATGCGAATGAACGCGTTCACATTTTTTGGCCAAAGAACTTCGAACTGAACACAAGTTTGCTTCTTTCGTGAACTTGCTAAGCAGGGTGTCTACAGACTCTCAAACATTTTTTCCTGACTTTTTCCTGACGATTTTCTTTGTACTTGAAAAATCCATTCATAAAAGTCTTCGGATTTAAATTTCAAATATGTAAAGAGAGGGAGGAAAGGGTTTCCTGTAAAGAGAAGGAGGAAAGGGGTTTCCTGTATGGATTCATTACGCCCATACAATATTATTTCTTGATTCATTCATTCATATTTTGGGATTTCCTACAGAATCGTCCATTGAATGGTAATTTACGAGTATTACGAATTTCTTCCTGACCTTTCGGCAAATTCCTCGAGATTTTCTGACATGTCTAAAAATGAGCGACGCAAAAATCCGTATTTCGATTGGGGATTGGAACGATCAAAAATTCAGTGAACTAAGACCATGATCTTCAGATGATTTAATAAATTGAAAAAATATCACAAATTCTGATCATAAAATCATTTTGGGAAAAAAAATTGCAGCATGAAAAATATTACGTTCTTAGCACCTTTTCAATCTTCGGATCACGATCAGGGCTGATGCGAGAGGGGTTTGGGCGGTGTCACACACCCAGTCATTTTTCATTCTGCAATTTTGGCAAAATTTTGCTTAATTCGGCAACATTTTCGAAACTGACATTTCTTATACACACCGATTTCACAATTTTTTTTCTTAAAACACCGTATGACAGCTCAGCTGAGAATTTTCATATTTTTTTTTTTTTTTTTTTTTCTTTTTTTTTGCTTCGACGGTTTATAAAGTTGGAAAAATGTGACTAAAATTCCTCTTTGGCAATTCGGCATTTTTTTGAATTCCTATTCAGCTCCACCCTCCCCCCACCCCAGCAAAGTTAGCTCTATTCGTCTGGGTTACACTTTTTACACAGGGAGCAGTAGGTGTACAGCAAAAGTGTACACCGCGTTACACTACACTCATTACACTTCCTACACTTCCTTTCAGGTAGTGTAAAAAGTGTATACACGAAATGTACACCGAGTGTACACTAGGTTGAAACGAACGGAGTGTACGTGTACACCTGGTGTACACTTTTCCAAACGAGCAGTCTTAGTGTAAAGAGTGTAGAAAGTGTGAAAAGTGTAACCTAAACGAACAGAGCAGTTGCTCAAACCGGCCCTGATCACGATTTAGTATGATTCATGTTGTCTTTTAATCTTTAATCATAAACTTAGATCATGATTTCAGATCATATCAGAAATCATAAAAAGATCAGAGACATGCAAATCACGAATTCAAGGATTTTTTGGTAAATTCTCGAATTCTGAGTTACTAACCTTTTCATTTCTTTTCCCCCCTTTTTTTTTTCAAATACTATGATTAAATTGGGAAGTTAACATTGCCTATGTAGCGCTAATGTAACACACTAACATATAAACTAAGTAACGCTTAACACATTGGAAACGTCTGGGGGATTATTCAGCTTCTTTATTCTTCTACGTCAAAAATCGCGATTTTCAATTTCATGTAATTTCATTAAAAAAATATCCATAGAGGTAATTCTTTTTTATCCGGATAGATCAGTGCTAGTGCTAAAATTATTTTAATCAACTTTCTTTCAAAAACGATTTTTATAACACGCCAAAGGCGTTCAAAGATCACTTCTTTTACAGGTTTTTTATGTGAACGAGTTAAATTATCCCTTCGTTGTAGAAGCAAGGCTACCAACATTAGAGCACCTGGAAACAACCGAGTATGGACATCCGCCATCTTGAGTCCAACCGCGCCCGTCGATTCCGAATTGACTACCCGGTACGCTCCGCTAGTTCTGCATAGTCGGATTCAGCATCGCCGGATGACGCGGTTGGACTCACAAGATGGCGGATGTCCATACTCGGTTGTTTCAGGTGCTCTACCAACATACGTACTTTCGGTCAACTTCCCAATAACAGTCCACTTCCGTAATATTAACCTATGCCACAAGGGGACTGAAGTTTAACTAAACATTTCACTTCAGAAAAAAGTTTCTTTAGAATATCCTTCAAGTGAAATTTTTCCAAAAAAAAACCAATCCGATTTTTTACAAAATAGTTCTTTTTTTGCATAATACAAGATTTGACAGAAAATTTTCGGAAAAAAATCGTGTAGGTGTTGCATGTGGGTTCCAAAATAAGGCTGCTGGAATCTACTGATGAAATAATATCCTTGACCCAATATTAATCATAAAAATGGCACACGTAATACGTCTAACCTACTTCTATAAGTTATGGGTGCAATAAACTCCCCCCCCCCAGATGTATTCCTACCCCTAGTAGATCTACGAGCAGCCTGAAATATTGAAACCTGAATAATATGAGCTATATGGCATCCGTGATGTCAAAAATAGTGGTTCTAGAGTCGCTATGTTCATTTTCAGGGTCATTTCAGTAATTACCCACACCCAGAAGGATTCAAGGGGAGCAACAGCCTAAAAAATTGAAAGTTAAATAAGTGAACTCAGATCATAGTTCTCTGTAGACACTTGCAGGTAAGAATTACAGCTAAAATAACCTCAAGTCAAGGAACCTATATGGTCGACATATTAGAAGTTACTAACTCCAAGTTTGTAAGTGTTGATCCACTGAATTATTTGCGGATGGAGGTGCAGCTAAAAGATGAAATGATTCAGTTTATCCGAACACCATAGGAATAGGTTGTCAAGGAACACTGACACTTATTTAATTAAAATCGAGAAAAGGACATGTTTTCATCAGTGAACCTATTTTGGAACCCCCATGCACGCCTACACGTTTTTTTTTTTCAAACAATTCCTTATCGAGCAGTCGTATCTTTTGTTTCTTAAACATAGCAAAGTGTTTTTTTTTATGTTCTAAAAAAAGTAGCAATCTCCCTCAAAGGGAATTTTATGTTAAATTTGATCCTCATTTCGACACGAAGTAATAGTACCGGAGAGTGCTGATATCTTACATACGATGTTCGAAAATAAAAAGGACAATAAAAAAGGGATCCGAAGCCTAAAATCCAAAAATTTATAAGACATAAAGGACCACGCTATTTCCATCGTAGAACTGCTTCCTGGATTCTGGAATAAAACGCCTCCCGTGCAGCCCAAAACCCCATTCTCGGCAAAACTGAAGCTAAAAGTGACATTTTGTCTCATTGTAAATATACTAAATATTACATCCAGTACTTATGTAATGAACAAAAAATCAGAAATAAAACGTATTCCAGGCTGAATAATGGAACACTGGGAACACCAAGAACATCATAATTTATCAACCCTTTACGGAAGTGAGATAAGAAGATTAGTTATCAAAAACACTAACTTTTATTAGAGCGGGGGGTGACTAGGTCATTCTCCTGAAACTTAGAATATTTTTTGTTAGCAGTAAATTTCAAACTTTTTTTTTTTTTGGAAGAGTGATTATTTTGGGTTACACAATAACATCCGCAACAAATTCCACCAATCCAATCAGGCAAGACAATTACTGTTCTTTTTTCGCAATACAATGGTATTATTCAGAAACATTAGAAGTATAACATTTTTCAGCGTAACAAATGGCAATACTGGTAAGGTTTTTATGCCTGAACACGATCTAGGAGCCAGATCGTAGTCACTGGTGCTTGTGATCATACAATTTTCAAAAATTTTGCGGAAAAGGAAATTCTTGAAGCTGTTTTGTCCGTAGTCAGGGATATCAGTGATTTTGCCACGGACAAGATATGTCTATCGTCGTGGACAAAAGTTATCCCCCCCCCTGAATTTTGATATTCCTGCACTACAAACTTATTGAATACTCTCTACTGCACATAAACTAAGTAGGTACTATGGAAAAAGAACATGCTGTCCGGCAGACCAGTGTAAACGCAGCTTTATGTTTCCAACGGCAATGGTTCTGGATAGTGAAAAACCATCTAATCACTATCTGGGACCGTCGATAACCGAAAGTTGTGTTCACATTAATCTGACAGGAAGCATGTTGAATGCGGTGTTCTCGAAAAAATTTCAACACGCTAAGAGGTTTCATAATCCAGGGTAACCTCGTCATATTTCCTCATGGGTACGTGGAACACATACCTACATTTTCTTCGCACTCCTATGAATAAATGAACTGCGTACCATTGAAGTTGGGATGTTCAGTTTCTCGGACAGATTGTGCTTATTACTTAATTCAGGACTTACGTGATAACAAAAAAAAAAAAAAAAAAAAGCCAGTTCTCTCACTTTCTGGAGAATTACCCGACTAATATTTCCATCATTCGCTTTTAAATTGATTGAAATGCCGTCATCATTGTCCTCATCGGTATTTTGATTTTCACATTTTGCTGAGATACTTCGAAATATTTGCGACAAATTTTAGTTTATCGTGCTCGAAATCCGACCTGTCTATAGTTAAAAGAAGGAAGAGAATAAAGACAAATTTGGACAGTAAACTGCTACGGATTATCTATGGGTTTTAAATCTTCAACTTCGCACACTGTGTGTGCACCTGAACACGAGAGTACTATTCAACTCGAATTTCCGAAAGCGGTCTCTTCGTGGAAAATCCGAGATCTGCACTCGATGCTCCAGTCGACACCCTTTTTCGACGCAAAGTGCATCGACCTCCGACAACGCTCCGCCGTCTATCTTCTCGATTCGAGCGGTAGCTTCGTGCACTGTTTTCCATCCATCACCGTAATTTCATTCCGCATCCCAAGTTACCCGAAAGTTGGCTTTTTATGCAAGTATACGTATTTGTACGTATACGGCTTTAGTTCTGTTTGTATCGCGATCCCAATGGACCAAATGGAAACGTATCAACTGGTGTATTATTCGCGAGCGTGCAAATTATATGTATACTTATCGTCTGTTCACACTTCACAAATTACGGTAATAAGGAGCTCAACTTTATTTAATTAGGCTTTGCCTCAAGTTTTAACTTATAGTTTCGGAATACGAAAACAGCTCTACCGTGTCAATTCTACGCGAACCCTCAGCGAGTCGAAACACATCTCTCGAAACTCAACTGATGAGATTCCTTCTGACGGTTGAACGGAAACACCGAATTCATCTGCTGTCATCACACAGACCAAGGCGAGGCGACTTTTCGGGACCAGGAATCTCAGTTTTGACGTCTGTACAGAAAAAGTTCGAGTGCGTTCACTTCGATCGATGATAGGAGGTAGGGTCCACGCATGGGCACGTTCACACACTTTCAAAAAGTTCATGTTCAGTTCGCTTGAAAGAAGAATGTGTCGTTCAATTCAAGTCGAGTTACAACGTCGTTTGCGTTCAGCTCAGATCACAGAATCGTTCACGTTCATGTTCTATCCACTTCACTTGTTCACTTTTATGCTAACTTATGTTGTAACTGAGATAGCACTAATCTTGGTGAAAACTTATAGATATTGTGTAATAAATTACAAAGTAATTAAAACAGGATTAAGACTCCGTAAGACTGCATTCCGACTCTTCAAGACTTATAGTCGTGTAAATACTTACGAATGGAGATGTCTTCAGACCTGTGTTTCAACTCGCTAAAACGGCTCAAAACTATGATAACCTACCTATGAGCCTATGACTCATTAAGTGCCCTAAAACTGAACTGAGGCTAGTGAAGACTCCTTGAGACTCACCATCGAGTCTCTTTGTGTTATTAAATCTGCTTTAAATGTTCCTAAAACCGTGTTAATGGGTTTTATGGCTCATGAAGATTATGGCAAGTTTTGTTAAAATTGAGGAGCTAATAGGTAAAACAACCTTAGTCAGTTTGGAAATTCCGACTTTGTAGACAGATATAACGCTGCATCCACGGCCATTAGTGTACGTTCATAGTAAAGCAGAGTCGAGCAGTGTAGAGCGCAGAAAATACGAAACAACATTTGCGATGCTCTGGTCGTCTTCTACTCCCCTCCACCAAATATACTTCCAGTTGCTATGCTCTGCTACGCTCTGCGCTGCTCGACAGTGCTTCACTATAAACGTCCACTTACGCTACAATATACTAGTCAACATTTGTCGGCAACTTACTCTAATAGTCCACCTAGCTGAAAAGAACTTATAGCGCTTTCTGTCGGCGAAAGCTGAAGTTCTAAAACTAAAGTTGTTTTCCCATTAGCTCTTCAGTTCCTTTGGAACCGTGTTCAGACTTATCTTGGAATTTAACACGAATAAGTTAAGATAGGTCTCTTGAAAACTGTATTAGGACTAACTATGCTATGACAGGCTTTAAAGACCGTGTTTAGACCTCCCTCCCGTCACCAAAAAAATCGTCAAGACTCCGTTAATTCTTGTGACCAGTGTATTTGATTGAACTTGAACGTACCATTATTGTCAAAATATTTTCCAAGAGCAAACTTTGGTAAAAACTTGACAATATGCATTTTTTCTGAGGTTTCACTC
Source organism: Acanthococcus lagerstroemiae (assembly GCA_031841125.1). Taxonomy (NCBI): domain Eukaryota; kingdom Metazoa; phylum Arthropoda; class Insecta; order Hemiptera; family Eriococcidae; genus Acanthococcus; species Acanthococcus lagerstroemiae. The sequence goes on from CM063114.1 coordinate 29,627,664, forward strand.
CAGTGTGGACGTAGCTTGGGCATTTGAAATCAAATTAACGGGTCACTACTGCCGGATGACTCGAAGTTTTCAAACCTGGTTGTTTTTAGTTCACAATATCAAAAATCACCTGATATCACCAGATCATGCCAAGGTTCTATAACTAGAGAAGGTTTGCTTATTTGGGTAGGCAACCCGTAACAATTCTTCCCGTCTCATCCGCACCCGAATTCAGTTCATAAGTAAGTAATGGGAATATTGAATTTTTGCTGTAGAGGGCTCTTTTTTTTTAAACGGTAGCCAATTGAATGTTGTATGTCCTAAAAATAATGGAAAAATATGTTGAGGGCATCAATTATGAGTAAAGATCGAAGAAAGCTGTATTCCCGTAAGCGGCCTGTATGGGCGACGTTATTGTTGTCTTTGCATCTTGCTGAATGGTCCAACCTCCTAAAGTTATTAGAACCATGAAATCATCCATCATTACTATTACCACCTAACAGGTCACCAGTAATCACTATCATCGTCATCATGGACCTCATACGTAATTGTGAATGTTCAAACTCATTTCTTATTTTTCTTTTATTTAAATTATCCGCTAATTTTCCAAGACTATACTCATTCACTTTGTTCTATTCGTTCAGTTCATTTCCATTCATTGTCTCGTTCCGCTCATGTTCAGTTCATTGCAGGAATAATGTTTATGTACAGTTCAGTTCATAGATCAAGCTCGTTTACATTTTCAGTTCAATCTAACTTTGCGCAACAGCTCGTTCACGTTCAGTTCGCTGCAGAAGTCCGTGAACTGAACGGAAATTCTCCATTCACAAAGTGAACGTGCCCATGCGTGGCCGGGTGTTCGTACTATGTTCCAACCCGCGCTAGAGCATATGGAAACAGCTGAGTATGGACATCCGCCATCTTGAGTCCATCCACGTCCGTCGAGGTCGAATTGACTAACCGGTACGCTCCGCTAGCTTCGCATAGTCGGATTCGGCATCAACGGGCGTGGTTGGACTCAAGATGGCGGATGTCCATACTCGGTTGTTTCCAGGTGCTCTACCCGCGCCAACTTGACCAGTTTTGGGAAGAGATTTTCCAACCCCTTCAGTGCATCCCATACATGTCATCGTGGTTCTCCAGAATCTAGATACACGGCCCTTCCTAGATAAGATTAGTCGACGGGCAATCTCTTTCTTGCCGTGTATTTTCCGAAATGAGTTCGGAGCGAGGAAAAAGAACCGTATACGACTCCGTGTAAATAATGAAATTGTACCGTATAACGAATCTAAAGAAGCGTTATCTCCTAAAATCAGCGGAGCTGAAAAAATGATGGGTTTGATTCGTATATATGAAGTCGAGAAAAGTTTATATATGTTTAATAAAGCGTGCAGAAGGCTTCGAATGACCTCATCCTCCCCTCCCTTCATGTGAACAACTCGCACAGCCGAGGAAAAGAAACAATAAAACAGACAATAAAGTTTTTCCCGCAGCTTCGATACGGCGAAATGTCACCGAGTGGAATGGCGGCGACATCGGGCAGCGCAAAAATCGTTCTTGCGGAATGTTTGCGGGGCAACTTAACATTTCATATATTGTTTGTAGATGACATCTCAAGTAGAGAGTATGGGGGCGAGGGGGCGACGGTCAGAACACCGAAAACGGGTACATGTAATGCGTGAAGCGTGATATATATGAAATACAGTCGAACCTTGATGTCGGAAGAGTGAATCTTGCCACACAGCACAAAATGCGTTTTCAAGTCGCAAAATCCATTTTTCGGAATTCAAGGAATTCAACGGAAGCTGTTTCTATAACACAACTGGTCACAGTCTAAATTAGAGAGCAGTCGTTTAAGACGTGATATTTCAAGTTTACAAACGAATTACAATCTACAGACTGGTGTTCGGAAAAGGAACCATAAGTCGCATCGATCTTGTATACGTTGTGCGCGCGCTGTCACTACAACTGCGGATAATAAATACAATCGCGTTACCGACGAGTCTATTGTCTTCAAATGTATGACCTTGCAGAACTTCATTTTGGGACAGATCAGTTTTCCAAAACCGACCTTCTGCTTGTTCTACATACAGGCTGTCATCTTCAAAGTTGCATTTCTTTACGTACATGCATTGACTGCCTGTGAACCAGAGTTGAGTAGTAGTCAACTGAAATGTATGATCACGACTAAAATGGAATGGCTGCATTAGTCGTGACTAAAGGTTTTGACTAATTTAGTCATGATGACATTAAGCGTGACTAAAGGTTACGACTAATTTAGTCATGACTAATTCAGTCAGTTGACCATTGGGGATTACTGTTCCACGTACCCTCTCATATTTCATAACTAACCTGTTTACTTTCAGTTATTCCTTATTACTTACGCTTTGTAGACTAATTAATCATTGGGGACTAAAGACTGACTATTTAGTCAGTAGTCATATATGCACATTCGAAGCAATTAGTAGTTATTAGTCATGACTAAAACGTGCGTTGACTAACAAATCATGATTCATTAGTCGATTGAAGAATGCCTAACTCTCCTGTGAACCTGGCAGGATGTTTTGGTACATGTTCTCAGGATATCATAACAAAATTTGAGACAGATTGGCGCAGTAGACGCCGAGACATCGATTTTTTCGTTTATTTTTCTATTTCACAACTTCAAACGCATTTTTCTCAAAATTAAGATTTCACATCCTCAAACTTCAGCTGCTTTTACTTCAATCTGTATTGAGGCTAGAGACTTAATTGTTTTTTTGAAATGCAGGTACATTTGTGTTCTATCAAATCTTATAAAAAAAAATAAAAAAAACAAAAAAACAAGCACCTTTTCACAGAGTGCTTCACATTAAACTTCTAGCAATTAAGAAAGCAAGCGGGTTTTCACTATGGCGTCTCCACCACAGACCACCTTCACAATAAACCAGGTAAGCAAAACAAGTAATAAATACTAACAAGAACTCTACTTAGCCTTTATAGACTATACACCAAGGTCATTAAGCTATAATTTCGCGAGAAAATCACTTTTAAACCAAGAAATAGCACACTCCTATGTGATAATAATTATTAAAAAAATATACTCAAAACTAAAAGCCAGAATAGTCACAGATATAACAAGGGATTACTTCCCTATACAAAAAGGTATAAAACAAGGGGCCTCATTACTACTATCGAACCTTGATTACTTGAACTTCTTCTACTTGAAAACCTCTACAACTCGAGTATTTCTTTCATACAAAATTACTTCTATATAAGCCACATATAGAGCCTCTACAACTCATGAGTTTTTTTGGAGGGGAAATACCATTTTAGCATCTCTGTTTTTCTTTTTTCAAAGCTTTTTACATGTAATTTTTTTAGAGACCTCTACAACTCGAATTTTTAGGATCCCATCCTCTTTAACTCGACAGCCTTTCTCGAAGAAATTGGTTTCCCTTGAACTTTGAGTTACAAAGGTTCGACTGTATCAACAGTTTCATCGCGTAAAGAACGATTTCACTTTACCATGCCATGGTCGTGAAACAGGGTACAGGGTACACGAGCGGACCATCAGCCACTGAGAAGCAAAATAGAGAGGCTGCGTCTATATCAAGTCTAGGCCTATGAGTGTCACTGTTAAACTAATTCTGACAGCTGAACTACGAAAAGCACTAACTTGAGATAATCGAGATAATCGACTGATTCGTATATAAACTGACGAGTGCTTCACTTCGATAAATGGCATGGCGCTAATTTTATTTCACCGCGTATTTACTCAATTAGCCAATCTGGTAGAACAACGCATTGTTCTTGCGGTGGGCACAGAATCAGTGCTTTAGAATCTTTCATTCATTCGAGAAACGCTTGCACGGTTAGCTTATAAACTGCTACGCAGGTAGTTTTCTCTCGCTTCAGTGGTCCTTAAATACTCGCAAAACTCAAATTTCATATTCTTGATATAATAGAAAAAATATACGGTTTCTGGACTTATTTTTCTGCCGATTCCAAACCTGGACTTTTACCCTGAAAATAGCGTTGTAAAGGCCAATAATTCTAATGATCAAAATGCCATTTTCAGGGTTACAGAAACAGGTTAATGAATAGTTTCAAGCCCAGTAGAGTAAAAATGGAGAGTACGTTGAATTCGTCCATTTAAAATGCACAGGAAGGCGTGGCCTAGTCCTTCTTCGGAGTAAAAAAAGGAGGCTGATGTAAGTATATAATATAGTTAGTATGTGTAGCTTGCTCCGAGGGTGCCACAACCCTGAGCCTCCTCATCCCCTCCTTCTTATCAACTTGATTCAGATACCCGCGCTGCTGGTTGAACAGAATGTATTTTCGTGTATAATCGCAGTCAAAGGTATTGAAGAACAGGTGTGAAATAATATTGTTTAAGCAGAAGAGTAATATTGCAACCCAAAATTTATACATTATCATATTTCTTATGATTTATGCAAATTTATGAAAGAGTTGGAATATAGACTATTTCAACCAATTAATTATGAAAGCTCAACTAGGTGTAGTGAAAGCTTGTGATGAGCTTGTATTGCCAGCATGGAAGGCTAGCAATGTTGTTTATATACTGAAAGTCACTTATACAGGGTGATGAACGAGAAGTCGCACCATAGGGCCAACATGTGATAAGGCGCAGCGGCGCCGACACGATAACACAATCCCCGCTACATGCATTACGTATACGTTGCATGTTACTACATGTTTGCCTATGGTGCGACTTCTCGTTCATCACCCGGTATAGAAATGAAAAGCCACAGTAAACTATAAAAGACATATTACAAATACTTGTAAATAATAAGCTTCTAAAGTAAAGTAGGTTTCTTGCAGTGGCTTTGGTTTTGGTGGCTTCATCTTAAGCCGGCTACACACATGCGACATTCGCCGAATGACGAACATTCGGCATACTTCTCGAACGTTCGCAATATCACAAATTCACCTCTACATACTATGCGTGAATTCGGCAAACGTCGAATATTTTGGGATTGTTTCTTTTGACTCGCGTCAGTTTACCAACAATGGATGGAAAATGTTCGGCATTCGGCAAACGTGCCTCTCACACTCGCCAAATGCCAAATATTGCCATACACACCACTAGATGTTCGGCATTTGCCGAACTTCGAATCACAAATGTTCGTCGTATGTCGAATATCTAGTTGTGTGTGAAGCCGGCTACACACATGCGACATTCGCCGAATGACGAACGTTTGCAATATCACAAATGCACCTCTACACATTATATGCGCGAATTCGGCAAACATCAAATATTTTGGGATTGTTTCCTTTGACTCGCGTCAGTTTACCGACAACGGATGGAAAATGTTCGGCATTCGGCAAACGTGCCTCTCACGCTCGCCAAATGCCAAATATTGCCATACACACCACTAGATGTTCGGCATATGACGAACATTTGTGATTCAAAGTTCGGCGAATGCCGCATGTGTGTAGCCGGCTTGAGAGCCACATTCGGCGAGTGTGAGGGCCACGTTTGCCGAATGCCGAACATTTTCCATCCGTTGTCGGTAAAGTGACGCGAGTCAAAGGAAACAATCCCAAATATTCGACGTTTGCCGAATCCACGCATAGTGTGTAGAGGGGCATTGCGAACGTTTGGGAAGTATGCGGAATGTTCGTTGTTTGGCAAATGCCGAACGTTCGGCATATTTCCCGAACGTTTGGCATACTTGCCGAACGTTCGCAATGCTCCTCTACACACTATGCGTGAATTCGGCAAACGTCGAATATTTGGGATTGTTTCCTTTGACTCGCGTCAATTTACCAACAACGAATAGAAAATGTTTGTCATTTGGGGAACGTGCTTCTCAACACTCGCCAAATGCCGAATATTGCTCATACACACAACTAGATATTTGGCATATGACGAACATTCGTGATTTGAAGTTCGGCAAATGTCACATGTGTGTAGCCGGCTGAACAGTATACATGAAACAAACACATATACTGTTAGTCATATGATGTCAAGATAACGGTACAATTAGTTCGGTGAAGCGCCAACATAGGAGATCCTAGGGGCGGTTCATGAAGTCAGTACAAGGTGGTGTGCAAGGCGTCTGGATGATGGCTTGCCCGGCGGCTTATAGTGTCTCAAAGTATTAGTCAAAATTGTGTAAGACAACTTGAGAGCTTACCAGTGAACTCAATGTCAAGTACTGCTTGAACATCAAACGCACCACAAACACCACAACTTACAGGTGGACTCATTGTCAAGTACTGCTTAACACTGAATGCACCACTAGAAATGGGAGATGGGAACTTACAGAGGTGGACTCAACGTTAAGGATTGCTCAAACATCAAGTGCACTACTAGTAATGGGAGATAGGAACTTACAGAGGTGGACTCCACATCAAGTATTGCTTGAACATCAAGTGTACCACTAATAATGTTCACTTATTACATGTCGTTGTTGGCCGACATTAGCAGAGTTCGTTATAGTTAGCATTTATAGTTAGCTTTTGGACAACTTGTTACAGAGCCTATCCCCGTATTGCCACTTGGGGCTAGTGAGCGGGCGAGCGCAAGAGAGAGAGAGAGAGAGAGAGAGAGTAAGAGCGAAATCAACTTTAGAAATATTGGTTGTTAATCTAACGGTTATCTGACCTGAGAAATTTTACAATTCTGCTTGGAGCGGCGTCAACACAAACACGAGCACAAATTCACTTTCACAGTAAATTACGCGATGCATGAGACCGTAAGAAAAACACATCTGAACCACATGAAGATCTGAACAGAAATAATGAGACTGAGGTCTCCTGTCGGCCACTATGTACCGCGGTGGCAGGTATAAACATGATCATGACTCATTGGTTTAACATTAATTTCGGGATAACAGGCTCAAGCGAGTGGCTTTGTTAAAGTATCTGAGGCTGTCTGGTGCGAGGAATTACAATAGGGACTGAACCTTTTTTTATCTCAACTATTTTATCGTTCCGGCTGTTAACAATAGCGAAACACTACTGCTGTTAGTCGAAGTCGAATTTTAGGGTTCCAGGCTCAAGTGCTTCGCTTCGTGAAAGCATTCGAGGCTGTCCTTTTCGAGATACTAACTGACTACATGAATTCAATACTTAGACTATTAATTATAGTGGGATACTAATAATTAATGTCGAAGTCGAATTTTTCGACAACAGGTATAATGCTGATACCTGATACTATCAGCAAGAGACATGATGATGGGCCCATCCTTTATACTTATTACGTCAGTGTTCGATCTTTGCCAGCTGAAAAAGCTGTAAAAATGCTTGAAAACTGGATGTTCTATGATTCGCGGTATAAGGAGAACAGGAATTACTCGTAGCTATTTAGATGGAGTTATTAGAATATGGAATATACATATCTATGTATCAGACTCGTTGGTCGTTGAATTTCCAGACAGGTTTGAACTTGTCGCGGCCCTATTAGGAAGAATTTCTGCACATTACGACAGATGAAAAGAAAACTAATCCTTTTTTGCGTTTGCATTACCCTAATTAATTTTCTTTGCGCTTTACCCCCCTAAATGAAAGAAGACCGATTGAAACGTGTCAATTTGTGTTATAAATTATCATATTTTAAATCTAATTTATCGCAAAGTCAAAATTATCTCCAGTAAATGATTTAGAATCTATATTATCCCAAGACGGAATTCGAGATAAGATTAGATTTATGTTCAGGTATTACGGCACCAAAATCAGAGGGTAAACGGCATTGTGGCACCAACCACTTCGTTAAGACACCAAAAATTGATGTCACAACATTTTTCAACGGGAATGATCGCTGGGAATGCTATCTAGGATCAAAATACAAGAAATAACTATGGTGTCTGAAGGAGGGTATTTTCGCACTTATAAACAAATTAGTGCTCAGTATGTTTTTATAACCAGGCTTAAGATTAATCGATAAAGTTAGTACGCATTTTATTAGAGGAAAGTCTCATACTTCTGATGTTGGATGGACAGTGAAGAAGCTTAAACTTGAATATGCGGAGCACCTGGCCAGAAGTCACGGAAATAAACAGAATAAAATGGTGGAGTCTTAGTATCTTAGAGATCGAGGTAGGGGAAGGGGAAGACCACCCATGAGGTGGAGGGCCAAAATTGTTCGGAGATTCGGGATTTCATGGCAGAGAACTGTTAAGAACAGAGGGACTTGAAACAGGCAGTAGCCGCCAATATCCGTGACTGGGTGGACCCGACGGCGTGACGACTCCCACTAGGGCCGTCCGTTTTTGGTAAAGATTTGTACCTGAATGCATATGTTCTTTTCTGACGGGTTAAGGCAACAAATAAATTAATTAATTTATAACCAGACTACGCTCATTGTTATACACTATATGCAATTGCACTCGGTTCAGGCACCATCATATTCCAATTATTATACACAAAAATACATCCGGTTCAACTGCGGATAAGGAGGAGGGGGCTCTGGGTTGTGGTACCCTTGGGACAAGTTACATATCTAGACAAAACTCGCTATAGTGAAGCCGAAGGGTCGGAAGAAAAATTTTGGTATAACGAGAATTTGTTACATAAAAAATACGCAAGCATGCAAACAAAAAAATTATAATATCGAGATTTTTTCGGCCATCACCTTCTTCTTGGATTGTCCTTGGTGAACCTCTTCAATAATTTCGCATTTCTCCTCAGTTGTGAAAATTTTTCGTTTACGACAACTGGTACTCATTTTTTCATCAAAATTCACTAGTCCAAACAGAGCACAGTTACACAACCAACTGATGCTTGATGCACACAGTATTCTCATCGAGAAAAAGCAAACAACTTAAACAAGAAACAACAGGACACAGGACGATCCATTTGATAAAATACGTAGAAAACTTGATTGAAATGAGGTGTTAGTTCGTTATACCCAGTACTTTTTCCTCGTTACAGGGAGTTTTTCTGAAGGGCTAAGTGCTCAATTTCGTTACATCAAGGATTTTGTACTTGCTGACGTCAGCCTCTATTTTCTACTCCAAAGTAGAAAAATTAGGCCAAGCCTCCCTATATATTTTAAATGGACGAGGGTCAACATACTTCCCATTTTTACCCTACTATGCCCGTATTTCGAATCAAAACGAAAAACAGGTTTAGAAACTCTAATTTTTTTCAGTGCTAGTAAAAAGGAGCTGAGGCAGCTTCTAAATAAAATTAATAATGAAACAGTAGAAGATTGTTTGGAAAATTTGACAGCCACTGAAAAGACAGAATATTCGGAGAGACACAGAAAAGCTGAAAAAAACCATTCCTTTCTGTTCTAACTTTAGGTATGTAATAAGAATCGAAAATGGGTTAAAATAGAAAAAACTGAATTATTCGCGGAACATTCATCCACAGTTTTCCAACCACAGTCTGACGCCGTGGATGATGAGATTAGTCAATAGATTAAACGTTAAATACATCCTAGCAGATGGGCCAACAAAGACTAATAAAGTCACAAAGGGTTGCAACAAAAAAAGCACCATGGCAGGTCGTTGTGTGATCAAATGGTAACACGCTCGCTTTGCAATCCTTGCGTCTCGGGTTCGAGTCCCATCAATGCCGGAAAACTATAGTGCTAGTCGAATACCCCACTAACATTCTGGCAAATACAGGGACTACAGTATCAATTGAGGCGGAAACATAAACCCCCGCCGGTTCAGAAGAACAAGGCATTACAATCACAGAGCGTGTTACCACCGGATCAAAAAGATCGATACTGTGCGTGTGCACATCGTGGACAGCTTACTGAAGGTTGTGAAACACGTGGCTAGTACGCGAACTACGGCTGCACACTCTTCAGCACAGAGAAGAAAAACTCTAATGCAACAAAACCGAAATAAGCAACGAAACTACTCCGACTAACCTGCCCAAGAGAGTCGTCTGAGATACCGCGACCGCAACGTTCGGGATGGGATATGGCGCCTGAAGAAGATGACTTAATTACATCAACACCACGATGATACAAAAGCCTGGAAAGGAGCCTAACCTGGTGACATCATATAGGCCCATTAGTTTACTACCGGCCATCAGTAAAGTGTTAGAAAAAAATCTTAATGAATCGAATGAGACGAATAGTAGCAATTCCGGACTATCAGTTGGACTTTCGCCGAGAATATTCAACCACACAATGAAATCAGAAATCCGTTATATGGTCAACATTTTGAAGCCATATATCTAGTCCGCTAGAGAGCGTGAGCTTTATTTTTTTTTTGAGTGTCTGGCAGACACACAGTACTTCAATATGATCTGTGTTCGAAGTGATTTTGATGATTCGCATTGAAGATATGAACTGTGGAAAAATTTGCCTGTTTTCGGCATGATAATGTCCACTTATTTTCGAAATATGTCATCAAATCGAAAAATTAAGTACTTCATGCGATTAATTTCGGACTTTTTGGTAATTGTGAGTTAAAAGGACATACCAAGGAACATTTTTCGAATAATTAACAGAACATTGAGTAGCTAATCATCGAGGGTCCTGGGAACTGGAAATGGAAACGTGCACCTGATTGTATCATAGTCCTATAATTATGTTTTTTGATTTCAGTAAGTTAGATAGTCCATTTGAGAGTTGCAGAACATATGGCAACGATGAAATTCAATACATGAAATAGAAAAATTTTACCAACATTTGGTCTCACCAATATTTGGCTCCATTTTTTTTTTTTTTTTTTTTTTTTTACGACCAATGACTGGCTAATGTTTTCTTTCTCTTGTTATCAGTCTGCCGAATGAAATGACGTCCAACGAAGAAAACTCCAATTCATCAATGATTACAATAAATAAACTGAATTTCACTTTTTTCTTCTCATTCTGTTGATTTCAGGTAAGTTTTTTTTTAGATTGTGCCACACACTGGTCGACCAATAATTATTAGCAAATTTTAAAGTATTTTCAAAAATTCACACAAAATAGCACTCGAGCTTGACGTCGGCGCATGTGCAGGTGAAACTCATTTCTGATGGCATATGATTAGAAATGGAAAATTCTGCAGACCAATAATTGGCCACAGTTGCCAAATTTTGGTTTTTGAACCCTTCGTAAGACGCCTCTGGGAGTGATAGCAGCGCCATCTTGTCATATGTTGTAGAGAAAGGATGAACGCATCCATCGATTCCAAAATCTACTCCTCTGTATAACCGGAGCTCGAGATATGACCGTCCAAAAAAACCTGACCAATACGTGGCACTTTACAAGTCAGTAATGCAAGAGCTACTGAACGTTTCGGTACCAACAGATCATCTCTACGTTCATTTGGGGGCTAATAATCTGTGCTTCCCTGAAGGCGCGGCATCTCCACACGAATTACCTTTCACGAATCCCAGAAAACAAATAAATACAAATCACGCGGCCATGAAATAGTTTCCATTTGGTGATTATGGTAACGGCTGGTACGACAGTCAGAAAAAAAATGAAGGGAAAACATACTCGCAGACACCAACGGTCTGATAGTTAATTAAGTAGATTAAAGGGTTGCTCGAGTAAATTCGTTTTTCATTTTTCAGGTTACACAGAAAGCGGAAAATTTTGCAGGTTCCGAGAATGGAATATATGAAGAGAAATTTAGGGATAGCGGGTGTGTGCTTCAGTCAGCTTCATAAATTATAAAACCCCCTGAGAGTCGTATCGAAATTCTCCGCCGTACAGCTCTATTTTATGCTCGCTTCCTTGTAACACCATTCTAGCCCGAAATTAAGCTCGCATTATGCGAGGAGCAGCCTCATACCCGAAAATAAGTTTCGAGGCGCGAAGGACACGGAGTACACTCGTTCGACAAGTTCGAAGAAAGCCTGGCAAAGGGACGGGCCCAGTTAATTAGAAAATATTTAAAAATTAATTATTAAAGTTGAGCGTCGTCAAAGCGAGACTTCATTATCGCGACTGAGAAAGTCTTCACCGGCGGCTCTTTAAAACCGGTGGCGTATTCGTGTCCATGCGAAGCACAGAAATGGATGCTGCGGTATTTTCCAAAGGAAAGCGAGAAAATTCGTGCACCTTCACCACACGCGCGCCACCATCTTCCTTTTTCGTCTCGAGAAAGCATCCAACAAACGCGGTGTAGGAAAACGTTTTGAAATTCAACGTTCAGCAAGGAAATTCTGTACACTCCTCGGCGACGCTTTTTCTTTCGCGAAAAAGGGGCCGAACAATATTTCCGTTTGCTAATTAAAATTAATCGCAGCGCGACGACTCTCTTTCCGACTTTGAGAGCACCCGCGCGCCCTAACATTAATGTCAATGTAGCTAGAACTTATCGGAGCTAAATAATGAAATTAAACTCTCCGAAAACGAATTAACACGGATTTGAAACTCTGACCCGCAGTGTAGTACAAGCGCTTTTATTGCTTTCATGTCTCTGGAAATAATGACTTGAAAGCTATTTTGCTAATAGCATCCAGCAGAAGAGCCGTTAAACGCGTTTACATTAACGACCACTGATTCGAAAAATACGTAAATCCGAACGATAATCAGATTGCGGATCGATTTTACAGAAATTTGAAGGGAAAAAAAAAGGAAACGCGTAACTAAGGGACTGATCGAAAGAACTGAAAAAGACGTTTGCACGGATAGCTGTTCAGAAGTGTTTCCAGATATGTTAGAATGAGAAAACCGGGACTTCGTTGCTGAGTGGTCAGGGAGCATATGGCACCAGTGGAGAATCCCAGAAGCAATCCTGGGAGGTGGTCTTCGAGAATATCAAGAAAAATCTACATCGATATACCCTTAACACAGGGTGACGTTGCTCACTTGTTTCTACACTTTCAAGTTTGACATGCTCTAGAGCCTGTACAAATTGAAGGGTTCTCGTGAATAGACATATTCATGTCAAAATGAGAGTCCAAGAGCACAGATTTTTTTAGTTCTCTCTGAATTCTATACGTCATATACAGTGTGCTTCATGATTTATCTCCCACTATATTCACATCAGACGGCTTCATCAACCTCAGTGAAAACAACGAAACAACTATGGAAACCTTGGGCTAACGGTCTTCGGTGGGTAAGCTAGCAACGCCTCAGACAAAGTTAGAAAACAGTAGTAACCGTAAGAATTATGCTGGTAAGTCACTTGGTCCTCCAATCCGGGATGCAGACCCCGTGGGGGCTAATGTCTGCAATACGCTACCGCTCACCACATCAGCACCAGTCGCAGTCTCAACTGCAGTTTCGAACAAAAATCCAATTACCCAATCAAACGGGGGAGAGGACACGTAATTTTAAAAACAAACGAAAACCCACCCTCGGCGCCACAAATAAGTAGTTTAAATAGCAATCCAAACTACCCTCTTGGAAAGTTAAGAAACAAAAACGATCTGGAAACGAATATTATCCATTTCAACTGTCAGGGTCTGGTTGGGGAGAACCGGGTTTATGAGCTAGAAAGGGCGCTTGACAAGGTAAGCTGGGACATCGTAGGTTAGTCAGAAACTAGGCAGGAGGGCAAAAACTTGGTAAGAAGAAGGAATGGTAATTACTTTTATTCCTTTGGTACGTCCAAAGGCTACAGGGGAGTGAGCTTTTACGTTTCCAATCAATTGGAGCACCGCATAGCCGAAGTCGAGGGCATTTCCGAAAGGATAGCAGTCCTGAAAATGAAAATAAACGAGGAAACTATCATAGTGATAATCCGGATCTACGCCCTAACTAGAATGGCAGATGAAAACGAAGTGGAAGAATTTTATGAAAATCTTAACTTGATGATGGAAGGCGAGAGAGGTTCGCATACTATCGTTATATGGGAGACTGGAATGCTAAACTGAGCGTAGACCTCCCTCCCTCCCTAAGCTTAGGTAACTTTCGTATAGGGCTGACTAATAACAACGGAGAGAAAATGGCGCAACTGGCACTCGGAAACAACCTGAAAGTTGTGAACATACCTATTTTGAGGTGGACCTGGCAGGCCGCTAACGATGCTACTAAAAATGATATTGACCACTTTTTGATCGGAGATCCTAGAGTAAGTACTCAATTACGATGTGATAAATACCTCCGATTTTTCATCTGATCACCGGCCAGGGAGAGCCAGGCTAAGACTCAGGCGCGGTCCGGAAAGGTCAAAAGGTAGAAAAATAAATACTAATTACGAATCCAAAATTATTCCGCTTTACTTAAGAGAGGAAGCCAATGCCAGATTAAAAAATAAATTGGATTCAATAACGGGCGAAAACTTGATAGATCTCAAAGAAAAATATAATCGTTTCAAGTCTGCGATAGAGGAGACGGTCGAGGAAGTAGGAGCGAGCAGACCCCGTGCAAACGACAAACTTAGTACACAAACAAAGAGCTGTTGAAAATGAGGAACTTATTGGAAAGGCTGGTAGTGAAGAGTAAGAATGTCAAGGTCAAACTGTAGATTCTGAACAAGTTGATCAAACGCAAAATTGAGTAAGACCCGTGGAATTACGATCAGGAAATAGTGGAGTCGGAACTAACCGCGAACTGGTCAACCAAAAAAGTACGGAAAGCTATTTCCAAAGGTCAGCTCTACTCCCATTTGTGAAAGTCAAGAGTAACAATATACGACAGGAAGGAAATTAGCGCGGAAGCTACGAAATTTTACCGGGAGCTCTATACCGACCCAGAGTCAGCTGGAAACACAGTTGCTCGGAAGGAAGAAACCCAGCCCCCGAAAAGCAGGGCGGAGGCGCTGCCCTTTCGAAACAAAGAAATCTTCTAAGTCTTACGGAACCTAGAAACAAACAAGGTGGCAGGACCGGATAAAATTGAAAACTTATTTTTGAAGATCCTTGCAGAGGCCATCACCCCCCTCTTTACGGTACTAGCCAACGAAATTCTGGCCACCGGGGCCACGCCGGCTCAGTGACACCTGTCTGAGATTATCTTGTTGCATGAAAAAGGCAACAAATCGGACCTGAATAACTTGAGGCCCATAAGCTTAACTTCAAACTTAAGTAAAGCATTTTTCAAATTAATAAAAAAGAAAACAGAATTTTTGGCATTTTGAATTCCCAACGATCCGAAGAGCGAGCCGGCTTTAGGAGAGGATACTCAACTATAGACCACATCTTCACTTTAAACCGACTAATCGAGGTCGCTCGCGAGTACAAGATGAAGCTTATTATTATGTTCATCGACTTCAATAAAGCTTTTGACTCGGTGAAACATGACAGTGTCTGGGAAGCGCTAAGGGGACAGGGGGTGAGAACCGATCTGGTAGAAATCCTGGAAAACCTATACAACAGTTCAGAGGTCTACATTAAATTAGATCCCCCAGAGGAAAAATTTAAGCTGGAAAGGGGCGTAAAACAGGAGAACCCACTCTCTCCTAATATTTTCAACTGCGTCCTCGAAGGAGTGTTTCGAAATCTAAGGTGGGAAGACAAAGGTATCAATATTGATGGTAAGAGGTTGAATAACCTACGCTTTGCCGACGATATAACATTGATAAGTAGTAGTTGGGACGAACTCGAGATAATGGCCAAAGAACTATGCGCCGAAAGCAAAAAAATGGGACTCAATAAATTTCTCAAAATCCAAAATCATGTCAAACTATGGGGTAAAAAGTTTCTCGCCAGAGAACCAGGTAATCGAAACAGTTTCTAAATACAAATACTTGGGCCAAGTTATCTCCTTCGAGGACAGGCAAGACAAAGAACTGAAAGCGCGTATCTCCAGCGCATGTAGAAACTTTTGAGCGCATATAAACACATTTTCAATATAAAACGAGCTCTTCCGATAAGTCCAGGGTTTTCAGGCAGTGCATTGAGCCGCCGCTGACCTACGGGACCCAGACCTGGGCCCTGACTAATACTCAAGTGAAACAATTGAGGACGACTTATAACACGCGATTACGTAAAATTCTAGGCTTGGGCGGGGCACTTAGCTAGAAGCCGGAATGAGAAATGGACTAAAACTGTGGAAGGGTGGTACCCAAGGGACCAGAAAATAGGAAGGGGGAGACCCCATACAAGATGGCGGGACGAAAGTGTTAAAGGTTTGGCATTTTATGGCAACGGGTGATCAGGAGCAGACCAAGCTGGAAGCGGGCGGTAGCAGTCTATACCCGTGATTGGGTGGACCCGAAGGCGTGACGGCTCCCACCGGGCCAATAACCCCTGGTAACTCACAGAAAGGTGTAAAATCGCGGATTGTAGCCCACCGTCGGGCAAGGCACAAAATAAATTTAAAAAATAAATAAATATTCAAATTAGCGACCCAAAGATCCTCTCTTCGATATGCAGTTTGATTGATTATCAAGACAAGAGGAAATTTTACTCATTTCAAATGAAAAATTTGGATTTTAGGCCGTCGGAGGAGGGGGTGCAGAAAACTACTACGGTGCAAAATGTCAAATTTTAATTCAAAGAAACAGTTAATGAAAATATACGGGTCTTCTACAGAGACACGTAGTGTAACATTTTATATGCTTTGATACCCGAATGAACAAAATTTCTGCGGAAACTTCTATTAACAACACGGCTGCAGACTGTAAATGTCAACCACTGATTCGTGTCGGGGGAGCGTCACAGTTTTCGCTCAAGTATACCCAATAGTAAAAACATATAAAATGCTAAAATCCCGACATCTCTGAGGTAATGCTCGAAAGGTCGCTGGCTTCGTGTCGGGGGGAGCGTGTCGAGGGAAGCGTGTCGAGGGAGGCATTACGGTTTTCGCACAAGTATACCCAGTAGTATTACGCCATAGTAACAGGAGTGTTACGGAGGGGGGGGGGGTGTTACGGTTTTCGCTCAAGTATACCCGGTAGTAAAAACATACAAAATGCCAAAAACAACTCTAGCCCACAGTTTTTCGTGCCAGCATTGTTTCAATTATATGTGCTGGTGAAGCACCAACAAGGGGATGACATGATAGTTGACGTGATAGTAGAAACGTTGGAGGGTAATTCTCTCAATAATACTTAAACTGAGTAATCGCGTAATATCTTGAGAACGAATAATGCTACAACCCCCCTCCCCCCTTCAATAAAAGAAGGTCTCCTTTATCAAATCAAACCGATGAAAATACTTGACCACAAGTCCCCAGAGCGCTACAATATACTAAGAATTCCATCGTCGTCTATATAACTATTTGTGTGTTTTAGCAACACGGATTGCAGAGACGTATTTTTCTCAATAAAAATGGCTACCATCTATCAGCACGAATGAAACAGGCGAAATCACGGAGAAGTGGGAACTATCACAATATAAGAAAATATTAAACGGAGGGGAAAATACTCCACGGAAGAATAATACAATGCACACATGAATATGAGGAGACCACAACGAGAAATTATTTAACGGAAGTAAGGAACATCGCACAATGACTGAAAGTGAGCCTAAAATTTTGAAATTTTAATCACGAAGAAGTGCACGACTTGCGAGTTTCGGCCGTCCGCACTTCCGTTTCTGACCTAACGGAACCTCTTTAGCCTGAGATGGTACGATGTTTTGAAGAATTTTGAAAATTCTCTGACATGTCTACAAGAGTTTTAAAGAAATCTTGAAGAGTCTTGCTGGATTTGAAGGAAGTCTTAATAGAACTGATATAGTCTTGGACGAGCCCAGAAGAGTGAGTCTTTTGAACATGTCTAGAAGAGTGTTGAAGATTCTTAACTTCTCTGAAAGAATCTTAATAGTTCTTCAACATGTCTGCAAGACTCGCAAAGAAATTTCGAAGACTTTTTCGGGATCTGAAGGAAGTATTCAGAAGTTTCAGTAGACCTGGAACTAATTTTGGGTGAGTCTGGAAGGGAATTAAGGAGTCTTCAGCATGTCTAGGAGAATCCGAAAGAGTGTGAACATTCGGAAGAATCTTTAAAATACTTAGACACGCCTACAAGAATCTTGAAAAAGTACCTATTAAAGAATTTGATATAATACTGTATCCGCTTATGATTATTGTAGAAACGTACGTATTCATGTTATCAATAGAGACCGGATTCCTCGGCATTTGTCAAGTCATTTCCTTGATAGGCAGACGAGTTATTTTGAGAGATAAGCACGAATCATGTCGGTAGAGGGCTGGGAACAAAATTTTATACTGCCGAAAAATGCCTAAAATGGGTTAAATGCCGAAAGTGGCCTTACGTGCCGAAAATTGCCGAAATATGCTATTTTTTCAGCACAAGGTTTGTCTTTACACGATCCAGTCGAGATCATAGAAGAAATGCATCGAAAAATTCAGAACATTCCAGGGGCTCGAGGATACCCACTTCAGTAAAAATTAGAACAAGTTTTTTCAAAAAATGAAGGGTTCGCGTTACATCGAGAATTGAGTATTTCTTTCAGTGACACTTCTTACCAAGTAACTAGCACGGTTCCTCGTGATCCACAGGAGCAGTCTACACATCTTTTGCTCCACTAGTATCTGTTGATTTAGAACGCTCATTCTCAGCTTACAAATTAATATTAAGTGACAGGCGCCATCAGTTCACTCAGCAAAATTTAGCAAAACATCTTATCATTATGTATAATCAGGATCTTTTATGATTTCAATTAAAAATTTTGATTTACCAGATTATTTTGTGGGGAAAAATTTTTTTTTGTTGAAAATGCCGAATTCTGCAGATGTTGCTGCCGAATTTCCTATTTTTTAATGCCGAAGAATCCGGTCTCTAGTTATCAATTTCCGCTCCATGCTTATTGTTTTTGGTCTTTTGACTTTACTTGTTATACGTTCCTTTTAACGTGATGTTATTTTTCTCTCCTAAATAAATCGATATTGCATAAAGATGCCGACATTTTCATTTCGTTAAAGTTGATGTCTTGCTATTGACCTGAAGAGAGAAGAGTTTAGAGGGACTCAATTGTAGTGCGGCCTAGAATTTTCCTGTCGGTATATCTTAGTCTAAAAGTACTGCTGTATAGTGCTGTAATTTTAGAGTAATATCTCCTGATTTTTTCTAGTATATAATTTATACGACTATTGAAGTTTAAATTTTCATCTATAATCATGCCTAGGTATTTAATCTCCTTTGAACATGTCAGCTTTTCGTCATTTAGTTGTAATATGTTGGCAACTTCTTGTTTGAGTTTTTCTTTTCCGTTTTTTCTTTGTTATTAGTAGAGTGTTTGTTTTTTGTGGACTTAAATTTAGTCCTAGTTTTTTTTTTCATTGTTATTTATTTGTTTAATTTCTATATTTATCTACCCTACATCTTCTATGTCCTTTATCCCCGCTACCAGTAATAAATCATCAGCATAGCTAATTAAGTTGAGATTCTCGTTTGCTTTAAATTTATGATGTACCGCTGCCATTGCTATGTTGAAGATTGTGGGTGAAAGGGAGCTTCCTTGTGATACCCATGCATTTAGTTTTTGTTTGTAAATCAGGTCGTCATCGTTATAGAACCTGACTTCGCGGTTTTCTAAAAAGCTTCTAACTTATAAATTAGTCAGTACTAGGTCTTCCCTCAAGAATTCTAATATTGCCGACCATTTTATTGAGTTAAATGCACCACTGATATCGAAGCTAATGAGAATTATTATTTTGTAATCATAGTTTCTTTTGTACCCTTCTATTATATTCATACATCTATTAATTGCTTTTTCAGCAGATTTTTCCCTAATATATCCAAACTGATGATTGTGTAGCGTTTTATTGAATGTTATACGGTTTTCAATTTTTGCCCTAATGATTTTTTCAAAAACTTTTCCTAAATTAGGTAATAGAGCAATGGGGCGGTAGGAATGAGGTAGGGATGGGTCTTTTCCCAGTTTAGTTAACAATTTTATTTTACCAATTTTCCAATAGGTTAGGAAATTACAGAATTCTAGATATTTATTGTAAATTGTTATCAAGAGGTCAGGATGGGTTCTGTTTATGATTTTGATCATTTTATTTGACATATTATCAGGACCATTTGCTTTTTTATCGTTTAAAGTTCTTATTATGTGATTTAGTTTGCAATTTTCTACTGATATGTGTAGTTTTTGTGCAGTGGTTGGATAGTCTTTCAAGGAATCGTGTATTTGCTTATGAGTTCATACTTTTCTTTTTCATTTGTTATAAGCTCATTGTTGTCATTTTTGAGAGGAGAGAAATAGAATCTGGATCCTTCCTCTACAATTATTTTGTATGGTTTTTCTTCAAGACTCAGTTCTATTTCTGTCTATTTCTTTTCTACAGTTTTCCCTTATCAGGTTTATTATTGTTGTGAGCCAAATTTCTTTTAATGTTCCGTTTTTTACTTTTTATTCGTGCTTAGTTCTTGCGAGTCTTTATTACTATTCTTTTATATTTCTCTAGTTTGTCAATGGGTTACAATTAATGAAAAGTCAAAATTTAATAAAAACATTTTTTTTTTAAGCGTTAGGGCGCCCGTTACTGTTCGTGGGATGATACAAGCTCGTCCCAGTCCGGTTGTAGCGGCGAAACTGCCACACGTAGCTCTGAGCTTGCATTGAGGCAGTTTCGAGGTTTCGTCTTAGTAGCTGTCAATGCAGAAAATCCGACTTCACATAGGTAAGTGGTGGGAAACGGTAGAAAATTTCGAACTGCACATTTTCCTTGCTCGGCATAATCACTGGCATTCATACCTTGAAACCAAAATGACAGCAGGTCGTTTTTTTGAAACAGCGGCTACTTTCTTCTTTTAAATTTCATACCTCTCGCGGACCCCCTAGGTGTCCGCGGACCCCCGGTTGAGAAGCACTGCTACAAGGCAAACTTCGTTTGCTTAAAAAGGGTCACGGTGCTATCGTGCTTACTTCATTCTAACCCGGCTTTTGGGAAAAGTCCATAAACGAGCCGCTGATCCCCTTTCGGTACTGTACCCTTCACCAAAGCGGTACACACCTACAGATCTACACATCGAGTAAAAACGTTCAGATATCGACTAAATTCGTTTGCCAATCACGAACGAAACATTCACTTTTTCGCTCGATTCGACGTCAATTTTACTCCTTTTTTTTTTCTCCCCTCCGCACACCCGCTTCAAATTGTCCGGTGAAAGCAGCCGGGTGAAAGGTAGGAAAAAGTTCATCCGACGGCCCACACATATAGCCAGTCTGTTTGCTATATCATACCCTCGCTCGGGTTTCCTTAACGACGACTTCCGCCGCGGCGCAAAATAATGAAGTTTTATGAACACCTGATTTTTAACTTTTTCCTCTCCAACACTTTACCCAACCAATTTACGAAATTCGTCAGCCTGCAGAAAGACGGACACACGTTTTTCGATTTGGTATTTGCGGCGCGTTCGGCCGTCCGCACATACACCCGTACTTTTACGTATATTGGTATTTATTGGCGACGTATTTCGTCCGTAATGCGGCATCCGGTCCGCTGATTTAAGTCGTATATATTCGGACCGAACACGGTGAAATTTCGAAGGGGGAACTTTGCGAGCCGTGGCGACACCGCAATTTGGATTTCGAAACGCCGCCAGGGAATAACTTGTAAGTGGCCCACAAACGTTACAAGAATCCGCGCGAATCATGATAAATGAAAACGATATATCGAAAGGCGCGGCAGGGTGCGCAGGGGTGCGACTTAGCGCCGCGAAGTGTGCCGCATATTATACGAAATTAAAGAAGAGTTGTAAAATCGAAAACTGAGTAAGTCGCTTCGTCGACCATGAATATGCGCGAGAAAAAGGAAACGAACTCGTAAAAAGAAGACAATGGGAACGAAGACTATTCACAAAAGAATCCGCCAGCGTAACCGGTGCTTCCTTTGGGGTGTCTCGAACTAATGACTTTTTTTACGCGTTAATTTAGCGTCGAGCTTCTCAAGTTGCGCGTACGCAATGCGGAGAGATGAAGTTCGCGATTTGGCAACGAAAACAATCGAAACAATTTGCTCCATCCAAAGGTTGCCCTGCTTACCGAGAATTATACAAACAAAAAAAGAATAAAATAACGCGCACCGGACTGAAATTGAGATGAAACAGAAACGGTGGCTCTAGGGCGCCGGGCCGAGAGAAAGAAGAGCTCGCTTGATAAACCTCAAGAATGGGATTATTTTCGAAATAAGAAGCGCAAAATAAGATACGAGGCCTCCGGTGCTCCAGTGTGAGGGGTTTCAAAAAAGAAAGTGAAAATGAAAACGAGTAGAAATGAATTTCGCCGAAATGAAAAACGCCGAGCTCGGATTCCAGCGGCGAAGGTTGCGAAGAAACGAGTATTAAATGATAAGAGGACATAACAAAAACGATCAACGTAAAGCTGAAACTTAGGCTGGTCCTCATTCCACATGTTCAAAGTCTCGGAAATTCCAACTTCAGTAGCGGTGTGTACCTTTCGTATTATAGAACCCGTTCGAAAGAACACTCCAACTTCCTTACTACCGCATCGAAGTCATTTTTGATCTAGTTTTAGGGTTGGCAACAATGAATACTCATATAAGGGACTACATAGGCTCCGTTAAGACTGATTAACTATCATGTACATTCCTTCGATACTCCGATCCGCAGATATTCGAATTTCTTAAATTTATTAAGGCTGTCAACACCTGGCTAAGCTATTTTCTTATCCATAGCTGTCTTAACTCTTGACACAAAATATGTCTAATGGCTCGCCACGTAAAAGAGGAAAGTTCCGCCCAAAACGCTCCGCAAAACAAGTTCCGCAGAAAAACGTTACCATCATGACGTAGTTGCGTATTCCTTTTTGGGCGTTCATTCGTTCCATCACGATTCAACCAGCCAACAGGGAGAATGCCGAGCACAACCGAGAATAGACGATTAGAGAAGGTACTGGAATGTGGGTATGCGCATCAACCAGGGTTGTTCCTCTATGTGTAAAATAATGTAGAAAAAAACTACATTGCGTACAATAACGACTGATAACAGTGACAACGCGATGTAGCCTGTAATCTTTAATTTAATCTTCATAAGTAATTCGTTTCGTTTGTATTCGTCTTTACGTTTTTAAAATTCCTATTCTCAAACTGTTATTCGATATTTGTTCATGTAATGTGTAAAAATACTTTTAAAATGAAAATAAAACAACAAAAGTGAAAGTATATTTAATTATTTCCAATTTTTTGGCATTTTTAACGATTTAAACAGTTGCTCTAAGCTGAAAAACTTGGTATTTCATTATTCTACCTTATTCTACGCGTAAAATAACTGTACATTTACACCAGTTATTCTACAGAACAACCCTGGCGTCAACCCATCAGCGCCAAAATGAAAATAAAACAACAAAAGTGAAAGTATATTTAATTATTTCCAATTTTTTGGCATTTTTAACGATTTAAACAGTTGCTCTAAGCTCAAAAACTTGGTATTTCATTATTATACCTTATTCTACGCGTAAAATAACTCTACATTTACACCAGTTATTCTACGGAACAACCCTGGCGTCAACCCGTCAACCCATCAGCGTGCAAGCAGCCGCTCTCTCTCTCTCTCTCTCTCTCTCTCACACACACACACACACACACACACATCATTATCATCATCCTTTCTCGTCTCTCTGGTGCCACAGTTTTCAAACTAGGGTCAAGTTGATACCAAAAAGCCTTGAAAATTTTTTATTTGGCATGTATAATATTATTTTTCTCAAGAATATCGTCCTCCTCTTTTCCAAAGTGTCATAATTTTCTGGGGTCAAATGAATTCAGCGACCCTCCAATCTTATTATTTAATATGTATATTATATTTCTCAAAAATATTTTCTCCCCCTCACCCTCCTCCGGTGACAAAATTTTAAACTTATCGTCAAATCGGTCACAAATTCAGTGACAGTCAAACTCTTTGGGCACATATATGTCAAGGTATCTACCAGACTTGAGAATAGAAAACATTGGACCAATTGGATTTTTTATTGGAACTTTTCATATTTATGCCTATCACAATTTAAAAAGGCGTGCCTATGCAAATCTTCTAATAGTCAAGTTGTATAATGCTCTGCACCACACGGAAAAATCAAAAAAAAGAAATACTACAAAATGGTTAACTGACATCGTACCTTTACCCTGCGCCCCATAGAGCGCGTTTTCACCTTTGTCATTAATTTTTTTTTTCGTTTTCATTTTAGGATCGGGGCAGCCGGGCCTTACACGTACAATGAAAAAAGAATTCTACGCGACGCGTGACGTCAGTGGTTTAGGGTCGGCTCAGCCAATGGAAAAATAGTTCTACGCAACGCGTGACGTCAGTGGTTTGTGTTTGTCTTCTGTTAGCTCTTTCTCTTATCAATCGATGTTCGAGATACACGAGAATGAATCGCGTTTGCTTTTGACAGCGGCGCTTGTGGTTTTAAATGTAGAAGTGAACGTAATCATGTGTAAAAGAAACAGACAGGAAGATGGTTTTATATCTGCCATATTTCAAAGGATCTTGTCCGGCATATAATCTTGAGAATTTTTGTGGCATTTATACAGACGCCATTCTGGTCTTTTCGAAAATGTTTGAAGAACGTGTAAGGCATCTGGAAATGCTAATGGCAGCAATTCAAAAGACAGGATTTTGGTTAGAATTTATAAAAATGTAATTTCGCAAACAGTACTATAAAATACCATAAGGAATGGATGAAAGGAATTCATTTCATGAGGTTTTGTAATATTGTGTATGATTCTTCCTGAAAGTAGGGTCGGTGTGAAGCAATTGACATTTTTGTAAACAAAATGAGTTATTAGTATCGTTGGAAAGAGCGAAAAAAGTAGAATTTTTCAGAATTGGGCCCCCGATTCAAAAATGTCTACTCATGTTGGTCAAAGCTTATCAGTAACCGCAATGTCATACAGTTTCTGCATGGCTCTTAAACTTAGAATCACGTGTTCTTAAAGAACAGATTTTGCCGGTTGGTTCCCTTACGCTTAACAGTGTCTGAGTGCGATTGTAGTATTGTACTTTTTGTTCGAAATTGATCAGTGGAATAGCCGCCCAGACTTCAGCTGAAAGGCCGCCCCTATTATTACGTCGCGAAACGACCTGGCTTGTTTTCAATTGAAATGGAAATGCCCTCCATGTGATGCAGCATGAACCACACTAAAATTTTCCCTTGGATAGGTGTAAAGAATCAAAATAATAATTCCGGCATTTTTTAAGTTTTTAATTTCTTTTTTTCTAATTTTTGTTCAGGATCTCTGATTCTTGATGTCCTGCACCACCGAATCCGACAGCAGTTTTAATTTGTACAAAGACCTTGCATAAGACTCAATCTCGTGTATCTGTCTGAACGAATTGTTCTAAACTTTTTGTGTTATCTTCATCATCTCATCTTTGATTTTCCATTTTTATTATGCCACGCCAATATTCCTGATTACCTACATTGAACTTTCAGACTTCAGAAACACACTAACTTAAAGTTCTCTTTCTGCTCTGTTCGAACCTGAAAATTTCTTTAAACTTATTTCTCTCTTTAATCACCTGTTTTTAGTTTTCCTCTTGAAATGTGAACCTGGTTGAAAATATCCTCAAGACTTGCATAGATAAAATCTTTTATTGTAACAAATCTGTTATTGTTAATTTGAGAGCATCTTCACACATATATTTTCGCATTATCAGCCTTCAATGATCGACTTTTCATCCTACGATCATTTTTTGATGGAGGCTATTTTCCGGCCTTTTGTTTATGGGCGAAATTGCCCCAGTCTGCTCCGTCTCCATTTTAACAATTCTCATCCCGCATGTCTGGCTCTCTGCTTATCTACCTATGCGTTGATCTGTCTGCTCTTTTTCGTCTTCTGTCTATCTATGCTAAGGAAACAGACTCGCCCACCACAAAATCAATGGAGCCTATATCCAAGATTCCAGATCTGAATGCTAAGATCCTTCTAGTCGTACAAATATGTATTTAAAATAAACGTCGAAGGAAGCCACTCCGCAAAAAAGTCATTCTTCCATGCGCTAAATTAGCCCCCTTTTCCTTCATAGCTAATCTCGGAATCCGAGGGTTAGAATCTCGCTAATTTTGTAAGGCTTATGGACGACCCATGAACATGAGCTGGCATGATTGCGATAGTTTACCCAACATTTCAAACAGCTATTTGATTCTGATCTATTACATTTGGTTGTAAATTCGCTCTTGTAAGGGGCTTGCAGTTTCTTGAAAGTTGTAAAGTATTCACTGACTAGATATATAGATTGTTTTCAATAGAATGGGTACCGTTTTCTTCTTCCGTCTTCTTGGTCTCGAAAGGATGAGAGCGCCCTTTGTCCCCACTCCTTCTTTTTAGTGAAGATCTTCTCTAAAGAACTGATACTCCAATTCTGCCATCTCTTACAGGGGGATTCGAGTTTTGATCTGGGGTCCGATACAGGAAAATTTGAAAAGTATATACATTTCAATAAGGAAAAATATTGCGATGTAGGTCGGTATGGATGGTTCAATTTTGAACGAGAGGATACGATGCATTCCGTCTAACAATTTTCAGCAGAGTTGAACGAACAAATTGATCATCTTTTCACATACCGGGGCGAAACACATTCTTCCAGAAATATTTTGACTTGAGAAAAGGAAAAGGAAGAAAAAAAAAGCGGTGTGCGAGTTCCGCAGCTCGGTAATTTTATCGAAAATACGAAACTTCTTCCACGTTTTCTTCCCTACACCATCGCTGCAGCGTTCGGTTTGAAAAGTTCAAAAAATCTAACCTTTGGGAAATATGTGGAAGAGCTTTTACATTAAGCTATCTAGAGTTTCATTTTTGTCGATTTAATCCGCAGATTGCTCTCGACCTTGAGAAAACTTTCGACTGGTCAATAGAAGGTGGATGTTCTAACCTGACATACACATCTCCATTTTCTCTATTTTGTTGGTCCGCGCAGAAACTGAGCGAAGTGCGTGTACCAGGCATTCGCGTAGATCGTTTAAACAATTTCATTCAAATTTATTCATTTTATCTCCTCGGCACGATCTGGCAGAGTTTTAAAATAATATAATCACCGTAATAAAGTAAGGCTTTAATATAAAAAATCTGCTGTAGTATAATTTATATAACTTAAATTCGTTGCAAAAACGCATAGAACGTTTGCGGTGAGTTCCGTAAATAAAAATGAAATAATCGAATTTGAGAAACCGGCGCTTCGAGGGCACGTGAATTTTAAAAAAATTCTCCGCGTTAAACACTCTTTTTTCGAAGAAGATAGTAGTCAACCTTTTTTTTCCCGAGTTGTTTCTTACACATTTTCAACGAAAAAATAACAAAGTAAGGGATGACAAATTATGAGAATAAATTTGCATGAAATCTGCATAATTCCATCCAATTACCTGGGCAGAAAGTGGATACCGAGAGAGTGAAAAAGAAAAATACATAACTCGGTGTAGATACGGCGCTTCTAATTCTGATACAGCGCCTTACGCCAGCTACTTTCATTTTTTCTTCGCCATTAATTTTTTGGGCATTATTTCGTTCCATCGCGTTAACGCGACTTATCAGAGTAACACACGAATTTGAGGAAATTAACTGGAGTGGATGTAAAAGGTTGAGAAAGATTTTAGAAAAATATAACACAAGATGTATTTTATGAGGAACGAGCTGACTATCGGTAGTTGTCGGATATTCAATGGGACAGTGATCCAGCTCATAAGGGAAATTCGCTGGAAATAGCGAGGGGTTCCTCAAGAAATCTACCTGATCATTGCATCTAAGTTATGCGCTGAATTTTACCTATCTTACCTATCTTTTCAAATAATACCAAAGTTCATGTAAGAACAAAAAAGAAGAAAAAAACAGTCATGACATTGAGCGTAGGAAGTATTTAATACGCAGTCAATAGCAATATCTAAAATGCTCTTCAGGACGTATCGTGAAACGAAGAATAAACAAAAAAACTAGGAAGGAAGGAAAAAAGAAAAGCAATACAAAAGAACGTGCCAAGAAATAAAAATTCTTGTAATTATTGGTTAAATGTGACCCGGAATCATAAAATGTGCCTCTGGTGTCAAAAAATCATTTTTCACTTTCTTGACAATTTCCATAGAAAAAAATCATGCTCTTTTGAAGGAAACAAATCGTAGCTTCCTATCTTCATTAGTTTTCCCACAAATTACATTTAAAAATTATGTCAAAAGTTTAAAAACTTCCGTTTACATGGCGTTGTGTGAAACGGGCCTATAGGAATGACACAGGATTGTCATAGCAACGCGTAAACGCACCACCACAGATGTACATGTGCGCACCTCTACCACCATCCCATCTTTACACTTGTTCATCTCAAAAACCTGTTTTCGCACGAGAGACGTATTTCACGATTCCAGGTCACAAATATTGGATAACATTGTCCTCATTTTTATCAGTTCACAATGCACAGCCATTAACCGATCAGCTGTGTCCCATTACCAAATCTCATCATTTTCAACTCTATGTGCCAACTGTGTCCCATTACCAAGTCTCCTCATTTTCAACTCTATGCGCCAACTGATGAGTAAAGATTCTCCTTTTATACCATCAAAAAGCAAGACGACCACCAACAAGCTAGATGACCACCAAAAGATATGTGGAAAGATGCGTTCATGGAGAAACGGAGATGTTGTGCTGTAGTAAGATGCCATGATGAAGTAACAGAGTTATTCATTCCATTTTCTGTTAGCTATACAATTATTTAATATTGTAACATCTCACGCTGTTACACTAAATATATTCTGATTCCAGATCATCAACAGGTGATTAATATTGATGACACACACGACACACCAGGTTCGTTAATCATTTATCATTTCAACGAACTTTTACCATTGTGCCGTTATTATCATGCCACAATGAGATAAAGTAATTTTGCAGACTGAGACGTTACAATGATTCAAGAGTCTGTAATGACTTGATGAGTTGCTGTGTAGTCAAGTGGTAACGTGCCCGCTTCGCAATCTTTGCGCCTCTGGTTCGAGTCCCATCAACACCGGAATTCTAGTGATATTCAAATACCCCCCCCCCCCCAAAAAAAAACACAAAAAAAACACTAACTAATTAACTAACTAACATCCTAGCAAACACAGCGACTACAGTATAATCCAGTTGGAATCATAGTACGCCCTGTAACCTCCATCAGTTCACACGAACACGGCATTAAAATCGCAGGGTGTCTTACCACCAGATCAGAAAGATTGGTACTGTGCATGTGCATGCTGGGGACAGCTTACTCGATGTCGGAAACACGTGATTAGTAAGCGAACTGCGGCTGCATACTCTTCGGCACAGAAAAGGAAAATTCTAACGCAACAAAACCGGGGGGGAGCAACGGTAAACTACCCCAACTAACCTGTCCAGGAGAGTTGCGCGTCAGAAACCACGACTGCCAATATCTGTCATCGGATACGGCACCTGAAGAAGAGGAAGACTTGCTGAGATTCCATTTACAGCTATCAAAAACTATTAGAAACTCTACTACGATCTGCCGTGTATTCTTACAGCTCCTGTTAGTGTTGCTGGGGTTGTCATTTTGTGTGTTCATATTCGCAGTTTGTCTAGTGGAACCAGCAGTAGTTCCGGTTGATGATTTATTTTCCCATCTGCAAATTGTGAGACCGGCGCCATATTTGCGTCAGGCATCGCTTAAAATGCACGCAAGGGCCAAGCGGAACCGGTTCAAATTTGGATCGACTGTAACGCCTGGTTCAAATTGACCGGCAATTCTCGATAGGTGCTCGATGTCTGCTACGATTGAGAGCAATTCTGGAGTACATCCGGCGCCAAAGCCAGACGTGGCGTTGGTGCCATAATTTCCAGATGGGTTGTCACGACGTATTTTGTTCCTGCTAGGTTGCCTTTGTAGTCATTTTTGTCAGGTAATGTCATCCAACTCCTCCTTGGGTAAGTATGTTTCCAAACATATTTTTTGTGGTGTCTAGTGAGATTAGTTTGTCACGGTTTGTTAGTTTCATTTGATCTAAGTAGTTTTTCCTTCCATTACACGTTTTGTTTTTAACACTGTAGGTAGTCTGTTTTGTACTCAGCTGCAATTGTCTTTTAGAATCCGTGAAACAAGGGTCAACACGATCAAATGAGTCCCGCACGTTTCCACCACAATTTGGTGGTCAAATCTGATACTAGACATCGGTACAAAATTCGAGTTATCGCACCGACATAAGCTTTTGAATACAATTCTACATTGAATTCGATGTGCAATTCGATCCGAAAATCGACTTTGATAAGGCAACTTGAATTTTATTGTACAAAAGTCGAGTTACTGTGTAAACATCGACTTTTGAGTACAGTTTTACATTGAATTCAATGTACATTTCGATCCAAAAGTCGATATCCACACTGTAACTCGACTGTTGTATAGTCGAGTAAAAGAATTTAACAAAATAATTGATTTTCGCGTAAGCTATGTTTCAACAGAAATTTTGCTATCTTTTTGGTGATAATATACATGTAAGATTCCATCACGCCGAAATCTTGGTTGCAATAATACTCGCAGATAGATTCGTGCAGTGTACAAGGTATATAGTAGGTCGGAGTAACAGTTCTCATCCAAGCTACAACATATTGTGGTCTGCACCCTCGGGACTGTAGCTTTTTTGTTGATTCAGTGTTCTCACAGCAATCTTATAGAAGCGTGATTTAAAGGCTATTCCATTCTAGTCTCACAAATAAAATGAAAAACAGTTCTGAGGGATAACCGGAACATACTGGACTAAATACAGGGTAGAAATCCCTCG
Source organism: Acanthococcus lagerstroemiae (assembly GCA_031841125.1). NCBI lineage: Eukaryota > Metazoa > Arthropoda > Insecta > Hemiptera > Eriococcidae > Acanthococcus > Acanthococcus lagerstroemiae. The sequence continues at coordinate 29,658,119 of CM063114.1, forward strand.
CTAGACAGTTTCCGGTGCCGCCTCAGAATGCCGGACAATTTTAATTATAAAGAAAATGAAAGAGAGCGGAGAGATCCCGGGGTCATTCTCGGTTGTCGGTGACTCCCTTCCGAAAGTGGGGGGATGTAAGATTCCATCACGCCAAAATCCTGGTTGCGATGATACTCGCAGATAGATTCGTGCAGTGTACGAGATATATTATGTATAGTAGATCGGAGTAACACTTGTTATCCGAGCTACGACATGTCATGGTCTACACCCTCGGAATTGTAGCTTTTTATTGATACAGAGTTCTCACTGCAATCTTAGAAGCGTGATTTAAAGGCTATTCCGTTCTAGTCTTACATACATAGCTAGGAGCATTGATCTTGTATGACAGGAGTCTGACTGGTTCGTCTCATTTGTGTAGTTGGACTAGTTCTCTGAGTCGTGAAGCGCTGGGGTTCATTTCTATCAGTTTTTTGTATTTTATTATTTCGCATGCCCTGAGTAGTACTGCCTTTAGTTTTGCATGGTACGTGTTTGTGGGGAGGGATTTTCACACTAATAAAAAACTAATGAACATCAACTAACCAGAAGACAAGATACAATACACACACTCAAAAAAATGTCAATACGCAAAATCTGTCATTTTTTCGACTGGACATTGTGATCGAATTTGATACAGTTGTTGAGCTACAGTAACAAAATTGACTTTTACATCAAATTGTGCATCGACTTTGATGCAAAAGTAAATGCTATCAAGATAATCTAACTTTTGTATCAGATTCTGGATTCGACTTAATCATTGTATACTGGAAAAGTTATGAATTTCACATTTTGACAAAAGAGTAGATTTTAGTATCAACTGTGCTTCAAAGGCAACAATACCCCCTCAAAACGAATGTTGACACTCCAAATCTGATACTTTTGCAGCACGACACTGAGTTCAAATTTGATACAGAAGTCGAGTTACCGAGTCACAATCAACTTCTAGATCCAATTGTGTATTGGCTTCGATGTGGAATTCTATCCAAAAGTCGACGGTGGTGTAATATCTCGACTTTTATATGGAATTTTGTATCAAATTTTACCACAATGGTAGGCTGGAAAAGTAACAAATTTTAAATGTCGACAAAAAAGTTGATTTTTCTATCAACTGTGTTTCAAAGGATTTTATAGACACTGGACAATCAAATAGAACACGACAACCAACAGGAAGACAGGTTGAAATATAGTCATCGACTTTCTTGTGGGCATGGATCAATTTTTGCATCGACTTTAACGTAGAATCTCGTACAAATGTCGATGTTGACATAGTAACTCGTCTTTTGTATCGAAATCAGCATCAAATTCGACCACAAGGTTGGATCAAGACGGTGACGAATTTTCTAAGTTGACATCTGTTTCACGGGTAGTTCTTGAGACTTTTTGGGAAAACTGATATTTAATGGACGTTTAGCTCTTTAGATAAAATATTCTATCAGAATCACTGAAGACTTCTGATGTGTTAATTCTTTTTTCTCCATGTGCCATATCTGACGTCGGACGTGGGCGATCACGGTTTCCGACGCCTGACTTTCTTGGATGGGGTTAGTCAGGGTAGGTTGCAATGGGTTTCCCAACAGTTTGTTGCGTCAGAGTTTTCCTATTCAGTACCAAAGAGTATGCAAACACAGTTTTCTTACCAGCCATATTGTCTACAATGTGTGCATGCTCATACTACCAAATCATTCTGATCTGTGGTAACACGTCCTGAGAGTTTAATGTCTTGTTCGTTCAAACTGACGGGGGTTACAGGACGCGCTATGCATGTTTCCACCTTGATTAATACTGCAGTCGCTGTGTTCGCCAGGATGTTAGTGGGGGGGGGGGGGGTATTTGAATATTAATAGCTTTTTCCGGCATTGGTGGGACTCGAACCCGAGACCGTAAGGATTGCGAAGTAACAGCCGGTCGAAATAGCGAATAACGCTATTTTCCCCAGAAAAACACATTTTAGCTCCCCGCTGCTTCCTTAATAATCTGATTTGTGCCAATTTTCGAAATATACTTTGATTATAGTGTAGTTCATGCAAATTTCAGCTAAAAGGATGTGCGAGTTCCTCGAATTTAACAACTGACAGCACAAAATTTTACAACTACATTATTTTTTTTTCTTTTCTTGAATGGGAACATGAAACTAAGGTGATAGGTGAAAAAGAGAAAGAAGTGATATAACACCCATAGGCTAAAGTGAGTTGGCTAGAGTTAGACGGAGGAACACTGGTATCTAGCTTTGGTGTTCAGTTTCCCTCTCGGTTTCCAGACTTGAGACCCGCCAAGTATTATTTTACGCAGCTATCCTTTGCTGTAACCGCAGGTAAATCCTACTTAATGTCGGGTACATACGTGTTTCTTTGGGATGGGTAGGTAAATTTCAACACCAAATTGAAGGTTTGATTATTAGTACTTATGCGTGTACTTATTACAATAAACGATATTTTCAGCTGTAGTTATTTCATGAAACACATACACATTTTTACATGTTCGCTAGGATGTTAGCTAGCTTTTCGGCTTTGGTGGGATTCGAACCCGAACCGCAAGGATTGCGAACTGGCAGACCCGCAGCGCACCCTGTCAGTTAGGCAAAACTGCTTGAATTTTAGCTATTATGTAAGAATTTTGTATTAATGTTCATGAATAACTATACATTATACGAATGGCTTTATGAGTACTCCTCCCCCTAAAAAAACTGGTTTAGGTCAGGTTTAACCCACAATGACGTATGTTGATTAGGAAGTCAATTTGAAGAGATGAATGAAAAAAATCTTCGATAGGAATTTCGTCAACTCAATTTTTGGGCAAAAGTGGTACGATTTTGAGAATATTACCCTGATTTGCGACACATTTCTACCCTTTCTATATTTCTTTCGAGTGAATTTCTTTCGCCAATGAGTTCTATCGTTCTTTCGCCCTGTTCCTGGTCGTATGCATCCTTCTCTTGGTGAAGTCGATAAAAATCGCAAAATTCTCGGGTCTTCTTCTGATCCACATCCGGGAAAAGAGTATCAGTTAAAATTCAAAAATAACTTTGTTGGTCCTGCGTCAGCGGGCTTTTCAATCAACTAAGACTAAGCACACGATTACCCCCGAATATGCTTGTAATTCGTTTTGCAAAACGAATTCAACATGAGTTGATAAATTATTACGCCGGTGAGTAATCCGCTTACTTCGTCTACTTGCTATCAACTTTCTCACGACAGGGTATACGAAAAGTGGAGTACGAAGTGGAGTATACGGGTCCGAGAAAGTAACTTACGAACGTAAAAGCCTATGTAGTAAGAATGACAGTTTAAGATTTATAATCAACTGGCGGATAATCCGTCACTACCGCCCTTTTGATAACGTTTTCGCAAAAGTTCGACCCTCGTCGCCGAAATCGATTGTTGAACACGAAGCTTTTTTTTTTTTTTGGTAGGCGCAGCAACAACCTTAATGACGCATCTGCCGGGCTAGTTACATCGAGACATGGTTTTATTAAATTTTTATTAAAAAGTTAACCGAAACCTTTTTACGAAAGATTGACGTCGGATTTCAATAACGCGGCAGTAACGCCGACGGCGCCAGTTTTTCAATTTATACTTTTCGCCAGCGCCGACAGAAGAAAGCGCGAGCAGGATGAAATACAGAAATGCGAGATCCGATGATTTTTGCCTCCCGTTTCGGGTATTGGAAAATTGCTGAAAAACGGTTGTCACGCGCGAGAAAATTAATAAATCAGCACGTCAAGGTTGACTCTGTTCGCACCTTTTCCCCAATTCTTTCGTTCCTTTTCAATTTCACCCGATTTTCGAAAACATACGTAAGACTGTCAGGGAATTCGATCGACCGCGTTTGTCAATACAGGTTGTTTCATAAAATGGGGGCCCCTTCTGAGTATCTGACGACTGCAAAGGTGGATCGAAACTAGAAGGAAGACGGGTCGAATGTTTTTCATCGGGCTTTAATTTTGACTTGAAAAAATTTCGCCTCTCAGGGTGGAGGGAGGCTCGGACAAGCCACGCGCCTTGGAATTTCAAATGCCGTCAACTGGGGTAATATCAGCGCTGGTGATAATATCGGCCACTCATGACTTGCTGTAGAAGCGCTAGTATCGTTATCCGTAAAATCAACGTGGACACCAATGGTAATATCGGTCGATCTTGACTTGCTGTAGGAACGCTAGTATCGTTATCAGTAAATAAGTCATGAGTGGCCGATATTACCACCGGAGTCTGATATTACCCCAGTTGATGGTGGAAAGGTATCTAACGAAATATGAAAACAGAGGTTCTTCGGGTCGCTGATTTCGAATATCACATTAGATCCCAAACCCGGCCCCATTTACGGCCCTCAAATTTGAAAAAATTGACATAATTTGTGCTTGAAAAATTCAGCAACGTATGAAAAAAGAATTTTTTAATGGAGGGAGCTGATTTTAAATACCACATCAGATTTTGGATCCGACTCCCTTCGAAGCACTCACATTCGAAAACAGAGCAAAATAATTTGGAATAGAAAATCAAAGGATGAACGAGGGCTTCCTGGGTGGCTGATTTCAAATATCGCATCATACTTTTGACCCAACCCTATTAAAGGCACTAAATACGAAAAAGGGAAAAATGACGCACAGCAGCAAAGTCTACTTTGTTTCCCAGTGAAGAAGGAAACAAACAAACAGATTATCCCAGAAGGTGCGTAAAGACTAAGGACGTATCATTAGAACAAATTCGGTCCATTTTGGGTCAGAAATTAGAATATTTGAGCTCAAATTTGGGTCGGATAAAAAATCTGATTTCCGCTAGTATTCATCACCACAATCCAGAAACGGGAGAAAACAGAGGCAGATACCTTTTCAAACAGGAAATCAAAATTGAGCGTCGGATGTCCAATTTTGAAATACATGAAAAGAAATAGAGAATCAGTGTTAATAGCGAAGAACCTATTTCAAGGAAAAAATATTCATTCTCTGGATAGGTTTTCAAAATAAATGCTTGATTTATAATACGAGAATTCAGGGATGGGACAAAGGGATGAAAATGGTGAAAAATTCCTCAAATCGCCCCATGGACATAATTTTCGAGGTTCTAATCGTGAATGAACCCATTTTCGATGTTACTCGTATCCCCCCTATTCTGATAATTTCATATCTCTGGAGTGGAGGCAAAATGAAATGAACAAGCAGATATCCAGTGGTATCGAAAGTTTTTTTATTTTTTTAGGGTTTGGGGAACAAAAATTTAAAACAAGCAACAGAAAGTGCATTGGTTCTAAATTTTGAGTCGACAAGCAGAAAATCTCATAAATCTCGTCTACGATATCTCTCGAGGCATTTTCCCGGGAGGGGGTAACTAGATGATTGTGTATAAAATGACAGAAAAGGGCATAAAAACCGAGCTGTGCGAGTTCATTAGCGACGTGCCCAATGACCTGACGCGACGGCACTTAATTACAGAGCCGTGATTCTTTCCTTGAACTTTGTCAGCTTTGTTTAAGCCACAGTAATCCGATTACCGTTCGACGAAAAAAGATAAATTCGCCAAAAATAACGAGGAGCACTGACCAGCGCAGACCTGCAGACCATCGACCAGAATCACGGTTTGGTTTTTCTTCTCGACGAGACCCCCGATGTCGAACGTCGCGAATTTCAGAGATATAACTTTCAAAGGGAAGAAGTTTTCTTCGAAGTTGGGCGTCGAATTTGATACACTGCGCTGTCCATTTTTTTAGAGAATGGAGTTCATCTCTTTCCTATATAATTATATTCTGTTTCTGGATGCCACGGTGTTTTAGAATTCGATCGAGTATCAGCTTGTTGGAAAGTTCTCTTCGAATGCAAAATTCTCGAATAGGAGTCGACTTTCCATTCATGTAATTATCCAGAAGTTATAGTGATTTCCGCCGAAGCGATGTTGAGAACATAATGTTACTCGGTCACCTTTTTTGACATAGTATAGTTATAAAAAAATTGAATGGAACATGTTTGATACAGAAACTCACGAGGAACAAGTTTCGTTTGAAACGTTTTTTTCCCTAAATTCGATATTTTTTGTCGTTACTAGGGGGGAGGGGGGCTATACTTTCTTCAACTATGATTGCGCGACAACCCTCTCCTCTGAAATGTATACGTATGTGCATATAAATAGTTCTGCCGGGCTAGTTTCTGCTTAGCATAATGCAAGCGTCTAACAAATGTCTTTTGCCTCGTGCATTCCTGTACTTCGAGTGTGTGATTTTTTTTTCAAAACCACGTTCTTCTTATTCTCATGACTCACTTTCTTTTTTCTCCCTCGGTCGGTCAGGTAGGACATCAGTTTAATTATGTTACAGTTGAGTTGGGACCAATGCCTCTAAAAGTCTTCTCTATCTCTCTGAATAATAACAACAGGATTCTGAAGCCATTCTAATCTCTCAAGCACCCAAATGACTTTCATGTAGATGTGTACTAAACAGCGAGTAGATACATTGTTTTTTTTGGGGATGGGTAGGTAAACTCGTGCACCAAATTGAAAGTTTGACTGGTAATAATGTGTGTACTTATGACAGTGAACAATATTTGTAGCTCTAATTATTTCATATTTATTTCATATTTTGATATAAATTAGTCTACTTGTGTAATTACTCATATACTCATAAAAATTTGCGATTTTTGAAAGTTTGCCATTATATTGATACACTGTATATTTTTGGTAATGTTTTCTTCCACGAATGTCGGTTTTCAAGACTTAGTCTTTGAACTTCATCCATTTGAGTGAGAGTTCCTAGTTTTAGTCAGGAGCGTATAGCGGTGTGAATACAATTTGGGGCGGAAGGCCTTGGTCTTTCGAAGATTTAATGATTTTTTTACTGATTTAAGTTAAAAACCGAAGATTTTTTCACACGCTTTTCAGTTCGAATTTTCCAATTCAAAGGATATCATTGCATTCTGAAAACTTTTAGACATTCATTTCATATCGGCAAGTGGTCGCCCACGCTTGACTTTTTTGTAACGACTTATTCAGACAATGTAACTCACTGTCTCCGATTTTTAATTTCATCATTTCACTCCCTTTCCTAAAAAAATTCAACTTCGAATGACTGGGCGACTTTTCATTTTTTCGTTTTGTTTGTATGGAGTTAGAATTTGATTCTAATTTGATCTTTAAAAATTGCATGTACTGATAAGCGCTAATAGCTGATCTGGAGTGAGAGCGGCTCATGGAGGGATGATAACTACCAAAATAATACTAAAAATTCTGTCGTATATTTTTGGAGGAGGGGGGAGGGAGTTATAGAATTTGAAGGGATTCTCCCTCCGTATTTTCACCCATGCCTCTGCACCAAAAACATACCGTAGATGATGCAGTATTTCTTCGAATTTTCGAGAGGAGTTAACGGATCCAACCTACGGTTTTGAGAGCAGTATAATGTTTTCGTAGAAGACAATCGAAGAGAGGCAAGAAATTCAAGGTTTTCCTATTTAAGTTGAAAAATGGGTTCGTTTTACACTTTCTCAGTCGTATTGCCCCAACTTGAAGGATACTCTCCTACTTTTTCTCAGGTGGCTAACCTATGAGAAGGTCCCCCCTCCCCCAGTTGTTATGCCTCTCAATGGAAATTTAGTGCATCAATCGCTGTGAAAAGATGAGGAAAAAATATGAATTTGTTTTCCTCTGACCTCGATAAAATGATGAAGTTCTGCCGGGTAAGAAAGAGAAAGAAATATTGTCTGTTTGTTCTCGTTCCTTAGAAGAAAATAAACGTTCTTCACTCCAGGAAACGAAGTATTTTCTTCTTGCTTTGAAGAACGAAATACAATTTTCAGGATTCAGGAGATGAGGTTTTTTGTCTTGTGTTGCCCAGGAAAATCAATCACTTCATTACTAAGAAGACGAGAGGAAAATTATTCTTGTTTTTTAAGACAAAACAAACTTCTTTTCTTGCTGAAATCATTTCTCTATTCTTTTCATACAAAAAAATGGAAAGCGTAATGTCCTTAAGTGAGCAAGTCTCATTCTTGAGATTAGATTAAGACTTGGTCTTTCTCTTTCTATTGAGACCTCGGGTAGAACTTTTTTTTCCTATCCTTGAGACAAGAGAAAGAAACTAACTTTCTTTTTTTGGTTAAGAAAAATGTGGAAGTTTTCTATTTTAAGTTCCGATTTACGTCCAAAAAATCAGTTTTTTATGGGGTTGCCAGACTGGCTATACGTGAAAAGAGTACGTTCACTTTCATTGTCGTCAAACAGCTCAAAAAAAAAAAAAAAGATTCGTGTCTGTGATAGGAGTGAACAAACAAAAAATCTTGTCCATCTCGTCTTTGAAATCTCAAGGACTACTTTTTTATCAACTTGATGAACAGTTTTTGAACTCCCTTGAATTTTCAGGCAGGAGCGAAACTATAGGGGGTGTGGGAGGTTGACCCCCCCCCAATAATTTGGCAGTCGGCAAATTTAGAAACTAAAAACTGTTCATTTGAACTTTTCATTTTTTATAAATGTCTGTTTGTTTGTTTGCTTTTTTTTTAATTAATTAAAAAATCGACAAATTTATACTTTTTTTAAAATTTTGTCAGCGAATTTTTGGTTTAAAAAGAATATTTGTCGGCAAACTTTTCTTCTCCATCTCCCCAAATTGAAAGTCAAATTTCGTTTCTGAAAATGGAGTACCGTGGACTCCTGTCAGAGACTAGTCAGTCAACAACCGAAAGTTTCAAGCTGAGTATCGAAAGTTATCTGAAAAGTTGAAACAAAGCTGAAATGTGGAAGACATTTCGAAAATCTGAAAGTCGGTAGCAAACGTTGAATTTAGAATTTTATTAACTATATTCTGTTTTTACTAGATTCTCTGTTTGACCTAGAGCCTACAATTTGAGAAAGTTGAATATTTTATTAAATTCTAAAAGTTGAAAGCAAAAGACTTATTTTCCAGTGTCACAAGCTGAATCCGATAGCAAATGTTCTATTGTTCAATTTACGGGCTTTGGGGTCGGTGAATATAGGATGGAATTTAGTCTGGAACAAAAGTCAAAACTCCATGTGTTTTTCCCATAAGAACGAAAGGGAGCTTGTGGCACGGATTCCTCTCATCCGATTAACCTGAAACTTTGTAGGTTTTTTTTTTTTTATTCTATTGGAATTAACTTAGGAGACGAATCAGAGGAAATTCAGAAATAAATATCACCAAGAGTAAATAACAACCATCTTAATATGCAAAGGAAGTTGTGTGTTCCTCTCAAGTATCTCTAACATTTTTCCAGCTTACTCTCCCAGATTAGTGTATGCTCATGTGAGCAAATGTAAATGGTTGGGGGATGAAAAATTGAAAACGAATAAAGTGGGATTTATTTTACGTATATTTGTGGGGGGGGGGGGTAAAAAAAATAGCCTATAGCAGCCAGTCAGGTAAATCTGGCCTTGTTAGTGAATAAAAGCACTAACCGTTAATTTTTATACAAACTGTAAAATGATAATCCCCATACCCATTTTTATTCCAAAGTCCGATCGACGTGGGACAAACTGGTGTCTTCAAAAGGCAAGTAGAGAGGCTGAATTGAGGAATGCATTCACTCTCATTTTCCTCTTTTTTCTTTTTCGCAAAGAATGAAGATGAGCCCATTCTGAATGGGAACAGAATGAAAGCTTTCTTCCTTAATTCGGCATCTCTGACGGCAAGGTCTCGTTTCTTTTTCGGTAAAAAAAAATCCCACCCATTAAGCAAGACTCGAGCTAAACTTGAAAATTTTTATGGAAAGATCACTGAAATAGGAGTTTTTGGGTCGTTGATTTCGAAAATTTCACCAGAAGATTCTTCTTTAAGCTCTTAAATTACTTTCAGAGTTCTCTATTCTTGGAAAATTGAGTAACGAATCAAAATACAAGCAGTTTTTCGCATCGTTGAATTCGAAAGCTTCTATGAGCTCTCTTATTAAACTGCGATTTGAGCCCCAAAATTCAAAATTGATTTTTAGGAAATCGAATAAAGTATTAGAATTTTCTGAGTTGCTGAGTTCGAAAATGTCTTCAGATTCCTCTTGGATTCCCGGTCTCCAGAAGCGATTAAAATTGACTTCCCGGTAACCGAATCAAATACCGGAATGTGGAAGGGGAGCGGAGAGGTCGCCTAATTTGGAAATTCCATCAACGCGATAAATTTTTAATATTGACTTTCGGGTAGGCCCTCAACACCAAAATAAGAGTCGAAATTGAACGTACTTGATTTAATCTTTCAAAATTTTCATAACCATCAAATTACTAAAATTCAAATTGGAGGAAAAATTTCAAAATTATCCAAGTATGAGTTATTATAAGGGGAACATTCAAGTCTTTAAAAATCAAAAACTATGAAATTGAACCAAAATTAGGAATTACAATAGTTGCTGTTTCAATAGATTACTTGGGTTTCAACGCAATTAATTTTTGTCAATCTTTGGACTTCAAATGTTGGCTCGTAAAGATGCAAGCTTTAATGAGTTTTTTTCTGCAACATTACACGCAAGAATTGCCATTTAACCTAAGAATGATGAAGTCCAATCAAAGGTCCAAGGGTCATTACTAAATTTGTAACAGCCCCCCCCCTCTCAAACAAGAAACTGGAAATAAAACAACTTTCACTTCGATGGTTCAATCATTTTATACAAAATCATATATGCTGCTTTTTAAAATTCGGCATTTGAAGATTTCACCCTTTTTCAAGAGATTAGGATGTTTATAATGATGAAAATGAATCAGCGAGCGATCTTTAGCATTTTCAAAAACAGTCTGTTAATTTGAATTTATGATCGTAAGAACTCTCCACTTCAATCGTCTACTGGATTTGTAAAAACTAATTAGTGTTTGTCCGTTTCGATCTATGGGGTCTTTAAACGTGAATTAGATTCAAAATTTAGCGCATGCTCGAATTCAACTACCCATAAGGTCAGTAATTAACGTCGATGGTCTATCCACTTTGGGATCCCATTCTGAGTTCTGGAGTCCACAGGGACGTACCGAAGAGTTTTTCTTGAAGGAAGGGGGGGGGGGGGTAAAATTGTGAAAGTCTCAACTGACTCAACTCAAAATTCCCAAGTATCAATGCAAAAGAAGAAAACCCTTTTGACCTGCTGGGTTTTCCCAACCTCTCAACTCAATTCCCAAATATCAAGGCAGAAAAAAAATTTTTTTTTCAACTTGGTAGATTTTTTCAACTCGCCTGACTGAAATGGTAAATTTTCCCGTTGCCCCCTGCCCCCTTATCGGTACGTCCCTGCCTTCAATAATTTGGCAGTTGGCAAATTTTGAAACTGTTCATTTGAATTGTTCATTTTCTAAGAACGTTTGTTCGTTTGTTTATTATTATTGTTATTATAATTTTTTTTTTCAATTGAAAAATATTTTAATTAAAATATCGGCAAATTTTAAAAACTTTTGTCCGCGAATTTTTAGTTTAAAGAAAATATCTGTAGGCAAATTTTCCTTCTCCACCCCCCTCCCCCAAACTGAAAGTCAAGTTTCGTCTCTGTTTTCAGGGGAAGAAGTACAAAAGATACTTTGCTATTATAACTCTATTAGTTGGGTCCAGAGAAAGAGATTTACGATCTATTAGTTTGAGTTCCTTTTTTTTCCAGCTTATCTTGTAAGAGCTATGACCGTTTCTAGTTATGTACTTTGGAAGTCAAGAGTTGAAAGATCTTGAAATAGTAACGAAACATTACAGCTGAATGACTGAATATTGAAACATTTAGGTTCGTTCTTATTTCTTCATGTACATTTTTATTTAAAAAAAAAAAAAGTTGAAATTTGGGAAGGATTGTTTAAGATTTGTAGAATAAAAAAAGAGATGCATTCTGAAAAGAAAACATGTGCTCTTCAAAGAGTAAGCCTAGTAACCATAATTCTTAATCGAAACTTATAAAAGGTGTCACTTTTGCAATGACCACCTTCCATCTGGTAAGTAGGCAATTCAAATACACGCGTTCTCATCTTCCCGTAAAAACGCAACTGTACGGTTACCGTAAAAACGCCAAGTGTGCAACGGCCCTAAGATCACAAGGTATATACTAGCTCTTCTTTCTACAGGGTGTTCCCCTCCAGAATATGTAAGGCAATCGAGGGCGAAAATTTTTTCTTTAGATTACGTATAATTACCAATTTTTGCGCTGTAGATTATATTTATCCTCATGGGGAGGGAAATGAGACTGATTTTTTTGGGAAAAGGGGAAAATCTTCCACTTCCCCACCAAAATCATTTTGATGAGTAACTCATCAAAAAATTAGTATCACAGCACTCCTGTTCCCCTTGCTTTCATCAGGGTTTATCTGTCGGTGTTTTCCTTCTCCTATGTGTCTTTAGTTTTTCCTCAAGCCTCCTCACCTCGCCAAGGTAGCGCACACAGATGGGGCAACTAATTAATTAAAAATAGTTTATCAATTGATGCTGTGTAGTTTTGAAAATCAGCTTTCGCGGAGTTTTTATTTTCCTTTCTCGCTCGCCTTTTAGCGGTCTTACAGAAGCACCACTTATACGGGAGCGCTTTATTGTAAGTAAACTTAATTTATAGTCGTGGTGTGTCAATGGGAACGCGTATACGTGTAGTCCCACACTTCCAAGTATTGGTAAAAAGTTTTTCGAGTGTTGAACCGTAACCTACGGTTCGATACGTTAGGGTAGTTTTACGAGGATACTATCTATGAGCTCCTGATGATCGTGCTTTGGCGAAATTGAAATTTAGTAACCCGGTGCTCGGGACACGATATCGGAGCACGTGTAAGAGCGCGCGCGTTATACGAACACCGGAATTCGAAATCCGTTTCTAATTTAAAAGAATATCGCTATGACGCTGAAATTCAATTCGTATAATAGATTTTAAATCGCACCTAATGAATTATAATGCTGATGCAAATTTCGCGTTTATGTCGTCGAATGGTTTCGGTTCGGCGGCGGGGGCGCAAGTCGAACAACCCCCGTTTGGCGAACAGCCGTCATTTTTGTAAAATTATTACGTATATGTACTCGGTGTCGGCGCAGTTATACATACAGTTGATGACATATTCTCCCGTTTTGCCACCATTTGTTATATTAAATTATATTTCGATATTATTATTTTTTTTAAATCCCCTCTTGTTCGCATTTAATTTGGAATATTATACGCGTACAGAGAGAACACGCTGCTCCGGGTCGGTCTCCGGATAAGTGACATTAAACTACGCGAGCATTTATACATTTCGTGATACATCGAAACAATAACGGCGTTGAAATTAAATTAGGAATAGTGAAACGAAAACGCGTTCGAATTCGACGACAAAGGGTTGTAACTGAACTCGTATTCGCGTTCCTGTTCCGCCAATGTAAATAAATTGCTCCGCTTCCTGAAAGCGCGGGGACGCTACCAGAGTGTATACGGAATAAGGTTCGCAGGTTTGCGTATAAGGAATTACTAATCAAGGTATTGGCCTGGCGAAATGGGAGCATAAAAAGTGATCTTAATTGCACTATGTGCTGTCTGAACTTCTCTTTTGTGATTGGTGAGTTCGTCATGAGGTCATAACTTTCTAATGTAGGTGCACAGTGAAATAAAGTTTCTAAGACAAGTGACCAGCGAGAGACAGCTTGCTAGCCAGTCGAATTGATCAATCGTAGACTACCTCCTTTTGGGTCATATCTTGCCGTGGTGAGGAGGCTTAAGCGTAAAAAATAAAAAGACCCTCTATGGGGTTAAATTTTCGTTAAAATCGTGACAAAAGCACCAGAAAGCAAACTCCGACAAATAAACCTTGTTGAAAGCAATGAATAACTACAACAGTATCTCTTTCCAGCCCCGTAGAGAGAAAAAGAGTGCCTGGAGGAATTTCCACGGCCCCCCTCTCCTTTTAGTTCAAATTGTTCTTTTGTTAGATGGGAAAAAATTATAAGCTACGGGATGAGGTTTCTTTCATGGTGTAAGGAGTGATTGCTGATTTGATGTACCTACAGTATGATTGAAATTCGGAGTGCGATTAGAACAGAGTTCAACGGCGATCGTGTATTGCATGCGTTGTATATTATCTAAGCAGATAGAAACAGTTTCAGTAGAGTAGTGCGGGTTGTGTTGTACCTACAATGAAGTTTTCGGTGTCTGAGAATCGTGTTGTGCCCAGAAACATAACGGTATCGACCGAAAGGTAAAATTTTTTTAATTTTATCAAATTCCAGCGTCTAGATACCTGGTTGAGACGTGAAAAACCGACGTAGTGTGAATAATCATATTTCACCCCCCCCCCCGACGTGAGAGCCAGCGTAGAGCGTGCTAACCAGCCCCCTCCGCCACATATGAAGGCCTGCGCGTCATCACTGCGAGTGTCCGCTGTACACCCCCAACCCTCGCCAGAAGCGGTGAAGAACACTGTACCCGAGCAGCCCGCCAAACGACCGATCATTGCGCCCTCCCCGCAAAGAGAACGCTCTACCGAACCAGTCAGCTCGGTTCGACGGTTCGACGCCTGAAAAACTTGCAGCGTTGCAGCTGACAGCCTAGTCACGCTCGAATCAGTACGAGCGTGTAAAATAATACCGCGTGAACGCGCCACGAGGCAGCACTGCGGCGCGGCGACAACCTGAGAAAAGGTTTTCGCCAGTGTTGGCAGGTAAACTTTAAGTTTACATAGTCTACGTAAGTCTACATGTAGACATACGTAAAGTAAACAACCATTGTTTACGCGTAAACTGTGTAAAAAAATGTAAAAAACGACTTTTTTTGCTAAAAAAACAAGCGTATGAATATACGAAATTACGAACGAAATGAATAAAATTTATACCAAAAATAGAAAATCGATACAAAAATACAAAATACACGAAAATACAAAATAACTATTTTATAAATCAAATCAAATATAAATAATCAATAATCGTCACATCTGATATCTTGTATTTTTAATGAGTAATAAACGTGGAGTAAAGCCTCCGAAGTTTCAAAATTTAAACGATTACGTTTAGTATTATGTACAAAGCTCCAACTCGAAAATAATCGTTCCAATTCTGCGGTGGATGCTGGCATTTTCACCAATTTTAGAGCAAACTTTGCTAATTGAGGGTAGTAAGGCTCCACCATTGCCCAAAAGATTTGTACATTCGTGATCTTTTTTTTAAATAATAACCCGAAAATATCGTGTTTTTTCTGATACTTATAAAATCCCTGTATTCCTTCATCATCTAGAACTTCGAGTAGAAAATTTTGGAAAATAAGGAACTGAGACTTATCAATCAAATACTGTTCTCGATCTTCCATCGCAACATTTTCAGGAACATTCGAAACATTTTCACTTTTTTTGGTCAAATCGTCATGAAAGTTTGGATCTAAAAAATACGCTGAAATTGCGTATTTCGACAGAGTCATATTCCTCCGGTGATCATAGTAAACTTTATGAGTAGGACTGAATGAAAAACAATGAAGTCTACATAGTTTACGTTTCACGTAAAAAACGAAGTTTACGCGTAATCTGCCAACACTGGTTTTCGCATTGTCTCGCCCTCAGCCAACCATTCGGGTAGCTACCCAGAGTGCCCCAGCCGTAATCAATCAAGGAAAGGCCGTACTTTCAGTTGGACTATAACCAGGAAAGGGAACAGGCTGGGTTCAGAAAGAACCACTCAACTATAGGTCAAATCTTTATCATGAACCAAATAATCGAAAAATCAATAGAATATAAAATCCCGATCTACGTGCTCCTAATAGACTTTTCAAAAGCATTTCATTCTATAAAACATAAGTACCTCTGGCAGGCACTCTTGGCTCAAGGCGTAAATAAGAAAGCAATCAAAGTTATTAAAAATATTTACAAAGGAGCAACAGCTTATGTCAGAACTGATGTGAAAGGAAGAGAGTTCAGAGTGGAAAGAGGAGTTCGCCAGGGTGATCCTCTCTCTCCAAATCTATTTAACTGTGCGTTGGAAGAGGCCATGAGACGGCTCGAGTGGGATAATAAGGGACTAAAAATTGACGGTGAATTCCTGAGCAACTTGAGATTCGCGGATGATGTTTCCCTAATAGCAGACAATCCGAAAGACCTGATAGAGTTTGCATAAGAATTTATAGTTGCATGTAAGATTACCGGTCATGAGGTCAACACAAAAAAGACCATCCTACTCTCAAACGCCCAAGAGGAACCTATCATAATAGCAAACGAAAAGATCACATGGGAGTGCGAAACAAGATATCTCGGCGAAACAATATCCTTTCGAAACGCTAGGGACAAAGCAGGGGCGTAGCCAAGGGGGGATTAGGAGGATGAATCCCCCCTTGAGATGAGAATTTTATATATGCTGGAAGTATCACAGTAAATGCGCGAAATGAAATTTAAAAAATTCAGATGCATAATTGAAGTTAAAAAGCACAGTATCATACGTCAATGTAAAAACATATAGTTTATATTAGGTGTACCACATGCCCCCCCCCCTTTGGAAAAATCCTGGCTATGCCACTGGGACAAAGTGCTGTCTAGCAGGATCACGGGCGGGTGGAGCAATTACTGGAAGTTAAAATAAGTCTTCAAAAGTAAACTGCCAGTGAAGACTATGGCGGAGGCCTGGCACAACCAGTGTTAGTATACGGGGCCCAAACTTGGGCGCTGACCAAGGGTAGTGTAAACAGGCTGCGTACTACACAAACCGCTATGGAACGCAGTATGTTGGACATAAAGAAAAAAGATAGGGTAAAGCTTTCGGAAATTACAGCAAAAACAAAACTGTGGGACATAGGGGAGGTAGTTAAAAGCCACAAGTAGAAATACGTAGGTCACATTTGGAGGGGAAGGGATGACAGATGGGAGAAGAAGGTGGCAGGGTAGACCCCACGTAACTACAGGAGGGGAAGGGGGAGATCCATTACCCGCTAGAGGGATGAGCTCGACAAAACTATGGGAACGAAGTGGAGAAGAAGTACCTATGATAGAGAGTTTTGGAAAAATAAAGGGGAGGCATTTGCCCAAAGCTGGGCGGTGTGTGCGGCAACCAAAAGGGCGGAGGGGAAGGGACTCTTTGGTCAGGGTGCAAAGCGTTGCAATAGTTGATAAATATACTTGTAAGTTTAAATATTAGCTCAAACTCGCCGCGCTCATCTCGTCCATCCGGGAAATAAAATAAGAAGTATAATAAGCACTTGTATGCTGCTAAAATAAAATAAATGATTGAAATTCGGAGTGCGATTAGAACAGAGTTCAACGTCGATCGTGTGTTGCATGCGTTGTATTTTATCAAAGCAGATAGAAATAGTTTCAACTGAGTAGTACGGGTTGTGTTGTACCTACAGTGAAGTTTTTGGTGTCTGAGAATCGTGTTGTGCCCAGAAACATAACGGTTCCGACTGAAAGGTAAACATTTTAAAATTTTATCAACTTCCAGCGTCTAGATACCTGGTTGAGACGTGAAAAACCGACGTAGTGTGAATAACCATATCTCACATGCCAGACGTGAGAGCCAGCGCAGAGCGTGCTAACCAGCCCCCTCCGCCACATATGGAGGCCTGCGCATCATCACTGCGAGCGTCCGCTGTACACACCCACCCCTCACCAGAAGCGGTGAAGAACACCGTACCCGAGCAGTACAAAGTTTCTCGCTAACAAACCCACCAAACGACAGATCATCGCGCCCTCCCCGCAAAGAGAACGCTCTGCAGAACCAGTCCACTCGGTTCGACGCCTGAAAGACTTGCAGCTGATAGCCTAATCACGCTCGAATCAGTACGAGCGTGTAAAATAATACCGCGTGAACGCCCCACGAGGCAGTACTGCGGCAACGACCCGAGAAAAAGTTTTCGCATCTACCCAGAGTGCCCCAGCCGTAATCTCAAAGAATTCGAGGAGCGAATAAATTGGAGATGGACCAAAAGGTGGTACAAATTTTAAACGACATCAGGGCACTAATGTCGCTGGAGGACGATATGGCAGAAATAAAGAAAACAGTTGTAGAAAGCAACGAAAAGCTAGGTCCAATCAACGATAGGCTGGAGAAGCTGGAAACCGAAAATGAGAAAATAAGTCAGGAAGTGAACCAACTAAGAGACGAAAATTTGGAACTTCGGAAGAGGCTCGACCATTTAGAGCAGTACAGCCGCAAGATGAATATGATAATATATGGGATACCGTGTCAGGAAGAGGAGCGACTGAATGAGGTGATCCAGAAATTGGCATCCAAATTACAAGTACCGAACAGTAAGCCAGACACAGCCGCCTGCCACAGGTTTCCAAGTAAGAAGGGCAATGTGCCGCCCATCATCGTGCGCCTCATTAATGACGAGACAAAGGGAGTACGGATTAGAGACTCAAAAAGGGAAAAACTGTCGAGTGAAGCGCTGAATATTGCCCCTCTCCCATTTTTTGCGATGATCACCTGACAGATAAAAACAAACGGTTGCTCAGGGCCGCGAAAACACTGAAGAATAACGGCAGAATCAAGTTTGCGTGGTACAGAAACGGCTCCGCGAAAGTACGTGAATCCGAGCAGAGCCCAGCGATATGGATACCGGAGGAGTGTTAGTTGGAGAAATGGTTCGACGAACCAATGGTAATGGAACATCAAGACGTGCCAAACGAGGGTAACAGCCGAAGTAATCTCAATAGCCAAGCAGCCAAGAGGACGGCGGAAGAGCGGAGTCCTGTAGAAGACAACAAGCAACGGGATTCAGAGGGTGCGAATAAGCAGAAGAAGAAAAAACTCGGAGTACAAAGTTCGATTAGTACATGATTCGTGGTCCATATCGTAACGAATACAATGCTAGATGTACGAATACTAATGTAAATGTTAATACCCATAACCATGTATATAGTATGTACGTGTTAACGGCCGACGGACGCCTAATCGTAACTCTAACCAAACAAACAAGGTAGCTTAATTAAAAACACGTTTAATGCTAATAAGTCCCCAACCCGGAACGTGGAAGCCGTGGGGCGGAGAATCCACATCCCACCACCCTTTAACCAAGACACTGACCCAGCAGCACAATGGACCCAAAAACAAAAAATTGCAAGAAATCGCGGGGTAAAAACAAAATAAGAACTTCCTCGAAATTCAAACTAGGCTTCTTCCACAGCCAAGGCCAAACAGATGAAGAAAGGCTTATTGAATTTGAAAACTACGTTGGTAAAGTCAAGTACGATATAATTGGTATAGCAGAAAGTAGGAGAAAGGGGAAGCCCAGGTCAAAAGGAAGAATAACAACGTCTTCTACTACTTTGGAGAATCCAAAGGCTTTAGAGGGGTAGGTTTTTACATACATAACAGGATTGCAAGTCGTGTAGAGGAAGTCAAAGGGATTTTGGAGAGAATTGCCGTGTTGAAGTTGAGGATAGGACTGCGCAGTACGGAGATGATGACAATAATTCAACGCCCCAACACTATAAGCTGACAGTAGAGAAGTAGAAGAATTCTACAAATCGCTTGGGGACACGTATAATACGGGAAAATCGTGCTATACAGTAATCATGGGTGACTTCAACGCGAAAGTAGGACCCGATCTCAATCAGAGAGGAGCAATAGGAAAATACACGGTCGGTGCAACAAACGAGAATGGCGAGGCCCTAGTTAATTTTGTTGACGCAAACAATTTAAAGATAGTAGCGTCCTTCTTCAAAAAGAAAGAAAATCAAAAATGGACATGGCGCTCGACAAACGGCCTAACAATGAACGAAATTGACCACATGTTGACCGATGATCTGAGAGTAGTGAGAGATATAAGGTTCTTAACGCCACGGGAGTTCTCCTCTGACCACCGGCTGGGAATAACGCAGATACAAATCCCAAGGAGAGGGAAGTATAGAGATCCAAAGAAAAAAAACGAGGTGGCGGAGCGATTTATAATTCCCAAATACAGGTGGAGGGAGGCGAATGACTCCCTAACAGAGACATTAGGGTTTGATAATATAGAGCTGAGCGAACTGAACAAACTGATCAGGAAGAGAGTAAAAGCAGAGTTGAAGAAGCACAGAGAAGAACAAACTAGGATGATCATTGAAGATTGTTGGTCAACGAAAAAGGTGAAAAAAGCGCTAAGCAGCGGAACTCCGCTACTCCCGAAGATGATTATAGATCAGAATGCTATAACATACAATCGAGAAGATATAGTAGAGGCAGCCACAGAATTCTACCAGAATCTGTATAGCGATCCTAGATCTGTCCTCCCAATTCCAGATGTAAAGACAGAATAGTGGAGATCGCCTAATAAAACAGAGGACGAAGTCCCAACAATTTTAAAAGAGGAAACCTTGAAAGCTATATCAAATTCGAAAATAGGCAAAGCCCCAGTACCCCATAAAATAGATAACGAAATTCTGAAAATCTTGGCAGAAGCTATCCCCCTCCCCCCCATTAAATATTCAACAGAAGTTTAAAAGAAAAAAACACACCGCTTCAATGGCGTATAGCAGAAATAATCCTCTTGCATAAAAAGGGGGACAGATCTAATATCAATAACTACCGACCAATTAGTCTAACCTCAAATGTAGGCAAAATCTTTTTCAAAGTTAAAAAAGAAAGAATATACAAAATATTGGACGAACAACAACCGCTTGAACAGGCAGGGTTCAGGAGTAACCAAGCGACATGTGATCATGTACATGTACTAAACCAGGTGTTGGAGAGGGCGCGAGAGTACAACTTCCACGTGTACCTAGAAATAAACATTACAGATTTTCTTAAAAAGAAATGATTAAAAGAAATGACTTTTTCAGCTTATTCCTTTTGACCAAAAAAGCCAAAATTGCATATTTTTTTAATACATTGACGTTTTCTATACAAAATAACTAGCCACCTAACGTACCACATTCAATATTGTTTTCCCAATGTCTCAATGTTTTTTAATCAGAATTGCATGTTTTCAGGTTACCCACTTATTTGGCTATTCGCCTCGCCTTCAGGCCCAATTAGGGCGGATGATCGGGAGTCTGTTGTATAAGGAAATATGAAAATTCAACATGAGGTCGAAAAAAGTTTACTCCAACCTCCACTCCCGGTAGCAGTGACAAAACCAATAGCTGATTTAAAAAAAAAAAAAAAAAAAAAAAAAAAAAAAAAAAAAGCTAAAAAGAAACCAATAACTCGTTTTGTAATACACGCCCGATGCCGAGATATTCGAGACCGCGCGCGCCATTAGCACAACCCCTTGCTCGGTGGTGCTCCCTTTTCCTGTCACCCTTTTGGAAGTGTGAAATGGAAAAACGCAATAATTTCGACATTATTGAGAATTAGCGTTTTAAAAATAATGTAATTTTTGTTTGCATAAAGAGCGCTTTTTAAACGCGAAGGAGCGGAAGTGGGTGCGCGCAAATCGTAAAGCTCATTGTAGATTATCGCCGAATATTGAGTGAAATGTTTCAGACCGTTTTAAAAGAAGAGAAGTTGAAACGGCTCGAATCGAATAACGAGTAAGCTGGAGCGTAATCCCGGATAACAGCCATGCTGCTGATGTTCTCGAACAACGGCGGGCGGTAGAGAGCAGCTCGGTATAAGAAATTAATTTCGGCGTATTCAATCAAAAGTGGTAAGTGTGATAGGAATAAGGCCCACGGTACTCTTTATGCTCCTTATAGTCTGACGTCTCCCTTCTTTTGGAGTTGCCATCAATATTATCAGTCTGACGCGCGAGCGTAATATTTCTACTGAACTGGAATTCGAAGGCGTTTTTGCTTACCGCTTTACACGATGAGGATATAGGGATGAGTTTACATTTTCACAGAGCACAGGGCACAGTAGGATGGATCTTGGATCCAGCGGAACAAAATAATAATTTTCTCTCGTAATTGGTCAGAAAAGGAGCTCAAAATGGGAGAAAAATACTTTGAAAAATTACAATTCATATTTTGGTCCTCCAGGCCGGATGCATCTGAAATCTCGCTGAAATTTTATAATTTTCACTCAGACTGTTTTGAATAAAGTATAGACTGTAAAAAAATATTAAAGTCGATAATCAATCTTAGTCTAAAAAGATTAGATGTAAAAATCAACTTTAAAAAAAATCTAGAGTCAGTTGATTTTTGGCAGAGAGAGAGGTATGATGGTCCTAATGAACATACTAAAAATGTCTACTCCTACCCCGATAAAAATTCGGGATTTGATGGAAAATTTTATACTTACTTACACAATATACGTGACAGTTTCTGTGAAAAGGGGTAACTTTGTCGATCAATCGAAGTCTCAGAATAGGCGAAAAAGAACAACAGAATGTTTTGGTCAAAAAAATCAATTTTGAAATTTTGGTTGATTTCTATAGAAAAAACATCGCAATAACAAAGAGACAAAATTGACGGGTATGAGAGAGAAGAGGGAGAGACAGAAAGAGAATTATGAAAGAGAATGAGAAAAGAATGCGAATGTCTGCTCGCTTCTTCGCGGGTTTTCGGAGCTCACGAATAAATCCGATGTTTTGAATTGTTACCACGTAGAAGAGCGAAAAATTACCTTTCCAACAAGCCCTCGTCGAGGCTGATAATGTGACTCCGCGTTGAGTTACGGCTGCTTGAAGGAGTGGGAGAAAAAGATGTGTCCATGTGTCTAACTTTGAACACGTTTTTCTCAAAAACGTGTTTTCGCGCGTTCTCGCACTCTTCTTTGACTGCTTGTATCTCTGCAAAGGAAAATGCTACCGATCTCGCCGATAGCTCCTTGGAAAGGGCATTCATTCCTCTACTACTTACTATCCGTAACTCAAAATTCGTCGGATTGACAAAGTTACTCATTTTTATAGAAACTGCCACATATTTTGAAATTGAAAGATACTAAAATTTCAAAACAATACTGATGTTATAGTGTGACTGCATTTTCTATAGAATTTGACAATTCACTTTGAAAATCAACAGCCAAATCGGGCTCATAAAGTAATTTGGAATCCACGGGTACAAAGATGGGATAATAATCCCCGATCAATTAAATACCTGCAAAATTTTTAAAATGATTTTCTCATTCCAAATTACAGGGCTGCGTGTTAATCTGTAAGTCACTCCATAACTGATTGAAAAGTTACTGATGTGAAGGGTGAGTGAAGTTCAACTTGGGATACACTAGAGATTCAGACTCTCAAAAGAACTCGTGAAGACTCGCTGAAGATCTCTCAAAACTATTTCAAAAAGACTTCTCCGCCTGCTTTTAGACTTCAGAAATTTAAACAGAATCTTTTGATCCTCAATCCAAACACACATTCAGAATCCCTCAGACTCTTGTACAGAACTCCTTCAGTTTATTCGTTACATCCTTTGTCTTCTTTTTGTTTCGTAAACGAAATTTTGCATCATTTATGCATTCATTTCTTAGCCAATTGATTTTCCAAGTGGGGGAGACTTGTAATGCAGCTAGAGTTGAAATTTGGATACGTGATGTAGGTTGAGGAAGGACGACTGAAGGCTCAGACGAACTTAGGTGAACCTCTAAGATTTGGTGTTATTTGGTTCCGCTTGGTCTGTATAGTTTCAATCGTAATCTAACTTGATAGAAGTTTTTTGTCTGTAGTTCCAGAAATACTGTAGTTGGTTAATATTTAGCCCCCAATTCCCTTTCCGCTCTAAGCCACACAGAATGCTAGTCTTGTCATGTAACTCGGACAGATAGGTTCAATTTAACGAACTTCAAAGGTAAACAGCAGAGATCAATTTCAAATTTACACATATCACTCACATAAGATGATGAAAACTTACAGCACGGTGTATTTCTTTTGAAAATGAATGGCAAAAATAACTCCGAACAGCTACTAACCTGCAACAGAATGAGTACACATAACGTAAGTCAATAAGCAGAAGAGGTGTTACAAAGTTGCATGAAATTAATTGTACATAGAATCGCATATTCGAACGAAGGGAGCGCCGCAGGTGGTGAAAATTGGAAACTGGACGAAAATATCATAGGGTACTGATAACGTAGCTAAGTATTGAGGTTTTGTCCATTTCTTGATGTTTTCTGTTCGTTTCATGAATTTAGTGAATTAGAATTGCATTCGTGTTGTAAAATTTACCTGTTAAAAATCATGGCAGGTAGATCGTACTTCCATAATCGCTCCTTCCCAGTTCACTTTGGAAGTGCTATATCGAGCATACTCCCTATCAAGACAGGAGTGCCACAGGGCAGCGTGCTGGGCCCGCTGCTCTTTCTCTTATATACTGCAGATGTACCAACTACTGACTCAACGGCACTAGCAACCTTTGCTGACGACACCATCATCCTGGCATCCAGTCAGGACTACCCTACTGCCATTGACAACCTCCAGAGAGCTGTCGACGGTGTAGCTGCCTGGTCTAGACGACGGAAAATCCGCCTAGACAGAACGGAATCAGTCAAGGTGGACTTTGCCCTCAGACCTCACCCCACCATTCCAATAGTAATAGACGACGAGGCTATCCCTACTGCTACTCACGCCAAACTTGGGAGTGCACATCGACCATCACCTTACATGTAAGGAACACATCTGCAAGAAATGCAAAGAAGTAAAGTTCCGCTTTCGATCGTTACTCTGGCTCCTTCGTCATCGCAACAAAATTTCCCTGGCAAACAAACGCCTCCTGTATGTGACAGTTTTCCGACCCATATGGATCTATGCTGCTCCTATCTGGGGCTGTGCAGCAGACAGCAACCTCCTGATGCTTCAAAGAACGCAGAACAACATATTGCGCAAAATTGCTGGCGCCCCATGGTACATTAGGAACGATGTATACATCATGACCTCAACATAGAGTCTGTAAAAGAGACTATACGCAGACTAGCCAGATCCTATGAAGAGCGCCTTCATCGCCACCCCAATACCCTCGCCAGTCAGATGCTGGAGGAACCCCCAATCATCCGACTCAAAAGGAAACTCCCAGCTGACCTCATCTAGCACCGTCCAAGGCATCGATCAACTCTGTCTAGCACCGATCAACTCGTCACTCAGTCGTATTTACGTACATCGGTATTTATATGTACTAATGTAACCTAAAGATAATGATACCGTCACGCTACACTGACTTTTTCGAGTTTTGGTTAAAATATGATAACCTATCATGACTTTTATAACTATTTTTGTAAATCATGACTTTTCAGGCCAGCAGACATCCTGTTATTCGGTGTTCTAACCCGACAAAATCGACGTCTATAAGGTTCCAGACCTTTCACGATATTTTCTTCAGTATCATACTGACCAAACTTCAGGTCCTCGATTCTACAAACAACTCTTGACTAGCGAAATTTATATTTTGACGCTTGCTGAGCCTCTCAGATGAGTTCTTAGGCCCAGCTGTTCGGTGATGGCCGACCAGTCAATATCTGGCTAGTTCAAAACTGATTTCAAATCTGTTCTAAAATTGACCTCTTCTAAACTTGTATCACGACTTAATACTCCACCGGACTAGTTTAGGCTTCCGCAAGATTATCAAAACTGTTCCGAACTCATTTGAAATATTTCGGAATTCTGTCGCATTTGTTTGTAAGGTTCTTTAAAGGCTTTCTGATTTTTTATTTTTATTTTTTAAACTCATTTAGACGAAGTTTTTGGGAAATCGTCTAGAGAGCAGGAATTTTGAAATCGTTTATCCAGACATCCCGTGTCTACTGGCTGAGCATTGACCCTATTTGGGATTTGATGCAAGTCCAGCAGGAGAACGATGAGGTAGTGAGAGCACCCAGGCGCCTTCCCGACAGGCAAAATTAAAGTCCCACTCCTCCGTAGCATCACCCCTGGGTATCCTCGTTGGTACAAATCCAACTCTCATCTTGCACCAGAAAAGTGCATAAAAAGAAAGTAGATACATATTTACCATTTCATTTCAGACTCGCCGTGGTATTTGCACAGGCTACATAAAGAAATGAATCCCTTCTGGAAACAACTTCGCCTTATGATTAATGAGTCCATTTGTATGAAAGTCAAGTGGCGCGCTTTGGGCGAGGGAGAGCCGTAGACTCGAGAAAAAGTGACAAATATTGATGAGTGTTGCCGGATGGAAAAATGTAAGATCGGTGTAATCGGACCGATTACGAGGGGAGAGTATTGTCGCTAACTTTTATTTTAATGTTAGCAATTCAAACAAATATCTTCGATTTTAATTTTATTAATGCGGACGCCGCGGTAACAACCGCGGGCGTTTCATGCGGACGAGCAGCGGCGCAGCGCGCAGATTTGAAGTGTCGTATTTTCGTCCGGCGTTTTATCAAAACTGACAACATTATTCCGCAGCACGTCAAATTTAACGGAGCCGCTACCCCTGTCAGAAAGGGGTGCTGGAAACGTGAGCACGTGGACGAGAAAACGATACCTCACGGATATTTCGTAATTATTGTGGCCTATGCGTTGTATGGTCGAAATATTCTGGAAGCCGAACGTCAATATAGCGTCCCACTGAGTAAACTTGAGGCCCTTGAAAATTTTCCCCTTCGATATCCAAGCATTACAGGGTGATACAAAAAGAGGCTCGCCTATTGCCTTCGTGTAAACTTTAGATAAAGTTTTAAGAACCTCACACAAAGCCTGCAGGAGCCCTAATGAGTCAAAGCAATACAGGACGACTGTTGAAATGTTTCAAATAATCCTTATCAGGTCTGAAAGAGTTCTGAAGGCAGAGGCGAAACTTGACTTTCAGTGGGGGGGGGGGGGATATGGAGAAGGAAAACAAGGAAAACCTGCCGACAAATATTTTCTTTTAACTAAAGATTGGCGCGACAAAATTTTCTACAAATTTGAAAATTCGCCAATTTTTCAATTAAAATATTTTTTAATTGGAAAAATAATAATAATAATAATAATAATAATAATAAACAAACGTTTTTAGAAAATGAAAAATTTAAATACACAGTATCAAAATTTGTTGACTGCCCAATTATTGGAGGTGTTTCACCCTCCTCCCCTGAGTTTCGACCTTGCAAATGCAGATTGGAACCTTTTCCCCCAAGCACTCACATTTGCGCACATGAGCATACCCTATTCTGTGAGGGTAAGGGGGAAGGATGTTAGGAATACTTGAGAGGAACACACAACTTCCTTTACACATTGAGGTGGTCGTTGTTGACTCTTGGTGATCTTTTTTTCTGAATTTCCTCTGATTCTTCTCCTAAATTGATTCCTATAAAATCAAATCAAATAAATAAATAAAAAAAAAACTACAAAGTTTTCTATTGATAGAATTAGGGGAATCCGTGCGAGAAGTTCCCTTTCGTTCTTATGGGAAAATACGTGGAGTTTTGACTTTTGTTCCAGACTAAATTTCCCTTCTACTCGGGCCGTACAGCGCTGTTATCGACTACTCTTATCAGCCACCAAAAGGTCAACTTTTTGACACATGTAGCAATAGGTATAAAAAGAGTCCTAATCGAAAGAAAATTCGTTGTTCGAAAAATTCGTTTCTCTTTAAATACTTCAAAAAGTCCTAATTTTCGAGATATTTCAACTTTAATGAGTATGTACATTAATGGGGAAAATGTATAGATTTGTCTTTTGCTACTTATCTCTTCGACTCAATAGCGACGCGCTCTGACGGATAAACGGCCCGAATATTCGCCAGGATCAAAGATTGTAAATTAAACAATAAAACATTTGCTGTCGGATTCAGCTTGTGACATTCGAAGATAGTTAAGTCTTTTGCTTTCAACTTTTAGATTTTAATAAAATATTCAACTTTCTCAAATTTCAGGCACTAGGTCAAAGAGAGAATCTAGTAACAACAGATTTCGGGCTGCTCAAAGCGGTGGCGCGCTGCAGTCGTTTATGAATGATTGAGTGAGTGAGTGACGAAGTGAAGAAGTGAATGAATAACTGAAGTAGAGAATGATTGAATAACTGAATAAGTGAGTGAATCACTATCACTGATTGAGTGACTGAGTTGCTGAGTGAATAACTAAATGAGTAAGCGAGTGACTGAGTGAGTTTATCACTGAGTTACTGAGTAAGTGATTGAGTAACTGTGTGAATAACTAAATAAGTAAGCGAGTGACTGAGTGAATCACAGACTTATTGTGTGAGTGATGAAGTCAGGAAGTGAATGAATAACTGCATTATAGAATGAGTGAATAACTAAGTAAGTGAGGGAATCACTGAGTTACCGAATAAGTGTGTGAGTAACTTAGTGAATCACTAAATGAGTAAGCGAGGGACTGAATAAATCACTGAGTAAGTGATTGCGTAATTGCGTGAATAACTGAATAACTAAGCAAGTAACTGAGTGAATCACTGAGTCACTGAGTAAGTGATTTAGTGAGTGAGTGAATCACCGACTCGTTGAGTGAGTGAAAAAGTAACTGAGTGAATAACTCAATAAATAAGCGAGTCGCTGAGTGAATCATTGAGTCACCGAGTACGTGGGCGAGTAACTTAGTGAATTCTTGAAATGAGTAAGCGAGTGACTGAGTGAATCACTGAGTCACTGAGTAGGTGATTGAGTAATTGTCTGAATAACTGAATAATTAAGCAAGTAACTGAGTGAATCACTGACTCGTTGAGTAAGTGACGGAGTAACTAAGTGAATAACTTGATAAATGAGCGAGTAACAGAGTGCATTACTGAGTATCTGAGTAAGTCATTGAGTAACTGTGTGAATAACTGAATAAGTAAGCGAGTGACTGAGTGAGTGAGTGAGTGAATCACTGACTCAGTGAGTGTGTGACAAAGTGAATGAATAACTGAATTCGAGAATAAATGAATGACTGAGTAAGTGAGTGAATCACCAAATATGTAAGCAAGTGACTGAGTGAATGAGTGAATTACTGACTTAGAAGTCGCTATATAATATGAAATTTTTCTTGCTTCACCTAACGGATTCACAGGAGGAGAAGATGGACGCGTCAAAGGTCGATTGAGTCGTATCATATCTTTGTACTGAGTACTGGAGACGTGATGTGAATAATGGTCATGAAATTATGGACAGGGTGAAACCGTTTTACAAAAAAACTCCGCATTAGCTAAGAAAGGCGAAGGAAAATGTGAAAGCGGTCGAGTTCAACTTTCTCAAATTTCAGAACAGAGAATCTAGTAACAACAGATTTTGGGCTGCTCAAAGCGGTGGCGCGCTGTAGTCGTCTACTTTGTAACCCATCAAGGGGAATATTTCATTTACAGGCATACGAAGAAATCTCAAAATATTAAGAAAACGAAAGCGTTTATCGAAAAAATGATTAGGACAAAATTTATAGTACATAAAATCTTCCTTCCATTGAGACCATTCTCATTTCAATCTGATGAATTTTTCTAAAATATACGTAATGTTACAATAGTTCCTTTTTTCCACGCGTCTAAAATTATAGAGGGCGACTCTTTCGCGCTGGCAGTCCGAATAGTCATTGAAATTTAAAATTCAATGTTTGCTACCGACATTCAGATTTTCGAAATGTCTTCCATATTTCAGCTTTGTTTCAACCTTTCAAATAACGTTCGATACTCAGCTTGAAACCTTCTGCTTTTGACTGACTAGTCTCTAACAGGAGTCCAGGGTACTTCATTTTCAGAAATGAAATTTGACTTTTAGTTTAAAAAGGTGGAGAAGAAAAATTTGCCGACAAATATTTTGTGAGAACTAAAAATTCGCCAATAAAATGTTTAAAAATTTTTAATTTGCCTATTTTTTAATCGAAATATTTTTAAATTGAAAAAGAAAATAAATAAATAAACACACAAACATGCATAAAAAATGAAAATTCAAACGAACAGTTTCAAACCCACACCCCTATAATTTCGCCTTTGTCCAAAACTTTCTAGAGTGGAGGTTTGGGACAAAAGAATCAAAAAATTCAAAAATCAATTTCTTTAAATCTACTCGATAAAAAAATTGTTTTTACACCGTACGAATAAAAAAATCACCTCTTCACGACCGTGTATTTATTTGTCTCCTTAGACACATAATTTAAGCGAAATATTAAAAAATCTGATGAATGTCCGAAACATCCTCCTCTCCCCTACGTCTAAGACAATGTCAGTTCCATCTAAAAGAGACTGAACGGGTCTCGAATCAGTTTTAAAAAATCCATTCCAGTATGACAGTCTCTATCAAGTGCAGAAGAGTCTTCATTAGATATGGAAATATCTTATATGACAAAGTTATGAGGAGTCCAGTAAGATTCTAATACAAGCCGAGAGGATTTCTGGCTCCCAGTGGAGGTCAAGTTGGTAGTGTTAAAGAGGACAGTATATAGGTGCAAGAGGGGTTTGAACCCCTGCTAACACTGTTATAGCTACAACTCCGTCCACTGCAATATAATATACATTTGCCGAGTTTCGCTAGGCCGATAAACGAGTGGAAATAAAAGCTCCGTTCCATTTCTGAGTGATAAAACTCTTCACTCACTCAACCAATCCATTTCGGAATTCTGCCACTTCAATTTGAATACGCGGTCGGGCGAAAAAAAAAACGAGGTTGAAAATGAATTTGGCAGCCATTACACACGATCCGGATCCCGCGAACCACCCTAGCATGAATTTATTTTAAAGGTGAAATGCCAATCCGACTCCGCTAAATTAACTTCGCAAAGATGAAAATAAAATGACTTACGTTGGCCAAATTAAAAATCGAAATCTCTAGCACCAGTTCGGCGCACAATGGCTTTTTCTGTCGGAAACGACAGCTGTAATTTGAGCTCAAAAATACATTTTTTTTCTTCTTCCCCCCCCCCGTCAATGAAGGAAGAAGAAGCGGACTTTTTGGTTCCATGATTACTTATTTTTGCATTGGCGCCGCTAAATTAAATTTGGGAGGATATTTCGCGGCAAGGGATGCACTCTGTACGGGTAATATCGCGATATGCGCCGTAGCCACGTTCAGCCATTTTTATTATTAGCTCAGGCACCTTTTATCGCCCTCTCCTCGGTTCCTGCCGCACACAATCAGCGTTAATAACGTGAAACAATTATCAAATGGGAAGACAAACAAAAAGTAGGGTAGCAATGAGAAATTAATTAGCAGATTAAATTACGGAAATTGAGGGCGGAATGAATACGAAAAAAAAAAACACCGATGCTAATGAAAATTAACGGCATTTCAAGTTGCTGATGCTAAGATAAGAGTATAAAAATTGAAAAGCAAGACACAGCAGCGCTGGCGTCTTCGTTCTTTTTTTTTAATTTTGTTCGCAGATAAATGAAATGAATAGAAAATAAATTACGAGCAATGGTTGTAACGAGCTTTCAAAATATGCCAACAACGTTATTCAGTCGAACCGTTTTGTTGCGGGCTTAGTAATTTCTCGAGTGTATATCTTTGAAACGACTATTCGTCGTTCGTTAATTATTCGCGCGAAAAATTTTCCCGATTTAGTAAATGAACGGCTATTGAAATGAGATTCTTCGTTATATCTTAGTTAAATTAATTTTTTTTTTTTTTAAATTACCGGCTTGACCTATTGAAATTTGAAACAAAATGCAGTGCCAAGTATTTTCGCTCACGAGTTTAGTGATTATACCTCAACACACGTTTCTAGAGAAATAATTTCAAAATTTCACAGTCGTGATGTTGGAGTATCGATAACGACATTGCTGGAAGATAAGAAATTTTCAGAAGCGACTCTAGACACTAATTTAACTTCTGTGGATCACGATAAAGCACCGAGAAGCAGTCTTGGAATGATGAAATAATGCTTATATACCTCTTTTCTAATTTTGCTCTCAACCCGAGCCCTGGAATCCGCCCTGTCGAGCATTACCTTAAGAGACGTCGGGGAGGCTGTTAGGGCTGTGTTAGCCCTCTTCTCTTCTTGCCGAGAAACCGGCCTAGGTCGAAATGTAGCGATTTGATACGTGGGCTCGAACCCGGGGTCTCCGGATTTCGAGACAGCGCGCTATCCACTCAGTCAACCAGACCCCTCAATGCTTACATACCGATCAGAATATCAAATCAAATATCCATCGATTACATTACGCAACAAATTTCAACTTTTGTATGTTCCACAAACAGGATTAGATGATTCCGAAAGTACTTTCGACGCTGGATACGATGCTGTTGACCGTTTTTTTTTCCTAGCACGTCTAGTTTTTGAGGAGCATGCGTTTGAAAGCATGAAAAATGCTCAAAATTACAAATTTTATTAAGTTAGCTACTCTGTATTATTCTAACAATGACATACCGAAATAATGAAGCGAAATAAGAGCTTAGACCTTCTTTAATGACATACTAGTTCGTATATATTTAAAAAAAAAAAAAAATGAATATTACGAAAATTTATAAAGTTATCATATTAGAGGACCTTCATCCACACCACATTTGCAGTTTTATAGCTTCCAGGTTGTACTTGGATTTTTAAATAATTAAACGAAGTTGTCCGCGACAGAGCTACGTATAATTGTCCATGACTGAAGACATACTCGGGTAGATATATCCCAACCTACTCCAGCGTCTGTCCCTGGGCTTTCTTGGTCGTCATACAAAAGGCTAACTTTATTGGAAATTGTCTCCTTTTGAATGGAAAAGGCAAGGTGGAATCCGCTGGCGACAGGTCCACTCTTGGGAGTAATATTCTTCGACTGCACTCCACCCCAGTTATAATTTCCAGATCCAGTGCATTCGTGTACATGTTTCTCACAATTAGTCGTGTCCCATTCAGCAGTCCAAGTGCCACATTCATATTACGTAGCAACATAACAATCGCACCAACTTTTAAGTGTAATTTATTTGGTGGTATGCCTGTCAACTCGAGACTATCCAGAAATTCAACGGGGAATTGTAGAATTTCACTGTCATTTTCACTGATCAGTCTATTCAATTTTTATTAATTATATTTTTTATATATTTATTTTTATTTTATTAAAAAATATTTTATTTAGAGAGTTATGAGGTAACAACCAACTCAACCTCACTACTCACACGCATATATAGCAAAAATGTTACTACCAAAAGGATGTACTGTTCATAGTCGTTTTAAATTACCTCTGAATCTGCACGAACATTCAATATCTGTTTTGAAAGTCAACAGCAAAGAAGCCAACAGTTTCAAAAATGCAAGAATCATCATTTGGGATGAAGCTCCAGTGGCAAACATGTACGCTCTGAAGTGTGTAAACAGACTATTGAAGGACATATCATAGGGGGGTTCTGCCAGTAGTTCCACGTGGTTCGAAAGCTGCTACAAGTGCTAATTCCATCAAGTTTTCTCCTTTATGGCCTATATTCAAGACGCTGAGACTGGCCCAGAACATGCGAGCAGAAGCAGCAGAAAAAGAGTTTTCAGAATTCTTGCTGCAGATTGGTAATGGTACTTTCCCTCATTCTGGCTCTGAAAATGGGGGCATTATAGAATTACCTTCAAGCATAATTTCTCAGGATATTATAAGAGATGTCTACGGTGAAAAGTTTGACACTCCAGAGTACGTCCTGAAATTTTCTAATGTTGCAATTCTGGCACAAAAGAATGATCATAGTCAAAAGATCAACGACAAGATTTTGTACTTGATTCCTGGAGAAGCCAAAACCTACACAAGCGTGAATAGACTGATCAGTGAAAATGACAGTGAAATCCTGCAATTCCCCGTTGAATTTCTGGATAGACTCGAGTTGACAGGTTTACCACCAAATAAATTACACTTAAAAGTTGGTGCGATTGTTATGTAGCTACGTAATATGAATGTGGCACTTGGACTGCTGAATGGGACACGACTAATTGTGAGAAATATGTACACGAATACACTGGATCTGGAAATAATAACTGGGGTGGAGTGCGGTCGAAGGATATGACTCCCAAGAGTGGACCTATCGCCAGCGGATTCCACCTTGCCTTTTTCATTCAAAAGGAGACAATTTCCAATAAAGTTAGCCTTTTATATGACGATCAACAAGGCCCAGGGACAGACGCTGGAGAAAGTTGAGATATATCTACCCGAGTATGTCTTCAGTCATGGACAATTACACTTAGCTCTGTCGCGGACAACTTCGTTTAATAATTTAAAAATCC
This sequence comes from Acanthococcus lagerstroemiae, assembly GCA_031841125.1. Taxonomy (NCBI): domain Eukaryota; kingdom Metazoa; phylum Arthropoda; class Insecta; order Hemiptera; family Eriococcidae; genus Acanthococcus; species Acanthococcus lagerstroemiae. Next base: position 29,691,917 of record CM063114.1, read on the forward strand.
AAGTACAACCTGAAAGCTATAAAACTGCAAATGTAGTGTGGATGAAGGTCCTCTAATATGATAACTTTATAAATTTTCGTAATTTTCATTTTTTTTTTTAAATAATATAGAATAGAGATATGTGGTGCGCTGCTAGTAAATATTAAATACTCGAAAGACTATATTTCATAATAATAGAACAGAGTTCTGAACAGAAAGACAAGATGACCTGAGCAGCTGGAATTTTGTGTGGTTTCACTAAAGTTTGTTAAGTGCTAATTGATCAAGATGGTTCAGGATGAGTCAGCCTATAGAAGAAATTTTTTCTTCCATCACTTCATTTTCCTGTTATTTTTATGTAACTAGTATTTACTTTCTTGCTGTCTTACTATTTTCACTCTTCCCCCTCCCCCTTCTTTCTAATTTGCTCTCCACCCGAGTCCTGGAATCCACCCTTCCGAGCATTACTTCAGAAACGTCGGGGAGGCTGTTAGGGCTGACTTAGCTCTCTTCCCTTCTGGCCGAAAAACCGGTCTAGGTCGAAAATTCTGGCGAGTAGCTACGTGGGCTTGAATCCGGATCTTTTGCTGCAATTTTTACATTCAAAGGGAAACACAGTACGTTGCTGTTATTATTTGTTTAATTTATGTATTCTTTATTCTCTCACGTCCGTAATAAGAATTTGAAGAACTTCCTGTGAAAACAACCTAGGTCAGTTTTGAACTTTCAACTTCACCGCCAGACAGCAATGTAACTTTTGCTGTTCTGCTGGATGTTTTCGGGAGAAGCTCAAGTTCTTTAATTTTCAAAATGCAGTTATTGACTACTATGCAACCTTTGTTGGAATAACACTGGTAATTGGTGAAATTGGGTTGTATGAAAAAATACCTGTGAATTGATAGGTATTGGCATTTTTACAAAATGACAAAATAATTCTGTCATAACATAACAAAACCATGAAAAAACAAACTGACAGAACTCCAAACATGAACATAACAAGGCCTGTAGTCAGCCATCTGCGGTAGGGGGGGGGCTGACTGCTTACCAGGGGGGGATTGAGGAATACATAGTATATAATGTGAAGATTTCTACGAGGCAGAGTGTAGCCAAAAGGGGTGGGGGCGAAAGGGGCAAATGCCCCCTCCCATTTGAAAAACGTTCGCTCGAGCAGTGATTTTACCTTCAATTTCATAAAATAGTCCTCTAATGCCGGCTATTTTCAAAAAATACCTCAATTTTTGTATTTTCCTCTCTTGAATACTTACTTTGCCCTCCTTGGGAAAATCCTGGCTACGCCAGCGATTGAATTTGGTCTCAAAATTCATAATTAAACTAGTGATTCAATTTACCGACAACCCATTGGAAAAAAATTGAATATATCGCGTGAAAAAAGATTAACACTTTTACAACGAGCAAATTTTCGAACTTTTAGAACCTAAAAAATTCGATTTCTGTGGACTTATCAAGTTATCAGTTCTCAAACAGCCATTCAGGCATTTAGCCATCGATATTCAATGTGAACTGGATCGCGAGCCTACCGCTGTGTTTGTGAATTGTAATGTGACACAAGAAAAAGCGGGGGCGGATTATCACGTAAGCATGGGAAGCAATAAATAGTTTAGGGCGTGGAGAAGATAGGGGTACCATCAGGAGGCGATTTTTTTTTTCTTCAATATAAACGCAGGAGTGTGCGCGTCGATAGAGCTTGCTGAGGGCGGCAATGGAAGTGCCGTAGTAACGCTCCACCCACACTTACTGATAGAGAGCGAAAGAGAGAAAGCGCGTTTGTGAAATCACAATTCCTGTTAGATAACTTTCAGTACACGCACCTACCGACTGATGCAGCAACTCACACAGCGCGAAAAAAGCTTCGTTTCGGTCGGGTGTTCCCCGATACTTCGTGCTTTTTCAAATTTTTTTAAAAATTTTTGCTTAATTTGACTTTTTGTTTCAAAAGTTGAAAAATGTTTGACTATCACGCTCTCCATAAATTTGCATTGGTGCGGACCTGCACACAATCAATTACCGCGAGCAGATGGCTGATAGCCTTCGCTATTCGGTGAAAATATTTTCACAAATTTTCGGGTTCGATTTGTGTTACTCGAAGATCACGTCAACTTGCCAAGGATGAGCAGGGGCTCGCAATGTAAAAACAAGTACAGTACCCTTTTTTATGCAAATCGTTCTTTTTTTCTTGCACGCTAACGTACCTATATAACAGAAGGGTGTACGTCTGCACGTTTATTCTACTTGTCACCCTCTAGTGTAGTTTGTCGAGGGGAAACAGATATTATTAAAGATAAAAAAATAAATGAACTGTCACCTTTACTTAATATTGCTTCTTCCTTTCTCGTTCCCTTTTTCTTTTCGCAGTCAGGACCAGATCCGAATAACAAACAAGTGTTGGTTTTTTGAAGAGCTGCACCTTGTTTTTTGTTTTTCCTCTGTATTCCTCCGCCGTTCGTGGAAGAAAGTGATCAACGTGGCCGTGTTTTGAAAAGCGTGCTATAAAAAGGTCGAGGGCTGTACCCGGATAGAAACGGTACGCAGGAAAGCTCGCCGTTTGTATTGGCAGAATTTGACTGGGCGAAACGCCACCTATATAAATACAGGCTACGTGTCTGCCTGTAATGGAAATTCGTATTTCGTATCGAGTGAACCGGAACAGGAAATGCGGCGGTACGGGGGAGAACTTGAGTTATTCGCTGAGCCTAGTAGCAATCGTGGACCTGGGTTTCAATGTCCATGTTGGAGTGCAAGTGAACTTGGTAATATACTGTTTTTAGAGTGTGCCAATTCACGTTTTAGTTTCTGTTGTCCATAGCGCTTTTGGCTGTTACGCCATCTTCAATGGAGTTCCCAACCATTTCTTTTTGTTGGTTCTGTATCTACAGTACTGTGTAGCACCGTATGGTAAACAAACTGGTGTGTGTTCCTGTTGGTTGTCAGTGGTTGTAGAGTCCGTCCAATTAGGGAGTGTTATGTTATTAATTTGAATAGGTTCTCGCTTTGGAAGTTAGTTGTTGTATTGGGTTGTTTTGTTTTTGCCTTTATTATCTCTAGCTGTTCTTTTAATTTTCTTTTCCTTGTGTTGTTTTCGATGTGTAGGATTTTGTACTTTTCTGTCAATCTTTGGTTGTTGTGTCCCTGGCCATTGCAGTGTTTCCCAAAAAGTGATTTGCCATCCTTAGCTTCTGTAATTTTTTATGCTCTTTTCTTCCAGTTGAGAATTTTCTCCCTGTTTCTCCTATATGTATGTCATGTCACAGTGTTCGAAGTCCAGCCAGTATACTCCGTTGCTTTAATTCATGTCCTTTGTTTCTGTTTGGTCGTTGCTTATTATTAAAAGAAAAAAGGAAATAAACACAAGAAAAACGTACAGAAGACAGCCCACTAACTCGAACCAGAAAATAAAAGGAAACAACCTACTACTCACCAAAGCAGACAAAGGCAACACCACAGTAGTATTAACAAAGCCAAATACATAAAGAAAGTTGAAGCTTACATAAAAAACAACAATTACAAACACTAAACTCGGACCCGACCGACAAACTCCAAGCTAAACTACAGACCTTAATGAAAAACCACAACATAAACAATAAGAAACTATGGGAGAAATGAAACCCAGGGCACCACAATTGAAAGGAATCATAAAACTCCACAAACAAGACAGACCAATAAGACCACTAATCAATAGCAGACAATCACCAAACTACAGAATAGCAAAAAGAATAGCCAAATTCATGAAAAAATACTACAATTTCAGAACAGATCGCAGAATTAAAAACACAATACAACTAAAAAAACAAACTACATAAAATAACATTAAACAAGGATAAACTCGTATCATTGGACGTAACAAACATGTTTGGGAAGATACCAAAACAAGAACTAACAACAATACTGATGAACAACAACTACAAAAATAACCCAAAAGAACAGCATGCGCCAACATCACAAAAGAAATTATAAACCAAAACTACTGCCAGTTTAACAACAAATATTACAAACAAGAAGGCCTAGCGATGGGGTCACCTCTATCACCCATTCTAGCCGAAATACACATGAGCAATTCTGAAAATGACATACTAAACAAAAGCAAACACAAGAAAAACATTACGCTATTGACAAGATGTGTAGACAATATATTAATAATGTGGACAGGAACAGACAGACAACTGAACCAATTGCTCACAGAGACCAATAACATAAACAACAACATAAAGTTCACAATGGAAAAGGGCAATAGGCATAAGCTACTTCGACCTAACAATACAAATAAAAGACAACAAAATACAGTATAACATTCACAGAGACCCCACCCACACGGGGGCAATAATATCCAATGACTCATTCCACCATCAAAAACACAAAATGGCAGCACTACACAACTACTGCCACAGAGCAATCAACATATTAAACAACAATGGTCACAAAACAACAGAAACTGAACCCTATGTATTAGTCACACCATGGAGCAAATCTCCGCTCAGGATTAAACTGCTTAGAGCGTTATCTTGTACTTGAATAAAAGAGAAGCTAAATGCAGATTGCAGAGCTGTAGTCTACGGTACTATATAGTTTTCACACAGGTATACTAGACCGCCATTTTGATTCCCCAAGTTAGTCCGAGTAACCAAGCATTCTCGAACACGCTCGCACTCGTTCGCGAACGGGTGATCAAGGATGTTGCTTTTGGGAATCAAAATGGCGGTCCATTATATCCGTGTGAAACTACAGAACCTTTCTGAAGTGACGATGGCGAAAAGTGGCTGCTGACTTCGGCGCGCCATATGGCGGTTTCTTGCATTACTGAAGGGTTTCAACAAATACACTGAACTACCAATACCGGAAACTCCATTTAAAATACATTGAGCGCTGTTAGACCCAGCACCTAGTGGCAGGGATTGTTACTATTATAATTTAGCATTGTGCTCACCAACACTAGACAGAGCGAAAACACACACAATTAATGAAATACATGTAGTACCAATCCCTGCCGCTAGGAGCCATGGTCCAAAAAAGACGCTCGAGTTTCCAGTATTGGTAGTTCAGTGTATTTGGTTTCAATGTGTTTCGTGCACAGCGCTTTGTTCTCGCTTCTCAGTGATATTGCAGTCAGTGTTACCAGGTGAAAATCTCAAACATCCGCCGCCAGCTCGTTGAAAAAATCCACCCGGAGCAAAAAAATCCACCATTGAAGAAATTATGCTATTTTCTTCTACATTATCAAAATACAAAGTATTCAGCACCGTTAATTAATGTTGCAATCGAATCCGCATTGATAATTTAGTATATGTGTTCATTTTTCTTCCTTATCAGTATTTTTTCATAAATTTTTCTTTCAATACTGGTGTGTAATCTAATAAAGGGCAAAAATGGAAACTTCATCATTATCATTATTAGGCTACATAATTTTATTTTAGCCCACAAAATTCATTTTTAAATCTGTCAAGTAAAACAAACACTGTGCCACAGATGAAAAACATTGCGAATAGATACCATTATTATCATTCATTTAACAGCGTTTTTGAAAAGGACCTAGTACACTCGAGATTAGAGGCAAACGGCAAACCACACAGTTTTCCGTTTTCAATGTAAACAAATGTGATACGGGATTTTGACGTGTGTACACTAGAGAATCTCATGGGAAAAGATCCTTATACACGTGAGCTTTAGGTCCGTTTCCCAGGACATTTTTGGATAAAAATACGTCAAAATCCCGTATCACGGCAGAAATGCTTTAGTGGTGTAAATTCTTTAGATGCGGTGGTATAAATTGAGTTAAAATCCACCAGGAGGGTCAAAAATCCACCAATTTCAAGAAATCCACCCTAAATTCCACCCCAGGGTGGATTTTTCCACCCACTTGGCAACATTGATTGCAGTAGGCGGACGAAAAAAACTCAAGGGGGCGCAAATAAATATATCTATGAGTTGTCATGGAGAGCAATAAAAAAAATAGATGGCATAGACACCCTTCCTCCCCCTCCCCGCCACCAGAAAAAATTACAAGGTTACTTGAAGGTTTGTTATATTGTCGCCAGAATTCTTACAAGCGTTCTACCAACATATGAATGACGCTGGTAGCATCATCCCGCAAAATTCTTTTAAATTATTCGAACAAAAAATGTTCCTTTTTGAATTCCTCACCTGAAGGGTTCTATTCATTTTCCCCATAAAAGCGATATGAAACGCAGAATGGGGCGATATAATTTTGAATCTTCCATTTATTCCAAAGAAAAATGATTAATTTGAATGAACTGTGATTTCTAGTGAGAATTGCGTGTTTAATATCGCCTTTATGGGGAAAATGAATGGAACCTTCCAGGTGAAAAATTTAAAGAGGAACACTTTTTGTTTCAAATTTTTTTTTTATAAAACCAATAGTTTTGCGTTAAAAGTCAAAAAACTGGTACAAAATAATTGAAAATACATTTTAAAAACACATTTTCTGTTAATAACTTTGACCTATTGTTGTTAGGAGAAAATGTTTCAAACAAAAGTTTTTTTAAATAAATTATGTACAACAAAGTATTCTTTCATTTTTTTCTCAAACATCTTTTTCAACGAGCTATTGCTAATAGCAGCATTTAAATATGAAATAGTTATGAGAATTCAAACCATCATAGCGGGTTGCCTATTGAAGATAGGTCCAGGAATCATAGGACATATTTTTCTCATATGAGGAGTGCCGATAACATCCGTTAAAAATAATTTTTAAAAATGTATAAAATAGTGCCCTTAGGGCGGGACGGTAACTACTTCCCCTACGACCAAATTGCATACTAACTTATTTCGTTCATATTACAACTGAAAATTATGTAAATAATGGTAGTTTAACCCTTCAAAAGCATACTTTTTTTCCATTTGTAGGCACACAGTGGTAAATTTTACTACCAATTGGAAAAAATAGAAAATTTTCCTTATCTCGTTCCACAGTGACGATTTTGTAGTTTGTAAGGACGCTGAATATTCATTTTTGGACATATTTTTTGTTGATTTCCCCCTTCCAAAAGGTACCCTAGGTGGCACTGACCTCATCACATTTTTAAGTGGCGTACACTTGTTTTCATATTATTGCGAATTGTGTTTGTTTTCATGTCATTTTCAACGTAGAATCCCCCCCCCCCTCCTGTATCCAACAGTGGATCCATAGTGGTAAAAAAGATTACTATTCGTATGATCGGTCAGTTTTTTTCCCTTTCTAGGAATACAACAACCAAAAGCTGACAGAAAAGTACAAAATCCTACACATAGAAAACAACACAAGGAAAAGAAAATTAAAAGAGAACAAGAGATAAGAAAGGCAAAAACACAACAAAACAACCTATAGTCTGTCCCAAATAAGAATACCGAAAACAGTTGCGAGTACGGTGGCATGTGGGGAAAGGAAAAGGTAGTTATTCACACAACACTTCAAAAAGGAGCATAGATTCTCTCCAAATTAAATCAAACAGTAATTGTCGTTATTTCTTGTAGATTTTTGTTTCATACTTCTTTTTCAAGAAATGTAATGCGATCTGACATACCCAGGCTGGTTGCGAAAGAATCGATTTTGAGATCCGCAGCAAAGTGTGAACGGTCTCAACTGTTTTCGGCATTCTTATTTGGGACAGACTATAATAAACAGAACAGCTAATTTCCAAATCGAGAACCTATTCAAATTAACAACATAACATTCCCTGATTGGACAGACTATGTACAATTACAGACAACCAATAGGAACACATACCAATAGGTTTACCATACGGTACTACACTTGACTACCCATAAATACAGGACCAACAAAAAGAAATGGTAGAGAACTCCACCGAAGATGGCGTAACAGCCAAAAGCGCTATGGACAACAGAAACAAAAAAGTGAATTGACACACCCTAAAAATAGAATACTGAGTATTAATGGCCCATCAATGATGCAGACGAACATGCAATTATTAAAATAAAAATCATACCCACCTGTTAAAATTCTGTCTTGTCTAAGAGCAGATCGCTTTCAGATTATTAATAGTGTTTCTAGGTAACTCCATTGTGTTTGAACTATCGTGGTGAATAGTGTTTCAAAAGACCAGTTCCAGGGTACATGGTCACATTATAGTTGAATTAATTCTATCAGACCGAAAATGGAAATCCGAACGGAGCAACGTGGATAAAATGTGTAAATTATGCCTACGTGTTCGACAAACTGCGAGTTTAATTTCCCATGTATACATTCCGCGTTGATTGCTCGTAATCTTCGCTAGCCATGAATTTTTTACGCAAAACTGAAATTAAAAAATTTTACCCGCGTATTTCTTTTACAACTGGCGATACTCGTCAATTACAGAACATTATTCCAATTAGAGTATTTTAGCGGCGTATCATCAGTACAACATCAAAAGAATAATTTTTTCGAGCCTCAATATTTGAAAAAAAAAAGCGAGTCATTTTTCATTTTCCTCGCGAATACCGTTTTCGGTCGGATAAATTCACGCTCGGGTTTGTTCTCGAATTTGTTCGATCCCGTGGGTAACGTAAATCGGCCAACCGGCGATAATCGTCGCAATTATTCGCCATTGGTTGGATTTCAAATAAATACAAAAATTTGGGAAGTAGCCGGGGAAAATTAGCGTGCTGGAAATCTCCAGCGTTCGACGGTATACACCCCGAGGAAGTTTGTGGAAACTAAATCTTCGCTGGAAATTTTGTCCAACTCGAACCCCAGTTCTTCTGGTCCAGCGATGTGAAGGTATCGGAACACGATTCTAATAACAGGTTATAATTCCCTCCTCATTTCTGTATACATTCTTCGCTTTCAAAAATCAACGAGAATATTTAATTTTCGAATCGTATAACTCAGCGGTGCAGAAGTAGCGTTTTTTCCGTCTCCGCACAGGAAATACGAGCGGCTGCTCCTATGTTGTTTTTTTTTTTTTTTTTTTTTTTACGAGGGTATAAAACACAACAATGAAAAATGATGGAATCTCTCGAAAATGCAAACACAATTTGCAAACGACGTTCCCATCAAGTCTTCGTTTAAATTAAAATAGGTATTCCCAACAATTCTGAGCCAGAGATGAGAGATGAAAATCACAATAAAGATTTTGCAATTACGAAGAGCGACAGAAGGACTCGTAAACGCCGTATTGTTTGGACAGGTTGTTATTTTCTCGTTGTGTACATAAAAGGAAAGTAACCTTCTTTTTTCTTATTTTTTTTTTTTAAAGGTTTCTATTGTAGTTTATAAGCTTACTTTTACTCGATGCTGAGACTTTTCTCTTCCTGAACCCAATTTTTTCCTTCCTCAGCTGGCCAACCGTTCGGGTAACGTGGCTGGGTATGAAATTCGCGAGTTTCTTATCGAATTTAGTTCGTTGTTACTCAGGATAAATTACAAAAATAAAAAATAAATTTAAAAAAGGTAAGAACGTATTAGTTATGTGGAATATTCTCACTCCCTACCGAACATCGATACAACTGAAAAATTTGACTTTTTTAGTCAGCATGTAAAAAAAGGCAGTCAGTCTACTAAAACAACTAATATTCCTCGTGGCTACCTGCTCAGCTCCAAAATAAATGAGTTTACGAAAAAGAAAATTATTTTAGGAGATTTTAATGTTAGGTCGAAACTTTTTGAAGATCTTAAAAACCTTTGAACCTATACAAGAAAAGAGGGGAAAAGTTTGAAAACTTCATTTTGACGAATAATTTGATAATTAAAAATACATACAACCTTCCTACCTTCAGAAATCATAATGGTAAAAGTGTTATTGACCTTGTTTTGGTGACCGAAAAAGTAGAGTCACGAGTCTCTTTGAAATATTTAATGCATATAAGAATGAAAGGCAGGAAGGAGATACCATTGAAAAACTGTGAGGAAATTATAAATTAAAAAAAAAAAAAAAAAAAAAGTACTAGACAGAATTATGACACAGAAAAGGCTTGCAAATTTTGAGAACAACTACAAGAAACGCACACTCTGGAGAAAGAAATTAATGAACTCAACGGTTACCTGGAAGAATGTGTTAGAGAATCTATCGAACACAGAGTAATTAAAAAGAATAACTGGCGGACATACGAACTGAGCAGTAAGAAAAACGAAATTAAAAAATTGCGAAGAAGAGAAAATTCAGACTCAGTGATATAAGAGAAAAAGAGGACCTAAAAATCAAAATAAGAGAACTTACCAAAGTACAGTACCGGATTCCCTATTAGGCAGACAAAGCGGTCGCCTGCGGCTCGAATTTTTTGCACCACATTTTAAAGAATTGACCAAAAATTCGTTCCGTGAAAAACTGATCAAAAATTCGCAATCTCAAAAAAAATCGATGCACTATTTTTTTTGACTTTCTGTAAAATGCAAATTGTAGAATAAACTTTCTTCTGTGATTACTACTGAAAAATTCTTTTCGAAACAAAATAAAAAAAATAGGCAGTAGCGGATACAAGAAATAATTTCAGAGTGATGGGGGTCCGAATGAAAAATGTCAGAAAAATGTTATAGAAAAATGATAATAAAGAAGTTGCGTTGGTAGATACATCAGATATTTCAGGGGTGGGGGATCCATAACCCCCTCCTCCTCCCTGTAACTGCCTCTGAACCAAGGTACTGGCACGGCGCGAAAAAATGAGCCGCTTTCAGCTCGAAATACCCTGATCCGACTCTGCCAAAGTATATAAAAACACATCATAAGAGAAGCAAAGAGGAAAGCATGGAAAGATCTGGTTAAGAATTCGGGAATTTGGAAAGGTCCGTATAAAGTATTAGTAGGTAAAAGTACCAAACTAAAACTACCGACTACAAACAAAAATAACAGAATAATTATTGACGAGAATGAAAAATACAAAGCAATACTGGAAGACATTTTCCCTAAAGTCACTGATACACTTCCAAAAATAGCAGAGAGAAGGTTTTAGCGCAAGTATAAAGTAGACAGACAGATAACTGACAAAATAATAGGAAAACTGAAAAATAAAAAGGCACCAGGGCATGACGGTATTTCAAATTCTGTGGTCAAAATGCTGCACAAAAAACAGCCAACTCTCCTGGTGACCTTGCTAAACAAATGCCTATCAAGGAGAATATTTCCAGTAGCCTGAAAAAGGGGAAGGTTAAACTTCTGAATAAACCCGACAAAAATCCTGAGGACACGAAAAGCTATAGGCCCATCACACTTCTGTCTTCCCTGGGTAAGGTTTTTGAAAAAATCATAAAAATTTTCTTAGAAGAAGAAATAGAAAAACGTAACAGTCTCCACGAACATCACTTTTGCATAAAGGAAGGACAGGTCAACTGAAACAGCAGCTAAACTAGTCATTGACACGGTTGAAAAAATGCAGAAATCATATATGTAAATACGTGGTCTTGGTCAGTTTCGACGTTTCTGGAGCCTTTGGCATTGTAGGCACATAAAATTCCTAACTCCCTAATTTCAATCTTGCAGAACTACCTAAAGGACAGAACAGTTAGACACTACAAACAGTATAACAGACCTGAAGTCGTTTCCAAGCTAACAGCAGGAGTTCCTCAAGGGTCCGTCCTAGGACCCATATGTGTACTATTCAATATTGCTATGTCCAGTGTACATGAGATGGCCTTAAAAAATGGACAGGAATTAGTCAGCTATGCAGACGACCTAATCCTAGTCTCTGGTACAGAGATAGGAAAACTGACCTGGACAAAGTTGGTTCCATAATAGAAGAACTAAGTCATAAACTAGAAAACATAGGTCTGACCCTTAATGAAAACAAGACTCGGATGGCGGTTGTAAGCAGGAAACATAATAAAAGAAATTTCAAAAAAATTGTGGAACAGTCAATTAAAATAAATAATAATAGGATAATTATTTCCGATTCAATAAAGTATCTAGGGCTGATCATTGACGAAAACCTTAACTCTAGAGAGCCCTTCGTCAGAAAATTAATACAGAAATATTATAATTGCTTTAAATAGTTTTGTGCAGAGGCGTTTTTACCATTAGGCAACCTAGGCAGCGGCCTCGAGCAGTAAAATTTTAGGGCGGCAACATTTCGAATTTTCAGACAAAAAAAAAAAAAAGAAGAAAAATGGAGGAATGAAAAAAGTAGAAAATGGAGAAGGAATAAAATAGAAGAAGTAACTATACGCCATTTGAAAGATTTCTGTCATGGAATGAGAAAAGTAGAAAACGGAGAAGGAATAAAATAGAAGAAGTAACTATACGCCATTTGAAAGATTTCTGTCATATACGGAGTGACCAAAAAGTCCGTTCATGAAAAATTTTATTTTTATTTTTCAATTTATTTTTATTACAAGATCACGGGCTTGGCGGAACTAAATCGACGGAACAATTACATATTGGATCGATAGGTTCGTGGGGGGGGGGGTGTTGTTCTTGCTCCTCACCCAGCCACCCAATTCTGGGTATGAGCGTTGGTCAAATCTAACCAAATTTTTCTGTTTGCGGCCTTCTGTGCTCCAGTGGGGCCGGCCACCGCGATCACCTCAACTACCCATTTTTTCGATGGTCTCCCAACTTTGCGTTTTCCCTCGCCTAGGATCCAGAAAGTGGGAACTCTGTTCTACTTCAATCTGGATTCTCTCGCAACATGCCCTGCATAATTAAATTTTAGCTTTTTGACGATCTTGACAATGTTTTTAGTTTTTGTTTTAGTGAATAATTCCGAAACGTGGATTTTGTCCTTTAATCTTATGCCAAATATATTCCTTAGCATGGCGTGTTGCGTTGTTTCCATTTTATGTTTTGGTTATTACTTATTAGTATAGGCCCACGTTTATGCCCCGTAGGTCAGTGCCGGATAAACAGTACTTTCAAGTATTTTTATTTTAGATAGCATTTTGAGTATATCCCTTTGGGCCTAGAACGACTTCCAGGCAGTGGCTTGCCTGATTTTGATTTCGTTTTTAGTTCTATTTCCTATGGTCATGTTTTGGCCAAGATACATATGTATAATCTTTTACAACGTTGATATTGTTATTCTCTATGCTAATTGGATCAAAGTGTTCGATGTTAGTCAAAATTTTGGTTTTATCATAGTTAATTGTCAAATCAAACTTTCTGCTCTCTCTCTCCTCAAATCCTCCGCCATTGCTTTAAGTTCCCTGCTGTCGTCAGGAAATCTCGAATGATTTAGGTATTTAAATTTGCCAACAGCGTACTTTAGCCCCATTTTTAGTCCTTTACCCCTCCAGTCTATCTTTCTCAAAATTTCCTCCAGTACTGCATTGAAAATGTTGGCACATAGAGGATCACCCTGTCTGACACCTCTCCTAATCTTGAACTTCTTTTCATTTCCATCCAGTCTGATGATAGCTTCCGATTTAGAATAGATTTCTTTCAAAACCTCAACTATTCCCCAGTGATGAACCCCTTGATTTCTTAATGTAATCCAAATTTTATCATGGTATAAGTGAATCGAAAGCTTCATGAAAGCCAATAAACATGACTGCTATCTTGCATTGAAATTCTTTCGACTTTTCAAAAACCTGCACAAGTATGGATGTGATCAATAGTGCTGTACTTTTTTTTCTAAAACCCGCCAGTTCGAGAGGTTGTTGGGCGTCTAGAATTGAATAGATTTTATGTTTAAGAATTTTCATAAATGTTTTACAAACATTGGATGAGAGAATAGTGGCACCTCCCTGAAATTATACTTCTACACAAAAAAGGAGATGGAGCCGATATTAATAACTATCAGTCTCCTATTGAAAAATGCTTTGCAAAAATTTCCTAGTCAACTTATCAAGAAAATTTCTACTGCAGCGGCATTCTTGGTCCATTATTACTATTGAAACAATAGCCATCCTTCGAATCAACAAAGCGTACAAAATTTTTAGTAACGTGACAACCAAGAACTGATCAAAAACGCACTATGTAAATCTGTAATTGGGTAATTCTCAGAATTGGGGCATATTTCACTCACAATATCTTTCTTGCAATTTTTTTGGGCAGTTTGGTAATAGACATACCTCTGATACTATTTCTAGCCTACGGCTCAATTAATGCCGAAAAGGGGCGGGGGCAAAGCGTTTCTAAAAATCTATAGACACTACGAAAGAATTTCCATCGTAGTGGCAACCACAACATTACATAGAATTTCTATCGCAGTAGCATCTGTTGTGTGAATATTTCTTTGGCAGTGCAGTAGAGTGGAATGATGATGATGATCCAGACAACCAGTTTTCCTGTATAATGTGTGGAAAATCATGTACATGGTCTTCAGAAAATCAATTGGCAAGGTAAGTGAGCTACAAGTACACTTAGGATATGGATGTATAAATATGTACATTAGGGTGGCCCTTAAAAATCAAATTTCGAAAATTTCAGCTCCCACCCCCTAGAACTGTTACTTCATATGAAAAAATGGTCCCCTAAAAATTTCAACTGGATTAATTAATTTTAAAGCAGCCCGAATGAGGGATTTCATTAAAATGGAGGTTGCGCGGTCGAGCCCGCTACTCATACGTTACAGTGCCGGGTGAAGAACGATGCTTCGCACGGTAAGCATATGCTTGTAAAAGTACAGTTGGCATTTCAAATTTTTTCACCGTAAGTTTTTTTCTAAATAACTTCTTTTGAAGGAAAAAAAAGAAAAAACAGGGTGCCTAACAGTCATTTAAGTGATTTAACGACATTTATTTTGGAAGCAGGTCATTAAAACATTTAAAAATCAGCAAATTATACCTTGAAAAAGAGAACAAAGAATTTAGAATTGGAAAATTCTATTATAATGACCCGCATTGCAATTTCTATGCGAATGCATATTTCTATCTATGGCGTGTATTTCAGAAGTTTCAAAAGATGTTCACGAATCACAAAACTCTGAGTTAAATGAGCAGCGCTTCATTTTGCATATTTCGCATATTTTGGCATTCACTGCATATTTTACATCAATTCTGCGTAATTTTCAAAAAATTTTCCCCAAAAAGTGACATTTCTAGTTTTTTACTCTCAAATACCTGCTAAAAATAATTTCCAACTCAAAAAAAAAAAAATGAAAAGACTTAATGATTAATGAATTGCAGAAAATATTTTAGAAAAATACAAAATGTTCTTTTGCATGTGAGATACCCTTTCTCTTGCCCTCATCACATTCATCAGTCATCAAGAAATTATGAATAGAAGCAATATCTTCTAGGTGCATCTCCTATTAAAAAGAAGATTGGGCTTCTTAGGTAAATACTTGGCTCTAGATCATTTTGAAATTAGATAAGCATTGTCTCAGTATATTATCCAACTTAATTTTTTCATTAAAATGATATCCATATTAATAGTTTATTATTTTAGCGCTTTAATAGCAAATTGGGGGGAGGTCATTTAAAGGTCGTTTATTTTCGAAATTCGATTTGTTTTAGAAAGCATAAACAAATAACATTAAACATTCATTAAATTTTTTAAATTCATTATTAGGAATAAAAACAAACATTAAACATTCGTAACATTTTATTATTTCAATAATATTCATCTAAGTGTTGATTTTTTTTAGTATTTGGGTACTGTATTCTGTATTCCGTCATATTGAAAATTGTTTTTGTTCTTCGTTTTTGTTTCTTTAAAAATTTTTGACGGTGAGGGACAATTCGCAATTTCATTTGCCCCTTCGCTCGTAATTCACAGTTTAAGCAAGAAATAAAAACCCAACCCACAAATAATTAACATAATTAAATCGGTAAACTAGAATACACTGAGTAGAACAGAAGAAAAAAAAATTAATATTCATTTTTCAGTCAGAAATGCAAAAACTGAATTTTAGTCAACAAAATAACACGGCGTATCTCAAGGACCGTTGATGCCCGAGTTTTTTCGCGGGTCGCAACGGACATGCAAGAATAGCCGGCGCGTTACCTTCATTTTAATGAAATCTCTCATTCGGGCCACCTTGAAAGTGATCAATTGAGCTGAAATTTTTAAGGGAATGTTTTTTCATATGAAGGAACAATTCTAAGGGGTGGAAGAGCGAAATATCAAAAAAATGGCCTTCGAACTATGGTGTTATCGAAGAATACTAAAAATCTCATACCAAGAAAAAGTCACGAACGCGAAGGTATTCGAAAAAATGCGGATGTCCGGAGGAATACTGCTCGAGGATATTATGAGGAAAAAGAAAGAATATATAATCGAAAACGTAAAGAATGACGAAATTTTCCGGGTAGCAATACAGGGAAAGATTGTCGGAAAACCGCCAAGAGGAAAACGAAGACTTATGATGTTGAACGGTGTTGAATTAAATAGCTACCATTAGAATTAAGATTGTAAATTAAAGTAACTTAAGTTAAGATTGTGGTCAGCAACCTCCACCTAGGTGGAGAAGCAATGAATGAAATGAATGAATTTTTCGTCACCTATAACAGAGGGCCACCCTAACGTACATTCTTACGTAGTGGATATTTAGTTCTGTGGTACCTAGTGGTTAGAAATATTAGCATTGCCACTACGAAAGAAAACCAAAGGCGATCCACTACGTAAGAAAAATAGTAGATAAATTGAATTTAAGACTTCAAGTGTACTTTTATGAGCAGTTTTTAATATTTCAATGTCAATATACGTAATAATTTCAGTATACATAATCCTTCTTTTTTCCAGGATTTAGCAGCATTCCAGCAAGATGTGATAAGCCACTACGAAATACCTCAAACATTGTAAATAAGCGCGTTATCAGATATTTTCATTAAACAACTAGATAGTAACACTGAGATCCAAGATCTGAGATGCGCATGGTATCCTTACTGCAGCACCACAGCGTTGCAGCCAGTTGGCAGCATTCGAGATTCAGTCTGTGAGCCAGAGAGCGCTACTGAAAAATAGCCACTACGATGGAACCTCATATGTAGAACCTCTCTTTTACCTCAGCTTGAGGGCGCGTGATATAATCTGAGTTGCTGCTTTTGCTGTCAACATATATTCTCCCTCATACTGGTGAATTTCCACCTAGTTTTCCCCGAGAAAAACATTTCATTACATCATTTCAACAACCTTGAAATTTGAAAATGTGAGCCATAACAGCCAGTACGATGGAATATTCTGAGGGTTTATTTGATTTTGTGGTGTGTGTAGGGGTGGGGGCAGGTATGCCAATGTCAGGAAAGGTTGAGGAGATAATACTCCGTACATTCACTAAAAAAACGATTGAAATTTTGAATATGTAGTCTCAAAAAGTTTGATGAACTAAAATATGCCCCAATTCTGAGAATTACCCGATTGTAATTTTTGTTTCATGATTTATTTCAGTAATTTTCCCATTTTTTTCTTCTCTATGGTTTGTTACATAGAATTTTGTTATGATGCATGCCTATTCTTTATTCAGCATTATTTTACCAATCAATATAAGTATATATTTAAACTTAAGAATTATTTTCTTAACAACGAAGTGAATTCAGTCCGCAATTTGGTCTAAAGGGTATTAGCACTTCAGCAGCCTAGTTCGTAGTCACCTGGCCATTATAAATTCGGCATACTTATGATTCCATGTGCTCCTGCAATGTATTTCTAATCAAATGGGGCGGCAGATTTTATATTGCCTAGGGCGGCTTCTTGCCAACAAGCTCAAATTGATTAATGAAATTAAAGAAGGCAGAACTAGGATTAAAAGTAAAAAGAGAATTGGTGAGTACATAAGAGCGCTAAAAGGAAATGCAATAGCAGTATGGAAAAAACGCTACACAGGGAGTAAGATAAGCAAACATGCGAGGGAAATGATTCCAAATGTGTATGATAGAATGAAAATGGGAAAACATCTGAAAAATGCGCTGAATACCTTTACAGGTTTAAAAAAAACTGAGAATAGAAAATGCAGAGACTGTTTGACACAGTGGCCCACACTCTTTTTGAATGTCCAGCCCAGGAGTGTAAGAGAACCTTATATGGAATCAGTGAAAAATTCAAAACCCTAACAAACCTACATAAAAAAGAACCAGCACGTCTGACTGCGTACACTTTTGAAGTTTTGAACACTAAAACTGAAATAACATAGAATTCATCTGAGTCATTTTTCTAATAGCTCAAAAAACTATCATGTTAAATGTAAGGTAAAATTTGATGAAAGGTAGTTATTACTCGTATAAGAAATCACTGTAAAATATATGTGTAGATTATGACGACTGATAGGCCTATGAAAGGGCAGCGGTCGAAAAGTAAAAGTAAATAAATATATACTGCTACAGGGCGGATATGTATAGGTACAGCTGTCATCGCTGAAGTAAATACTTAAAACGTTAGATGTACCACTCCAGAACATTTTCTGGTTTTTGCCAAATAAAATGCGGCAGAGAGTGGGAAGGAAAACAGGTTTTATCGTATTTTGAAAAATCACTTTTTTTGACATCCGCCACATTGGGAAAAAGCTCTTCAACCATAAGCTTACACTTATTACTCACATAAGATGATGTAACTTTACAGCACGGTATTTCTTTTGAAAAAGAAGAGTGAAAATAACGTCGAACTAACCTGCAACAGAATAAAAGTACACAAAACATGAGTCAGTAAGTAGAAGAGGTGTTACAAAGTTGTACGAAATTTATTGTGCATAGATCTTTCATTTCAAGTATTCTGATATTGAAATCGTTCTAAGGTCAGGGGAATCACCTCCACCGGAATCAATAAACTTCAGTTTCCTTCATTCGTTACCCAGCAACCCCGTGCTTTCGTCAGCCCCGTAAGGTGGCCACATTTTTAGGTGGAATGGAGAGACTTAGAATACCATTGCAAATTTTACGCCCCACAAGCAAACGGAGCAACAGAAAAGAAGCCAAAAAGCGGGCTCGTGTCTGTTGGCGGAGGGGGAGGGGGTGTTACGGGCCCGGCTTTCGTATATTACACTCGCACTCTCAATCCCGCGGGAATCTTCGACAATTTTCGAAACCGCGAACACGTTAGCGCCGTATTTCCATAACCCTGTGTGTACCTATAGTTTTCTCAACGCAGACGTCACTTGTCTCCGTCAGCTGGATTATTTCCCCTTTCTCACCCCCTCACCCCGGTGCCCGCAACAGATACTCATTATTTCCACAAGCACAGCTGTATTTCTCTATTATGCAAGCAAAATATTCGTTATTAGTAATAGGCGTCCCCTTCTCCCAGCGGCCCACGCGGACAAAATCTGCAAATAGAATAAAAGATAAATGCAGTCTTCCCACGCAGAAGAGGTTACGTGTATCTGGTAGACAAAAGCAAGAAACCCGGCCGGTCCAGAAAGCACAGACTCAATTTTTTTTTCCGTACATCTTCGTCTGCGAGTAAACCTGTTTTCCGCATAATGTGATTCGGTTAAACGCGCGGTCATTTTGGCGAGTTTTTTTTTACTAGACAAACGCGACGACCGAGTTAGAAAGGAAACCTGCTCCCGACTGATCTCGATCCCCTGATCTTAATTGTCCTGCATGGTGCACGAGATAAGTGTCCAACGAACCCGTTCGTAGATACGAACTGCGGTATGCTGAAAGGCTTCCTGAAAAAGCCTGGACAGAATACAGTTCTAACTTCGTGCCTCACAAGTGCAATAAGCGGATTAAATTGGGGCTGGTCGCATTAAGTAGTCGGAGAAACATAGAAGGTCTGAAAATCAACGTATGTAGTTGTTATGTCCATTTCAGAAAATTTTCGGGTAAAGGCTGATCCCATGTAACTGAATTCAAAAAAATTGACGCACGAATTCCCCGAACTCTGAAACTGGTTATAGTTGATCATTAAAAATCACCAACAGTCCCCAAGAATCGGAAGGTTAGCTCCCTATGGTATCAGATATCATCAAGAAGAAGTGTTTGATAAAAACAAAGTCAACAAAGATCAACTTCAGTAAAAATGTTTTAAACACGTATATTACAATTTTTTCGTAACAGTTCTTGAAACGTCATAAACGGAGGAAGGGGCATAACAACCTCTTATACAACGTACGTCAACCTATATATAGTATAAGCCGCTCGAGGACGGAACGGAGGGGGGAAGGGGGTAAGACACATACTGCAAATCATTGAAATCGGAATTTTTTACGAATTCGACCGTTTAGTCCGTTCCAACGAGAAAATTGATAATTCAACGACCTCTTTGTTTTCTTCAGAGACGAAACTTAACTTTCAGTTGGGAGAGGGGAGAAGGAAAATTTGCCGATAAATATTTTTTGAAAACTAAAAATTCGCTGACAAAATTTTTTATAAATTTGAAAATTTGCCAATTTTTTATTCAAAATATTTTTTAATTGAAAAAAACAAACAAACAAACAAACATTCTTAGAAAATGAAAAATTCAAAAGAACAGTTTCAAAATTTGACGACTGCCGAATTATTGGGGGTGTTTCACCCCCTCTCATAGTTTGTCCTTCCAAATGCAGATTGGAACCTTATCCCCCAAGCACTCACACTTGTGCACATGAACATACCCTAGTCTGGGAGGGAAGGCTGGAAGGAAGTTAGGAATACTTGGAAGAAATACACAACTTCCTTGACACAGTAAAAGGCGGTCGTTATTTACTCTCGCTGTTCTTTTTTTCTGAATTTCCTCTGATTCGTCTCCTAAATTGGTTCCAATAAAATCAATAAAAAAATTAAAAACCCTACAAAGTTTTAGGTTGATCGGATTCGGGGAATCCGTGCCACAAGCTGTCTTTCGTTCTTATGGGAAAAATACACGGACTTTTTACTTTTGTTCCAGACTAAATTTCCCTCCTATATTCACCAGGACACCAAGGCCCGTAAATTAAACAATAGAACATGTGTTATCGGATTCAGCTTGTGACATTGGAAAATAAGTCTTTTGCTTTCAACTTTTAGATTTTAATAAAAGGTTCAACTTTCTCAAATTTCAGGCTCTGGATCAAACAGAGAATTTAGTAAAAACAGAATAGTCATTGAAATTCGAAATATAACGTTTGCTAACGACTTTCAGATTTTCGAAATGTCTTCCACATTTCAGCTTTGTTTCAACCTTCCAGAAAACGTTCGATACTCAGCTTGAAACCTTCGGCTTTTGACTGACTAGTCTCTGACAGAAATCTAGGGAACTCCATTTTAAAAAACGAAATGTACTTTCAGTTTGGGGAGTACGCTCTGGCACCTGGATCGCCTGCAAGGATCAAAATTGTACCAATATTGCGCTGAAAAATAAATAAAGCACATATCTTAGCACTAGGCAAAGATTGACCACGACAATGGACTGAAAACCCTGATAACAGAACTTTACGCCATCCCTTCCGGAAATGTGAGTCACTGACAGTAAATTGAACTTTTCAACATACACTTTCAAGCCTTCTGAATAATAATACCATTTGATTGGGAAACAACAACTTGAAACAAAAATTTAAAAAAATATAAGCGGTACTGACACACGATGGTAACATCCACGACGATGGACATCCCCCCAATGTTTTTTTTCCAAAGTTGGCACATAAAATACACTTTACATGCTCATTTTACATGTAACATAGCCAATGTAAAATTGCTTTTTATTTCACATTTTACGTGTAAAATGTAAAATGAATGTGAAATGGATCTAAATGAGTGAAAAAAATTCAAGTTCAATATTTCATTTAAAATTTAATACTTGCACGCAGATGAAACTATCATTTAATTTCATAATTATAATTTATACTCCTCAAGTTCACTATGGGCGAAGTAGAATATTTTATTTTGAATTATAAAGAAAAAAAAGGTATAAAACAATTTAAAAAAATAAAATTCAGTAGTTCACTCAAAAAAGAATTCAAAATTTTTCACCAAACATCTTAACATTGAAATTTTAAACCGAAAATTTTCCAAGAAAAATAAAATAATAATTAATAAATACTTTAAATAATTCCATTAAAAAAAAAATCAAGTTAACTACATCAATCATCAATCATGTGGTTCTTTCGCAATTTTACATCAGTTTTATATTTTACATACATTTTACATGTGAGGGGTCTAGGTGCAAACAAGAAATGTTCCAAAAGCCTCTTTTTTTCAAGGAACGTGAAAAACTGATTTCCAAAAACCTTATAAGTACCGCACATTTATGGTAAAAAGTATTTTAAAACACCATTCAGAGGCTTAAAACATGTTTACAAAAAAAAAATTGATTGCTCCCCCTCGTGGGGGGACCACATTATGTGCTGGAACATATCAGTTTTGACACCAAAGCTATTTTTAAGCGTATAGAAAGCGTCGAATATTCCTGACTAACGCTTACTGAAATTGAAGCTGCATTAAAATAACCCTTCATCCGTATATTTTGGCTAAAACTGGTGAAAAATTCCAAAGAAATATATCTCTTTAGAATACGTTAAAAAACTCATCAGAACAGCGACAAAAACATTCGTTTATCATTCCAATAACGTGAACTTAGGATCTTCAAACTCTCCCCCCCCCCGTAGGAATATTTTACTCGGCAGTGGGGAAAATTTACCATTTCAGTCAGACGGAGTTAAAAAAATCCAACAAATTAAAGTGTTTTTTTTTTTTTTTTTTTTTGCTTTGATATTTGAGAATTCTGATGAGTTGAGTCAGTTAAAAAAATTCAACAAGTCAAAAGGTCTTGTTTTTTGCTTTGTCACTTGCAAATTGAGTTGAGAAGTGTTTTTTTTTCTGCTTTGATATTTGGGAATTTTGAGTTGAGTCAGTTAAAAAAATTCAACAAGTCAAAAGGTTTTTTTTTCATTTTTTTTTTCATTGCCACTTGCAAATTGGGTTGAGAAAATGGAAAATACAAGTCAAAGGTTTTTTTTTTTTGCTTCGATATTTAGGAATTTTGAATTGAGTCAGTTAGAAAAATCCAACAAGTCAAAAGGTTTTTTTTTTGCTTTGATACTTGGGAATTTTGAGTTGAAGTTGGGACTTTGGGACTTTCACAATCCTTATCCCCCCCCCCAGGAAAACTCTTGGGTACGTCCCTGCATGATCCATTGGAACAGGTCATTTCTGACTCCAACCCTGTACTTTCAAGGCACGCTTCACACTGAACAAAGTGAAGTTAGGAAGAATCTTTACACCATTCGATTTGGCTTGAAATGTTCTATCCAGTATCACGCTTAACTCATAATTTCGAAAAATTTGGAGCATGTCTTGTTTGCACCTAGACCCCTCATTTCATTTTACATTTTACATCCTTTTAATATAAAATAAATCATTTTAAGCATGTACGATGTTAATCCTGCTTTTTCTGTTCCAAAGACGATAATTGTCCTGCCTGATGAATTGGATTGGTGGAATTTGTTGCGGGTGTTATTATGTAATCCAAAATACCCCCCCCCCTTAAAAAAACGTTTTCAAAAAATCGTAAGCTAGGGTTCAAAATTGGCTGGTAACAAAATATTCTCAGTTTCTGGAGAATGTCCTACTGGTCATGCCTGTGATTGGATTCGTCATTTTTAGTCATTTCATCATTTTTGATCACGTCAAGTTCAACATGTTTTCATTTCTTTTAAATAAATACTTTTGGTCACTTATTGTTGTTTTCAATGAGGAAAATTACTTTATTTCGGCTATTGTTGTTATTCGGTTATTACATATGATCAAAATTTATAGGTCCTGATGTGATCATATTAGATGGCGTATACTGTAACAGATGCAAAAACTGATGGGAAGCTGAATTTTTGCACAGGAGGTCGCTGATCAATATAGTAAAAGTCCCCTGGAACCGAAGTAGCATCAGGCCCCCCTCCCCCAAGAGAATGAGGAATGAGAAGTACCATGAAATTGGTATTTTGACGATAAGTTAAGAAATATTCATTTTATCGAAAAAAGCTTCACACAAAACATATTCCAGAGACGATTTTTCATAAGTAAGGTTCTGATCAATTTTTTCTTCACTGTCCCAAAAAAAGTTAGAAAAAGGGGGTTCAAAATTACCTTCTACAATACTATGCATTAACACAAACCTTATCGGAGAGAGCACAGATTCTTCGAATTTTTTAAGCTTCGTCGACTTTAGCCGACAAAAGGGATGCAAATCATCTTGGACCTGTTTCTCTACATCCCTACCGACCAATCTCCGAAATTTCTTCTTACCTCTCCTCTTCCGTGTTTTTGTGTTTTCCTGCGCTTCTTCCAGCATTAGAAATGGGTTTTTATCACAATTTTTCAATATTTGAATCGGACAAAGGCGAGAGGGTGCGCAGAAATCGATTTACTGTCGTTAATTCACGTTCATGATACCTATTTTTCAGTTTCATGGAAAGTTTAAGAATGCTTAGATTCCAGGGGACTTTTAGTATGTTGATCAGCACTATCATTTGACCCTCTAAGCCAACTCAGCTTCCCAACATCAATTTCTTCATCTGATGGACTTTTTTCTTGCTAATGTGTCGATCTAAAGTGATCTTTGACATTTTTCAGAACACACAGATTTCCATGAACAGTATTTATGGTAATTAGCCTGGACTTGCTTCTTAAATCGAGCGTTTACCAATCACTGAAAATTTTCCCCTTCCCCTGTCACAGGCCCCAGATACCACATAATACGCGGAGTTGTTTAATTTTACGCATTATATCAGTTTGAGAGAGGGCAATATTGTCGAAATATATATTATGATCTGAATTATAAGAACATAGCTTAGCTAATGTTGGGTATCAACTCGCTAAATAATTTTTCAATGTTTTTCGCCATTTTTTTTAGGGGAGATACAAATGATACTCTGTAGTCCCCAAATTTTTGGGGAGATACAATGTACCCCGATACCTCTCCCCCCGTTTCGACTCAGGTAGGCAAAGGGATTCAAAAGTCAAGGTAATCGTTTTTGAAGGTTTGCTGGTTGCTAAGCTCAGTTTTAGTCATGATTTTAGGTTTTAATTCGAAAATTTTTTTATTTCGGGACGAATGTGAGAGAAAGAAGGGATGGGTCAAAAGTGACAATGTAAACAAGTACATTATAGGTATCACTTACTAAACCTGAATTTGAAAAGTTGCCGAATTCGCGATAGTTCAAGTTTAATTTTCAATTTATGGCAGTAAAGGTGCTTGGGAGAGAGGACTTCACTGTGAAGAGGACAATAAGCACAATACCTGATTATCTCTTTTAGGTTTTAACGTTCTTCCACTCAATGTTAGCAATCATTTCCCTCTAATTTGAAAACTGTGGCATACATGGAAGAGAGGGGAAGGGCCTACGAATGATATTAATTGTTGGTTATAAGTTCAAGTCGATTCTCCAGCATTTCTCAATTCGTCATCAATTACATTCAAGAAGTTCGAGATTTAATTGTAATAATAAAATACAGATGGGAAAGACTTCTCGGTTTTGGGGTTTTAATCGCCACATTAGTAAGCGGCCGAGTCGTCAGACAATAGAGTAACCTTATCGCAGGCACAAGGGCTTTTCAAATTTCTCGTTTGTTAACGGTCACATTCCAAAGTGTATCTTTTACTTGTTCTCTTTTTCCACTCGCGTTAATGTGTATCGTGACTCTGACGAAAACCTGTTTAAATCTTAGATATACACCAACGTTTCCAGTAATAGGGTGCATCGCAAATTTGGGGGGGACGCTGACTGTACCAGTCCGAGTGTAGTTGACCAAACAGGACACCGACGACGTTAGAAGACGATTCTGCTCGCGCGGTAAACAAAAACATCGACTGCTGAAGTTTCAAACGGGAGATTTTCGAAACGTACCTAAATTCCCAAACGTTGAGATAATAGGCAATTTTTTACAATTACAATTACAATTACAATTAACCTTTATTATTGCATGTAATCAACCACTGAATTCGTGTCGGGGGAGCGTGTCGGGGAGCGTGTCGGAGGAGCGTTACAGTTTTCGCTCAAGTCCTACCCAGTAGCAAAAGCATAATATAAAATGCAAAACCCCGACGCTCTGAGGTACTGCTCGAAAGGGCGCTGGCTTCGTTCTGGGGGAGCGTGTCGAGGGAGGCGTCACGGTTTTCACCCCAGTACACCGCTGGCTGGAAGAAATAAATTTTCGTGGAAATGTAGAAACACGATTTTCGCTCAAGTATACTCAGTAGTATGACATCATAGTAACAAGAGCGTTACGGGGGGGGGGGCATTATGGGGCGCCGTTACGGGGAGAGTGTTACGGTTTTCACTAAAGTATACGCAGTCGTAAAAGCATATAAAATGCTAAAAGTAACGTTCTATTCGTCAAAGCCTTTGATCAGCTATTTTTTTTCGTGAGGCTCTAAAGTAATGCTTTAAGGAAACGTTTTTTGAAATTTCTCGTTTATGCGCAAAGCAAGGACATAAAAATGTGAAAAAAAAAAAATGGATGTCTAATAGCCCCCAAACTACATTCTGTTCCTTTGACGGATTTTAAGCGGTTTGTTACGTGCTGAACGTGTTTGAATCTTTGATTTCATGATACTTAACTTTTTTCACTTATAGAAACTTTTGAACTTTATATTAAACATAAGTGATCCATATTAGGAGCCCAAATTTTCAATTTCCTAAGATCATGGCAGTAAAAAAAAAATTAAAAATTAAACTTTTTAAACATTTTCTTGAGGGGGGGGGGGGATGCTAGGATTTCTCTAGCAGTCTACGATTCGTAAGTGGAAGGACGTATTCGTCCAGTTAACCAAGGGCGAGTGGAACCGAACGCTGATACGCGACCATACAGGCAGGTTCCATGGAGAACTGAACCTTCACCTGACCCAATCCTGAGCGGCCACGGCTGCTCCAGCACGTACTTACATCGGATGGCGATAGCGCCGAGCCCCGCAGGTACGCACTGTGATCGAGGGGCGGAAGGCAACCCCTGGCACACCCTGTTCGAATGTGAAGCCTAGGAGCAGGAGAGGCGCGGGACGGCAACAGCGATCGATCCTAACGGCAACACGAGCGATATGAATGGCGTGATCAGCCGTCTCGCGCCGGACACCTTGGTTCCGGAAATGTTGAAGCGGGTGTCAGCCTCTGTCTCGACCGTCATGAAGAAAAAGACGAAGACAGAGTGGTCGAGGCAGAAGTCCGACGAACAAAGCTCGGCCCATGCCGGACTCGACGACTCTGTACCATCCCAGAGCTGCTGCAGCTGCAGCGAACCCCCGGAAGGACTCAACCTCGCCACCACCACCTACCTGCGTCACCAAAGTACTAAGATAAGGAAGTGAGGAGCTGCAAAAACGTCTCAGTAAGGAAAGGAGGGTGGATGAGAGGCCGCTCGAACTCCCGACAGGTGGATTTTCTACCACCCCGAGAGAGGCAATAGAGCACTTCATTGACACGCACTTTCCGGGAGCAAAGATCATGGAAAACACACAACCGCAGCCAGGAGCCAACTGTGTGCAGAGCGAAACGGATTGGGAAACGGCGAAGGAGGTGATTACACCAGACAGGGTATGTGGGCGGTAAACACATTCTTGCCGTATAAAGCACCGGGCCCAGATGGAATCTATCCAGTCTGCCTACAGACAGGACTAGAGACCATAATGGGGCCGTTCATTAGGGTCCTCAGGGCATCATTAGTCCTAGGGCACAATCCAAAATCGTGGAGGGGTGCGAGAGTGGTGTTTTTGCCTAAACCATGTAGAGACCCCTGTAAGGCCAAATACTACAGGCCGATAAGTCTCTCATCGTTCATGCTAAAAACCTTGGAAAAGCTGATAAACAGGCACCTAAAAAAGGTTCCTATTACATGAGAACCAGCACGCATATAGGGCAGGAAGATCAGTAGAGTCATCATTGCACTCGCTTGTTACAGCAATTGAGAGAGGGATGGCTGGCGGAGATTATGTCCCGGCAACATTCATGGATATACGGGGAGCGTTTGACGCGACCTCTCATGAATCAATAGAAACACCCCTGAGGGAAAGGGAAGAGAAGGCAAGCTTAATAAACTGGATTGTAGCTATGCTGAAAGGCAGGAAGATCCGGATAACATACTAACAAGAACGGATCCATGCAACGACCATCAGGGGCTACCCACAAGGGGGAGTACTCTCTCCCCTACGGTGGACCCTGATGGTGGACAGTTTGCTGGAGGAGTTAAATGGTCAAAAAATATACACACAGGGCTACGCCGATGATTTGGATGGGGCCACAAAACACATGTGGTATAAAATAGGAGTGGTAAAAAGCGGCTCCTGCAGGTACTGTGGAGAAGAGGAAGAAACCTCGATCCATATCATATGTCAATGCTCAGCAATAGCCGGGACAAGATGCGAAGCATTGGGACTAGAGTTTCCAGCACCCAGTGAAGTCAAAGTGATAGAGCTAAGTAAAATTCTCACTTTGGCTATAAAAATGAGGCTAATGAGCTGATCCTTTAGGAATAGTGCAATGGACTACAAAGTCTGAGCACTCAGCGCATACAGCGCCACCTTACACACAAATGAATGAATGAATCCGTCTGTGGTGCAGCCGAATTCCAGATTAATGCTGGGTGAGCGTTGCCTCGGTCCGTCGTGTGTCCCATTGTGGTCTTGGTATGACAGCGCGAATCCGAAGCGGAAAGGCGAAATGGAGGCTCGGGAGAGCCTCAATGCGTCCCTCTGGTCACTGATGCGATACTCGAAAGAGTAGTTTCCAATACCAGGGGCGCGGTGTCTGGGGAGCCACTTTGGCATACGTGCATCGTCATGCGCTCCACCAGGTGAGAGGGTCCCCAAAAATGAAACCACGTATTGATGCCTCCAGTAAAAATACAATTTTCTGATTGGATAATCTCCCCCCCCCTTTTTCTTAACAAGCTGGAAAACAGGAGTTACAACACCCAAAATTTCAGCGCTGTATATTGTATGGTTCAAAATGGCCTCATAATTTCGGATTACAGGCTTTGTGCTCTTCATACCAGAACCAGAAAGCAGCCAACTGTATGTATTACTTCTTTGGCACCAGAACACCGGCTTCAAAGTCATCAGCACGAATCCCAGCCTTGTCGGCGCCGTTTTTAACACCGACGATTCGTATTCGCTTCACGTCGAAAATAACATTAGTATTCGCACCTAGCCGCAATATGCCGGCACGTCCACATCAATTAGCAACGTGCTGCGTACCGAACACTAATGAATATCGTAATTCGCAGTGTTACCGGATATACGTACACGTATATAGCTACGCAGAGCCGAGCGAGTTTCGAGCACCTATCTGGCGATCGATAAAGAGCGTTACGGCCGCGTGTATTAAAAAGTCTGCACCTAATTCGAGGCTAATCTCGGTGGAATTGGTTGATTAAGTTATTTAAGAAAACACAAAAGTTATTTAATAAAAGATCGGTATCCGTTTCGCGCAATTTCTATTAAAAGTTCTCATTTCGAGCTCAATTCCCCGCGGAAATTGTTCTCCAGTATCCGAAAACTGGGTAAGACTGTATTTCGCCACACTTCGCCGCGGAAACTGAATCAAAATTAATAGAGTGAAATTTTCTCCTTCGGAAATTTCGCTTCTGCCAGCCGAAAATTGCCTTTTCTCGCTTTATTACTCTTCTTGCGTGTATGCGAATCGAATAAGGGATGAACGCGATCCGATCAATATCACGATCACGAACTCAATTTACATAACACGTAAGACGTATTAAATTGGTGGTAACTTTATCGTGTCTGTTTTCCTTGATGAGAAATCGACTGCCGTGTAGACTCCAGTGACGTAGCCAGCCTATTGATCGATGGGGTGGGGGGTCTGGGAGCGTTAAAGGGGGTGTCAAAATTAGAAAAACCATTATTAGACAAAGTTGCAATGGAAGGGTCCAGACCCCCTCGACTCTCCTTGTGGGCTCCATAAAGTTAGCACAGCTATTTTAGATATTTAATACATTTTTTTCTGCTGAGTAGTTCTGGGAGAGGAGATGTAGTGATACGACCACAGGTTCTATCAGCAACCATTTTCAATGATTTTTCAGCTTTATACTTGTTAGTGTTGGATCAGTATTTAGGTGAGTTATAAAGGGAATAGCCTAGGCATTCTACAAAAAAAGTCGAAAAATTCATAACAGCGAGTTTTTTTGCGGGAATGTGTTCAGAAGGGTCTCAGTAGACACTTCATAAAACCCAAGAGCCCCAAGTGTTGAGGAATTCATATTTTTTTGGAGGGAGGGGCAAAACACCCCAAAAAATGAGTTTTTCACATTATTTTGAAAAATATCAACTCTGAATTAAAAAAAATAACAAATTCGAAATCTGCGTACAATTTCCGATCCGATGATACCCAACACAACCCCTTTCAAGTAAAACATGAGCCGTTAAGAGGGTGTTCAAAATTGTGAATTTTTGAAAATTTCAGGTACTTCAATTTTATAAGTTGAAAACTCTACCTAAATGATATTTTATCGTGCCCCAGCGTTTATCTATAAGTATGTGAGGGATTGCAAAAGTATTTTGACACAGTCGCACCCCTATCCCGGAGCTAGACCATTTTGATATTACCGAAACATTCACACATACACGGACTGGCTTTTTAGGGCGCTAAAAAGAAATAATAATAGACAAACAAACAAGCAAACAAACGTTCTTAGAAAATGAAAAATTCAAAAGAACAGTTTCAAAATTTGCCAACTGCCAAATTATTGAAGGCAGGGACGCACCGATAAGGGGGCAGGGGGCAACGGGAAAATTTGCCATTTCAGTTAGGCGAGTTGAAAAAATTTAACAAGTTAAAAGTTTTTTTTGCTTTGATATCTGGAAATTGAGTTGAGAGGTTGGAAAAATCCAACAAGTCAAAAGGTTTCTCTCCTTTTGCATTGATACTTGGAAATTTTGAGTTGAGTCAGTTGAGACTTTCACAATTTTTACCCCCCCCCCCTTACTTCAAGAAAAACTCTTCGGTACGTCCCTGGACTCCAGAACTCAGAATGGGATCCCAAAGTGGATAGACCATCGACGTTAATTACTGACCTTAAGGGTAGTTGAATTCGAACATGCGTTAAATTTTGAATCCGATTCAAGCTTAAAAACCCATAAATCGAACTGGACAAGCACTAATTAGTTTTTACAAATCGAGTAGACTATTGCAGTGGAGAGTTCTTACGATCTTAAATTCAAATTAACAGACTGTTTTCGAAAATGCTAAAGATCGCTGATTCATTTTCATCATTACAAACATCCTAATCTCTTGAGAAAGGATTAAATCGTCAAATGCCGAATTTTCCAAAGCAGCATGTATGATTTTATAAAAAATGATTGAACTATCGAAGTGAAAGTTGTTTTTTTTGCCATTTTCTTGTTTTAGGTGGGGGAAGGGGCTGTTACAAATTTAGTAATGACCCTTGGATCTTTGATTGGACTTCATCATTCTTAGGTTAAATGGCAATTTTTGCGTGTAATGTTGAAGAAAAAACTCATTGAAGCTTGCATCTTTACGAGCCAACATTTGAAGTCCAAAGATTGACAAAAATTAATTGACGTTGAAAACCCAAATAATCTATTGAAACAGTGACTATTGCAATTCCTAATTTTGGTTCAATTTCATAGTTTTTGATTTTTAAAGACTTGAATGTTCCTTTATAATAACTCATACTTGGATAATTTTGAAATTTTTCCTCCAATTTGAATTTTGGTAATTTGATGATTATGAAAATGTTGAAAGATTAAATCAAGTCGTTCAATTTCGACTTTCATTTTGGTGCTTGGGGCCTGCCCGAGAGTCAATATCGAAAATTTATCGCGTTGATGGAATTTCCAAACTAGGCGACCTCTCCTCTCCCATTCCCCATTTCGATATTTGATTCGGTTACCGGGAAGTCAATTTTAATCACTTCTGGAGACCAGTTTTGGCTTTTGAAGCCTAAATCGGGAATCCAAGAGGAATCTGATGAAATTTTCGAATTCAGCAACCCAGAAAATTCTAATACTTTATTCGATTTCCTAAGAATCAATTTTGAATTTTGGGGCCCAAACCGCAGTTTAATAAGAAAGCTCATAGAAGCTTTCGAATTCAGCGATGCAAAAAATTGTTCGTATTTTGATTCGTTACTTAATTTTCCAAGAATAGAGAACTCTGAAGGTCAAATCAGGGTTTAAAGAATAATCTTTTGGTGAAATTTTCGAAATCAACGACCCAAAAACTCCTAGTTTAGTGATCTTTCCATAAAAAATCTCAAGTTTAGCTCTAGTCTTGCTTAATGGGAGCAATTTTTTTTATCGAGAAAATAACGAGACCTTGCCGTCAGAGACGCAGAATTAAGGAGAAAAATTTTCATTATTTTTCCATTCAGAATGGGCTCATCTTCATTCTTCGCGAAAAATAAAAAAAAGTGGATATCAAAATAGTCCACCCCCCGGATAGGGGTGCGACTGTGTCAAAATACTTTTGCAATCTCTCACATACTTATAGATAAACGTTGGGGCACGATAAAATATCATTTAGGCACAGTTTTCAATTTATAAAATTGAAGTACCTGAGATTTTCAAAAATTCTCAATTTTGAACCCCCTCTTAAGGGCTTATGTTTTACTTGAAAGAGGTCGTTTTGGGTATCATCGGATCAGAAATTGCACGCAGATTCCGAATTTGTTATTTTTTTAATTCAGGGTTGATATTTTTCAAAATAATGTGAAAAAACTCATTTTTCCTCAACACTTGGAGCTCTTGGGTTTTATGGGGTATCTACTGGAACCCTTCTGAACATATTCACACAAAAAAACCGCTGTTATACATTTTTTCGACTTTCACCTGATTTTTTTTTGTAGGATGCCCGTATTAGAAAGGGGATTTGGGAGATAATCACCCCAATGACTTACCAAAATCAAGTTTTTTCTTCGAAGAGTTGAAATAATTTTGCTGCTATCGTTCATAAATTAGTGTTCTTTTTTTACTCAATTTTAAGAGTCAACCATCTGAAATTCATCTCCGTCGAAGAATTCTGTTACCAGACCTGATGTCATCGACTCCATTGGCGGATCTAGAAATTTTCCAAGGAGGGTGTTTTGAAAACAAAACTTTTTCCACCTCCGCCCCCTAAAAAACCGAGATGGATATCATTTTAAATAGTTTCTGAAGACACATTTCATAATGTGATTAAATTGTTTCAAAATGAACGTACACGTTCACTATGTTTTTATATAATGCGCTTTCCCAATGTTTTTTTCTTCTTCTTTGGCCCAAGGGGGTGTCTGAACCTCCCCCCCCCCCATAGATCCGCCACTGACTGACTCAAACAGCGAATGTAAGCTGAAAAATCAGCGGAAATGGAGACCAATAAACAGCTGATTCAAACTTAGAGATGAAGCAGGAAACGTCTGATTCACGTTGGATACATTTTTCGATATTTTATCATTTTCTCGGGTATGGAAACCAATTGCCTTTTCGTCATCGAAAGACATCGTCGTTCAGTCTGCAGTCGATAAAATAATTTTGTCTCTTCGACTCGGATTCCTTAAGTTTCGGTGGCAAGCAAACATACTCGCACATGCATGAATTAAGTTGCGTATTCTGCAACCTCTTCAGGAGAATTCAATTATTCATATTTTACCGGCTTAGATTTGTTTCAATTGAATATTTCGGACAATAATGGATTTTATAATCTCCAAGCCTGTCAGTAGCAGAAGGGTATATTGTGCAATGCGATGGCTGGAGAACCGGTGTACTGATTCCATGACCTTTATAGCAAATGTAGCGGTAACTCAGCATTAGATACCCACAATTTTTTGAGGACGACCCTCGTAGACAGATACAACTTCACAGTATATGTATAAAATTTCCCCAGATGATATCAGGACACTCTGAACTTGTTGATAGATTTGCAAGCGTACGTGTCGGACAATGAAACTTATTGAGGCATATTAAAAAACGTTTTCAGGATTCTCCGGAATTTTCTCCGAGAGACCCCCTCCAAAATTGAAACCTTAGTTGTGAAAACAGCCATCACTCTAACCGTCTCCCATTGTATTTCACTCCTGATTTCCTATCATTATTTTCTTGAATTAACTACATTTTCTATAAATAAATTAAACGGTACTGGTGACAACCAACAATCTTATCTCACTCCTTTTTGAATTTTCGCTTCTTCCACTTCATCCTCTATTCATATTTGAGCCCTTTGATCCTTGCACAAGTTCCATATTACACTTCTTTACTTATACTTAAATCCTATCTCCTTTACTATTCGAAACATTTTCAACTACTCAACATTATTAAACTCTTATTCTAACTCTACAAATGCTAATTAAAATCATGTATCCAAATATTCTTCCAGTCTTCTTTCTAATAAAATCCTCAGACATAAACATGTCTAAAGCTGGTTATAAAATTCTTCCGAATTTGCTGAAGACTATTTCAAGGTTCGTTGAATTTTCTCAAGACTGGGCCTCACTGAGACGTTTTGATTCTTCCAGACTTGCATAAAACTCTTCAAGACTCATCCACATGTGTTTAATAGACATTAAGTCTTTCAAAGCTTTCTTCAAACTAATTTAAGAAGTTTTTGACATGTTTTAGTTTCAAGAAGAGTCTTTTGCTAGTATGACAGACTCTGAAGTATTCTTTGCACTGCCTAGAGTAATCTTAAATGAGTGCGAAAAGGCTTCAAAGATAGTTTTAAGAAAGTTCATTATGAGGCAGAATTGTATGGCGAAAGTTCAAAGGGTGCTAAGTGCCAAAAACATGTTTTAAAGATAAACGCGTTTATAGGTTTGTATGATATACAGATCTAAACACAGCGCTATCTTTGGATCAGATTCTGAACAATTTGGAAATAGGTATTGAGCCAGAGTGTAGAGGCATGAACATAGCATATCATGTTGGCAATAACTCAATTTTGACCAAAGTGGCACTTACTACCATTTGAATTTTCGCCATAGAATTATACTTTCTAGGCGATTGATTCATGTGTCACATTGGCAACATTGCGACAGCCTATGTCACCACCAATGAATTGACGAGCCGGCCCTTTTGAACGCTGTTCTGGGCCGGCCCGCATGAATTGCTCCATCCCTCCACCGGGCCTGTTAGCCCGCACGGAGTCTTGAAGAGAAGAACGAACGAAAACAGGAACGAGATCGCATTTTTGCGTTCTTCCAACACCTTTTGTAGCTGGCGCAAGTGTAAAATTCTGAACGCTTAAAACCAATTATATATATTTTTAATGAAAAAATCAAATGCAGCACTGCACCAGTGTTGGAAGAACGAACGAGAATGAGAAGAAAACTGTCATGTTCTCGTTCTTGTTTTCAGAATGAGAATGAGAACGATAACATGATGGGAATGGGATTGAGAATGAAAAACGGGATCGGAACAGAGGACCAAGGTGGGAACAAGAGGGGGAATGGGAACGTTGGTGATTTTAAGGTAAGGAGAACAAAGAATATGAGTGAGAACTACGCAGTTAGAGAAGAACGAACGGGAACAGAAACGGTGATTTGTACGCTCTTCCAACACTGACCATAACACGGGATGACTTTGCAATCATGAGGTGACTTGGCACATGTATGCTGTTATCACTCTTATGAGCGCGAGGTCTGGAAGAATATTAAAGAAGTCTTTAAGAATGAATTTCAAGTGTGGAAAAAACTTAAAGAGTAGCAAAAAGGTGGATCTATCCGCGTATGGATCTCGAAATATCTTGAAAATGTCTAATAAAGTCTTACACAGATCTGAAGTGAGTTTAAAAGGGTCTTAGCAAGGTAAAAAACGGGAAGAATCTTGATGAGTACTGACGCGTGACTCGCTGTCACGTAGGAAGTAGTAGTTGGTGATGTCAATATCAAAGCATTATTTACATCAATATTATCGATAATTTCATTGTCAATTGATATTATATCAATACATCGAGTTTTCTTCAGTAGTACAAAAAAACCACAGGAGCGGTAATGTAGTGTAATAATTGGGCCATCTACAGAATGAGATCTTTCGAACAACAAATGTGAGTGTATGAAACTGATGATAATGGCACTCTACTCACAAGCACAAGTGTAGCTAAAGGAGATAGTCCTAATTTCTTTATTAGCAAAAGGATGCATCTCCATTTGTGTCAATATCTACACAACGTCTAGGGAACAAAGGTATTTCGAAGAAAACTCATTTTGCTATCAAATTCTTCTCTGAAAAGTGATACGGGAATGCTCATCATTTATCAGTTTCAAGAGTCTTAAGTCTCTTGAAATTTGAATAATTTCTCGGTTCTCTGGATCTCTGCTTCCCTGAACTCTGATAGCCGATAAGCTGATACCTCTGTACCTTATCTACCGGCTACCACATTGCATAATTGACATGATTTGACGATTCACGACTGCACATTTTGGACTTCTGGACTTTCGGAAGACTCGCGCCGGCTATCCACTCCAGCTTGCAGCATTCTTGAAACTTGGTGAGATTAAACAATCTTTGTATTTATTGATATTCGGAAATTCATATCGATATTTTCAATTATTGATAAATACCTATTGAAAATGTTATCATCACTATTTGTAGCCAGGATGTATCCTGTAAAACCAACTCTGAGTAGTTCTCCATTACACCGTAGCATTAACACGTCTTTTGTGCAGAGCTTCAAAAAAGCTTATGAAAATTACATTTGCAGAAATTTGAAGGGTTTATGTGAAAAACAACCCTAGTCAGTTTTGAAGTTTCAACTTTTCCAACAGATAGCGCTATAAGTTTTCTTCAGCTATGTGAACTGTCAGCATCTTGCCGGCAGATGCTACTTTGTTCAACTGCACCTATACGTTGGAGCCTAATGACTGTACTTACAGCGCTATCTGTCTACAAAGTCGAAATTTCAAAACTAACTAAGCTTGTTTTTACAAATGAACCCTTCATACTGTTTCAAATGAAGAGCGAAAATTGTAGGAAACAGTGCGCATTTGGTACCATTACATATAGAATTTGATCGCGGTCATTATCTATTGTGTATTAATCAGCATATAGTGACGTAGCTATTGGTGAAAAACTGAAGAAAAAAAGTGGATGGGGTGAATTGGCGCAGAATTGTTTATTTATTTTTGAAGCTAGTAAGTGATCAGTTTCGATGTTCTGACTTATTGCTAGGGAATAAACAGGTAAAAATCAGATATTTATGCATTTCAGAGATACTGAGGAGGTCCATTCATGTCCAGGAGGTGCGCATAAGTTAGTATTCCAAATGGAACAAAACAAGTTACAGCGCCCATGCGTGATTTTTGATAGCAGATACTAAGTTAGTATTCCAAATTGAACAAAACAAGTTATAGCGCGCATGCGTGATTTTTAATGGCGAATACTGGACTTATGCGCAGACCAGATGTGCGCATAAGTTAGTATTCCAAATGGAACAAAACAAGTTATAGCGCGCATATGTGATTTTTGAGAGCGAATACTGACTTATGCGCAGACTAGAGGGGTGCATAAGTTAGTATTTCAAATGGAACAAAACATGTTATAGCGCGCATGCGTGATTTTTGATAGAGAATACTGACTTATGCGCAGACCAGGGTTACGCATAAGTTAGTCTTCCGAATGGAACAAAACAAGTTATAGTGCGCATATGTGATTTTTGAGAGCGAATACTGACTTATGCGCAGACCAGAGGTGGTGTGCATAAGTTATTATTCCAAATAGAACAAAACAAGTTATAGCGTTCATGCGTGATTTTTAATAGAAAATACTGACTAATGCGCACATCTGTATTTTCCCCCCGTTCATTTATGAACATGCGCAATATTATCCCATCGCGGTACCCCTTGGCACACTTAATTCATAATTCTATGGAAAAATTTGCGGGATGGAAGATGTCACAATCTTTTGGGGAATGTATTTCACAATTTCCCATCAAAACAACAAAAAATATCTCCGTTCTCCAACCCAGTTTCTTCAATCTATAGAGCGTGTAAAACATGAATGTACAGGAAAAAGTGGACAAAGTTACCCCGTGTTACACAAAAGCATTGATACTATTCGTATTTAGAAGTCGGGCTTTCCCCACATTGTGAAGTTTAGAGGAGTGAAGAATGAGGATGGCGTGTTCTTCGGCCCGTCTGTCCAATCACAGGGCAGGGGCTACCAAAACGACTACTTTAAGGGAAAAGACCTAAACCTGACCAAGAAAGAACTTCGTAAGCAAATCAAAAAGTTTTTAATCCTTCAATTTTATCAAGTAAGGAGATATTCCCGTATAAGCTTTTCAATCTTACTGATTTATCACTCAGTTTATCGGTCACACGAAGCGAAAGCTGGGCTATTTATGTTCCACTCATCGAACTCTCCTGTTCCTCTCTCATTTCCTTCCACCAATTCCCTTACTTACGGGTACATATTTGGACGAAATCTCTCAAATTGTTCGGCTTCGCCGTTCAAAGCGCCTGCTTCGGTTTCTCGGTTTCCCTTTTCGATTTTAATTACCGAAAAAAGAGAACTGCGAATTCGACTGTACAGCTTTTGATTCGCGGCGAATATGGGGCGAACTCGTTCCGGACCTCCGCTTTTCCATAAATATTCACAATTCACCGGCACCCCGGCGACGTTTCCAAACTGCCGCGTTTCGCTCGCATAACTGACGTTACTATTCGAAATTTATTCAGAGATTGATGACAGAATAAGGAAAGTTGGTATATATCTTTTGTTCGGAACTTTACAGCTTACTGGCGCCACTATTATTCGTCGAGTTCTTTTCAAAGGGATTTTATTACAGCTGCAACGTCAAATTACACGAAGATTATACCGTATCCGAATAATACACCGAGTCGAGTCGCGGTAACGTAACCTTAAACCGTTACCCTGAAGTGCACAACTTTACAGCATCATTTAGAACCTGCACGGTCCTCCAGTTTTGTTTCATTTCAATATCGCAACTGTCGCTCGTTACCAAAACTTTAATTTTTATCCCGTTTCAAAGAGACATTCA
Source organism: Acanthococcus lagerstroemiae (assembly GCA_031841125.1). Taxonomy (NCBI): domain Eukaryota; kingdom Metazoa; phylum Arthropoda; class Insecta; order Hemiptera; family Eriococcidae; genus Acanthococcus; species Acanthococcus lagerstroemiae. Next base: position 29,730,539 of record CM063114.1, read on the forward strand.
CTTAACCGTTCTCTTGGCCGGGTATGTAAATGCTTATTTATAGCCCTGCCCATCCTTCCATTTACATACATGGGCGCGCATATGAAATATGAGCTTTTGAGAAAAAAGAGAGCTCCAATTTTCGGTTTAAGTTTTGAGGAATAATAGATCACCTCAGGATAGACTTGTGGCCTGGCTAGCTTTGGCTGACAAATTGATTTTCCAGGCTGGCAAACGATATCTCCAACCCTGCAAGCCTGTGGAATTGTGTATGATGTGTGTTGTCCCTTCTTCATCAGAGAAACAGTCGCTCGTGCTGACTGTCCAGATTCCTTTGTACGCATATAAGAACCACTGATATTATGCCTCCTGTTGATGATAAAGAAGCAAGAGAGCAGAGATCCAGAAACCAAAACTCAAGATTTCTCCAGAACTTTGTATTCTATCGGAGACTGAAGAAAAATATCCAGAAATAAAGTAAATGCGCCTCAAATTACCTAAGCGAGTGTTATGAATGTTAACAAAGTCTTAACGAATTTCGAATGACAGTCAACGAGTCTCAAGGAGTTATAATGGACAATAGGACCGTAAGTCTTGAGGATTCATTACTTACATCGTCCTCAAAAACTAATTCTACAACTCGAAAAACTTAGTGCTCCAGAGGCCAGTCAAATTAGGATGAAAATGAACGATCGAAGAAATAAACTGCAGTTTAGAATGATCACCCTAGCATTCCTCACATAGCTTGCTAATTTTTTGGTGGAGACGAAGGGGGGGGGGGGGTCATCTCCAAAATTGGTTACTCTCTAAACATTTTGCAAACTATCAAATTTATGAGAAAATTTTTATTACAAAATTCTGTTTGTATTATAGATTCCTTATCAAATTAGTTCTTTACCCTTCTTCCAAATTAATCTGCCCTCACAAATGGGGGTTCGAAATAACCCTCAGTGGCGCCGTACGTTAACACAGGCCTCATGGAAAGCGTAGTCGAATTTTTGATATTATTACCCAATTTCTGCACATCCTACTCTATCCATCACATTCTCTCTCCCCTCTCCTCGCTCCTTAGTAACCATACATGCAAAAATGTGCATACGTGTGCTCGGTGGCATCATAATGAACTTTAGTAGCGAGACTTTTCGATCTTTCATCAGATAAGAATAATAAAATCAAGGCACCATAGGGCCGAGGTCACCAAGTTCAATTATTTTGCGGCATCGATTCGATCCTCAATTGGAAATTGGGGCATCATGAGATAGAGTTGATGATCAAAATGCTCTAAAATACAATTTATTTCATCACAGGTTTTCAAAGTCACTAAATTCGACTTTGACATCAATCTGACTCAATTCTAAAATTTAATGGATCTGTGGTGAAAGGGGGCTAAAATTCGAAATACGGTATCATTTTTCAGATTTTCAGCGTTACCAAGGTTGTCCCAAGTTGTAAATTGTGGCACCAGTGGTGAGAGTTAGCGATCAAAATGCCCTGATATACAGTTTATGGTTATGTAACCATAGTTTAGTAAGACCGCTGAATTCGGTTCTCACATTCATTAGACCTAATTTTGAAAATTTAGTGGCACCAGTGGTGAGAGTTAACGATCAAAATGTCCTGATACATAATTTATGGTTATGTAACCATAGTTTAGTAAGATCGCTGAATTTGGTTCTGACATTCATTTGACTCAATTTTGAAAATATTGTGGCACCAGTTGTGGGGGTTAACGATCAAAATGCCCTGATACACAATTTATGGTTATGTAACCATAGTTTTTTTTTCATTTTCATTTTTAAAATTTTTTTTTTTGATAACAAGAGCTACAGAGTTCCGTTTGTGCTTACATTGAAGCTAAATAACTGCTCTACATCTTCATTTCCCACCACTTTCCTCGTAGGGTGAGTATTCTAGCCGATATTCTGCATGGAAGACGGCTAAAACTACAATTTCAAAATGTTTGGGGGCAATAGCTAATTTTTGAAGTGCTGTATCTCGGGACCTATTGGACTTACGGAGCCGCGGTTGCACTCAAATTGTAGAAAATATTATCTACTTTAAAAGTGTACTGAATGACTTTTCTGTAGGATGCACCTTCTAGAAGTTATAAGTCAAAAACTGAAAAAAATCCGAAATTTTTGAGGTTTTTTGAGCACCACGCAGTTAGCACAGGTCTTTCAAAGCTGCAGACTTGGTTTTACACTATTGGTACCTACTCTAACAACATCCCAAAAAATCAGAATGTGTTAATTTTCTGCGACCTAGGATGTTTTAAATGACTGGCCTACTGTGTGGATATGAGACGTGGGTGACAGGAAAACACAAGAAAGAAAAATGATAGACGCTTTTGAAATGTGATGTTGTCTGAGAATATTGGAAATCAAATAGAAAAGATCAGTAATGTGGAAGTATTAACGCGAAAAGGAAGAGAAATTTGGAATATAATAAATTGTAAAGAGAAGAGTTAAGTGATAAGTCATAATATAAGACATCCAGGGATATTGTTATTACTGCAGGAGGGAATGGTTGAGGGAAAGAACTCGGAAGGAAGGCAATGAATGAGTTATAAAGCAGATGATAAGGTACACAAAGTGTAAATCCTTCTCAAAAATGAAAAGATCAACACAGAAGAGAGAAAAGTAAAGAGGCGCAACTTATTAATCGAGAGACTGAACCCATATTATATCACTGTGGGACCTTGGCGTTGAGGTCACCAGCGTGGACCTTACTTGTCATTCAGATTCGCCGCCCGGTTGGATTGCCCACTAAGCGATAATCCGCCGATGCTACCAACCTGGATTCAAGCGCGTCAGCCCCTCTTGTTCCAAGCGACAAGTCAGCCAGAACGGGGCTCTACTGGGCGCAGAGGACTAAGGTACAACGGGGCCTGACTCCAATAAGTAACCGCCAATGGCTAAAACACGCGGTTAATATCACCATCCATATTCAGTCGGTCAAACACTAGCAGTGACACCTCGTCGATGCGAGGAATGCGACATATAACTGCATCTGCGCCCGAGATCGTCCATGAGTTTGGGAGAGACGCCACAATCATATTATGCGGGGTATACTTAATTTACCTGTAACGCCGCCTCATCTGGATGCAAGGATGCGAATCTCTTTATTATCCCAATTTCTCCTGCATCCATGTCTCTGCTGTTTCCTCTACTGCGCTATTCCTTATTCTAGGTCAGTTGAAGCCTCGACAAATTGAGAACAAACGCCAACGTAGCCGGTGAAGCGGTGGTGGAACCAATTTCAAAATTCGTTTATTCGGTTACATTAAAAAAGCATAAACGAGTTGATTAAGAGGACCGGAAATCAAGAAAATGTTCTGCGAGTTAGGAATTATTTAAGAGCGGCGTCGGCGTCTGTTCTGCGAGTTTTAAGACAATTACGTAGTTTTCTCAGGCGTGGAATACAATACAGTCGACGGCTGACATTGTCAAAGTTTTATTACAGGATACAACAGACTTGCCAAAAGTATCTTCTGTAGTAATATAACTCGAAATAACTCATCCGTGCCGCCAACGTTACAGTCACGAAGTTTCAATAATAGTTACAAAGTTATTTTAAAGGTTAGGAAATCTAGTCATTTGTCTTGGCCCTTCCCGATGCGCGATATTTCCTCCTTATTTCCAGGGAGACAGCTTTATGCTCTCGCGCTGCGAATACCGAAAGAAAATTATGTAACTGCTTCCGTTCGCTCTTTTCGCGACGCTGAAAATATTTTTCTTCTTTGTTGCATCCTTGAGACAGTGGAAAAGAAAAACGGGACCGAGCTTCCAAAACTTATCGACAGCGATAGGTTGAAGTGGGTCGTCGCGTCTGCAAATCGATTGCTCGATTTCAATAACTTACCTAGGCTTGCGGATTGACAGTTAGTCGCGAAAGCTCAACAAATGCTACATGTAGCAAAAAATTCGTGACCCGGTTGACATTTTCCCACCCTTTTACGGGTTATCGATGGGCTATTTAAAGTGTAATTTACGTGGCAGCACAGCGGTAGATACGCGGTGCTCAAATGCGTGCCTAGCGTGTGGCGAAAAATTATGTGTGTACCTGCTTGAATTTTAAACGCCCGAATAATGCAGCTAATCGATACGGGGAGCGTGCCGAAAAGTGAAGTTTCATTCAATCCTACGATGGGCTTAATAATAACTCGAGCTTTTTTAAAAACTCAGCAGACGAGTGGATTTAGGCGGCGCGATCCAAATGCTCACCGTCGTACAGTACCCGGCCTTGCGATTTCCTTCGAATCGGATGCCGTGCGAAGCGGAAATGACGAGAGCTTTGAATAGGCTGAAGTCGGCCGTTCCAAATACCAGCTGGAATACAAGACTCGGGAAATTTTGGTCTGGTCAAACTAAGCAAAACAAAGTCCAAAGTCGGCGCGAGGTATTCTACGAAATGAGCGCCTATCACTTTTAACATGGATGTGTCAAATGGCTCAGTAGCAGGGTTGCAAAAAAGCAAAACAAAAACTGTTTTTTGAAACCAACAAAACAAACTTTTTTAAATTTAAAACTGTTTTTTTTTAAAACACTGTTCGCAATAAGAGTGCTTAAAACAGAAAAGGGAAAAGTAACTCTGAGTATCCAAATCGGCCGTGTCACACACGTGCTGCGCAGTATTTTTACTGCGCAGCCGAAACCGGTAGTACGAAAATGTCCTGCCTGAATCTCGTATTGCCGCAGTAAAAATCTGGCTGATGCAATACGAGAAATGAAAAGCAAGCCGAATCCACGGTGTCGGTCACACAAGCAGCATTTTGTTGCTGTATTCCGCGTGTCTGAAAAAGTGAAGGTTTTATTTACTCCGTGTGATTTCTCATTTTTCCGTGTATGTGAAGTGAGAAAAAGGTTGTATGGTGGAAGATAAAATTGATTTCTGATTCTACCCCAGTCTGGGTTCCCGAATCCAAATTTCACCCGTTACGTGCGAGAAACCAAACTCTGACGTGGAAAATCAAAGTATCGAAATAGGGGTAGTTTGGGATGCATCCAGTAAACCGATTTCAAACACGCACCAAGAATTCAATTTTCAACTTAGGGCTGACTTTTTTTTTTCTACTTTCAGGACATCTTACGTTAGTGGTATTCGCCTCGTCTTCTATAAAGACGATTTATGGCAATGAAGTGTTTGCTGACAATACCTTATAAACTTCGAGGTCCCTGGGGCACGTGTTAAAATTACTTTAGAAATCTGAAAGTGTTCCGTATTACTCATATGGCATAAGGAAAAACTTTTGGGGGTGGTCCGGTCAAATTTCGAAAAATTTTAAAACAAGAGACACTCTAATATGGAATGTTTAATACAACGAGCCTATCTGAATACTTGAAGATTGCGAAGTCGGATCGAAATCCCACGAAAGATGGGTCCAATATTTTTAGTTCCATTTTAGTGTTTCAACTCCTTTGAGAAGGGAAGGGGGAACGGAGCTCGGACACTCCACCTTTGAAACTTCAAGTGGAAATATATCGAATGGAACATCGAAATAGGGTAAATCGTCCACTTCTGACCAGGGTACCATCTTTGGCCAGGTTTTTCATAAATTTGCTAGCAAATAAGGACTGGGTAACACTGGGAATGTGATGTTTGCACTATGAAATCAGTGAACACTGCCGTGTATATGATGTGTTGTATTTTCAAGTTTAAGTCACCCGTTCTTTAAAAAAAAAATTGATCTGTGGTGGACTTCAAAACTTCAGTGATTTCTTATCAAAACTCTTAAGAATCCAGCGATTGGAAAGATCGTCATACGAACACGTCCAGGCGGTAATTGCACTGGCCAATGTATTTTTCTACTTATTCATAGTATTTTAGTAACGGATTTTGATTTTAAAAATTGGATTTTACTCTGTTTTTAATTAATTAAGAGGCATGGCCAAGTGAGCGTCTCGAATTTAATGATTTCACCATCTTTGGCCAACAACCTGTCCAAAGATGGGTACAGTGCTAATCCATTTTTGGCCACCCTGTGTTATGAACGAGTTAGAAAAACTGAAGATTTCTCATAAAATTTGCAGATTCTTCGTCATGTTACCACTAAAATGTCGCACAAAAAATAAGAACAAATATACCAATAATTTTTTAAACAATTTACGAATAAGAAATGACGCACCAGAAGTGTGAGATTGGTTTTTATGAATAATATGAATATAAAATGCTACTTATTACGTTGGAAGTACTATTTTTTCACGAAGAAATACGTCTAATATCTTCTATTTGCACTCCTCCACTACTTTCCAAGCTTATTTCAGCTTAAACGTGTAAAAATATTCTGTCCTGCCAATGAAATATAATCAATCCATGGGGTCAAAAATGGTAATGATGAAGTGGGCCATAGATGGCAAAACTGGCCAAAGATGGGTGTTTTAGGTTACAATTTGTCTATTTTCAGTTACTATAATGAGCAAATGAACAAAAGTCTCCCAGTTTTTCAGAACATAAACAATGATGATAAGACAAATTTCACGGAAGAAAACTGATTCTTGTATTTTCAAATAGCGTGTAAAGTTAAAGAATCTCCTTAACCTGGCCAAAAGTGGACGATTCACCCTAGGGTTATTTAGGTCAGATTTTAGACTCGGCTCCGTATATGGCCCCAACATCTGAAAAACTGGGTATACATAATAATTGATTTGGGTCCGAAAATTCAATTAAAATTAAAATGTCTCATACAAAATGCTGATAATTAATCATTTTAAAAAGGACCTAACGGGCTACTCACTAAGCCCCTGCATACCTCCGTGATCCACGGGCCTTAGGTTAAAAATCAGTATCTTGGAGAGTCTCAATCATTTTCCCACCATCTAGAATAGTATTGAACATATGAAACAATTTGAAAGACTTTTAAACAGATCTGAAACTATCTTAGAACATGAACAGGCGTTTGCAAGAGTGTTAGAAGTCCAAAAACGCAATTTTTCAGGAGAGCAAATAGAAGATTCCTGTACAAATTGCGAGTGTCTGGGTAGTGTTGGACGTTTGAAAAGAATAGCAGTAGGGAGCAGCACTCTTTCGGTACAGCTTTCTTTAATTTTAGACTTCTAGGTTGATTATAACGCATTTTATTGAGCTGCAAAAAAGAAAAAAAACTAGTTGTAACTCATTACATTTTGAACAAATAGCTGAAGTGCTAAGTTGTATAAAATGTTGTAAGTCTGTGAATGAACAGAGGGCGTGTACCTCAACTGTGGATGGTGAACGTTCAACGTTGGAATGGACCTATAACCGCAGTGTTGGAAGAATGAACGAGAATGTGAAGAAAAACGGCATGAACGAGAACATGATGGGATTGAAAACGAGAATGGGAAACGGGAACGAGAACGGGAATGTTAGTAATTCTCAGGTAAGGAGAACGAGGAATATGAACGAGAACCATACAGTTAGAGAAGAACGAATGAAAACGGGAAAAAACGGCACGTTCTCGTTCTCAGAACAAGAATGAGAATGAGAACATGATGGGATTGAAAACGAGAACGGGAAACGGGAATGGGAGCAAGATCAAGATGGAAACAAGAACGGGAATGGGAACAGGAACAATATGGAAATGGGAACAAGAACGAGCACGTTGGTGATTTCAAGATAAGGAGAACGAAGAACATGAATGAAAACCATGCAGTTAGAGAAGAACGAATGGAGAACGGGAACGATGATTTTGGTGTTCTTCCAACACTGAACTAATAACATTATTGCAAAATCCCAACCAACATCATTCTCTTTTTTTTTTTTTGTAGTGATTACTCTAGAAATCCAGTGGTACCATTGCCTACCTTGTAAGAAGTACTTTCTGTTACACCGCTTAACTCAAAACTGCCGAGATTGGACTTGTAACACTCTTGCAAAAGGCTATTCACATGTCCGTAGCCAGAGGGGTGCTCCCCCCAGCGCTTGCCGGAACCCCCTCCCCGGCAAAATTTCGTGAATAAAATAACGAATTTCTATATTTTTCTCGCTAGTTTTGTTCAAAACTTTTCTGCTTTCCACTAAATTTTAATATTTATAAACTTGGCAACATTGATTTTGCTTTGAAAGATAGACAAATCGTGTGTTTATCGTTCTTTAATTCATAAACACAGTGGTAGGCTCGCGATCCAGTTCACATTGAATATTGATGGTAAAATGCCTGAATGGCTGTTTGAGAACTGATAATTTGATAAGTCCATAGAAATAGAATTTTTTTACTGGCAAAAGTTCGAAAATTTGATCGTTGTCAAAGTGTTAATCTTTCTCCACGCAATATATTAAATTTTTTATTTCAGTTGGTTGTCGGGAAGCTGAATCACCAGTTTTGACTATGAATTTTGAGACCAAATTCAATGTTCTTATTGTAACACTGTAAATTTGCTATCTTTTCCCCAGAATGTTTGGTTTATATCAGTGGCGTAACAGGATTTTCCCAGGGGGGGGGGCAAGATTTTCAAGGGAGAAAAAGTCGGAAATTGAGGTATTTTTTTAAAATCGCTGAATTATAAGAATGAAGGTAAAATTACAGCTAAAGTAAAAATTTTTCGAGGAAACGTGTTTTAAAGGCGAAAAATTGCTCATTTTCTGTATATTTTACATTCAATTTCAGGTGCCTCGGGGGCATTCGCCCCCTTCGCCCCCTGGCTGCATCACTGCCTCGTATAAATCTTCATATTATATACTACATTCTCTGTGTATCCTTAAGCCCCCCCTCCCGGTAAACATTCAGCACTCCCTACCGCAGATGGCTGGCTACGGGCCTGCCTCCCCCTCGGCACTGATGCGATGCCCGAAAGGGTAGTTTCCGGTGCCGGGGGTGCGGTGTCTCAGGGGCCACTTTGGCATGCGTGCATCGCCATACGTCCCACCACACCACGGGCCTGCCTCAGAAGTGCCTTGATAAATTATAATAAAATCTTGAAGAGTCTAGAAGAATATCAAAGAAATTTGGAAAAGTTTCGACGCATCTCAATCAAACCGAAAATAGTCTTGAATGAGTCCGGATCTCGAAAGAAGCGTAATAGTGTAAAATACTCGAACACGCCGCAGAGAGCACTCAAGTCTGCACTGTTTCTCGTACTCTCAACAAACGAGCTCCCGAACGAAGAAATTATGAAGAGTTAACCGAAAATAACTTCTCTTTTTTTCAAATCTTGCTCAATTTACGGTTCTTATCGAATTGCAAAAATACCCCGAAAATTCGACATTCCATGATGAATTTTTCCTTTACAAATGTCATCGTCATCATCGTCGTTCTCGATACCCATTTTTTCCTTTCCTTTTTTTTTTATTTTCTTTCTTTATTGACGATAAGTAAAATAATTTGTCAATACGAGTGGTCCGTGTTTCGTGTAAGCTTTCAGCAGCATTTTTACAAATGTTTCTCGCAGAGATTCGGTTACAGGTACACGAAAGGAAGGGAGAAAAAAAAACTTTCAACGTTATTTGTTCTTTAATATGACATAAAATCATTTAAACGATGATACTCCTCTTTTTCGAAGATAAAAATAAGTAAAAAAAAAAAAAAAAAAAAAAAAGTAAAATTCAATTTAGTTTTTTCGAATTTCTGTTACATGCCCGCCTATTTTACGTGCTTCACTTGCACATAACTTATACCTGTTTCCTTTCTTCCCGTCTGATTCGGCTCATCAATTTTCTTTTTCATTTCCTCGTAGAAAAACATTTGCACGTTTTTATTTATTTTAAAATGGAACTTAAGTTTCCAGTGGGTACGTTAAATTTTGTATTGCCGAAGAAGGGAAAAACACGTTCATTTACGAAAACGAGATAAGAAAATGAGGGTTGGTATTTGAACGAGAAAGAGCAAAAAAGTATAGGTGACGACGTTTGGTGTTGACAGGATGCTCGTTCTGTTAAATATGTTTTCGTCGTCTCCTTTCTCCCTTTTCGAATTTTCGAGCCGATATATTTTGTACGTCTCAGGTAAAAAGATATCGAAGGAATGCGTACCCTTTTCAGAACGATCCTTCAGCAGAACTTTCTATTTTATCGCAACCCCTGAAATCGAATCGAGAAGTGTTTTTCAACTGAAGTGTATAATAGTAGCGGTATTTTGCGATATAACATTTTGAAACAGATGTGATTGGTATGGGAAATGTGCCGTAATTGAAAATTGAAATTCAGATTTTCCGGACAAACAAACTAAATCTACAAATGTCTCTAATGCTATAGCATTTCGACCAGCGCGAGATCTCAGCTGTAACTAGCACTAACTAGCGGGCATTTTTTTTCATACTTCTTTTTCACAGAAAAAAAGAATGAGACCAGAATCACGACTGTAGGTCAAAAACTCGATGAGAAAATCTAGAAAAACAGTTTTGATGAAGTGAAAACTTTTTTCATGCTTTATTTCGAAAATTTCTAGACATTTGAAAGTTTGTGTTTATTTTATGAATTGAGTGTTATTTCAATATACTTAATGCTGCAACTGGACTTACAAGACAGCTTTTTGGTTTCTATCCCACCAGAAAAGGAAGAGCGGGGGCCAACTAGCTAGATGGGAGGACGGATTAAAAGCATTTCTGAAGGGGAAAAATTTCAGAAGAATTACGGAAAACAGGATAGAATGGGGAAGGTTGCAGAAGACTTTTGCTCACTTTAGGCTGAGGATATGGAATAATGAATTATCGTAAGATATAAGATATTATAAGAAATGTATAATTGCCTCAATAAAAGTTATTAGATTATTAGATTATAATGCCGCAATTTATGGTAGTATAATCAGATTCGAAGTGTAATGAAGGCGCGTACAGAAATTTTCAAAGTGAATCTTTATTTTATGGAGCTACCTAATATCAACCACCTCCGGTAATGTTCGTTTTGTATTTTGAGTGGTGGTCGATGGACCCAAAAATTGCGACCCTAGTTTTTTTAGACACTTTAAAAAAAAAAAAAATCAATAGAAAAATACTTAAAATTATTGGGTGCCCTTGGGGCTTTGGAATATGGCGAGGTAGGGTTTGCTGTATGTTTTAAACCATTTTTCATACTTCTACCCTCAAAACTTTTCGACTCCTACCTAATGAAAAACAAAGAAGTAGTCGATAATCAGTATCCTTACGAAATATGCCACACGGCGATGAAAGAGTGCACAAATAAGAACAAATGTCACCTGGAATCATGAAATGTGCCTCTCGTGCAAAAACAGATTTTTGGGATAAACGCGTGTAAAGATGGGATGGTGGTAGAGGTGCGCACAGATGTACATAGCGTGTACACCTGTGGTGGTGCGTTTACGCGTTGCTATGACAACCCTCTATAATTCCCGTAGGCCCGTTTCACACAACGCTATGTAAACGGATGTTTTAAAACTTTTGATGTAATTTTTAAATGCAATTTGTGGAAAAACTAACAAAGACAGGAAGTTGCGATTTGTTTCATTCGAAAGACGAGGTTGAAAATGAGCCGTGTGGTACATAGATAAATGAGTACGAAACAACATCAAAGTACATTATTAAATACTGCTGTGGTCGCGTTAAATCAGATGTAAATGTATTTTTAGCACTATGTGGAAATTTCAAATTTTCACAAACCCCACTGTGTCAAAAATCAAAAAATGAAAAATGTGTAAATTCAACGAAAGTGGCAACATTGGCTTATACTACATATTATGATCTGACGAACATTCCCATTATCTAGTACTCCGTTCGCCTTTGTAGTTGTCATAGTAACATTGATAGTTCGAACATATGGTATGGCGGTCGTATTTAGCAGGTGCTTCTGGCCCAAGAGTTTTGTGTTAGTATACGTTCTGCATACTGAAGTGAATCATCAACTATTATTCACCATTGGAAAGCTTATATTGTCACCTCTAATCTACATACTGAGGTTGAATTTTTCGTTCGAAGGTTTCTAGCAAAATGGAAGCGAAAGTAAGTAGTATTTTCAACTAAAATGTAATATTATTTTAGAGTATAAGAAATTTGATCCAAAACATTCCAAAATGATCATCATGGCATTTGGTTCCCTAAAGTATATACTTTCATCCAATATTAAAAATAAATGCACAAAACGGCCCCCAATCGTGAAATTTATTTTTAAAATGTTGATATGTTATGTACAGATACGATGTTTACGAATCTAGATTCTTGCATGTATCTTCGTGGAAAGAAGCTCACATGAACGAGCACAGTAGCCAAAAAGGCTCTCTATCGGTTGATTCTGCAGAAATATGATGAAGAATTCGTCACACCTGATATATACATAGAAGATGATGTAACCCCAAAATCGTTTCATGTTTTGTATATAACGTGCTTCATATTTGGTATAGCACTTGTTTCATATTTTGTATCTATATAACTTCTTTCAACTTTTCATGACAATTATACAATATATTTGATTTTTTTTTTTTTTGAAAACTTGAAAATAAATAAATTTTAACGCATTCAATAATATGATAAATGAAATTTTTCCTCAAGTTTTGTCTTTCGAAGCTGTAAAACTGACTATATTTGAAAAAGAATATCAAATTTGAAATCAGCATCCTCAAAACTTTCTCTAAATCCACAATTAATGATACAAAACATAAGTTTTGATTTTTGATACAGTAAAATCACGTTTCATCCTAGCGTGACTCGTAATGATTTATAAAGGGAGGCAGTTTAAACCCACCAAATTTGAATATAATGAGAAGAAATTCAATGTAAAACACTTCCACAAAGTCCAAGTCGGAAACAATTAGGGGGTACAGAGGGAGCCAAAATTTTATAGCCTCTCTTCTAATAAGGGCGCCGTAAAATTTTTTAGCCAAGAACCTTCTTAGAGTTCACACGAATACACTCAGAAATTACGACCAGCTTTTTACAGTTCACCCACCAACCTCGAACAAGCAAACATTTCTATATATTATTAGAGATTCTTGATCTATTTTGAACTCTCCCTGAAAGTGTTGAAATTATTCGTAGCCGGAATTCCATTCGAAATAGTAACTCAGAAGATTCACCAAAAAGGCATGATTTGCGTCGTAAAATTCGAAATGATGGCCAGGCCAACACCAGGTAAATATTAATATCTCGAAATTCAAAAACTGATGAGAGGTTTGCCCCTCGTCGATGCAACAGCTGACTGAAGAAGAGTGGAACATTATATTCGATAATCCATATAGACTTTCTAAATAGCCTGTAGATTCTGAAGCGATGAAAGAGCAAGCAACGAGAAGGGCCGAACGACCGAAGTCGCAGCCCCCTGGCCGATCGCCTCCTATTAATCGCATTTCATCGTAATGCCTCCTCCACTGCAGACGGAAAGCTGGTTGTAAAACAAAAGGCCGTGCTCTGACGTTGATATCTGCTGAATGGCAACCCTCTTGTTCAAATTAAATTTACCGACCGCTTTTACCGGCATGTTTAAACTGATTAACCAGACAGACGGTCGTCTGTTCATTTCGATGACGTGAAAATTTTGACACTCCCAGTCACCGCACGCCATTCGCTTTTTCTACGTCTAAAACGCGACGTTATATTTTTACGGTTGGATCCGAATATCAGTATCGAGTGTTTACGCTGAAACTCCATATTTACCCTTCTATCGAGTAAATACATTTTCCGCCCTCCCTTATTACCCCGCCTCCACACTTCGAATTCCAATTATCAACATAACTCAAAAGCACATTTAATGACTTCGACGACCTGATATGGGCGGTTTTCCTGGTTCTCGAATATGAGCCTTTCCAGTCATGGACGTAGGTCGGGGGAATTAGATGTTTACCCCTCTCTCTTCACCTGTTTGCAACAAATGTCTCGTGGCGCTATATGATGGGGGAAAAGGCTACACGGGATATTTGTCCGATTTGCTGCCAGTGGCGAAGTCCACCTCACTCGTCTGCTCCCAAACGATGAGGCTGCTGCCGAACATTCATACAGAACCTACCACAAGGTGCAGAAATTGTTGGGGTAGAGAAAGAGCTCACCAACTGGGGGTTGACAAGGAGCCAGCAGGAGCTGACACCAATGACCTGAACAAAGGAATCAGCGCCGTTAACCCTGCTGAAATTCCTATCATGCAGATGCCAGAACGCGTGTGGAGGAGGGAGCTGCTCCTGCCAGAAAGCAGGACTGAAATACTCTGCTCTCTGCAAATTTTGCCAGGGGAAGACCTGCCTCAACACTCCGCTGTTAGCCATTGATGAGTCAGATGAAGAAGATGACGTTGGCGATCCTTTACCTCTATCTCCAACAACAGAGGAGTCTCCGGAGCCACAAGAAGAACCATTTGACGAACCTGGGCCTTCCAAAAGAATTCGAGTGTTCCTAAGTGTGTAAAGGTAAGCCTAATATTACATACCTACTTCTTCGTTGTAATTTATTATACAATTAATAATTACGCATTTCATAAATAGGCACTAATTTACATTATGTTGTGTATGTCCGTCGTAGGAGTCCAATGAGGTCTCGCCATCACTTCACGTTCAGTATTTTACATCCCAGGTCCCCCAGACTAACACATTTTTATACAATTTTGATACAAGTTTGACACATTTTTTCCTTATAATTAATTGTACTCAATTTTATTTTCCACAATATAAACCATTTTCCACTGAGATATGTTTTTTCTATCCTTCACAAAAGTACTGCAATTTGTCAGGCTCCATTTCTTGGAAAATCCAATTTCCTTAATTTTTCGTTTTTTCCTGATAACAAGAGAACTATTGGTCATATAGGGTTTCACTTGTGCTTAAATTAAAGCTAAATAACTGATCTACAACTTCATTTCCCATGACTTTCCTCGTAGGGTGAGTATTTTAGCCGATATTTTACATGGAGACGGCTAAAACTACAATTTCAAACTTTTTATGGAAAAATGTCAATTTTTGAAGCGCTGTATCTTGGAACCTATCAGACCTACGAAGCTGCAGTTGCGCTCACATTGTAGCAAATGTTGTTTACTTTAAAAGTTTAGCAAGTAACTTTTTCCATAGGATGCATCTTTTAGAAGTTATAAGTCAAAAACTGAAAAAAGTCCGAACGTTTTGAGGTTTTACAAGCAGCACGCAGTTAGCACAGGTCTTTGAAAGCTGCAAACTTGGTTTTATACTATTGGTATGTACCCTAACAACATCCCAAAAATCAGAATGTGTCAATTTTTTGCGACAAACAATGTTCTTCTAAATGACAGGCCTATTTTTCTGACAATTAGCTATGATATAATTCTACAACCGGCTAAACCAATTCTTCATAACAAGCTACTGGGGTAAATTTTGTAGTCTAGTAGAAGAACGTCTCACATACATCTCAAGCAAGCAGTGCTGATGCCCTGGACAATACAGTAGAAGTTTTTATAAACCTACTGCAAGATTGTACCCGCCGTGCTACTCCTACTTTGCCTTCAGTTTGTCAAATGGTTACATACCCATTTATTTGGCATATGGCAAATGGTTCAGGAGGAACATAGAGCACGAAGAATATGGCCCTAATCCCGCAATCCTTGGGACAAAGCTGAGCTCAATAAGCTCACAAAGAATCTTACATGGAAAATACATGAGCTGAAGAACGAGCCTTTCAAAACATATATGTGACCTGGAATCATAAAATGTGCCTCTCGTGCAAAAACAGGTTTTCAAGATAAACGAGTGTAAAGATTGGATAGTGGTAGAGGTGCGCACAGATGTACATCTGTGGTGGTGCGTTTACGCGTTGATATGACGACCGCGTTTCGAATTCTTGTTCTCTGCGGTTCATGTAAACCCGGTTCACACGACGTCATGTAAACGAATGTTTTTCTGTAGGTCTGTTTCATACCACGCCATGTAAACGGATGTTTTTAAACTTTTGATGTAATTTTTAAATACAATTTGTGGAAAAACTAATGAAGATAGGAAGCTGCGATTTATTTCATTCGAAAGAGCGTGATTATTTCTATAAGAATTGCCAAGAGAGTGAAAAATGATTTTTTGACACCAGAGGCACATTTCATGATTCCACGTCACATATATGTCACCGAGTTAGACTCTACAGCCCAAGCAGGCTACTCGCTGTGAAAAGCAACTAGGCGAATTCGCTCCCCGCAAACATCTATTCCACCAATTCGCACTTCAGCTAGAACCTGGACCAGGACTGAGGAAGAAATTGCCCACACATTTGCTGAATACTTGTTCCGAACATTCACCCCAATGATTCTTCTATGCAGATAAATTGTACGGAAGTTCCAACCCATCGAACCAATCGAATACGCTACATCAAGACAAGGATGCTCACGAGATTGACACCTACGCAGGAAAGAAAGAAGCTCTAGGAAATGACTTGATAACCACCCTGTTGCAAGAGATTTTAAGAGAGCTATATTTCAACTAAACAACGTCTGCAACTCTGAAGCATTCCACAAATTACAAACATTTTCAACTAAAAATGTGAGAAAAAGAGGACTACGGAAACTGGGCTAGTTAGCCCCTTTTTTGTAGTCTAGGTCACTTTATTCTCCGTAATGTACGCTCGTTTATATGTCCTTTGAAAACTTTATTCCTCCGCCTCCCCCCGAATACAAAGAACTCAAAGTCAGCAATTTGAAAAAATCGAGTTGGTATTATTTTAGAATCCGTGCCCCCTGCCCCACATACACTAAAACAAAAATATATATACCTTCATTACAGCCCTGGTTGTGTCGATTGAGCATGACAATATTTTAGAGCTCAATATCTCAATAAGAACTATCCACAGAACGCCGATGCTCGTGCACTATTTACATGGTTTCCGACGTTGACCTCATTTACATCTGAGACGGTGATGCTGGAATTCCAGGTGCTCCAAAACAGAACCCAAAGAATGCGAGATATTTTCGGGAGATCGAGTCGTGTGCAACCTTCCCCTAACCGTGTGTGCGCCTAAATCGACGTTTATGCTTCTATATTCCGTGAAACGAGGTTAAAATAATTTTTTTCACGTAACTTACGTCACGCGAGATGAAATTGAAATATTCAACTCTGATCGCACGCGAAAAGGGAAGTACGACAGTATTAGAATATTAAAGGGATCATGCTGCCAAAATATTTCCATTGCTCGTTTCTCAGAATACGTACTCGCGAACCGCTTCGCTAGGTGACCCGATTTTCATCATAAAAACTCGCAACGGCTCGAAAATTTTAAATTGCAGCGAACGAGAGAAGAGAACCCTTTCTGTTCACTTTTTTCTTTTTTCGGCCGAATGTTTCGCCTTTCCGATACCATAAATACAGCGGTACATATTTCTCGTTCGGTGTAAAAAAGAGAGAGTTAAAAAAAAAAGGTTATTTATTTTCCGAAAAAAGTTTTCCTACTGAGGTTTTGCTCTCAGAATGGTTCCCGTTTTACTTTTCAATGAACTCTAAACAAATGTATGTTTTTCTCTCGACTTGGCTCCGTTGTAAATTCTCAGTCGACATACTATTCAGACTTACTGCGTGAAATTGATGAAGCAAATAGAAAAAAAAAAAAATGTAGCTACAAAAGATCGTTTATTGTAACAAGAAGCGGTCCTCTGTTTATAATTGTGTAAATTGTGTTCCGCGAAATGGTTTAGGACCCTTTCCATGTCACTTTTAAATTCTATTTGTTCCTTTTTTTGTTTTAAACCGAATATGGCTCAGTTTTTGGCCCATTTGTATTATCAGCTCACACGCCGATCAACCGACCTTAATTACTCACAGAGGAAGGCCCAGCAAGCTTAACAATTCACGCATTTGTCTGTCAGAAATTGTGAAGGATTTCACATAATTTCATGGCCTAATTGCCGAGAGTCCGAAGTTTGGCCTTTTCAACGCTGAATCAGCTTTTGGCGGGAGTACAGAGAGTGGGCATTCCACCATCAACGGAAGTGAACTTGATGGATCTTTCTCCCCCAAAAAGGATAGAGACTATCCAAACCTCATAATATGAAGGCGTGAAGTTCAAACTATCGTGTGAAGCAATTTCAAACTTTTACAGGGGAAGCAACAAACTGATTCATTTGAGGGAGGAGAGGGGGGGTGCAAAATGGAAACTCGATCAACCGTCAGAGAATTTTGGAACTGTCATCCTCAAGCTAAGAAAATGAGGGTTGAAGTATGGCACGTAAGTCCATCAAAATATTAGACGAAACATCCCAAGTGTCATCAAGGTCAATTCATTATGTAAACGAATCGGTGAGAACCAAAAGGGGGAAAGTTCCAAATTATCGTTTTTGACTTTTCGACGGAAATCGGGGTATTGAAGTACCGCGGATCGACTGGTGTGGTTGAAATTTCGCGAAACCGCCGGGAAAGTGCTTTTTGGCAACGTCGCACTATCGCGTTGGGAACTAAAAGGGGTGAAGTACAATGTAATTCCGCTAACGTTCATCTGTGCCTGTATTTTTTACTGATGTCAGCTAGTAAACATACCGAATTGTGAAATGCGTGGTTTTAGAGGGGTAAAGAAAAGGGTCGACTGCAACCCCCGCCCCTCGACATTTCTAGGGTACTTGTAAGAAAATGGAACAGCACCTTTCTATGTTGAATCTCAAGAGGAAGAACCGAAGTATTTTCCCCCTAAATTCAACAATTCTTCTTTTGCAAAAATTATACACATTTTGGGGACTTCAACTCCCCCTCCGGCAATAGGAAGATTCTGATTAGTATATCGATTTTGCACGCAATGAGCTATAAATACACCAATTTGTAGAATTAAATTTTCTCGGAAACCTTCTGAGTATGTCTTCTTTGTTTTGTTCATTCTCCCCTTCTTCCACTTTCTCTTTTATGTTTTCTTTGCCGTATAGTTTTTCATAGAAGTGCGTAGCTGCTTCCACAATTTGCTCCCTGTCCCTGATTTTCTCGGGAGAAAGTGAGTATTGAAGGTAAAAAACAATTTTTACCTTCAATACCTACTTTCTCCCTGTACTCAGTTCTTTTGCTGCCATTTTTAATAGATCCATTGAGTAGTAGGTGGGTCCTTCTGCTCTCCCCTGTTTCATTTTTCTCTCTGATCCAGTCCTTCCCTCTCTCCTCCCCCTCTTCTCTCTTCTCTTCCTTCCGCTTTCCTCTCCTTTTGTCATCCTCTCCCTCCACCTCTCCTAACCACTTCCAATTATGCCTTTCTCCTCTTTATTGACCGTCCTTCTCTTCTCTCTTTTTCGTCTCCCTTCCTTCTCCTTCTCTTTCTTCTTCCACCTCTCCATCCTGTTTCTCTTCTCTACCTTCTTTTGAACTTTCGCTATTTTGAAATGCGATTTACTAAAAATTTTATAACTCTCAAGAACTTTGATCAATTCAAGCGGGATCAACGTTAAAGTGATGCACTTAAGGGTAGGAATAAGTTTCATTCGATTCTCGGCGAAAAAAAATTTCAGATTGGGAACCAAAAGGGGCTAAGTCCATTTTCTTTCAGAAGGCATATCTCCGGTGCATCTGAATTTTTCTTCTCTTTTCATAATTGCCTTAAAAGTCGTGTCTTGTGGTCCTCTTTTAATACACTGAAACACGTTTCCCACAATTTTTGGGTTTCTGAATAAATCAGTTTTTTGTGTCTCCTGAAAAATGCAAAAAATGAATCTTTCTCCCTTTTGATTCTCATCAATTCAATTGCAAACTGACAACCGAGACAGCTGTCTATCAAAAGTTTCGTAACAGTTAGGATTTTTTGCACGGATTGAGCCCCTGGCATATATACGTGCTGCAATCTACGGTCTGAAATTGGAAGTACTTTGAGGCTACATGGTCACATAATATGTTTTGCATTGTATAGGTGACAGTACTTAGAATAGCTTACGATGAAAAAACCAGTTTTGAAAAATTTGCCACATAGCATAGTTTAAACTTTACGCCTCCACATATTATTTCATATGTTTTTGTAATGCTAACGTCATTTTTGAGGTCACTTACAACCTAAACTTTGAAGATACCGTCAACTGGGGTAATATCGAACACCAGTGGTAATATTGACCACTCATGACTTGTTTACTGATAACGA
Organism: Acanthococcus lagerstroemiae; assembly: GCA_031841125.1. Lineage (NCBI taxonomy): Eukaryota > Metazoa > Arthropoda > Insecta > Hemiptera > Eriococcidae > Acanthococcus > Acanthococcus lagerstroemiae. Next base: position 29,750,404 of record CM063114.1, read on the forward strand.
TACTAGCGTATTACTATCGGTGTCCGATATTACCCCGGTTGACGGTACCACAGAGGGCCTGACCTGATAATTGGTACAACCGAGCTGTGCTATGCCAAATCTTATGTTCTTGGCCGAGTTTTCTAACCCTTGTTTCTGGAGTCATTTCTAATCCGACCCCTAAAGTAGATCAGACAGGGCGCTGTAACCTCATAATAGGTTGACCTAGTAGAGTTCATGCCCGGGAACGATGCAGGAGACCAAAGACTTTTGTTAGACGTTCGCGTCGTAATACCACTAACCAGGCAGGACGATTAGAAGATTTATACAAAAACGTACATTCGAGATGGAAGGATCAACGCAGACATAATAAGACATAATATTTGATTATGCCGCTGTGTCTTATCATCTGGAGTTTTTATCTTCAGAGAAGGGAGGATCAGTTTTCTACAGGTGGGGCATGATAAAGACATATGATAATTTCAAAAGTCCAAACCAGAAGAAACAGCAACTTCCCTAATACAGCGGCCAAAGTTAGAACAAGAAATGGAATCCTATACAAACAGGCCAGTTTGTCTAGCGCCAACACAGCAATCCTACGTATATCAGCCCTGGCAGTATCATACTCGGTGGCGAAATATGCAGCCCCATTCTGGATCAACTCCCTTCTGAGAAAGGTCGACACTGAGCTAAACACAGCTACGTGGAAAATCTCGAAAACAATACGCTCCACCCCAATAGCCTGGCTCCCTGTCCTATCCAGGAGGAAAAAAAGCTGCAGTTAAGAAATGAGGGAAGTACAGCACCAAGCCCCACCTCCCAATCAGGACTTCACCATCCCTCAAAGGCTTAAATCAAGGAAACCCCCGTACTTAACAGTCATGGAGACCTCATCAGTGAGGGCTTTAATCCTTCAGAGACCTGGCAGCAAGAATGGATCAGCAATAACCTGCTAGGAATGAAAAGATTGGCCACCCAATTTCCGAACCATCAGAGTTCAACCTACCACGAAAAGAATGGGTACGACTGAACCGCGTACGGACAGTTCATGGACGGACAGGAATAATGATGAAACTGCGGGGCCAGTGTAAAGCTAGGAATGTAACTGTGGTAAGGAGTGCCACACCATGTACCACACAGTGACAACGTGCCCCCGCGAGACACTGCACGGAGGTTGGACAGAGCTGAGAGAGCTCACTTAAAATACAAGGGATTGGCTGCGACAACTCAACCTACAGATGCGGAGGAAGAGGCTACATTGAAATGGTTTTCCGCACGTACGCAAAATGAATGGAAATGAATAAATGTTGAACTGCCAACTTGTAGCTTTCAAATCGCTGAATACTGCATTATTATTATTATTTCATTACAGAGGCTTCTATCATGAATTATTTCATAACAGTCAGATGGCCAATTACAGAACGACACTGTATAACAAAAACGGAATAAAAGATACAAACATAAATTAAATAGGGGAAGGGGGAAAGAGAAAGAGAAAGAGAGAGAGACAGAGAGAAACACAATAATAATAATAAACTAGGGGGCTTTGCCCCTGGTCGCTTCGCGCCTCGTCCGACCACCACAGTCCTTAGTGTCTGGTCTAAAACTTTTGTCCCTCAGTTGAAGTTTGCTTTGGGCTTCTATTGCTCCCCCTCTATCAGCGGTCCTCAATCTTCCACCATGAACCCCCTTCCATCCTTTCTTCATCACGAGCCTCTTCCTCCATCACGACCCCCTCGTTCACCACGGTTGCTCTCCGCCTCTATGGTCACACTTCAACAGTCGCAGCCCTCCTCAGCCACGAACTCCTCCCCCACAACGGCCATAATCTATCAGAGGCTTCAATGCCCACCTCTTAGTCTTTTACCTCCGCAGTATTTCTCCTGCGAACCCTTCCCTCTCCCTTGGACTTCCTCCTCACCTCTACAATCATCGATCACCACAACCGACCTCCACTACCAGGGCCTTAATCTCTTCACATTACCCTCTCCCTCATTCCATGACCTTCTCTGTCGACAGCTTCTTCCCCACATGGCACCCTCCGATCATCACCCAGTCCTCCACCCAGTCTCCCTCCGATTACGCTCTTCCACCTCGAGTGTCTTCTCCCATTAGGATCACGTCCCCCCGACCACCCCCACACCACTATGGCCTTAATTTCTGTTTACGTACCACGCCCCCACCAAGACCTCTTCACCCATCACTACGCCCTCACTAATTGCGGCCTTAATCCCTCGCTACAGCCTTCCCATTCCACTGCTCCTTCTCTGCGGCCTCCTCGTTCCAACTCTCTCGAAGATCCCGTGGTCCTCCACTCAGGAGCTCCCACCACCATGACCACCCTTCCCCTTCAGACCCCCCCGCCACCAGCCCCCCGCCCCGCACCATGGCTTTCATTTCCCTCCCCGGTCCCTCTTTCACCCAGGACTTCCTCCTCCACCAGGACCTCTTACTCACCATTCCCCCACCACCCAGGGCCTTTATCCCCATCCTGAGGCCACGCATTCCTCGGATCTCCTCCCTATTCTAGAGCTCCCTCCACTATGAACCACCTCCTAGGGGACCTTTGGAGAAATGAGCAATTAGTAAGGCAGGGTAGGCAATCCGCAGGCGGTGGACCCTCCTCTGGGTAGGCTACCCCTAAAGAAATGAGCAATTAAGGGGCAGGATAGGCAACAACCCACAGTGGGTTTTTTTCTCTCGGAGGTGGTGCTATTATGTCAGTTATGTCTTAAAACTTGAACTTGGAGATCTTTTATGTTAGAACAGATTATGTCCTTGAAAGTAGCTGATCTGCCCCTGCAATTCTTCTGTTTTATAGGTACGCAAGCCGCAGTGCGTTGTTTTCTCCCGGAGGTGGCGGCGGCGGGTTTTACTTTTTTAGTATATAGAGAGAAAATAATAATAAAAAAGGAGGAGAAAAATACCAAAAATAATAAATAAAATAAATAAGTAAGAATAATACAGTACTATGAGTACGTTGATAGTCCCAGCTAACTTGCTCTGCCTCCTTCTTCCGAGCCTTGCTTGCCCCCTTCGCATTTGTGCTTCTTGCATTATAGTCATGCCCTCTTTAAATTAATAAGTTACTTGAATAATTTACAGTAAATTTCTCTACTTTGCTTTTCGAAAATTATATATAAAATTTCAATTTTTTTATGTTTCTTATTAAATTTTTTGCACAAGGTCGCTAAATAGCTGCGTAAATAACTAAAATTTAGTTTTTAGAGGGAATTTACTACATCCATGGAAACAACAGGTGAGGAAGTAAGTTTATCCATTCAAAGTCAATAGTTTAAGGACGAGGGCAAAGTAACAGAAGATATTTGAGCTACTAATAAATCAACACTGCTTTTCCCGTTCCCCCACTTCAACGACGACTATATAAAGCGATGTAGGACAGCAGCCAATTCATTCAGTATCCAGCAGCTACCAAGGAAGAATTAGGAGTACTAGTAGCTCAAACCATGAGTTAGAATCTCGTATCTTCATGAACTATTTTTACCACGCGACCGATTCGCGGTATATTTCATCTGCACTTCTAAGAGTTAACATTTTCAGAACCCCTGGTCCTGCATCTAAAATGGAACATACCCACCATGTTCACGTAACTTTTCCTCTTCGCACAATCAAGGTGTTCTATCTACTGTTAAAGTTCCTCACCCGTTTATGCAACAAAATAATCTCATTCGAGACTTCTTTTCTCGAATCGTGACCAAATTAAGAACACTCGAGAAATCAAATTGTATCGTGAATATTTTTCTGCACCGAGAAACCGTATACACTCTATACACAATACATGTCAGGTGTAGAGAGTGTAATTCAATTTAGTCGAAATGTTCACCTGCTTTTGCCAAATAAGATACTGGAGAGTCGAGAAAACGAGCAAACGAGCAGCTTCCATTTTTCTGCTTCTGTGGATCTGTGCATTCTCGGAAGTATAATATATATCATAAATTTCCGTCTCTATCACTACTCCTCCCTTTACTTATCAACTTCACTTCATATTTCGCGCATATATATACAAAATACTGCTCATTGGAGTTTGTTTATGTGTTTAAGAATCATTCTGGTAAATCGGATCGACCTCAAATGGAAGCTCATGTACGTCTACACACGCGATGAATTGTTGGTTACGAGAAGGTTGTGGCTTTTGCATTTTCAAAGGTATACGAGGAAAATTAGGCATCGAAAATATGGCACGAGCTTTTCGATGGTGAGGGGCTGCTACAGTGAAGTTTGGAGCCTCAATATATCTAACACTCAATATTCTCAACTATCGATATCAATCGGTCAAGACTATTAATTTTTTTTTTTGCAATCTCTGTACATAATAGATAGTTTCAGTTTATTTTTGAAGACTTTGAAGGAAATTTTTCCTACATTTGATGACAGATTAATTGGTTTGGAATTACGCTATGCAACAATTTTTTCTCTTCTCGGTTTGTCCATGGGTTCTCGATGATATTTTTGGATAGTTTAGGTCCAGAAAAAACAAAAACTGCAATAGGTCATTAGAAGTTTGTATCTGTCCTAGCTGTTTGCCCGTCAAAACACATATACGTACGACCATTGCGTGACCAAATTCAAATCTAGGCACACATAATTGTTTCTAAGAATTCATTACGAAAAGAATGGAAAATACTAAGAAAATAGCAAGACCTCTTTGAAGCCTCAAAAAGGCCTAATAGGTTCGCCGGCCCAACGACAGGTACTTTTGCTAACAGTAACTCACTGTGTGATGTCACGGGAAATCTGTCTGTTATCTTGACTGAAAACAAAGTCTCAGTCATAGATGGTCCACTTGTCATTAACTACGATATAAGAGACAAGAATCGATCAGAAGTAGCCATGGCTAAATATTTAGTTGCGCAGTGTTATTAATATTTTGCTTATTCTCTTCCTTGCGGAGAATTATTTCAGACAGACGCCACAGACGAGTAACTGACTCGGTTATCGAAATCTCATTAAAAAGTTCTGTACGAAATTTTCCAAAGACTCTCTTAAGGTTTTTAGACCCTCATTTTCGATATTACCTGGTCTTGAAATTTTTCCTTATACAAAGTTTTTTTAAAATTTGACTGGTTTCACTAACCATGATAGGAAGGGTGATTCTATTTTCCTCTTCATTCACTAATCAGCAAACTTTATTTAGTCGTTCATGTTTAAAATAAAGTTTAGAGTAGAAAAGAACCCCTGTTTCGAAAATTTCGACTAAGACCTCCAAATAGCGAGAAAAAATTCCTTCTGTCGACTCGCGTGAAGTTGATAAGCTGAAACAGTTTCTAATCGTGTACGTGAATGCGCTAAGGCATATTCGGCGAAACCTACATAATCGTCGGCAGCTAAAAAAATGTTCATTTGCATTCGCAAAATGGGAAAATGGGGGAAATTCGAATAACCTTGACGCAAAAAAAAAAAAAAATAATGTAAAACACGTAACGCAATAACATTCGCAGCGTTCGGGCGAATTTGCATTAACCAAATGAGTTTTCCAGACGACTTCGAACATGCAATTTGACGATAACGGTTTCTCGAAACCTTTAATTTTCGCATTTCGCTCCACTCGGGCTGTATGTAGTAAATAGAGATTGAGAACCGGGTCGAGACCGGCGCAACGAAAAAAAATCGTTCGGCGAATTCGTCGGTATCGAGGCAGGTGACTCGGTGCAAGTAACCATATCAAATTTTCAGTGCAATAGGTGATGCATAATGTACGAAATTTGACATTTGGGTCACTCCATACCACTTCACACGGCCATTGTTATCGTGCTGTTCTGCTTCTTTCGACGTTAAAAATCAAAAGGAAGCGATTAAATAATTAGTTGTACCGAAAAATAACCTTCACTAACAGGTGACAGCCCACTGCGCGAGAATTCCGAAGCGTATTTACGGCGAGCAAGTTATGCAATTTTATTAACATTATAGAAAATAAGCTGTAGGTCAGCATCAGATTCAGGCGTAATAGAACCAACTAAGTCTGTAAGAAAACGCGTTATAAGACGGCAGTTATACGACTTTCTGAAACCAATTAGGGCTGATTAAAACTCAGTGAGACTGATGAGAATTAGTTCAAGACTCTTACAGAAAACTCAGTAACTCTCAAAAACTCAACGGAGATATTCAACGTCTGACAAGATTAAGTACAAAAACTATCCGAGACACATTCACAATAATTAAACATTGACAACACTCAGTAAGACTCCATTAAAACTCGATTAAGATCAATTGAGACATTTGGTACGATTATTTAAGGATCGTGTGTCCGTGAGGACTGAATAAGAGTCAGCAGTACTGCGTCAGGACTGCGGTAAGACTCATTAGAACTCGTCAGGGTCATTTTTGTCGTCTTAAGGGACAACGAAATCTTTGCTCATGGTATCCAAATTTCAACTCTTCGGTTCCATTTTTTTCTGGGTCGCTGAGAGAAAGATCAAAGATTCAATACTATAACATGCAAGAAAGGTTGGTCTTTTCGAATTTAATTTAGTGTTTTATGAGTACAGCTGTGTGGAATCCACTTGCCTGGTAACTAGATTTGCCTACCTTACCTACGTACGAAAATTTTCCGATTATGGGGAGGGTGTCCAGGCAAACCTAAAATTTCAAGCTTGCCAAGCACAAAAATAAATAGAAAAACTCTTACAATGTTCTTAATTTTACTAAGTCCAGTTGCTCAATATGCTCAACATACCCACTTCTCTTGAAAAATTTCAAATGATTGAGGTTTCTCCAACTGAAAACTAAAATTTCAAAATCGCCAAACAACAAACAAAAGTGCAGTTGCAGTTGCTTACATACCTGCACTTGAACAAATTTCAAACTATGGGGTGGAAGGGGGGTCAACTAAAATATCAAAATCGTAAAGTAAATTAAAAAAAAGGTAGCTTGCAACATCTTTAATTTTGATCTTAATTTTGCCAATCCTGGTAGCATAATTTATTTACAGTTAAGAATCCCAGACTGTGGGAACGAGGGATGGGGTTCCAATTGAGAACTCGAAAGTTCTAAATCATCAAGAAAGAAAAAAGAAAAAAAAAAGAGAAAGAACATGGCAACTTGAAAATTTTTAGTTTTAATCTTCAATTTTGTCGACTATCGTTGTCCAACTTACCAACTCACCTTCAAAATTTTCAAAATATGGGGTGGATAGGAAGCGGAGTTTTCTAACCATGAACAAAATCTTAAATTAACTTCAAGAAGGAAAAAGAGCAGCTTGCTACATTCTTCATTTTGCCTATTCTAACTTCCGAATATACCAATTCCACCTAAAAAATTTCAAGTACACGATGGGAGGGAAGGGGGAAGTTTTCCTGCTGCAACTTAAAGTTTAAAAATCATCGATTAAAGAGAAGAATACTAAGTTTTCGAACGGTTTTAATTTTAGCAACAACGAAAAACCAACTTCTGAGACATTTCAAATATTGTGGAGCGGAATTTCGAAATTGTCTCGCAGGAAAAAGCACTTTTTTAATTCTAGTAATTTGCAGTTGCTAAATTTACCATCTCATAAACGATTTCAAACTACAGCGGAAGGATTTTCAAACTGAAGTGGAAAAAACAGCTTGAAGAATTATCAGTTTCGCAGTCACTGCCAAATTTACCAACGCGAAAAATTACACCTAAAATTCCCCCCCCCCCCTCCCCACACAAAACCCACTCGAAGAGGTAAGAGGAGAAGGGAGTCCAAACATTTTTTCACGACGCTCCACACTCCAGGGTAGAGGTGGGCGATGTTGTCTTGAAGTCCAGGCCTGTACACAAATACGTGTGTAACATTTTGTATGCTTTTGTACCCTAGTAAAAATTGCCTTTAATAAATTTAAATTTATATTTAAATAATAATAATTTTAAAGATTTTTATTATTTATTTTTTTCAATTATATTGAAAAGTTCTCAATTTCCTTTGAATTTATGATTACCAAAAGCAATAATTGCTCCATTAGACAAAATCCTAGGAAATGGTAAAACCCAAACGTTTGATACAGACACGGTTTGCTCAAGTATACTCAGCAGTATGACTTGTAGAATAATAAAAAAATTTTCCACGGAAATTTCTATTAACAACACGACTGCAGACAGTAGTCGCGCCGGGCGTAGCAAAGATCAAGATCAACGTGGCTGGAAGAAAAATAAATTACCATGGAAATGTCAACCACTGAACTGAGTTGTCATCATGAAGAGCTAAATCATACGGCCTGGCTTCGAATCGCGGGGGGGGGGGCAGGAAATTTCTATCAACAACACGGCTGCAAATTGTAAATATCAACCACTGAATTCGTGTCGGGGGAGCGTTTCGGTTTTCGCTCAAGTACACCCAGTAGTAAAGGCTTTAAAATCTAAAAGTCGAAGGTCAGTTACTAAACTGCGTTGTATCACCCCTGTACTGGGTACTGGAAACGTGACGTGAACAATGGTCAGTGGAAATGGGTAGAATGCGACAGTTTTACAAAAAAAGAAGAGAAACCCGCCGCATTAGCTAAGAAAGGAGAAGGAAATGATCATCCTCAGTGAAAGTGGTCAAGTGGTTGAGATCCTTCTAGATGACTTGGGGGCTGTCATTACGTAATTATGCTATGTTCGGTAAAGATCAGGCGTGAATTCACGGGAGGGGTGGAGGGAATGGGAAAACCTCCCCTCCCAAAACAAAAAAAAAGGAAAAATCTGTGGGGGAGAGGGCAGCAAAAAATTTCCACGCACTTCGTGCGCTTTTCCTTTTGCCATTTCCCTCTCCAAAATAGTCGTCTGGATCCGCCACTGTAAAGGTTTTCGATTTGACGCGCATTCACGTTAGTTTGAGAATCCGGTAGGGTTTCACTGAGCATATCTTGTCCTTAGAATACCTGAGGTTACGTACTTGCATAGTTATGAGTGAGAAGCAATTTGATGCGAGAGAGAAACGAACAAAGCAGAGCTAGCGAATCGAGTGCGATGTTCGCTAGATAGGGTTTCTCTTCAGTAAGGCTCTGGTAAAGCCACCTCTAAAGATGAGTACTCGCATACGCCATTCTGGAGTCCATCGTGCCCGTCGATGCTGAACTGACCTACCGACGAAGAAGTTACAAGAAATTGTGAGCTTGCTGATGATATTCCAGTTACGTCCGAGGGTCTTGAGTCTATGGATGATTCAGATGATAACATTTTCTTTGAACGTGTGCTACAAAAAAAAATACAATGAAGCCAAGAGAAGAAAATTATGCCAGCCAACATTAACGTCCGTGTCGCAGTTTGAAGAAGAACTTGCTGACTATGAAAGAAAATATGTCGATGCGAGAATACCGAGTTCTTCGTCACTTTTAAAATTGTGGGAAGATAATTCTTTGAAGTATCCTACTTTATATCCTATAGCCCTTATTGTATTGGCTGCCGCGGGCACTCAGGTCTCTGTTGAACGCCTATTTAGTGCAATGAAATTCATACTTAATGACCAGCGTAGTACTTTATCATCCGATAATACCCAAAATATTCTACTTGTGCGTGGAAATTTTGCCCATTTGGACGATACCTTTTTTCTTAAAATTTTGAATAGAAAGAAGTAAATGGCGATGAAGACGATCACTATTGAACATTTCATTGTAGATAAAGTACTTCCGTAGGCATATTCATACTTTTTTCTAACTATTTTCATTTCTGAGTTTCTAAAGTCAATGTCTACTAGTCAGTAGCTTAGTACAAAGTACAAACCATTAATATTTTGTGATTATTAATTTTAAGAGTAATGAATCTAGTTACTGTTTGTCTTCATATTTTTCCTACTCTTTCTCTTACATTTCATGTGCCAAAATTTTTGAATTAAGTAAGCGTACTACTCATGTATTATGCGCCTTCCTTGTTTGTGATTATTAGTTTTAAGTACCTACAATTTTTGTAATCATAGATTACTACCTTTTTTCGTGATTTTTTCCTCCTTATTCCTAACTTCTACTTTCCATTTTCCAATTTTGTCGAGGCAGTAGTTCGACTAGTTGTTTTTGAATAATGTTTACTTGCATAATATACTCATTAATTATTATTGATGATCGTTAATTCTAGGACGACGAATCTAAGTACACTCATAAGATAGAGTTTTTGACGTTTTTGCGTGTCAGTTCGATCTATGATAGAAAAGAGCGACATTTTCGAACTGTACGGGTGATTCTATTATAGTAAATGGACATGTAACTCGCTAATTAAGCCAAAAGCCAATCATGAACGGCTGGAAGCAGTTGATGAAATTATGAAAAAGCCATTCCCAAGCTAATCAAAATCGGCCATTGGCTTGTAAGCCAATCGTGAAGTTTAAGCCAATGATGATTGGCTTGTCAGCCCTGGAACTGACTACGCGGTACGCTTCGCATAGTCGGATTCGGCATACACGGGCATGATGGGCTCCAAAATGACGTATGCGAGTACTTGTATTCACAGGGCTCTAGCTTTGGTAGTCTGCATTGTCAGATAGTGAGTACTACAGGGGAGGTGTCTCGGAGTTCAGCTCGAGCACCCGCTGCAGTCCTGCAGCCAACGGAAGTTGGGGCGAACCGGCGAACGGTTGTCTCGTGGTGGTCGAAGATGGACACTAGTGGAGAGACAGTCCTATGGAATGTCCATTGCACTCCCATAGTTGGCTTCGTGTGCGGGTCAGTGGATCACGATCGGAGTCAGGGTGAGTCAGATGGACTTGATTCACTTGTCTAAAGACACCACGGGGGAGGGCCGTGCCTTCCACTACCGGTGGGCAGTGCTGGGGCCTTGTCAGGGAGCGCTCGGACACGGTGTGTAACACTTCGTTGACGCTGGAGTCAGATGCTAGCCTCTATTGCATGTCACAGCTAGCGTTGATGCGTCAACATTGGAGTGGTTTACTTTTACGCATCGATGGCGCTAAGGGTGCCTGGTCTGTGAGACCACCAGGACATGCTCTTGGGCGACACCGGAAAGGGGCTACCCTCGGTGCTGGGATCGGAACTTGTTTCATATGTTCACATTGTAAGTTTTTGTTTTTCTATACTGCCAGCCTGATTGTTATACTCGATTCCTTATCTGGTTTTCATGCATTCATGCTCTCGGGACATTGTCTAAGATTCAGTTCGATACTGTGTGTATGTTCGTCGAGTGATAGTAAGCCGATAGTAACAGAATTGTGTCTACTCAAATTCTTTCATGAGAAAATAGAACCTGTGTGGCTCCATCTCGCCAAGTCAACTCAGAGGAGAGGAGTGGCGCCTCGCACTACCACTGGAGTGGGCTGGAGTGTGAAGCTGGGAAAACTTGAACAGGAGTTTAGAGGCACCGTACTAACGGCTGGGGCAGTGAGGTCATCTTGTTCAAAGTTGTCCACACTGTGGATATGATGCTTCTGTGGGACATACCCTACGGGGATCCACAGCTGACAGATGGCGTAGAGGTACTGCTGCCACTGTCGGGGACATCGCAGTGCGCCCTAAGTTAGCTTTGCCAGAGGGATCAGATTTGTACCTTGTGTGGATGTCTAGAAACTGTAAGCCGGTGTTTTGAGATACGTCATGGCTGACTGTGCTAAAATGTGAGATCAGGTGTATGATCTTAGATATGATACCTTGGCGGTTGAGATAGGTGAACAAGAGTGCTCACTTTTTGGTTTTTACAGTGTCCTAAGTTGAACGAACTATTCTGGATCCTGCCGGCTGAACCAGTACTGCCAACTCATCCTGACGTGAGTTCGCATTAATTAGTGTCATTATTTACGCTTCAAAAAAATTGAGATTTCTCACGGATTTTCTACAAAAATAACCAGCTTCCTGACATAAAAGTTTGAAACAAAGAATATGCAATATTGCCACTCTAACCTATTTTATAAACTTTATAAACTTTTCTGTCCCTACTATTTCTGTGAAATTTTCATGACAACCTAAAGAAAACCGAAGCCTTCTTGTTGCTGCAACGGTTGCAATTTATAATTCAAAATACTGTACTTGGTAGAGTTTCCCCTCCGCCTCCCATTTTCTATATATATCACTTCGGTACACCGCTTAGGGCAGTAAAACTTTGAAACAACTACAGTAAGAAATGCAACGAGTGCCGTTCTTTTCGGCGACGAGCACCGCCTTTTTCTGGTCTTCTTTGTTGTTAAACCGACTGAAGTTGAGACGACATCCTATAGATTGCAGCACCTAATACCGACGCAGGAAAGACCAGCAGCAGATATTTGCACGTATCAAAGGTTCTCTAGCCAGTCTTTTGTGAAAGGCTATCTCAAAACAGAGCCAGCGAGAAAGGGACCTCCATGCCTTTCGATTAGTACAGGTTAACTTGAAGTTTTGTCTGTCCTGGTCAGTTCCTTTCTCTATGGGATGCGAATATTCAGCAATCATGTCTGACAGTAGTACGTATTATTGAATACGGGATAGAGTAACCTGTCACTCAATCTTCTGCAACTGTGAAGTAAATTTTACTCACCTCCCTTCAGTATATTACCTATACGTCAATTCATACGACTGATCGAACGTTCAACTTGAGGAATACCGCAATATCACATACCTGGAACACGTACAAAAGAAACTAATTTAACAGAGAATATTAGTAATGGCTACTGATTGGTATAATTATACAGAGTATCCCTTGAGAAGTGCACAACTTCAGTCGTAAGTAAGAAAAGCCTGGAAGTATAAGCGCAAATAGCTGACTTGGAGTGGGGGGAGGCTCATGAGAGAGCTGACAAGAATCAAAATATGCTGAAAATTCGTTTGATCATATACTCTGTATTTTGGAGGTCTCAAGATCAAAGATTCATCATTTTCCACCTGCAAGGCAGTAGGTATTTGCTTCTTCTAACGTCTGAATACGAGCTTGTTGCGCTTCAACGAGGGTTTTCAGTTTTCAGTGTGCTAAGATTGCTCTCTACTTCTACCACCCCTTCTAAAATTTCACAAAAGCGTTTTTCTTGAGCTGGTGTGAATGGCGAGCAATTCTTACATGCTTCCTGTTTGGATAAGAATTTTGCACAGACCGGCCAGTTAGCCATTCGTCCAGTGCTTCCTTATACAGTGTTTTCGGTATCTTACTGTTTGCATTTCTCTCCCCCCTACTCTCCATTATTCAACGTGGGCTATTTCTTATCAATTTTAGTGTGTACAGGTAAAGAAAACTAAAGGGAAAGTGAAGACATACGCCATTTTGGATTCAACCGCGCCCGTCGATGCCGAATTGACTACGCGGTACACGCTGCATAGTCGGGTTCGGCATCCACGGGCACGGATGGATCCAAAATGGCGTATGTCTTCACTTCCCTTTTAGTTCTCTACAGAGGGGAAACTTGACTTTCAGTTTGTAGAGGAGGGGGGTGGCGAAGGAATTAACTAAAAATTTGCCTACAAAATTTTCTACAAATTTGAAAATTCGCCCATTTTTTAATCATACTATTTTTTTAATTGAAAAAGAAAAAATAATAAACAAGCAAATGTTCTTGGAAAATGAAAAATTCAAATACGAGTAAACAGTTTGAAAATTTGCTGACTGCCTAATTATTAGGGGTGTTTCACCCTCCTCCTCACAGTTTCCTGCAAATGCAGATTGGAACCTTATCCCCCAAGCACTCACATTTGCGCACATGAGCATACCCTATTCTGGGAGGGTAAGGTGGACGGATGTTAGGAATACTTGAGAGGAACACACAACTTCCTTTACATATTGAGGTGGTCGTCGTTTACTCTTGGTGAACTTATTTTCTGAATTTCCTCTGATTCGTCTCCGAAATTAATCCCAATAAAATCAAATAAAAAAAAAACTACAAAGTTTCCTGTCGATCGGATTAGGGGAATTCGTGCCAGAAGTTCCCTTTCGTTCTAATGGGGAAATACATGGAGTGCTGACTTTTGTTCCACACTAAATTTCCCTCCTATTCGGGCCGTACAGCGCTAGTATCGACTACTCAAGTGAAGTTTTTGACACATGTAGCAAAATTTTGGAATCTAGGTATAAAAATAGTCTTAATCGAGGTTGTTCGGAAAATTCGTTTCTCTAAAAACACTTCAAAAACGTCTTAATTTTCGAGATATTTCAACTTCAATGAGTACGTACATTAATGGGGAAAATGCATAAATTTACCTTTGGCTACCTATCTCTTCGACTCGATAGCGACGCGCTCTGACGGATGCACGGTCCGAATATTTACCAAGACCAAAGACCGTAAATTAAACAATAGAACATTTGCTATCGGATTTAGCTCGAGAAATTGGAAGATAAGGCTTTTGCTTTCAACTTTTAGATTTTAATAATACATGCAACTTTCTCAAATTTCAGGCTCTAGGTCAAACAAAGAATCTAGTAACAACAGATTTCTGGCTGCTCAAAGTAGGGGCGCACTGTAGTCGTTTACGAATGATTGAGTGAGTGAGTGAATCACTGACTTATTGAGTGAGTGACGAAGCGAGGAAGTGAATGAATAACTGGATTAGAGAATGAATGAATGACATCACTACATCACTGAGTCACTGAGTAAACGATTGAGTAACTGTGCGAATAAGTGAATAAGTAAGCGAGTGACGGAGCGAATCACATAAGTGCGCAAATGACTGACTTAGTGAGTGAATCATTGACTCATTGGGTAAGTGGTGGAGTACGGAAGTGAATGAATAACTGAATTAGAGAAAGAATAAATAACTGAGCAAGTGAGTGAATCACGAAATAAGTAAGCTGGTGACTGAGTGAATCACTGACTTATTGAGTGAGTGATGGAGTGAGTAAGTGGATGAATAATTAAATCAGAGAATGAGTGGATGACTAAGTAAGTGAGTGAATCACTGAATCACTGAGTACAAGTGATTGCGTAACTGAGTGAATCACTAAATCACTGAGTACAAGTGATTGCGTAACTGAGTGAATCACTAAATAAGTAAGCAAATAACTGAGTGAGTGAGTGAGTGAGTGAGTGACGGCGTGAGGAAGTGAATGAATAACTACATTACAGAATGAGTGAATAACTAAGTAAGTGAGTGAATCACTGAGTTACTGAGTATGTGATTGAGCAACTGTGTGAATAACTGAATAAGTAAGCAAGTAACTGAGTGAATCATTGAGTCACTGAGTAAGTGATTGAGTGAATCACCGACTCATTGAGTGAGTGACGGAGTAACTGAGTGAATAACTCAATAAATAAGCGAGTGACTGAGTGAATTACTGAGTCACTGAATAAGTGATCGAGTAACTGTGTGAATAACTGAAAAAGTAAGCTAGTGACTGAGTGAATCACTAATTAAGTAAGCGAATGACTGAGTGAGTGACAAAGTGAGGAAGTGAATGAATAGCTGAATTAGAGAATAAATGAATGACTGAGGGAGTAAGTAAATCACTACATCACAGAGTGAGTGACTGAGTGAATGAGTGAATCACTTACTCAAAAGTCACTATATTTTATGCAATTTTTCCAGTTTCACCTAACGGATTCACCAGACGAGAAAATGGACACATCATGGGTCGATTGAGTCGTATCGTATCCTTGTACTGAGTACTGGAGACGTGATGTGAACAATGGTCATGAAATTATGGACAAGGCGAAACAGTTTTATAAAAAAACGCCGCGTTAGCTAAGAAAGGCGAAGGAAAATATGAAAGCGGTCGAGTTCAACGTTCTCAAATTTCAGGCTCTAGGTCAAACAGAGAATCTAGTAACAACAGATTTCAGGATGCTCAAAGCGGTGGCGCGCTGAAGTCATTTATCTTGTAACCCTGATCGAAGGGAATATTTCATTTACAGGCATACGAAGAAATCTCAAAATATTCAGAAAACGAAAGCGTTTATCGAAAAAATGATTAGGACAAAATTTATAGTATATAAAAATTTTCCTTCCATTGAGACCATTTTTATTTCAATCTGATGAATTTTTCTAAAATATGTAGGGTTTCAATAGTTCCTTTTTTTCACGTGCCTAAAATTATAGAGGGCGACTCTTTCGCGCCGGCAGTCCGAATAGCCATTGAAATTTGAAATTCAACGTTTGCTACCGACTTTCAGATTTTCGAAATGTCTTCCACATTTCAGCTTTGTTTCAACCTTTCAAATAACGTTAGATACTCAGCTTGAAACCTTCTGCTTTTGACTGACTGGTCTCTAACAGGAGTCTAGGGCTTTCCATTTTCAGAAACGAAATTTGACCTTCAAATTGGAAAAGTGGAGAAGGAAAATTTGCCGATAAATATTTTTTGAAAACTAAAAGTTCGCCGACGAAATGTTTAAAAAATTAAAAATTTACCATTTTTTCAATCGAAATATTTTTTAATTGAAAAAGAAAATAAATAAACAAACCAACATGCATAAAAAATGAAATTTCACATGAACAGTTTCGAAATTCGCCGACTGTCAAATTATGGAGGGGGGGGGGCAAATGAACAGTCCTAAAAATTCGCCGACTTCCAAATTATTGGGGGGAGGGGGTTCAACCTCCCACACCTCCCTATAGTTTCGCCACTGGTTCTCTAGTACAGGTGTTCGTTCGTGTGTGGTTTTGTGTTAACTGTTGGTGGTAGTCACGGGAGGGGGTGAAACTCGTGTGATTTCCCTCTGCTTTCTGTTATACACTCTGAGTTTCGATTGTACCATTCGATTCTAACTCTCTCATCCCCCCCCCTCCCCCGTTAACAATCAGGATTGGATTCCTCACAAGAAATAAGCAAATACATGGTCAGGCATCAGATTTTTGAACTGTATCTTCCCATTCATGATCCATTTTCGGCACCTCTGCCCCGTTACCGCGGCTGCACTTGCCCGTTCACTTGTTCGTTCCAGTCTGAAAGCTTATGTGCGGCTTTTCAACATGGTGCCGCGCGGAAAAGATCTCTCATCCGTTTTCGCCGTATATTTGTTCATTGGAAATCTTTTTTGTCAAAGCCTTATCCGCACACTCGAAGGAAAACCGCGGTAAGTGACGCTGCAAGCTCGATGTTTGCTGCATGTAAACACCCTTTCCAGCGGTTAGAAGAAAAAAAAATTAATGAGTGTTAGTCTCGATGTGCGGAGCCGGCGAGGACGAGTTCAATTTACTATACGACGTCGATCGGCGAACGGTGCCAAGCGCAGCGGCAAGCATGCAGGTATACAAGGGGAAGAAAAAGAGAAAGAGAAAAAGAGAATATCTTCGAATCAAAGAAACGGATTTGCGGCAGAAAAGACACGCAAGGAGAAGGAAAAAAAAACAAGAAAAACGAAGATAGGGTAGAATTTTCCGCCTTTTTAGAAAACAGAAAATGCATTTAAAGAAGAAAAAAACGCGCATCCGTTCTAATGCACGTAAACATTCAGACGGTTGTTGTGAAACTAACACTGCGAAAATTGCATCCGAGAATCCCGATGATCTCTCGTGTGAATTTCCGCACCATCAACTCCTACACCCGGATTATATATCCTTTTGGCAGAGAGAAAACGGGGGGGGGGGAGGCTAAGCTGATTTCGCCGCTGCGCCGCCTTTCTCCGCAAATATATATATATACGTGCGCCGGCAACTTCGCTTCGTTTCGCCATCGAATTCCGGGGCCGGCTCCCGCCCCTCGCCGGCTCCACCTAGACTTTCTAGAATGCGCCGCTCCCGCTGTACATGTATATTTTGCCATTTAAAACGCGAAGAGAAACCGTAACGTTTCCGGTAATCTGTCTCCGGTACCCTCGTTCGCTCCGATCCCGTCACCGGTTAATCCAAAATATATATCAAACGGTCTCCGTAAGATTGTTTCGAACGCCTCCCATGATAGTGAATAAATTTGTATTCTCGCCTGATCCTCTATACCGAACGAAGGTAACGCATACGAGGTAGAAATCCGACGCTTATGTATTTTTCCGAGGTTCCCGGGTCCGAGGAGGATTCGATTGTGGGCCACGTCGCGAAAAGTGAAATAAAACGTGATGTTAATTTGAAAGAAACTGGGACCGAGTATAGCTGTCCCTGCGCTGTCCAGGTTCTTCGTCCTCACACTTCTCTTTGGGGGAAAGGGATGATTACCAGTTTCGTTCCGGGGTATCCTGATCTGCAGCCTCCACTTCGTACAGCCAGAAGAACTTTCGTTCAGCATATGAAATCTCTTTTTCATTTTTGCTCTCAACCCGAGCCCTGAAATCCGCCCTTTCGAGCACTGATTGCCTCAGAGACGCCGGGGAGACTGTTAGGGCTGTCTTAGCCCTCTTCTATTCTTGCCGAAAAACTGGTCTAGGCCAAAATGTAGCGAATTGCTATGGGGGTTCGAACCCGGGACCTCCGGGATTCCGAGACCAGCGTGCTATCCACTAGACCAACCAGACCCCCTGCATATGAAACCAGTCCCCACCCAAAAAAAGCCTGCCTTTTGTGGTAATTCTCCTACTGCACGACGTCTTGTATCTGTGCCTCGAATCAGTGATTCCTTGTGAAAGGCCGGCGGTGCTGGAAATTCAGAGTGATAAAGACTCGACAGTGATGTTAAAATGTCGTCAGAAGGACGTCAATGTAAAACTCATTCAGACTTGGCTAAAACTCATTCACTTTCTTTTAGTGCTCATTAGAAATCATCGAACTCCACAGTGTTTAAAAGTGTAAGACTTGAGGCACTACACATTCGGAATTATTATAACTGGGATGAGATTTGTGAAAATTTCTTCGGATTAAAATGGAGGGTCGCTTGTGGTCTAGCGGTATCGAGGGATATAACGACCGAACCGATACCAATGCAATACCACACTGGTTGCTCACTGACCAAAAAATACCAATAAATACTAGTATGTTTCCAAATACGACTTAATTAACAGCCTTTAATTGGTTAATGCCCCGCGTAATTGCAGGAGGGAAAGGAGGAGACCCATTACCCACTGGAGGAAGTGGAGAAGAAGCACATACGATAGAAAATTTTGGAAAAGGAAATGGGAGGCATTTGCCCAAAGCTGGGCGGTGTGTACGGCAGAGGGGGTAAGAACTCACTGGTCGTGGTGCAAGGCCTCGCAATACATTGTAAACCCTGACGTAATCTTGAACTCGCCGCGCCCATCTCGTCTGCCCGGGTACATAATATAACAAAACCAAGATACTGTTAAAATAAATTGCTTAATGCACGGGTACATCCTGCGGTATATGTGAAGGGTGATGAAGAGCCTGTGGCGGCTTGAAAACCCAGCATATCCGGCAGGTGACAAAGATCAGACCAGATGAGGCTGACGAACCGGGAAGAATGCGGGGGCAAAGCCGGAAGAGGCTACCTCCATCATCGCCGCTGCAGCAGAAGATGCCAAGTGCCGCCAACCCTGGGCGGCAGGCTGCGAGCCCTAGCAGGCAAGACCAAAGTAAGTCGGGTATTGACGAGATCCAACTCTTCCTACGTGAGATAGGGCACGAACGGGTCGCAGGCCCCAACATAGTTGCTGTCGTTGCCGTCATCTATGCTGTCCACGACTGAAGAAGAAACAACTGTAAAATATGGAGCTCCGGATGGGCGAAAAAAAAAAATATGAGGTACAAACACACATTATAATTATAAGACCTGCTCCCCATAAGGAGAGATCCAGATTGACCGCAAAACACAAAATAACAGTTTTAATGTACTCGTAAGGAGTTTCCCGCGGCACCCAGTGAGAGAGACCTTAGTGTGAAAGCCGAGCGAAACAGGGACCCCACATAAACAAAAAAATTGTTATTAAGAAGTAAGATCGTCAAAAATATTCGTATAATTATGCAGAGCCACCGACAAGAAGCCGGACTGGCTACCCCGTGGAGTCATTAAAAAAATGCTTGGCTAGATAGATATAGTGTACATCTATATATTTAAAAAATGTTTGAAAAACTAGGTTCTATGAAAGTCAACACCTATATCTCAGGCCCTAATTATCGCACAATGCTGGTTAAGGTCTTAAAACACTCGGTGAATCAAGCTCCTTATAAATCTTTTTTGATTACTCAAATCCGTTCAGTCTGAGGAGAGTGATGAGATAACAACCAACTCAACCTCACTACTCACACGCATTTCTTCCACTTATTAGTCCATTACTCACGAACTACTTGACCTACAAAGTTCATCTTAGTGTAAGAACACTCAGTGAAGCAACCTCTTTCATATGTTTTTTTTGATCACTCAAATCCGTTCCATACACAAATAAAATACTGCATTCTGATTGGCTTTCAGCATTATCCAATCATACAAAACCACATTTCCATACACAAATAAAATACTGCAACTGGGAAAACTTTTGTTTATCGATGTTTCATTTCTTTATGTATGTTGCATGATTTTGAAGTTATTTCTGTAGCATGGACAGGTATATGTATAGCAGCAATGTTACTACGAAAAGGACGTACGGTTCACCGTCGTTTTAAATTACCTTTGAATCTGCATGAACATTCAATATCTGTTTTGAAAGTCAAAAGCCTCCCAGTTTAGGTCCTTAAAAACTTTTTTCAGGGCTTACACAGAATTGGGGAGGCTCGGCCCCTTCATTTCACTCCTTTGTGGACTGGGAATATTCGAATTTTATTATTTAGTTTAATATAAACTTTTGAATTTTGGCAGAGGTTTTGGAAAATTTTCAATATTTGATCAAAATCAGCCATGCGCACTCTTTGGAGCGCATTGTTATGGTCCTTTCCTCTACATAAATTCCTTTACCTCCTTTATTTTCTCACCTCTTATTTCCATATTTATTGGACTTCGTTCCCGTCTACAAATTATCTCACTTTTGTTTCATTCTTATTCATCTTCATTTTATAATCCAACTTTTTCAACAGTTCTTCTTTACTTCTATCCATTATTGCAATGTCATCTGCAAACCTCATCATTCTAACCGTCTCACCCTGTATTTTCGACGAGTAATTTACCTAATAGGATCCAAGTAAGAATAATAAAAAGAAAGAATACCTAAAATTTCAGCAACTTTTGGAAACTGCATTACTGGAAAAAGGTTATTGCTGATGAAACTAGAAAAAGAAACCGAGTACACCATAACCCTGTCTAATTTGAAATGTCAAAATATTTCGACATGACTTATTATGAAGATCGTATTTTTGCACCAAGAATTTTAGTTGAGGATATTCAATTCACTTTCAAATAGAAGAAACGGAACGATCCGTGCCCGTTACCAACCAAAATTATAAAAGAAAGAAAATTAAAGCCGTAACAAATTGAGTCACTCATGAAACTCCTATATACTCGTGCTTTATGTCCCACCGACACGTGCAAATAAATTGTTTTGGGACAGAAATAAGCGTAATCCATTGGACTTACCCCATTTTTGTTTTTTTATTTGCAAATGCTACAAATTTATCCAAACCTTTTTTTCAGGAACAGTTATGGTGGTCCAGAGAGCTTTTTTTTTTTTTTAAAAAAAAAAAAAAGTCGCACTCCGAAGGACTTAGTCTGTTCTAGTTACCTCAGTCAACATTTTTTTGAAATTGAAGACCACCTGGGATAAAGTTAAACATAAGATTTCAAAACGATTCCAATTTTGCTTTTCATCAAATCCTAAAAATCCAGTCTGACCAAGAATATTAGTTTTACTCAAAAAATGTTTTTCATCAACTTACTAATATATTTAAATCGATCATTTTGAAGTAAAATATCTTGATTGGCTAGATTCGAATTTTTTAAGTTTTAGCCCCAATAAACCAATATTGGTGATGGTTGGGACCACAACAACCTAGAAAATAGAATCCTCAATTTGGAACCCCTCACTTTGACATATTTAACGCCGACATGTGACAATTTTAACATTTCACAATTCAGCTCCCTATGAGCCTACATTATTGGGAACAAAACAACCTCAAAAACTAAATCTTCAACTCCACAAACCTCAATATTGATACATTTGACATATCTGGGGGTAGTTTTTAGATTCTACTCATTTGTGGATATTTTTGGGTTGGAAGCAGGCAAAACGTAACCTCAAAAATGGATTCAGAGTACCCAAAAATCAGGAAAAACGAGTTCTGTACATTTAAATGTATCTAATATGATCGCCGACGCAGTACTTGATCGGGGGTTTTCCGGGGCCAGGGGTGTGGTGTCCGGGGAACCACTTTGGCACGTGTTCATCATCATACGCTCCACCAACTGAAATACTCGCCATGGACTACACTTCACTTTTTTACTAAAATTCGAGATGGGACATTAACCTACAATTTTTTTCTTCATGAGAGTATGTGCTCAGCTAGTATACTAATGAGAACAATTTTTTCGAGTCGAACCAATACGTAAGGTCAACATCGTTTTCTAGGATTTTTTAAAGTAACATTTGAAATTTTCTAATGAGAGATTAAACTTTAGATCGTTAAAGATTCTTCAAATTAAAAAAAAAAAAAAAAAAAAAAGGTGGAATGTTTTTACACCTGCTAGAATAGATTGAACCCTTGGGAAGGCCACTTATTGGAAAGAAACCTCTTTTTGGACAAACCTACGGTATTGTACCCACAGAGATTGAAACAATATATTGGTACCAGTATCCATAAATTACTAAAAAATACTCTCAATGTATTATAAATTAGGTAAGTTATGATCAATTAGAGTAAACAAAAACGGAAGAAACAGAAGAAACGTCAATAATAAATTAATTTAAAAAAAAAAGGTGATCGCAAGAGGCTCGCTGCCGACCCTACAAAAGTGACTGCAAGAAGCTCATTGCCGACCCTGAAAATCGGGAGGAGGAACTCCACTAAGCTTGGGTCCTGAGGCCCAAAAATCCTAAATTTATTCTATTTCTTAGTCCCTACGACACTGCTGTGCAGCTGGATTTGTATTACTTATATCCCAAGTGGTTTTGAAATTTGTTGGCGAAAAAATTTTCACTTACGTTATGTTCGAAAAATCGACTGATTTTCCGTAAATTCATCGAAAAGTTGGTGCCGAAGAAGATGGCAAACGTGAGGATATTACCGCTGACAAAGTGAAAGTCAAAATAATTATAAAAATAATAATCACGTAAGACTATGTATGTCACTAGGGCTTGTCAGAGCCGCCATTGACTCAAACAGGCTTGTCAACAGAAGTGGTTGCAGCTTCCCCTTCTCCCCCTTTGGAAAGAATTTGCACGCGGTATCCTGTTTTCAACGAGGAAAAAAATATTTCTCTGGTATACACAGCCATTTCACGGTAGCAGATAATTAGAAAATTTGACTTTCTTAACACTCCCGTAGTACTCGCCATTTTTGTAATTAAAATTTATTATTTTCCGCCGAGTTTCGCTTTAAATTAATTTACGCGAGACGTTTAAGCAAAAATTATTTTAGCGCCAAAATAATTTGCGAAAATTTTCGTATCATTTCTGCAGAATGTAATAAGCTCTGGAATTCGGCCCCGTCATCTTTAATATTTAGAGCGACTGTTCGCGAACTTTTCTGTTTTAAATACCGGCCACAAACTTCTTCGAGAATGTGCTTCTACATGTCCTCCCTCCTTCCCAATTAATTACACACCGTTTGTTACATAGTTGTGTGAAAATTAAACTCAAGAATCGTTGGAAAACTTTTCAAAAAAGGACTTCGCTACATTTTTTTTCTTCTCCTAAATTCGAGTTGAAATAAATTACGCCGACATAAAGGAAAAAAATATACTATCTAAAACTGTAAAGAAGTTGCTTTAATGAAGAATAATAAGCCCTGAAAAAATATAATCTCTTACAGCAAAAATACTAAAAAGCGGATTAAAAATAATATTTTCAAAAAAGAACGTTACAGCGTTGAATAGTCTCCGGAGAAAACTGAGGAAAAAGCAACCAACGAAGAAGGGACGCTTAAAAATAAAATTTCGACGATGGAAAACGAAGCAGATAAAATGTTGAATCGTTGAATCGTTCTTCGTTACAGAAATTGGTATTACCCAAAAGTTACACGCTTTTTGTATTCGTATACGTTTTTCAACCTGCTATTCTAGACACTTACAAATTTTCTACGTACAAAAGTGTAACGAAACCTCTACCCTTTTCATCTGCGCGGGTTAATACCGGCTAAGAAATCTAGATGTCTCAGCGATATTCAATCAGCGTAGCAAGAACTTAATGAAAGGATAAGAAAATGCGTAATTACATACGTGCATGGAATAGCATTGTAAATGTGTACCAAAGCCCTTAATTCGAGCAAATATGGAAAATAAGAGGTAAAATGAGGTAATAAGCGGGACTCCGCTGGAAATTGTCGATGGTGGTGTACTAACACACTAAAAATTATAACCTCTCATCCCCGGGGCAAATTGTTCTCATGAGTCGGAACCCCTAAAAATTGTTGCTTTTTTTCTTAATTTCGAAACCTATAGTATATTACACGCTGAGGAAGGAAAGAAAGCGTTTTCACGAGGGCAAAGTCTGCAGCACGAACGTGGTGCCGGCGAGTCCAGCAATCGCACGAGGGCAACAGTGACATCACTTTCTTCACCACTCTGTAGCGCACAATATTTCTTCAAACTGTTGCTAAATTTCCAACAAGAAATTTGACTATATCACTACTATTTTTTTCCCAGTTGATCGTCGAGAAAGTTATCGCTGTCCTTCCTCGACGAACAAATGGCTATTTCCCTCCCAGCATCATCGTACAGAATATCACGCAGATGCAGCTGAAACACATTACTGGCTCCAGAATAAACAAACTAAGGGAATAAAATGAACTTTATGAGTACCTATTTAGGAGTCAAAAGTGAGTGTTTACATGGCGAGGAAAAGTTTGCAAGCGAGCATAGCGAGTGAGCAATGCCCCAGTCTTGTAAACTCACTTTTGGCTGCTGTTGTGTAAGATATTCTTTACACTAAATGATCAGAAGCGGCAATGTTTTTCGCTGGCATAGTCTGTATCTAGAATGAATGATACTATTGGTCAATACTCGAATACAAAATAAAACGGATCTTCTCGTGTGTACACTGTACGTATTACATGCAGATAGAGACTAGTGGCCAGCTAACTGTGCTACATCGAATACAAAATAAAACGCAGACAAATTCAAAAATTCAATTTGCATACACAGGTAGTGGCCAGTAAAAACGTAACAACGGTCTGTTCTACGTTGTGAATATATAAATGCGTTTGTAAGTCGCTGTTTCCTAATTTGCTCTGTGGCCGAGTGGTTAGAGACAATCGCTACATTTCAGTCAAATGTTTCATCAGACGCGGGTTCGATTCCCCAATACAAAATTACTGGCCAGCAATTTTTTCATGTAAAAACGCTTTACATTGAGGGACGTTTACTTTACATGCAGGTTTTGTTAGCACTCGGCGCATGGATGATAGGCGCTTCTTGTCCTCTGTAAAACACCAATGTAAACATTGCCTTTCTGATCAAGTAGTATTAAAAAAAATTTTCCTACAAGGAAGGGAAGAAGGAGTTTTCAAAGAGAGCCCAGCAATTGCAGAAGGTAAGTGATACCACTTCCTTCACGACTTCGTTGCGCCTGATATTGACATGTTCACAAACTACCCTTAGTCCAAAAATAAACCGGCCATGAGTTATACATACTACGTGTCTGCCGGAGAGGAAGTCCAAGCTATACGTAATGGAGAACAGATTAGAAGGTGAACCGGACTACCCCATAAAAACAGGGGATGAAAACGGGATCTTCTTTTTTGATTTTATTCCACCACCGATCCAGGGGCTGCTCGCACATATGATACATATAATTAAGTAAAGGTTCTTATTTAAATATTTCTACTTCCTTCGAAAAATTATTCTGTAATTCCTTCTCCCAGATGAGCAGTACGTCTCTCATTCCCTCTCGCTAAGTTGATGGGCGCTATAGTTTTCATGTTTCAAAGACCTAACACTTCAGCAGATTTTCGCACTAAATTCAAAGAATGAAAAGCCGAACAGTTTGAAAATTTTTCACTAAGATCCACCAACGTTTTTTGCTCTCCAGCTAATCGTGAAAGCAACAGAAAGTTTTCTTCCGGCCGCGTTCAGGCCTCAACAACTTTCCCATCATTCCGGAAACAATCAATCGATAGGCTGAAAAATTATTCGCGGATACTCTCGCCGACATAGGGGGAAAATGGGAAAAAGCTATTACGTGCAACTGCGGCGGTGAAGTACGCGAGCTGAATAAAGTCAATGGAGAACGTGAACACACCAAAAAAAAAAGCCTTTCGCACCGAAAACTTTACCACGTTAATGGCTTTTAATAAGTGTAACTTTTATGAAAAAAATTGCCGTTAAAATAATAATTAAATTAAAAGCATAAACACATTAACAGGGAAGAGTTGTACGGAGAAGAGGGTTGACATGGAAAATCATTCACTCGGCGCCAAAATGTCGGTGTTGGGCTTTCGTTAAATACCCACCCGCACGCTATACATCTATAACACTTCTTTGTTCCTTTTTGCTATTATGCCATTATTATATCGATTGTTGGAGCAACATGAAACGTGTGATACAGACTCGCCGGGTAATATCTACACGATCAAATAATTAACACTCATTATATCCAACACAGATGACCTACAGAATGTAACTAGCGAACAAAGGGTGTCATTTTAAACAACAATATTCCCAGCAAGCATCAATTTTTTAGGCCATGGAAATGGAATTCTACATGAGTAAGGTAGCAGAGCCAAGCACCCCTTGTACAGAAGCAAATATGAATTGGAAATACTTCAAAAATAATGCGAGTTCCATATTTTTTCTTGATTTGCACCGAATAGTGGCTTTCACTTCCCCATCGATTGAGAAAGAAATGTCAGGCAGGCCACCTACCAATTTGAAATTCTGAGAATGAAAAGGGATCTAGTCAGACAGATAGACAGTCAATCAGATCAAACGGGTAGCAAATTAGAACAGGCACGCAGGTAGACAGACGGACACCACATGGCCGTAGACCGGTTGATCTGAAAGTGTTGACAGACGAAATGCAAGGCGGCAGAATTTCTATACTTACTAAGCACAGGCATAGCAAAAAATAAGGACAAACCACGGTCTGCCCAATCTTGCCCTCATTACACATTTTCTATAGTTTAAAGCTCCCCTCCCCCCAGAAGTTGCCGTAATTGTCTTTTATCATTACCAAAAAAAAAGTCCACCAGTCTATCAATTAGCAATGCTGTGAAAAAGTTTTCCATTAACGCTGTACATAATTTCTTCCTTGCCCCTTCAAATGTGAGAGCAGGCAAACATATTTATACATTGTTAGGATAAGTTGCTTACTTACCCGGATGAAGAGGGTTCATGTACTTTGAGACATCTATTTTATAATTATATATCATCATCATCATCATCATAATTATATATCAATCGTTCTGTCCGATGTATGTTCGACAGACGAAACAGATTTAATTGTATGATGGCTTAAATGAAAGCCCATGTTCCCGAGTGTGTTCATAGCGCAAAATATGATGAAAAAGTATATTCGTTGAAGTTTTACAGCGATCAAAAGTTGAACTTGCTCGCGCATGCGCATGGACGGTATCAATGCCCTATTTAGGGTATTTTTCTCCATTGTGGCGACTTGCATGTGTGTCTATGTGTGAGTGTTCCCCGCACTTATTACTCCGTCATTGTAAATGTGTGTTAAGAGTGATCAGTGTGACCAATGGGAAGTATTTCATATAACACATCGTGAATATAGAATGATCAGGGTTTCTTTCATCTAAAAGCGTCTCAGTGTACATAATGCGGTTATCAAAGCAGATATCTTTAATGTTTTTGAGAGCCTCTGACTGGGACTGTGCAAACTGTAGAAGCGCTAGCGTCAAATCTTTTAGTGCGTTTTTTTTTTTTTTTTTTTTTTTTTTTAACTATCAAATCTTTATTTTACAAATACTTACTTTTTTGCTTCATTTTTCATTTATTAAAGAGATTAAATAGATTTAGATGATTATTATACCGACTAGGCATTTTCAATGTGCGAAATTATAATCGTACTACATACAATGATAAGAAGAACATATAGCGCGACCTGTGACACAAACATACAAACTGTTATCAAAGCTGTTATCTATAATGTTTTTGAAAGCCTCTGACTGGGACTGTGTAAATTGTAGAATCGCCAGCGTCGAATAGGTTATAATGTAAACCATCATCATTCGAACATTCATCCTCTGAGATCCATTCTAAAATATCTTAGTAAAAATAAAAATAGTAAGGTAAACTACCAATTCTAAGCCTAGCATCAATTGTGAGTCTTTTTTTTTTTAACGCGTTTTCTCGCTAGATCGAGGCATCGGAAAATCGCGAAACCTCTTCTATTCGAAGGACCAACATGTTTTACACTACTCATGTTGGTTTCAAGTTCAGACTCAGTGTGTTTGTTGTGATGAAATTATTTTTCAAAATTGTTGTCAAAACATGCCATATTTTTCAAATGTGTGAAATTTCAATTCTGTGAAAAGCGATGGATAAGTACTTTAAATTAATATTTCCTCAGCGTATTATATATGGTTGTACAGAGGAGAGTCTAGGGAAGATTTTTCTGCTTGAGTTTTCGATTTCGGTCCACATGTGTGTGTGTGCGGAAAGAATAAAGGGATTCGAAAAATGGGGGAAAAGTTTGCAAAAATCGCGAAAAATCATCGGATGAAAGTGTAGTACAAATGATACTTTAACTTATAAGACCAAATTTCCCGTTTTTTCAGTTACT
Organism: Acanthococcus lagerstroemiae; assembly: GCA_031841125.1. NCBI lineage: Eukaryota > Metazoa > Arthropoda > Insecta > Hemiptera > Eriococcidae > Acanthococcus > Acanthococcus lagerstroemiae. Next base: position 29,778,884 of record CM063114.1, read on the forward strand.
TTTTTTAACCAAATTTTAGCCCGACCCACAATTGGTACTACCTTTTTTCAGACCCATTATTGGTACTGTGAATTTACTCGAGTTTAATGTGTTCTTAAAACACTTGAAGTCAAAGAAGACGAGTCAACGTGTTTTTAAAATAAATTTGAAATACTTAAGTAAACTACATCATTTTTCATTTGATTTATTATACCTACTTACCAATTGTGGGTATATCAAAAAATTTCGTATCAATTGTGCGTCGTTGCCAATTATGGGTTGACCCATAATTGGTATTTTCAAAACTTGTTCGGATCGCTAGCGAACAACTTAGAAGGCCTCAGTGCCATTTGCGAGGATATTTTATAGCGAATTGTTGGAGAATCAGAAAATACCCATAATTGGGAGCAGCACTCAATCTTGGGTTTTGAGAACTTTTGGGAAAAAATTTACCAAAAATCCAAAAATGCTTAAAACTGAAAAGTAACTGTCACAAGTAGTAATAAGTTCTTTATGATAGGTAATATTTATTACTGTTGAAGCAGGGCGTGACAATGAATGAAAGGACCCTCAGTATTCTTATTTAGGGCGTGAAATGTACAGGATAATTCGATCACTTCTTATTTTTTAGATAGAGAAGAACGGGTAATCTGATTTAATTTTCAAAGATTACAAAGCTTACACATTTATGAAAAAACAATTTCATGCTTTATTTTCTTTCATTAAAGAAAATTATCAGAACGTATAAGTATAAGCCTGTTTATATCTAAGTATATGGAAATTTACATGTAATTTCGTTTCATACTATTGCATATGTTTGGGCAAAAGTGCCCCTCAGTACTTCTATTGAGGACGTGAAATGTACAGGATAATTAGATCATTTCTCATCTTGGAGATAGAGAAGAATGGGTAATTCTATTTAATTTCCAAAGATTACGAAGCTTATCCATTTTAGGAAAAAACAATTTCATGCTTCATTTTCTTTATCAATTTTTTTTTCCCAAAAGCCTGTTGTTTTTTTTTCTGTATGGGAATTTACACGTTATTTCGTTTCATATGTACTCATGCATATATTTTAACCCGTCCGAAGGACGAGTAATTCAGCTTGTCCTTTATAATAAGATGTAACTTGAGATAACTAATCAGTAAAGTTATTTACAAATTGAATCGAATACATCAATGACATTTACTATTCGTTTGAGTTGTCACTTGGGATCACTGCTAATGATAAAATTCATCACTGACCTTTACTATTGTTTTAGTTGAAGATATATAATCGTTTATTATAAGAAAATCGCTGGGTCCGTAGGACAATTTTTACGGAAAATTGAAAAAATATAAAAACTTTCTTACGCAGTTTTCAACCAAAATTAATTATGTGAACACTGTTACAAGATAGGGGTATTTCCTTTATAGTAGTTGTTGTAAGTGTCTTCTATCATTACCAACAGTTCCGCCAGTTTACCTATTAGCAATACTGAGTGACAAAATGTTTGTTAATAGTGCACTTGTACATGATTTCTTAAGTGTCCGTATCTTTGCCCCTTCAAATGTAAGAGTAAGTACACTTATTTACATGCTGTCAGGATGAGTAACATATTGACCCGGTTGAAGGAGGGTCATGTATTTTGAGACACCCTGTATATGCAATACCTCTAAGTATATCTGTCAGACAGACACGGGACTGAGAACCGAGATGCAGGATTGGAAGCCCAGGTCTCCTGCTATATCAGTGTGTCATTGTTTGTTTGGTAGGCTGATGTCACTATTGTTGATGTGAGCTTAATGATTCATTGAGGAGGGGCTTCAAGATTTACATAGTCTCAAGATGATTTTGATAACAAGCCCATCCACAAACTTATCGACGGCTTTGTCTCATTCTCCACTAAACCGCGACGACAGGAGCTCGATACACTCCCCACTGGTCATCCTTGTTCTTCGCAGAGGATCCGAATAGTACTCGCGATTTCGTACTCTCCGAATCCGTGGTCATTACACAAAGTACACCAAAAAGGATTCGACATGTCACGTAACCCATTTGACTATACGAATGCCTAATGCAATATAATTGGAGCCCATTCGCGATGCAGAAGCTAAAAATGGGGTAACCGTTGCGCGGACGACGAAGAGATGTATAGTATTCATTTGAATATCAAAAGAAAACCTTGAGTAACATTTCCTATACAGATACCTTTTTTAAAAAGAGGTACAAAATTACCCATATTTTTAATCAAAAGACGAAGTTGCAGGACAACCTCCGCATGCGGCGCTTGTTGACTGGAAAACTGAATCGAGAATTCGCGATTGCACGAATAACGCGATAACGCAGTTTTTCCATTTTCCATCATCGGCCGGCAGCGGTGGCAGCGGCGGCGAGGAGCAGCACACTTTCACATCAAAAGCCAAGAGGGAACATTTTGCGGCGGTTCACATTTACAATGAAGTTAATTAGCATAGAAATCGAAAACGATAGGTCGCTTCGGGTAAGGCGGAAAAGGTGCAGTAGGTAAACCAGAGACGGCGAATAGTGTACACGATGCTCTACCTATAAATATATCCGCTGAATACTGAAAATAATGTCTCTCGTATAAATTGCACACTCGCGAGCGAAATGAATATTTTGAAATATTTAAAATTCTTCAAGAGTGTGGGCTCTCACTCTCTCGTCTTCTCTCAATTTAGAGGTTACGATGGATCGGAAAAGGGTATTATGGCGGGAAGGGAGCTGGAGCTAACGCAATTCGTTATCGTTTATACAGACAGCGTAATCAAATTTTTGTGTTTCTGCACTCGACGTGTTCAAACGTTTGGTATACGTCTGCATTTTTATTCCACTACGTTCTATACGGGGATGTAAGTACGCCTGCTTGAATAAACAAACGTATGTTATGACAACTTGAGTATTTAAAGACGCCGTTTATCGTACAAGAGGGTGGAAAGTATCTGCTGGCTGGGGTGTATCTGGGACAAGTGAAATCCCGAACACTATGGGTTCATGTTTTCATACTGGCACTGAATTGCGGCATACAGTGTAATAGCGGGGCAGAGACGACTTGTTTTTATGAGAAAATTGCGGCCGAGAATGAGCCGGTATGACAAAATGTCGAATACGATTTTCAAAAATTTCTTGGTGATAGCCTTCTCGAAAACATACTAGCCGTTTATGGATGTGATATCTTGAGAGGGGATGAGGTAAGTCATAAATCTGGAGTTCTGGTAATAAGTATGGATATAAACGACGATATACCGTAAATTAATACGATTACTTTTTAGGCCTCTGTGTACAGGGTGTTTCAGCCAGTGCGATCCTATTCGGTCGGATAAGTAGGCAACTCATCCTAACAATGAGTAAAGATGTTTATCTGCTCTTACGTTTGAAGGTTCAAATATAGATATGGGTATTTACGGATAGCAATAAAGAAAAAGTGTTTTTTCAGCATAGTGATGGACACTCTGGTGGAACTTTTGAACTTTTCAGGCATAACAGAAGACAGTAGCGACAACAAATGACAAAACTATCGGAATTGTACCTTCTTCTTCTTCGTTTCACTATCTCATATCGAAGCTTGGCTAACCAAATCGCTATCTATGCTTTTGATACTGCCTCTCTGAATATATCCAACGATGTGCAGCCTAGCCAACAACGCAAGTCCTCTAACCAGGAATTCGGCCACATGCCAACTCATCTCTGTCCATTGATTCTACCTTCCAAGTTCTGTGGCGTAGCGGTAAGAACTCGCCTTCATAACCCGAGGGCACCGGGTTCGATTCCCAACGCCGGCATCGTTATCAGTAATGCAAGAAAGAACTTGTCACACATTCTAACACCGCATTCTGATAACGTAGACAGCGTCACAACCACTTACAGCAGAGGCTTCCGAGAAGTGTGCATCTGTGTAATCGGTCGCCAGTATCTTACAGCTGTAAATGGGTAAGGCGCTACCTGCCGGTGCTCGTTGAACTGACCGTCATAAACCACGGGGCTAGTGATACGGGTATTCGACAGGAAGATAGCGCAGTCGACCTAGGCCGATTTCCGGCAAGAAGAGAAGAGGGCTAAGGCAGCCCTAAAAAGTCTCCCCGACGTCTCTGAAGTAATGCTCGAAAGAGCGGATTCCAGGGCTCTGGTTGAGAGCGAATTAGTAGAAGAGGAGTATCTTGTATTTTCCACCTCTTGATACATGACCTAGATATGGCAGTTTTCTTTTCTTAATGGTGCTTAGCAATTTTCGCATTCTGTTAAGCACTTCGACATTCGTTACTTTTTGAACCCATGACATCTTCAGTATTCTACTCAGGGTTATTTCCCTAGGGTTAGTGGTTCCAAGATGACACGGGTTTCAAGATGACAAATCGTGAATATCTCATCCGTTATTAGCACTATTTAGATGAAACTTATACTGCAGACATGTGGCAACATAACACTCATTTTAATAGGTGAACGAAATAATTATCAGAAAACAATCTCGTGATATTACCAAAAACATGTTTTTGAATGCCAAAAGTAAAAATTTTTCAAGTCCGTTTTTTTTTTAAATTGAGAAACTAATTTGTTTAACTGGTAAATAAATTCGAGTATGTTATACAACTATAAGTTCTGCATTAAATGACATTGGATTCCTAATCATAACTGTTTTTGGTCTCGACAAATACCACATTAAACATGAAGAAAACGTTGGTTCCAAGATGACACATTTTTTTGAATTCCAAGATGACACGTATTAATTTACATATATTTTTATACAAATGGGTACAGGATATCAACGAAAAACAACCCGAGGTCAATTTGATGCAGAAGATATGAAAAAGGCCGTAATTTTAGTTCTTGAAAAGAATTACTCGTATATAGAGCTGCTTGTACAGAATTCGATTTTAGGAAGTACGGAAAGGCAGGAAAGGGCCTTGACAATTGATGTTGACCTTATTGATATATCTATAATATTATATTTTAATAAATAAATAATTTTGACTTTTTGCCACGTTTTTCTAGTCGTGTGTCATCTTGAAACAGGCTTCATGTCATCTTATACCCCGGGGGGTTCCAAAATGACACAGCTGATCACTGCAAGTATTTGTTACCATATCTTGGGTTAGAATAGTGATAGACCATTCGTTATTGGCTCATTTTAATCCTTTAATATATTTTTTTTGATAAAAATTTCAAGATGTTTGAAAGAAAAAAAACAACTTGATCAGATATTCCCAAAAATAACTTTATGGTGTCATCTTGAAACCACTAACCCTACATGTAAAATAAGTTATTTTACATTTCGTGTAAACTAATGTAGAATAATGCTATAGATGTAAAATAAATGTAATATTACATTAAAAAAACTAAATCATGTAGAATAACCAGAGATAACAGTGATAAAGTGATGTGGACGCTGTTAAAGCGCAACAGGAGTGTAAAAAGAAGAATTTTTCAAAATTGGGCCCTCAATTCAAAAATGTGTACTCACGTTGAAATAAGCTTATCAGTAAATGCTATGACGCTATGTCATATGTGACCTGGAATCATGAAATGTGCCTTCCATGCGAAAACAGGTTTTTGAGATAAACAAGTGTAAAGATGGGATGGTGGTAGTGGTGCGCACAGATGTACATAGCGTATACATCTGTGTTGGTGCGTTTACCCGTTGCTATGACAATCGCGTTCTGAATTCTTGTTCTCCCGTCATTCCCCTAGGCCCGATTCACACAACGCCATGTAAACGGATGTTTTCAAACTTTTTATGTAGGTAGAATAATTGAGTTATTTTACATTATCCTAAATTTGGTGTAGAATAACGTAGAATAATGAAATATTAAGTTTTTCAGCCAAGAACAACTGTTTAAAACTTTTAAAACTCCAAAAAATGGGAAATAATTAAGTATAGTTTCACTTTTGTTGTTTTATTTTCATTTTAAAAGTATTTTTGCAGATTATATGAAAGATCCTTTAGGACGCTCCATTTTAATTTAATATTATATTATAAGTAATTTACTTGTAAATATTGTTTGTAATTCGTAATTCGTATATTGATGGTGTTGTGGGACATATGGCGATGCACGCATGCCAAAGTGGCCCCTATGACACCGCACCCCCGGCTACAGGAACTACCCTTTCGAGTATCGCGTCAGTGACCAGAGGGACGTCAGTATTGTAATTGTAATCAATTTCCATTTCAAACTTCACTAATTTTCATGTTTAAATTCACCACATAGGTTTATAAATGCAGCATTACAGACTACATGGACGCTATTAAGCGTAACAGAACTAACCAATAAAATATGTAAGACGTGATTCGAAGTTCAAGAGCCATGTAGAAACTATATATGTGACCTGGAGTCATAAAATGTGCATCTGGTATCAAAAAATTATTTTTTACTTTCTTGACAATTCTGATAGAAAAAAATTACGCTCTTTCGAATGAAACACATCGTGTGCTCCCTATTGTTATAGTTTTACCACAAATTGCATTTAAAAATCACGTCAAAAGTTTAAAAACATCCGTTTACACGGCGCTGTGTGAAACGGGCCTAGGGGAATGACAGAGAACAAGAGTTTGACACGCAGTTGTCATAGCAACGCGTAAACGCACCACCACAGATGTACACGATATGTACATCTGGGCGCACCACTACCACCATTCCATCTTTACACGCGTGTATCCAACAGTGTATCTCGAAAACCTGTTTTCGCACAAGATGCACAGTTCATGATTCTAGGTCACATATTGATTTTACATATTTTTACATACTTCTGGAAAATTGCATATGTTTTGGTCATTGGGGTAAGAAGGCTGTATATTTTATGCACGGTTTTTTGTTTTGTTTTTTTTTCATATAATATGTATTATACCGCACTCTAGTAATTAAGCTTTGAAATCAAGTGTTATAAGCGCGATGGAATGATTGAGTTGGAAGAAATTTAAAGAGGTCAGGAAATATAAGTCCAACTTTGATACTAATATTGCTACCGATACCAGAGCCATAGGAAAAGTAGTGGGCCGCTGTTCGAGGTCAAGATAGTCGAGGTTGCAACCAAATATTGTATGTTCCATTTTCATGCAACCCAGAGTCATGTGGAATTTACCCGGAGTCATGTCAGGGTGTCTAACAAATTTGAAAATTAAAATAATGGACTTTTATTGGACTCTTTTCGGGCTTTTTATGTTTTACCACGACCACAAAAAGAAAGGACCACCGTCGAGTATGCTTGAGTATTTTGGAGATACAAAAAAGAAGTCCAAAAAAGTTAGGTTCGGTTTTCTGGTTCCAAGAACTGACCCTTTCTTAAATAATGCATAATTTCTCGTTTTTAAATTTTTATTGGACCTATAATAAAATTTATTAATATTATTGAACTTTTATGGGACGTATTGGACCATTTTACAAATATTGGACTTTTATTGGACTTATTGGCTCGGTAAACACCCTGCATGTGGAATTCGTGTAGACAATACTTTGCTGAAATTTAAGTTGGATTTTCTCAACGTTGCAGTAATGTGACTATTATCTCTTTAGGCAGCAACTTCAACGGAGGTGATGCGGAACTTATGACACCAATGGTCACTCCGCCACTCCACTTCTAAACCGCACTCGCCCACTCGTGGTGCACCTGTTGTGTCGAGTAACCTGATGGAACGTGTCGGCACCTAGTCCCAGCGAGAAGTCAGGTCGACCAGCAGAAGCGTGTGTGGGGATTCCGGCAGAGCAAGTACTTGGCGCAGCTAAGGAAAGGCCCGCTCGGCTGGACAGGGACAGGCCCAGGTTACCTATCCTAAGGGCGGTGGCAGGGAACACCAGCTGTTGAGGCTAGTAGCGCCTCCAGTCCTAGTCAGTTGGGCTACTGCTTAGCTACCTAATCGACATGAAGGCCTTGATCGTCTAAGCCATCTGTGCTATCAAACAAGCCTCATGTCTCTGTGGCACCAACCGAGATTATAAAGTGCTCCGTTTCTGTTATCTCATGCGCAGTCGCTTTCATCGTTGTCACCCTCATCATTACAGCACACATTGGCACAGCGAATGTAAAATTGACTTCCGCAAGTCAAATACCCCTCCCCCACATCAGATCTGCAGGGTGGAAGTGCATCACTGAGCAACCAAGGTAGGTAGACAAAGGTAACTCTGCCTGATAATTGCAGCGTGGAAGAAAAAGGACTATGATAGACGATGGAGATGGTAACAGACTTTAAGATATCCATACGCCTTATGTGTGACGATAATGGTATAGTTTTTTCAGAAGAAAATAAGCCACCCCCCCCCCCCGTTTGAAGGAAGATAGGCGCCCAGCGTATTTCCTCGGTTATACACAGTTTCGTGTAAGCGAGCTCTCATTCTCACAATTTCCTTTGTTGAAATTAGGGGACTAAAATTATACTTCTGCTTAGAGGGACTGTTCCCAAGCGCCCCGACTCTGGCGCTACTGCCTGTAGGGAACTAACCATCCCAGTTTTCGAATTTTATATGTTTTCAAGGAATGTTGTCGGGATTTTGAAAGAGACGTTTGCATCTGGGTCAGTAGAGTAACGGTGTTGCTCCATGGATCGGGGTGTAACTTGTACTACATGGATTTAAATTTTCAGCTAAGCAACTAACACCTCGCCAGGATTGGATCTAGATCACTCCGGCTCGATAATTTCTTCGTCGTATCTCAGTAATCCCATTACCGCATCATTTACACCCCTATTTTTCCCTCTTTCTTTCTATTATTTTTCAGTTTTCGACAGGGCATGTGATACAGAAAATTCGCAAACGAACAACTCTTATGAACACGGTGTACCGTAAATATATATAATCCTAAACGAACCATGTAAGTCACATATTCCAAGTTATTGCTCCCGTAAGAATATCGTCGTTGTTTATGTTATCTCTTTAAGTTACCTAGCGTAATAGCCAAAATAAGGGGTGGCGTTGAATTACAAATTCGAAGACTCGTCGCCTCCCTCGCCCTCGTTTTCTGCCCCTGTGCAGCCGGTGTAACGTCGAAAATACGACGGGACGCGAAACTACACTTTTTTCCTCTTTTTTTTTCTCTCTTTTTTCATTTACACGACCTCGGCTCGGCGCAGCTACGCTGTAAATTTTGAGGTTTTGTAATTCGACTGGAAGGACGTCGGCGGGGGGAATAAAAATGGTCGGTGTAATCTACTCGCGAGGCTAAATTGAAGCGCGCCTTCGACGGCGAATACACGCGAAAGTGCGTCCCACGCTCGCGAATCAAATTCCACAATAACGGAATTTCGAATTAAAAGACGAATTTGCGTCGTCGAATATTGGATTAGTAATTCGCCGGAGGAGCGAGACACACGATCCTTTCAAATTTTGAAATATTATTAAACTGCGACACGACATTCGAGGAAGTGAATTCGAGATATTTGTTCTCCGCCGATCACCTAAATACTGAAACACGTAGCGTCAAATACGCGTTGAATTTTTAAAAAGAAAATTAACGAAACTATTTTTTCTGTTTTGCGTAGCACTTTTTTCGTCTCGGTTTTCTTTCATTGGTTTGCAAGTTACAATAACGCAATTATAGAGGGGTGCGGAAAAATAAACGAGAGAGAGAAGATGCTGATATGTTTGCATACTCTGGCTTTTGAAGGGACTGAATTATGGTCAAATTTTAAAAAGTTTTCTATCTTTGAAATTTTCTCTTCTTCTCCCGACAGAAGATAGACAGAAAAATGGTACCCATTGGCCAGTCTGCAACAGTAGAGGGCAGTTGTGGTAACCGTAGAAAAAAAATAGTCGGAATTGGTTCAACAAGATGTTCAGAAAATCAATTTTAGTTCAGATCAGAAAATTTTCACATTTTTTCAATTTCCAGCGAAACTTGCCGTCTCAAGCTACTGTTATTTTATTTGCAATAGATTGTACATTACATTCCCCATCAAAAAGGTCATTAGAAATTTTCTGGTATCTGGATTAGAACTGCTCAAAATGGAGTTCAATTATGACTTTTTCTAACACAAATGCACACACCTTAACCTTATGCAAATAATAATCATCTTCTTCAGCTACTTTACTACTTCACAGAGTTATATCGTTTTCGAGGCTTATTCACCTCCCTCCTTTCATCTATTTACCCCATATTTGTACTTGAGGCCCATGATATGGGGGGGGGTTCTAGTATTTTGTAAATTTTAATATGGGTATATCCAATAATTAGTTCCAAAAGTCGCTAAATTCGGTTTTGGTAACATTTTGGCCATATTCCCCGAACTAAGGTGTGGTAACCACACATAAAAAAAAATTAAAGATCATGAAAAGTGGTTGAACATGATTTTCGTAAGCTAAATTTCATTTAGTACAAAATTGTATAGGGAAATATTGTTATCTTTTCTATTTACTGTAACATTCTCGGGGGGGGGGGGTATTAATTTAGTGATGAGGAATGTTATTTATGTAGATTAAAAAATCTAGGCCCAACAAATTGCTCTTGACATGGAAAGAAGAACCCGCTGAGTTAGGAACTAGGAAAGGTACGTTCTTCCAGCATGAAGGCGCGCCAGCTCATTTTGGAGCTATTGTGAGAAATTAACTGGATCAAGATTAGGACGTTCTGGTTCAGCTCCATGGCCTCGCGTTCACCCGACATGACGCCATGTGATTTTTCTGCGTGGGGGGTGAAATCAAGAGAATAGTGTACCATTGCGGAAGACCTCAGTCGAGGAGCGAATTATTGATGCGGATACAGAAAAGAATAAAACAGATAAGAGAAAATACAGATGCCCTGGAAGCGTCTACTATTTCAGTAATTCGATGAGCCGAAATATGTTTAGAACGTAATGGAGACCGGTTTGAACAATTTTTGAAACATACTCTGAAAATGTATGAAATATCCCTCAAAAACAATAATTACTTTGAAAAATTTTTAAATGTATGAATAGGAATAAATTCCTTCGATTGAAAATTTTTTGATCCATAAATAGAGATATTGGAGTGGGGGAACAATGACGGATAGGCCTATCGGGGAAATGGGAGTTTCCCGATTGGCCTTTCTGGGAAAACGAGCCAACGGTGCCCCTCGCATCAACCTCGCTCCACGAACCAGGCACACGCTTCCAAAAAATTAAAACTCATTAGAGGTACCTACTGCAAATCGATGGATTATTCCGACTTGCGAAAAACACGGCTCTCTATGCGCTAATTTTGCTTGCCTTGATCTAAGAAATTTTGATTTCCTCGCAAAGAGCTCCTCAGAAAATGTCTAGGCAGAAATACACTCCACGACTGCACCATTTTCTCTGAATGAGTTGACCATTCAAATTTTGCAATTAGAACTAGAAGATTTTAGTTCTAAACGGAAGTCGTTGAAAAAGAATATCGTGACCTTTTATAAAGAACACAATGAGAAATTTGAAAAATTTAATGATGAATTTGAATTTGGCGACGAAAAAGTAGATGCTAGTGATCTGGAAACAAAAATAGAAGAGAAGCACGATACAAATTGTGTGGCTTGTCTGTATAAACTTCTTAGAGAGTATAATGTATATTGACATTCATTTCCAGGACTAGAAATGTGCTACAGACTTCTTCTGACAATTTCTGTAACGCAAGTGGCCTGCGAACGCAGTTTTTCTAAATGGAAGATGATAAAAACTAGGTTGCGCAATCGCATGCCAGAATTTCTCGATGCGTTTATGCTCATGTCCTGCGAGAAGGATATCCTGATAACATTAGATAATGAGTAGATAATTGATCTTGTTGCTCAAAAATGTAAATTTCCAACTAATTTATTAATTTAATAATGTTGACATAAAAACCCTATCAAGTATCAACTCAAGTTATCTACTCATTACTATTCTCACTCTTATTTTCTAAAAAAAAAACAACAACGAAGCAATCAATTTATATTACCACTAATTAAGAATTATTTTCATTTTTCCTCCTTTGTTTTTCTATTACAATCTTCATTGTTTATTTGAACTTTCTTACTTTAATGATTATCAACTCAAGTTACTGATTATTACTGTCTTATTTTTTAAGAAAATGATTCATTCGAATTATATTCGCATAAATTATAATTATTTTCATTTTTTCCACTATGTCTTCATTATTAATTCAAAATTTCTTCCTTGAATGAGGTGTATGTAATGTACGTGGCAAGGAAAAGGGGGCCCTCTTTTCCATTTTGCTCCGCACCCGAGCCCTGGAATCCGCCCTTTCGAGCATTACTTCAGAGAAGTCGGGAAGGCTGGTAGGACTGTCTTAGCCCTCTTCTCTTCTGGCTGAAAAAACGGCCTAGGTCGAAATGTAGCGAGTTGCTACATGGGCCTCGAACCTGGACCTCCGGAATCCGAGACCAGCGCGCTATCCACTCAGCTAACCAGACCCCCCGGAAAAGGGTGTCCGGGAAATTGGGGGAAAAAAATTAGGCGCTCTTCAGATACATACTTATTTTCTCGAACACAGAAAAAAACGCCTTTTTTCTGTCTATCTCCAGTCGTGAGAAGAATAACAAGTTTCGAAGATAGAAAACTTTTCAAAATTTGATCATAACTCAGCCTATTCAAAAGTAAGAGTATGCAAATATATCTACAAATTGTCGGGGTAGGTTGCCTACGTTCCAGGTGGAAAGAAGAGGGGTCATTGCAGAAGAGACACCCTGTATATGTAGCATTTGATTTAGAAAAATCTTATAATAGTGTTGAAAGGTCAAAAATATTTCGAATATTGTAAGAGACATAAGTCAAGTATAAATACAAAGGTGATAGTGCGGGGAATAAGGTCCCACGTTGTCGATCTTAGTTTTTGAGATAAGGCGATTTTTGTAAATCAGAAACTATCGAAATTAGGATTCATAACGATTTCGGTAAAATAAACCCTCCCTTTTCGAATGGCGTCATTCGTTTCCTCTGTCTGCCTTCATCGTTCGTCCATAACAGCGGAAAACGGTTGCCCTCACCCAACTCAGATTTGTCATCACTGGAAATTAAACTCTATCATTTCGTATTAGTTTTCTGAAAAGGTTCCACTTTGTCGACGAAATTCTTTATAAAATTTCTGAAAAAATGGGACTTCGCGGAGGACTTTAGCTTTATTTGTCTCAGGGATATGCCACTTTAAATTTGTAATATGTTTGCTTTCTTAAACAGTTTTTTTTTTAAAATTTTTTTAATTGCAGTTTTCTCAAAATAAGGTTTTTGAAATATCAACTTTACACAGCAATATCCTGGCGAATTTTGGAACTCGAGAGCATGGTCTCATTTTGTCAGAAATTTTATATTCTGGTACTCATAACTGCATATCGACAAAGTGGGACCGTATTCCCTGCATTTCCACAAACAGAGGATGAAGTGCTAGAAGCAAAAATTCTAAAATTCGTGAGACAAAGCTGCTGCTTGCCACCAGTACTGTTTAACCTATTTATAGAAAGATTAATTGAAGAAATGAATGCGAGGAAATCAGTTGTGAAATTACAAAAGGAGACGGTTAGAATGACGAGGTTTACTGATGACATTGCAACAGTGGAAAGAAGTACCTAAAGAGGAACAGAAGAAAACTTTGAAAAAGTTGCATAGAAAATTAAAAATAAAATAGAAATTTAAGATGAGAGAGGGCAAATAAAAGAATGACGGTAGTCAGTAGATGGGAAATAAATCCAATAAATATGGAAATAAGAGGTGAAAAAATAAAGAAGGTAAAGGAATTAAAGTACTTAGGTTGTCTAATAACGCAAGATGGAAGAAGTGGAACAGAAATAAAGAGTAGAATACAACAAGTTAGGAGTTAGTTTCCCCCCCCCCCAAAAAAAAAGAGACATATAGGTATTTAGGGCAAATATATACATTTAAAAGTAAGACTGGAAGATAAGCTTTTAAAGATATCTGACTTGACTGCACAATTCTTCGAAGATTCCAGTTCCGGGGTCAGAATTGCTTTTAAGCCCCTCCCCAGACGAGTACTAAAAAAATTACCGCAATTCAAATTTATCTCAATTTTATTCGACATTTCATTCTGAGTTCACGAGGAATGGATTTAGAAGATGAACTTCAAAAGATATCTGACTTGACTGTAAAATTTAACGAAGATTCGCTTTTACATCGCTGTTCAAAAGAGCGGAAAGAAAAATACCCGGAAAATTTTTTTTTTCCTTGAAACTTTTGTTTTATCGTTTCGTATCGAACTCACCTTGAGGCAGTGACGCCCACCGTGAGGTAAGTTTCTGGTAGATGTTGAGTTTTTTGAACAGGTAGGTGTACGGGTCGATGGTTGAGCAAGTAGGTGGTTTGCAACACTCAGGAAAATTACAAAGAAATATAAAAGCTATATACCATCAAATTTGTGTAGGAGGCAAAGATACAGGGTGGGTAGGTCTTCCTCTAAGATTTTCGCGGGGAAATCTTCAAGACAGGTAGGCGCTACGAAGGACATCTACTAAACTACAAGGTCTTCAGTTCAATAGCCAATATTTGCCACACGTACATTTGCGGTAAACTGAAAACAAATTTAATTCCGATAATAATAGCACCCCTTCCCCAGAGGGAGCCAGCTGATTAAGAATGGACACTGCGGGCCATTTGCCCAGAATATTCTTGTCCGTACAATAATTTCATTGAAAAAATATTGAGAAGGTCTTACGACACCATATAAATGTCGAAAATCTCACGAGCAGCTAATACTACGAAAAAAATAGTATGAAATGAAAATTATGGCGGATTTCATTCATTTTACCCAATGCAAACAAAAATCTGAAAAACGTAATCGAAAACAAATGAAGCCTAAACAGATGGAGTCACATTTTGGATGACGTTAACAAGCGCAAGCAGTATCAGAATATCCCCTCCCACTGGAAAGTAAGTGGGGAGAGAAAGGAAATAAAAATAAAACATCTTTCAACATAAACAAGGCACAAATAATCCAGATCACTGTCTGATCAAAATTGAACCATGCGAAAGGCTAGAATTTTCTTCATCCATCATTCATTTTCCCCGCATTAAAGAAAGCACACACAATTGAAATTATTTTTAGGCCGAAATTACCAAAGAGAAGCTGTGCTACAATACTAGTCTACCAAAACGGATTTCAAAAAGATGACGTTACCCTCATCGTCGAAAATTTGATAAAAATTATTATTTGCGAAACAGAATTAAAACAAAAAAATCAAGCATACACATTCCAAAAAAACATTTTGGCTCCCTCCCCGAAAGGTCTGACTAGACCCATTTACGAACTCGACCTTTTAACGTTTTAGCTCCCTCCCCGGAAAGTCTGATTAAACCCATCTATGAAGAGATAATATCAAAGTGGAACTGCAGATTATTCAGAAACGCCGGAGAATAATGTAGTTAGACTCTCACCCGTCGTCACCACCTGCCTGCGTCGACACACGGACCAAGATGAGGAGGTGAGGGGTGAATGAAGAGAGGCAGCGCGTCCGACCGTGGGGGACCTGAATTCCAGGCGAGCGCTCAGAGAGTGCGGACCTCGGTCAGTAGGGAACCCCATGGTAGCCCTGGTAGGACGCGCGCACTGTTGCGGCACGGAGAAATGGGGGCTCGGGCCTGGCCTCAAGGCGTCCCTCCGGTCACTGATGCGATACTCGAATGGGTAGTTTCCGGGACCGGGGGTGCGGTGTCATAGGGGCCACTTTCGCATGCGTGCATCGTCATACGTTCCACCACACCAATGTAGTTGGACTGAGGGGGAGGTACACCTAATATGAACTGCATGGGTTTATATTAACATATCCGTATGTTGTGCTTTTAGACTTCAATTATTTCGCACATTCGCTGTGATACTGCCAGCATATAAAAAGTTCTCATCTCAAGGAGGAGGGATTCATCCCCCCCAATCCCCCCCGGCTACGCCACTGAGCAACCTATTCCACAAGTTACAAGACGGTAATTTTCTTCCCTGAAATTCGAGTTTGATTTTGATAAGTTGCCTTGTTAAATGTGTCAGGTAACTTCTAAGTTTCACTTTTGTAATTTCGGTGCTCACCTATCAAATTTTTCCACACGTTTCTACGATGCATTACTCTCTTTTCATTCTTATAATTTTTTCCATCTGCCCCAGCAATTCCTTTACGTTGCTAATACATTTCTTCTGGATGGTTTTCAGCACGTTTCCACTTACCCCACAGTGCGGGAAAGAGGAACCCATCGACGACTCTTTCTTGATCACGTCCACCACACGCGCTCTGCATTCAATCACGCTCAAATCTTTACACAAGGTCAAGAATACTACAGAAAACATGTATACCTAGTTTCGGGTCAATCTGTCAATTACAGATTATGTACAAGTACTTCAAAGTTGAACTAACGAAATTTGCAGTTCCACTTACCCCGGTTCACCTTACCAAAAATGAAAAACTGTATTGAAACCATTAGAAACTTGAAATGGGGGCAGAGAACGTCGCAAGACTACCCCCACCAGGTGGGCCTACCAGCGACCTTCTGGTTTCTGAGTCATAGGAAAAGAGATAGGAGGTAAACTGAGAGCTAAGTGGAGGGATGAAATCGACAAATTTTTGCAGAATAAACACTTCCAGAAAATCGCTTTAGACCGAAAAGAGTGGGAGAGCGTGAGGCAGACCTTTGTTTTCAATACGCCGGGGTATACGTGGAAATTTACCGAAGATATAATTAAGGAATGTAACGGTATATTATAAGTTGAGTAGCTTGCACAATAAAGGTTGGTTTGAATTGATTTTGTTTTCTGAAAATGTATTATTTTACGGTTATGTTGCTTTTACACCGGAAAGGCCAATTTGATAAACATCTATCCCCTATTTGTGACCCCGGATAAGAAAAAGCTCTTCGCATCAAAGATCGAGTTCAGAGTTTTTGCAGTCTTTAGTAGATGTGTAGACAAACTTTCATGCGGTAATAATGTGAAACTTCAAAAATCGTTTTTTACAGCTGCACAGGCAGTGTTGGAAGAACAAACGAGAACGAGAACAAGAACACGATGGGATTGAGAACGAGAACGAGAAACGGGAACGGGATCAGCACCAGGTTGAGAACAAGAACGCGAACACGGGAACGTTGGTAATCATAGGGTGAGGAGAACGAGGAACATGAACGAAAACTACGCAATTACAGAAGAACGAACGAGAACGGGAATGAGATGATTTTTACGTTCTTCCAACACCTTTGCAGCTGGCGTGAAAGTAAAATATTCGTAAAGCTTAAAACCATTAATCAACCTGCAGTACTCGGATGATGTTGGAAGAACAAACGAGAACGAAAAGAAAAACGGCGTGTTCTCGTTCTCAGAACGAGAATGAGAACAAGATCACAATAGGACAGGGAACAAGAACGGGAAACGGGAAACGGGAATGGGAACGGGAACGTTGGTAATTTTAAGGTAAGGAGGACAAAGAACATGAATGAGAATCATGCAGTTAGAGAATAACGAGCGGGAACAAAACGATGATTTTTGCATTCCTCCAACACTGTGCACAGGACCTCCACACTGGGCCCCGTGCTGGCGGAGAACGAGCTAAGCGAAGTTTCTTTTCCCTGTATCTGAAATTTAACAAGGATGAGGAGGTGAGGGGTGAATGAAAAAGAAGCGCATCCGGCTGAAACCCAAATTCCAGGTTAGTGCTGGGAGTGCTAACTTCGTTCAGTAGGGGACCTCATGGTGGCCCTCGCAGGACAGCGTGCACTAGAAGCGGAACGGCGAAATGGGGTCTCAGACCAGCCTCAAAGCGTCCTTCCAGCCACTGATGCGATACTCGAACAGGTAGTTTCCGGGGCCGGGGACGCGGTATCTCCATTTTGACATGCGTGCATCGCCATACGTCCCACCACACCATCTGAAATTTAACCATTTTCCGCTGCCTACCTCCTCTGACCTTTCACCTAATTTCTCGCCGAATTCGAACCGAAGAATCGTCCCGAATCCCATTAACGACGGTGAAGTAAATTCGTCTATTGGAAAACGTTATAAAAATATATGAACTTGTTTTCTTCCATTACTACGCTGTTCAACACATTCGAGAGCCGAATCAGAATGTCTGCAAACGGGCGGGTCGGATTAATAAAGTTTGTTATTAAAGCGTTCGAGGGAAACAGTCGGCGGCCATTAAGCGGGCCGGACCTATAAAAACCTGTTCGTCGCATGCTGGATGGCGAAAAGCTGAAAATTTTAATTTTACCAAGTCCCCGTTACATACTGGGTGTACATGGAGCTCGTAAAATAAGCCTGTAACTACTGATACGCAAGCCCATTTGTCGGTTATTTTTCTTAATTTTTTCCCCCCTTCTTCCTCGGATCATCTTGCGGATGCCGAAAGGACTTTTTCTCGTTCACTCGGTAATGCGGTGCCAACGAGCGTAAACAGGCGTCATTTCGTTCTTCAATTTAAAGGCTTGTTCGCAATTTCCACGCTTGATTCCAGTCTTCGGGGAATAGTTTTGAAAACGTGTCGACTTTTTAATACGTTTTGCCGGGGATTTTCTTCCAAGAATGAGTTTGTTATTCCGAGTACCTTTTCATCAAAGCTGAATTTCTTGTGGTTATTAAAAAGAGAAAGAAAAAAAGGAAGAAAAAAACTACCAGCGGAATCGAGGAACAAAAAACAGACATAACACGAGAAAAGCTAAATTGGTTTCCAGTTCGAATCGAACGTGGATCCGTATTATCGACCTACGCCGAGCGATATACATCCTTCGAGCCTGTGGGTATACAACACATTAAAGTGAAAATATTTGTCAGCTGAAACCGAAGTAGAAAAGGACTCGAGAGATATGTTCGAAGCACTCAGTCGCTCTGAATGCTCTGAATGGAAACATTTTGCTTGTTTGCGAAACACAATTTTGTACCATTCGTATGTAGCTCCTAAGAGTAACGTTGCGCGTAAGTATCTGGGCGAGATACTGGAATTGTAGAATTGGCCAATCCGGATACAATTCCACACAAAAGAAAAGGAATGAGAAGAGTATCAACACTGCATTCAGATATACCATACACGAATATGTCTAAAGCCGGCTGCACATTACGCTGACGTTTCGTGTTAACACGTCATACAACAACACGTGTTAACACAATACATGATGAAAACAAAATCATACAGTTCAATTGGACTGTTCACACTGCATTGATGTGCCATCATAATGCGTCATCTGACGACACATCAGTGTAGTGTGAACAGTCCAATTGAACTAGATGGTTTTGTTTTCGTCATATGTCGTGTTAACACAAAAACGTCAGCGTAGTGTGCAGCTAGCTTTTAGTGTGCATTTAGCTTAAAGCTAGCTGCACATTACGTTGACGTTTTGTGTTAACACGACACATAACGAAAACAAAACCATCTAGTTCAATTGGACCGTTCACACTACACTGATATGTTGTCATAGTGCGTCATCTGACGACACATCAGTGTAGTGTGAACGGTCCAATTCAACTAGATAATTTTGTTTTTGTCATATGTTGTGTTCACACGCCATACGACGTGTTAACACAACACACGACGAAAACAAAATCATCTAGTTCAATTGGACTGTTCACACTACACTGATGTGTCATCATAATGCGTCATCTGACGACACATCAGTGTAGTGTGAACGGTTCAATTGAACTAGATGATTTTGTTATCGTCATATGTCGTGTTAACATGTCATATGACGTGTTAACACAAAAACGTCAGCGTAATGTGCATTTAGCTTTATAACTACAGAACTCTTTCCACACAGTTCAGTCAACACACAAGGAACGGGTAACATAACATACATTATATACAATAGCGAATATCATGAAGCAACAGTTGCCGTGGTTGTTGTTTCAATAACAGTCTCAACATTCATCGACATTCTTGGCGTTGGTCATGTTGGTCGTTCGTGTTGGTCGAGTCATGTTGGTCGGTTGTTTTGGTTGGTCGAGTTGGTCAGCTGTGTTGGTCAATCATGTTGGTCGGTCAGTCGTTTCGGCCAGTTGTGTCGGTCGGTCGTGTTGGTTAGTCATGTCAGTCAGTCGTGTCAGTTGCTTATGTTGGTCAGTCAGTCGGCCAAATGTGACATACATTTTTCATGAAGCGCTAGCAAAAAGACGTATCCAGAAGGATCACATTGGCCAAATCACTATGAGGGCAACTAGAAATTTAAGTTTCATTATGTGGACAGGTGCATACATTTCGAACATGAACACATTCAAAATACTATACTTCGGATACGTGAGATCACATCTAGAATTTGGAAGTGTAATCTGGAGCCCGTATAAGAAAACTCGAATACAATAGATTGAAAACCCCAAAAGAAATTTTTAAAGTACCTGTAAAAAAAGTGTTTGAATATTATCCGCTAGATATCCCATACAAAGACTTGGTCAGCTATTTTCGTTGTATGTATACAAACTCCTTCATATCAAAATAGACGCCCCCTCCAACTAAGTCGAATAGGCATTAAAGTACCATCCCACCCAAACAGGACAGGGGAGCTGTTTCACGTTATTAGCGCCCAGACCGAAAGTCACCGTTCTAGTGGACTGAACTCAGTTCTTCGTCTATATAATAAATTAGCACTACAGTCTCCAGAAATGGATATCTTTTGTCTAAGAAATACAGAATTCCGCCCCAGTTACCTGTCTTTCTATCTGATGTTTTCTCTCCACAACACTACCAACCATTGCTTTTATTCTGATATATCTTGTGTTCCCACTCTTCCCATCCATCATCTCCACCAAACTCCTCCTTCTCCTCTCCTTTCTCTACATCACTCCGCCCTCTCTCTCTCTCTCTCTCTCTCTCTCTCTCTCTCTCTCTCTCTCTCTGTCTGTCTGGCTGTCTCTCTCTCTCTCTCTCTCTCTCATTTACAGTTTTTATTTTATTATTTTTAAATAGTCAATCGTTTTCCCGTACTCTTGTATCCCCCATCTCCCGTAAATGGCCATATGGCCATGTGGGGCTCATAAATAGATAATATAAAA
Source organism: Acanthococcus lagerstroemiae (assembly GCA_031841125.1). Taxonomy (NCBI): domain Eukaryota; kingdom Metazoa; phylum Arthropoda; class Insecta; order Hemiptera; family Eriococcidae; genus Acanthococcus; species Acanthococcus lagerstroemiae. The sequence continues at coordinate 29,799,725 of CM063114.1, forward strand.
ATATTAAAATGGACAGCATAGCGATAGAAAACACTTAGCCTACATGTAGTGGAGGGAGCATGAAGGGGGTTATCACTTGGTCCTATTACAACACTGGTACACACAGTGAGTCCTATGTTGTGTTTTACGACTGTTCTAAAACCGTACTACTGGTACCATTTCCATGAAATTTTATGAAATCGTGGGCACAACTTTCCTCCCTTCCCGTACGAAGTTTCAAATGGATCGACGTCATTTGCAACGGTTCAACCGCAGTTGGCGTAAATGTTGTATGGTGTGGACAGTTACAATTTTGACATGGAGAAAATTTTCGAACAAAGTTCGGCGATAGTCTTGTTCTAAAGCCAGTTTTGCAACACGACCATTACAGGCGGAAAAAACAACTGGTGTTTCGCTTATAACTCCCAAGCAAAACGGCTAAGCGCCTAATGGGTGGCGAAAATTCGCCGGGACTGACGAAACTGCAGTTTCGATAAGGACACTGTTAGTTTTTTCTTTTCTTTTTTTAACTCTGAAGGCATTGTGTATCGAGAATTTGTTCCTAAGGAAATTACAGTTAATGGAGTGTTTCATCAAAATGTTCTGGATTGTCTCTGTAAAAAGATAGCATATATTAGGCCGAGTTTGTGGGAAGATCTGTGACGACCTTCTTCCGAATGCTCACTTTCATAAAAATCATCCTGCCTGGCAACTTCCTGTGTAACAAGATGAAAGTGTCTAACAAACGTCTTTCGTCTCCTGCATTCCTGTACTTCTGGTAAATGATGTTTTCAAAACCAAGTTCTTCTTCTTATCTCATGACTCACTCTTCTTTTTCTCCCTCGTAGAGACGAAACTTGACTTACAGTTTGGGGGGTGGAGAAGAAAAATTTGCCAATAAATATTTTTTGAAAACTAAAATTTCGCCGACAAATTTTTCTTTTTAATTTGAAAATTTGCCGATTTTTAATCAAAATATTTTTTAGTTGAAAACAAAAAAAAAATAATAAACAAACAAACGTCCTTCGAAAATAACAAATTCAAACGAGCAATTTTAAAATTTGCCGACTGCCAAATTATTGAGTAGGTGTTTACCTCCACCCCCAATAGTTTCGTCCCTGTAAATGCAAACTGGACCTTATCCCCCAAGCACTCGCATTTGCGTACACGAGCATATACCCTAGTCTGGGAGGGTAAACTGGAAGGATGTTAGGGATACTCCAGAAGAACACACAACTTCCTTTACACATTAAGGTGGTCGTTATTTACGCACTCTTGGTGATATTTTTTCCTGAATTTTCTCTGAATCGTCTCCTAAATTGGTTCCAATTATATCAACCAAAAACAACAACAACAACACTATAAAGTTTTAGATGAATCTGTGCTACAATCCCCCTTTCTTTCTTATGGGAAAAACACATGGTGTTTTGACTTTTATCACAAAATAAATTTCCCTTCTATTCACCAGGACCAAAGCTCGTAAATTAAACAATAGAACATTTGCTATCGGATTCAGCTTGTGACATTGAAACATAAGTCTTTTGCTTTCAACTCTTAGATTTTAATAAAATGTTCAACTATCTCAAATTTTAGGCTCTAGGTCAAACAGAGAATCTAGTAAAAACAGAATAGTTATTAAAATTCTAAATTCAACGTTTGCTACCGACTTTCAGATTTTTGAAATGTCTTCCACATTTCAGCTTTGTTTCAACTTTTCAGATAACTTTCGATACTCAGCTTGAAACTTTCGATTATTGACTGACTAGTCTCTGACAGGAGTCCACGGTACTCCATTCTCAGAAACGAAATTTGACTTTCAGTTTGATGAGGTGGAGAAGAAAATTGCCGACCAATGTTTTTTGAAAACTTTTTTAAAAACGATAAATTCGCTGACAAAATTTTAAAAAAATTAAAAATTTCCCAATTTTTTAATTAAAAAAAAAATAAAATAAAAAAATAAAATAAAATAAACAACACCTAATAATCATAATAAGTGAACAAACATTCATATAAAATGAAAAATTCAAGTGAACAGTTTCAAAATTTGCCGACTGCTAAATTATGGGGGGGGGGGTATTTCAACTCCCACACCCCCTATAGTTTCGTACCTGCTCCCTCGATCGGCTAGGTCGGATATCAATTAGTTTAGTAACAGTTTACAGTTTAAGTTGAGACGCACTTTCTTCATACTCTCTCGTTTTTTTTTAAATTTTTATTTTAAATGCCCTCGCCACGGTCTGAATTAAAATGTTCTCTCATACAATTTCGAAAAAACCCGCAACCTAGTACAGCGGCGACCCACTGCTTCCGAATGTACGCTTTCTTATACATCGTCCTGTTCGGCTATTTTCTACATAGCACGATACGGGTGTCTAACAAACGTCTTTCGTCTCCTGCATTCCTGTACTTCGGGTAGGTGATCTTTTCAAAATAACCCTTTTTCTCCCTCGATCGGCCAAGTAGGACATCAGCTTAATTCAGTCACTGTTTATGTTTTAGCACATAGAGATCCCCTACATTTACTATCAATCGTTCAACACACAGGCATTTTCTACTCGAGACGCTGTGACGAGGAAGTTAAAAATTATTGCAAGAGAAGATTCTTCAGTGGCAGTGGGGAAGCTAGAAGAACGTGACAATAACTGTATACAATATAATAAAGCCTACATTAAATAAGAAATTTATTCAAAAAATTTTTGCAGTTTTTTTTTTTTACGTTCTGTAACCACAGTCGTAAAACTTATGGGACACACCGTGTATAGTATAGGCGAATTAGACACAAAATGCAATTTTAAAACTTTTTTTGATAACAGACGGGACTTTGCTACTAGCTGTACTCGGGGATGTCCAGAATACCGCTTCAAAAATCCCACCCTCACCAATTGTGCTACATTTTGCAGAGGTCAAATACCCCTAACATTATTTATTTATTTTTTATTTCGAGAACTATCATCGACATTGGAAGTTATTATTCGACATAATTCATGTTTGCAAGACTAGAAGAGTAACTTACACAATTTATCCTGGCGTTAGCCGAGTTGTATAAACCAGCAGCCAGCACTAATGTAGTTATACTTCGTGTCATTTGTCAAAATTTCAAATGATAAAATTCACGAAGCCTAAGGGATAATCAAGAGAAAATGATAAGAGCTGTAAGCTGAAGGCAACCTCGCTCCCATAAATGAGTATAACTGCGTCAAAATAGGGTCAATACGTATCTGTACAGTGTCGGGGTAGGGTTCTTTGAAAGTTGAAATCACAATAACAACAAACATCATCAACAATCACCTTGGGAAAACATCATTTATAACCCCTGGAAATACTCGGACTTCTCGAATTGGCACGCTTGTAACTTACGCGAGATAAAAACCGAAGGATCTCGAAGTACATATTTGGTAGCCACAGGCTGCATCTTCTTATCCAATCCCGTTTTTGTCTGCGCACAGCTTCGAGCTCGTCCGTCCCTTAAATTAATGCTCGAATTTCGCAGGCTGACGATACAAATACGATATGGGGTGTTGTGACGTCATGACTAATGAAGCAAGGAGCCAAGGCAAAAACTACTCAGCTACAGTTCGTTATTTTCGACTAGCTTAATCTAATTGTTCAACAATTGATGTCGGAACGGGGGTATGGAGTACCATTCGTAGTCCCCCACTTCCTAAAAAATTGAGGAAAAAATTTAAGAAAATTTTAGTAAGTTGATGGGAAGGCGTAAAAAGACACCTGGAGAGATGTCAGAGACGAAAGTTACCAGATTTTTCACTTGTTAATTTCATTTTTAAAAACTTTTTTTTTTTACTTAAATTCTAATTTTCGTTTCCTTCTGAAAAAAAAAATTTCGACGCCACTGCCTTCAACTATTTTGCAATTTCTCATTATTCCTAACCTGTTTCCCCTTTCTTCATTTCCCCTAGGAACCACATATGCTAGCATCAAGTACAAGATTAATAAATGCGGGTTTCGTGAATAAGCAAAAGATTACCTTGATCAGTTTTCCTAACTCGTGCCGCGCTACCTCAGAGATTTTTTCTTCAGCAAGATTTGTTAGAAATACCTCAACTGCTCCCGCGGGCTTCAAACCGTCCATCTTCGGCCACCCAGCTACAGCCCCGGTGGCTTTGCGTCGCATAAAATTTCAAGTACTCGACGCCTATGCTCGGGCTTCACGAAACTGCTGAGCACCAAACCACGCTCAGCGTTGAGGGCCACTTCAAAGCAAGATTTTTTCATCTCCCGCCAATATGATCTCCCATCAAACAAATCGGGGGGAGGGGCTACTGAGTATGTTCGACTTTCAATGGGTTAAGAGCAGTAATGGCAGTGCCATTAACAATTCGATGTGTATACAATCCACGAGTCACAATTCAAGATCTAGAACAGGAATACGATGTGTACTTTCCAGAAAATTAAACCAGAATTTCTCTCGGCGTCCTTTTCCATTAAGAAAATTACCAGGCGGAAGACTGTGAGACGTTTCCTGCCCATGACAGGTTCCAATGTCGTGTCTTATGAATGGAAAAAGTTTTCAAATTTGACAGGCGCTGCGGTATTATAGAACGCATCAGATGAATGCTAGGTATTACAAGGTTGTCGGAAAATTCGAACGTGTATTCGAATAAATAGTATCCCATCAAATTCATTAACACCGAGCGAAGTTTCGAAAGATATTAATATTTTACTTTACACCGAAATTTGATAAACATCTAGCTTTCGGTTCGTTCGCAGTTATCGTAATTTAATAAACAGGTGTCTGCGACAACGTTGGATTGCGTTTCACACGAACGCAACCACATTCTTGACATATTAGCTACTTCTGAAGATGAGTTTCAAATTTGCTCAGTAATTATTGTATAACATAACTGGTGCAGTACACCGCATCGAGTGTATTGTACCAGATATATACGTCGGCCTTGTCTGTGTCACTATAGGGGAAAACCAAAGTTTACATTAGCGTTGTACCCTGTGACAGGTAACTACACCGCGACCAAGAGCGAGTCCGCACTCACATGTCAGTGTTGCAGTTGCACTGTTATGAATCCTAAGAACATTCACACATAATAGAAATGAATTATAATGACGAAGGAACTCAGTTTTCTATCCTTAAAACCAACATATCGCTCAAACTGATAATTGTTTCTTAGGTTGTTTCTCAATAACCTACTTCACAGGTATGGATAATTCTATAGAAAATTCTTAAAGCAATGACCTATCAACTACCTTTCCACTCCCTCAAAGTTATTTGACCCAACCTAACTCAATGATATTACCTCTGGCCGGACTTGAAAATCACTTATAAGGGACATCACTATAACAGATTTCTATCATACATAGATAAGAAACAAACTATAGTAACAGTATATAGCAGCGGTACAAGTTTGTACATTGCATAGAAACGCCGTTGTGACATTAGGTGCGATTTACTGTTGGTCCTTTCCCGCTGCGGAAAACCACAATTTCTGTCAATCTGTCACTGACATATTGAGCCAAATCGAGTCAGACCCTGTGTCACAGCTGAAACTCCGCCCACCGGAGTAATCGTTGACATAAGGTGCCAGAATTTTCTGTCACACGGTTAAATGCAGAGAAACGCGAAGGTTGTGTATTGTACTTCGTGTGCGTATCTTTTCCTTTGCGCCAGCCGCGTAATGGTACGTTGAAAAGGCGCCGTCGCGTCAGTGCCTCTACAAGTTGCTGGCACACTGCCTTCATGATCATGTTTGATATCTTGCCTGGGGTCTAGAAGTGGTTTCAGTTTCATAACAAATTTCATATTTGTTGGTGTTCAGTGTTCTAAAACTTATGAAGCGGATTCAAATGCATGATAGAACTGAAGTACTTGTAATTGGGCTGTAATTTATCAGTAAGTTATGTCATATTTATGTCATTTAATGTAATATTCAGTTACTACTTATCTTAGAGGTGGATTGGTGCAGGAGGGTAGATAAAAACTGCCCCTGGCCGGTCCACCGGCCGTTCAAAAGATTCTTGTTTGGCTCCTGAAACCATATGTACAGTAGACTCCAGGTTATCCGACCTAATCGGGGCTGAAGGTTGGTCAGATGCCGAAAAAGGTCGGATAATCCGAAATGAATATTTTCAATGTAGAAATAACATGTACAAAATTCAAAAAGAAATTGTTTATTCAGAAAATTGAACTTTGGCTTTAAAAAGGAATAAATAAGTGAAAAAACAATACTTATGCAATAATAAATCACAATTTATAATTTTTTTAAATCGTCGGTGACCAAAATTTTTTTTTTAAATCGTGATTCTTTTTTTTTGGCCGCGTGATTTCGCAACGCCGCGCTGTTGCGCCGGTTGAACAACGTATGTGATGTATCTCCATACATTCCAAAATCAAAAATTAGATGTCTCATGTAGAAATTCGGATTAACTGACCTTAGTAGGTCGGATAAGTCGGAGGGTAGGGTCGGATATGTAACCCGAAAGTCGGATAATCCGGAGTCTACTGTGTATGTTTTTACTCCATGCCTGTAGCTGGCCATCTGCGGTATGGGTTGCTGACTGTTTACCAGGGGGAGGGGGCTTGAGGATACACACAGTATATAATGTGAAAATTTCTACGAAACAGTGATATAGCCAAAGGGGGAGGGGGCACGATGGGGGCAAATGTCCTCCCCCCCCAAGGCACTCTTTCTTCCAAAATATGTTGAATTTTTTCCTAATCATATATTTTTTAATATCTTCTCTTACATTTTTCTTCACCAATTTTTGTATTTTAGTTAGCTTATTAGTTTTGTCCAATGGTGTTTTATTTCTATTTTTCCAAATGTTATTCTTCCTGACTCGAGAGTCTGTTTTGAAAGCTTATCCCTGGGTTTCTCTTTAGCCCTCGTCACTCCAAACTCTCCAACCGTGTTTTATAAAGCTTGGACCATACTGTCGTAGAAATTTTCCTCGACTTTCATTTCCTCTAGCATTGATTTTAGTTCCTGGCGTGCATCCTCTTTCTTTCTGACTGGGATGATCCGCCTTCCTCTCCCTTTACCCTTCCTGTGATTTTTATACTGGACTCTCTGTGGGATGCTTAATTTACAGCGTGATATGCGGTGGTCTGATGAGAAGCCAAATTTCGACAGTGTTGTTACATCTTTAACTACTGACAGGTCATTTATTAGTAAGTGGTCAGTCTCATTTTTAGTTTTCCTGTCTGGCGATATCCATGTCCATTTCCTTTTGACTTTTTTTTCTTGTAAAAAGTGTTTGCTGTACATACTAATCTTTCCCCCTATCGTTTCTCTCCCCCACACCAAATGGGCCGCAGTGTTTTGAATTAGCCTCCCCTCCTACTTTTGGTAAGAGTCCCCCATTATTACCTGATGGTATTCCTTCTCTTTTTGAATTGTTGCCTCCAGCTCGTCATAAAATTTATCTGCTTCTACCTTCTCTGCTCCGGCTGCAGGTGCATACACTTGCAAGATTAGCATTTTTGTCTTCTCATCTATTTTCAGTTTTTGTGGGCATATTTTTTCAGATTTTTTTTTTTTTTCATTTCCACAACATTATTTTTGATATTTTTGTTAATATAAAAACCCACACCCTTAACCTTTTGTGGAACCAAAGTTCCCCATATTTTCTAACTTCCGTTCTCAGTTATAAATACACTTTATTAAAAAAGTCAATTAAATTTTTATATGTGTGTATTGGGAGGGGGAGGGGACAAAACTTTTACAGCGCCACACCACACCAAATGCGCGGTAATAATTTTATTACCCATCCGCCCCTGATGTCTGTTATGATCGAGGTCAGTCACCTTGCACGTTATCTGGTGGAGTAACTGAGTACCTAATTTGTCACTGTTTTCCCAACAGCAGTTTGTGGAATTGGAGTATTTCCTTCTACATACATGACAAAATCATATTATGTGTGTGAATCATATCTGTAGCCATACTGGCCACGTGGTCGATATCAAATAGACGATGCTGGTAGGAACGTGTTCTTCCAGTACCATTAGCGATTGGAGGCAATACCTGGAGCGCTAGTAGTTTTCACATAAACAAACTGTACTGCAGAGATACTATTCGTGCCGAGCAGCGCTAGCATCGCTCGCGCACAGTGAAAACGGGACAGTTGGTGAGCGGCGCGGGTGGTGGGCGGAAGCTTTCTTTTAATCAATCGAAATCAATTTTTACGAAAGAAGGTCACTTATAGGAAATTTTACGCTCTACAAATTTTGTTCTTTTAATTTTTCGGCTAAATGGCTTTGTTCTCGTTTATTTTTCTGAGGATTTCAGAAGTGGTGAACCAATTTTTAATATCAGGAACAACCAATTTATGTACTAAGACAAAAATAACAGAGATTTCAGTAAAAAGGAAAATTCGTGACATCTCCATGTTATTATCACACATCATCCTATTATAGGTAGTTCCACCACCAGATGGCGTACATTTTAGCTTAAATCTCCAATAGGTATATTCCTGGAGAACGGACTACAGAGTACGCTATCTATCCACCCCAACTGGCACTACGGTCGCTCTGTTCGAAATTCAGCTCGACTGGTTACGCCAAAATTATGTACGTACAAGGTAACTTTCGTTTATACCGTGCGGTTCTGAAAAAGGGTACACGGCCCCTCATATACTTCAAGTCATCCATTGTAGTTGGTGAATTACGCATACAATGATGTCAACGAGTGTGTAAAATGAATCTGCTACAGCGTATCATCTACGGTCGACGGCTGATAAAATCTGTCACAAGGAGCAATGTTTTCCAGATTACGATCAAATGCGTTCTCCCATCGTCTGAGAAATTTCAGGGGAAAACGAATCGAAAATGAGCCTCGACATTTCGGGGGAGTTCGAGACGACGACGTATTTACGGCTAAAGTTTTTTCTTCGATTCATCAAACCGCTCGCTCGGGCTCGGCTGTGCGTTATGTTCAATACAAGAAACTTTATCAGCGGTTAACGAAAAGCGTGTATCAGCCTGAGGCCGTAATAAGGGAATGAAATTCGATATTTTTTTTATTTTTATTTCGTGGAAATCTGAGTGCCGCGCCATGCCGTGCCATACGTTCACTTGTATCAACGGAGCACATTTTATGGAAAAGTCCGAAATCCGCGCTGCACAGTTTCGCCCGCCAACTCCGGCGAAGTTTTGCGCTCGAAGCGAAAAAGAGAGAGGGCGCCGAAGTTTGAACATAAATATCTCGGCACCGATTGAGCCCACAAAAGTTATAAATACTTTTCAGCGTTTTTAAAGTTTAAATCTTCGGTTTCGTTGCACGACATAAAGTAAATGCGTTTTAGACTCGACGATAAGATAGTTTTGTTTTCGCACAGAGTGGGGTGAGGTTTGGGTTTTGAATTCAATTAATTTGAAATCTAAACGAAATATTCGCCGCGTGAAAACTGATACTTCGAGGAGTGTGTGAACCGAATTCGGTAACCTTTCAAGAGCCCTTCCACCAAAATGTGTACAAGTTATAAATAGCAACGATCATATACCTTGGTGTATCCGATTGTTGCGCCGTATTTATAACTATTTTAAAATCAGAAAGTTATTCTCACGGACTCCATCGGACTTTCTTCCCGGTAGAAAGGACGACAATTATAAAGGGGAGGCATTTTTGGAAGAAGAAACACCTCTTGTTCTTGGTAACATAATGCAATTTTTTGACAATCCATGGGCAAATGAACAATGTCCCGTTTGTTTTTTCCTCGCAGCGTTCATAGCTGTTCCCAAGTCACTTCCCAGTAAGGAATTTGAGACTGGTGAAGTAAAAAAATTTAAATCTTCTGAAACATTCTCATGGTTAACCAAGGAATATGCGCCACTGATACTGCCCGCTGAGGTCTGAACTAGCCACTGACAAACTTTTTGGGGAACTCTGGCTCCCCACTTCGGTGAGTACTCGGTTTCAATCACATCGGGAAGTCAGAAAAGAGTTTTCTTATTTTCCTGAATTTACCTGAGTCAAGACCCGTATTTTAGCCGGCTGCATCCGAGTTGCGACCGAAAGACGAAAATGAGGGTTTAATTGCGGCCCAGAGGGGTGGAACTACACCCTGGGTTCTATCCGAGTTCCGAACAGTGATCGAATTGCGTCCGACTAGAAGTCGAATTGCTCACTTATACATACTGGCTTTCAAATCGGATCGGAACATGCACAGCGTACGTAAGATTAGAATGTTGACCAGCTGATTGTTAGGTGTATTTTCTCGGCACCCTTGCCCACGCCGAAGGACTTGAAATGTATGCCATTCATTTGTGCTGCGTTTGTGCTGGAAACCGCGTCGTTTGTGCTGTCTCCTTTCCAGAGATATTTGAGAAAACATTTGGGGTGCCGTAGAAACGGGAGCACCCTCACTTTCACCTAGGAGATCGAAAATGGTCATCAGTCGTTGGGCTACGTTTGTGCTGCCTCCTCCCCAAGATGTTGAGGTTTATTTTTGGGGGTTCCGAAGAAATGGTTTTTGAGAAAGGGGTTAGACAAAGGATTGAAAAGAGAAAAGTGGACGCACACATGTAATATTCACTCGTACTTTCCTTATCTCCAGAACGTTATTCTCGCTCATGTCTTTTCTTGTCTTATTCGTTTACTCGCCCTCTCTACCTTCAAGTAATTGAATCATATACAAGATTAATCTTGATCACTCCTGATTACCGTCTCTCTCGATATTATTCCTCTCTCCCAGCCACTTCAGTTTTTACGTGTCTCGCGAGCATACCTTTGCTATTTCTCTCTCGCTATTTTCACTCTACTTTATTTCGGCTTTTTGCCTTTTCTTTTCGTTCTGCGAAACGACTTAGTTTAAGAATTAATTTGTCAATAAAATTCATTCTTCAAAATCGTTTCGCTTCGCTGATCTTCACATGTAGGAGGATATTACATAATTCATTTTTAGGCAGGACATTAATTTGGTTATCGCGCAAGTTGCTCTGAAGATTCCTGCACATTTTTAGTCACACCAGCTGCCCGCTGACAGTCCTAAGTCTGTTGAAGTGAGAAAGAAAATGTAGAGTTTGGTAGGATCACAATCCGACTTCTGGTTGGACGCAATTCGGACTTCCTGTAGGGACGCAATTCGGCTGCTAAATATGAAATGGGCCGCACCTCGGAGCCGCCCTTTTAGCCAATTTAAGGTGAATATGTGAGAGCACTTAGGACAACCGAAGCAAGCCGGACGAAAGGCGGGGGGGCAGCCAAGTAGGGGAGAGGCTCCTATTCTGAGACAATTATCTGTGTTCTGCTAGTATCTCCGTCAACTTTCAACATTTATAAAAATTCCTCACAATAGCAGTAAGATTAAAATGTGATTAGTAATAAAATGGCGTACGGAGAGTATCTAATCAATTTGGATTAGTCCTCATTGTCCAAAACTAAAGGAAAGGTTCGTGACCTATCACACATTGGAACGCGAGTTCCAGTGGTATAATGGGTAGATGGAAGCTCAAAGAACACAATTACTTACGTACAGCTGTATACATGTCTTTACGAGATTTCTGAGTGAAGTACATACCTGCAACACAAAAGAAAACGATGGAATTATACAACCGTTCGAACATCAATTTCTTTTCCACACAAATAACTTATAAATTAGTTCGTCTCATAGCTATCAGCAGGGATGTACCGAAAAGTTTTTCCTGGGGGGGGGGGGGCAAAGTATGAAAGTCGCAACTGATTCAACTCAAAATTTCCAAATGTCAATGCAAAAAAAAAGCTTTTGACTTGTTGGATTTTTCCAACTCTACCGAAATGGTAAATTTTGCTGAGTAAAATATTTCCTACAGGGGAGGGGGGGGGGAGCTTGGCCCTTATCGGTACGTCCCTGGCTATCAGTCATCTGTTAATCTCACTTTATTGCATTCTATACCGCGTTATTCAAGCGTAATTATAACCGGAAATTTTCGATACTTGGAACAATGAGATAAACTCGCAGGGAGTGAACGAAGCAGGAAAAAATAAGATGGAAACAGGCAGCCAGATGACGGAAAAGCGTGGCTCAAATGCGGAATCATTGTTTCGCCGGCGGGATCCGCAGGGAAAATAATTATAAGAAAAGGCAAACAACAATTTCCGGTTAATTCCGAAGCAAAGATGGTAACCAGCGACGGCTTAGAAAGGGGAATTCGACGAGGCTTATAATCCTTCCTCATTCGCGTAAAGTCGCAGACGCACACATAGTTTCATGTAAGAAAATAATACTTATGGTTGTATGTATACATAAGTTGTATATATACAACTTGTCAACATTAATTTAACTTACGCGACGCTTAAATCAAGATAATTTTCGTCTCGTACCCAGACTTCATCATTTACAATGTATACGAGTCTTAAAACGCCAGCTCCGGCGTTTAAGTATACCCTGTGCTTTAGATCGCACTACCTCAGGCTCATTCCGACGTGGCTTATGAATGAAAGGCAATTGATAAACTTTCTCCAGACTTCCCAGGATTTATTTAAGGAGCAGGAGGCTTATACCGATAATTGGTAGCATCGGTACTACCACGCTTTTCTTACATATGTGAGGGTGGGACAATGCTAAGGCCCAGAACCTTTTCCAGAAAGAAAAATATGCGACTTTCGGTAGAATTAAGGAGCCTCGTCCCTTAGTCCCTTCGTGGCCCAACCCCGGACAGGATTGTATGAAGACATACCAGACACGAAAAACACATTAGAGAAGACACAATCAGACATAATAAAGACACAGTTTGACACAAGATGTAATAGCTGATAAACTCATTATGTCTAATTAGCTGGAGTTTTTTTTTCGAGGGAGGGGAGGGAGAAATCAGATTTTCAATATACAGCGAGTAGAGAAATAGATAAAAATTGAGCCAACTTGCACATTATGATCGAATGATACAAAAAGTAGTAAAGGTCTTTTTAGATCGCGTTTGCTTTCGACAGTGGCGCTTGTGGTTTTAAATGTAAAAGTGAACGTAATCGTGTGTAAAAGAAACAGATAGGAATATGGTTTTACATCGTGCTTACAATCTCTGCAAAAGTGACTCGAGGTATCAACATAAGGAATTAAAGAAAGGAGTGTTCATTTTGTGAGGTTTGTAATATTATTGTGTACAATTCTTGCTGAAATTAGGGTCGGCGTGAACCAACCGACATTTGTAAACAAAATGAGTCATTAGTATTGTTGGAAAGAGAGTAAAAGGTAGAATTTTTCAGAATTAGGCTCCCGATTCAAAAATGTGTACTCACATTGATCAAAGATTATCAGTAAACGCCATCTCATATAGTTTCTACATGGCTCTTGAACTTAGAATCACATGTTCACAAAAAACAGACTTTCCTGGTTGGTTCTCTTACGCTTAACAGCGTCCAAGCGCGATCGTACTTTTTATTCGAAGTTGGATAGTGGAATAGCCGCCCAGACTTCAGCTGAAAGGCCGACTCTATTTCTAAGTCGCAAAGCCACCTGACTTTTTCCACCAGCCAATAATAAGAGAACACTCAAACACGCAATGATAAAAAAATCGATTAACTGATTATTTTGGAGGTTGTGTCAAAATCGATTTATAATCGATTTCTCTCAGTAAAAATCGATTAATCATTTGGCAACATTCAATTTTGAGGGCCGACTACGAGCAGCCGACTGAGCCTATTGCAATAATTTTTTTTTCTCTTCTCTCATCCGTTCAAGTGCAGTTCAGTTCAAAAGTGTGTCATTTCAGATGTGTTGATCTGAGCGGATCTGAGTCGCAGTTCAGTTCAATGGCGCTTTATTTTCGAGAAATTCGTTAGTTGAAAAAAAGAATTAAAAGAATTATAAAGAAGCCAGAAGTGGACGTGATCTGATCTTAATATGATCTTAAAATCGAAGATTTTCTTTTCGTGATCTTTGATCTGATCTAGATCATTTTAAAAATCCGGCGATCTTTGATCTTTTTTTTTTCATCTTTAGATCATAATTTCTACCAATTAAAAGATCAAATATCAGATTTTTTCCCTCTTCAAAATGAGTACAGAGACTACTGGGGAGTACAGACAGCTTCTGTAACCATTAAAGAAATTCCTTTCTACAGTCTCCTTCTATATATATTTTTTCTTCTGTGACTATGAGAATCTGTGACGTGTCACCAGAAAAGGGCCTTAGTGTCAAGGACTGAAAGCTAGCCAAAAGCATAAAGTTAACAGCCAAATGCCAAAGGTTAGAATAAATTAAAAAGTTCTAAGTCACAAGGAAAATCATTATTTTTTTTACTTTTTCAAAATTTTTTCCGCAAAAATAAGTATTTTATTCTTAGAAATGGGCATGAACTGATCTTAATATGCTCTTAAGATCAAAAATCATTTTAAAAAGATCTTTCATCTGATCTAAGATCTTTTTTGGCTCATGATCTTTGATCTTGATTTAGATCATTTCAAATGTGATCTTGCCCATCTCTGTAAGCAACAATTTCAATTTTATTAGGGTCGGCAATGAGTCTCTTGCAATAACTTTTTTCTCTTCGTTTTTTTCTCTTCTTCAGCAGTGCTCATTAATCTTGATCTTACTGCGGTTCTACTTCTACGTTCTACATAATACGTTATCAATCCATTCTACGACCCTACAAGGTTCATTGTTTTCCTAATTTTCCGGTATTTTAGGTAACTATTTTGTAATTTGTGCGCGTTTTTCAATATTACGTTTCGGATTCTGCTATACGAATTCTCCATGTTTTACGATTCCAGCGTATAGGTCTACATCAAATAAAACATGTTCGTTGCCATTCCCGTAACATATCTATTTCTGCAGTACTCTCGCCTTTATCAGTAAATTTTCAAAGGAACAATGGCACATGAATCATGTTTCCTATTTCCTAGAAATGGTCAAGTATTATGGTAGTTTTGATATTCTGTTTGAGGTTTCGAGGGATGAAGACCTTCTTTTAGCTGTTTGAAACTGCCTGCTCGTTAACATGTCTTGATACCATTCGTGATGACTATGCGTATCCAAATTATAAACTTCAATACAATGAAAATTCGCCCTTTGTCTGTAGCACAGGAAAAATAATATTAATATTTTCGGAAATGCCACGCCGCCTAAATTAAACGACTTAAAAGAACTGTAAAAATCTGTTTTTTGAAAACACGTGATTCACCGTTCAAGAACCCCACAGAAACTATACGACGTAGCGTTTACTGATAAGCTTTTTTCAACGTGGATACGCATTTTTATATCGGGAACTCCAATTAAAAAAAATTCTACTTTTCACGCTCTTTCCAAGGATACTGTCAACAAATGTCGCTAGGTCGCTTTTTGTTCATTAGCGTCCAATTGTACAACCGAGAGCCGACCCTCTTCGAGCAGCAGAGCTGCTTGTTATTGGCCATGAACAAACATCAAATATGTCATTTAGAACTTTCTGTGTATGTAAATGTACATACATCAAATTTATTTCACCCCTGCAGCTCAATACTTCCATATGTGATCGTCCTGAAAAAAGTGATACGTAACGGGTTGGATGGTTGGTTGCCTTACATCTTTTTCTGTCCTTTTGTTTCATTTTGGAAATTTTATAAAACAAATATATCTACGGGTGTTCGTTATTTTTGTCAACTCTTTCTTTCTTGTTGATAACTGTTGCCCCCCCCCCCTTCAGTTATTACGAATTTCTTTAGTTTTGAAAATAGAATTTCTAGGTGGTATCCGGTAAGGTTGAGGCTTTTGCCAATAATCGGAAGGACCGTGAAATTTGTACACAGTTTTTTATGATGTATGAACAATTTAAAAATGTGAACTTGATACGTTTTGGACAGACAATGTGTGTCTTTGTGTCTTCTCAGCAGGGGAGAGAAAGTAGCTGACCTGCCCCTACAATGATTTGTATTTTCCGGAAAAGCAACCAGCCTGGCGTTTTCTTTTTCATGGAGGAGGCGGTTTTTATTTCATATTTAGAGAAATTACGCATATTTTGAAAACTCAGGGAAAGACAAATGCTCCATTCTCACCCTGATGGTGTCTATAGTTAACAGCTGTATGACAAATGGCATAAAATCGCGTTCAGATGCCTTACATTCAGTACATATTTCAGCAGTTTACTACAACCATGAAATAAAAGTAGTTCGTAACCAGGGGGCCAATGGAGGCATGGCCCCCTCACTCGCTTCCCCGAGAAAATGTACCCCAAGCGAAACAAAAATATATTGTTACTTCTCTCTCCGCTCCAATCAGTCCCAAAAAATATTAATAAATGTTTTTTGCCCTCCCCCTGAAACAGACACGCTGGTTACAGGCCTGCAAAAAAAGTCGAACCATAATATACCAATGATTAATTTATACTGCACTTTCAATTCTTCAACCCAAAATATTTATGACATTCAACTGAATACTTTCAGTATTTCCACATACACAGTCAGTTTTATGTGTAGCATGGATATCAATTTAACATTTTAATCCAATTACCGATTCGCAATCATTTCAAAACGTATTACTGTCGTTTGTCAAAGCAGTCAAATCGAAACAGCAGTTACTGGCATTAAACGTTTGCCACTGCGATGAACATATTCTCCTCCTCTTCCGGCAAACAAATTTTTTTCACGTAATTGTGTTCGCAATTTATAGACATTTTCGAAACGATCAAAACACGAGTTGAGTGTTCGGCTCCTGTTACACGCTGAGATAAAAAATTATCTAACTGCCGTTTACGAAGGGAAATGAAAATGTGAAATTGTTATTTTTTTTTTTCATGTGCTGTATTGGATTTTGTTTTACTGGTTGGTATAATGAGCGGACCTTTACAACTAATTTGAAGACTTCCATCGAGGTTCTCTCAACGTAACAATACATTCAGAAGTCAAGATTTATTGGGATTTTTCGAAGGTTGTTAGGACTCATTAAGATGCTTAAGGAATCGTAAAAAACTCGATCAAATTCGCTTAAATTTCGTTTAGTCTTACTGGGACTCTCTTCCGGGACTTGATCACATTTATAGTATGTCAAAGATTTGTCAAGATCGTGACACTCACCAAGTCTTCCTGACCTAATGGGATAGTCAAGACTCTGTAAACTTATTAAGAACTCATAAGAACTCAATCAAATCCCCTTAAATTTCCTTTAGTCTCATCTGAAATCGCTTCCAGGACTTGCTCACACCTCACACTCATTCACAGTCTTTTACGACACGTGGGGACCATAACACTCTCGAAGTCTTCCTGAAAACTTATTTATTCACACTGATGTCCCAATAGGGTTCTAATGAATTCAGGGATTCAGGAGCATGATACGCGAAGGTTCTGGAGAGGGTCTTCAAAATTCACGGCAGAATTCCAGATTTCCATAGCACAATTTGTGTCTCAAAACAGTCCAGATACATGAGAAGAACAATTGAAGGGTAAAGAATCAAAACTCACATTTGCCATTTCAATTCAAGGGCGCCAATAGACAAAATACTGTACACGAGTGCAGGAATATTTTTGCTGCGCCCAATGAATGTGCGATATGTATAACATACTCCACGTATATTCCTGCACCCGTGTACAGTATTTTGCCTATTTGCGTCCTTGAAGTAAAACGACAAATGTGAGTTTTGATTCTTTACCCTTCAACTGAGGTAATCATTCCTCTTAAAGCGAAATATATTAATTGAAAATGTTTCAAACTAGTGAACCAGTAGGCCAGTACAATAAATTGGAACTACTCGTGGGTAAACGTTCAGTAATCAGCTCTTTATAATGCTGCGGAAACCCAGACTTTCATCCCCCGCCATCCAACAAAATAACAGCGAATGGCTACATACCCACCTGAGGTTGAAAACTTGCAGCAGCAGGCCGGTTACCCCAAAATGCAGCCAGATTGAGAAACAAATGGTTGATCAAATTGAGAGACAGCTAGCCAGGACTTGAGACATGAAGTCGGATAGGTGAATGGAAAAAAGGAAAGTCGAACAGGCAGACCGATAATTATTTCAATCAATGTTACCACTTCTATTACTTCTCCCATTCTTCTAGCGTTGAATTTACATGAAGAGTAATCTAGGGCAAGTACCCCAGGCCGCTTACTTGAAAATGCGAAAAACGAAGCAATAAGAAAGAAAAACAAAAAAAGTAAGAACGAAAGAGAAATGAGTGTATTCAGGCGTTTTTAATGATTTATCTATAGAAGCAATTTACCAAAATCCGACAATCATTTAAAAGAATCAAATAAATCTGAAACAGCCTCAACATCGCAAATAGTTCTTGAAATGTCCTAGCGAATTTTAAACAAGTCTGCAACCGTCTCAAACAACTTTGCAAGAGACACAAACAACCCTACAAGAGTTCCAAACATTCAAACAACTCTACCAGAGTCTGAAACGAATCCTAAAGAGTCTTGAAGAATTTCAAGAACCCTAAAATGGTTTCTAAAGTCTGAATAAAAATTGGAAGGAACAATGAGTCTTGAACCATCTCATTGAGTCTTAAGCAGTTTAGAAAATTTTAAGAGGTCGTAAACTAGTCAGGGAAAATTGTAGAGAGTCTTCAGGCAAATAACACCGAAGAATTGTGGTTAGTCATAAGAGTTTTAAAATACGCATGTACTCGTAGAGTTAGATAAGTCTGCAGGAGTGTAGCGGCCTTACTCGTATCTTAAAAAAGAAGGGAAAAGACTTAATCATGTGTGGAAAAGCAGTGTCGTCGGAAGGTTTTTCTAGAGAAGGGGGACTGGATGGGGGATGGAAAAATAAAAAAAAGTAATCCCAAAACCAGAAAAAACATAAAAAAATTTTATACTTGAAAACTGAGGTAAGCAAGTGAAAAATATCGTAAATCACGTATATGAAATCTCTCGACGAGCATTTTTTTCAGGGACGTACCGAAGAATTTTCCTGGAGGGGGGGGGGCAAAAATTGTGAAAGTTCCAACTAACTTAACTTAATATTCCCAAATATTAAAGTTAAAAAAAAAAAACTTTTTGACTTGGATTTTTCCAATTCCGCCTGACACTGAAATGGTCAATTTGGCCAACTGCTGAGTCAAAAATTCCTACCCGGGGTGGGGGTGGATATGGCCCCTATCGGTACGTCCCCGACTTTCGTATCAGCTTATTGACTCACGGAAGAAAGATATCGCAGGGTGTTGTGATGAATATTCAAAAAAGGAAGAATGTCCTCGGTTGACAACCTCCGACAGTGAGAGCCTGCACACTTAGCAGCACATATGCCTCGCTTTTCTGCTTACCTACTGAATTTTGCCATTTTGATGATACAATAATCCAAATACTCAAACGATCAGAAGCGAAACCGATTCAGTTTTGGAAAATTATGAATGAAAAAGCTTTCTTACATGATAAGTGGATAAGAACATACTATACAAGTATTTACTTGATTCTAGGGAGAGGGAGTTGAATCTCTAAAACATTCTCCATACCTACGCATCTCAGTAAGCTCACGCTAAGTAAATTAACAAGCAATTCAACATTCTAGAATCTAGATTTTAATTAATCCAACTGAATAGGCTGAATAAAACTGAAAAAAATACGAGCTAACTATGAATTGAAAAAAACTGCATTTGTAGCTGGGCTGTTATGTCTGAATTAGTTGGGAAAGGTAATCTGCATGTAAAACTACAAGAAGAAAAACCAAAAAAAGAAGAAAAAAACAACAGTGATATACTAGAAAATACACGAGAACAGTAAATAAAATTAAGTAGGAGGAACATACAGAACTCTTGAAAAAATAGTGATACATAGAAGGATTATTCGAACCTTTGAAGAACCAAGAAGAATGGCGAACGAGAAAAATCATTAGGTATTTCATGGGCATAGTCCTCCACAGATGCCCTAATGTCATTTTTTCAAGATGATATTCGTTTTGCAGGTAGTGGTAATTGTACTGAAACTTGAAAATTCATGTTTGGAGACTTTCAAAATTTGCAAATCGAATTTTGTCCTGGAAAAATGACAAATGATTCACCTTCGCATCTGCGGGGGTCCTCCATTCCATGGGGATGAACATAAGAAGTAGCTCCAGAACTGACTCTTCAGTGATCCCGAAAACCAGTCAATCGAATACCATCTTGAAAAAATGACCAATATCCCTTACCATGTCAGTGGTACACCAGGGGTCCAATGTAAAAATTACCCCTAGAATTGAATTCACTGACCTCGAAAACCTATAAGTCGAATACCATCTTAGAAAATGACTATATTATGGTATCCTCACCCCCCTTCTGTGGTACCCCAAGGAGTCAGCTAAGAAAAAATGCCCCCAGAAATGTATTTAGCGACCTGGAAAACTTATATATCGACTACCATCTCGAATTCCCGTTTTTCATTTTCCTCTCCCTTCTTTTCAAGTCACTCTCCCGGGGTCATAAGCCCACATTTGAAAAGCAAACTATTTTACTTTGATATATTTTGAATAAAAGAAGGAATTTTCAACGTAGTTAGGGGCTGAGGAGAAGAACATTATTATTCGAAATGTCAAAACTCTGGGTATTTTTCTATAAGAAAGGGAGGGGGCTTGAGACACGTTGTCTTCCCCTCATCCAATCGATCTGAAACAGCCAGAATTTTTATTTTATTTTATATACACACCGATCAAGGGGTGGGGGTCCTCGTATAAAATTCAGATGGTCGAAAATCGAGGCCAGCTTAACGTCTACATTTCAGTTAACGTGGCCTGCCTCAGTTGGGGCAAATAACTCAAAATATTTCTTATGGTTAAGTACTGCACTAAGAATGTGTCAAGTGGTATGGACATTCTTTTTAATAAAGAAAAAGATCGAATGTCAGATCGACAGCAACAGTCAGACAAATAGACCTAAAACCAAATAAGACAGGAGAGACAATGAACAGGGCTGTCAATTTTTTAGAACTATTTTTCCTAACTTTTCCGGTTTTCCAGTCCAATTCTCCAAATTTTCCTATAAACTTTTTCAGGTAAATTCTCATTGTTCTCAAAAAGTTCCCTGATTTTGGTCAAAACTATAGCAATTCCCTGACTTTTCCAGACTGACAAAATCAACCCTGTCGAGAGAGGGGAGAACGAGGGAAAAAACCCCGGGCCCGGACTTTCAAGGGGGCCCGATATTTTTAAAAAGCCAGAATTTCAATCATACTGTACATATCAAATCAGCAATCACTCCTTACACCATGAAAGAAACCTCTTATCCCATAGCATATAATTTTTCCCATCTAACAAAAGAAAAAATTGAACTGGAAGGAGAGGGAGGCCCGTGGAAATCCGCCCAGGCCCTCTCTTTCTCTCTACGGGGCTGGACAAAATTCCTGACTTTCCCCGGTTTTTCAATCGGAAAAGGAACCAAAATCTTCCGAACCATTTGAATTTTCGAAAAAAAAGTTTCACTTTCTGTTCCTATCGCCTAAACAAGAATGAAACTTATACGAAAACCTTATATTGTCTTCAATTCGATAGCTTAGGTGAGCAAACCTTCCAGGGCACAACAGAGCCGGCCCACCGCTATTCCAACACCAACAAATTTCGATCCAAAATTAAATGAAGAATACAAGGAAAGAAGCAGGTAAGTCACTCTAGTGGCGAAGCGAGAAAAATGAAAAATAATTTGTTTACGTAAGCGGTCTTTTACCCGTACGTGAATTTTGAAATCCGTTTTCCGGACTGTAGCATCCTTTCAGGTATCCAGCCACAGCTCAGCTACTTCTACTCCATACTCACTCGCCAAAAAAGTGACAGACCTGCTTCTTTCCCTGTACCCTTCAAATGCATCATATATACGGCCAAACTGTTCTTCAATAAAGATAATGCAAAAATTAATTTGTTCCTTCATCGGGCACGTGGCAGAGCGTGCTTCCTTCGCAAAAATATGGAAATGTTGCTCTACTCCCTCATCGTTTTTATATTTTCAAAAAATATACACAAATACGAAAAGAAACATTATAGACATTTTCGAGGGTGTTTTTTATCCGATGAAAAAAGAATAAAAAGGAAAACTGAAATAACTCATTAGGTTCGTTTTCGGGAAAATAAATCGGAGTCAACATTGAGCAGCCAGAGGGGGAAGAGAGATGACGAGGACTCCGAAATAAGAGCCAGTTCACAACTGAGAAGCCGCGATGTATCTCACCGAAGATACGGGGGAAGGGGGATCAGATAAAGAAAAGCAATATTATGTTTCCGTTAGCCATTTCGACGGAATTGGTCACAGAGACAAAACCTTTAAACGTCGTTCCGTAGAACGCACTTTTGTGGAGCGGAACACCATTATCATGAAAATAGGATAATTTTTACGTTCTTCGAAATCGAAGTAACAATTCGCCCGATTCTAACGCCAGATAAGAATGATATATTTGAAATGAAACGATAAATGAGACGATCGGCTTTTTCGCAGCCGTTGGGAACGCAAAGGCCGATACTAAACGAATGTTTTCTCGAAATTTCCGTCCAAAAAGCTAATAAATCTTTTCAAATTCGGACGACTGTACACGCTCGTAAAACATGTACTAACGTTTTATATAAGTTATATATGAAGAGAAAGAAAAAAATGGGAAAATACGAGCAGCTTCCGCGTGGTAGCTGACTATATATACATCGGCCTGTAAAAGGGCAATTATTCTGACGAAGAAGCCTGATATCACTTACTGGAGGGGATTGGGTAAATAAGAGCATTCAGGGCTGACGCAAGGGGATCCATTCGGGAAATTCCAACTTTCAGTGGGGAAATTTCGACACTAATTTTTTTGGTCATAGGAAATTTTATAACATTTTAATCGTTATTTATCAGAAGCTCGGGAAAGTCGAGAAATTATAGAACTGAGTCGGAAAAAAACGAGGCTTTTTCTTGCTTGTCAACGGAAACTTGTCTCAAATTTTAATCGGGATTTTTCGGCGGCAAATCAGATCTGTGCTAAGCCGATACACTTTGCCTCTCCTGATGCAAGTATCCAAGTCAATGCAGACCTAAAATTCAAATAACTTTAGCATATAGCTGAAAGGCATGTGCTCTACCAACTGAGAAAATTGGGTATATAGGACAGAAAGTTGGAAATCTAAAAATTTTTTTCATGTTAAAGGCGTCCGGAAATAATTACTAAAACACACCCTCTACCCAAAAATGTATACCTTTCCCCCCACTCATCATTGCATTCTTGTTTTCTTTCCTATTTTTAGTTCTTTTTTGGGGTATTCCTTCCCAAATGAACGCCGTAAGGTCACGGTCTCCTTGGTGTTTTTTAGAAAAAATTATTTCAAATACAAAAACCTATACACCAAATATAGATACAACAAAGTCGGGTTATTTACACCATTAACATATAAGACTCAAGAACGGCTGGATTGATTTTTATGATCTTTGATTTGTCAGATTTGTCTCCGCCCAGAATAACAGAATAACTATTAAAACATCCGAAAAATTCACGAAAAAAAATTTATTAAGAAAATTCATTTTTTCATACATTATGTATAATAGAACCGCTTTTTCAGTTTTTCCGTTTTCCACCGTTATTTGAAATATCTTATTTTCGCCTATCCATGGAAATCGGTTTCGCTCAAGTATATCCAAGGCAGGAAGAAAAATAAATTTCCATGGAAATGTCAGCCACTGATCTGAATTGTCACCATGAAGAGCTAAATCATACGGACAGGCTTTGTGTCGGGAGGGGCGGGGGTGTCGACGGGAGCGTTACGGTTTTCGCTCAAGTATACTCAGTTGTAAAAGCATATTATATAAAATGCTAAAACTTCATGAAATTGTTCTAATAAGCCATGATCAGTGTTGACGAGTCTTAGGGGAGTTTTACAGATTTCAAAAAGTTTTAATCAGTTATAAAAAATCTTCTATAAAAGTTTAAGTTTATCTGTGTGTTTGTTTGTTTGTTCGAGGTTCAGGGCCATACCGACGGGGAGGGTTTTAGGGGTTCAAACACCTCCCACTGGCCAAAAAAATCACGAAAAAATGATGAGTTGAGACGGAGAGGAGGGCGGACCTGCGATTGAGCCCCTTCCCTCACCAGGAAAAAATGTATCTTGATCGCAAGCCCCCTCTCCCCTTACTTAAATCCTGGGTACGGCCCTGAATAACAACAACAACAATAATAATAATAATAATAAAAATATAATAAAAAAAAGGTCAACACCTGGTAAATTTGGCCAACTTCTGATTAATTTTGGATTTTGCTAATCGATGGACATTTTTGAAATCTCAAACCAGAAAAAAAAACACAAAAAATAGGTATACACTTTTAAAATGTTTTCCAATAATTAAGAATCGACTTCCTTGAATTGGCCAGTTTAGCAAGCCGTTTTGAAAGCCCACTGCTTTGTCCATCCATCCAAGCGCGGACAACCCTTGAAAATAACTGATTGTTTTCAGTTTAAAAGGACGAAGAACCAAAAACCATTTCATTCACCCTGTTCACCATTTGAAATAATATGGTTTTGTTTGAAAAATTTCAATTTATTCCCCTTGTCCCCTTAAACAACTCTATTGAGGCCAATTACGAAAATTATTACTTTGAAATCCTCGTATGTTATTTAGGATATTTCAAAAATGTACCTAGTTCATCGGAAAAGTACAGGGCCGTAACCCCCTCCCCCCACCATAGTACGAACAAAATTGGTTTGAGATGGAGAGGAGGGTGGATTTGTCACATTTTTTGTAATAAGTATGACAAGGAGAGTTTCAAAAAATGTTGAAGTTTTTTTGGCTGCAAGTATGCCCGCTCGTTACATCTCCAGCGAGGATTCCACGGGACTGGGCAGTAGCGAGAGCGAGGGGTCTGGCTCCAGATAAAATTCTAGATAAAACAAACGACATAAGATAACCATGTCTGTTCAATCGCACCTGTAACTTACAGCAACGAGCATCGATACGATATATATATTCACAATTGTGCCTAACATTATCTGCGAGTTTGGAGAAAATGCAGGGTTGGCATTTTACACTAAAATGATTTTTTATACTACTTGATCAGAAAGGCAATGTTTACGTTGGTGTTTTACAGACGACAAGAAGCGCCTATCATTAATGCATCGAGTGCTAACAAAACCTGCATGTAAAGAAACGTCCCTCAATGTAAAGCGTTTTTACATGAAAAAATTGCTGGCCAGTAATTTCGTATCGGGGAATCGAACCCGTGTCCATTGAAACATTTGACTGAAATGCAGCGATTGTCTCTAACCACTCGGCCACAGAGCGTATTACGAAATAGCGACTTCAGAACGCATTTAAATATTCACGACGTAGTACAGCTGTTACCGTTTGTTGTTAACCGTCATTATGTTTTTGATAGCCACTACCTGTGTATGCTGTTTACGCACGTGAACAAACTGAAGACTAGACTGTGATACTGTACTTTGTAGTAATTAACTGAGCAAATTAAATTTTTGAATTAATTACGCACACAAAAATCACCTGGCTATAATTTAAATAAATAAATAGATTTAAAAAAATACAGACCATGTCAGCAAAAAATATTGCCGCTTCGGATCAAGTAGTATAAAAATTATCTTCCACAACAAGAGCCAAAAAAGAGTCATGTAAACAACACTCACTTTTGATTTTTGGTGTGTAATATACTATTTTTTACATTCTCGTACCTAAAATGTTGGTACAATGTAAAATCGATGTAAAATGCGAAGAAAAAAAAAACACAAAACATAATTGATGATTAATAGAACATAATGAATGATATGATGAGAAATGAGAATGAAAAATTGAAAAGGAATTATGAAATAAATAACTGACATGAAATTAATTAAATTTTGACGGTAAAATTAAATAAATAGAGCAGTTTAAGTAAAAATACCCGATACCACAAAGTCCGATGATTTCTTTTTTTAAATGGAATTTATAAGATTTATTAAAAATTACTTTTTGCTGTTTTTGTTCTTTGAAAATTTTCAATTTTAAGTTTAAATTGTGCCAATAGAGCTCGCTGAGGGCGCCAATTTTGATCTTGTTTCCTACGCCAGAAAGAGTTAATTCGTCCCTGTTGGTCTCTCTATTGGTCAATAAGCCAACGTTCAGCCATTACAATAATATGTGGCAGTTTCTATGAAAAGGGGTAACTTTGTCAATCGATCAAAGTCTCAGAAAACGCGAAAAAAAAAAAATTTAGAAAATGAATTTTGAGATTTTGGTTGATTTTTATAGGAAAAACATCGCAGTAACAGAGAGACAAAATTTATGCGTATGAGAGAGAAGAGGGAGAGAGAGAAAGAGAATTATGAAAGAGAATGAGGAAAGAATGCGAATGTCTGCGTTCGCTTCTTGTGTTTTTTCCGAGCTCACGAATAAATCCGACGTTCTGAATTGTTACCACACAGAAGAGCGAAAAATTACCTTTCCAACAAGCCCTCGTCGAGGCTGGTAACGTGATTCTGCGGCGAGTTAGGGCCGCTCTACAGAGTGGGAGAAAAAGATGGGTCTAACTTTAAACGCGTTTTCCCCAAAAACGTGTTTTTGCGCGTTTCCGTTAACTCATCTTTCACTGCTTGTATCTCAGGAACAAAAACGCTACAAATCTCGCCGATAGCTCGTTGGAATGGGCATTCATTCCTCTATTACGTACTGTCTGTAACTCAAAATTCGTCGGATCGACAAAGTTACCCCTTTTTATAGAAACTGCCACATATTTTCATCGCTAAACACAGTTTTTTTTTTTCTTTCTTTCTTTCTTTCTTTCTTTCCCATTTCCCAACATTTGTAGAGATGGACGGTACCCATCCACCGAAACTTGATTATCGGTGAAAATCAACGTGGAAAGCTTTGACCTGCCAACTTCTCGAGCTAGAATGGTCGCACGAACTATTTTGTTCGGCTATTTATTTTACCGGAGCGAAAACAAGGAACACCGAGTGGATACCCAGTCTCAAGAATCGTACAAAAAGTACATCTACTTGAAAATGAAAGTCGCCATACTCTGCCGCATCGTCTCGCAGAAATATACCGAAAACTTTTGTCTCTACAAGTGGCCGCCTGTGTCAATAAAATTGGCTAATTCGTCCGGCCAGGTATACGATTTCGATTCTATCGATCAGTCGAGGTACTACTCGAGGTTTCCTCAATTTGCTTGTCTCGGTATCGATGTATATAAAAGCTCGTAATTCCTCACGCTCGCACGTGTGACCGCCCACACCGGCGGCGAATAGCGCGGTGCGGTTGCGAGCGAATATTTTTATGTGGGTTTATCACGATACAGAGAACTTTTCTCGCCGGCGATAAAAGCGAACCCGAACCTCGAAGTCCGAGGAATAAGAATTCGAAAACGTCGAATCGAAGTACACGATACCTCCTCGGCTTTTTATGGTACGAATAAAGCGGCTGGATCTAATTTACGCGCCGCATTTTCCTTGTTCAAACACGAAAACCCTAATTAAAGCTGGCCGCCCCTTCCCGCGCGCTATTAGGTTTACCGACCGAGTCGATTATACAATAGTGGTTGCAAAAACCTAATCGTACCCTCTGCGATTGAAATAGCTAAGAATAATCAACGGCGACTGCTCCATCAAAGCTTAAGTTTTGGAACGTATAGATCAATCATTGGGAACCGCGAGACCGCCGGTATTTTATGTTCACCGCGCCCGACTTATATGGACGACGACACGCGAAGCACCACCTCACACGTCAGGGTGAATCACCAAGTGCTTGGCCAGCTTTGGGGAGAATTCCCGTGTCTCGGATTTGAAATAATTATTAGCCAAGTGATAGCTCACGTTGACATCAGAACAGTTGGCTGATCCGGATGTAGGTGTTAGCCCGTCAATCGATTGCCGTGAAAATTAGAATTGAGATTATGTTTTGTGGGTATGGTTATGAGCAGTGGCGTAGAGCTAGGTCTCAGTTTTTTTTGGTGTGGGGGGGGTGGTTCATTTTTGTGGAATTTTTGGTACCGCTGATGAATGTTGTTAGTCGTTAGAAAGTTTAAGAAGATGGAGGTAATTACTCCAACATTCAATACAGAATGACGAACGGCGTTAAGAAAATCAATTTTATAGGTTCATTTATATGATTTTTTTTTTTAATACCTTCATTAGGGTGTCTCTTATTTTCAAGTTTTCGCCAATTGATCAGGGTCGCACTGAAATTGGTTCAATGGACCTAGAAACTCGCCATAAAAAATCTGAACTTAATCTGAGGTGATTAACCAGTGCCGCTTTAACTTTAAAGTTATGTGTAATACTGAGATTTTACAAAAAACCGCGAGTATCTCAGAACATATCAACTGCAGGACCGAAATGCATATACGCGTAACATAAAATGTTCCTTGTTAAATTTCCTATAAAAAAGATCCTATATAACCTTTCTCTAAAACGCATATTTACCGAGATAATCACAATAATGGGTGAAAGTTTCGAGGAACGTGGATTTTGTTATTTCTTTTCTTTCATAACCGATCTTTACTCGCTAAATCGTAGTTATCTAAAAAAAAACATATTCACTTTAGGACTAAAATGCAAATAACATAAAATGTTCCTCGTTATATGAGGCCAGGCGGATGCTATCCGAGGGCATGAAAGAGATATAGCAAGCTTGGGAGCAGTGCAGCATTCAAGAACCGTGGAATAAAATTGGGAATACGATCAAAAGCATGTATGAACAATTTGGAAAGCTAGTATCAGTAGAACGAACGGAGGACAAGTTAACAGCGGAAATAAAGGAATTGATAGAAACTAGAAACAAACTGGAAAAGATCTAACAAAAAACGCAAAATGAGAAGATTGAGATGCTTCTGCTAAGGAAGAAAATGAGAGCGTAAATTAAAAAGGATGTGGGTAACTATGAGGTAGAAAAGATTGAGGAGATCCTAGCAGAAAACAATTCTATGAAAAAAGTAAAAAAAGATGTTGTACTCGGACAAAAAGCTCATTCCAAGCATGGAGGACGAATGTGGCCATCAGAAGGTGATGACCGAAAAGCTATCATGGAGGTAACAACACGTTTCTATGAAAGGTTGTATAAGGCAAGACACAACGATCAAGAAAGTCCAGTGGAAATGGTTAGAGAGGAGGATGAGGACTTCCCAGAAATACTACAAGAGGAAGTCAAAAAAGCAATCAAGTCTCTGAAGACGGACAAAGCGGTCGGTCCAGACGGAATTGAAAATAGCACACTTGAGCTATTCATAGAAGAACTTACACCTATGTTAACAAAAAACTTTAACAGGATGTTGGATTCTGAAACTATCCCAAGACAGTGGAAAGGGGCCGAGATTATTATACTGTACAAAAAAAGGAAAAAAGAAGACATCAAAAACTATAGACCCATCAGTTTAACCTCGAATATAGGAAATATCTTTATGAAAATAATGAAAGAAAGACTGTATGCACAGCTAGACGTTCACAAGCAAGAGAGCAGGCGGGGATTTAGGAGGAACCGTTTGACTATAGACTAAATGTTTGTAATAACTCAAATTATTGAAAAAGCAACTGAATGTAAATTTCCCGTATACATCCTTCTTATCGATTTTACAAAAGCATTTGACTCGGTAAATCACGACTTCCTTTGGAAATCACTTTTGACACAAGGCATTAACAAAAATGCGATCAAAATACTTAAACAAGTCTACGAGGGCGCAACCGCATACGTCAGAACGGATGTACATAGGTTGTCGCTAAGTAACTGAGACTAAAATTTGTAC
Source organism: Acanthococcus lagerstroemiae (assembly GCA_031841125.1). Taxonomy (NCBI): domain Eukaryota; kingdom Metazoa; phylum Arthropoda; class Insecta; order Hemiptera; family Eriococcidae; genus Acanthococcus; species Acanthococcus lagerstroemiae. The sequence continues at coordinate 29,829,209 of CM063114.1, forward strand.
GGCCCACCAATGAGAAAAAAAAAACATCTGCGCCGCAGTGATGCGACTTCTTAATTCGTGTTGAATTGACGACCCCGTAAGGCTGCCTTCAGTTGTGGAAATAAACAAAAGTCGCAGGGGTCGAGGTCAGGACTATACAGGGAGTAGGGGTGAATTGTGATTTTTTTAGAAGTCATCACCGCGGCGCAGATGTTTTTCCCCTCCTTACCGGCGGCGGAATACGCGAAAACGTTCGATAAATGGCAAGAACGAATGGACGCCTGTATAGCCACGAATGGCGCTTATATTGAAAAAGATATTCGTGTACTTAATGAAGATGATGATTAATAAACAATTTTGTAATCGTATGCTTTTTTTTCCTTCTTTAAGAAAATCTTCACTCGACCCCCATAAGGGAATCAAAATTCACGGCGAAATTTTAAATAATCTGAGATTCGCAGACGATGTGGCCTTATTAGCGAGTACATAACTTCAAAAAAGCCGGTGTTCATTGCCAACGAGGAGATACAGTGGGAGCGTGAAATGAGATACCTTGGCCAAATAATATCCTTCAATAACTCGAGGGAAAAGGAAGTCTCAAACAGAATTAAAAGTGGCTGGAGTAGTTTTTGGAAATTGAAAGACATGTTCAAAAGTAAAGTTCCAATAACAACTAAGGCGGAGGTCTGGAAGAGCTGCATCCAACCAACAAACAACAATCACATACGGGGCACAGACTTGGGCTCTCACCAAAACCAATTTAAACAGATTTCGAACGACACAAAACTTCATGTCTCGCAGCATGTTGAACATCAGAATAGGAGACAAGATAAAAATGTCGGAAATTAGGGCAAAAACAAGACTACGAGATATTGGAGAAGTAATTAAGAGCCTGAAGTGGAGCTATACTGGTCACATTTGGAGGACAGAAAACGACAGATAGGGAAAAAAGGTGGAAGGATAAACCCCAAGAGACTACAGGAGGGGAAGGGGGAGGCCCATAACACGTTGGAGGGACGAAATAGATAAATTTCAGGATATAAAATGGAGAAGGAGCATCCATGAAAGGGAAACATGGAGGGAAAAAGGGGAGGCTTTTGCCCAATACCGGGCGGTGTGTAGCAAGTTGGGAGAGGATGGAAAAGGAGAGATGTACTGATCGGGGCACAAGGGACCAGATTAAGGAGGAAAAGTTGTAAGCCAAATGTTTAAATTTATTTCAGTTTAATCTCTAATCCAAACTTCCAATCGTGGAAGGGAAGGGAAGGGAATATATGTAACAAGTAATGAACACACACCAAAGCTGTTAAAAAAGGGAAAAAAGTCCGTGTTTTGATTTCCTTTTAATTTTTTTTTTTTCAGCTGAATTAGTTAGGAGATAGGGTGAGGTGTTACGGTCGTTAACTCTCTCGCTGACCAAGCTTTCTGAGAGTGTATTTTTATAATATCCAATACAAGTAAGTACAGCACTATCTTAGACGTAATGTTTCTTTTTTCTCAGCCATCATATTTAAAATTTCATCAGCTGAAACCTGTACTTCTTGATACATAATAATAATAATAATAATAATAATAATAATAATAATAATAATGCGAGTCCATTGAGTCTTTTTTTCTCCTCTGGTACTTCTCAGATATGTCTTCAAAAGCCGTAATGTTGAAAAAGAGCGCTCACTCGTGCCTGTTGTCACAGGCAAAGTTATTAAGATTTTCAATAGTTTGTAAATACACGGGAATGTCTCTCAGTTGTAAAATTCAAATGTATGTACGTGAATTGCGCTTGATTTCTCTACCACTGCTACTAGCTAGAATCTGTTTGACGTGCCTGTAGTCTGCACCAAAGAAATGTTTCTCCTACTGCAATTTCTAGAGGACAATCTAAGTCATTTTTTAATAGAAATCGCATAAATTTTTCACTTCATTAATATCTTAATCTGTGCACTTCTCACTTTAGTTTGGATTCAGAAGAACAATGAAGTTTTTCACAATTGTGGAATAATTAATGAAGCGTTCTCCCAATCCATTATTCATATATTTCAACAGGGGTATGAAGATTATTATCCTATAAAATTCTTCAGGAGTTGATGCACTGGTTGGATTAACTCTCTAAGTGTACCTCACCTACCGGCTACCACATTACACGATTGACACGGTTTGACGATTCACGACTGCACATTGGACTTTTAGAAGACTCGCGCCGGCTGTCCACTGCAGCGTGCAGCCATGCAGTCTTTTATTTTTGAAAACTGGTAAGATTAAACGATCTTTGATGTTTATCGATATTTTCGATTTGTTAGAAACATCGATAATATAGGATTACCAACTATTTGCTTTTTGGCAAATGCATTTGCTTTTTCCAAGTTGCATTTGCCCTTTGCCCGACCCAGTGATGAAATAAGAAAACTTTGCCTCTTTCGCTAATTTATGAAAGTATCCCGGAAAAATGTAAAAATGTAAAACCATTCAACATTTACAGGGTCATTTTTATTTCTGCGGTACATTGTTTGAAAGAAACACCTAGGCCGAGAGCCATTTGAATAGTTTAATACCATACATATAGTGTTATTTCCAATATTCTGTCCATAAGCGAGTTCCGAGTCTGTCATACATTTTTGGAACATTTGCTTTCTTGTGACTAAACTTGCCTCTTTCACCAGCAACATTTGCTTTTTAGAAAAAATGAGTTAGTAACCCTAGTAATTTCGATAATCTAAAATTTTGCCATCACTATCAGACGTCAAGTCTTTATTACAAGGTAGAGCTTCACTCGAAAGATCTGTAAATAACCTCAGAATCTTGACCCCGCAAGCCTACCCCGTGATCCCTTCGTAATTTCAGTCGACCGGGTTAACCGCGTTACACGGCATGAATTACCGAATTCAGCTCGGTGTAAATTATACGAGTAAAAGTTTACTGGTACCCAGCATTTCGGGAGACCGCCCCACATAAATCTGCAATTTGGAAAGTCGGTGAAAACAGGTGTCGACCGAAGGTTCGTTCAAAACGCACCCCAACAGATTTCACCGCTTCGCTCCGGTCCACGGTATTGATCCTAATTGCCCAATAAGCGCAGTTCGACTCGGCTCCAGTTCGCCAGCAAAAATATTCAATTTGTTTTTCCCTTCTAAAGGAAAAACTGCAGCCGTGTAGGCAGAGAGCCTAATATTAAAAAAAGCAACTTACGATTGCCTTTTCAAAATAAAATAATTTCGCGAGATAATTAAACTGGGAAAAAGTATTCTAATTATACGAATTTTCGCTATCAAAGAATTTTTTATACTGTTTTCAAAAATTAGTAGTAAAGAACGCGAAAAAATATAATAAAAGTTTAAAAAAAAAAATTAGCGAGCGAAAAAGAGAAAAAGGATACAGAAAATCGTAAACAGAGAAATTTGAAGTTCGTTTTCTTTTCTCTCTTTCACTTATTATCATCGTCTGAAGGAAGTTTCCTTTGGAATTCTCAACTTTAGTCGGTAAACTTGAAAAGCTTCAGGTTATTCGAAAGTTTTCACAGCGAGAACATTTTCGACGATACATATTCCGCGGGGAGGAAGAGTGAGAAGAAAGACAGCCAGAAATGGACAAGTGAAATAAAAGAAAGATTGAGGCGGAGGAGGGAGGGGGGGGGGGAGAAATAAATAAAATAAAAAGATCCGGTGCAAGTTTCGAAATTAACGATTACAGCTCGCGTGATTCATCCTCATTTTGTTTTTCGTTACAATGATTCATTTTTATCGAACTGGCGTAAATGAAATTCGGTGACTCATGCAAAATTATTTATTGCCGAGAACTTTTTCAGCACAGAAAAAAGGGAGCAGGGGCGCTGGCGCTGTGGTGGATTTCTCGCACGAATTCGTCTCAAATTTATTCGATATCTTTTTCGAAAAGTTAATCTTTCGAATTTCCAACACTACTCTGATGAGTCGAAGAATTCGTCGGCGGGTTTTCTGTATTCGACACGAAACCTTTTTTTTTTTTTTAATATTTCATCGGCTGTTTATTTTTTTTCTTCTTTCTTTTTCTTTCGGCTATAAATTACTTTTCGATAAGAACGACTTTGAGGTCAATTTATAGCCTCTCTCTGGCCCCACAAGAGAATGAAACTTTTTATTTATCGATTTATTTATGTATTACCGGGCCCGTATTTCGTCTGAAGTTTTGCACTGCGAAAGTAATCTAGAAGTGGGCGCTTCGCATCACAGAAGTACGCTAGTTCGTTTTATTCTATCAAAAAGAATGAGCAATATCGACGTGATTGGTCGCCACTGTACAAAAATCATAATAGTCGATACCCATTAATTAGGGGTACGTTACCCTGGCCCCCCCAAATTTGATTTTAGACCCGATTTTGGGTTAGGGGAAATGTACCCGAAATGTACCCAAATGTACCGCTATTATTACAAAATGTACCTCCTCCCCTTGCGAAGGGGGAACTAAAGTCCTTTGGGGGGGCCAGGGTAACGGGAGCCCCCCCAATTTGTCTGATTTCGTCAAATTTGGTTCGAATGAAATGTACCCGAAATGTACCGAAATGTACCACCAATTATCTGAAATGTACCCCGTTTATAGCCGCGGGGGGAAGGATTCAAGTTGGTGGGGCTGTGGTAACGTTAGCCCCCCCATTTGTTCCAATTTCTCCGAATTTGGGCAGAATGAAATGTACCCGAAATGTACCGAAATGTACCACCAATTATCTGAAATGTACCCCGTGTATAGCCGAGGGGGGGAGGATTCAAGTTGGTGGGGCTGTGGTAACGTTAGCCCCCCATTCGTTCCACCTTCACCGAATTTGGGCAGAATGAAATGTACCCGAAATGTACCGAAATGTACCATTAATTATATAAAATGTACCCCCTCCCTTCCCATGTAATGACCAAAAGTATGAGGGGGCCGAAATGAATTAGAGCTTCCAACTTAGCTGATTTCGTCAAATTTGGTTCGAATGAAATGTACCCGAAATGTACCGAAATGTACCACCAATTATCTGAAATGTACCTCCCTTATCGCCGCAGGGGGGAGGATCAAATATGGTGGGGCTGTGGTAAATTTAGCCCCCCTCCCATTTGTTCCACTTTCACCGAATTTGGGCAGAATGAAATGTACCCGAAATGTACCCAAATGTACCATCAACTATATAAAATGTACTCCCTCCCTTCCCATGTAATGACCAAAAGTATGAGGGGGCCGAAATTAATTAGAGCCCCCAACTTTACCTATTTCGTCAAATTTAGTTCGGAATATAATTATTTGGGTACTTCATTAGTGTTAAGGAATATTCACACTTAACGAAAATATTAATAAACTAGGGGGCTCCGCCCCCGGAGTTAATGAAATATAGGTTAATTTGCACTATAGAAACACAGAATTTATTTTATGTATATAGGAAAAAAAGTTAACCTCTATGAGGATGCCCCTATTATCATTACACAGAGATACACCTTATGTAAATGTCAAACTACAGTATATGCATATACTGTAACTATTTCAAATTTAGAAGTGTCCACTGCAGGTAAAGTCGTTGATACATAGAGATAGATGTTCTCATACTGTCCGAGAGAAAAAAGCAGTTTTAATCAAAACATGTATTTTTTCGACTTCACATCAAGTTTACTGTTTCAAGGGAGACACATTGGAAATGTTAAACAAAGGCTAAAGAAATCAAGTAAAACTTCATTTTTCTACATGCACAGTTCTAATTATGGATTTTAAATATGACAGGTTATGTCATAACAAATGTATTAATATTATTCAGAAGTGAGTTTATCTACTTTACATATGAAAAACAATATAGCCTATTACATGCAAAAAATTGAATTTTGTTTAGGCTTTACCCCATTTTAATTCATTATCAATCGAGTAACCATTTTTTACGATTTTTCGGACTTCTGAGTATACGTTCCCTTCTGAAATTTCTAGTTATGGTCCCTAAAGAGAAATTCAAGAACATAAAAATACTACATAAATCAATGATTTGTGAGTTAAATACTATTACGGCTACAAATTTCACTGTTCTGATATACCTTATGACTCTTTAAAAGACTTGGAACAAAAAAATAAACAGGGGTTCACGGAAAATTATTTCTTAAGCCGACCAAATGGAGAATTCAATTTCCGAAGTTGGGGTCGGGGTCAACCCAACGGATCCACAATAGATCTGAATCGAAAAAAGTTGACCATGAATAATCTTGAAAGGCTGAAAGATCGAGAATTAGATTTGCGGAATTGGGGTGGAGACAATCCATCGGGTCCACAATATTATATTATTATTTTTATTTACTGAGAGTGTTATTGCCTTTTGCTGCTATAATCTAACTATTATTAAAACAAACGTAAATTATTAGAATAGGGTTAACGTATTATTTGAATTGAAAAAGTAAGACGTTCACCAAGAATAACATTGAGAAGCCGGAAAATCGAGTTTTAGATTTTCGTCGTAGGTGGGAGAGTTATTCCTTGATCCACAAAATATCTCGATTAAAAATAAGGGGCTTATGGAAAATTGTTTTTCAACACCTACAATCAAGAATCTGATTATCGGAGTTGGGATGCGGTCAACCCCTCGGAATCACAAATTATTTCAATCAAGAAAAAAAAAAGTTCACCAACAAAAACTCGAAAGTATACTCTTTTGGTGTTGGGGGCGCGAGTCCACGTTTCCGGTGTACAAAATGTAGCAGTTGAAAAAAGGGGAGGTTTACGTAAAAGAATTCAGAAATTTGAAGAATCGAGAATTAGATTTCCTGAATTCAGGGCGGGCTTCACCCCTCAAGTCCACAATAGCTTCCGTCTTTCAGTTCCACGTTCTCGTTAGAGAACTGGGGCCCTGGGTGGCAAAGATAAGCGCAGGATAAAAAAAAATGGAATAGCTACGTGGAGGCGTATGCCCAAAAATGAGCGGAGGTACTCACACACACACACGTTTGGTCGACAAACGGCGCAAAATGTGTCTGCCCATTAAAATTTTTCAATCTCATTATTTCTCTCTAAATTGATCAGCGCCGCCGCACGTTTTTCGACTGTCGTCGCAACATACGCTTATTTTATTTTTGTAAGTATTTTATAAATGCAGGCGGCGGCGCACCGGGCATTTGCCCGAATCGCCGTATGACTTATCCGACCCTGGAAGAGGCTCAAGGTGGTAGGTCCACTTTCATTGAATAGACTGTAAAAAATACATGTATGTGCTTTGTAATACAGTACAAACATAAAGATGTATGCACTGTGACGAAATTAGGAGGCCCACAGTGTACCAAAGAACCTTCAGATGTAAGTAGCATCTTCTGGATGCCCCGTGTAATGAAAGCGAGGCCTCATTCAGAAAATAAATATTTGTGTTTGAAACCATAATGCATTGCAAAGGAGTAGTTGATTTCAGCAGGTTTTCAAGTTACTGGCCTACCTATCGTTCTTTTTCTTTGCAGCGTATCCATAGTTGAGTACTTTTACTCCCTATTTGTTGCTATCTGCCCTCGCCAGATGCCCCACATATTTCCATTTAAATTGTTCGACATTATATCCTATATCCTCGCCTCCAGCCATTTCGTACAGTTTTCCCTTTGAGATTTTGTCTACCCATCGCAGTCCTAGAAGTTTCCTCAACATAGATCTGAACGTAATTTGTAGCTTCACGATTTGTCTCCGGTAAGGGACCAGGTTTGTACTCCATACTTGAGGGCTGGTACCGTTGAGCTATTTAATGTTTCCATTTTGAGGAAGGTGTTGAAATTCCGGCAAAAAATACATTTTAATGCCCAGAGGTTGTTCCACCCCTTTTTAATACGCCTCATAATTCCTTTATCTCTTTCTTCGAAACTAATAATCTGTCCCACAGATATTCGATTCTGTTACCTCTTCTATCTCTTGCCCATCGATTATTAGATTTTTTCTTTCCACTCTTCCGATTATTTTTGATTTGCTACCATTCAGTTTGAGGCCAGCTTTTTTGCATTCCCTCAATAGCTTTTCTGCCATTTTCTTCAACTCCTTACTATTTTCTGTAAATAAGATAATATAGTTTGCGTACCTTAAATTTCTTAGAAATTCTCCATTTATTTTTAGTCCTCTTCTTTTCCACTTCAGATTGCGAAATACATCTTCCAAAATGCAGTTGAAGAGGTTTGGCGACAAGGTATCCCCTTGTTGAACTCCGCTCCCAATTTTGAATTCCCTCCCTTTGCTTTTAAGGCTAGTTCTTGCACTCGAATTTGCATAGTAATTCTGTATATGACTTTAATAAACCCACTTTCAATTCCCTTATTTTCCAGTGCTTTTAACATATACTTATGATCCACTGAATCAACTGCCTCATGAAAGCCTATGCAAAATATTTCAATTTCTACATCATATTCGTGTGTTTTTTCAATAATTTGGCTCACAACGAAAATATTCTTTACAGTTGAGAAGCCTTTTCTGAATCTCGCCTGTTCACTCCCCTGATGATTTGAATCCAGATGGTTATACATACGTCTTTTTAAGACTGCCATACATGCTTTAAAGATGTTCGATGTTAAGCATATTGGCCTGTAATTTTCAATGAGTTCCTCCCTCCTTGTTTGTGTAATAATATTATTTTGGCCAAGTTCCACTGTTTTGGACATGTTTTCATAATTCCGATTTTGTTGAATATTTTAACCTGGTGTGGCACTCTCTGATCGCCAAACCTTTTCAGCATTTCGTTCGTAATTCCATCCGGTCCTGGGGCTATGTCATTTTTCAGTCTACATATTTAGTACGTATTCCACTTCTCTCTCCATTATTTCCGGGATTTCTTCCTCCTTTCACCCTCCAGTTTTTGCTATTTTCACGAGCTCGTTTTGCTCGCGGTAAAAGTCCTCGTAAAAAATTGTTGCTGCCTCTAGAATTTGTTCTTGATTCTGAGTCACTTTTCCTGTCTGATCTTTTAGCTTCAGCATAACGTCTCTCCCGCCATCGAGTTCGAGCCTAACTTTTTTGGTGAACCAACTTTTTTCCAAAATATCTGGAATTTTTTTCTAATCATATTTCTTAATATGTTCTCTAACATTTTTCTTCACCAATTTTTGTATTTTAGTTCGCTCAGGTTTATCCAATGGTGTTTTATTTCTATTTTTCCAAAGGTTATTCTTCCTGATTCGAGAGTCTATTTTGAAAGCTTATCCCTGGTTTTCTCTTTAACCCTCGTCACTCCAAACTCTTCAACCGTGTTTTTTAAAGCTTGATCCATACTGTCGTAAAAATTTTCCTCGACTTTCATTTCCTCTTGCACTGATTTTAGTTTCTGGCGTGCGTCCTCTTCCTTTCTGACTGGGATAATCCGCCTTCTTCTCCCTTTACCCTTCCTGTGATTTTCATACTGGACTCACTGCGCCGGGATGCTCAATTACTTCATGAGATTTCAATTCACAGAGGGTCGCCAATAAAGTCTCGAAAATTGAGAAACAGATTTTCGAAGTTGGAGGTGGGGGACACCCCTCCAACTCATGAAAGATGAAATAGGAATAATAAAAAGTTCAACCAGATCCGAAAAATCGATAGTTAAATTTTCAAAGCTGGGGCGACAATCTATCTCTTGGCTTCACAAAACTACCGATCGAAACAAATAATCAAGTTTATGAAACATAAGTTTCAAAATTCGAACAACCGGGAAAAAGGGGGTCACCTCTCGAGTCCACAAAAGATTCAGATCGTGAGAATAAAAACTACTCGAAGAATAAGCATTAAATTCTGAAGAATCGAGAATTAAATTTTCAACGCCTGAGGCGGGGGTCTACCATCGGATCACCAAAACAATTAGATGGAAAAAAAAAAATTTGTGACTGTCCATACTGAAAGGGCACTTCGGTCCAAAAAAATCGACTTTGAGATTATGTTCGATTTTAATAGGTCAAAGAGTACTGTTTAACACTGTGAGTCTCTGAACTCGAAAAAGCAAAAGTGATAGAGCGCAAGAGTGGACGTCTATAGGCAATCGCGTTCTCGAGATTCCCGTTTGAATCTTTTAGTGTCTCCTGTAAAATTAATGTTTTGGACCGACGTGCCCTTTTAATTTGGACGGTCACATTTATCGAAAAATAATGTTTAAAGTAGATAAACGGCTGCCACGAAAGATCCCAATTGAAAAAATAAAAAGGTCTCCAAAAATATTTTTAAAGACCGAAAAATTGATAATTCTACTCCTCGGGTCCACAAAACACTTCCGATCAGAACAAAAGAGTTTCAAGGAGAATTATTTCTCAAGTCTGAAAAATCGAGAATTTGATTTTCAGAGTTGGGAGTGGGGTCCACCCCTTAGATGTACAAAGTAGTTAGATCGACAAAATAAGGGGTTCGCGGAAAAGTACTGTTCAAGACGGAAAATCATGAATTAGACTTACAGAATTGGGAGCGGGGTGCACTCCTCAGGCCCCAAAAATCTACGAATTGAAAAAATAAAAAGGTTACCAATAATATTTTTATAGGCCGAAAATTCGTGAATTAGAATGTTCGGACTTGTGGGTGGGGGCACCACCCTTCGAGTCCACAGGAGACTTAATACAACAACTATGGTTTTACGGAAAACAATTTTTCAAGCCTGTAGATTTTCGGCGTGTAAGTGGGGGTCCACCCCTTGGATCCACAAAAGACTTAGATCCAACATAAATATAAGTTTAGCAAAAAATGATTTTTAAGCCTGAAAAATCGAGATTTTAATTTCCAAGTCTGGGGTGGGGTCAACTCTTCAGTCTCACATAAGATTTCAATTGAAAAAATAAACAATCACCAGGAATAAATTTGAGAGGCTAAAAATCGAGAATTAGATTTCTGGGGTTAGGGTGAGGGTTTACCCCTCAGATCCACAAAACACTTCCATTAACAAAATAAGAGGTTCACACACAATCGTCGTTCAAGCCTTAAAAATCGAGACAAATGTCCGAAGTTGGGAGTGTGGTCAACCCCTCGGAGAAATGAAGAGTTCATCAAAAATAATTTTAAAGGCCGAAAAATCAAGAATTGTTGAGGGCAAGAATCCACCTTTCGAGTCTAAAAAATGTGGCAATCGAAATGAGAGGAGGTTTATGAAAGATAATTCAGACGTTGAAAAATCGAGAATTAGATTTCCGGAGTTCAGGATGGGCTCCACCCCTCAAGTCCGCAATAGATTTCATCAGAAAAACAAAAATAAATATTTAATAATTCAAAATCGAAAATTAGACTTTCGGAGTTGCGGGTGTAGGTTTACCTATCAGATCCACAAAATACTTCGACCAACGAAACAGAGGTTTACGGAACATTATTGTTCAAGACTGAAAAATCGAGAAGTAGACTTCCAGAGGCGAAAAATATTTTTAATGGGCAAAAAATCGAAAATTAGATTTTCGGAATTGGGGTGGGATTCCACTCCTCGGGTCCAACAAAGACTTCGATCAGAAAAATAAGAGGATCGCCGAAAATTATCTTTCACGTCAGAAAAATCGAGTATTAGATTTCCAGGGTTGGGGCCAGGTCAACCCATCGGGGCTGAACCATTTGACCCCGCAAATGATAACAACTGAAAAATGGAAAAGGGAAAAGGTCACTAAAAATATTTCTAAAGGCCAAAAAATCGAGAATTAGATTTTCGGAGTTCGGGTGGGGTACCACCCCGCGGCTCCACCAAAGACTTCGATCAGAAAAATAAGGGGTTTCATCGAAAATTATTTTTCACGTCAGAAAAATCGAGAATTTGATTTCCAGAGTTGGAGGTGGGGTCAACACATCGGGACCACAATAGATTTGAATCGAAAAAATAAAAATTTCATCAAGAATAAATCTGAAAGCCCGGAAAATCGAGATTTATATTTTAGTAGGCAACGGGGGGGGGGTCTATCCATTTCGATCGAACAATAGAAGGGTTATGGAAAATCAGCTTTCAATACCTACCAAACAAGAATTTCATGACCGGAGTTGGGGGCGACGAATGCTCCCCTCTGATCCATATAATACATCGATTAACAAAGTAAAGGGTCCAAAGAAAACTATTGTTGAAGACTGAAGAATCAAGAATTAGACTTCCGGAGTTGGGAGCAGTGTCAATCCTTTGGTCTTATAGAAAACATGAACAGTTCATCGAAAGTAATTTTTTAAAGGCCGAAAAATCAATAATTACACTTTCAGGGTTTGGACAGGGGGTCTACTTTTTGAGTCTACAGAATGTATCAATCGCAAAAAGAAGTTAAAAACAATTGCAAAGTTTGAAGCATCGAGAGGTAGATTTCCAGGAATTCGGGATGCGTTTTACCTCTCAAATCCACATTAGATTTCGACCGAAAAATAAATTATAGCAACAATACGTACTTTTAAAGGCCAAAATATCGAAAATAATATTTTTGTGATTGGGGGTTGGGGATGGGGAAGGGGCATCCGTCTGATCCACAAAAAGCTTCGATCAACAAAATGAGAGGTTCGCGGAAAATTATTTATAAAGCCTGAATATTCGAGAATTGGACTTCCAAAGTTGGGGGTGTGGTCGACCCCTCGGCCCCATAAAAGATTCCAATTGAAATAGAAAAATGGTCACCAAAAATATTTCTGACGATCGAAAAATCAAGAATTAGATTTTCGAAGTTGTGGGCGGCGGATCACTTGTCCTCGGGTCCACAAAATACTACGAACAAAGAAATAAGCATGGGCTCACGGAAAATTATTTCTTAAGCCGATAAAATAAAGAATTCAATTTCCGGAGTTGGGGGCGGAGACAGTCCATCGGGTCCACAATATTATATTATTATTTTTATTTACTGAGAGTGTTATTGCCTTGCTGCTATAATCTAACTATTATTAAAACAAACGTAAATTATTAGAAGAGGATTAACGTATTATTTGAATTGAAAAAATAAGTCGTTCACCAAGAATAACTTTGAGAAGCTGATAAATCGAGTTGTTTTTTTTTCGTCATGGGTGGGAGAGTTATTCCTTGATCCACAAAAGATCTCGATTAAAAATAAGGGGTTTATGGAAAATTGTTTTTCAACATCTATAATCGAGAATTTGATTTCTGGAGGTGGGATGTGGTCTACCCCACGGATCCACGAATTATTTCAATAAATAAATAAATAAAAAAGTTCACCAACGAAAACTCGAAAATATACTCTTTTGGTGTTGGGGGCGCGACTCTACTTTTCCCGTGTAGAAAATGTATCAGTTGAAAAAAGGGGAGGCTTACGTAAAATAATTCAGAAATTTGAAGAATCGAGAATTAGATTTTCAGAGTTCAGGACGGGCTTCACCCCTCAAGTCCACAATAGATTTTATTCAAAAAAATGAAAGGTTCACGAAAAATGAATATTGAAGTCCGAAGATTCGAGAATTTGATTTTCGGAGTTGGGGTTGAGGGTCCACATGTCGAATCCACAAAATACTTCGATCAACAAAATAAGGGGTTCGCGGAAAATTATTGTTCAAGCCTGAAAAATAGATAATTAGACTTCCGGAGTTGAGGTGATGGTCCACCCCTCGGAACCACAACAGACTTAAACAATCGAAAATCATTTTTCACGTCAGAAATATCGAGAGTTTGATTTGCAGAGTTGAGGGCGGGGTCAGCTCATCGGGACTCAACCATTAGACCCCACAAATGATTACAACTGAAAAACGGAAAAGGTCACTAAAAATATTTCTAAAGGCCAAAAAATCGAAAATTCGATTTTCGTCCACAAAATAATTTAAAAGTTTGAATAATCGAGAGTTAGATTTTCGGGGGTTGGGGTGGGGGTCGACCCCCAGGTTCCACAAATTACTTCGATCAACAAATTAAGAGGTTCACTAGAAATAATTGTTCAAGCCTGCAAATTCGAGAATGAGACTTCCAGAATTGGACCCACGAAAGATTCCAATTGCAAAAATTAACAGAGGTCATCAAAAATATTCCTAAACGCTGAAAAATCGAGAATTATATTTTCGGTGTCGGTGGGGGTCTACTCACCAGGTCCACAAACGACTTCCGTTCAAGGAAAAAGGTGGTTCGCGGTAAATTATTTTTGTAGCCTGAAAACTCGAGAATTAGACTTCCGGAGTTGGGGGCGGGGTCAACCCTTCGGGCTCACAAAATATTTCAGTCGAAAAAATAAACTACTGACCAAAAATGATTTTTAATTGCCGAAAAATCAAAAATTAGATTTTTGCTGTTGGTCCCCAGGATCCACCCCTCGTGTTCATCAACGTTTCAGTCGAAACAATAAAACAGGTTCACGATCCATAGTTCTTGAAGTACGAAAAATTGAGAAAAGTATTCGGAGTCTGCGGCGGGGTCCACTTCTAGGCTCCAGAAATTATTTTAATTGAAAAGTAAAAGTTCCACGAAAAAGAATAATTACCATCCGAACAATCGAGAATTTTGTTTTCAGAGACGGGGCAGGGATACGATCGAAAAATGAAAAATTGACAATTTATCAAATGAAATAATAATTTTTATTCCATGATCTATCCACGCCCTTTCCCTTCCGTATTCACTCTTGGATAAAAGCACGATTACCATACGAATTATAATATGAATGCCACTACAAACATTTCAGCACTTAAAGAATCTCGTAAAACCACACACCATTTTTAAAGATAAAAGGTTTCGGTAAACTGTTACCTCTCCCCCGGGCAAGAAAGCGAATATTCTGATTACGTACCTTATTTTAAGCAGGAATGTGCGAGTTCGGAATGTAAGCATATCACAACATACACTGCGAATGGGATTTCGAATACTTAGACTTTTTGAAAGGCTATTCCTTTTCGGTTCTTATACTTGTGGGATATTTGCTTTCCCACCAAACCCCGGAAATGTGATGCTTTACTAAATACATAACAAATCACTCGAAACCTGCCCTCTTCATCCAGTGTTTTAACTACGTCTTAAATCTGAGCGACCACATAGTGACAAATCTCGTACCGTTGAAAAAAAACTAAACTGAACAAATGCTAAAACCCTTACATTTTTCATTTTATTACTTTTTTGTCAGTTATTTGATTTGGGTCCACAGAAATAGCAGTAGGCATCTTTCGCTGAATGAACACCAGATGTGACACAAATCGGTGCCTTCCACTCTTCCATGCCACATAAACATGTATACATACATACATCGATTAGTTCTCCTCATTAAAACGTAACTATCGATCGGTTGTAACAAGTTCATTTAATTGTTGATCCTTTTTACATTGAATGGCACGAATAATTTTTTTTGGTAGATATGAGTATACAACACTGTACTCTGACTTATTTACATCATTTTACAAACTTACACAACACGGAATCTCCGCCGGTAACTGGAGGAATTAAACTGCTTGTTCAGTCTCAATTGAATCTTCATTACCAATAAGGATAAGGACTTCCTACAAATGAATGGAATTTTATATCAAATTTTCCCGCACGATACCTGTAATAATTTTGCTGAATTCATCCATGGGTAGTGTTGATACAAAATCACATGGAGATATTAAGTGTAAATTATTTATATTTACATTGTTTGTTGGTTGAAGACTGCGTAGATTGCGGTGCTCAACTGTCTTTCAATCACACAATTTAGCAACATACCTATAAATTTTTGACACTAACACGGAATATTTAAATTTCACGTTCCTTTACAAATTTACAAAACACAAAATCTCCGCTAGTGACTTGCTGTGGATGAATCAAATCTTATGCTTATCACATTTTCCCGCGCGATACCAATAATCACTTTGCTGAATTGACCCATGGACAATATTGATGCAAAATTATCTGGAGGTACAGCAAATTATTGATGGTCTGTATAAATTATGTTGGTTGAAGATTGTAGACTGTGGCGCTCACCTGTTTTTCAATCGCAGGCTATAGCAACAAATATCAATTTCCGACACTAACACGGTATAGTAAAATAACACCTTCCGTTTTTCAGTTACACCAAATTTCATCCTCCCTCTGCGGCGATGAAGGGGGTACATTTCATATCATTGGTGGTACATTTTGGTGCATTTCAGGTACATTTCATTCTGCACAAATTCGGTGAACGTGGAACAAATGGGGGGGGGCTAACGTTACCACAGCCCCACCAAATTTAATCCTTCCCCCTGCGGTGATGAAGGGGGTGTACTTCATATAATAATATAATATTGTGGACCCGATGGATTGTCTCCACCCCAATTCCGCAAATCTAATTCTCGATCTTTCAGCCTTTCAAGATTATTCATGGTCAACTTTTTTCGATTCAGATCTATTGTGGATCCGTTGGGTTGACCCCGACCCCAACTTCGGAAATTGAATTCTCCATTTGGTCGGCTTAAGAAATAATTTTCCGTGAACCCCTGTTTATTTTTTTGTTCCAAGTCTTTTAAAGAGTCATAAGGTATATCAGAACAGTGAAATTTGTAGCCGTAATAGTATTTAACTCACAAATCATTGATTTATGTAGTATTTTTATGTTCTTGAATTTCTCTTTAGGGACCATAACTAGAAATTTCAGAAGGGAACGTATACTCAGAAGTCCGAAAAATCGTAAAAAATGGTTACTCGATTGATAATGAATTAAAATGGGGTAAAGCCTAAACAAAATTCAATTTTTTGCATGTAATAGGCTATATTGTTTTTCATATGTAAAGTAGATAAACTCACTTCTGAATAATATTAATACATTTGTTATGACATAACCTGTCATATTTAAAATCCATAATTAGAACTGTGCATGTAGAAAAATGAAGTTTTACTTGATTTCTTTAGCCTTTGTTTAACATTTCCAATGTGTCTCCCTTGAAACAGTAAACTTGATGTGAAGTCGAAAAAATACATGTTTTGATTAAAACTGCTTTTTTCTCTCGGACAGTATGAAAACATCTATCTCTATGTATCAACGACTTTACCTGCAGTGGACACTTCTAAATTTGAAATAGTTACAGTATATGCATATACTGTAGTTTGACATTTACATAAGGTGTATCTCTGTGTAATGATAATAGGGGCATCCTCATAGAGGTTAACTTTTTTTCCTATATACATAAAATAAATTCTGTGTTTCTATAGTGCAAATTAACCTATATTTCATTAACTCCGGGGGCAGAGCCCCCTAGTTTATTAATATTTTCGTTAAGTGTGAATATTCCTTAACACTAATGAAGTACCCAAATAATTATATTCCGAACTAAATTTGACGAAATAGGTAAAGTTGGGGGCTCTAATTAATTTCGGCCCCCTCATACTTTTGGTCATTACATGGGAAGGGAGGGAGTACATTTTATAACAGTGGAACTTGGCCAAAATAATATTATTACACAAACAAGGAGGGAGGAACTCATTGAAAATTACAGGCCAATATGCTTAACATCGAACATCTTTAAAGCATGTATGGCAGTCTTAAAAAGACGTATGTATAACCATCTGGATTCAAATCATCAGGGGAGTGAACAGGCGAGATTCAGAAAAGGCTTCTCAACTGTAAAGAATATTTTCGTTGTGAGCCAAATTATTGAAAAAACACACGAATATGATGTAGAAATTGAAATATTTTGCATAGGCTTTCATGAGGCAGTTGATTCAGTGGATCATAAGTATATGTTAAAAGCACTGGAAAATAAGGGAATTGAAAGTGGGTTTATTAAAGTCATATACAGAATTACTATGCAAATTCGAGTGCAAGAACTAGCCTTAAAAGCAAAGGGAGGGAATTCAAAATTGGGAGCGGAGTTCAACAAGGGGATACCTTGTCGCCAAACCTCTTCAACTGCATTTTGGAAGATGTATTTCGCAATCTGAAGTGGAAAAGAAGAGGACTAAAAATAAATGGAGAATTTCTAAGAAATTTAAGGTACGCAAACTATATTATCTTATTTACAGAAAATAGTAAGGAGTTGAAGAAAATGGCAGAAAAGCTATTGAGGGAATGCAAAAAAGCTGGCCTCAAACTGAATGGTAGCAAATCAAAAATAATCGGAAGAGTGGAAAGAAAAAATCTAATAATCGATGGGCAAGAGATAGAAGAGGTAACAGAATCGAATATCTGTGGGACAGATTATTAGTTTCGAAGAAAGAGATAAAGGAATTATGAGGCGTATTAAAAAGGGGTGGAACAACCTCTGGGCATTAAAATGTATTTTTTGCCGGAATTTCAACACCTTCCTCAAAATGGAAACATTAAATAGCTCAACGGTACCAGCCCTCAAGTATGGAGTACAAACCTGGTCCCTTACCGGAGACAAATCGTGAAGCTACAAATTACGTTCAGATCTATGTTGAGGAAACTTCTAGGACTGCGATGGGTAGACAAAATCTCAAAGGGAAAACTGTACGAAATGGCTGGAGGCGAGGATATAGGATATAATGTCGAACAATTTAAATGGAAATATGTGGGGCATCTGGCGAGGGCAGATAGCAACAAATAGGGAGTAAAAGTACTCAACTATGGATACGCTGCAAAGAAAAAGAACGATAGGTAGGCCAGTAACTTGAAAACCTGCTGAAATCAACTACTCCTTTGCAATGCATTATGGTTTCAAACACAAATATTTATTTTCTGAATGAGGCCTCGCTTTCATTACACGGGGCATCCAGAAGATGCTACTTACATCTGAAGGTTCTTTGGTACACTGTGGGCCTCCTAATTTCGTCACAGTGCATACATCTTTATGTTTGTACTGTATTACAAAGCACATACATGTATTTTTTACAGTCTATTCAATGAAAGTGGACCTACCACCTTGAGCCTCTTCCAGGGTCGGATAAGTCATACGGCGATTCGGGCAAATGCCCGGTGCGCCGCCGCCTGCATTTATAAAATACTTACAAAAATAAAATAAGCGTATGTTGCGACGACAGTCGAAAAACGTGCGGCGGCGCTGATCAATTTAGAGAGAAATAATGAGATTGAAAAATTTTAATGGGCAGACACATTTTGCGCCGTTTGTCGACCAAACGTGTGTGTGTGTGAGTACCTCCGCTCATTTTTGGGCATACGCCTCCACGTAGCTATTCCATTTTTTTTTATCCTGCGCTTATCTTTGCCACCCAGGGCCCCAGTTCTCTAACGAGAACGTGGAACTGAAAGACGGAAGCTATTGTGGACTTGAGGGGTGAAGCCCGCCCTGAATTCAGGAAATCTAATTCTCGATTCTTCAAATTTCTGAATTCTTTTACGTAAACCTCCCCTTTTTTCAACTGCTACATTTTGTACACCGGAAACGTGGACTCGCGCCCCCAACACCAAAAGAGTATACTTTCGAGTTTTTGTTGGTGAACTTTTTTTTTTCTTGATTGAAATAATTTGTGATTCCGAGGGGTTGACCGCATCCCAACTCCGATAATCAGATTCTTGATTGTAGGTGTTGAAAAACAATTTTCCATAAGCCCCTTATTTTTAATCGAGATATTTTGTGGATCAAGGAATAACTCTCCCACCTACGACGAAAATCTAAAACTCGATTTTCCGGCTTCTCAATGTTATTCTTGGTGAACGTCTTACTTTTTCAATTCAAATAATACGTTAACCCTATTCTAATAATTTACGTTTGTTTTAATAATAGTTAGATTATAGCAGCAAAAGGCAATAACACTCTCAGTAAATAAAAATAATAATATAATATTGTGGACCCGATGGATTGTCTCCACCCCAATTCCGCAAATCTAATTCTCGATCTTTCAGCCTTTCAAGATTATTCATGGTCAACTTTTTTCGATTCAGATCTATTGTGGATCCGTTGGGTTGACCCCGACCCCAACTTCGGAAATTGAATTCTCCATTTGGTCGGCTTAAGAAATAATTTTCCGTGAACCCCTGTTTATTTTTTTGTTCCAAGTCTTTTAAAGAGTCATAAGGTATATCAGAACAGTGAAATTTGTAGCCGTAATAGTATTTAACTCACAAATCATTGATTTATGTAGTATTTTTATGTTCTTGAATTTCTCTTTAGGGACCATAACTAGAAATTTCAGAAGGGAACGTATACTCAGAAGTCCGAAAAATCGTAAAAAATGGTTACTCGATTGATAATGAATTAAAATGGGGTAAAGCCTAAACAAAATTCAATTTTTTGCATGTAATAGGCTATATTGTTTTTCATATGTAAAGTAGATAAACTCACTTCTGAATAATATTAATACATTTGTTATGACATAACCTGTCATATTTAAAATCCATAATTAGAACTGTGCATGTAGAAAAATGAAGTTTTACTTGATTTCTTTAGCCTTTGTTTAACATTTCCAATGTGTCTCCCTTGAAACAGTAAACTTGATGTGAAGTCGAAAAAATACATGTTTTGATTAAAACTGCTTTTTTCTCTCGGACAGTATGAGAACATCTATCTCTATGTATCAACGACTTTACCTGCAGTGGACACTTCTAAATTTGAAATAGTTACAGTATATGCATATACTGTAGTTTGACATTTACATAAGGTGTATCTCTGTGTAATGATAATAGGGGCATCCTCATAGAGGTTAACTTTTTTTCCTATATACATAAAATAAATTCTGTGTTTCTATAGTGCAAATTAACCTATATTTCATTAACTCCGGGGGCGGAGCCCCCTAGTTTATTAATATTTTCGTTAAGTGTGAATATTCCTTAACACTAATGAAGTACCCAAATAATTATATTCCGAACTAAATTTGACGAAATAGGTAAAGTTGGGGGCTCTAATTAATTTCGGCCCCCTCATACTTTTGGTCATTACATGGGAAGGGAGGGAGTACATTTTATATAGTTGATGGTACATTTGGGTACATTTCGGGTACATTTCATTCTGCCCAAATTCGGTGAAAGTGGAACAAATGGGAGGGGGGCTAAATTTACCACAGCCCCACCATATTTGATCCTCCCCCCTGCGGCGATAAGGGAGGTACATTTCAGATAATTGGTGGTACATTTCGGTACATTTCGGGTACATTTCATTTGAACCAAATTTGACGAAATCAGCTAAGTTGGAAGCTCTAATTCATTTCGGCCCCCTCATACTTTTGGTCATTACATGGGAAGGGAGGGGGTACATTTTATATAATTAATGGTACATTTCGGTACATTTCGGGTACATTTCATTCTGCCCAAATTCGGTGAAGGTGGAACGAATGGGGGGGCTAACGTTACCACAGCCCCACCAACTTGAATCCTCCCCCCCTCGGCTATACACGGGGTACATTTCAGATAATTGGTGGTACATTTCGGTACATTTCGGGTACATTTCATTCTGCCCAAATTCGGAGAAATTGGAACAAATGGGGGGGCTAACGTTACCACAGCCCCACCAACTTGAATCCTTCCCCCCGCGGCTATAAACGGGGTACATTTCAGATAATTGGTGGTACATTTCGGTACATTTCGGGTACATTTCATTCGAACCAAATTTGACGAAATCAGACAAATTGGGGGGGCTCCCGTTACCCTGGCCCCCCCAAAGGACTTTAGTTCCCCCTTCGCAAGGGGAGGAGGTACATTTTGTAATAATAGCGGTACATTTGGGTACATTTCGGGTACATTTCCCCTAACCCAAAATCGGGTCTAAAATCAAATTTGGGGGGGCCAGGGTAACGTACCCATTAATTAGATTAACCGAAGACTACATGAACGAATGTGATTGGATTATTTTGCTTGCACATCATGACAAAAACATCTGACAGATAGGCAGACAGACGGGAGGGAGGAGAATAGCCAGCCAGCCAGCCTCGCAGACAGACGACCAGAAAGGCTAATAGTCAGGTAGACAAATACAAATGAAGGCGAATAGTCCGAGAGATCAATGAATATTTCAACATACTAAAAATTTGATCTCCCTTTACCCTATGCGGAAAACTTTGAGATCCTAAACAGTCAAAAAACCGACAGACAAACATACAAACAAATAAACAAGCAAACTGTCAGACAGATCGATAAGATGGTAAGATAGACGGATAGCTAAACAGGCAAACAGACAGATACTGAAGAGGGATCTAGTGCGAACTTCCTGCTCCTTCCTTCCCACTACTAGAAGGAGTGTGTTGCATAGACGGCGGCCCACCGGCTTTACAGGTGACTTCCCAGAAAACTGAAGACGTACTATTCCACGGTTAGGAACGGAGTTTTCAGCACCAGATGGTATACCTGGGAATGACAGTTGATAACGAGTTAAGCTGGAAACCACTTTTCAGGAGACAGCAGTCAAAGCAGAGAAGACGCTGAAGATGTCGAACCTCCGGGAACCGAGTAAATGTCGAAGATGACTAAATTTGGCGGTAATTCACTCGGTTCTTCTCTATAAAGCGCCTATTCCCCCCCCCCCAAACAAGAATCCACCCAATTTTTTGTCAAATGTTTCAAACTGACAAACCATGCTGTCTTCTTTGTATTACACTTCCATTTACACCGACCAAGAACGAAAATAAAGAAACAAGGGCATAAAGAGGGAGGAGGGGAGGGGGCACTCATCAGAAAAAAATACTGTCAGTCATCGAAATAATGGAAGCGGAGAGCCGTGTTCGTTTTGTCAGTGAATTTCCAAACTTTCGATCATTGTTCCAGGCTAACATTCATAACATGGAAAAATCCACCACCACACTACACTCGATGAGCATGAAGCAAATTACACTCCGACTCAAATTTTGATTGGCATGACAGCTAAAGTGGGGCTTTGATTTTGTCCGGAATTTTGATTGTTAAGCCCCCTGAAAAGCAGGGACGTATAAAATCCAACCTAATTTACATCGGTTTAAACTAAAATCATGTAAATATTAATAAGTCAAACAGACTTAAAATTCATATTTCTATTATAAAAATTTATTTAATTCAACATCGAAGTAATAAACAAAAATTTTTAATTTTTTATCATCCCGTTATCCCTAAAGAAATTTTTTAATTTATATTATTAATTTTTATTTTAAATAACAAAAATAAAAATTTTTAATTACCCCAATTAAATTAAATGTACGATCGGGGGGGGGGGGGACAACTTATCGCCATGTAAGAATTTTTCACTCAGCAGTTGGGAAAATTTACAATTTCAGTCAAGCGGAATTGGGAAAATCAAACACGACAAAAGATTGCTTTGATTTGATACTTGGGAACTGAGTTGAAAAGTTGGGAAAATCCAACAAGGCAAAGGTTTTTTTCTTTGGCTTTGATATTGGGGAATTTTGAGTCAAGTGGAAAAATCCAAAAAGTTAAAAGTTTTTTTTTTTTTTTTACTTTGATACTTTGGAATTTTTAGTTGAATCAGTTGAGACTTTCACAGTTTTACCCCCCCCCCCGGCTTAAAAACCCTTGATGTTTCTAAATTCAAGTGTCCGAGCAAATAGAATTTCTTTCTCTCAATTTTTCGGAATCTGCTTCATAGGTCTCTCCTTTTGCCCAGCTTGAAAAAGTATTTAGAAACAAATTTTGGTTCGCAGCTGGAGAAAAGTGAAGAAAAATCAGAACAGCATAAATGTAAAATGAGATCAAGACGTATCTGTTTTTTTTTTTGTCTTTTTTTGGGGGGGGGGCAGAATTATCCTCCATCGACAAAATCAATATAATTACTACGTTTTTCTGCTCACTGTTCTTAAAACTTCTTTCAAGATTTGCTTGATATTTTAAAGCAATTGTTACTTCTTCTTCCTCTTTCCAAAAAATCCCACTTTTACAGAAAATTCTTTGCCTTAAGCTTAGCCCTTCTCTAGATTTTAATTAACAAACAAGACTACAATGGAGGAATGTTTTCATCCCAAATGTTTCTTTCCAAATATGATGGTTCGAAAAAACGAACAACCTCAATTTCAAACTCACTTTGATTGGCCAGTAAACAGTCTCGGAAATTTAAATGTAAACATCGACTACAAAGACAAATTCAAGGAAGAAGATTTCTGATAAAAAATTTAAGTACGATGGTCCTAATGAACATACTTAAAAGTCACCACCGTACTCCTTGAGTTAATTTTACAAGGAAGCTCACACCCCTTCCTCATTCTTTTCAAAAATTTCGAGACATATGGAAAATACAGGAATTTTTCAAACAAAAACTATCCTACATTCGAATTGCTACAGAAATAGTTACTTGTACTTTTTTTATTATTTTACTTACATATCATGACACAAACATCGGGCAGATAGAAAGACAGGCAAACAAAAGGGCAGAGAAGAATCAGCCAGCTTGGCAGATAGACAATCAAAAAGGCCAATAGTCAGGTAGACAGACAAGGAAGGCGAATAGTCAAACAGATCGAGAAATATTTCAAAATACTAATAATTTGATTTCCTCTTACCCTGCATCGAAAATTCTTTGATCCCCGAGAAGACAGTCAGATAGACAAACAAACTGACAGATAATCAGATGGATAGACAATACGATAAAATTGACCAGTAACTAAATAGACAGACAGACAGATATTGAGGAGGGATCTGGTGCGAATTTCCAGCTCCTTCCTTCTCTCTACTGTGGGAGGGCGTTGTCTGCAATGCCGGCCCACTGGATTGAGGCAAATGGTTATAGGTTCTTTCCACAAACCCGAAGCCGTGCTATTTCATGGTTAGAAACAGAGCTGGCTCCAACAGTTCGACTGGGCAGTACTACAGGAGAACTTTTATCCCTTCAGTCCCAGATGGTATACTTAAGGATGACGGTTGATAACAAGGTAAGCTGGAAACCGCATTTCCAGGAGACAGCAGTCAAAGAAGAGAAGACGCTGAAGACACAGCGTCGCTCATACCAAACCTCAGAGAACATACTGAATGCCGGAAATGACTCAATGCGACCATAATACACTCGGTCCTTCTTGATAGGGCACCCAGCTGGGCGCTAATTGAGGCACACCACAAGAACAGAGAAGACACGGAAAGAGGCCATTGGGCACTAGATTTATGCATAATCTGCATGTATAGAACCGTCTCTGATGAAGCAGGTCTTAAACGAACCGGAATACCTTCTATAAATCTGCTGACGAGGGACAGCGCCACTCTCTATCAGCGCTTACAGAAGCTCCTACCAGCAAAGTGAAAGAAAAAAGGAACCACAAAGAAGAAGAGAGAGTTCCGGCGACAGAAGATGGTACAGCGTACATAGCTGAACGCGAACGAGGTGAGCTGAGGCAAAACGATCAAACGAGAACGAACATATGCCTTGCCTGCACTATGTATATTTGCTCGGCGTTCACCAAGGCCCCAAACAAGGCAGCGTTTGACAGCATGCCATCGAGTGTTCGGTGGCATCTCAAACAGTATGACCTCATTTGAACGATTTCCTATTAAATTATTTTTGAAGTACGAACTCGCAATGGCGCACAACCTGAGACAGCAAGCACCTGGGTAACCATACCACATCTGTGCATACACTTCGCCTCGACTCGCCTTGTTCGCATTCAGATGTGTTCGTACCTTAATAACCACTCCTCATTTGTACATATGCTTTGTCTCAACCTTGCCTCATTCGTGTTCAGATGTGTACAACCTTGAAGCAGTTTGCAATGCCTGGGTAACTCCTCCATGGGTACATACGCCTCGCCTTGGCTTGCCTTGTTATCATTCACATGAGTACGCGTCTCAATAGCCCGCTCATGGCTGCTCGACATTAGAGGTGGAATCAAACTTCAAAATCAGAAAAATGCCATCTGTAGAGCTGTCTTTCATCTCCGGCCACTGATGCGATACTCGAAAGGGTAGTTTCCGGGGCTGGAGTGTGGTGTTATAGGGGTCACTTTGGCAAGCGTGCATCGCCATACGTCCCACCACACTGTGGGAGCGGTTGAAGGATAGACCTGTCTCTATAACTATGACGGTGTTGTACCGTCTCCACACAAGAGACTAAATAATATAAGACGGTTTTGTGTTTCAGTCCCGTGAGATGTCCACGTTGCTACCTTAGTAACTTAGAAATTGTTTCTTCCAAATTTACTGAAGTTGACGCTTTTATACTTTAGGTTTCCCAGGTCTACTCGTTTCCAACTCGGCGTGGATTTCATAATCATCTCGACTGGAACACCGGGAAAACACGATATTTTAGGCGAACTTTGAAAACAGGAAACCGCTTGCCAAGCTGGGCACTGAGGCTCGAAAAGTTTCCATCCATTGAAAGTTTTATTGTTCAGTATTTTCTTTTTAGCATTCGTCATTCCGCCTTTTCTATTAATATTAATCAAATCTAGCTCATTTTTCATTTACTCTCACACTCTCGACCCACACAGACGCTTTGTTTACAACGCCTTATATATAGTAATGAAGAAATAATGTAAATTGCGCTTTTTCGTCGGATTGAAAGTTTATTTCGAGATATTTCATTTATTTTAATTTTTTTTTCCTCTTTCTCCTTACGCCGTGTACCATCTCGGCGAAATTTCGATGCGGAGGAGAAGCAGGCAGTTTCTCGCTTTAATTTTTCATTGTTTTAACAACCCACCGCGCGGTTCTCGTTCGTCGGTCGGCTCGTGCAAAATATCGTAAAAACTGAATTTTCGTAAAACGGTCTCGAAAACAGTACAAGGGTTCCATGGCTGCGTGGAGAGTCTGCCTTTCCAATTTGCAAACGTCTTTCGGTTCTGTGGAGAATTTTTCAAGTTCGACAACTTATCAGACGGCCATCTTATTCGGTGTTTCCGCCTCGGAATATTAAGTAGGGAATTATCTCTTTTTTGTTTATATTTGCAGGGGCGAGTGACTGCTGATTTTATAAGTCGGTTTTAAGCGTATTTATCGATTCAAAAAAGATACATCGTTTCAAAACCCTCAGACTCACAGGCGGAATACTTTCCCTCAGCGTATTTCTGAACAGAGAAACGTTATAACCGGTCTCCGAATCATACATCCTTGTTGGGAAACCGATATTATACTACTACACTCTGCAACCACGTTATTCTTGGCTTGAAATTGAGAAGGTCGTTAGATTTCCCTGAGTTCCGCTCCGGCTGAAAGAACACACATTAAAATTATTGCAGCCTGTTCGATTCCGAAGCGAATGAAGCCCAACAACTATCGGTTTTTAATGTTATCGGACTCCTACAAAATGATGATTTTGAGGTCAACCGTGTTATGCACTGCATACTACACCAGTTCGGGGAAGGGTTCTGCCCAAGAAGTCATCAAGTTAGTTCTTAGCTGATCTGTCAAGAAAACCACAGCCTCTTGAAAACGAACTTTTGCCTTTAAAGATGTTGGATCCGCACTTTTTCAGAGATCTTCGGTACAAGTGAAGTATCAAGTGTCACGACACCTAGGAACATGAAATTTCTCATAAAATTGTATTTTCAAGTCATAATTGAGCCTGTGACTTGTGGCACTAAGCCCACTAATTAATTGTATAAATTATGTTGTAGATAGCCCAGTTTACTGTGAATGGAATATTGGGATTTTGATTCAATAGAAGTAGCAGACATCTGGTAGCGCTGTATCCAGGTGGAAAAATGAAGTAGCACTACCAGTAGCAACATAAGAGGGAGCAATACTACCACGGTAGTGTACCTACCACTAGTGGTAGCAAAACTGGTAGCTCTACCAGCAGCAAGAAGGGCGATCAAAAGTTGAATGAACACTAACTTTAAATAAAGAATAAAAGTATAGATTTTCTGCATACAGTATAATGAACTAATCGATAGAAGCCCAACTATAGTCAGATCGATGATAGTGGGGCGTATGGCGATGCACGCATACCAAATTGGCCCTGGGCCCCGCACCCCCTATCCCGGAAATGCCCCGAATGGGCCTGCATCAGGATAGGGGGGAATAACTATAGTCAGATAGTGTGTTAGGCTGTCTTAAGATAGCCTTGAAGGGTCTCTAAACTAATTAGAAAAAATTTAGAAAAATCTTCGAAAGGGTATGGGGTATTAAAATTTCTCAACGAGTCTGGAAAAGCATTCAGAAGTTTCGAACTTCTCTAGAGGAAACCTGAAAAGTACTGAACCGGTAGTGAAGAGTCTTGAAGAATCTGCAACAGGTCTAGGAGAGTCTTAGGCTCTTGAAGAGTCCAATCAAATTATATAACAGAGAAAAACGTAAAATAAAACACTAAAGGAAAGATTGGAGAAAATTTTAGGGGTAAAGGGGTAAGTGAAAGAGGTAATTTTCAATGATTCGCTCCAGAACGCGCACAAAGGAAAAATCTTGCAGAGAATGAAAAAAGTAGCACCCGTTTACAGTTTCCTTCTTGTCATTATTAGGACTTTGCAGTTCTGTCTCAGAATTTTCTGAAAGTTATTAAGAATCCGCCTGTCGAATCTCTTTCTCTCTATCTCTCTATATACTAAAAAAGTAAAATCCGCCACCGCCGCCGCCGCCGCCGCCGCCGCCACCGCCTCCGCGGGGAAAAAACGCACTGCGGGTTGCCTATCTAAAAATCCGAAAAATTGCAGGGGCAGATCAGCTACTTTCAAGGACATAATCTGTTCTAATATAAAAGATCTCCAAGTTTTAAGACATAACCGACATAATAAGACATAAAATGACATAATTACACATAATCTTCAAGATAACAAGTTGCGGCAGGTTGCCTACCCGGCCCCTTAATTACTCAATTTTCCAGGGGTAGCTCTTCAGGAAGGGGTTTATGGTTGTGGAGGAAGCTCCTGAAGGGGGAGGAGAGCCCCTGGAAAACTGCAGGGGCAGATCAACTACTTTCAAGGACATAATCTGTTCTAACATAAAAGCTTTCCAAGTTTTAAGACATAACTGACATAATGAGACATAAAAAGACATAAAATGACATAATTACCCATAATTTCCAAGATCTCAAGTCGCTGCGGTTGCCTACCCTGCCCTTTAGTTGTTCAATAGAGGTAGCCTACCCTCATGAGGGGGTTCATGGTTGAGGATGGGTGCTCCTGAAGGGGGTAGAAGGCCCCTGTGGGGGCGTAGGCTGTGGACGGAGATGAAGGCCCTGGGTGGGGCAGGTGTAAGAGGACCTGGTGGAGGAGAAAGTCATAGGGTGAGGGAGGGGACCTTGAAGAGAAATGGCTATGGTGCGGGAAGGGCTGGTGGTGGGGGTGGGGTCTTGAGGGGGAAGGGCGCTCGGGAGAGGGGTGGTCATGGTTGTGAGAGCTCCTGGGTGGATGGTCAGGGATCTTCAAGGAGGTTGGAGGGCTATAGTGAGGACAGGGGCTCTGATGGGAGATGAAGCCCAAAGGGTAGTGGTGGGTGAGAGGTCCTCATGGTGGAGGAAATCCTTGGTAGGAGAGGATGGCCATTGAGGAAGGAGGAGGTAGTGCTGTTCCAATATAGAAGATCTCCAAGTTTTAAGACATAACCGACATAATAAGACATAAAAAGACATAGAATGACATAATTACCCATAATCTTCAAGATCACAAGTCGCGGCAGGTTGCCTACCCGGCCCCTTAATTACTGAATTTTCCAGCGGTAGCCTACCCTCAGGAGGGGGTTCATGGTTGTGGAGGAAGCTCCTAAAGGGGGAGAAGAGCCCCTATGGGAGCGTGGGTTGTGGACGAAGATGAAGGCCCTGGGTGGGGCGGGAGTAAGAGGACCTGGTGGAGGAGAAAGTCCTTGGTGAGAGAGGGGACCTTGGAGAGAAATGGCCGTGGTGCGGGAGGGGCTGGCGACGGGGTGCGGTCTTCAGGGAGAAAGGCGCTCGGGGGAGGGGTGGTCATGGTTGTGAGAGCTCCTGGGTAGATGGTCAGGGATCTTCAAGGGGGTTGAAGGGCCATAGTGAGGACAGGGGCTCTGATGGGAGATGAAGCCCAGAGGGTAGTGGTGAGTTAGAGGTCCTTGTGGCGGAGGAAATCCTTGGTTGGAGAGGGTGGCCATTGAGGAAGGAGGAGGTAGTGGTGTGTGAGGATCCTAGAGGGGCAGTAAAATTTTGGTAGTTAAAGGCCCGGGGGTGTAAGAGGTACTCATGGTGGAAGAGGGAGTTCCTGAAAGGAAGGAAAACCACGGCGGTGGCGGGGACTGTAGAGGAAGATGAAGGTCTCGGGGGGATGGTGTGTAAGAGGTCCTGATGGAGGAGGAAGTCCTTGGTGAGAGAGGCGGCCGGGAAGGTGAATGAAGGCCCTGGTGCGGAAGGTTCTGGTCCCGGGCAGGTTGTCTTGAAGGGAAGGGTTCTCGTGGAAGAGGGTTTGTCATGGTGGTGGAAGCTCCTGGTTGGAGGACCAGGGGATCTTCGTGGTGGTTGAGCGAGGAGGCCGTAGGGCGATGGAGTCGCAGAAGGGGAAGGCTGTAGAGAGGGACTAAGACCGCCATTGGGGAGGTCGTAGTGATGGGTGAAGAGGTCTTGGTGGGGGGTGTGGTACGTGAACTAAAATGAAGGCCACAGTGGTGTGGGGTGGTCGAAGGACGTGGTCCTAATGGAGAGCACTCGTGGTGGAAGAGGGTGATCAGGGGAGACTAGGTGGAGGACTATGGTCACTGTGGGGGAGGAGTTTGTGGCTGAGGAGGGTTGCGACTGTTGAGGTGTGACCATGGAGGCGGAGAGCAACCATGGTCAACGACGGGGTCGTGGTGGAGGAGGAGGAGGATCGTAATGAAGAAAGGATGGAAGAGGGTTCATAATGGAAGATTGAGGACTGCTGATAGAAGAGGGAGCAAAAGAAGCATAAAGCAAATCTCAACTCAGGAACAAAAGTTTCAGACCACACACTGAGGACTGTGACGGTTGGACGAGGCGCGAAGCGGCCAGGGGGCGAAGCCCCCTAGTATATACTAAAAAAGTAAAATCCGCCGCCGCTGTCTCCAGAAGAACAAAACCCACTGCAGGTTGCCTACCCTGCCCCTTGATTGCTCATTTCTTCAGGGGTAGCCTACCCTTGGGAGGGCGTTCATGGTGGAGGAGGGAGCTTAGTAAAGTCCGCCGCCGCCACCGCCTCCAGGAGAAAAAAAAAACTACAGGTTTCCTACTCTGTCCCTTAATTGCACATTTCTCCTGGGGTAACCTACTGGAGGACTCTCTATATCGCTATCTCTTTATCTCAAAAACCAAAACTCCTCCTCCTCCTGGAAAAAAACGCACTGCGGGTTACCTATCTAAAAATCAGAAAAATTGCAGGGGCATATCAGCTACTTTCAAGGACATAATCTGTTCTAACATACAAGATCTCCAAGTTTTAAGAGATAACCGACATAATAAGGCATAAAAAGTCATACAATGACATAATAACTACCCATAATCTCCAAGATCTCAAGTCGCAAGATATAACACATAGTCTAACTTAAGATAAATCATAGGCGGCGGCTGCGTAGCTGCACGGTGCCTCCGGGATAAAAAAAAATACTACGGGTTGCGACCCCTATTGTACATCTACGCATCAATTTTGTAAAGAATTACTGGAGAAGCAAGCAGTTATTATGGAAGAATGCATTCATTCGCGGAAAATAATGTGATTTTTAGACATCTTTCAATTTGTGATGTTTAGATTAAAAATTCAATGAATAATGAATGATATTATTTCTCCTACTTTGCAGACTTCCCTTTATATTGGGCAGCGTTATATTAAAATTTTCTGAACACCCCCTCTTTTCTAATTTTTGTTTCTCAACCCGAGCCCTGGAATCCGCCCTTTCAAGCATTACCTCAGAGACGTCGGGGAGGCTGTTCGGGCTGTCTTACCCCTCTTCTCATCTTGCCGAAAAACCGGCTTAGGTTGAAATGTAGCGAGTTGCTACGTGGGCTCGAAACCGGGACCTCCGGATTCCGAGACCAGCGCGCTATCCACTCGGCCAACCAGAACCCAGTTATAAGAATTCTTCAGTAATTCAATCGAGTTAGATCCGCCCCGTCGTAATTCACGAAATACGCGTTTCACCACTCACAAGTTATGCTCAAAACTGTCTTACTGAACTGAAAATGAGTATAATTTGACAAATCAAACTGTCGCAAATTAAAATCATCTTGCCTAACTTCAACATCAAGAAAATGGTCATAACTCAAAAACTGCCAAACTGAAGGGCTTTAATAGCTCAAAACAACTTTTTTGGTACGTGACAATGTTAATGATGGAAATTACGTACATTCAACCCGTAAAAACCAAATCAGAAATAGTTGTATTAATAGGGCACCACAATCAGTTTTTTGTGTCTCCTGAAAAGTCCACTTCTTTGAGTTGAATTACTTTAGTAGCGGATGTGCGAACTGAGGTACTCCAAGACTGATTAAGTTCATCAATGAACTTTTTGAGACTCGTTAAGACTACACAAGATGCTGTTAAAATATTATTTCGCATAGAAATGACAATGCGGCTGAACACTTTGTAAGGCTATAGAGAGATTTGCATACTCGGCTGAGGATGTTTTTCAGGCGAGGTCATTACATCTCGGCTCAAGATGTTTTCCAGAAAAAAGGAGAGGTCGCTGAACTTAGGCCTCTACTCGCAGGTTCTCGCATCGAAGGGAGACGAGAGGGATAAAAACATAAGTCTCACCTCCATCTTCAATGACTTAAGGATATTCCTGAATCTGGAACCAACCGAAATTTCAGTTTTCATACCAACGTGAAAACATTTTATCTTGCCCTGAATTACTCTCTCCTGCCACTCCAGGAAAGCCGTCAAGCTAAGGATCTGATGATGTCGTTCCATCAGAGATCTACAAAGGGAGATTGATTTTGGCTCTTGGCTCTAATTTTTCTCTTTTATCGCTAATGAAATACTGAAACATCGAGATATTGGGATTGATTCTCCGCTTCTACAGCTCTTTGGCTCAATCTTATTTCGGAAAAAAAGGAGGCTGGGTTTTTGCGCAGTATAATATTTATTCGACACTCAACTGTGACACAGCTTAAATACATCTAGGCTGTCGCAGTTATACTAAACCGAATTTGTAAATTTGAAGAATACAATCGACGGATAAAGATGACGACGCCACCCAGACGGTAAACCTTGAATAATGATCTTTAATGGGTCCCCGCGTTTCCGTAATTAATTCCTAGATACGAAAGAAAAATTAAGAAAAAAAATTTCATCGAACGGTGAAATTCCGCGAATTTCTCGAGAAAAGTAATTAAGAGGAAACTGCGATATTCGGCGTTAATTTGTCGCTAACGAATAATTATTATGCTGTCAAAAGAATTACCATGGTGGCTGCTCGGCGCGGAGAGGATTTTCGAAATTACGAGCACGAAACAGAGTTCGTTTGGTGTTCGTTATTTCGCTGGCAAGGAGACGGCGACGAATTATTTATTATAATAGAAATGCTTATACGAGGTTCTTTTGGAAAGTGCTGAAAATGCTATTATCTTCTAGGAACTGAACTGGTGTTCTATTTGCAGTGTTGAAAATCGATTAGTGGACTAATGTAACGAAAAACAGGTTCATGGTTCCGATTGAGCTGTGTTTCAGCAGGACAAACGGAGTGTTGGATTGGGAGCGAGTAGGTACAGTCACCAGGGAAAGCTTTACTGATCTCGAGGTGTAAGTGAAAAACTAGTTACAATGAAATAAACGTTCCAGTTTGACTTGAGAGTACCTAGTTTGAAGAACATTTTGACACCGGTATCACCTAACCCCAACAGTATAGTTCTCAAAAACAACTACAACTTGAAGCAACGTACACCTTGAAACCATATTAGGCCGAATACTAATAACGAACAATGATAAATAGTCTCACCAGAAGTCATACAAGCTGTGTGGCCAAATGGCAACACGACCATGTCCGCTTCGCAATCCTCGCATCTCGGGTTCAACTCCCACCAACGCTGGAAACCTAGTGATATCCGAAAACCCCCACAAACGGTGATCCCCTATAGGTTTGTCGAGGTCAATATATAGGATTTTTCAAAAGAAACGTTAGCGAAAACGCAACAAAGCACGCGATAGGGAAAACAAAAAAGGTTGGCAGTACTGCAAATGGCACAATTGCATAACCCTGAGTCTCCTACAAGGCGGGGCAGTCGTGTAGCCGTAGCCTACGTGATCATTGTACGTGTAACAAAGATTGTGGAAAGTCGTGATACTGCATTTGACCAAAAAATAGAGTTATATCAGACATTCTCGCACCTGTCTGGCCGCCATGGGCAATATTTTCAACATAGATTTTGAAAAAAATGTAACATAACTTTGCCGAAGTAAAGGAGTTCTTCCAGTTTTGTTCTTCAGTGGGTTACTAAGTTTTTTATTTATTTTATTTTTTTAACACCCTGTAATATGATTTAAAATTTTGTGTTATTTGATTCCGCTTAGTCTGTATAGTGTCAGAGGTGATCTAACCTCAAACGACATAAGTTTCTTGTCTACAGTTCCGGAAATACTATAGTTAGTTAATATTCAATCTCCAAGTCCCTTTTCGATCTACGTCACACAGCATGCCAATACTGCCATGTAACTTAGAAGGACAGGTTCCATTTAATGAACTTCAAAGATAAACTGCCGAGATAAATTACAAATTTCACGTATTACTCACATAAGATGATGCAAAGCTATAGCATGGAATTTCTTTTGTAAATAAAGATGAAACATAACTCGGAACAGCTACTAACCTGCAACAGAATAAGTACACAGAACATAAGTCAATATGCAGAAGAGAGGTTAAAAAGTTGTATGAAATTAATTGTGCATCGATTCATATCCTTTTCTCCCAAACTTATCTTACACTTCAAGTATTCTGATATCACCCCGCCATCATCACCGTCATGCGTCGCCATATGTATCAAGACGAGGTGAAGGGTGAAGGAACCCAAATTCCAGGTTAACGCTGGGTAAGCGTTGCCTCGGTCAGTAGGGTGTCCCAAGTGGCCCTGGCAGGAGAACGAGGATCCGAAGCAAGTAGAGGCGAAATGGGGGTAGGGGCCCGGGCGAGCCTCAAGATGTCCGTCTGGTCACCGACACGATACTTGATTGAAGCGGGTCAGTCAGCTCTTCAGTTTTAGCGCTGAGATTTTGATGACGAGGTAACCTCTAAAAAAAGACTGAGCAAATTAACGAGATCGCTGTCAATCGAAAGCAGCATATTTATTCCAGGATATGTCAAGAGAGTTTAACCAAAATTAAAAAGACGATATCGATTATGTATCAATTATAAAGATGAAACTTTTGAAAACCAGTACAGAACTGCTGAATATCCTTCTATAGGGCTGTAGCCATGGGAAGCCACGAAGGAGCCTCCCCTGGAACTAGATAAAAACTAATTTATTAGCTAGCTGTGTAAAGGTGTGCGACCTCTCCTACAGATTTCTAAAGCCTCCTGTTTCAGCTATGGACCTACTTCTCCAAAAGAACTACGGCAACAGTAGTTACAAACTCGTCCAAAACTGTAGTTCTTGTTTTCCATTATTTCTTCCGTGGGTCAAAAAGAGTAACTGGTAATTGGTAGTCTAGTGCCGTAACTTATTCATTCACATAATAGGATCCTTTCTTGAGGGTTAATAATAAATATAAAAAATAACAGCTTTGAACCAATTATAATCCAACAACTTCGCTCGAATTTAATTTTTCTTTTCCGTCAAAGAAAGGCATGGCCTGCCTATTTTCATGTCCTTGAGGCAACCCTTCGACTTAGAGTCTACATCTAAAGTAACAAAATACCGCCTTCTCTCGCTTTAAATTTCAGCAACCCTGTCATCAAAATTTTCATCGTCGCCAGTAACCATCAAGAAAAAAAATCACAATGCCAAGTATAAACGATTCAGTGTATTAGGGTATTTTTATACATATATATATATATAAAACAAGAGCGAGAGAGAGAAAAGTAGAAAATTACTAAGGAGGATTTGCTGACAAGAAAAGCAAGAGGGTGAAGGCGAAGGAGAAAAAAAGAGAAAGAGAGAGCGAGCCAGAGAAATCGTGACAAACGAGGGGCAAACAAGGAACTGTATAAGAAATTATGGAAAATGATGTTCCTAGATGGGATGGGTTATTCGCCGACATTTTCTCCCTCGTTCTTTCGCCGCTCGTACAAAAATCCGGCGAAATTATTTCAGCCGTAAACTTTCAAAAGGAAGAGCATATCGAAATTATACAGATTATTGGCGTTATTACGACTTTTATGATTGCGGAATTAAAATTAAGCTTTCGGAAGAAAATTTATTCGCTGGGGTTTTGCCTTCGTAACTGTGTAGAGTAAATTTAATTTAGGAAGGCAGTAAGTATATTTTTTGTGGTATTTTTTGTGTGGTATATCTTTTTCCCATAACATGCTTCGGAAAAACGCCGAAATAGTTGAATAAGAGATAGAAATTTCTCATTTTCTATACCCCTCCCCAAAAGGAAGCCGACGGGTTGGAAGTGAGGGCTTTCAACTACATATAACGGACACCGTTCTAAACACATTCCAACTGTAAAACCTTTGCTGACAATTTTTTCCTTTTCAATTCCGTATTCCACCTGGGCTGTTGGAGTCGTTAGGTAATGTCGACCTGAAGTCGACTGGAATGCGACGTCGAATTGAGATCTTTATACCAAAATTCGTCCAAATGAAGTCAATTTCTAAACTAAGTCGACTGCTAACTGACATCGACTTCGATTTCAAACTATTCCATGCTACTCAATTTCGACTCCGTTTCGCCGTCAAATTCAAATCGAAATGCAGTCGAATTGAAAACCATACCATGTTACCCAGTTTCTACCTAATTTCGCCGTCGACTTGAAGTCGAAAGTCAGTCAATCTAGAACCATGCTGTGCTAATCAATTTCTATTTGATTTTGCCGTCGACTTGAAGTCGAAAGCCAGTCGAATTTGAAACCATACTGTGCTATTCGTGTTCAATTTCGCCGTCGACTTAAAGTCGAAATGCAGTCGAACAAAACACCATACCACCTACTACTTCATTTCTACTCCATTTCGTTGCCAATTTCGAGTCGAAATGCAATGTTGAATGTAGAACGCACTCAATTTCTACTCCATTTTACTGTCGACTTCGAATCGTCAAAAATTCTGAATGTCGACCGAATATTGACTCGATGTCGACGTTCATGTACAGGTTATTTTGGGTAGATTATCAAATCGACTCAAATTTAACAGCAATACTAAATCAAATTTGTGTCAGCCTCATCATAGATTTTCAAATGCTTTCTACGTGGACCTTAATAGTATTTTTATTTCACTCAAATGAGGACCCTAATGAACGGTCCCATTATGGTCTCTAGTCCTGTCTGTAGGCAGACTGGATATAGATTCCATCTGGGTCCGGTGCTTTGTACAGCGAGAATGTGTTTACCGCCCAACATTCCCTGACTGGTGTAACCACCTCCTTCGCCGTTTCCCAATCCGTTCCCGGCGCCGGCTGTGTGTTTTCTATGATTTCTGCTCCCGGAAAGTGCGTGTCAATGAGGTGCTCAATTGCCTCTCTCAAAAAGCCTTTTACAACATCAATTTTAGGGGGAAATGTTATTTTTAAGGAGACACCGTATCAAAGTTAGTTTATTGGTTTCAGAATTTCCCGATGCGTACAGAAAACCTCAATAGACCAAAAAGGCTAGGCTATGATATTTAAAAAAAAACGGGAAAAAACGGGTTTTGCCTAAAAATCTGGATCCAGGTTAATAATTATATTACAACTTTCCTTTCCTATTCGTTTCAATACTTCCTCATTCCTGATTTTTGCTTTGCGCTATCAATTTTTCCAATTCTGTATTTCTCCTCAGTATGTTTCCTTTTCAAAAAAGAAGAAAAAAAAGCTTTCCTAGCTTGTTCTATTCTGCTCTTTAGTTCGATTTTATTTCTTCCATCTTGCGTTATCAAACTCAGTATTTAAATTCCTTAACCTCTTTTTTTACTGTTTAACATTAAAAAAACGAAGGAAGAAATAAGTAGGTACAGGTTTACAATGAACCACCCATCTTATAGATTCAAATAACTAAGAAATATATGACAGAGAAGCAAGTAATAATTTAATAACAGATTATTGTAAAGAACAATAATAATGGTAGTATAGACAACGAACAACTAAATAAATCGAACCTAGTAACAAACACAAGAGATCATGTACCACCATTTCTAAAACACGAAATCCAGGCAATGCAGGCTATAGTAAAAACCAATTAAAATGTAATAAAAGTCCAGGACACGATAAATTTTAAAACAAGCAGCTAGCTGCTGGAAGAGGGTCGGCTCTCGACTGAAAAATTGGACGCTGTTAAGCGTAATGGTGGATTTACATTCAAGTTGGGCGACCCTCCTCAAACCAACATTTGTCGGTTCGGGGAAAAGTGGTCCGCGACATGTCTGTAATAGGTCTGCAACGAAGTTGGAAAGGAATGTAAATCCGTAGTTGTCACCGACATTATTTAAAATTTGTTCGCGACATGTCACCGACTCGAATGCGAATCCACCATAACAGAACCATCCGGCCATTTGTTGACAACATGAGTTATTATAGTATATTAGTATTGTTGGAAAGAGTGTAAAAAGTAGAATTTTTCAAAATGGAGCCCCCGATTCAAAATATGTACTCACATTGAAAAAAGCTTATCAGTAAACGCTATATGTAACATAGTTTCTACATGGTTCTTGATTTTGAACTTCGAATCACGTATTCTCTAAGAACAAATTTTGTTGGTTGATTCTGTTACACTTAACAGCATCCAATTAGAGACTAGCCTATCTTACCTATCTCTTATTGGCGGTCGCTGGAAAAGATACCAGGAAAAAGACCCATTGGTAATCATGTTTAAGGCCTTTTATTCCCGAACATAAAAGCTGATAGGTGAAAGGTAATTGGGATGACACTACACATACACTAACAGACATGGCAACTTTAAAAGGCTTCAAACTGCAAAGCTGCAGACGATTTCATCTGATTTCTAATTTCTGAAGAGCAATTGATCAACAGATAAAACAACCAACACTACTCCTAGCCGACCCTAAAAACATCAAATGATTAGCGAAGATTTACCTACTTCTAAGGGAATGAAAACAATGTAATATTCACGCTAGTAGATTCTCTGTTTGCATGGTACTAATTACGCATAGGACATACATACGTCCTATGACTGATTCGTCTGAATAATGTTACACGCTTATAGGTTCATAGGATGCAAAGACATCGGTACAAACAATGTTCACTTCAACATATTGATTTACTGATAACGTCTTTACATGCTACATCAATAATTGTTCGCTTCTCGCTACTAACTGGTAACTGGCTATGAACATAGAACTTCGACCATATCACTGTATGCTCGAAGGATAATACTAAACACCATTGAACACTAGAACACTACTAGTTGCTGACAATTCTCGCATCTCGCTCCTTATCATAGACAAGCATAATATCTTTTACCTCTTCTAAATCCCCTTCCTTGTAAAGTAAAATCCAAAATATAAAACGTTTGTCATAATTCTCGGAAATTATATAACGCGAATTTCGAAAAAATTATCACACATTTCCATGAAAATGAACTGATATACTAGTGATGGGCGAAAAGTACTCAACGAATACCGAATCGTTACTTGCTGTTATCCGAAGTAACGAGTATTCGTTCAGAAAAAGATTCGTTACTTAGGATTCGATTACTTTATTATTTTCAAGTCCAGAGCCAGACCAACAGTCGGTATTCGGTACTCGGTAGTTCCATACTCGATTGTAAATATCCTAACTTATAAGCTTGTATTATAATATTGTTAGCCTTTTATTACAATATTGTGAGCCTATATCCGACAAGTCTACAACAAGTATATGCTTCTATCAAAATAATTTCGAATTTGATTTATTTTCAGGTACCTTTTATGGTAAGTAATCAAGTAACGAATATAAAGCAACGATTACTTTTCGGTAGTAATCATTCGGTACCCGATATCTGAAAGTAACGAAATTTCCCATCACTATGGTATACTGATAACAGTTAAACAGAAAGTAAACAGGGCCCAATTATGTCTATTTTAGAAGATCAAGATCAAGAAGCATACTGGAACAGAAAAAAAGCAATTGCAATAATAGGCTCGGCTACTAGTAGCTGACCCTAATAATATTCTTTTATCTTTGGAACCTAAGTCGAAAATTAGTTTTTACGAGCATGTATACTGCCTGTATGGTTATGTGTTCTGCTCGATCATCAGATAGGGATTTGAGTAATATGCCATGGATGAAAGCTTTTTAGGAAGCATTGCTTCGCATGCTGTGTATTTTAGTGGGAGACAAAATGGGTTCTGCTTTCTGTCACCCCTTCCCCGTCATTCTTTGGTATTTGCCGTAACCAGTTCCCCATACGAAGACACTTGCGGTATACGCGGCGACTTAGGATTCAATATGATTGTTCAACCTTCGAATTATTGTTAGGCTTATATTTCAAAAATTAGGAAACAAAATGTTTCGATATTGTGCAAACCGTAGTATCGAGGAATAGAATGCTTCTATTTGCCCCATTTCGATGTTCATAGCCTGGAGGATAATTTGTCGTGTGGTTTTGATTTCGATTGGAAATGGGGGTTAACATACAAAACGCGAATTACTGAACTGCTATCTCATAATTTTTTATTTCATTTTATTTTACAGCCGTTTAGTCCAAGTTGATATCAGGGGAGAAAAAGTACCCCCTCCCTGACACCGTGACTAAGCCCAAAAGTTTGGGCATAGGCCTCTCCGCAAACTCTCCATTTTTGACGGTTGACGGTCACTCTCCTTTACCCGGTCCCCATTACCTTCACGAATTCGTCTCCCCATCTCGTCATTGGTCTGTCACGAGATCGTTTTCTCTCGAACGGCGTCCAAGCCTCTACTTTTCTTTCCCATCTAATCAATTTTTAAAGGAAAGTGTAACAACAAATTAAAGACAAAAGTATGGGAAAGCAGCACGCGGCCGGTTCTCTCGTACGCCGCCCAGATCTGGGCCTCAACAAAAGGTGGTACGCAGAAGCTTCAAAGAACGCAGAGAGCTATGGAAAGGAGCATTTTTGGCATTATGAGGAAAGACAAAATCAGCAGCCAAATTTCAAGGAAAAAATCTAGTATGACAGACATAGGATACTTTGTGAAGAAACTGAAATGGAAGTACGCGGGGCATATTTTAAGACAGGAGGAAGAGAGATGGGAAAGCTATCTCACAATATGTGTTGTAAATCATCCAACTTTTCTGATTATCTTTCTGTGAGGGGCAATGGTCCCCTTACCTTCCTGGAGAAACCGTACCTGACATAAAGAAAAAAAAAACCAACGAACAAGTCAAGTAAATTTCTGAACGCCACATTTTCAAAGCCATTGGCTCTGTGGAACTTAAGCGAAGACGACCCATGTTCATGTAACAGTTTAGTTTTTCTGTAACCCAATGGACGCTATTTTACTGTTGAAGTTTAGCAGTCATTTCCCGAGACACCTTATATGTATACGGGGAACTGGCAAAACAGGAAAGTTACGCCATTTTATCGACATGATGTCGTTAACTGCGGCAACGTTGAAATGATTTTTATGTATTCCGAATACTCGCTCCTCTCTCGCAACGTGTACGTTAAAGAATTTCCTTTTCGAGATAAGGAAAATGTAAAAGGTCGCTCGTACTTTCCAGACGAAGAAAACCGCGCCGCAGTAAAGGAAGAATGTAAAAACAAACTCTCGAACACGGTGATAACACTTAAGGCAGCTACGAAAAGTCATAAAGAATCTTTCGATGCTCCCTCACGTTGTTCATTTTCCGTGTATTAAAGATATTATATAGAAAAAAGGCTGATCGTTTTCCCGCCAGCGTCTAAAACGAAGAACAAAACAATAACAAACGTCGGCTGCATAAATAACCAGAAACGACTCATATCCTCGCGATTATGCCAAATATCGTGTATTCAGCCCTCAGCGAGAGTATTAAAAAAAAAAAATTGCAATAAAAAGTTTTCCTATTACAGGGGAATTCAAAAAGAATACATTAATAAGGGTTGAAATTCGCTGAAACAAACATTTTTAGGAGAGGGAGATGAGTTTGGCTCGTATTATTTGTAGACCATAAAGCTTAAGCTAGATACAATTTTACTTTTTTGCTTAATTCTTTTTTCTTTCTTCGCATCAGAGTATACTGTGGGCGTATTTTCAATGTAACGATGGATTGTCGTCGGTTCGGTGTTTCTTCCCAGCACCATTTTCGAAATTCTGATGAAACCCAACTAGTGTGATATTCGCTCAGTGGGCTCTGTGTTGAGTTAGCGTGAACGCGACATTATTGGATAGTGATAGTGAATCTGATAGTGATAGTCATCAGAGTTTCGGAACGGAAAGAACTCAGTTTATTTCGGCATGATGACGAAAGTGGTAAGGAAGGGGAATTTATAAACATATCGGTGATTCTGTAATTGCTAGGAGCTTCCATTCCGTTCTAGAACTTCGATGACAGTCCTTCACTGTTCAGAACGGGTACGAACATAAAGCTACGTTCACACTGACCTGTCGGAGACCAAACTGCATAAACCGATCTCCTGTACCGAATGGCCAAATGACCTGATTACTATAAGTGAAAATACGCCATTTCATACGTTGAATTTGATGGAGAAAGGAAAACAATGGAAGACTCATTACTTATACCAAGTTCGACTTTCTAGCCAAAAATCCCAAGTCTGGGTATAAGTTCAAACGCATTAAAGTTGTTATTTACGACTCTTTAAGAATCTGCGGTGTTTGCTCACACGCATTAAGACTGAGTGCGAATGTACACCAGATAATATAAACCATACATTCAGCATTTAAGAAGTGGGAGAATTTCCCTCCAGAATACTGGCATTGTGCGGCCCGTTTTTCAAGCTTTTGATTTTTTAGTTCGTGTATTTACATTTTGACTAGGACAGATCTGACCACACAAGGAGTACAAGGAACCACTGCCTCTCCCAGAATAGAAAATTCGAATTGAAAACACTTCCGAATGACCAGCGAGAAAGTCTTACTGAGTTTCAAGCAAGCTAGCCGGAGTTTTCTTGAAGAGTTTATAAGTATTTGAGTAGTCTTATACTGTTTCAGTATGTCTGTAGAGCCTTAAACAAGTCTTGGAAAGTCTTAAAGAGCCTTGATAAGTCCTAAAAATACTTGACCATGTCCTGAAGATTCATAAATTATTTTAAACAAGCACTGAGAAGAGTCTTCCATAGACCGAGAGAAAAGTTCGAATGGTATTATAACGAATGCTTGAAATTTCCCAGAAATAATCACCCAGTTGAGAATTTAGAAAAGTGAAAACCGTACATTTTGGGAAGTATTTGATTTTTATGAATACGAAAATGGCCAGTAGTGACAATCGTTCGGGACTCTTAGAAGTTCTTCTTCCTCAACCGGATACTGCTATCACTTTTCTAGGGAATTAACTTGGGATCCTGCATTTCTGTGAACAATCAGAAAAAGCTGTTCATTTCGATTTGTGCGAATTTGGAAAATAGAATCTACTAAGGACAGACCATCAACTCGAGAGGGCAATGTCCTCATTTTCTTCTTCCCTCCCAGAATTGCTTTGTGGATCTGCCGTAAGAACTGAATCGTGCAAGTCACTACGCGATCTAATCACTCCAGACATAACTTATTGACCGTATAAATAATAAAAGACCCGAAATTTCTGACATATTCGTCACGTATAAACCGAAGCATTACCTTTCCAATTCCTGCCAAATAACGAGCTATAAAATCTAGTCTAAGTCATTCGCGCGACTTATTAACGCTCATAAATTACGTTGCCACGTTGATGGAAAACAGATTGACCTACGGACCCGTGTTTACTTATTTACTTTCTAGACGGGGAAATCTCTTCCTAATCTCATTAAGCTGGTAATTTGCAGCGTCCCTTAACTTGGAAAATGTTATATTAGATCGTGCATCGCGCGTTTCACCTAACGCGGTGCTTTGTGCTCGACCAGCGTATCAGACCAAAGTCAAAAAATCATACACTTCGCTGGTAGATGAGTGAATTTGCATGTAGTCTGAATGCCCATTCTAAATTAGCCTTACCTCGATTTCATATCTTCGGGCTTGCTCAGGAGATAATTTGAAATCGAATTTAGTTTGTGAGAATGAAAGCTGCCGCTTGGCTGGGAAGCGGCTGGCCGACACAGGCAACTAAATGCGAAAAGGACAGCACTCAAAGATGAGAAATTCTCGTAGTTTGCTTCCTCCTTTGCCGATATAAACTCATAGGGTATTTTGCGCCAACCTCTGTATTTGGTTAAAAACTTGCCTCTAGTGCTCGTCCTTTACTTTTTTTTAATCACGCCTAAAAAATGTTCCCACCTCACACCATGTAAAAGAAAAAGGGGGAAAAAAGGGAAATAGTATCTAAATTTTAAAAATGATTTCTTAATTGAATGAATAACGTTAGAAAAATGAACTTAAAAACAAATTACAACATAAAACGGCATTTTATGATCTTTTATGAACCAAAGCTAAATTTTACGGGCCCTTGGAAAAAATCTGGGCCCGTTGCAAATCCACTTTTTGCTCCCCCCCCCCTCCCTCAGGCCGTCATTGTAAGGCGCGAGTTATTACTTCGAAGGTTATTTGGCAAACCTACTCCGAGGCAACGTCTATGAAACAATTCGTTTGAATGATAATCCCGCGAATAAAAGAAGTGCTTTTCTGCAAAGTGGTCAAATGATAAATGTGACTTAGTCTGCCTAAAAAAGAAAGAAAGAAAGAAAGAAAGAAGG
This sequence comes from Acanthococcus lagerstroemiae, assembly GCA_031841125.1. NCBI lineage: Eukaryota > Metazoa > Arthropoda > Insecta > Hemiptera > Eriococcidae > Acanthococcus > Acanthococcus lagerstroemiae. The sequence goes on from CM063114.1 coordinate 29,873,539, forward strand.
GAAGAATGAGTGGCTAGATGGACGGACGAATGAATGAATAAAGAAACACACGTGAATGAATGGAATGAGTAAACGAATGAACGCGAGTGGACAATGGACAAACAGATGAGTAACGGGCAGAGCGAACAAAAAACAAGAATGGATAAATAAACCACGAACAACTGAACGTGACAGGCATATCAATAAACAAACATGGACAATGAACATGAAGGGAATAACTAGTGGGCAAAGATAACTGATGAACAAATCGAATGAACATGAATGAACGAATGATTCAACAAAAACATGTACCGACTAACAAACACTAATAACTGGATGAACTGATAAACACGCTGAACAGTTGAATGGATGAATAAATGGACATGGGCGGTTGAGTGAATGGGCAAACGAACAAAGGATGGATTCGCGGACTGAGCTACTGAACATGGATGCATAATCTAACATAAACGACCAAAAAGGGAACAACCGATAAAGAATGGATGATATAGAATCGCGATGGAACGCTATAACAAGCAGTACCATGCACTGATGCCCACACGAGAGGCTTGGGAAAAGCGGTGGCCAAGCATTCTAGGAAAAGAGGAGAATATGTGGTTTGCAGATGCCTCTAAGAATGACCAAGGTGTAGGAATCGGAACCACGAATGCAAAAGGCGCTAACAACTATTCAGTGGCACTGGGTATCCTCCAAGCAGAGGTAATGGCGATCACGGTGGCCATTGATAGAAGCCAGCAGAAGGGCCCTGTTAATAAGCAGATCTATATCTGTACAGACAGTCAATCGGCTATTAAGGCACTATCGTCACACCAAATTACATCCCTGGAGGTGGCGGAGTGTGTTGATAAATTATATACCCTTGCTCAGGAGAATCGTGTCACCATACCGTGGACACCTGGACACTGCGGCGTAAAAGGTAACATGATCGCTGGCAAGCTAGCGCAGAAGGACATAAAAAAGGAACTGGCAATACCCAGGCCGTGTCTTCCTGTAGCATACAGCGTCATAAAATCCAAAGTCAAGGCTTGGATAAGTAAGCAGACGGAAATGTACCGGCGGTTGGCCAGTGGCATAAAGTCAGCTAAACACTGATAGGGGACGCCCCCGGTAAGTATGCCAAGTTCTTATTTGGGCTTGACAGGAACCATGCAAGGCTCATGGTCGGATTACTAACTGATGGTCATCAGCTCTCCATTTCTCCCTGTCTTGTGCAAGTTCTTTCATTTCGTAACAACATTTACATTTCACATCCTTGATTTTCTGCTGAACACACTGGAATCTTTTATCAACCTACCCAATTCTTTACTTCCACTCTTCCTTCTAGCAGCAGTGATATTATTCCTGGGTGCCTCAAATTTTATACCTATTACTTTATTTCTCCTTCTCTTCAGACAATTCCAAATATCCATTTTATCTCCTACTCTGTTACTTACGTCCTCATTTCTTACCTTATCAGTCCATTTGATGCCAAGTATCCGCCTATAGCACCACATCTCAAAAGCATCGATCCTTCTATTCAAGTTTCACATCTGTGGCAGGTAAAACGCGATAACTGCAGTTCGAACTAAATTGATTATGTAGGAACGCACCGAGCTACTTTCCCTTTACCCTTCTCATTCCGTATGCAGGTGAGAATCTGCATACGGAGTGACGTTTTCCTTTTTCTTTCTCCTTTCCCTCCTTCTACCTGTTTTCCTGATAATTTTAGTTGTGTCATGTAATCCGCAAAATGTTTTTTCGGTTATACTTCAATTTTCCTGCTCCATTGAGCTCGGTGCCGTTTTGCACATTTTTGCACTTTTTTTTTTACTTTTTCCGGGACGCCTTTGCGGTTTTTTTCGATTTTTTTTTCTTTTAATCTTTTTTGAAACCTTTTTCGGACTGTCGTTTTCGCGGGTCCAGGAACTTTCCGCCACCGGAAGTCTTATTATTTTCAGTTTTTCTTTTCCTCCGCTTTTCGGAGTGTTATGTTTTAGTGTCCGCCACCCGCCATGTGGTTTCTTTCATTCGCGGAGCATCCAGTTTTGTTTATCCTTTTTCTTTAATGGAATAAAATGTTGTGTATAATGTTGTAAGGTCTTTTTGTGAGGGGAGGATTTGGGCAATTTGCTGGAGAATGTGAGAATGTGAGTTTTTAACTTCTCTTTACTGCTTTCATTCCGGAACTTGAAACGACTTAACATGTGATCTGGGTAATTACCTTCCTTTCCCTGGCAATACCACGCCTGAGAGGTCTCTTGTGAGCTAGTCGGGATGCTTCCTCAGGCTTTCTGGGCTTTTCTTGGTCGGCCACTTGCGCCGATTTTTCGTTCTGAGCACATCCCCTGGTCGTAAGGCAGGAAGGTGCGACTGGAGACAAATGTCGGCATTTCTTTGTGGACACCCTGTTTTTTTTTGGGGTCGTTCATGAAAAAATGCCACAGCTTAATTGGCGCCCAACGTGGGGCGAGATTTGAATACCAAGTCTCCCAGGGTATTTCAAAATTACTTCTAAATTTTTCGTTACCCAAGAATCATGTTAACGCCTTTCAAGTTCCAACGAGTTCGTGGTTATCTGTAACGTAACGTCTTGCGCCGCATTATCCGAACTCGTAGAACGCTAAATTTCCCATCTTTCGGTTATTATTTCGATCTCTTTTTCTGTATTTTCGAGTAAAAATGCAGTGGCGCCCTTCTTTTTCTTCTTTTCTTTTAGTTTTACGGCATCGGTAATCAAAATCCTAAATTCGGTGCACGCGGCCACATTTTCGGCCTTTTCGTTTTGTTTTCGTTTTCGGCCGACGTCACCAGTTGTCTAACCGCCGATGTCCGTCAGTGTTTTAGGTCCTTTTTCTCGTGTTACCAACTTGACTACGTCACTATGCACGCGTTTTCCGCTCAGCCAATAAGCGTTGAGTTTTTGGCTCTGCGCACGCTGTCCCATTGCGACAGCGTGAAGCATTTCTTTCCTCCGCGGCGGCCGGGCGGATTACGCGTCGAACAGTACCTTATGTACTACTTTCTTTAAGCCGTTTCTCTTTACGCCTTTACCGAACACGCCAGCCGCACCGGCGTGTTTCGATCGCAACCACCGGCGTTTGCCGTCTCCGCAACCGGTGGCCTTATCTATTTACACGAGTTTACTGTTTACATCTTGCATTATTTCGTTTTTTCGATGTACTCGTTCGTATATTCTTTTCCGTAATTTAACGTAATTGCTAATTACTGTTAATCGTTTCTTTCTCTTTGTTTTGTTTATTTTCTGTTTTTTCCCTTCGTTAATTTCTCTTCTCGTTTGTTTCGTCTTCCGCCGGCGATATTTCTTTTTTCTTTTTGGTTATCGCACGTGCGGTGTTATATTTCGTCTTCTAGGTGAGTCAAGTTGGTACACAGTTTTCGACTATTAGTTTTATTTTGTTTTTCGTGTTGCTTTCTCACAGTTTCCAGCCCTAAACCCATATTCTCCCCATTCTCTCATGATTGATAAATTTCACTGTAATTGCAAACGATCGTCTACCTTTTTATCACTTCATCAACCCAGGTCGTACCCAGTGCGAATCATTGTTTACGTTATTTTTCTTTTTCTTATTTTTCGTCTTTCTCTTATTTTTTTGCATTTTGTTATATTCCCCTCTAAGACTGTATAATAAACGGATTCCTTTGAATTTCCTACAATTTCAACATGGGTAAGAACGACCCACCACCTCCTTCCGAAAAGACTAACCCTAAATCGACAACGACTGGTGCAAACCCGAATCTCCCTCCGCGAAAAAACCGCTACGCGGAACGTTTTGAAAAGTTACCAGACGTTCCCGAAGCCCTCTCGCACTCGCTCATGCTAATCGCGGACGACTTGGAGAAAGAGACTCGTGACCGCGAGAACCAACGAGATCTTGCGGAGAAGAGAGCCGCCGTCGCATTACAAACCGCGCAGAAAGCCGCTATAGATCGAGAGGCTATGCTGAAAACGACCTTCAACGAACAAATGAGCGCCCTCATGGAGAGTTTCCAAAAATCCCTCCGCGAATCTGAGGCGCGACAAGCCGAAGCCGCACAGCGACAGGCCGACGAATCACGGCTGATGAAAGATCAATTATTGTCAGTGAATCATACGATAGCGCGATTGAAAGATGAAAAGGAACGTGACTCCACTAAACGAGTATCCTGGCCGCATCCCGTCTCCGAATCCACTCGACGAGCGCCGCCTATCCGCGGAGAAAATTCGAACAGTCGATCTGCCTCTGAATCAGAGGTCGACTCTGAAACAGAGCGAGAGAGATTGAATCGCTCGCGGAATGAAAAGACAGGTAGAAACCGTGAAACGCTGACGACTGCTCACCGCGATTTCCGCCACAGGGTAGAAAATTTCAACCCTGAGGAATTTTTGCATCGTCATCGGCGTGATAATTCCGACATTTCGCGTGCAGTCACCCGATCATACGACAATACTGAGGCCGACGACCGCAGTTTTCGTTTTTCGAAAGTCCCTCACATGTTTAAGGATAAGGAAATTCTTGAACCATTCCAAGGTCGCCGTGATCATCGCACTCCGGTGGAGTTTGTCACCCTATTCACAGAGCGCATCGGCGATTTCTGTGCTTCTCCCGCTGAGAAGGTGAAACGTTTCCGAAACTTGGTAGTAGATGGCTGCGACTGGATGTCACTCGCACTCCAGGGCAACCAAGATTTCGAGAGCACAGTCCGCTCGTTCATTGGTGCGTTCTGGGCCGCCTCCGAACAGAAAGCACTCATGTATGCCTTTGATGCAGCGGAGTATGATGAAAATGGCGAGGAGCCACAACAGTTCCTGTATCGTTGGTACAGAAAACTGCAGTACGTTAGCTTTATAGAACCAGCAGACCTCCTTGTAGACCTCCGTCGGAAAATGCCATCAGCTCTGCAGCTGGAGTTTGTCCAGTCTCCCATCAAAGACATTAATCAGATGATCCAAACTGCCTCACGGTGGAAGGCTGCAACAGAACCACGTCTCCGCAGACGAGGCCGACCAAATGAAGAGAACCAAACCAGCTGGAAACCGCTCCGAAAAGACACCATTTCAAAAAACGCCATTCTGTCGCTGGAACCTAACGAACATTATGATGATGGTTTCAGCGACGAACCTGAGCTAAACCACAGTTCTGCGGAATACCGATTGCCGGAGCCAACTGATTTGGAAGGACCCACCCAGAATATATGCGCCGTGGGCGACTCGAATATTCAATCTGAATCTCCAGTTGCTCCACTGTCGACCGTCAAGTGGGGTGAATATGAGATACTGGGAGATTCTATGGCGAAACATCTGGCTCGAGAAGTCTCAGCTGAACCAAACGTTGCACGCATCCACCGACCAACAGAGCTTCTGCGGAACGGCCTTACCGTGAAGGAACTATTGAGAAGACTACAGTCTGCAGTCTCGTTCCTGGGATCCCGAATTATCCTGGCCATCGGGCTAGACGAGTTTGAGAGCGGGATCTCCGACACCACAAAATGGATAGAGGACTACGAATCAGTGGTTACCAAACTGCTCAGACACTTTCACATAAAATCCATCATTTTGTGTGAAGTGACCCCGCTGTGGGACAAACGAGGTGATGCAGTCTACACGCAGCTAGCAGAGATGAATCGCACCATGTGGAGGTTGCGATCGGAAACCCCATCCGCCCTCCACGTTTTCCGCACCTTTGACATTTTTGCTGCATCGCGGTTCATGAATAGGAATGTCGACCGATGGCCCCGTGGGTTGAAAGCAGAAGACTTCAAGATCGACCAAAACATGTTCCTAAAAATCGATAGTCGAGGTGCTAATTTCAAAGCATGGTCAGCCAGGGCATCAGAAGCAGTCATGCGTGGACTCCGTGGACTGATTGAATACCAGAAGGATCCTGCCAAGTTTCGACAGACCAGAAACACCAGACCAAGACCAACCGCTGATGTCATTTCGGTAATGCAGCTCGGCTGGAAGCCTAATCCAGCTGGGAAAATGAAATGCATTGCCGGATCTATCGTTTTCGAGGCCCTGATTGACACTGGCAGTCCAATCAGTATTGTCTCTGGGGAATTGTACACAATCTTGAAAACGGCAAACCCACGTGAAGATTATGCGGAGACTACCTGCAATCCCCTGCAGATGTCAACTCTAACCGGCGAGAAGGTACGCATGTCAACCACCTTATCGGTGCCATTCCTCTGTGCTAACAGTGGGGAACCCAACTTCCAGTTCCGCCAGCGATTTTGTGTCACCGCTAACTCTAAGGTGTCCTGCTTGATAGGTCGAGATTTTATAGACGAGTACCAGATTGACATCAGCTTACCAAAGAAACACCTAACTGTCCAAGCTGGTTGCCCACCCTTCATAGTCCAGCTCGAACGGTGTGACCTGTCGGTAGAGCCAACTCCAGTTGTTGTATCTGATAGACCAGTGGAGTCCCCACCTTCATCCGCGGAGGACTTACACTATCTTCAGTTGGACTATCCAAAATCAGTCCATATTCAATCAGCGAGGGAAAAAATCAGCGCTACATCCACTTCCTCCATGACTATAGCCGCTGTTGAATCCTCTACCAGGGCTGTGGAGAAACCGACTCGAGAAATCTCTACCCGGGGCATGATGAAAGATGCCAATTCATCCTCTGCCCGGGGCATAACTAATGATGCCGGCCCATCCGTTACCCGGGGCATGGCCACAACCCAGGGGTGGCTTACAGACTTCCTGAATAGGCATGAGAGAGTCTTCGAAGACCGAATTGGAAAGTGCTCTGTCTATGAGCACAAATTTAACATCCAACGACCAGGGGTGGTACATGGAAAGGATTATCCAGTGCCGAAACGCAAAGAAGCCGCTGTTGCAGCAACCATCCACGAGTGGATTGAGGCAGGCATCCTAGTCGACTCCGATGCGCCGCACCGCATACCACTAGTGGCGATCAAAAAGAAGAACGGTACCTATCGGGTTTGCGGAGATTTTCGAGCATTAAACGAATTCATCTCTCCTCAGAACCACGAAGTCCCTAGACTAGATCACCTGAAAACGCGATTTCGAAACTGCAGAGTTTTCAGTAAGATTGATTTTCGACAGGGGTTCTTGCAGATTCCACTGAATGCGGAATCCCAGCCATACTGCACTGTGGTATTCAACGGAAGGCCATTAAAATTCACCAGAGTGAGTTTTGGAACAAACGACTCCATGGCTGCCTTCATTGCGGCTCTCCAGAAGGTGCTGCATGGGACAGAAGAGTACACTGCATCATACGTAGATGATTGTATCATTTACTCTGAGAACGAGGAACAACATCGAGTCCACTGCGAGACAGTGGTGACTAAGATAGCTGCGGCAGGCATGACTTTGAACTGGGAAAAGTGCCAGTGGTTCCAGACGTCGGTACCATTCCTCGGATGGATTGTCAGCGAGACCGGCACGCGGCCGGACCCAGACAATGTACGGCAAATGTTGGAGATCCCTTCCCCCCATGACCGCAAGGAAGTTATGAGCCTCATGGGCAGTGTGAACTTTTATGCAGCGAATATTCCCGAGCTGTCAGTGACCGCGCAACCTATCACGCAACTGGTGTCGACAAAAAATCCTTTCATCTGGGGAGAACTTCAACAGTCGGCCTTTGAGAAGATCAAACGAATGCTGGCTGACAGAATTGAGCAAGCTTATCCGGATCCGCGAGAACCATTCCACCTAGTTGTGTCCGGTTCACTGAGAGGACTAGCTGGCTCTATTTACCAATACGACCCCCAGCAGAAGCCGACTCCCATCGCCTTTACCGGTCGTGCGCTCCGCAATGCGGAATTCAATTATCCAGAGGGGGAACTAGAACTCCTTAGCCTAGTTCACACTCTAAAGAAGTTTTACTACTTCCTCCACGGCAACAAAGTCATTGTCCACGGCTCGCACTCGTGGACAAATCTACTACACCCGCGACCATATTGGCCTCCGCGAATCCTCAAGTTCCAGACTTATATCCGCGAGTTCGATGTGGAATTCCTACACATCAAGGCACCAGAAAATAAGCTAGCTAAATTCCATGAGCTAGTAATTGGCCGGTATTCCGATAGATTTTCTGCGGAGGCAGAGAATCAGATCCTACACTTCGAAACTAAACCTACCGAACGCCTGACGAAAGTATTCGAGGAGTTCGCGAGATTCCAAGCCGAGGATCAAGAGATACAAGACCTAATACGGAAGAGGCCACAGCAAATGGTCACAGAAAACTCGCTAGTATACCGCCGAGGGCGGGATCAACGACTCCGCCTGGTGGTTCCCACAGATATCAGAGAAGACTTGATAAGGTTCTACCACCAATTCTACGGACACATCGGGGTGGAGAAGACCTGCGCAGTACTGTTACGTCATTATTCATGGCCATTGCTTCGCGAGCAAGTATATGAGCTGATAGCTCGATGTCTGCAGTGCAATACTTGTAAAAAACATAAGAAATGTGTTCCAACGCAATATCACCCTATCCAGGTTCGCGAAAAGGGACATATCGCCGTTGATTTTTGGGGACCATTGCCCACGGCCCGCGGCGGCCTAAATCTCATTCTCGTGGTAATGGACATTTTTTCCAGATACACGAAACTCTATCCGCTTCGGAAGGGCGCAACCGCGGGTGCAATAAAGGCGATGGAAGCATTCGGACAAGATTTTGGTCCGATTTTATCGGTTGTATCAGATAACGCCACCTGCTTCAGATCTGCACTCTGGAGAAAGCACTGGGAGAAGAAGGGAGTGATGGTGCGACACGTCGCTCCGTACAATCCGTCAGCCTCGCCCGCGGAACGGGTGATGCGGGTACTGGGAGATCGTTTCCGAGTGTATCTACAAGATCGGAAACAGGGTTGCTGGATCGATATGATCAAAGACGTGGAAGCCTCAATCAACGAGACGGAACATCGCACCACGGGGATGGCACCGGTCACTCTGGCCAAAGGACTAAACCCACGGGACCCGCTCTCGGATAAAGTAACCCGAGTACCACCTGTGGATTCGTTGAGAGTGCAGGAAATGGTACAACAACGCTTGGATCGAGTCGCTACACAACGCAGAGAACGAGTGCCATTTTCAACACGCTGCTATCTTGAAGTGGATGACCTTGTCTTCGTCAGAACACATCCGCTCTCCAGCAAAGAAAAACACATCGCAGCGAAACTCTGCGAGACCGCCAGAGGACCATACCGAGTTAAACGAGTGCTGGGTCCGAACACCGTTATAATTTGCGACCTAGCGGACTCCGACCTCGAGGAGATACAGAACGTGAGGAATTTATTCGGCCTAACCGAACCTCAGAGAGCGCGGAGGGATAAGGCTGTCCTGACACACTAAAGTTAAAAATTCGCCCCCCATCTATTCCAGTAGTCGCATTCAACTTCCCCTCCTCTCATGTCATTATCCTCGTTGCGTTTTATCTTAGTTCATTTTACTTCTTCCTCCTCTTGGTAGGGTTCGAACCTCTGAAGTTAATTGTAACTAGAACACCGATAAAGAATCCTATAAATTAACTGTAATTTTTGTTTTTTCTCTCTTTGTCATATCATCAAAACAGGAAAGATGGACCAAAGTCAATTTGCCATCTGTCTGGATGGAAATCTGCACCGGATCCACCCGTTCGCGAAGCTTATAGATATGGGGGATGAAACCTTGTGGAGGCCCGATTTCGTGGAAACCACACATGTCCCGGCGGAACAGATGCTTACCCTTCGGATAGGGGATCTGAGCAGACGACCCGTTGAAGGGTGCCCCCTCAGAACGGTGGATGGGCCAGTAGCTCCCCCCCCTGGGATTCTACTACCATCACTACCTCCGCCGGAGGAGAAATCCAGTTCGACGCCGTGGGAGCAGCAGATCGCCCACGCCTTACTCCTTTCTCGAGTTGAGAAACTCGAGGAAACCGTTCGAGGTTTGCAGACGGAGTTGGAGACCCTCCGGGGAGAACGTCGTATGAATACATCTGCAGAGAAACCACCGGCAGAGACCAAAGAAACGCAGAAAGTAACGTCCGCAGAGGCTCCTCTCATGGGAGACCTCCGAGAGCCACGTCCGAAAGATTTCTCGGACCGGACTGCCGCGGAGGGAAGACTCCGTAAGTTACCAAAACTGCAGGTGACGGTGAGAGGGAAGAGCATAGAGACCCTCGTCGACGACCGGGTCCCATTCTCGCTCGTGACCTCCGATATCGCACGAGCCACAAAATACCCGCGGAAGAAGGTCGCCGAAAAGACGTTCCATGTCTTTTGGAAACGCCATAAGGCGATTACCGTCAACGATAAAATACGGTTGGATATCACCATAGGCAGGACTCCGATGGTGGTTTATGCTTATGAAGTTCCGCAGTGGCCGGCCAACCAACCGCGGTTGGTTTTAGGAAGACAATTCATGGATGTCTTCCACACTGCGATCGACCAGACAGAAAAGAAAATCCGCATAGTGGATCCGGAGACCGAATGCGCTCTCACAGTAGCATATGAGGAGCGTTCGGTTTACGAATGAAGATGCCATGGAAATGGACCCGCCGTCTGCGGAGCTTTGTTATTATTAAGGATTGTAATACTAATGCATAAGTTCATGTTGCAAGTAGATTTTTTTTTTTCTCCCAGTTCCTAATATTGTTTAGAATATCAGTTTTTTTTTGTTTTTTTTGTGTTTTTGTTGTGTTGTTCCTTGATGATTTTTTTTTTCTCTCTTTCTTATCCCGCAGGCATATTGTGTTTCTGGTTTTTTTTATTTTTATTTTTAAGAGTTTTCTCTTTGGTTTTTGTTTTATTGTTTTGATTTTTTTTTTTTAGTTCTATTCCCTCAGGGGTTTAAGTAATTTTCTACATCGTTTATTGTTTTTTTCTCCGCGATAGGAGCATTTGTTTCACTAGTTTAAGTTTTTTTTTTTGATTGATCTTTTTGAAGTTTTTTTTTTATTTTTAGTTTCAGGTGGCGGAGAGTTAACGGATCCCTGGTGAAGTCTTCGTACTGAAGACCATTGTATGCAATGGTCTCCAGTCCGCGGGGCATATGTGGCAGGTAAAACGCGATAACTGCAGTTCGAACTAAATTGATTATGTAGGAACGCACCGAGCTACTTTCCCTTTACCCTTCTCATTCCGTATGCAGGTGAGAATCTGCATACGGAGTGACGTTTTCCTTTTTCTTTCTCCTTTCCCTCCTTCTACCTGTTTTCCTGATAATTTTAGTTGTGTCATGTAATCCGCAAAATGTTTTTTCGGTTATACTTCAATTTTCCTGCTCCATTGAGCTCGGTGCCGTTTTGCACATTTTTGCACTTTTTTTTTTACTTTTTCCGGGACGCCTTTGCGGTTTTTTTCGATTTTTTTTTCTTTTAATCTTTTTTGAAACCTTTTTCGGACTGTCGTTTTCGCGGGTCCAGGAACTTTCCGCCACCGGAAGTCTTATTATTTTCAGTTTTTCTTTTCCTCCGCTTTTCGGAGTGTTATGTTTTAGTGTCCGCCACCCGCCATGTGGTTTCTTTCATTCGCGGAGCATCCAGTTTTGTTTATCCTTTTTCTTTAATGGAATAAAATGTTGTGTATAATGTTGTAAGGTCTTTTTGTGAGGGGAGGATTTGGGCAATTTGCTGGAGAATGTGAGAATGTGAGTTTTTAACTTCTCTTTACTGCTTTCATTCCGGAACTTGAAACGACTTAACATGTGATCTGGGTAATTACCTTCCTTTCCCTGGCAATACCACGCCTGAGAGGTCTCTTGTGAGCTAGTCGGGATGCTTCCTCAGGCTTTCTGGGCTTTTCTTGGTCGGCCACTTGCGCCGATTTTTCGTTCTGAGCACATCCCCTGGTCGTAAGGCAGGAAGGTGCGACTGGAGACAAATGTCGGCATTTCTTTGTGGACACCCTGTTTTTTTTTTGGGGTCGTTCATGAAAAAATGCCACACATCCATACAAAACTACACACCAAACATAAGTTTTCAAGAACAATTTTTTGATTTCTGTAATAATTCAGCTGGAATCTCATCCACTTCTGGAGCTTTCCCTTTTTTTAAATCTCTCAATGCCTTGTAAAATTCCCCTCTTAAAATTGAGTCTCCCCTCTCATCTTCTTTCACATCTTCGTTCGTCTCCATTCTTATCTCTTCATCCCCATTATTACTATTTATACAGTGTGGAACACAGATCATCACGCAACATAGGAAAGTCCCATAAAGCGCACGTTGATGTGAACCACTGTGGAAAACGTCGTGCTGGTGCAAATCAACATGCAACATTACACTAGTTCAGAATAAATTCATCGAAAATGTTTGAAGAAAAAAAAAAAAAAAAACGCCGATAATTTCCGAAGAATCTCAACGGAAATCTTTAGAAAAAATTTTCAATATTTCCCACAGAATTTCATGAAAATTTTTCGAGAAAATCTTTCGCTAATTTTTGAAAAATAATAGGAATTGGGAAAAAATAAAAGATTTTATCAACAAATTTCAGATAAAATGTTCTCCGAAGAATTTAATCGAAAATCGAGAAAAATCTTCGGGAAAATTTTTTTGATGACCAGGAATTTCATCTAAAATTTTTTCGGAAAAAAAATTCTGATACTTCCCGAAGAACCTCTTCGAACATCTTTTGGAAAAATGTCCAGTGTTTTCTAAAGAATTTTTTTTTAATCCTCAGGTATCTTCGGTAAAATTTCTAACAATTTTTAAGGAATTTCGTAGGAAATTTGTAGAAAAAATTTCCGATAATTTCCGAAGAATCTCATAGGAAATTTTTGGAAAAATTTTCGATGTTTTCCAAAAAAATTTCATCAACATCCTTCGAGAAAATTTTCCGATGATTTTTGAAGAATTTCATGGAAATATTCGGGGGAAAACAACGATGGTCTTTGAAGAATTTTTATTAAACAATCTTCAGAAAAATTTTTCGATGATCTCCGAAGAATCTCATCGAGAATCTGCGGGAACAATATTCGATGATGTTAAGAAATTTCGTCGGAAATTTTTGGGATAAAATTCATACGTTATTATTTTCTTATCTGTTGCGTGTTATGTTCCACAACGTTTTCCACAGTGGTACACAAACACGTGCGCTCTATTGTCGATGCTTCTTCAAAACCGAAATTGATCAGTTTGAACGCGCAAGCGACGCGGCATCAGTCAGAGATGATTTGGTTCGAGTTCGAGTATGGGATTTAATGTTGCGTAATGAAGAATTTCATCGGAAATATTCGGCGGAAGACCATGGTTTTTAAGAATTTCATGAAAAATTGTCAGAAAGAATGTTCGATGATCTTCGGAAAATTTCATCGAAAATCTCTCAACTAGTGTCAAAATTTCACAAATTTTTGATTCGATTAAATCGGAAATCAAAAAATTTCTTAGAAAGATTTCCAATAGAAATCTTCGGAAATTATCGGAATTTTTTCCCAAAAATTTCCGATGAAATTCCTTAACATCATCGGATATTGTTCCCGCAGATTCTCGATGAGATTCTTCGGAGATCATCGAACATTCTTCCTGAAGATTGTTTAATAAAAATTCTTCAAAAACCATCCGAGTTTTCCCCCAAATATTTCCATGAAATTCTTCAAAAATCATCAGAAAATTTTCTCGAAGGATTTTGATGAAATTTTTTGGAAAACATGGAAAATTTTTCCAAAGATTTCCTATGAGATTCTTCGGAAATTATCGGAAATTTTTTTCTAAAAATTTCCAACAAAATTCCTTAAAAATGGTTAGAAATCTTACCGAAGATACCTGAGGATTTAGAAAAAAATTCTTTGGAAAACATTGGAAATTTTTCCAAAAGATGTTCGAAGAGATTCTTCGGGAAGTTATCGGAATTTTTCCCCAAAAAATTTTAGATGAAATTCCTGGTCATCAAAAAATTTTTCCGAAGATTTTTCTCGATTTTCAATTAAGTTCTTCGGAGAACATTTTACCTGAAATTTGTTGATAAAATCTTTTAAAAACCGTCGTAGTTTTTTCCCAATTCCTATTATTTTTCAAAAATTAGCGAAAGATTTTCTCGAAAAATTTTCATGAAATTCTGTGGGAAACATTGGAAATTTTTTCTAAAGATTTCCGTTGAGATTCTTCGGAAATTATCGACATTTTTTTTTTTTTTTCAAACATTTTCGATGAAATTATTCTAAACTAGCGTAATGTTGCGTGTTGATTTGCACCAGCACGACGTTCTCCACAGTGGTTCACACTTTACATCAACGTGCGCTTTATGGGACTTTCCTATGTTGCGTGATGATCTATTCCACACTGTATGTAGTCCTTCTACATACTCTACCCACCTTTTCACTTTTCCTTCAGCTGTGTAAATAGACTCTACCTCCTTATTTGTTATATTACTTACTTTCTTCCCTCTTTCTCCAAATTCCATTTTTACTTTTCTTTAGGCCAAATCTATTTGTCCTGTATTCATAAACTCTTCTATCTCATCACTCTTTTCTTTCATCCATTCCTCCTTTGCCTTTTTACACTCTCTCTTTATTTCACTCGTTAACTTTTGATAAGCTAATGTACCTTCTTTATTCGGGCCATCCATCCGTCAGAGAGCGCTATAATCAAGCACTAGTGATAAGGACGAAAACATGAATCTATGCATTTCCCCCAATAATGTACATACTCATTAAAATTGAAATAACTCGAAAAGTAAGACGTTTTTAAAGTATTTAAAGAGAAAATAATTTTTAGAACAAAGAATCTTCTTTCGACTAAGACTGTTTTTATACCTAGATTCCAAAATGTTGCTGCATGTGTCAAAAACTTCACGTTTTGGTCGCTGATAAAAGTAGTCGATACTAGCGCTGGACGGCCCGAATCGTTTGCATTCTTATATTTTCTTCGTTCGTCCATATTTCTAAGGATTCCCTCCTTCATCCATGTTTTTTTTTCTTCTCTCATAGTTTTACCTAAATTTTCTTCTGCTAACGTTCATATTTCCTCCTTTATTTTTCCCGACGCTTTCTCCACACTGTTAATTTCCTGTGTTTTTTCAACCTCTAATTTTAATACACTTGATATTTCTCTCTCCTATTAATATTTTCCAACTTTTTTAAATTCCATCTTTTTATTTCTTCTTTTCTACCAAAAGTTTCTTCAATCAACCGGAAATAGTCAGAATAAAAGTCCTTTTTTGAGCTATAATTACTGGAATAATTGTGCCCAATTTGCGCTCGTTTACACCCAAGCCGTAGTAGCGATGGTGTAGAGCGGCCTATCGGTTTTCGGGTAGGGGGAGACTTCATGTTCATGAAGATGTGCACTTTTACTACTGTGTGAAAACAGACTTTCGGTCAGAATTAGTCAATAAAAATACCATAATACTGGGCTAAATATCAGAATCCATTTCCCAACGAGGTTTTTAAACAGAGAAAGGTCAGTGACACGGTTCTAAAAAGTGACACCTCAAAATGAGGTCTTTCGTGCATCTACACACAATAGCGCTTCTTGAAGCGCGGTATCTGCAGTCGCAGCCGAAACTGCGTCAGCAAGAATTCATTATCATAATTGAAATTACAAACATTACTTTTCATTATACCATTCGCCGCCAGCTTTTGAACAAGTCCGCACGGTTTGGATTTAATTCCTCGTTACACTTTCGGCGGACCCACGATGGCGAGGAAGCGGTAAGCGCAAGCGGTCGATGAGCACGAAACCGCACGCAATTTCGCATCTTGCTGTACGCGAATTTTGAGCGCGCGAAAAATCTTTCGAATTCGGGTGTTCGAGAACGGTCGAGCAAAATTTCGCTCCGCCACGAAGGATCTCGGTAACGCCGGTTACTGCCGCAGCCGTAACTCGGCCGCCAAAAGGAAGAAAAAAAGAAAAAGAAAATATTATTGCAGAAGTGATATTTTCCTCTTAATATTAGCGCTCCTCGTTCTCGTTCCGCAAATAGGGATAAAATGCAGCCGTGAGTGAATTTGTATTTCGGGGATCAAGACCGACTTTTCAATTTAATTTCCTCTGCTGCCGAAGTATACGAAGGGAGGGAGGGACGGGGTGGCGTTACCGATAAATCCCGCCGAACACAGTTTGTAAACAAGTACGCTCGGTGACAACGTTAGTTCGTGAGTAAATCGAATAAAACAAGATATAAACATCGTAAAAAAAAAATGAGGAGAAACTGTCGAATGAGAAAGGCCGTCGTTCCGAAAGGTTCGACGATCGTCTTTTTACCGTAATTAAGCCATTTTGGAGGGCATTTCGGTGTTTATCCAACCATCAAAAGAAGGGACGCAATTCGGTAATGGTGTAGCACTTGAATTTACATTCAACCAGACTTTTTCGGGCCGCGAGAACGAACAAAACCAAACAGAGAAGTCCGCCAGGCGAGAGCACTCGGAGAAAAAAAAAGAGCTCGTGTAACCGAAGCGTCAATTTCGAATACAACCAGAGTCCATTAGAAAAATTCTTATGGCTGCAGAACGGTGAGGGCATAGTACGGCAGATTTTTTTGTCACTTGAAGGTAACAATAGAAGGCTTAATCCACGACCAACCACTTTCCAGAAACTCGCCTCACTCGAGTCTTTCTTTTCCGGCACTTCTCGCCTCGCTTGTATACTGAAAAGCTTGAGTATATCAATTTCCAGGCACAGTATCCGTTAGAATATGCCCACAATATAATCTAAAACGCTCGCTCGAATTGCGATGATGAAATTCAATTGCACCATATACCGCTGTAACTTAAAATCGTTGACCATTACACCGGCGTAGGAACGAGAGCAGGGGTTTCAGGTTCGAACCCTTCCACGCTGTCAAAAACATTTCAGGATGTATTTATTTTAGCACATTAATTACAGCAATAAGATGGCGGGATATGCGCTGTAGCGACCCCCCCCCGTACCATGTCGACATGACGTCAAATCGACTTTGTCACGATTTAGAATCGACTCATTCACGACGTCGACTTCTCATCGACATAGTTCCAGAGTTGACTAGAAATCGACCCGGCTTGACTGCGTATCGACGCGACGTCGAAATCAGGTCGACATGAAATTCACAGCACTTCAAATCTACGTCGAAATTGAGTCGATTCTGGGTAAATGCCATCCCGTGCACTGTAAATCCACGGCGACATCGAGCTGAATTTGAGTAGGGTAAATCGTCCACTTTTGGCCAGGTTAAGGAGATTTTTCATCTTTGAACGCCATTCAAAAATACAAGAATCAGTTTTCTTCCATAAAATTTGTCTTATCATCATTCTTTATGTTCTGAAGGACTGGGAGACTTTGTTCATCTGCTCATATAAATGATTCGCTTGCCTAGTAACTGAAAATAGAAAAACTGTAACCTAAAACACCCATCTTTGGCCAGTTTTGCCATCTATGGCCCACTTCATTACCATTTTTGGCCCCATGGATTATATTTCATTGGCAGGACAGAATTTTTACACGTTAAAGCTGAAATAAGCTTGGAAAGTAGTGGAGGAGTGCAAATAGAAGATATTAGACGTATTTCTTCGTGAAAAAATAGTACTTCCAAAATAATAAGTTGCATTTGATATTCATATTATTCACAAAAACAAATCTCACATTTCTGGTGCGTCATTTCTTATTCGTAAATTGCTTAAAATATTATTGGTATGTTTCTTCTTATTTTTTGTGCGACACTTTAGTGGTGACATGACGAAGAATCTGGGAACTTTATGAGAAATTTTCAGCTTTTCTAACTAGTTCATAACGACGGGTGGCCAAAAATGGGTTAGCACTGTACCCATCTTTGGACAGGTTGCTGGCCAAAGATGGTGAAATCATTAAATTCGAGACCTCCACTTGGCCATGCCTTTTAATTAATGATAAAGAGACTGAAAACCATTTTTTCAAAATAATCAAAATCCGTTACTAATACTATGAATCAGTAGAAAAATACATTGCCTAGTGCAATTACTGCCTGGCAGTGTTGGTATGACGATCTTTCCAATTTCTGGATTCTTAAGAGCTTTGATAAGAAATCACTGAAGTTTTGAAGTCCACCACAGATCAATTTTTTTAGAAAGAATGGGTGACCTAAACTTGAAAATACAACACACTATGTATACGGCAGTGTTCACTGATTTCATAGTGCAAAAATCACATTCCCAGTGTTACCCAGTCCTTATTTGCTAGCAAATTTATGAGAAACCTGGCCAAAGATGGTACCGTGGCCAAAAGTGGACGATTTACCTTATATGATTTCTCAAAAGCCTTAAATCGACGTCGAAATTCTGTCGATTGCGGGTAATAAGCTTTTTCGTAGACTGTAAATCGACGTCGACATGAAGTCGATTTTATGGATAAATGACGTTGAAAAATGTCATAAACGTAACATAATAAATAAGTTGCGTTGTTAGTTATGTATTTAGATATTTGGGGGAGAGGGATCGGACAGCCAAATCTTCCTGCTGTATCCACCATTGGTAGTAGGTGATGTATTTTTTCATTCGACTGCATTTAGACTCAAAGTCGACGGCGAAATTAAGCAGCGCGGTATGGTTTCATGTTCGACTGGTTTTCCACTTCAAGTCGACGGTGAAATTAAGTAGAAATTGAGTGTGTCGCGGCAAAAAGGGCACATATCGACTATGTGCCCTTTTTGAGGCGATTTCAGATTCAGAATCTACGGACTTTTTATAGTCTGATGCAATTTACCCCACCTTCTCAACTCGGTTTGTTATCAACAGAGATGCTTGAGAATGATGTGGAAAAACATGGAAAAAACGGTCGTATCATGGTTCTCGTTAGTCGTGCTCCTTTTTGAGTTGTGTACCGCGTTTTTGTGCTATTATTGAGTAAAAAATTGAACTGTGTTGCGCGCGAAGAGTTACTGAGGTTTTTAGTATTCGGGCAAGGGATTAATTTACCGAAAGTGGGGGGAAAAAAGTCGCTACAAAAAGGCACATAACTTATTTGTACCAAATACAACGTAGAAGAAAAAGTTGCCACAAAAAAGGCACATAACCTACCAAATACAAATAAGAAAATATAAATGAAGGCATCGTTTCATTGCAACGTCATGATTATTCAGAAGGTGAAAGTGTAAAGTTTCGAATAAAAACAACAATAAGTATTTTACGCCAATATAGTGGTAACACTGAATGTACCCAACTTCAAAGCTGTTTTTCTGAAAACGTCGTTTCGTTGCATGTGCCCTTTTTGTCGCGACACACTCCATTGAGTAACACATATGACATAAATTCGACTGCATTTCCATTTGGATTCGACAGCGAAAGGGAGTCGAAAGCAAGTAGCATACATGACTTTAGATTCGACTGCATTTCGACTTGAGTTCGACGGTGAAATGGAATCAAAATTGAGTAGCACACATGACTTTAAATTCTACTATACTTCAACTTGAATTCGACAGCAATATTAAGTAGAAATTGAGTAACACATATGTATTTTAAATTCGACCGTATTTCGAGTTGAATTCGACGACGAAATGGAGTCGGAATTGAGTAGCATGGAATAGTATGAAATTCGACTTCATTACGACTCAAAATCGACGTCCGTTAGCAGTTGATTTAGTTTAATAATCGATTCCGGGCGTCGCCCGATTGCGTCCGGGTCAGTAAGGGGAGATAAATTATTGAAGAAAATGAATGGTTTTATTGCGGCCCGATGTAGAGTTTGATTGCGTCCAGGCTCATAGTTCCATTGCGTCCCAGTCCATTTAGCGTCATCCAGAGTGCACCACGAGGGGGTGGACCGAACTACAGTCAAGACTTTCAATATACATCCAGATAACTATTCTTCAAAATCTGAATAAACTGCGGAACTGAAAACGTAGAGGTGAGTGCACAACTTGCCCTATTCAGAAATGCAGAAGAAAAACCACCTATGTAGATTTAGGTTTTATTTTGGAAAATTAATAGAATTTTTTGGCCAGAATGCAGCTTTAACCCTTTCGCTCCCTTTTTTTTTTCAATTTGAATTTTTTTTTTTTACTGGAAATTGTTGAATAGACGCCCATAATACGAATCCGGTGTCGGAGAATTTTTCACTCCCCCTTGGACCGACAGTGGATCTGGGACAGTGTATATGTTTCACTAGTAGAATAATGGGAGTCAAAAAAATTATTTCCGAAACAACCACGCCATCTACCGAGACGGGAGTGAGCTAAATTATGCTTCTGTAGGTACTCTACCAGTGGTACACAACTAGCACTGTTTTCAGCGTTTATTTTGCCCAGTAGAATTTTTCAAAAACCGTTGAGTCAATCGGTGTCCTGTTGGGAGCGAAAGGGTTAAGGCCACTCACACTCTAAAAGACGCATCCGGATTGCGTTTCCTACTTTTCGCAAAGACTATCAGATTCCACTACGACTCAGTCAGACTCCTTCCGACTTGTTAAGCCTTGTTAGACTCTGATGAGACTCACGCTGACTTTTTGAGATTAATTAGACCACATTTTAAGGCATGTGAGACTCACTCGGACTCGTTCAGACTTTTTGACTCAGGCTCTGACTCATTCAGACTCCATTTCTGATTGACAAAAGGAGGATCACAAAGCCTGAGTACAAAAAAGCCAGAACTGGGATTTGAGGCAAAAAAGTGCTTCTTTCTCAACCAATTAGAGCGCAGGACGTAAATAGAAACGAGAACGACATTCTAGATGACGTAATTTTATGACGTCACTTGATCAAGCACAATTTTAGTTTACATTTATTTTCAAATGAGGACACACATCAAAGAAAGTATCGAAATATGGTTTCTTGGGTCGTTGATTTCGAGTATCCAATCTGATTTTCAATGCGGATCCAATTTTTTAAACCAAATTTAGAATTTTGCTCGTGAAGTGGGCATGAATGGCACGTATCAGAATAATATATTTTGATAAAAATGCAAGATGCCTTTTCGCACGTGTATCAAACATTACTTTATTTACCTAATGCATAAAAAACACGATTTTAAGAAATTTTGAGACTCGCATTTATATCGTAGGGCGAAAACAACTCGAAAAGCGAGTGAAAAAAAGTTTTGCACACGTGCACCAAAAAGAGTCACGTCTTGTGTCTGTCTTACATGTGAAAAACCGGGCCTGTTAGGCATCAGTTACGAAAAAAGAGGTTGTTTGGGATGCTAATTTTGAAAACTGTAGGAACATTTCTAATTCGACTTCGATTTGAGTACCAAAATTTAAATTTCTCAACTGAAATGCGGACAAGAATACCTCAATTGAAGCTAGATCAAAATTTGATCGTATTTACGAAACCAGAGACTAGGAAAACTCTTTTCTCAATAGTTCGTTTGATTTTTTAAAGAAAAATATAAAAAAAAGACAATTTTACCTATTTTACGAGTGAAATTTGAATTCTCGGGCCCCAATCGCGGTTGAATCAAAAATCTGATAGGATATACGAAATCAGCGACTCATGGACCCGTAGTACGGTATTTTGTTGGATATTTTCTCATATGAAAATCCAAAGGTGATTCAAAGTTCCAGCTCTCTTCTCAAGGAATAGAAAATCTTCTAATTAAAAAGAAAA
Organism: Acanthococcus lagerstroemiae; assembly: GCA_031841125.1. Classification (NCBI taxonomy): domain Eukaryota; kingdom Metazoa; phylum Arthropoda; class Insecta; order Hemiptera; family Eriococcidae; genus Acanthococcus; species Acanthococcus lagerstroemiae. Next base: position 29,894,956 of record CM063114.1, read on the forward strand.
TTATCAAATTGGGATCCTGATTTGTCGCCAGAGGCGAAACTATAGAGGGGTGTGATGGGTTGAAACACCCTTCAATAATTTGGCAGTCGCAAATTTTGAAAGAGTTCATTTAAATTGTTCATTTTTTATGAATGTTTGTTTATTTTTTATTTTTTCAATTAAGAACTATTTCGATTAAAAAATCGGCAAGTTTTTAATTTTTAAAAGACTTTGTCGGCGAATTCTTCGTTCTCAAAACATATTTGTCGGCAAATTTTTCTTCTTCACCTCCCCAAACTGAAAGTCAAATTTCGTTTCTGAAAATGGAGTACCCTGGATGCCTGTCAGAGACTAGTCAGTCAAGAGCCGAAGGTTTCAAGTTGAGTATCGAACGTTATTTGAAAGGTCGAAACAAAGCTGAGATGTGGAAAACATTTCATAAATCTGAAATTCGGTAGCAAACGTTGAATTTCGAATTTCAATGACTATTCTGTTTTTAATAGATTCTCTGTTTGATCTAGAGCCTAAAATTTGAGAAAGTTGAACATTCTATTAAAATCTAAACGTTTAAGGCAAAAGATTTCTTTTCCAATGTCACAAGCTGAATCCGATAGCAAATGTTCTACATATTATTTAATTTACGTGCTTTGGTCCTGGTGAATATAGGAGGGACATTTAGTCTGGAACAAAAGTCAAAACTCCATGTGTTTTTCCCATAAGAACGAAAGGGAGCTTGTGGCATGGAATCCCGTAAATAAGTTTTTTTAAAGTTTATAAAAAAAATTTTTTTAATTGATTTTATTGGAACCAATTCAGGAGACGGATCAGAGGAAATTCAGAAAAAAAAACAAGAGTAAATAACAACCACCTTAATGTGTAAAGGAAGTTGTGTCCTCTCAAGTATTCCTAGTATCCTTCCAGCTTACCCTCCCAGACTAGGGTATGCTCATGTGCGCAAATGTGAGTGCTTGGGGGATAAGTTTCCAATCTGCACTTGCTGGGACGAAACTATGGGGAAGGGGGTGAAACACCCCTAATAATTTGAGTCGGCAAATTTTGAAACTGTTCATTTGAATTTTTCATTTTCTAAGGTATAATATCTTAATTAAGCTTGAAAAAGTCTTGAACGAATTCGGAAAATTCTTGAAGCCTCAGAGAGAAATCTGAAAGAGTCTTAAAAGTATTACATAAGTTGGAGAAGGAGGTCTTGATGGGTCAAAAGAGTCTTATCGTAGGATTAAATGAATCCAGGAAACCGCTCGGATGGTGTAGGTTTGCACAAGGGCCGAGAAAGGAGAATGTCTCAAGCGGCTCACTATAAAAAAGGTGCTTCAAAAATAAGGTAAAAAGAGGAACGAAGGAAGGAAGAAAAATAAAGAGTAGAAAAAAGGCAGACTTTTATCTTTGGTTGCTGACAAATCAAGAGAAAGACAGAAGGAATTTCTTTAGTAACTAATCAAAAATTAATTGAAAATTAATTCTTTGCTACAAAAATAAAAACCCGGTAGGGAGCTACTAGGTATTTAAAAATGGGACATCCGCCAGGGGAACTGTTTACCAAGTGCCACCAAGTTAATGGACAAATACTCATAACATTTTGAGAAATATGAATTTGCTTACAATTTACTTTTTATTCCACGGTGTCTAACAAAATAAAAATTCAAAAATATAGGATTTTTATAAGACCTTTTATACAAATTTGACAGCAACTTTCGTAGCCCTGCAAGAAAATTTTCCTAGTTTTTATAAACATAGAAAAGAAAGCTGTTCTTTTAGCCACAATTTTTATTTCAAAAATGTACAATTCAGACACACAATTTCACGTTTTATCTCCTCTCATCTCATCTCATGTTTTTGTTGTTTTTTTCTTTCTTGTGAGCTGATTTTCTCATTTTTATAGGACCAAAACTTATACGTTTACAGCATCTCCTTTAAACATAAATTTATAGAACTCTTCGACACCCTGTATTTAACTACACAATTTCGTCAATCTTTATGATTTTTCAAAGTAGTTGGCACAATAATTGTCCTCTTATCATTTCTTGAAATCAGAAAATTTTTTAATCATTTTCATCGTGGAGCAAACTATTTTGCGATTAAGGTTGAGAAAAACATAAATATTACCAAATATATCCAGCCCTTCAATATACAGGGTAGGCAAACCATTATACATTCATTTGTAATAAGTTGCCCTACCTCAGGTACAGAAAAGTCTATTCAATCTGAGACACCCAGTATGTAATGCTGTCGAGGGATTATGTTTCTATGAACTACTTATTCAATGTTGGCATGATAGAATTATCTGAGTACTCATTATTATAGAAGTTTGAAAATAACACGTTTTTTCTTTGGTTCGAAGTAACTGTTGTTGCTGTAGGTAAACCTAACTATGCCCTACCTACATACTAATAATGATTTCCAAATCTGGCATTGTCAGATTGTCAGATGTAAGATATACCTAAGCTATTAATATGAGTTAATCACTATTTCAAAATTTCAAGCGGACAGTTCCTTTTTATTTCAACAGGAAGAAAGTAGAAATGTGTTTGGAGTTTGTTAGCCACTCTTAGACGCTTAAAATGAGATGGAAATCATTTCTTTTCGAAGAGACTGAGCAAGATTATTTCTCTCTAAGAGGAACGAGAAAGTTCGTTCTTTTTCGGGAGGAATGACCGTTTCAAAAGAGAATGGAATGAGACAAAGACGATCATGCTGATATGTTCCTTTCGTTCCGGAACGAGACTCAAACAAATATAAGAGTGGGTGCTTAGTAGGTTTCTTCTGTTAACAATGATAAAAAATAGCAGCCTAGAAAGTGTAAATGCTGTTATTTTGTGAGGCTCACGTTGCATAAAGTTTCTGAGAATCTAAAAGAGATTCAATGAGTATTCTAACATAAAAGTTACGCTCAGTGTCCCGACATGAATAATAACACAGTCCACAGCCGCAACCAGCCACTTTTATCACAAAGAACAAACCAACTGTTCGGGGGAGAATTAGGATTTTCGCGAGGCAAGTCTGGATGAGGTATAGGAGGTAACAAAGAGTTTTCTGTTTTCTAGTCAATCGAGAGGGAAACATAGCGCGTCCTGTAACCCCCGCCAATTCACACGAACAAGGTATTACAATCGCAGGGCGTGTGAACCAGATCAGAAAGATTGGTATGGTACGTGAGCACGCTGTGGACAGCTAACTCAACGCTGTGAATTATGTGACTAGTAAGCGAACTAGCTACACACTCTTTGGCCTAGAGAAGGAAAACTCTAACGCAACAAAATCGTGAGGAAACCAAAGGAAAACTACCCCAACTAAGCTGTCCAAAAGAGTCGCGCGTCAGAAAACCGCGACCGCTGATATGTCCGGCATCGGATACGGCGCCTGAAGAAGAGAGGCAAGCCGAGTTGCCAAAGAGCGGTTCTCATTTGTACCTCATGATTACGGGACTGACAAAGTCCAGAGCCGTGCAGCGTCATTAATACAAGTCTACGAGATACTCCCCTTACATCATCGCCTTAAGAAGTTAGAGGCTAAACTAAAACCATCATGTAACCTGTGAATTCAAATTTGAGCCATAATCTAGCGTTTTTTCTCTCTCGCCCTTTTTTGAATTCGTTACTTTCATCAGCTCACAGTAAAAGTTCCTGCTAGCATTCCATAAGCGAAACACCGAATCCGAAGACTTAGATAACATTTGCAAACCAAATATTTGTGCACTCGGATTTCGAATACGTTTCTACATTTTTGGTCTGTATAAATCTACGCATGTAACACGAATACAGTTTCACTGAAACTGAGAACAGCGTGTGTTTATTCTCGTGCGAAGAAAGTAGAAAGTACCTACTCGTATGAGAAAATACACTTCAACTTTTCCTCCTCGAAATTAATTGATCGGTTGGAAATAATGATGTTTGTAAACGCATTTACTATAAACGTTAAAACGTATTCCTCCGTTATGTTTATTCATCTCGCCGTTTCTTTCCGGTCTATATCCGTACACGGCTCCGGAGACTGGCGATGGCGGTCACAGTAAGTGAAGATTGTTGACAGAAATGATTTCGCATCTATATAACCGCCGGAAAGTTTATTTACCGCCTTCACTTTTTACTCGACGAGCTTTTTGGAAACCAACACGAGGCTAAAAACCTTTCCACCCTTTTTTAGGTTTATTTACGAAGTACATAATTTGCAGAACCCCGAATCTATACATCGTACAAGGAGTACAGAGAAACATGGCCGAAAATTCATCTCGTTTCACGAGACAAAGTCACAACCACGAGATAGTATCTAACAAATTGGGCAGGTAACCAATCCGCATGTATCAGGGGGACAAACCAACCAAAGTTTCAAAGGGAAGACCGGTGATAACAATGTGTTTTCTAGCAATGCGAAGGGAATGCCGAGCGACGCCGAGAATATACGATTAGCGAAGGCATTGGAATGTGATATGCGCGTGAGCGCGGTCGCCTGGACGACATATCCTCGTAACAATGTCCTTCTATTTTTTTTTTTTAAATTTAATTTAATTTTTATTTAATAAAATATTATTTTGAAAAAATGAAGATTAATTACTTTAGATACTTTTTGAATACTGATGTGTGGACAGATAACCGATCCACATATCAGGGGGACAAACCCACGAAAGTTTCAAAAGGAAAATTTTAGCAAAGACTGGGAATAACAATGGCTTTTCTAGCAAGGCGAAGGGGTAACAATACCGCCCTGCTATACATGGTATATGAATTACAGATCATATTCTGTTTACATATGGTAGATAGGAATAGTGACGATGTTGATTTTTGAATGATTGTCATCCACATGCACCTCAGAGTGCTTCTGATTTTCTACGCCCTATTTCAGGTCCGAATTAATAGAGAAACATAACCGAAAATTTCATCTGAGTTCTTCGGAACCAAGTCACAGCTAGAGGATAATGTCCACCAAATAATTATTTTGAATCTTCATGTAGATAACCAGCTCAATTGTATTAGGGAAACAAACCAAATTTTTAGAGAGGAAAATTTCAGGGCGGAGATCACAATGGGTTTTCCAGCAAGATGAAGGGGTGACAAGGGGAGCTCTTGTTTGCATTACCCTGGTTACGGTCTGGAAACATAAGCCGCGCAGAAATGCAGTTTCTACATCGAGCGTCAACGTTCGAGAATTCGTAATTATTTCCAGTTCTAAACGGCCGAATGAAGCGAGATAAAGTTTCGTCAGCCATATATAAAGTTCTGGAACGTAAATTAAAGGCGGCTTACTGCAGCTGGAAAAATAAAACTTACTCGTAATTCATAAGAAGCCATTGAAAACCCGGGAGCTCGAAACGAAAAAACTTGAAGACATTTTTCCTAATTTTGAACTTTTGTATACTTAAAAACACTAGCGACCGTTTTGAAAGTTAGCCCGCATAGCCGTGCCACCTACATCTATAAATAATATTTGTTCCTAATTGTTACGCGCGCCCCTCTTTCTCAAACTTTCATTTTCAGCCGAAGTTTGTATTCTGATACTTCTTTTTTCCCCGATATTATCGGATAAAACTTTGAATTTCCTTCTTTCGCGCTCGAGTTTACCTGCCCCGGAGACGTATTCGCTCGAATATTAAAAATTCATCCTGAATGAACGATACAACACAATTGGAAGTTGAAAGGGATACTGAAATGACGACAGAACAAAAACCAGCTCTGTTAATAATTCCTTTTCGTGTTTCAGGAGGAATAAAAGATCGCGAGTCGGAGACACTGCACGGAGTGGTCCACACGCAAGAAATCTGTATCGATGAAAAGTTCTTGGAATTTCAGAACGAAGTCAAGGAATTGAAAGAACCCTCCTCTCACCTACCTGAGACGATAACAGTTTTTGAAGTTTTCCCCAGTTTCACTTGGAAACAGAGTATTTCTGTCAGAACGTTTTCGTTTGTCTTTCCATCATCAATGACTTAGCTACTGAAAAGCAGTGTTCTGAGAAGGGAGGCTAAAAAACGTACCGGCAAGAAATTTTTCAAGATCGTTTCAGATTTCAAATAAAATGTACCACAATAAAATGTGTGCTCTTTGAAATTGTACCAAAAGGTAGAAGAAATTTTTTTGATCAAATCTTGAAGATGCACCAACACGAATCAAAAACGACAAAACGTACCAACAGAAAATGTACCTATAGCAGATCTTACCGAGAATAATGAACATGTGCCAAAAAGAACCAGCATTGTTGATTTTACAAGGGTACTATATAGTTTCACACGGGTGCACTGGACCGCCATTTTGATTCCCAGGTTCGTCCGAGTATTCTCGAATGCGCTCAAACGATGAACGAATGATCAAGCGGGCTAGCTGGGAATCAAAATGGTGGTTCAGTATACCCATGTGAAACTATAGTTCCCTAATTTTACCAACTGTACTAGAAAAGTTGAAATGTATCAGATCTGGTATAAATGAAATCTGGTAACACTGAGCAACTGTAACACACAGTAGCACCATACAGTGAACTGTCTTTTGTCATATCCTGCCTTCTGATTAATTGATGGTAAAGGTTTGGTGGACTAGTCCCTGTTGTACAGTTTCGTTTGATTCATTATTAGAGTAAAAAACGTTTCACTATTAAAGTGCGTAATGGTGTTTATTAAGCTATTGTTTGGTTCTATCTTTATTTTTACGATTTCTATTTACTCTAGTAGTTTTCTTTTGTACAAGTCATTTTGCATTATCAGTATTTTGAATTTCTCAGTTGGTTCGTTGTAGTCATTTCAGTATTTTTCAAAACTTGATTCGTTATCTTTGAGCTTTGTGATCTCTCATGTTCTTTCATTCTTGTCATGAACTGCTGTTCTATTTCTCCTTATAAGTTCCTTATTCCAATGTTTATGCTGTATGCTCAAGTCTTCAGTATTTTGTTCATGTACATATTTCCCTACATATTTATGGTGTTATACTTCTGTACCCGTCTTCTTCTCTCTTTGTTGTGTTGGTAATTTTTCTGTTTTGCTGCTCATTAGTATTCTGTCAACAATTTTTCTGGCAGTTTTTGTTTTATTATACCTATTCGTCTCTTTTTTTTTGTCTTCTAGTATCGTGATTGCTCTGTGATAGGAGCTGTGTATGGCTGTCATTTTGTGGTTATGGTGGTAATATGAGTACTTGGTATTCTTGTATTTGTGTGTGTTGGCATTCTATATATGTTGTACTGTACCTATTTTATTATTGTTCTAAGTCCAGGTAATTCATTGTTTTGTCTCTTTTTTTCTATCATGAATAAAACGCTCTGTTGTTTAAATTATTCGTTGCCTTAAATACCTGCTGGTCTAGTTGTCTGCCAGTCTCCGTACATACGATTAGAATAAGAATGTCGTCTACAAACCTTTGTAGGGCTTGTTATTATGTATGATGTCATTTTCACAACTGTTCATGTAGATCTCAGCTAGAAAGGGAGAGAAAAGTGATAATACTGATAATTCTTTTGTCAGTTCGAAGTACAGTAACATGGGGTAACATTGAAAATAAGGGATAACTCTGATAATCGCAGTCTTGAAGCGAACAACGGCTCACAGCGCGCTCTCTAGATGATTGTTGTAAATGGGGTGAAGTGGAATGAGTAATCAGAGCATAGCGTCTATAATCTGTGAACATAATTATGTGAATAGCGGTGACAGCAATGAAAAAAATTATTGTTAAAAAACGTCAAGTGAATGGTGTAAAAGTGGTACACTATTTCCGAGTTATGTTCATAAATAGAAAGAAATCTCGAATAGAGTTAATACTGGTAACATTCGACGTGAAGAGGTTTTATTACTTATTCAATTTTCACATTGTACTTTTCTTCGAACAACAGATCTGTAGAATAAAAATACCGAGCGGAGTATCATTCAAAGATAGTTGGCATCTGGGTTAATTGAAGAAGGGATGACATACCTCGTAATCTGAAAAAGAAACCTGGTGTAGGGAAGTATCGAAAAAATTTGTTTCATCAGAGTTTTCCATCTATGTTCCTCACTTTTACTGTTCAACAGTATTTCTAGCTCCCGCGAAATCAGGTTCGGTATATGGCATTTTCTGGCGATCCTTAACCTTCTGTTCAAAACTAGTTCGCCATCACTTACAGAAAATAGTTTCGGAAACTTTGAAAGGCCCTTCAAATTTGAACACTGCCAACAGCATTACACGACATATTTGGTTTCACATGCATCAACTGCTAGAGCCTGCGAGCACTGCTGACGTTGCCATCCATGTACGAAGTCTTAGACAGTGGCGTAGCGTCGGGAGGGGGCATCCCCAAATATTTTTACATAGTCCTCTAATGTCGGCGATTTTAAAAAAATACTTCAATTTTCGACTTTTTCTCGCTTGAAAATCTTATTTTACCCCCCCCCCCCCACTTGGGAAAATATTGGCTACGCCGCTAACTTTAGAATTTTAGGTCACCCAATTACCACCATGTTTTTCTTTTCTAACTTTATTCTCAACCCAAGTCCTGGAATCCGTCCTTTCGAGCATTACTTCAGAGACTTCGAGGAGGCTGTTAGGGCTGTCCTAGCGCTATTCTCATCTTGCCGAATAATCGGCCTAAGTCGAAATGTTGCGAGTTGCAACGTGGGCTCGAACCCGGGACTTCCGAATTCCGAGACCAGCGCGCTATCCACTCGGCCAACCAGACTACCATGTTAATGGAACACTAACCCAAAGATTGGTACTGTTTTTGTATCCCAAAATTTTGGCGCATTTCATAATTTTATCTTTTAGACGCATCTGACCAATTTGCTCACCCTTCAGATTTAATAAATGTCATTTTAAAAGATGGCTTGGCCTTTCGATTTAAACATCTTGAATGACTCATTGTTGTTTTCCCTAAGTGAATTTTTGAATGTCCCACGTAGTAACCTGTAAATCTGAATGTTGCCTCAAAGATGGGTATTTCATTTTCTGGAAAATTAGAAAATTTAAATGTATCTAGTCCAGGGTGTCTACGGAAATTGAAAAGTAAAAATGAAATACGTTTTCAGAACCCTTTGCAGGACTATAGGTGGCATATTTTCCATATTTTCCCCGAGCGTGCAAGCCTTTTTTTTTTTGTTTCCAATTGTTTCATTTCCTTTGCTCCTCCCTCATTTTGGTTCTCCCACTTCTCTCCTCCTGGTGAATATAGATAATAATTATTATTATTGAAAATTCTAATCTTAACCAGGAAACGTTGATTTCTGAGGGATGTAGTTTTAAAAATATGTATTAACAAAGAAAAAAAAATGAAGGACTTTCCAGTTTTTTTAATTTTAATTTCAGCACTTTTTAGGACTTTTTAAGACTTACTTTCAAAATTCAGGACTTTTCAGTACCTGTAGACACCCTGCAGTCATTTTAATCTCAATTAAGAATGTATCCTTTAAATTTGAGGAACTTTTAAGAGAAGTGGTTCCGTCTTTTGACTTGAACATTCTGAACTGCATCACCTTTTGCCTTTGAAAATTTTGGATCTCCAATTCAACATCGAACTGAATAAATGATGCATTGGAGGGGGGGGGGGATTTCAAACTTCAGACGCATCTTCTCAGTTTGCTCTTCCAATTCGGAAATGGTACCCTCCAAATTTCAGAGATTTCAATATGGCCTCGCCTTTTCACTCGAACCTTCTGAATGGCTTGTGTTTGCTTGCCTTTAAAAATTTGAATATCCCTTTTGAACATGTTAAAGTAAACGTTCACTCAAAAATTATTAGTACTTTTTTAAAAATAATTCCAAGCTTTAGAAGGTACTAGTAATTTTACCCTCGACTAGGAATGTACCCTTTAAATTTGAACATTTTTCAAAGAAAACTGGCTCCGTCTTACAACCAGAGTTAGGCAAAATAATATTCGAATACTGAATAATGAATAACGCAACCTTTATTCGTTATTCATAAGCACATGAATAACGTATAACGAATAGTTTATTCGTTAGTCGTAAGTATGAATAACGAATAGTCATTCATTATTCAGTAATCAGTATTCAGTAACATCAATCACGCGAATAATGAAGTAAGACTCCCCTGGCGCAGTCATTTGCCCACCCCCTCCGAGAAAATTTGAAAAACTTTATTTACTTTCTAATTATCCCGGTAAGATTGGGGAAAAAATATTTTTACCCCCCCCCCCAAAAAAAAAAAAATCCAAAACTATATATTTTTACATCTCCCCTCCCAACAAAAAATAGTTTTACCCCCACCCAAAAAATTTTCAAAAAATATATATTTTTACACCCCTCCCAAAAAAAGAATACCCCTCCCCCACACACAAAATCCCCCTCCCAATATTTTTACATAGTCCTCTAATATTGGCGATTTTTAAAAAATACTTCGATTTTCGACTTTTTCTCCCTTGAAAATCTTATTTTGCCCGCCGGCCCCGTTCGGAAAAATCCTGGCTACGCTACAGATCCTAGTTAATTTTTTTGTTTTGTTATTGCGTCCGCAATGAATAACGAATAACGATGATTGATGAATAATATTCACATCTTCATTTTACTGAATAATTATTGATGAATAATTTTACGTGTTTACGAATAATGAATAACGAATAATGATTGAACTGTTATTCATGATTATTATTCGAATAACGTGTCTTATTCGAATAATGCCTAACTCTGCTTACGACTTGAACATTCTGAATGTCGTCATCTATTTGCTTTGAAAATTTTGGATCCACTTCAACATCGACCCAAAATTTCAAAGTCAAAATGTAACACCATTTTTGAAAATATTTTTTATATTTATAGGGTATATTCCTAATTGAGGATAATAAATGATAAAGTGCGCCTAAAGTTTGAAATTTAAAAAAAATTTACCCATTTTTAGTCAAAATTTTGGGCCGACCACTTACTGGGTATCCGTTCAAGTTGATTCAATGAATGAGACGATATTTTTTCTGAAAACTTTAAGGTTTCGACTCTTCTAACTATTTTGTTCTGAATTACATCCATAAAATTATATTAGGAATATCCTCCCAACTTAAGGAATTGTGAAGAAAAAATAGCGTCGCCCTTTAAATTAAAAATTTTGGATCAACCATTTACCATGTGCACTTACATTAGGTACACAACACTAAACCGACAACCGCTCTAAACGATCGTGTTACATCTGCAGAAATTTATGAATTTCTTCCGGTGGTGGGAGCAAACTACCAATACGATGGTACATACGTCTTTGAATTTTAAAGGTGGCATGTATTATTCTCAGATTACTCGGCGCCCAATTGAGGTCATTGCCAAAACGTTATTACCATCATGAATTCTTCATAATTTGACGAAAACATAAAATACAGACCTTCGTTTTCAGGTTCCAGAATTTCCGCACGACCTCCATGTCCTACACCTTCTCCTCAACAGTAAGATTACTACCCGCTTCCGAATCAGGAACTTTCAATGATATAATAAAATTCGCGATCGAAACCAAAACAAAAAATTAACGACACAAAATAATCGTTCAATAATTATTGCTGACATCAAGCCGAAATCGAAATCAGAAAACCGAAATTCACGATACGAAAATAGTCCACGAAAAGCAATATACCGTCGAAACAACATCAGAAACTCGAAATACAATATAATACGCAAAATCCAAATTCCACACCGTACAACATTCAACACATTAACATTCGGAGGAGAAGGCAGGTTGATGCGTGAACGTGAGTCATTGAAACTACAACTAAGGAAGGCGGTTGCGTCAACCGTCGCAACTATGAATCACTGAATCGAGGCAGGTTCAAAACGGAATGTTTCATTTATCGCAAAGGCGGCTATACACTTAGCGCAAAACCAGACGATACGCAAGAAAAATCAGGCGAAACACGAGCAGCGAAAAGTGCATACATTACATACATACTCGTATGTTACCATTAATGTGTATATTATGTGTATAATTAGTTGAAGTGTATAATTTTATGAAATATTTATCTATTTTCTGTCCTTCATTCCTTCTCTTACTGACGAATCGGGGTGAAAATCGGAAAAATCTTCAATTCTCATTTGTCTATACCTCATTTAGAATTTTTCAGCCCTGACGACTTCAAAGAGCATAATGCAGAGTCCAAAAACAAAAGTCTTGGATTCTCACAATTCATAGCCCTTGGTAGGCTTTTTTGCAAAGCAACCAGGCTAAAACTAAATTGTTGTCTGAAAAGAACAAAATTAAAGATCTCCAAAATTTTCTACTAATTTCGTATCGTAACGTGTTCTCGCCATACGGTCGGCATTTTGACGATCGACATGTCGAAGGATTTTCGTACTATACTGTCCAGGCAAATATGATGGCTATACACTTATTGTAACATGCATGCCGATTTGGTGAATCATTCATCTGCATTTCAGTCTGCAGTCTGTTATAATTGCTGAAAAGGCTTGGCTTAATTTTGCTCGCTGATTTCAAACACATTGTCCAAATTTGGCGCTGACCCCTCTGTTGGGTACAATTCACTTTAGGACATACTGGTACTACTTTTTCATAGAACGCCTCACACTATTTAGTACATACTTTTCCATGCCCCCTTAGCGGTAAGAACCTAAGAACACGCGTCACACGGTATAGTCGACCGAACCAAATTCGAAGTTCAGATTCTTTTTTTAATTACATATATGTAATATTATAAACTCAACTTCTGTACAGAGAAAGAAAAAAAAATAGCCATTGCACGGCTTTTCTTTCGAATTGATGAACAAGCGTTTCACTCTTTAAGTCTCGCGACATGTTTCACCGACAAAAATGCCTGATGTATGGAGAAAGTTTCAAAATTTTCGAATATCAAAAATGAAAACGAAAAACTTGGTCTATTAGGATTCTTTAAGATTCTTGAAGTCTCATTTATAACACTTGAAAATTCTTCAGAATTGTTCAAGTCTGTATGAGGATTTTTTAGATTTAATTTTTTTGGGATGGGGAAAGAGGAAGTAACACTTAAAAAGTAACCCTCTTTTCATTTACATATGTGCCAAAGCTCTCAATCAGCTGTTTTTTCCCCTGTGATGCTCCAAAAAGTAACGCTGCTCCAAGTAACGCTCAAAACGTAACGTTTTTTATTTTTTTCGTTTATGTATCAAAGCAGACACGAACATGTCAAAATCCTTGGAAGAATTAATAAATAATTCAACCTGATCCTACCCTAAGAAAAAAAAAATTCCATGGAAATTTCTGTGAAATACTAAAGATGGCTGGAAGAAATAAAACTGTCCATGGAAATTTGAACCCTTGTACTGAATTGTGACCATGAAGAGCTAAATCATACGGACAGAAGTAACGCTCAAAAGAATTAATAAATAATTCGACTTGATCCTACCCTAATTTAAGAAAATTTCCATATATATCTATTAAATGCTGAAGATGGCTGGAAGAAATAAAAATGTCTATGGAAATTTGAACCACTGAACTGAATCGTGACCATGAAGAGCTAAATCATATATGGATGGAAGTAACGCTCAGTCTGCAGCCGTGTTGTTAATAGAAATTTCCGTGGAAAATTTTTTTATTAGGGCATGATCAGGAAAAGTAACGCTCAAAAAGTACATAACACTTTTTTTTGTTTATGTGCCAAAGCTCTCAATCGGCTGTTTTTTTCGTGATGCTCCAAAGTAACGCTCAAAAAGTAACGTTTTTTCGCTTACGTGCCAAAGCAAAGACATGGAAAGAAATGTCAAAAAAATTTAATGATGAAAATGAAAACGCGGTGTAAAGGTGCGATGTCAATGAACGACTTCGTAGATTTTTCTTTCTTTTTTTAGTGCGACTTAATGCTGACCGTGAAGGTGGGGGTGAAAGAATAAAATTCGAAAATTGGTTATACGTTTCTGAGGTCGTTGCATTCGATCCAATCCCTTTTGGTGCGACCAGTGAGGTAGCAAGAGTGTAGGGCAAGCGTGACACGGTTGACTCGGAATTCACCCTTTCTGAATCAGTTTTATTTATTTAAAGTGTTGCTAATAGAAAAAAAAGTCGTAAATATTTCTCAATTGAAATGAACAGAGGCAGTGGCGAGGGGGCACGTCCCCCTAAATATTTTTACAGAGTCCTCGAATATCGGTGATTTAATAAAAAATACCTCAATTTTCGACTTTTCCTCCCCTGAAATCTTAGTTTGCCCTCCCCCCTCCCCTTTGGGAAAATCCTGGCTATGCCACTAAGCACAGAGGCTTAAATTTGGTCCAGATTACAAATCGGAAGCGATATTTGAAATCAGTGACACAGAACCACCCCTATTTCGATACTTCGCGCACTTTTTGCCGGAAAAGCCGAATTCATATTACGACAGTGCTCTAGAAGGGGTCGGATAAAAATCTGAGGCGATATTCGAAATCCAGCGACTCAAAGCTTGGTCGGATATCCTTTCCAAAAAATTGACTTTAGAATCTCGTAAAGAATTTGGAGCTCGATGAAAACTAGCGTAATCGAAATTACCCACCCCCGCGCGTAGAGCCTGAATGGTTTAGGGGAAGGGAAAATAACTATTGAAATGAATTCTCGAACCTAAGTGAAAAAGCTGTAGCATATCTAACGACAGATGCAGTGAAAGTAAAAATGTGGTTAGGAGCTGAAAACTTGTGGTACCTGGGGAGGCGGAAGGAGCTTCAATTTGAAGAGTATCGATAAGTACAATATGAGGTCATACATTTAAAAACAATGGACTCTTTCTTAACGCGATAATTATTATGCGATCTTTAGATTTTTTCAAATTTTATGGATTAGTTATTCTTCCCCCAAAACCTCGGAAGTCCCTTTCACTCACCCTTATCTACATTTGTGAAGGAGAGGGGAACCGAAGAACAACCCGATGGCAGGATGCTCCAAAAGGTGGGTCGTTGGTTTTCAAATTTTCGTTTCATTACGACTGTCTCAAAATTTTTTTTACACTGGGGGGAGGAGCTAGACTGTTTTTTTTTTCATTCTCGCGTCTTTTCGCGCCAATTTTCAGATTCTCGCGAACAGGACGAGATGAAAACACGAAACACGAAACAGCTGATATTGGGAGAAGTGTATAGTGGATTGGTTCGCGTTTCGTCATATTTTTCGTGAAATTGGTTCGTGAAAGGTCACGAAATGCGAAGTGCTCTAATAGTGTATAGCCGCCTTTCACGGGAAATGATGATAATGAAAGAAACGGACTATTTCTTCTTGTATCCCAATAAGTGACCCTGAAAACGAATAATTCTGTTTTGAACCTCAAAATCAAGGTCTAGGCATAGGTATCGGTATCATGAATGAACATTTTTAGTGTACCTGTTCAGGACATTTTCGTAATTTATTCTCATCGAAACTTTAAACTTCAATATCTCAAAACTAGAGTACAATTTCTGTTATATATTTTTGGCCATAAGCCTTCTCCAGTACTACAACTACTTTCATCTAAAATTCCAACTCCTTCCATTCATTCCTTAGTTCATGCATCGTGAACCAAAAAAAAAAAAAAAAAGCGATTCTATTTGTTTCCATATTATGTACTTGAGACTGGCTACAGCCAGGATCATACCAAGAGTGGTCAGGGAAGAGGTGTCATCAACTATCAACTCAACGTACACTGCCATTCATTTGTTTGTTTTGTTGACAAAAATAACATTATCTACGGCTTTTTTCGGCGCAAAGTGAACTATCCAATTCATTTAGCGAAGATCTAACGAGTAACTGTGTCTAGAATCTAGCCCTGAAAATGAAATCTATGACTCTAATCATTCAAAGGGAAAAAGAAACCCGAGAATGAAAAAGAAAGTGTTTCAGCTAGACTCCCAAGAGAAAATACCGAAATGGTGCATCATTTTAGGGAGGAAATACGAAGCCATCATTAATCTCGGTTTAAGATGTTATAAACCTCGACGAGTAAGGAGCTCACGTTTGTTGTCCCGGTCTCGTATTTTCGCATTCAGTCTGAAGGCGGTAGGCGTTGAACATGCGGTGGGCGATGAACATCAAGACATGCGGAGACCGCAACGCCGTGATCAAACAGACCCCTGAAATCCGAAGTAACGGAGCTGAAGACAAATCAGCGGATTAGGAATGAGGGAGCAATGAAAAATTTATCAACTATTCGAACTTAGAAGACCGTCAGGTGAAATCTGTTATTTTTCTACTCGCATGTACGACCTCTTTTATCGATCAAATGATATCTCAAGAAGAGGGGTACAGGAGTATCACACTTCTAATATTGTTTAAAAAGTTGTCACTGAGCAAATTCCGATAGCCAATTGGTGAAATTGGAAAAGTGAATTTTTTTTTAGTTTCAATTAAAATTGCAGATGCAGATACAGAAAAACCTGGAGAAAAGTTCACTTCCGGATTCTGGATCTTGAGCCACGGTATCTTTTACCAGGAGGGGAAGGGGTGGGAGGAAGTAATGGTTTTTCTGCCTGTCTACTCACTTGGCAGACGGGATAGGTCCTGATTTTCTAACTGAACGTTCAGTTTATCTGTCGGAGTTCGATGGTTCGTGAGATAGAAATACAAATGCTCAATTCATTTTTCGGATATCAAGTTGGAGATCACTCGGCGCTTTTCCTGAAGGAAAGCTGGTTTTCCCCTGTGCAGACAGTTTTACAGACAGACTGCTGGACTGATTAATACTGGTTCTAGACATCTTTCGATTATAACATGCTACCGTAAAATTGGCGGGGAATTTCTTCAGTACTCATCAGTTAACAGAGTCGCCCTCACTTGACAGAAAAATCCGAGTTTTCAGTTGATTAGCTTGATTCGTAAACAAGGATTTTGGTCTAACTCATGGGAATTTTGCAAATATTGATTACATAGTTGGAAAAATGTAAGAGTTATTTTTTCTTCTTTCATATATATTCTGCTGAGTCAGCGTTAACCTTTTTCCACTGGACAAAATTTACATCAGGACCATGTAACTAAAAATTTTGAAATTTCCCAGACATTTAGCTTACAAAAATTTACAGACGTGTGAAATGGGCAGGAAAAATCGATTCTTACATGCCATCTGATAAATAAGCGCAGATAAATTAGAAATTAGCATAAAGAGAGACACTCTGCAAACGGCACTTAGTTCGAGCATAGGATTTCACTTAAATGAAGAAAACTACTAAATTCGGCGGATCTTTTCTCAAGCATTAAAAAAAAAAATTACATGGAGGACGTCTTTCGAATTTCACGTTAGCAGGATTATTAGGATACATTTTGACCATTAGATTCTGCACTTGGCACAAGTTATATTTAATAAAATCAAAATCTAAAATGGGGAACTATTCGGGCAATTGATAAAAATTAGTTTTCTAACGTTTAGAAACTTTTTCAACATTTTTGATTTTTCCTTTTATTTTAGAAAAATGTTTCTCTTTCAATATTCTGAGGGACTTTCTTTCAATATGAAGGCCAAATTCCACAACATGAAAACTTTTTGACCAAGTCCTATCCGCAGTGCGCAGTATTACATTCCATACGCGTTGGGAAGTTATCAAAAGTCCGAACTTTATACAAAATTATTAACACTTGCAATAATCTAAAATTTACCAGCTAATATTTTGAATCAACACGAATTGAAAGTATTCAAGTAGATAACTATTGGATACAAAAAAAAAAAAAAAAGAAGTTACAAGTGGTTCACATTTTTCAAGAAAATAAATAAAATTTACAAAAATTTTTACGTACAAAAAATAGGTAAATAAGTGAAATCGTGTTATTTTTTAGTGAGCATTTGAATTTATACGTGAACAAACAAATATGAGAGAAATTCTCAAGGAAAGAGCAAGAGAGCAACACTTATTATATGAAACCCGAATTGTGAAAATGACCAAAGTCAGTTTTGATTTTTTAATTTAAATGAGAGACTCAGCTATATCCGCAGATATCCCGCATTATCAAGTCATCATCTGAAAATGAAAACGAGCAGGTAATCTGAGCAATGGATATAGCTCAGTCTGTCACTTAAATTGAAAACATCAAAACTGACCAAGGTTGTTTTTACAATTAGGGTTTCAATTTAAAATCTAGAAAGACGAATAATTTGCAAATGATGAGATAAAATTTTGCAAATTATACTCACGAGTTGAATTCCAAGATACTGCATCACTTTGGAGCAGTTGACAAATAGATTTTTCCCCCTTTGTCAAAAAAAAACAACATAAAAACTAAGGACTATTTTAAGACTTATTAGGACTGATTAAAATTTATGAAAATTCTTTCAGACACAGTTGTGGCTTATTCAAAAACTCTAGTTCAAGCTTTATTGAGATTCTCACTGATGAGGGTGAGCATGTTAAGATTTAAAAATTTATTCATCGAGATTTCTTCTTAGCTGCCTTGAGATGGATATAAGCCCAGCAAGGATCGTTATGATCTATTAGAACCCTGATCAGACTAGTTAAGATTAATTTCAGAACTCCGCGGTATACTTTTCAACTTCAACAATTATTAAGTTTCATTAACATCCTTCCAACATTGTTAAACGGTTTATATTTTGTGGACCTGATTTAGAACTTGGAAGTCTATAAAGATCTTCCCTCTTGACTCAAGTATTTAAAGAATACGGATAAAGGTCAGATTGTTACATAATTTAGAAGTTATCTACGTCGTTTCATGGTTCAATTTCTTTGGGAGTGACAGAATTCAAAGGTAACCAAGAAAGCTAGAATGTTCTTAGCTGCCAATTTTTTCCTTTTGTATAGGAGAAAAATTTTTCTGCATTTGTTACAAAGGCGGAGTCAGCGGAAGATTTGGGTGGACTTGGCCTTTGACTAATAGCTCCGAAAAGCAGACTTGGGAAAGTCCCTTTTTATAAATGAGTGTTTAGGTTATTCATGGCTTATGTTTTCGGCGAACTGAATGAATGAACTATTCCATTTTTACTGAAATGAATGATAATCAAAATGTTGTTCAATTTTCTTCAAATGAACGATGAACTAAACATCATTCATTTTCAGAAGATTGAACGCGAAAAAAACAAAAAACGTTCATTTGTTTTAGTTTTTTAGAATTAGATCAAAATGTAATGCCATATTCGGAATCAGCCACCAAGTGTCATTATAATTAGAGTGGTTAGTTAAAGAGAAATTGGAATCGTTAAAAATCAGTGCCGGATTAAGGGGCTTAGCCGCCTTAGGCCAAACATTTTTTATCGCTTTGATGTTCCAAAAGATAAATAAAAGAATAAAATAAAAAGATAAAACCATTCACCATTACATTGTTATCGACATTTTCGAAATATTTGCCGCCCTGGAAAATTTCTCAAGGAAATATGGCGCTGTTACAAATAAACTACGAACAACGCCGTAACCATGGGAAGATGGGAGGCGATTGATTTGAAATGTCATATAGTGGGTAAATTGAGCAGCTGCAGTTGACAACATTTAAAATTTTGCAAGTTTTTTTCCATATTTCATAGGGTTTAATAATATTTTAAATTTCAGTTTTTAGTTGAAAAGGTTTAAGCTTCCTTTCCTTTCCACCCGACAAAAACAGCTGGTGCAAAGTTGACAATAAAAAAGAAGCGTTCATATTTTTTGAACTGAATTTGGACAACATGTACGTTAATAAAATTCGTCTAAGTTTATTCGAAAGTCGCTCATATAATTCGATTTTCTTCAACAGTCCTCCGTCGTTCTATAGAAACAAACACAAGCGATGGGCCTGTTTACATATTCCAAAATTAACTCCTGGACAGGGCCGTATCGACGGGGGGAGGGGGAACCCTTTCCCAATTGGCCAAAAAAACACGAAAAAGCAATGGATTGAGACGGAGGAGAGGACGAATCTGTGACTGAGGCCCCCACCAAGAACAAAATTCATCTTAATCGCTACCCTCCTTTACTTAAATCCTGGGTATGGCCCTGCTTCTGGAATTCTTGGATTTGAAGCTTCCTTCTCCCTCCCAACAGTCACTCTATCATCGCTTTTATTAGTCAAGTTCGTATCAAACCTCATCTCCTCCCCCCCCCCCCCCACAAAAAAATAATAAAATTCCTATTTTTGCAAAAGCGAGCGCATGCTATATAAGCTTGAACGAAATGTACATTCATGAAATTTGCCCTAGTTTACTCGAAAGTCGCTCGCAGAATTCGATTATTTCCAAAATTTCTCCATCGTTCCACAGAACCAAATACACGCAATGGGCCTGTTCACAAATGTCAAAATAAACTTCTGGAATTCTGAGCTTTTAGAATTCCTTCCCCCTCCCAACTGTCACTCTATCATCGCTTCTATTGGTCAAGTTCGTGTTAAACTCTTTTTTTCTTCTTCAAAATTCCTCTTTTTTGCAGAAGCGAGCACACGCTCGGGTCTATCTACATATTTCAAGATAGAAGGTTAAATTTTCAGGGTTGAATATCCGCCCCCCCCATCCTCCAGAGTCGCTCTATCACCGCTTGAATGGGATTGTTTTTTTAAAAACCAAAATACAGAAAATTAGAAAAGATTTAACACCTAGACTGGAGTTTGCTCGCTCCATTTCTATCCGGCGGAAAGGCAGACCAAGTTTGAGGAGGGTAGTTCATAAATACGTATGTGTATGTGAGTTCATTTTTGTCTGCTTTTCAAAACTGTAGTAAAAAATTCGAATACCTCGTCGTCTTATAGCAATAAACGGACCCAACCAAGATGACACTAGTCTGATTTCTAAATACACAGGAAAGTCTGCTCACCTAAAACAGAAGAAAAGCATACATGTGCATTAGTGAATGATGTAAAATAAAAAGAAAATCAATAAAATCACTTTTAGGTTAGTTCAGTGTTGGTTATCTCAAGCCTCATTGAGCTGTGGAGAGGGATGGTGGCAGCCAGAGATTTTTTCACAGAGGGAAAGGGTACAAAATTTTCAAATTCAAGTTGGCATGCAAAATAGGAAGGGAAAACGATCCCCTCATAACCACAAATAGCCGAACTGGAGGGGGGGGGCTTATGGGAGGGTAGGCAGTCAAGTATCAAAATAATGCTAAAACATTTTCGCACCTACAATTTTTTAGTTGTTTTTTCAGCAAGGGGGAGGGTTAGGCCGCAAGCCCCCCAACTATGCCTATGGGTTCTTTGTCTCTTAAAAGTAGAGGTACGTGGTAACAATCGGTGTAGCCACTTTTTTCAGAATGATTTTCCCTGACTTTTCCCAGTTTTCCACACCGATTTTTCCATATTTTTCCTGCCATCGGTACAGCTAGTACTGCACACAGCTTTGAGAATATTTTGTAAAAGAAATAAGTTAATATACTTTACGCTGACATTTATTCTTGAGAAACAGTGTATATTCTTTAATTCCCATTATTCTCAAAATGTTCCCAGGTTCTGATCAAAATCATAGTAATTCCCTGACTTTTTCAGACTGACAAAATTTTTTAACTTTTCCTGGTTTTATAAAAAGCGGTTACCCCGTTATAAATCTTCAAAAATCTCGTAAGTTTTGTCTCTGAAATCTCTCAAAAGGCATCTTTTTATCAACGTGCGGAATATTTTCCCCCACTTTTTTCTTTGAGGTGCATACAAATAACTCTTTGTACCCACTTCAACAAAAACCTGATGAGGTATAATATACCCCATCCCCACGTTTTGAAGTCACTGAATGGACTAGGAAACTCGATAAACGCGGAGTTCCCTCTATCCTGACGCAGGCCCATTCCGGGCATTTCCGGGATAGGGGTGCGGTGTCCTGAGGCCAATTTGGCATGCGTGCATCGCCATACACCTCACTATCATCAAATACAGTTGCGGATTTTATACCGCTCGACTCCAGCTTCCCAAAACAACTCAAAACATCAACAGATAAGGCTCATTTTTCATTGTGAAAGGATACTTTTTATTTTTTTTTGTATGTTTGTGTTGAAAATGAACTTAGCACTTTCTGGAAACCAACTTCTTCGTATCACCAGCCATTGCTTCCACTTGCTCAACAATCAGCACGATGATTAATGAGCTTGCCCGTATAAGGAAGGTCACCTTAACAACCCGATATCGGCAGATCAGTGTTTTTCTCAACTTACGCCTGAAACTTTTTCCGATTTCAAAAGATTGCAAACGGTCTGAAAACGTTAATAAACGTTTTGTTCCCTCTCATTCGAGACGATCGAGCTCGCATAAAAGTAACTAATTATCGAAGCTCCGGGTAGGTGAATAGCGGAGATAATGAATGCGGACACTTTCGAGACGAAAAACTGAATCAACGAATGAGGTAAAATTTGTTAATTTAGTTTAGTAAATGTGGCGTTAACCATGTTACAGTTTATTTGAGTAGGAAAAAACCCATTTTCTGATTGAATTGTGAAGGATAAAGCCGGGCGAAACGACGAAACTGAAAAGTTTACCGTTCGAGCTAATGGAGGAACTTTTCTCTTCTTATAAAGCCGTAGTATCGTTCTAAATTAAACGATTTATTTTCCGAACGCGAAAAGTAATTAACTGAAAGTTAAATAATTCGGTAAAAGGGATACCGTCCTCGGAGGCGAAATTCTGCGGACCGAAGTTGATTCCTTAGCAAAAGGGGTTAAATTAAACGAATATTGCGCGTCGTTTGTAACAGCAACCTGGAATTTGTAATTCTGATTTTTTTAAAAACCCCGTCGCCCCACTTCGACGCTACAGTTCGGATTACAACGCCGTTGTTTCCCGTTACCTAGCCCGGTTTTATCGCTTATTTTACGCTCTCTCGCCGCCAACACCCTTCGCCCCGTGAACTTAACAGCGATTTGTAAAAATGTCAAACAAGAAAGCACTCCGCAACGTTGAAATTACGGCGACTCTGTTTCGAAAAAGAAAAAGACTGGCTCACAATTGTGGAGTGGAAAAGGGGAGTTGTAAATCTTCCGACCGGTATTATCGTATTCAGTCGAATTAATGATCTTCGAACGGCCAGACCCGGAAAAGTAAAAACTCGGATTCGATGCTAACCCAGCCACATCTGGGCGCCGTCGATTTATACTTAAAAGTCCATTATGGCCTACTCCCTGGAGTCGACAATGGATACCCAACTGCAACTGTAATGAACTTTCTAATTCAGGACATCGAGCTTACAGACATATCGATTCAGCTGAGCACCAATCAGTGACGAAAGTCTCTACCGTGAGAGATACAGTGAAGACAAAAAGTTTGGAATCCATCCACCTAAAATCCGTCGAACCCCACACAGCCACTAATAAAAATAGACCAGGGAAGGTTAGGCGGTTTGAGATGCCGGAGGGTTGAGACAAGCCAATTTTCTAGAGAATGAAAACGCGCACCTGGCAACACTGATGTGTGTCGTGAGGTCGGATAGCCTTTCGAGCTATTGAGAGCCTTGCAGTTGATCGACGATGAACAGGAGGGTCCACAGCGTGGGCCCAGAGGGTGCTTGGTAACGAGCCCCTAATTAGAGATTCTCGGCTTGACAAATGGACTTGGCCTAGTCAGATTAATTTGAATAGATTTATTAGCACTTTCGACAATACTTTTTGGAGGGCCGGGGGGCCGTCGGTAACGAGCCGCATGGAGTCGGGAGCGTTGCAGAAGGTGGTGGAGGAGCTGTTCCCGCAGCGCCCACCACTACCGGCATCATCGTCTGGAGAGGCCACGGAGGAGTTCTGTCCACTGAGCATCGGCGAAGTGGACAGTGCTATCGAGCGGATCCGGACGAAGAAGCGGAAGGCACCAGGGCCTGACATGATCCCGAACGTCGTGTGGGAGTCCGTGCATCGGGTGGAGCCGTCCCTCCTAACCAACGTGTTTAACCGCGCGTTGCAGGAGGAGACATTTCCGGACCGATGGAAGGTGGCGCGGCTTGGCCTCATCAAGAAGCCAGGGAAACCAGACGGGCAGCCATCTTCATACCGGCCAATCTGCTTGCTCGACACCGTGGGGAAGGTGTTCGAGCGAACGATCGTGGATAGGCTGGAGGCGCACCTAGAGAGGCGGAGGACGATCTCGAACAGCCAGTACGGCTTCAGGACCGGCCGTTCGACAGCGGATGCAGCACTCAGACTGAAGGCGATGGCGGCAAAGGCGATACGCGACGGAGAGTTCTGTGCGGAAGTCAGTCTGGACATTCGCAACGCCTTCAACTCGATACCGTACTCATGTGTGGTGTTGGCGTTGGAGGAGGCGCGGGTGCCGGGCTACCTCGTGCGGATTATCCGGAGCTATTTCTGCGGGCGTCGGATCGAGATGGAGTCGGCGACAGGACCAGTCACGAGGGCGATGACGTGCGGCGTTCCTCAGGGGTCGGTCCGGGGACCCACCCTGTGGAACGTCGCCTTCAACGGGTTGCTGCGGCTGGCGGTCCCACCAGGCGTGAAACTCATCTGTTATGCCGATGACACGCTGGTGGTGTGCCAAGCCGCGACAACAGCGGAGGTTGCGACCAAGGTCAACCGGGCGTTGGAGTTGCTGACCAGATGGATCGAGTCGGCGGGATTGTGCTTGGCGGTGCAGAAGACGGAAGCAGTTCTGTTCACGACGCGCCGCAAGTACGACCAACCAACGTTCGTGCTGAAAGGCGAGAGGATCGCGCCAAGTCCAGCGCTGAAGTACCTGGGGCTGTGGTTCGACGGGAAGCTGTCGTTCCGTGAGCACTTCAGGAGAGCGGCGGAGAAGGCGGACCGGGTCGCCGGGCAGCTGTCGCGACTGATGGCGAACCTGGGCGGCCCGCGGGAGCAGAAGCGGAGGTTGTACGCGAACGTCGTGCTTTCGGTCCTGACGTACGGCGCACCGGTTTCCGCGGACGCCGTCCAGACCCCGTACCGGAGAGTGGAGCTGGAGAAGGTTCAGCGGAGAGTCGCGCTAAGGTGCGTCAGCGCGTATCGCACCGTGTCAACGGAGGCGGTAGGCGTGCTGGCGCGCCTTCCACCCATCGAGCTGAAGGTCGACGAGTTAGCGCAGTCTTACAAGGCGCAGAAGAAGGCGAGAACGCGGCAGGAGGCACGCCGGGCGAAGCGTGGCATTCAGCTGACCACGCTTCAGCGATGGACGGAGAGGCTCGCCCAGTCTTCGAAAGGCGAGTGGACTCGGGAGCTGATCGGCGAGCTCGACCTGTGGTTAGGTAGGAAGCACGGAAGCCTGAATTTCCACCTGACCCAGGTCTTGAGCGGACACGGCTGCTTCGGGTCATACCTGTACCGGATGGGGTTGGCAGCAAGCGCAGAGTGCACCTACTGTGCAAGCGGAGAGGAGGACACGCCGTGGCATACGCTGTTCGAGTGCGACGCCTGGGAGGAGGTGAGGCGCGGGGCGGTCACGATCGATCCCGGAGACGGCGTGATCGACCGTCTTGCGCCGGACACCTTGGTCCCGGAGCTGTTGAGGAGCCGAAGCGGTTGGAACCGGGTGTCGGGTTTCGTTTCGGCCATCATGCGACGGAAGATGGAGGCTGAGTGGTCGAGACAGAGGACGCAAGGAGGAGAAGCGGATGTTGCTGCTGCTACTGCGGCGGCGGATACCATCCAGCGAAGCTCGCCCGTAGCACCAGGGCTGGAGCAGAGCTCGCCCGCAGTGCAAGGGCTGGAGCTTCAATCGGAAGAGTCTCATACGATGAGTGAGTGAAGAGGAAGAGGCAGCGCGTCCGGCTGCGGGGGACCTGAAATTTCCAGGCGAGTGCTCTGGGAGCGCGAACCTCGGTCAGTAGGGAACCCCGCGGTGGCCCTGGCAGGATGCGCGCACCGTTCCGGCCAGGAGAAATGGGGGCTCGGGCCCGGCCCCAAAGCGTTCCCCTCGGTACTGATGCGATGCCCGAAAGGGTAGTTTCCAGTGCCGGGGGTACGGTGTCTCAGGGGCCACTTTGGCATGCGTGCATCGCCATACGTCCCACAACACCAATACTTTTTGACTTTACGTTATTGAACGGTTACAACGGTTAGCCACTAGGCTTTTGAGAGCATACGACACGACATAAGATCAGTTATGCGTTAATCTTCCAAGTCCTAGATTTGGGCACGAGAGACGTAACCCGGAAACCCCGACGCGAAGAAATAGTAATAGCACGACTTAGAATTGGACATACTCGCCTCACTCACCTGCACCTCCTCAATCCATGCATTTACCCTCGCAATACCCTAAATGCTCCTCAAATGGACTCACTATCGAACATATGCTTCACTGCCCTTCACTTACTAACTCTCACCACCAAAAACATCAACTACAACCGACAACGAAAAGCATGCTCCAAAACCATCCAATGACAATAGTTAAAACTTATCTCCTTCCTCCACGACACAGACGGGGCTAGGTGGAGTCAAGAAGTCATTCGGTTGGCTGTCTTAATCTTACTCGGAGTGGTTTACTGAGCTTAGAAACATAGCTATAAGAGCTACCCCCTTCAACATCTGCGCAAATTGACCAGTTTGAACTCTCTGCCGTAGGAGTAGGTTCCTCCCACACACTTATGTCGAGGTCACAGAAGTAATTTGCCCCATCGGTATGGCGCGAATTAATCCAAACAATTTAGGTTAGTTCTCTTTTTATTAATTTTACCATCCCCACCAGCCGAGCTGTATAGCGCTTGGAGCAGCTAGTGGCTCGCAAATAAGCAAAAAAAAAACAAAAACAAAAAAACTTTTTGGAGAGAGCAAGACAGAAGCAAGACCAAGATTTCGGCCCATGTAATGAGTTTATAAAGTCCGAGTTCCATTCGGGCTCGGCCCCTCATGAATGGGAGTTCCCCCAGATGAGATGAATTTTGGATATGGTGGGACCGAATACGACGATCTGGTGATCATGATGATGAGTTGTCGTCGGAGTAGAGGAAACGGGCATGCCCCGTATCGAGTTTGGGAGTTTGGCAGTTGTTTTGTCGTATATTTTCGCAATGTCGGGATAACCAATAGTATAGAGTATGGAAGGGGCGCGGTGTCAATGGGAGTTGATGACGGTATTTGAACGTCATCTGGTCATATGTGGATTCTGAGAATTTCGGAGAATATGGCGCATGTGGATTCATCGGTGCCAAAATATGATCGTCGAATATTTTAGGAGACTGCCTGGCGTTAGTCGGGAATGTTTGGGAATATACGGCGCGTGCCAATGGGTCATAGGCGTTGAAAATGCGATCGGCTGGGATTTTTGGTGCCGTCTGAAATCCGGTTGAATGTTTAGCTGTCTGTGCGATCGGTGTTTCTGGGTGCAGTTTAGACGAAAGTGGTCAGATGGGCGACTATAAATGATGCCAGTCGGATGGCGTGAGAGAAAGAAGCCTTTGGAATTTGCAAAAGGTGAATTTCACTTCTTGACAATGTGGTATTTCATACTCGTACGATACTACATCATCCTCACTGCCCAAAACGTCTCCATTCTACCGATTCGCGGCTATGAAATTAATAATGTGGCTTTTTGAGCGGTCTTTTGTAAGATTTTTAAAATCTAAATGTATTTGATTATCCGGTTGTAAGCATCATACGAGGGTCGTTCGGAAAGTAATGCACAAAATCGTCGTACGCGGCAACACTGATCGCAATCAAAACGAGAATAACAGGGAATTTAGGATTTGAGCGTAGCAACACACTGTAACAATTTCGTGGAGATGGAGAGCGAAAAACGAATTCACGTCAGTTTGTGGCAATGAAGCTACCAGTAAGGATGTACATAAAACGTATGGAGAACGCAATGTTTACAATTTAATGGCATGCAAATGGGCAAAAAAATTTAGAGAGGGGCGCACAAGCATTGATGACGAGATGCGGAATTGAAAAATGCAATTTCCGAATTTTACAGGTTGCAATCACGCGAATGGTACTACTGGGGACTTGAACGGCTTGTTTCTCAGTCTAATAAATGTCTGATGCATAGTTCCCTTAATATCTGCCAGTATAGAAAAATGCACTTTGATTGTAGGAAAAGCCCTAGCAGCTAGCTGCCTTCAATACAAGAATTGGGTTCGAAAGGTGTATTTGTTGGGGGGGGGGGGGTAAGTACAGCGATCCAATTTGAATTTAACTTTTTCACAAGTAGTTCTTTGCTAGAATTATATATAGTAGCGTGCACTGGGAGCCTATTGCAGCCGTATGTGTTACTTTTATACAACACTAGTACGAATTATTGTGTTGATTCAGGTATAAAATGAGTCAAAATGAGAACCGCATTCCTACAAGAAATATTTTGATAGCTAAACTATTCTCAAAATGCTGAAAGGCTCTTATTGTCTATATGATATAAAATTAAGAAAGATGGATGATTGAGGTAGTTGTTGGTAGGCATTTGAACATTTCTTCAGTTACAATCCCTACATTGCCTCGCAATTTGTTGGTGAGGAAAATTTTCCCCTCCCCCTTCTATGGTTGCTAATAATGTATTGATATAAGGCCCCTATAGAATGATCAATCCTACCTACTTTCCTCATTTACAAAATGTTAAATGTATCGTCCAGATACATGAGCAGAGCAGCAAGCAGTGGAACTCCCCACACTTGTTAAGGCTTAGTTGCACAATCTAAACTTGGAATAATAACACATAGTAAACAAAAACGCACAAAGCACTGTTTTCGAATATACAACCACAGTATGGCACATTCCGTTATAGAAAGGCAAAACATCGAATAAACCAACATAGAATACCACAGGTACTTCTTGTAACAGATACGTCCAAGTATAGAGTGCTACAGAGTATAGTAAGCTAGTAAGGAGGGCAGTGACAGGCCGTCATACGGCGGAGCGGCGGCAGGGCCGCCAACCTCTATATTTCAACACAAAAACAAATATTTTGTTCCCTGGGGATAATTTTACTCTCCATGACAGAGTAAGCAAGAGAGTGGACCGAGAACTTGGTAAAAATCGAAATTATAGCACTTGCAGGATTATTATACCTAATAGTTTTAGTGTACATTAGATTGCATATGAGCTAAACAACTCAATTCTTTTTCTCAACAATATAATTTCTAAATGGGGAGTGGCATTTAGGTTATTATAGACGGGTCATTTATCATCGTCCCATTGCATTAGCATACTGGATTAGTTAGTGACCCCAAGTTATCAGTCTTGAGGGAGCCTCTACACTCAGATCAGAAACTCTTTTTATCAACTAACTGATTTTTGAGGGGTGGAGATATCTTGAACTAGTTCAAATCCAGTAGTCAGTAGAAGTTTATATGACGCAGAAATCATACTGAAATTTCAACTTTTCTGGGGCAATTCTTAAGCAAAACACCTTTCTATATGACTAAGTACAACGTAACTGTTAAGTAATGTAATGGTTGCAATACAACACACAATTACTAAAAAAGAAAAAAAAACTGAACATCAAAAAGTTGTTCAATTCTACTGAAATAAAATAACGTTGGTCCGGAGGAAAACTATCACATCTCCAAAATTGCGGGGTGCAGAAAATGGAAATTTCCATTGAATGAAGACGCCGAAATCCTACCACAGAATTTTCCAGTTGATTTAATTTTTGTATTCAGGACATGCCCAGCCTTTTCCTCATTCTAGCGACATGCGTAGATTCATATGTGGACCAAATTCCAGTAGGAAACCAGACAATAGTAATCTGCATTCTCAGAGTAGGACGGACATTTCAACGAGCATCAGTAGTTATTTCCCACTACAAATTAATACTCCTGCATCCTTTTTTTTCTCGACAAATCGCTACTAGAATATTATCATTCTGAGTACTAATGCAGAATGATCACTCAATTTCTTAAATTAGAAAAGGAATTTTTATCAGACCACCATATTCTTTTCCTAATATGAGATGCATGGAGGTATGTTAGCTGAATTCCATCTACGTTTGAGATTAAATTTTCGAACCTCTGTGTAAGGATTATAGAGTAGATGCACTGCAAAGGGATGGTGACAATGAACTGCTCCTGAACAGCTGAAATTTTAGTAGGAATGTAGTGACTGAAACTACTCTGACAACTCCTAATGCATTATTTCTAGTACCAGGAACCAAGTACATCAGTTTTCCCACTACTGATAGGTTGTGTTCTGCTGTGTACTTCCATACAAATTATAACTTCTCAGAAATACATTTAAAATTGCAAGAAAATAAGTGTGTGGTCGAAAATTTAGGTCGAAATTGACAGGAGGAATTTTCGGTTGTATATGTTTAAAAAACGCGGTCTTTCAATTATACTTTCCTACTAAATGAAGAGGTCAATGAAAAATCCGGATTCATACCCGAAATTTTACACAGTAGAGTTCACCTTTACCCCCAGAGAAGAAAAGGTTAACTGTATTGTACGATTTTGAAAAAGTAAACTACAAGGCTCAATTTACCATTGTGTTTTCTCCAATTGACTGACCTAACTGACATCCAAGTACAGTAAAACCTCGATATAGTGCGAATGAAGGGACCGAGAAGAATTCGCACTATGGGGGGGGGGGACTTTCAAATTGGGTGTAATAAATTTTGGAAGATAAGTAATGTGCTGTACATGAACTACTGTACTTAGAAGAAATCGGTAGTATGAGACTGGCGAGTAGTTGCTAAACCGTTACAAAACTATGATTGATGTCACTAGCATTAGAGGGTGCAGCTGCAATGTACAAACGAAGGAGGCTGACTGCATCGAGGACATCACTGCAAGATGGAATGTGATTTTCTGCGGGTGGATCGTAATCGTCTTCATCAGAATTTTTGTCCTCATCGTCTCCCTCTTGGTACTCAGTCATAATATCGTCTATGGTACGGAACGTGGTTGTCAATACCTCGTCATCAATAGAAACGTAATCCTCAAAATGAAGGTCGCCAACGTGCTCTTGAATTAACTTCCAGTCGTTATCATCTTGAATTCCTAAGTCTCACAAAATTGACGTACAGTACATTACTTCTCTGCTTATTTGAATGGTCGGGCGGGTTTTTCCATAAATTCTTATTAGCCCATTGGTTGTATTTTCGCATTGTACGGAGGTCTTAATCGCACTATAAAGAGGTGTTTTTAGTGTACATTTAGATAGGCAAAGTTAAGGGACCGAGGAGAATTCGCACTATACCGAGAAACGCACTATAAACATAAAGAGGCACACTATATCGAGGTTTTACTGTAACTTGGAACGTATAATTTCTTTAATATTGGTAAACCAGGGATTGAGTTCGCTCTGTCAGTCAGATGAATTCAGAAGAACCTAGTAGGAAATGAAGACATACATTTTTTGGCGTTCTGCCAAGTTTTTTATTAAAGTTAAGGAGGCAGGTAGGTAAAATGACCAGAAATTACTTTGAAGTAACACTTTATATCACAGGTATACAGAGTCATCTGCCTGTTCTCTCTGAGTCGGCTACGTGACTGAGGGAGTTTTTTTTTTGTTTTAGTATTTTTTTATTTTATTTATTTATTGTTTCTAAATTACATTTCTGGTTGTACAGTATGATACTGAGAACCACTTTTTGCTTGGCAGCTTGTCGGTGTTTCTCAGGTCATTTACAATAATCATGTGTACTTAGTTTACTTCATTATTACAGCGGATAGACTAATTCAAGACTAATTCAATTAATATATCCCAACTCACTCCAACCCAGAAAAAAGAGAGAATAAATGAAACTAAAGCTAAATACATCAATCTCTGGCAAGAAGAATATAACACCTCCGAAAAAGGAAGAAGAACTTATGAATTAATACCAAACATTGAAGAAAGACTTAAAAATAAAGAACTAAAACCTAACTTCTACCTCACACAATTCCTAACAGGTCACGGAAACTTCGGAGTATATTTAAAAAAATTCAAAATCATAGAAGATGACACCTGCATAAACTGCAAAAAAAAAAATTAACAGACACCCCAGATCACACCTTCTTGACATGTCTCGCTTTCAAAGAAATTAGAAATAAGTACAAAATTGAAAATATAAGCAAAAACTGGTTTGAAAATCGCAACAGCATACAAATAACAATCGACTATGTAAATGAAATTATGAAAAAGAAAGAAAAATGTTTTTATTGTTTTGATTTCGTTACTTCTCAGTATTTTTCTTTGCTCTTTTTGGATTTTTTTTTGTTTTTTTTTTAAACTTATTTTTGGGTAGTAAATTTTGCAGCCATACTATATTATTGACCTGAAAAGTGCGGAGTATAGAATTTTCCTGTCTGTGTATTTTAGACCAAAAGTGTTGTTATAGAGAGCAGTTATTTTGCAATAGTATTTTTTGATTTTATCCAATATGTAGTTAGTGTGATTGTTGAAGTTGAGGTTCTCATCTAAAATTATACCTAGATATTTAATTTCTTTATTGATAAGTATATGTTCCTTCTCTTGTTTTAGTTTTTTTCCTATGGCTAGTTTTAGGTTTTGTTTGTTACGTTTTTTTTGTTACTAGGATGCTGCTTGTTTTTTGTGAATTCAGTTTTAGACCTAACTGTTTTAGTGTGTTGTTTATAGTCTTGATTGTTTTATTTATTTGTTCAATGTCTTGATCGTCCTGGATTCCGGCTATTAGCAAAAGGTCGTCTGCATAACTTATTAATTCTGCGTTGTTGCTCCCTGTTTTGCATTTTTTGTGAACTTTGGCCATTGTAATATTGAAGATTGTTGGAGACTTAAGGCTTGCACGTTCAGTTGAAAACAGAACAAGCAGATACATGCACATGTCGAACAATTATGATGTTATTGTATTAACAGAAACATGGCTGCATGAAGGTATACGCACAGAGGAGCTGATTGATAATCGTTATACAGTATACAGAAAAGACAGAGACTATGAGGCTATCAAACAGCAGCGAGGTGGGAGGGGGGGGGGTACTTGTTGCGGTTAAAAGTAGCTTCGGCAGTGTCAGTATACAGCTACCGGAGTTGGAAGATAAGGTGATAGAATATCCCGTTGTAAAGCTGAAAGCAAGTAATTACACTGCTGACATGTACCTATGCGCATTCTATTTTCCTCCGAACACCAGCAGGGAAATATACAAACAAGTTTATGAAAAAATAATCATCTATCATCCCTTTTTGCAAAGTAATTTGATGATTATTGGGGATTTCAATCTACCGGATTATAACTGTACAGATGTTGATCAAAATTTGACAAATACAGGAAATAGTAGTCAGAAAGTTGCAGATCTACAAGAGTTTATTCAGATTTGTGGACTGCGCTCGGTTAACGATGTACGTAATTATCTTGAAAGGACTCTGGATCTTGTATTAACTAGTGTGGCTGAAGTGAGTGTAAATCGTGAGAAATCTCTCGTCTCTACTGTAGATCTCAACCATCCGCCTCTCTCCATAAATATGCCGGCGCAGTCAAAGTTCAGTGTAAGTAAACCTGCTAAGTCAAAAACTGAAAGAAAAAGATATCTCAACTACGCAAAGGCAGATTTCCTAACTATGTATTCGAAATTCAAACAAGTAAACTGGTCTCCAATTTACCATATTAAGAATAGCGAGGAAGCTGCTACCTACTTTAGAGATGAGGTGTATCAGGTTATCTTGGAAACAGTTCCTATGACACTGAAGAGAAAATGTTCGTATCCCTCGTGGTTTACTCCGGAAATAGTTCATTTTTTAAAAGAGAAAGATAAATTTCGATTGAAATACAAGAAAACTGCAAATCCAACATTTCATCTAAAGTTTCAAGAATTGCGAAGAAAATTGAAACAATTAATAAAGCAAGCAAAGGAAATATCGGAGATAAATATAGAGGCGAGTTTGAAAGAAAACCCCAAAAGATTCTGGTCATACTTCAATAATAGAGGAAATCAAAGTGCAAATGCAAACATGTTTTCGTACAATGGAAAACACTTACAGTTTACTCAGCATATTGCTGATGCATTCGCAGAACACTTCGCATCCGTCTTTTCTGAACCTGAACCAACAACTGATCTTTTGGAGGAGATAGATGAAGAATCAGGAATAGTAGGGGTAAAACTACTGAGAATCAACGAACTGGAAGCAAAGGAAGCCCTGACCAAATTAAAACCAAAGCGAACTACCGGCCCTGACAGTGTTCCCCAATACATATACAAAACATGCTACGAATTTTTTTTTCGACCATTGACATATATATATATATATATATATATATATATATATATATATATATATATATATATATATATATATATATATATATATATAACATAATATTGAGTACAGCTGAGTTTCCTCAGCTGTGGAAAGTATCCACTATTACTCCCATTCCTAAGAATGACCAAATAAACGAAATTATTAATTACAGACCTATATCTATTCTCACAGTTCCTGCTAAAGTATTTGAGTCTATATTGCATAAAAGAATATATGAGCAAGTTCGGAACCAAATTACTGATCATCAGCACGGCTTCTCGGAAGGTAGATCAACCATCACAAATCTAGTGTCCTTTGTGGACTACACATCTCATATTCTGGATCAAAATTCTCAAGTAGACTCAATATATTATACAGATTTTCAGAAAGCGTTTGACAAAGTTGACCACAAGATTCTTATTGGTAAATTGACTAGAATGGGGTTTTCTAAATCATTAATACAACTATTCGCATCTTATTTGACCAATAGACAGCAATATACATACAGGGGGTCTACCTCCCGTAAATTTACATGCACATCTGGTGTTCCTCAAGGTTCGAATCTAGGTCCCTTATTATTTCTCATATTCATTAATGATATTACGCAACATATAGAATATTCAAAGGTCTTACTATATGCGGATGATTTAAAGCTATTCCGGCAAGTGAGTAGAACTATGGATAGAGAACTGTTACAACAAGATCTCAACGCTCTGGTAAACTGGAGTAAAATCAATAAATTATCTTTTAATGTAAAAAAATGTTCCTCTGTCACGTACACAAGAAAATTGTTGCCTGTCCCTACTGAATATACAATGGACAATTATATCCTTGCTAAGAATAGTGACATTAGGGACTTAGGGGTGATTTTCGACTCTAAACTAACCTTCAAAAAACATATCAGCACAGTAGTCAACAAGTCAAGAAGAATGCTAGGTTTTCTTATTAGGAATGCGGTGAACTTTAGAGATATTCAGACAATACGAACCTTATATTATGCGCTTGTAAGACCTCATCTTGAGTACGCGGCAATTGTATGGAATCCATTCACGGCAGAAATGATCAAAACCATTGAGAAAGTGCAGAAACGTTTTTTAAGATACTTGTATTATAAGCAATTTTCCTATTACACTTATTCAATTAAATATAAGGAACTACTTCAGGGTTATGAAATGAAAAGTCTTCGGGGTCGTAGGGACATTTTCTCGTTATTGTTCCTACACGGGATAATACAGTTTGAAAAACGCAACACACCTTTACTTGAAAAAATTGAAATTCGCGTACCTACTTTCAATAGTCGTAGCACTGATCTCTTTACAATCCCTTATTCACGCACTCAAATGTTGTCAAATTCCCCCATCGCTCGAGTTCTGAAGTTATATAACAATGTTAGTAGAATCCATAACCACCTTGATGTACTCGACTCGATAAACAAATCAGCCTTCAAACAGCAAGTTTACAAAATATTTGATTGACAGCTATAATAGTCTCTGACTCTAGCCACGGACTGACCTGATTCTGGTTTGAGCGCGTATGTGGGGATGGGCACTAGGGTATGGGGGTGGGGGCAGATAGCGATCTTTCTCCCGTTCGTTTCGAATTTTTAGTTGTTTTTTTTTAGTTTTTGTTCATTTTTTTGTTGGTGTTTTTTGTTTATTTTTTATTTTTTGTTTGGATTAGATACGAGTGTATCATGCAACTTTTTAAAATTTTTTTTTTAATTTGTGTTTTCTGTCAAGTTAAAGCCCCCAGTCGTAATTTGCCATTTTGGCTGTGACCGGAGGGCTTCAAATAAATAAATATTATTATTATTATTATCATTTTTCAGCTAGAGACAGGATAATTACCAAATTTAAATATATTCCCAACCCGTTTTTATACTATACAGCAGTGGGTCCCAGAGTACTTCCTTCGGGTAATAAATTGCCCGATTTTTTTTTGCGCGCTCACCGGATACTTTATTTATGTCCATTCGTGTCCCAGCCAGACCTCTGCCCTCATTTTATCAATTCATTCCCTTTTTTATCTTCGAAATCAAAGAGCCTGCACTGTTTACAGTACACATGTTCACTACATATCGAATTTCCGGCACAACAATGCTGAAATCGGAAATTAATATTTTCGTCCGGCTGTGGATCCATTCTTTTCGCGACTACAAACAGAAGTTTCCATCTCGACTGTTCTTCTCGAGCTGGCTGGTTTTTCGCATCTATATACGTGTATTTACAAAACGTCGGGGAAAAGTAAATCCGGTAAATGCGAACTATTTTGAAAACAAATCTAGCTCTGCAGCGGAATATTCGACGAGGAAATTACTCGTGCGACATTTGTTTACTGTATCTCGTCGCCCCTGTTCGTAATTTCGAGCCCGTAATTCCTCTCGTTTCGCCGACGGTTGAATCGCGATTTCCGTGTTCTGCAGCGCGATTTATTCAAATTCGAAATTATTTCACGTCGAGAGTTCAGCCAGCATTGCTCGATTTACACACAGTTACAAAGCCATCTTCGATTATCGAGGTTAAACGGGCGACTCTCCGTGTGTACTCAGCCGGCACTCGGATGTCCTCGAAACTAAAATAATGAGTTCGGCTATCGGCCATTTATACGGACCGTCTTTCGAGCCGAACCCGGGAGGTGTCATGAAAAAAGGCGGCCAACTCGAGCGGAATTTTCGGCCCCACCTTCCCGCGACCTTTAAAACAGTGCATATGTAGTCGAGAGGCCAGACAGAACGAACACATCGAAAGCGAATTTTCGCAGAGTTTTTATTGCCCCCGGAGACGAACAATTCTTTTGCCCTTTTCATAATATACATTTGCTGGACCGCGATAAGCCGAATAAAGGAATTGAGCGCGCACACGCCGCAGCTCGCTCAGTATATAGTTTCACTATTTTCCACCCTTTTAGCCTTACCCCGGTTGATCATATCAAATTTCAATTTAATTTCGTATATAACAACAAGCAGTGATAATGTTCCTTGACTCGGCGAATTAATCGCGGCGATGTAACATTTTCGCCAACCAACGTTTTCGTATTATATGTTTACTCAGCAAATGCGATATAATTAGGTCTCTCAGGGAGTTTAAATAAAACGGAGGCGAGGCAAGGTCCGCTGTATTTCATTTCTAAATTTGGGAACATACGGAACGAAAAAGGAACAAAAGAAACCAGATAATTCGCTTTCAAGTTACTGCTTGTACAATACGTTGTGACACTCAGCACGAAGACAATTTCATAACGAAAAACGGCCATGGCTCTGACAGCATGGCCCAATGTGCCGCTGAGCGCCTACAGTGCACTCTATACATCATCCTGCGGAACAGTGTTGCCGGAAAGGGAAGTTGAAAAAGGTACAAGCGAGACATTTTCCAAGATTGTACCAGATATCACATGCAATGTACCAAATAAAATGAGCGATCTTTGAAACTACCAAAATGTAGAAGACATTTTTTGGTCAAAATCTTTAAAATGTACCAAAATTTGCTGAGAATATATTAAAATATACCAAATCCCCTCCTCTTGGGAATGCTTGGGCGTCGTTCCGTTCAAGAACGACTCGTTCCAGATCGTGCACAGGTTTTTTTGTGAACGAGGAACGGAACGGGAACGATTTCATGTATGAAATGAACGGAACGTAATTTTCTTGTGAACTGAACGACTGAATGACCTGTTCTTCTGGTTTTTACTGTTACACAGGGTGTCCATTCTCTGGAAAACCTGGAAAAGTCAGAGAACTTTGTCGGTCCGGAAAAGTCAGGGAATTTCGTAAAACAAAAATCGACTGCAAAATTCTGTAGTATTTCAAACAGATTTTATCCTACTTCTTATAAAAAAAATTTTCCTTCGCTCTGCTCATGCAATTTTCTTTCTTCTTTTTCTTTCACAGGAGAAGGATTTGGGTAATACAACCCCCTCTCCTATCGAAGTAGTACAGAGTGTGTTGGTGTGATGAAATCGCCTTCTTGGTATTCGTTTCGCGTCTACATCTTTCTATTAAGGCTGCTATACACTTAACGTATTTCGTACCTATTTCGTGATTTTTCAGGAACCATTTCCCGAAAAATATATCGAAACGCGAACCAATTCCTATACCTCCCAATATCAGCTGTTTCGTGTTTTCATCTTCTTATCCTGTTCGTAAGAATCTGAAAATCGGCGCGAAAAGACGCGAAAATGAAAAAATATTCGGTCTAGCTCTTCTCCCCAGGGTAAAATTTTTTTTGAGAAAGTCGTAATAAAACGGAAATTTGAAAACCAATGAAATCACCTTCTGGGACACACTGCCATCGGCTTTTTTTCGGTTCTCCTCTCCTTCAAAAATGTAGATAAGGGCGAATGAAAGGGACTTCCGAGATTTTGGAGAAAGAGTAATTAACCCCCAAAATTTGAGGAAGAAAATCGGAAGACCGCATAATAGTTATTATCGCGTTACAAAAGAGCCCATTGTTTTAAAACCTCTCTATATATTAAAAACCAAAACTCCCCCCTCTCTTCCCTCCTGAAAAAAAACGCACTGTGGGGTGCCCACCCAAAAATTAGAAAAATTGTAGGAGCAGATCAGCTACTTTCAAGGACATAAGTTTTAAGACATAACAGACATAATAAGACATAAAAAAGACATATAATGACATTCTCTCTATCTCTCTAAATATTAAAAACCAAAAATCCCCCCCGCCTCTTGGAAAAAAAAACTCCGAGCCTGATATCTAAATCCCGGCCTTCGCCCCTACCACCTAAGACATAACCTACATAATAAGACATAAAAAGACGTATAATGACATAATTACCCATAATCTCCAAGATCTCAAGTCGCTGCGAGTTGCCTAGACTGCCCCTTAATTGCTCAATTTCCCAGGGGTAGCCTACCCTCAGGAGGGGGTTCATGGTTGAGGAGGGAGTTCCAGAAGGGTGAGGAGGGCCCCTATGGGGGCGTGGGCTGTGGACGGAGATGGTGGCCCTTGGTGGGGCGGGAGGTTATGATGAGTAAGAGGACCTGGTGGAGGAGACAGTCCTGAGACATGGCCGTGGTGCGGGAGGGGCTGGTGGCGGAGTGAGGGTCTTGAGGGTTAAGGGCTCTTGGGGGAGGGGTGGTCATGGTTGTGAGATCTCCTGGCTGGATGGCCAGGGATCTTCAAGGGGGTTGGAGGACCATAGAGAGGACAGGGGCTGTGAAGGGAGATAAAGCCCAGGGAGTAGTGGTGAGTGAGGGGTCCTCATGGCAGAGGAAACTAAACCATTCAGCTCCACGGAGGAGGGGCTAATTCCGGTTACTCTAGTTTTCCTCAAGTTCCAAATTCTGTACGAGATTCTAAAGTCAAGTTTTTGAACAGGATAGCCAACCAAGCTCCAAGTCGCTGATTTCGAATACCGCCTCAGATTTTTGTTCGACTGCTTCCAGAGCACTGTCGTAATACGAATTCAGCTTCTCCGGTGAAAAATTGCTCGAAGTATCGAAATAGGGGTGGTTTTGTGTCACTGATTTCGAATATCGCTTCCGATTTTAATCTAGACCTTTAAGCTCCTGTGCTTTTTCAGTTGAGACATTTTTACAAGTTATTGTCAATTAGCAATACTTTGAATGAATAAAACTGTATTTTTACCCTATTCTGTGACTTTAATTAGAAAGGGTGAATTTCGAGTCAACCGTTGCTTGTCCTACGCTCTTGCTACCTCATTGGTCACACCAGGAGGGACAGGATCAAAAATTACCCCTAAAATCAAATACAGCGACCTCGAAAACCTATAAATCAATTTTAGAATTTTATTCTCTCACCCCCTCCTTTACAGTCGGCATTAAGTCATGAAAAAGAAATCTATGAAGTCATTAATTGACCTCGCAGCACGTTGCACCCCATAGAGCGCGTTTTCATTTCTATCATTAAATTTGTACACCCCCTCGGCCACAAATTCATAAGCACACGGTAGTAAAAAAAAATTATGGAGTGATTGACGATATTCGCGGCTCACGATTTTCGAACAAATTCGACCCCTCCCCCCTTGCATGTGTAATTTGTATTTGAAGGGTCTAGAAAACTGGAAAAATTGGCCTGGAAAACCTGTAAAAGTCAGGGAAAATCATTTCCGAACAAGAATGTACATCCTGCTGTTCTTTTTTCCCCATTCTATTCAGCAAAAGGGAACCAACGTCGACTGGATCTGGATACCTACTTCAGTATGTTACCTTCATCACTTGAAATTTTGAAGGACTATAAATGAGTGTTTTAATTTAATGAGCCAAATGTCACATGTCAGTATGTTTATAAAAATAGAATACTAGAGTACCATCCCCCGTAGCAGTTGAGCAAATTTTCTTCATTAGTAGACAAATTTTAGCATCAAACCAAATTAGACTGTCACACAAACAATATTATTAAAATATAAAAATTGAACTTATTTTATTTACTCTCCTTTCCTTTTTATTCTATTTTTGTGAACCAGAACCAGTTGTCAAAAAGTGCACAGGAAGATAGAAATCTTAGATCAATTAGTTATCAAGGGCCGAGGAGCGCATCAACAAATGATAGCCCGTTGGACCTAAATAGGTCATCCCGATGCTAGTTCTTCCAGCCACTTTTATCAAGAGCGGAGGGTTAGGACATGAAACCCTTTGCCTCCTATGATAGAGGTTGGTATATTTAAAACACTGTGTGTTTTAAACAGTGTTTAGACCAGTAGGAAAGAACTCGCGTTTTAAATATTTGAAACTTTTTTTTTTCAAATTTGCTTTCCCCTACTTGTAGCACATTTTCGTAGTCTTCGCCTTCGCTTTTCGGAAAACAAATTTTATTGCAACAAAAAAGGAATAAAAAAGGTAAAGTAATATTCGAAATAGAGGCAGTATTATTGTTTTTATAATGAGATCGAAAACAAAATTAAAAATAAACTTTTGATAGACTTAAGAACAGCAAGAACAACCT
The DNA here is from genome assembly GCA_031841125.1 of Acanthococcus lagerstroemiae. NCBI lineage: Eukaryota > Metazoa > Arthropoda > Insecta > Hemiptera > Eriococcidae > Acanthococcus > Acanthococcus lagerstroemiae. The sequence goes on from CM063114.1 coordinate 29,935,670, forward strand.
GGTTATTCGTTGGTACCTACTTAGCATTAGTAGAGCGCTATGTATAAGTCTTCTGGACGTCAGAAAGTTGCCTAATTATGTGTTTAAAACACTCTTGAAAAAACTGGGATGACGCTTAAAACAAAAGACAATTTTTTAACCAACCCTTTTGCTACAGCCGGCACCACTAATGTAGTTTTTTAATTAAATTTTTTAGATTTTTTTCTTGTTCTTGGCATACAAAAGAAAATGCGCTGATATGATAATTCTTACAATAATAATAACAATTTTTTGAACAATGGAATATGATATGTGAATAATTATTTAAAAAGTGGTACGTCAAATCTCAGATATCAATCTCAGTCTTATTACAATTACTACGATCCCCATGATGAAGATGATTAGGGTGACTATGACATGTGTATGAAGGTGACTCATGGATTGGGATGAAAAGAAATCGTGGAGCAATAAGCTTGAAAACTATTCCTTCTTCCTTCAAAATTCAAGAACCACACCCCCTCCTTCTGAAAATTAATGAAAACGTAGGGAACTGTTTATTTTAAAGAACTGGATGAACGAAAGTGAACGTCGTTCACTTTCACTAATGAACGGAACGGAACGAAGAACGACTTTACGTCTAAAAATGAACGGAACGAGTTTAAGTCGTTCATGAACGACGCTTAAGCATGTTCTTGGGTGATACCTTGCCGCGGTAAGGAGGCTTAAGCGTTAAAAAAAAACAAACAAAAAAAACAACAAAACTATGAGATTGTTAAAATCGCGACCAAATGCACCTAAGAGAAGGCAAACTCCGACAGATAAACCCTGTTGAAAGCAATGAAAAACTACAACAGTATCTCTTTCCAGGAAATGTAGCTTTTCCAAATTTCAGCTCAGTCAAATGGTTCATTCGAGGAATTTAGATTTTAGGGTCCAAATTAGAATCGGATTAAGAATATTATTGAATTACGGGGTCAGCGACCCATAAAATTCTTATTCTGATACTTCGTTCAGTTTTTTTTTTTTAGCGAAGTTAATTTGGTTCATTTGAAGGGCATTCATAATGAAACAAGAAATTTCGAATTTCAGTGTCCACGATAAAGTATATATATTCTGGTTCTTGGTCTGGTGCATTTCACGTTCCTTTGCAGCAGGCAGGAGAGAGGAAACGGATTTTAAACGCATTTGAAAATGATTACATTCCCGGCGTGCTCTCTCGAGCTCAGAGGTGGAACTTGATGAAATTTAAACTTTTTTACGCTGCTTGATATGATTAATCGAAAGAAAGTCTGTAAAGTTGAAGTTATGGAAAAGTTATACTTTTTTTGCTGAATACCGAAGAAATTAACGCTTCTCCGTTTTTCTAATCGTGGAATTGTTTCTTTTTTCATTTTTCAAATTCATCGTAGCGTTAAGCGTGCCGATGTAATGAAAAAAATCATTAGACTGCGACTCTGTTAGTTTTGCTTTGAGTCGATTTTACACTTTCTGTAATCTGCAATCTCAACGTCGGTTTGTAATTAAACGTTACCTTTGCTCGCTGGTTCGGGCGAAATGTAAAATAGTACCCGTGCAATATTGTTCAGGAGAGCAAACGCAGATCGAAAAGAACAAACGAAGAAAATGGATTCCTTCGGCGGGTTTTTCCAATATAGAGATAATGAATTTCCTATCAATCAGGTGGCGCGTGTTGAAATTAAAAAAATATTCCGCATAGGTTCATCTCAATCAGTGTTGTGTTGGCTCAATCCTTGGGCCTCTAGTGAACACTCGAAAATTAGTTTTCTTCTTGAGCCTTGCGGGAAAAGAAAAACTTTCCACCCAGTACCTGAGTGAAAAGAACCGAAGAGAAAGTTACCGTTTATTCTCGAAAAGTAGAAGAGGAGGGCTTACTCGCTGGGGGCAATACGCTTTCCATTTGTAAAAAAAGGATATGATTGTGGCTCGAAGAGATATATGTTGTGTCTTCGAATATAAGAATCATTTTCTCCTTTTCTTCTCAATAGTCACGTGACTAATTTCCCCTGATAACCGTGATTCCTGAAAATTTTATTCAGTTCTTGAAAGAAAGATAAAAATTTTTCGATTTTCTGGGGAGTGAAAATGTTTTATGCTTTCTTCTAAACAACAAGAAAACATAGAAACTCTTTCCCTTCTCTTTCTTGCTGGGTAGAATTTCATCCTTTTATTAAGGTCAAGGGAAAACAAAATGATCATTTTCGTTCCTTAATGAGAAAAACATCTACCCAACTTAAGGCCCTGACTGTCCATGCAGCGGCATAACGGAGGAGCCTCTTTCTAATCAACCAGGTAGGAAAAAATAGGAGAGCATTTTTCGAGCTAAGACAGTTCGATGAAAAAGTGCAAAACCAACCCACTTTTCAACTGACACAACACGTGACCTGGAATTATGTAATATGCCTCTGGTGTCAAAAAATCATTTTTCACTTTCTTGACTATTCTTATACGTAGATAAAGTCACGCTCTTTCGAATGAAACAAATCGCATCAGCCTCCTATCTTCATTAGTTTTTTTCACAAACTGCATTTAAAAATTACGTCAAACGTTTAAAAACATCCGTTTACATGGCGTTGTGTGAAATGGGCCTACGGGGATGACAGAGAATAAGAGTTCAAAACGCGGTTGTCATAGCAACGCGTAAACGTACCACCAGAGATATACTCGCTATGTACATCTGTGCGCACCACTATCACCATCCCATCTTTCCACTTGTGTATCTCAAAAACCTGTTTTTGCTTGAGAGGAACATTTCATAATTCCAGGTCGCATATGGAGACCGGATTCCTCGGCATTTATAACTTCGTTTTGCTTGACGACAGAGAAGTGGTGATGATGTATGAGTAGGAGTACGTTTTAGAGCGAGAGAGGGGGCTGGAGAAAAATAGTATATTACTCACCAAGAGTCAAAAGTGAGTGTCTACATGCGAGGAAAAGTTTGCGAACAAGCGTAGCGAGTGAGCAATTCCCGAGTCATGTAAACTCACTTTCGGCTCTTGTTTGATTAGATATTTTTTATAATTTATGGTAAGAAAGGGAAAACATTAACAGCTTTGTCAAAAAAGCAACGCCAAAAAATTCTGCATTTGCGTTTTTCCAACTGAAAAGAAACCTACAATCCCGACAGCGAATATCAAAAAGCAACAATTGCAATTATAACGTCGTAACATCCTCGGCATTAGTCGACCATTCTCAGCATCCGTCGGCATTCTTGGCGTCGTTCCGTCATGTCGGTTGATAAACGTGCCTGCATGTAAAAACGTGACTCATGTTTTTATATTGATGCACGTTTACTTTACATCGAGGTTGTGCTTGCATCTGATTCGTCCATGTAAAGGGCTACTTTTCGCTCGCAAAATATTAAAGTAAACATCGTCTTTCTGATCATGTATTGTAAAAAAAAAATTTACTTTGCCAGAAAATGCCGAAAACAGTCAGAAACGCCGAAAAGAACCGAAAATACAATTTCAAACCAGATGGGGAGGAAAAACACGCGAAAGAGAAGAATTCCACAGGAGAGCGTTACCGTCATGACGTAGCTATTCGTTTCCTCATTTCACGACCTACGGAGAATGCCCACTGACTCCGAGAATGGACGACTAACACAGAATGTTATTACGATGTCGTTAACTGAATGCGTGGATGTGTTTGTAGCCATAAGACATTGTGACTGGCTCATAAGAAACAAGCATTATGCCTAAAAAATTAATTTTCAGGTTTTGAAGTTTTTTGGGGTTTCAAACATTCAACCCCTCCTCCTAATGATCTATCATTGGCAGAAACTGAAAATACATACGTACTTTGGATGCTTACAGTATGTATTTTCGGTTTCTGCTAATAGTATATAAGAATATTAGACCTAAAAATAGCATATAAAGGGAAACATTGCTGCAAAGTTGAAACTTGGCATGATTCTCAAGGACAATTCTATAATAAACATACTATAACCACCCCACCCCGCAGGGGTGAGCGTGACCCCCAGAGCTGAAAACCCGTACTGAAAAACAGTTTTTTGGCCGTAGCTCCACAAATATTGATTCATATTCGAAAATACTTCGTATCTAAATTACAGAACATAAAATTCTCTACAAAAAAGGTTTCTTTCCCTAGTGTCCTAGGATCAAGACTGACCGAGATAATCGTCCACGAAATATTCCAAAATCATCAATACATCATAGTATTCATATAGGCCTATTATATATGTGTAACTTGCTGACCCACTTTGCGGCTCATCTAGACAGTGGGCTAAAGTGAATTGGGTTAAGTGAGTTAGATGGGGGTGGGGGTGCTAAAATTAGAAGAAGAAAAGTATTTAACAAGGTTGCAAGGGGGGTTCAAACCACCTGGATACCTGCTCTTCAAGCCACATTGCTTTCATTTGGAGTGTCTTGATTCATTTGCAGGTTGTTCAAAGGTGTTAGGGTTCTTAAAAATTCAATTGGATAATTAGAATAATGCTGAATATGATTTCCACATACTGAAATCTATAGGATAGTAATTAATATCAGCCTTTTATTTGTGTATTTTTACAGTTTGATAAATACATACATACAACAGAAGATATACACTTTGTACTCCGAACTACTGAAACCCTTTGGGTATAGGCTTCCACAGCTTTTTCCATATTTTTCGGTCTTGGGCTACTCGTCGCAACATTATTCCCGTATTTTTTGTTAGATATTCACGCCATTTTGTACCTGGGCTTTCTCTCCTTCTTTTCTTGTCGTAAGATTCCCACTCACTGATAATTTTGTTCTACCGTGTCCCTAGTCTCTTCTTGATGTGCAATATGTCCCGCGTAATCCCGTTTTATTTCTTGATCTCGAACTTACCTCTTTCATGCCCGATTCCTCTCTTATCTTTTTGTTTTTACTTTTATTTTTCACCCTAGTATACTTTGTTCCATCCTTCTTACTCACGAACGTAGCGAAGACATTTTCCTAGGGAGGCAAAAATTGTTGAATTCCCAAGTATAAAATTTCTTTTATATTACCTAAGAAGGGGGAAAAAAATCAAAATCCCTTTTGACTGGTTGCATTTTTCAAACTTTTTATCCATCTACTAAGAGTTTTCAACTCCGGCGGAGGCTTGAAGGGAGCTGCCCTCGCGTGTCTTCCCCCTTATTTTTGTCCCTATTCTAACTGTGGTAATTAATTAACCTTTTTATTTGTTTCTTCGTTAGGGCCCAAGTTTGAGCTTCATAAGTGAGAATTGGTACAGTGCATCTTTTCAATATTATTTTCGTCTTTGTTTCAATCTTCATTTTACCTTTATACACTTTTTTTTTTTTTTTAAAGTCCAGAAGCTTGCCCGTGTTTTATTTATTCTTTTAGCTATCTCTCCATTTGTTTTCTGTCTTCAAATGATTGTATCTGTCCCAAATAGTCGATTTCGGAGATTCTTTCTATTTCAGTTTCTTGTACTGAGGTTTACATTCCCCTTCCATATTGGGTAATAATTTTGTTTTGCTTGTATTCATTTCTGAACCCGCCTCTGCACTTACCTCAGTCAACTTTTCTCCCATTTCCTGTAGCATCTTTATATTTTCGTTTATCAGTACCACACAGCGTCCAAGAATCTTAGATGGTTCAGTTTTTTCCTATTTATATGTATCCCCATATTTTCCCATTCCAGTTTTCTAAATATTTCTTCTCATACGCAATTAAATACCGACATAGAAGGCATTTATTTTGAGCTATTATTGAAAATTTCAGATTTTAAATTCCTTAATAATTTCTGAAGGGAGACAATTACAGCTACCAAATTTTAACATAGTGTGATGAAGTTCACTGTAAAACAATTCCAAAATGTTCCAGTTAGAAGAATTCGAGTGAGAGTGCAGTTTTAGACAGACACTGAAGATCTATTTGTATTATAATTTTTTTTTTCCTTTTCTGTGCTAATTTTTTTTAAAAAACATTATCACTTTATATCCCCACTCTGTACTTATATCGCATTGTAAATACTAATTATATCTTTCTATTACCACCTGCATGCGTTACAACATTGTTTTTATTTTGCTGACCCGCCTCCTAGTACAATATATATGAATACTACGAGGTATTGATGATTTTAGGATATGTCTTGGTCGATTATCTCGGTCAGTCTTGATCCTAAGACGAATATGAAAGAGACCTTTTTTGTAGATAATTTTATGCTCTTTAATTTAGGTAAGAAGTATTTTCGCATGTAAATCAATATTTGTGGAGCTACGGCCAAAAAACTGTTTTTCAGTACGGTTTTTCAGCTCTAGGAGGTCACGCTCATCCCTGCGGGGCGGGGTTTTTTAGTATGTTTATCAGGGAGTTGTCCTTGAGAATCATGCCAAGTTTCAACTCTGCAGCAATTTTTCCCTTTTCATTTTCTAAATTGCCTGAACTACAATGATAGATCATTACGGAGGGTTTGAATATGTGTACTCCAAAAAACGTCAAAATCTGAAAATTGATTTTTTTCGGCATACGGCTTGTTTCTTTCGAGCCGGTCACATATTCGTGTACAGATACATCAGGTGAGGTGTTTTAATATGGCCATCAGCCAACTATTGGAATCTGAAATTTTTTTCTTCAAAATCTGGCTGCACTGTCGGTTACATGAGTAACCTACCCATCATACCCGGTGTTAACAGTGATTGGTTCGTGCCTCGGATCCCGGAAATTGGCTGATGACCACTTTAGGAACCTAAAGCGAGACATCCGGCAGGGTCCACGCTTCGTAAGTGGAAGCACGCGCTCCTCCAGTCGACCAAGAGCGAGTGGACCGTTAACTTTGGTCAGTAGGAGGCCCTATGATGGCCCTTGCAGGACAGCGCGCACCGGAAGCGGAACGCCAAAATGGTGGCTCAGGCCGGGCCGGCCACTGATGCGATACTCGAATGGGTAGTTTCCGGGGCCGGGGGTGCGGTGTCTCAGGGGCCACTTTGGCATGCGTGCATCGCCATACGTCCCACCCTACTGTAGGACACCTTACCTTATTTGCATGCAGTGTAGATTCTTTTTTTTTTTAACCTTCTATTTTAAACAAATACTGCACTTTTGAATTTCTGGAGGCCCGCTAACAAAATAAGCGACTTTTGGGAGACTGAACGACTTTCTCCCAAAATGAGTGACCTTTGGGAGACTTGGAGAATCGGTAGAAACCCTGTTAGCAGCTAATTATCGATTGGCGGCCCATTGATACACATTTCGCGAGTGGATTTCCATGCAAGTTCATAAAAAGCACACGCTTTGGGAATTTCACTACGTCGAGTATATTGCCGTATCGATTTCATTTTGAAATAATGTTGCGGGAATCTCGTGTTAGATGAGAACAAAAGCCCTGCGGTACGTCATTCGATCCTCATCGAAACAATATTTTTATTGAGGAAACTATGGTGAAGAAGTACAAGAGCAAGTCCAGACGCCTGCGTGGAGAAAAAAAAAAATCTAAAGTAGGTGAATGAAAGTGCGGGCGTAAGATATAAAAATAACTGAAACGATTTCGCCGGAATTGCGAAATTTTTAGGAGGTGGAAATCACAATATATTAATGCCGTTAGCTATGTACGGATAATTCCATTGTTCGATTTGTTTTTTCCTCTCCGTATTTTTCGCTTTCTCTCGCTCTCTCTCTCTCGCGATTCTTATATTATTTTTGCCTTAAAAGCTCTTCCGGCGCTTTGAAAAAACTTTCAATTGCGAAGCCGTCGAATCTCGGAGATGTCTTTGAAAACAGTACGCACACTCGCTGTCGAATCATCGGCTGTCATTTTCAAACGATTTAAACTCTTTCGTTCTTCGTTTCCTCTTTTCCCCCCATTTTGGTCTTCCACATTTTCGACACTCGCGGCGCAACATCGAAGTTTTTCGTCTCTGATTTTCAACGGATGATTTCAGACGTCGCTTCGGGGACGGCAAGAGAAGTACAAAAAAAAATCGCGTATTCAACTAGCGCTACCGCGCGGAAATGATTAAAAACGAAAAATGAACAATGCAGTTTCATTTATCTTTCGCGCGCTTTTGTTTCATATTTTCGCCACCCGACGGGGGTGACGATAAAAAGCGAAAATTATTGCGTTTTGAGGAAAAAATAAAAGTAAAACAAACAAATCGAATAAATTCGCGCCGGTTAATCTGTTGCGAGGGACTAATTTTCCTTATTTTCTTCCTGCCGCGATTATTTTGCGGTGAAAATGGCTCCAGGCCTCCCCTCTCCCAACCCGGTACAGTCAGCTCATTTCACCGCGCCCACTAACTCGATCCGTATAATGAACGCCATACGCGTCGAACGTAGAGGACAGAAATAATTAATGAATCGGAAATTGAAATTCAACATTCTGGCTGATTAGCTCCGCTGTCTTCTCCGACGCCCCGTGGGAGTTCATATAACGCGAATTACACCAGTATTTGCCAGGCTCGTAAATTACAACTTTTAAGAGCGTCGTGTCGTGTAACCTGATGGGAAAAGGAAAACAGTTAATGCTGTGATACCGAAAACGGAGCAGAATTTCCCCCGTCCGTGATAAGATTAACGCGTCAGTGAGACGTATAAATTGTTTGACCGGAGACGCGAAATTAAAATCGGAGTAAGAAAGAAAACTGTTGATGGTGAATTTACAGACGTTACACGACAGAGGGTGTAACAAACGGTGTTATTCAAATGAACAAAATGGTTTTGGCAATTTCACTTCCATTTTCGCAATCATTAACAATTTTCAATTTAAATGTGTTTAGTATAAGTTCAGGAAACAATTAGGCTTTCACGCTCCGACCACGCTCCGTATCGCTCCGGCGGAGCTGAATGCACGTTGTCAACAGGAAGTCAAATATTATCACTACTGTGCATTTCATGTAGGAAATTTTTTCCTCAGAATTTTCACAATTTTCTTATTATACTGTAACGAGATTCGCACCGGAAAACGCACGAAAACACGTACTAAGAACTTTTAATGTCACACTAATACAAACGCACAGAAACAGTAGCTAGATCGCTTTGAAAACGCACAATTTATCGCATATAAAACCCAGACTATACAAGGTCGGCCAGCGGCCTTTATACATCCCGGCGTTATCAGCGAAACTCCTTATCGCTTTCGTTATCGAACTTCTATTCTGTTGCTCAAAACGTGTCGATCTTTCTTCGCTTATCTCGAATGTTCGGAAGCGTTCTTCACCACAATACCATGAGAATGATAAAAATGTGACTATAATTCACTTAGTTTTATTTCTTATTCCCTATATTTCGCTTCACTGATTATCAAGACGAGGCAAAATATTCCCTAAAAATTACGAAATACGCGCATATTTTCAAAACCAAACTGATATATGCGAAAATATTCTTTCAAAATTCAATATATGCGACAATATTCTTGTGCAATATTGGTATCAATCTATCACACGTATAGTAAGAGGGTGATTGCTACTGCATTCATTGACAACCTGATACGTTAAAGTCAATAAAATGAGCTTTTCGCTATCCTCATTTTTAAAAAGTGTTTTTCAGGGTATCAGGGATGCGGAAGCTGAACGATACAGCTTCCGATTTCGGTTTCTAGTTTCTAGCCTCCAGTTCTCATCTAGCTTCTCGCTTCTACCTTCCAGCCTCAGTATATGAACTTCTAACTTCCAATTTTTTTCGGCTTCCTGCTTCTCGCTTCCAGCTTCCTTTACTTATTCTCACCATTTCACTTTCATTAACCTATTTTTTCTCTCTTCTTCTTCTACTTTTTTAGGTAAAAAAACATAAAAAATACGTTTCATAAAATTGTAAGAAGCCTATTGAAAGCTGAAAAACGTTCAGCATTCGCTTCCGGCCTAGCTTTCCACTCATTAGTGGTTGGAAGTGCTCCCCCGGCTACGGTACTGTACGTCAGGATGATCGCAAATTCTTTATTTTTAAACGCGTGAGGCAGGGTAAGCTATACTCGTACAACATCAAAGTTTATAGACACACAGTGTCTGCCTCACGCAGCCTCTTCTTCACACGTTCTCTTTTGGAGGGTTGCTTCTCTTGAAAAAGTTTGTAGCAATTAACTACTTGAAGTTTATTCATCATGATGACAAACATCAAACTCTGGTAGCATTCAGATTCATTAAGAGGAAAAACTATGGGGGAAACAAAGGCAAACTACTTCAACTACCCTAGTCATAGAACATGATTTCTAGGGTAGGTGCCAATAAACACCTGAGAATGAACATTCACGACTTGTAGTCTTTCTAAGTTGGTTACTCTAATTTTGACCCATTGTTACGCCGCAACCGACGTAAAAGAACAGAGTGATTCCAATTTCAAAATTGGTCATTATAACTTTGGGAGCTCATACACCAAATTTCATGCCTTTATGATAAAGTGCACGATTTGTGTTATATCGCCTGTCGTTTGCACGGCAGTATCATACAACTATCTACATAACAGAGACATGTCATGCAAGCTTTGAAAGGTAAATAAGGATTGTAAAACTAGTCTTCAAAAAAAATCTTCATCGTATTATTTGAATAAACTAGGATTTATATTTTGGTGTACGAGCCACAAAATAAGTATTGTTGGGAATGGTTTCGCGTTATCTGTAGTCTGCGTTTTTGACCCGCTTCATGAATGTCCAGAATAGCTAGCCTGGCCGACTCGGGAACACCATTTCGACCAAACGTATATATACACCTAAATTTTGTATTCGTGTCATCGTACAACAAAACACCGACAATAGGAACGAAATGCACACAGAGAATCCTAAGCTCGGCATCGTGATAATCTCGTCACTGTCTAAACATGGCCCATTTTCACAAACAAATGCTATATTATAAACAGTAAATGTACACCACAATATAAATTTGAAGTGTTTGACATCTCCAAGAGCACAATAGCGCTGTATACGAGTCGGAGCGCTTCTAACCTCCCCTCGAAAGAGGGAAATGAACACCGCACACCAAGTACACCAAAATATTATAAAGAATGATTGAACTTTGTTGCTGCATTTAAAAGCCTTTTTTCGTTTTCCATAAACTATTATAGTTTTTCTTTTCTCCCTACGGCTGGCTATTTCCCGCAGATAATAAAAGTTATACTGTACGTCCGGCCTTTCTCGACTCGCATTTGGCTAACCTCCATTTATAAAAACATACGTCAGTCCGTTCTGGTATATTTTCTGCTTTTGATAGAGAACCATCTCGGTTTTTATTGTCCCAGAAAACCCGTTTTTATCTGAGAGCATGCATTGAACTATTTGCGTGCCATAGAACTGGAATCTGACTTTCCATCTTTGATTCTGAATTCTCAAATGGATTTTTCAAATTAATGCAAACTTTCATTCATATCCGAACACAAACCTGAGACTTACTATATTTGTAAAAACTTAGAAGGAAATATTTTAATGCATTTTTATATAAAACTTCAGACGCGTTTACATGAAATAAAATTTCATCGAACAGTATGGGCACTGATTTTTTGAATAGAAGAACATAATAGGTACTCATGTACAGCGTAGAAAATTTACTATGAAAAACGTCGCTGTTTGAAATTTTTTCGCAACTAAAGCATACGAAGGTTGCATAATTTCATACAGACTCTCAATTCGAAGTCCACAATCACATACATTATATGATTTAGAAAGAACGAATATCCAGCATTTTTGAGAACTTTATTCAGAGAGATTTTGGAGTAAAACAAATTGTAAGTGCCTAAACAACTTGCTGCCGAGCACAAGGAACAGCTCTTGATGACTCTGATGCTTAGTAAGCAGTATAGAAACAGTGAAGACACTGTCAATAGTAATATGAAAAGGGATGCTGTGGATTATCAGAAAGAAGTACCATCTCCTCAAGGGCAATATAACCAATTCTTAGAATTACGCGAATTTTTAAGTGATTGTAACGGACTGATATAATACATAAGAGAGCGACTGGTTGGCATGATTAATACGACTGTTGTAGATAACACTACATAACAGCACAAAAAACAATGTGATGAGATTATATGAATTTAGCTATATTTTGAATGCTGAATACAATGGCGTTAACCATTTCTCTCAAAAACCTCTCGTTTTCCATATTCAAAATGAAAAATTTATCAAATTTGCCTCGTTTTATTCCTTTTGGTCGCCCACAACTAGCTACACTGATACTGATAACAATACGGAACGCGCATAGTTGCTTGATCAGTGGTATCAACATTGGTTTCCACCCCATGACAGAGTAGCTACAAGTCTCAGCTTCTATTTGATACCCCAGTTAATGTAAAAATAAAACATCTAACAGTGTTACTCCAATTCTGGTAATGTCTGGAGTCCCTCCACAAATCCAAAGTTACCCCAGTTTATGGTACCCAAAACCTCTTCTACAATTTCCAAAAAAAAAGAAAGAAAAAAGTATGTAGTATTATAAAATTAGTCTCAACTCTCAAGTATCGATACAGATGTTATGATTAATGCTAATGATAATATAATAATAGTTCCAACTTTTTATAACAGTATTACAAGTGGCGGTAACATTAATTGATAAGATTAATCAAATGGAACTCCTATTTTTTCATCTATTTAAATTAACATCAGAGAAGAACAAATAAATTTAGCTTGATCTTTACTATCCTATTACCTAGCATAGTTTGTAATCTAGCTTTGGTCATTTTATATTGCTTAGTATTTTTACCTTGAGTATAGAATATTGTATGAGAATAAATAAAAATAAAACTAAAGTAATGGTATGTAATCGATGTGAAGATGCTAGCTTAAATATAAATATTGGACAGGAAAAGATTGAGGAAGTAAGCCAATTTTGCTATTTAGGGAGTAAAATAACAAAAGATGGAACGAGTAAAAGGAATATTAGTAGTAGAATAGCACAAGAGCTGAATTAGCATTTAATTAAAAAAGTAATTTTTTCAAATCAAAAATTCATCTGGAAATCAAAAAATTGTTCTTAAAAACTTATGTTTGGAATGTAGCCTTGTATGGATGTGAAACATAGACCATGGGAAAACCAGAGAAGAGAAGGATCAAAGCTTTCGAGATGTGGTGCTAAGGTGGATACTTAGCATCAAATGGACGGATAAGGTGAGAAATAAGGAAGTACTTAACAGAGTAGGAGGTAAAATGGATATTTAGGACTGTCTGAAGAGAAGGAGAGATACACTAATAGGGCATAATTTGAGGCACCCAGGAATAATATCACTGCTGCTAGGAGGAAGAGTAGAGGGAAACAATTGGGTAGGTCGGCAAAGATTCCAGTACGTTTAACAAATAATTAAGGATGTCAAATGTAAGTGTTACTACGAAATAAAAGAACTTGCATGGAGAGCTGCATCAAACCAGTTGTAAGACTGATGACTTTATCATCATTGAGCTTCGTTTATACAGAATTAGTTTTATTGTTCAATTTTTTCAATCTATTTCCCTATGCTTACAGTAAAAAGAAAGAAATGCTCTAAGTTTTTTATATTCAAGACCTTAAATGCATTCATATTAGTAATATGATATTACTATTCATCAGAAAGTTAAAATAATGTTCTGAAAACATTGAGAAATTTTGGGTGTTTGTATATGTTATTGGTTACATAATACTAAAAAGAGTAATATGATTAACAATAATATATATTTACTTTCTACTTATGTAAACACCTTTTTCTTAGCTATGTATTTGCTATCTGTCAATCTGATTAGTAATTACCAAGTCGCTCTCTAATCAGTTTATAATTCTACGATGATAGTGACTGTAACATAAAAGCTGATGACACTAATATGCGACTGATACAACTGATTTCAATATTAGCGGGAGATTATTCTACATATTCATGCTTAGAAACTGGTATCCTTGTTTTTATTAGTCACCATCATCAAGGGTTATTAATCCAGGGAATAGTGGTCAAGAACCATTGATCCAGAATCCACATTTTGATACTACTATCAACGTGTCGATAAATCAGTCGAACTCACCATTTCAGGAAGATTCATAATCCTCTGAAAAAGAATTATTCTAACTCCGAAGCGAAAGTAAACACAAAAAAATAAGATTCTCCAAATTCGAAGAGCAGAACAAACCCACATAATGACAAATTATAACACGCTCGACCCAAAAATTTTTTTCTATAGGTTGGTGAAAGTAACTCATTCGCATTTTGTTGCACGTATTCGACCTAAAAAGAAAACCGTATAAGAAAAAAATCGCATTTTCAATGGTACCCGATTTTTCTGATAAAGTCGATTTTTCACAGACTACTACACCCTATACGCCGAAATTACCGGGAAGCCAAATTTATTCATGATAAAAAATGGTTTTTGAAAGCTGCTTGAAACTAACAGCAGCAGTTTTCGTCGAGCCTCGAATTTCAAACAGATAACCCTCCATCGTGTTCTCGTCGAGATGTGCGAATATTATTTCTGGCAGGAAAACTAACACACGAAATTTTGAGAAACGGCACTCGATACGTTTTTCACGTGTACGAATTCTGTAAATGGTTCATCTTGAGATACTCGAAGAATCGAATCGGCTGCACGAATTGGACATCGTGTTTTTTACGCCACACACCATCAAAATGGACCGAATGTACATACTATAGTTTATTCGTGTCCGGACTTTGTTTTTCATGCATTTCTTGAGATTGTCGCGAAATGAATCATAAGTAGTATAGTCTTTGGTAACGGTAATAAAAAAAGAAACTGACTTCGGCACAAAAAATGGTTAGGTCTTTTCAGGGTGTCTTGAATTTAAGAATTATTTTTGGAATTCGGAATTTTTCCGCCGTTTCATTTTATGTACCCAGGAAAAAAGACCAGAAAACACACGAGTTTAGGTCTTTTTTCCAATGCATGCTCTACTGCAAATAAGCCAAAATCTTGAGCTACAGTAGTAAATAAGGTAAATAGTTTCGAAGGCAAGAATATTCGTTAAGCAACATCGTCCTCACGAAAAATTTTATACGCTCATGAAAAGAAGTGGAAATAGAGACCTACTTTTCGCTTCTCACCCAAAATTTAAAATTATGACTTTCTCGGTTCAATCGCTGGGAATATTTTAGCGTTTTCCTGTCACATATCAGGTACTTTAATTATATTTTCAAGCACACAAGCTCGTTCTTATTCCATTACTAAAGGAACAGATACCTTCGACTCGACCTTCGAGCGTGGTACGAAGTATACCTCGGTTATTTTAAGGAATCTCTATGACATAATTAGTTCAAGTTCTATAACATTTCTCGCTGAAAATCTTGATCCCACCCAGGAGTGACCGTGTACCCCACCATTACAGCTATTGTACAACTGATACAACCTTGTTTTGTGGAATACTAAAAAGTCCATAATTCTTGGTATCTTCATTTTTTAGGGTGTTTGCCCGCGCGCAGCGCTGCAAGCACCCTATTGCAATCGAAATTTCATCATCATTTTTAGGGTGTTTGCCCGCGCGCAGCGCTGCAAGCACCCTATTGCAATCGAATTTTCATCATCATTTTTTTTTTCAATAAATACGACTGAATTGTTTACAGTTCATAGTTCAGTTTTAGTTCAGTTTTTATTATCAGTGTTTTATCCGTTTTATCAACCAGTTGGCGTAACAACGAAGGAGCTCAAGCAAGCAAGATTTTCGTTATTTTGGAATTCGATTCCAGTCATCAGTAGCGAATAATTGAGGTTGTATCCGAACAATTGAAGAATAATGCCAATAGAAGATTTAATGCTTGTAATGATTTGTTACAGTTAAATTGGAGAGAAAAACGAATTACTAAGTGTTATGATAATTCAGTTGCGCAGGGTAGAATACATCGAGATAATCGGATATATAATGAGAAACATCGAAGAGAAAGACGTGAAAAAATCCATGAGTATAATCCAACCCATAAAGAATATTATCGAGAATATTATCAATCCCACTAAGAACAAGCTGTAAATAGATATTATTTGAAATACTATGAGTCGCATGTCATCGAGAAGAATGTTTTCAATACTATCAGCGGCTTATGTAAACTAGATTCAGGATTCCTGCTACGCAAAAATGTATACGCTCAAACTGTGTAAAATTTGTATAACTGGATTTAGAAGAGGTAAGTTTGTTGTTTGTTAATGTTTTAAATTAGTCCTCAGTTCAGTTAAGGTAGAATTTCTTTGAATCGAACCTGGAACCTAGTACAACTTTCCGTGATACTCTTATCAGTAAAATTTTCAAGGAATAATGTGATGTGAATTATGTTTGATGGAGCATATGGTGATGCACGCATAGTATTAATGGTAATTTTGATATACTTATTCTCTTCCAGGTTTCGAGCAGTGAAGCTTCCGCTACGCTAATATAATGGCGTGAAATCTGTAATCTGTTGCCAATAATTACGAATCGGCTGATGATTGATTATTGACGATTATTCTGTTTCTCGATACTCATTAGTATTTAGTATTTCTAGTTTTTCTCCAAATAAGAGTGAATTGTTTACTGATCATAGTTCAGTTTTAGCTCAGTTGCATTTAGATCCTGAGATCGGTCTTAAGGCAAAGGCCTGTGGTTCGATTTACAAATGAGGAGTTATCTGTCAAATGCAACTTATTTACGTTTTATTTCGTAATTTCATATTTTACTCATGACAGTATTGTGCAACTCGTACTGTCCTAAAAAGGAACTATTTCCTCAAAGAAAGTGAAGACATTAACTGAAGAGGTAAGTGTATTGTTTGTTTGTATGAACTATGAAATGGGTTCTCAGTAATGTATTTGAATCGAACCAAGGACAAGCAACATTCTGTGGTACTCTTATCTGGAAATTTTCCGAGGAATAATGCGATGTGAGTTATGTCTCATAAATATGTTAGCAGTATTAAGTAATTGGTAATTTTGGTATTCTGTTTCAGAGGTCTTTCACGAATATTTTGTTTCTCGTTTGACTATTTACTTTCCTCTTTCATTATCAGTCAGGATCGAGGAATCATCCAAAACCATCAACATGCCTTCAACCACGAATTTGAACTTCTATTATAATTGTGTAGCGGAATTGATGAAAAACGTGAATAAATAATTGGCAGATCACGTTTTGTTTTTGAAATGACAGATTATTTTTCTCGCATTAACAGTTCACGAATTCACAGGAGTGGAGCATAGAGCTAATGTCTTTTCGTCTTATAAACATTGTAATGAGGAGTGAGAACACATTAATGTGCGTTTTCTGAAGTGAGAACACAACTTTATTTGAATGGAAGTAAAATTCCTCGTTTATTTGAATCGAAACAAAATTCCTGTCCCTCTGAATTGTTATCAGAAGTTGACAGTTCATATTCCTTGAAACTCCTGATCCTGCCTTTTTAAATTCCTTGGATTTATGTCCTTTGAATTTATTTTTTGTCTTATAAAGGTAGAGTGCTTGATTTCTGCTTGCCACTTAGAATGAATTAAACGGAAAATGGAAATGTATTCTAGTTTTCTAGTATGTCCTGTGTTCTGTGTTGATCAAAGTCTGCCGGGTGATTGCAGTTTGCAGCTTCACAGTTTGAAGCCTTGAACTTCCCTGATGTGCGTGTAGCGTCCGGAGGTTTTAGGTATGTTCCCGGGTCCGGGGGGAAAAACGAAAAGAAGACTTCAGATTCTTAGCGCATCATTCGCTTATCAAAAAATACTTATTCTACACTAGCGCTTCTACAATTTGCATAGTCCCAATGGCAAACACCCTGTTACTACCTCGCGATCCGCGAGGTCGCTTGTTTCCCTTTAAATACGACTGAATTGTTTACAGCTCATAGTTCAGTTTTAGCTCAGTTGCGTTTAGATCGTTAGACCGGTCTTAAGGCGGAGGCGTGTGGAAGATGAGAGGTGCTAACTCAACAGATTCTCATTCTGGCGTTCGTTGCGTACATTTGTTTTATCGCACAGACGTTGGTACTGTGTCTGAATATTAGCTTCAAAGCTTTAACATTTCAGATTTAGTTTTGTTTCATCAATACCAGTGTAGGAAGTTGGCGCAACAACACCAGAATGCGGAAAAGCCGGAAGTTTTTGCAGTTTTAAGATAATTTTGAGAAGCCAGAATTTGGAAGCTGAAAGTTCGCTATCTGCGAGGTAGTTTGTTTGAATTTATTTTTAGCACAGAAAGAGTTACACGTGGAACACAGCAGAAAAAACCATTCCGCACAGAGTTCGAACTACTTCGAAGTCTTATACACGCAACTCACAAACATTATAATGTGAAATCATTACGAGTACTATTCCCGAAGAATATAAGTAAGATGAGATGCTGGAAAATTCGATCCTCAGTTGCGTAATGACAGCACGCATCCCTTTGAGAACTTTAATTGACATTTTATTATGACAAAATTAGAATCTCCTTACCTCCTCTAAAAAAAGTGGCTTGCTATTCCTGGGCAAACTTTACGAGCATAAATATGTGTCGGAAAGGTTTTAGAATTCAAATTTCGTAACCGGATTGATTTCGGAAGTCAGAAGCACTGATATTTAGCTTTTCTTACTCTAGTAGGGGAACGTACCTGAGATATCTCTAGCTGTGTAATCGAACGGGCGTGTTTTCATACATGGCAAATGAAGAAATTCAGTTGCTCAGAGAAAACTGATTACTTCTATCCCCTGTCATAGGGAAATTAGAAATCGAGCATTTTAATGCTTTGGTAGCGATATTTCGGACAAAATTCTAAATTAAAATTTTCTGCAGGACCAAAAAATGGCATCTAGCTACCAAAAGAGGAAAAGCTTACTCATGAAGCTATAAAAAGGTGAGTCGACTCAATACGATTGTTACCTATTCTTCCATTCTACTTACTTAATCCTAGAACATCCTCTTTTCTAATTTTGTTCTCAACCCGAGCCGTGGAATCCGCCCATTACCTCAGAGACGTCAGGGAGGCTGTTAGGGCTGACTTAGACCTCTTCTCTTTTTGCCGAAAACTGGGCCTCGGTCGAAATGTAGCGAGTTGCTTTGTAGGCTCGAACCCAGGACCCCCGGACTCCGAGACCAGCGCGCTATCCATTCGGCCAGCCAAACCCTAATCCTAGAGCATCAGGCCCGACGAGAAGGGAGGGGGCAACCGGAGCATATTGCACCGGGCTTGGGCATTTATCAAGCGCCTGCAAAAAAAAATCTTAACTACCATTTTATTATCACTCTCACCTCACTTTCATTCACAAAATTTTCGAATTTTTTCCCCCAAATTAATGAGTTCTATCTGCCACTACTGCAATTGTTGAATATTAAGGTCAGCTTTTCTTAACTTTACATCAACTCTCAATTTAAATCCTTTAGCTCTTTATTCTCCATGTACCTGTCATTCCCTGAACTTATGCGGAGTAGAGCCAGCTCAATATTTTCCAGATGCGATTACTTTTTTTTGGAGTTATTCAGTAGTAGTATTATTGAAATTTTTTTTAGCGATGTTACGGATAACATTCCGTTTAAGTGCATGCTATGTTATCCATAACATCGTTAAAAATATTTCAATAATAGAAAAACTATAATTTGTTTAGTAGTTCAAAGCACTGGGAAATATTGCAAACTAACATTAAATGCTCTCTTCATGGAATGTCTTGAACTAGGTGGTCAGCAAGAGTTGACTGTGTAAGACCATTTGCAGCTCACCTTTCCTGGTTTAGTGAAATCGATTGATGAAGTTCTTTTGCTTAATAATACATTGAAGTAATACCTGATTTAAAAAGTATTAAAAAATGTATCGTATTTTTCAAATGCTTGTTAATGGCAGCCATATATATGCCACAAGATCTTAAAAATTATAGATGATCGAAATGTTATTCTGCAAGCAAGAAATACTACGATTGATGTTGAAGCTGAAAATCTTGAAAGTTTATTAGATGAACTCAAAGAGTTGGGAAATGGGCGAAAATACTGCAAGAATGTATAATGGTTGCTGAGAATGTGGAATGGACCTCAAAACTTCCAACAGAAAGACAGAAAAGATCAAATAATCCTATTCTAACCCCAGAATATGACTTTAAAATTTCGGTATTTTATTTTATTTAATAATAGATTCTGTAATTGGCAGTGTTACGCATCGTTTCAAAGCTGTTCAAGAAATTCATGACACTTTTAGTTTTCTCTGGAATTTTATTGAGCTGGATGAGCAAAAACTTGTTAAATTTGCAACAGATTTTCACGATAAATATCAATGTGATCTTTCATCACATTTAGTGGATGAAATAATTCTTCTTAAAAAAGTTCATCCTGAAAATGTTGATACTTTTCTTCACCTCTATACAAATGAATTTGTCATCTATCTTTCCAAACATGTGCGTTGGGCTACGTCTCTTCTTAACACTACCTGTCTCTGTGGCAAATGCTGAACGGTCATTCAGTACCTTCGCAAGAGTTACAAATCACCAACGAACCACTATGACACAAGCTCGGTTAAACGGATTGAGCTTGGTGGTAATTGAAAGCGATTTTGCCCGCCAAATAAATTTTAATGATATATTGACGACTTTGCTAGTCAAAAAGTTCGCACAGTTTTTTTGTAACCCAACTGAATGAAATAAAAAATATGCACTGTTGACTTTTTTTTTTTTTTTTTTTGTAAATACATATAGCCCAGTGAGGTTGTGTCAAAAATAGGGTCAGAAGGGGAAAAAATGTAATCAAAGGTTTATCTTCACGATTGTATAGGTACTGGTATCCAAAATATGGGGTGAAAATGCACAACCCCTACCGCGAGTCAGTCCACTTCCACAGGGAACAACAGTATCCAAAATGCAGTTTTCCCGTTTTATCTCAAAAATGAAGCAAGAAACGGAAAAAAGTGAACAATACAAAATAATTATACATAAAATTTCCTACAAGAAATGTTCTACGTATACATTTTTCTGTAGCACGCTTATTACGCCCACCACGGAACATTGTAGTTTGTTATTATTTATAAATTGGGTGTACAACTGCAGTAACTACTACGAATGTATGCCGCAGTCGTTTCAAAATATGAGATTTCCACTGACGACTCATGTTTTGAATTACGCACTAGTTAATATAATTTTGTGGCGTGCTGTACTCGTATTTCGAACATTATTAAAAGCATAACTTTTTGAATCTACATGCACTGCTGTTTTCATTTAGTCGTGATTTTCTTTAAATTTGTGTGAATTCATGAGTGGTAGCATACAAAGTAATAGAATTGCAAGAATTGTCTTCAAATATCGTTAATACATGTACCGGGGGCGAGAAAGAGCGAAATTCGTCACAAAACGTGTCTTCCGTGACTGCCGAACAATATGCAACCGCACAGCACTTTACTTGGTGATACCTGCATCTTCAGCGTTATATGTATTATACAGATTAAAAGCGTTTTAAGAGGAAAATGTAAGAAACCATTTCAGTAGGGAATTTTATGCTGAATAATTTATTACTCTTCATATTTCTTCATATCACGCGTTATTATCGAGATGAAGCGAAAAAACTGAAATTTGGATGTAGTTGCCCCCTGTGGATGCGGACTGACTCGAGGTAGGGGTTGTGCATTTTCACCCCATATTTTGGAGATCAGTACCGATGATACAATCCTGAAGAGAAACCTTTAATTACATTTTTTTTCCCTTTCAAAACACAACTTCACTGGGCTAATATTTCTTATTCTAATGAAACATTGAAAAAAAAAAAGTAGAGAGGCCCGCATAAATTTTTGCACCAGGGCCCGGCAAACCTCTCGGCGGCCCTGTAGAGCATTAATGGTGTACCTAAAGAGAGGAGGGGGGGGGTAAAAAGGATGGACACATGTTTTCATGTGTCTTTTAATATGATAGAGGCGACATGTTATTCTAATTATTAACTTATGATTGTGTTACGGTGACTTTGAAAGGTTTTTCTGCCATTCATATGCGTAAGTTATTCTGAGCTGACTGCTGCAAATCCTCCAGAGAAAACCGTGAATATTTTTCTCTCGATAAAAAAAAGTCTTACTTCCTTCTAGAAATGCTTTGCCCCCTATCCCCCGTGGAAAGTCAATCTCTCTATGTATACCAAAAATTTGCCCCCTTTCGAGAAAGAAATGAAGTCAAGATTTAGATTGAGGTTTCAGGAGCCATGAGCTCCGTTAGCTAGTTCCCCACGAAGTCATTGCCCAAGTTACCTAAATTCTACACAACCTGACCTAACGTGTCCAATGCAATGTTAATACGAATATATTCATGGCTATCTCGTTTATACAAGCTTGAAACCGTGCCTAGACTGTTGATCAAATACTTGGCAACAAAATCTAAAAAGTGAGGGCTTCGATGTTGACTTGTTGGAAGAACGAACACCCTCCCCCACGATAAAGAGTTACTCCGACACACCTTCAGTTGGTCTGCGGCATGATCGCGTGTTTTCTTGCATTTCCAGACCAAAACCAAAAAAGTCTGGCTGTACCATGCCTTTCATCCTCCAGCTCAATTTCCATCAGTTCCTGTGCGGGACATCCGACGGGGCAAGTTTCTCTAAATGTTAGGCTTCCAAAGCAATTTTTTAAAGCAGGGAGCGGGGAGAGAAAATGTTGATTTTCTATTTAAAAAACATGTACTTTCACTTTCCTCACTAAACGGGGCACTCAAAAAATCGAAAAAAAACAGACCCATAAAAATTGTAAAAAATAGAAGAAATGATTAGTATTTGTTAAAACTCTATAAACACCATAAAACACTCATGAAACTGAAGATAAGTTCTTTCATACTCTGTTGAGATTCATTATGATCAATTAAGGCTCTTTAAAAACTCCTTATTTCCCTGGTAAGACTTAATCTAAACCTGTTAACACTCTTTTGGTGAGTCTTCTTTTTCTAATTTTTGCTCTCAACCCGAGCCCTGGAATCCGCCCTTTCGAGCATTACCTCAGAGACGTCGGAGAGGCTATTAGGGCTGTCTTAGCCCTCTTCACTTCTTGCCGAAAACCCGGCCTAGGTCGAAGTGTAGCGAGTTGCTCGTGGATTCGAACCCGCATCCGGATTCTGAGACCAGCGCGCTATCTACTCTGCCACCAGACCCCTCTCGGCCACCAGACATTAAGGTACGTATATTTCCCATTTCTTCTGAGCCTGTATTATTTAACTGGGTCCCAATGAGTCCTAACAAAATTTCAAGACGTTTCCGTGTTTTACCAAAGTCTAATCGAGATCTAGCATTTTTCAAATTAGGATTCACTAAAACAATGACAAACGATTTCTCAATATTACACGTCAAATTCAAACCTTGCCCTGCACCACATGATTACACGAAATAGAAAGAAACTACTCGGAAACACTACCATAAGTCTCTGACATTCTTCATGTAACCTCGAATTTTAGAGACAAGCTCAATGGCTGATTCTAGGGGTAGTCGCTAGTCGAGGTATTGTTGGTTCAGGGGAGAGGGCAATTTCATTTTGTCATTCAGAAACTACTACTCGGTTTATTTTAAAACTACTACTCCACAGCTTTTTAAATCAATAACATAATGGTAAAATTATTTGAAGGATAAAACTGCATATTATGTTCACTGTCCTTGATCACGTAGACATGTAGAGTACGATTTCAGAATCACAAATAGTTCGGAAAATAAGGTACATTTTGATCAATGTCAACATACAGCAATGGCCACACTTCTCACTGTGAAAGAGAGACACACATATCAAAAGGGAGAAAGTTTCACTCATCAATTTATGTCAGTAAACGTAATCTGAAAATCTTAAAGTGTAAACCACATTTTTCTCTTGCCTTTTAATCTATACAAAACAACGATCCTCATTTGACTACATTAGATCCTGTTAATTCCTCCAATGTTTTCTGATTGACCAAGCTGACATCTTGAATTAAAAAAATTACGATTCTCATTCGATAACATTAAATTCTATCAGTTAACAAAATCCTAAAAGAGTCAATATATTTTCATCATCTATCTATTAAGCTTTCCGGTTAACAAAACAGATATAGTGAGTAGAAGAAATTAAGATCCTCTCCCCCAAAAACAGAAGGTATAAAAGTAGCTTGAAAACATGCTTACTATAAACAGTCAGTCCTTGATGTAAATAGTGGGGTAGAGTCAAACAAGAGGCAGGTTATCAGAATCACATGCAAGACTGGAATTGAGAACCTGCCGTTAAAATGGTCCTAAGGCCGAGAATTTTAATTATTCAGGACTGTGAGACGAAAAGCGAGAGATTTTGCTGAACTGGGATTTCGTATAGGTTTTCCAAAGATTTTGTTCTCAGATTTTTGGATTTTAATGAAACTGATTGAATTTTAGGTAATAAGCAACCGGCCTTATGACCTATCGAAGGAACTAAGGATGATCGCTTACCGGTGGATTTGAAACCGTTTTAACAGCAGGCCCGCAAATTTCTTTTACTGGCTCATGATCACAGGCACCCTCATCGGCTTCGCCAATTCTTTTTTCATTGCAAAAAGCTCATGTTCTACGAACTTTTTGGATTTCGAGCAGTTAGTACAAAGTGTACTCGAAGATTGGAGCTGATTTTCAAGTTGACCAAAAGACGACTAAAGCGGAAACCTGATAAAAACGGCGTTAACGCACTCCCGGGTGCTGATTTGAACGCTTGTACGATTTCTCAAATCGTCATTTCATTAGTCGAGTCAATCTGTTTTATCCCCCTCTGCATAACGAAACGTCATGTCGGCTAAAAATCCAATCCTGCCGCAAAGCATTATATCAAGAATGAAGAACAATACAACCTATTATAACAATGGCGGGTAATACCTTCTATTTTCATTAAACAAAAGCTGAAAAAGTACCTTAATTTCCTCTGAGAGATCGAGTTTTGGTTGAATGTCATTTAAATATTTCAACTAAGCGAAAGAATTCTCGGTCGAGCTGGAATTTCGTCGGCTCTGGTGACCGTTATTCACAACTGTGATGTACATCACGAATCTGATAAATTTGAGGTCAATAAGGAAAACATGGGATATTGTGATTTTCCTGTACAGTCCTTTTCCGCTCTGATTTGGTGATAACAGCTCACATAACAACTCCCATCAGGAACGAATGTAAACTAAACCTCATCTCGCAATACCTCGTGAATCTATTTCCAGCCTTCGACCTCTCTCTCATCGCAAGGGCAAGCGAAGTCATCTTTTATACCCGGCGATTATCTCGAACTTTATTTAAATATAGCTTTTCGAATATGCAATTTACCTGATCAAATGTCAGAATTCGAGTAACCGGCTGCCGAACCGAGGCTCCTACAATAACATCCGCGTCTACTTCGGCTACAAGGAACCAAAAACCGAATCTATGCCCGGTACCTCTCCGGATCAGCTGACCGCAACCTGAACGCGGTGAAATACAGAGATAGTCGAGCTGACCAGAAACGATCAGCGATGCCGCACACGCACTTTGAATCGACTTTGAAAAATGCACCGACGAGCGCGATTCCGCCGATAACCAATGCAAGCGTTCACTGAAGCGAGCGAAAAAACCGCCAGCTAATTCGCGGAATTTCAAAACTTAGGCCACAAATACGAACCCGCTGTGAGAAGACCGCGGCTTGCAACTTGCAAATTGTTTTTTGCTTTTATAACTAGCCGGCAACGACCGCGGGACAGAGATCGAAACGGAGCCACAGAGCGTTTAAAAAAAAAAAATCGCACCAAAATTATTAAAGCGCCTATGAAGAAAAACGAATGCAATTATTCATACATACCTGTTTAGCGAAAAAATTCTTCTCACTGAGCTAGGCTGAAAGCTGTTGAAGCAAACACCCAACTTATCATTAAGATCACGGGGAAGCAAACACTGTTTGCAATCATCGACTCGACGTTATACACGCAAAGCTGGGCGCCACGCCGGACCGCCGCCAAACTAGAGCTGCGCACGCCGCACGCTGCCTCCCTCGCCGTCGCGACGCGACGTCTTTTCCAACGGCGCGTTTTCAAAAAGCTCGCGAAAGTAACCACAACCGAAGCCCCCCGCCCCGCCTCGCTCCACACTTGGAATACCCTTCGGTTATCACGCCTTTTGATAATATTGTACCGCGAATGCCGCGGGGCGCGTCGGCCTCAGCACGCGCTACGCTCACGCATACGTTAATTTTCGACCTGCACCGCTCTCGCGGTCTCCTGCACACACCCAATACATTTATCTAATCATATTTTAGGCGAAAAGCTTCTTTTTTCCTTCTTCTTCTCCCGCCGTTTATCAATAGCTTTCTGATCAAAAGGTTTTATCGGCTATTGAGACTGTATCATTCGCGGTTGTAGACGGCTTTCTGGCAGATTAAAAAACCAACTCGCTGTCGCGGACGGGGTAAGCAGGCAATTACGTTTCATTGAGGCCGTTTCGGTCAACTGTACCGCCCCGCTGATGAGCCATCTTTTAATTGAACCTACTGCGACGGATTAGCACGCGGGTTAACTCGAACTCCACGAGCCACGAGTCTGTTAAAAGTATGCACTGTAGGGTGTTCAAAGTCGCTGTGTGGCCGAGGGGTTAACATGCCCACTTTGCAATCCTTGCGTCTCGGGATCGAATCCCACCAACGCCGGAAAGTTGGTGATATTCGAATATCCTCCACTACCATCCTAGCGAACACAGCAACTATAGTATCAATCGAGGTGGAAAGGTAACCTGTCCCGCAACTATGCCAATTCGAACGAATGAGGCATTACGATCACAGGGCGTGTAACTACCAGATCTGAAGGGCTGAGACTGTCGTGTGCACGTCGTGGATAGCTAGCTCAACTTTATGCAAGCACGTGGCTAGTAAGTGAACTGCGACTCTATAGTCTCTGACACAGAGAAGAAAAATTCTAACGCAACAAACCGTGGGGAAAGCAACGGCGAACAACCCCGACTAATCCAGCTCAGAAAAGTCGCATGTCAGAAACCGCGACCGCCAACATCCGGCAACGGATACGGCACCTGACAGGATGCTCAAGTTGGCGCCCGAACTTCCGGAGTTGAAACAAGAGGTTACCAGGGGCAACATGAAGGTGACAGATCTAGTTGATTTGGTAGTTTGGAAAGAGGCCAAAATTAGGACTACAGTTATACGAAAGAAACGCCCGAGTTTGCCAGATGTGCTGATTTATCACCAGTTGTGATGATTCTGAAACAGGATCATCACACAAGATGATTTTTGTGATGATTTCTTCTGAATTGATGATTTCATGATGATTTTACTTCTGACACTGATTTTTAGTACGAATATCCTGTTGAAATGTAGGTACTCCAAACAGCAATATTCCTCATGACTACAACTGATGTTTTATATTATTAATTAAAACAAATACGTTTCATAATAAGCTGTTTTTGAGGGTAGGGTTGGCGAGTCTGATTGAGGAATTGCAGTGCTGTTGTTTATTAAAGATTTACTTAAAAGTAAGCGGCCCTAATGTTCTTTTTGCTTTTCCTCTTTCCGCAAATACATAAGGAAAGTAGCCATCGGATCGGGAATGGGCACCTTTGACTATCCAGATATGAACGGCGTATGCACTGTAGAAATTTATTGTTATCTGTTAACTCGTTTTGTCTTTAACTTTTGTCTTTTGTGTTTGTGTTTCCTATGAATTAATTAAGCATTTAAGAGCTGAAACAACGAAACAAAAGTACAAAACTATGAATCAAGAATTACAATTAAGAACATAGGTAAGTTCGTGTACGCATGCTTTTTAGGGTAGTCGTTATTTTCAAAATGGAGTTTAGGGTGCATGACCCTTTCATTCTGTTCATTTTTATTTTTAAACAAAGCAAACAAAATTTAAAGTCGAAAAAAAATATGAGCCCGTGCCGCAACTCGATCAAAGTTTACTGAGATTTTCCTTCCATGAAAAATTTTTTTTAATTACAATCTTCGCTATTAAATGTATTAATTAAGCATTAAATATTATTTTTTACTCGATTTAGCGTGAAACATTGTTTTCGGGTGCTCCTTAGTCCATAGTAGGTTCAGTAGTCCGTACAAAATGTACGCGAATAAATAAATTCGTCCAAAATAACATACAAACTGGAAAAGGCAATACTCGCCAATTTTATTATTTTGATACGCATAAAGTGCCCAGGGTCTCTCTTTCTTCATGCTGAGGATGCTGATGGGAGGCGCCTGGCTTGGCACTCACTGGTCTTCCCGGGGGTGGGTCTGTGTTCTCCGGGGTCTTCTGCCTATAGTGGGTTCGGGAGGGGAGGGGAACTGATAATTTTCACATAAATAATGTAAAGAATATTGTATTGCAATCTTGTGTTTTATATCAATCGCTAAAAAAATGTACACATTTCATTTTACCGGCTAATTTTTTTTGGATTAAGACTGTTAAAATGACTTCTAGTAATACGTTTTGCCAATAGAGCGCGGTAGTTGATTTTCCTATTGGTTGCCATATAAAACTGGTGGTACGATTTCGGCTACCTTACCCTACGAATTTTTTATTTATCTATTTACTGGTTGAATCACCCGCGACTTCGTCGATGATACTCAGTAATTTTGTTTAAAATCGTAACATTTTTTTCAATAGTAATTGATCTGTGTAAACGCTTAGATATTCTACTTTGTAAAAAAAGAAACTTCATACATGGGTGGAAGGGTAAAAGTAGGAGTAAGAATAGCCAGTATTTTTACTATTTGTATCAGATAACATTTACAAGATCTCTCTGTCAAAATTGACTAAATTTATTCAAAATTTTATGCTATGTCCAGTCTTGCAATTACCGACTTTTAAAATTTGGGTCCTCCATTTACGATGTGCATAAAGATTAGCTGAATGACTGGTACATTTTTTCGGGGGGGGGGGATTACGAACATCAAACCAACTAACTCAATTTTGCTTCAATCAGAAATATACTACCAAATTTTAAGAAAATTTGAAGACAAGATGGCGTCATCTTTTACCTTTAAAAATCTTGCGTCTCTTATCAGCTATCTATACAGGTAATAGTTGAGTGCTGGATCGCTTTTTTTTTTTTTTTTAAATAATAATTCCAAATATTTAAGATGCATTGGAAAGGTAGTATTTGCCCTGGCACCAACATATTATAGGAATAGGAAGAGAGAATGAGAGAGCGTGGCGGGAGAGTTTTGTATTTAGTAGACTGGAAACTCCAACCCTCTCCTTCAGTGAGCAGTAAATATTGGATATGGTACGAAATGCGTTTTGGATTCAGTCATTAAAAAACTTCCTGTCCTCCACTAATTGTATCAGCTTTTCTTTTCGAACATTTGGATGCCCCTAACCCAATCCCTGCACAAAAAAAAAACAAAAACAAAAAAAAACTGTTCCAGTAAAATAAAGTCACTGTATGTTTTCAAGTCAATTTGCCTATGGAACCACACGGTCACTCTCTTTTCAGGAATTTCAACATTTTCAACGTTCCCCCACTCCCTGAAAAATGGTAGCCTTCAACGGCGTTAATAATTTGCACTCTTTTATTTCAACTGGAGATTTGATGCTGTTTATAGCTCAGTTTTGCGATCTGGGTCAGTGGTTCAAGGAATGTAAGGAATGAAGAAATCAAATTTGAGACATGAGTTGATTTTGTGGTTTTTAAGGTCACTGAGTATGATTCTAAAAGATATTGAAAGTAGTTTTTATTTCTGACACTCTTCTCGAGCTACTTCAACAGGGGTTGACACCAAATAAACTAGTTATTTTTCGAGATGCATGATAACTCATTTATAGAAATTCAACTTTACTGGACTTGATTATGGGACTGATTTTTGTATCCAACCCATCGAATGCTACTATAGGGAGTTACATTCAAACCTTTCAATGTCTTAAAAATCTAGCCTCCCTCCTCTTTTGGGGAAACCCTCGGATTCTAAAGATTC
Organism: Acanthococcus lagerstroemiae; assembly: GCA_031841125.1. Taxonomy (NCBI): domain Eukaryota; kingdom Metazoa; phylum Arthropoda; class Insecta; order Hemiptera; family Eriococcidae; genus Acanthococcus; species Acanthococcus lagerstroemiae. The sequence continues at coordinate 29,965,336 of CM063114.1, forward strand.
TAGCCAGTTAGGCTGCTAGACAGACAGTCAGCCTGATGTAGGAGTCTGGTCGGCCGAGTGGATAGCGCGTTGGTTTCCGCAATCCGGAGGTCCCTGGTTCGAGCTTGCCAGATTTCGACGTAGGCCGGTTTTTCGGCCAGAAGGGAAGAAGGCTAAGACAGCCCTAACAGTCTCCCCAACGTCTCTGAGGTAATGCTCGAAAGGACGGATTCCAGGGCTCGGGTTGAGACTAAATTAGAAAATTAGACAGTCAGCCTGATGCGCTGATAAACAGAAAAATCGATGGACAGCCGCTGAATATAGCACACTTTCAATTGCGTTGCGGCACAGGTTAGCATTTTTTTCGGCCTCAAATTTTTTACGCTTCATTTTTTTATTAATATGAACAGAATTGAGGGGTCCTGCATAAAAATAAAATTTTTGTTACAGTAGTAAATAACGACTACCCTAATGCTTTTTCCTTAGGTTTCAGATTAATGATTTGGTAGATTTCTCATAAAAATATGCGAACAAATTTCAGAATTAGAGACAAAAACAAAAAAAGAGTGACGAAACCGAATTTGAAGAGCATCAGAATTTGGATGAGGGTGTAGCCTCAGGGAGTTCAGATGCATTAGTACGATTCAAAAAGAAAACAGCTCGATCTCAAGAGCATCAGGAAGAGAATGAGGGCTCATCTTCAGGAAGTTCAGGAGTAGGATCACCAAAGAAAACGTACGAAATCCACTCTACCTAAAGACCTACGCACACATCTATCACAGCTATACCATGATCAATGACTACAGAAATATCAAACTCAGCCCAGCAAACTGCGAACCTACAAACACGACGTCAAAAACTGGACTCGCCACATTCGAGCAGCGTGTGGATCAGACCGGCAACTGGAAGTAGCCACAAACCGTATGTATACTCTTTTGCCATACACGGCTAACGCATTCGTACCTCTTTCAAAGAACAACACCGCCTATCTGCCCTCACTGTCCATCAGAACATAGACTAACAGTAGCTCACATCATATCAAATTGCATCCACTTCGGAGGACTCCAAATCGAGAATTTCACCACGGACAGCCTTCAGCGACTTACGGAATACATTACCCAACGACATCTTATACCAATACTTCCATAATTGTACTCATACTTTCACCTAAAAACTCGGTACTTATTTATATATACCTACATATGAAATCTATACAATGTAGTAATCATTACTCAGTATTAATCAACTTTAATAAGTATTGATTAGTATTAACCAGGTATAGCCTACATGGCATTAAGTTCTGTATTAAAAAAAAAAAAAAAAAAAAAAAAAAAAAAAAAAAACAAACAAACTGTAATTCAGTTTTGAATATTACTTGACTTTCGACAATTGTTTTATTTATCTAATTTCTTTTAATCTGAAGGCTTTATTTTGATTTCTTTCCCGTGCTTAAAAGGGAAAAACATGATTTGACTAGTTTCATCGAGTTGTAAATTATCAGGAAAAAACAAACTGACTTCAAGTATTACTTTTCAGTTATGTGGAAAAATGAATTTAAATGGTTGAAGGAATCAAACATGGGTACACCATTTAAACTGTTATGTTATTTCATGAAATATTGTTGCACTAATGATCGATCCAGAATACAAATAATTCTACTCTAGGACCCCAATATTTCAGCTGTATGGTCTGCAATAAAGATTTGAATCTTGGTTCAACTGGAGTAGGAGCAGTACAGCGCCATATGCCACTCGTTCCAAACATGTGAACAATGAAAGGAGTGTAGAACAGGCTAAGTCGTCTAAACTTCATGACATATAGCAAAGAAGACAGAAAATATCCAGAGAAAAATAAAGGAAAATGAAATTCGGAATTCGTCTAGACAATTTCCGGTGGGCAGGAATGGTGGGCCGGTGGGCCAAGGCCCATTGGGCCGTCGTGAGTCATCCAGCAGGACACGCTTCGGAAGTGGAAAGACGCGCTCGCCCATTCGACCAAGGGCGAGTGGACCCGAGCGCTGATACGCGACCTCGACGGATGGGTAGGAAAAACGCACGGAGCGCTTAACTTCCACCTTACCCAAGTATTGAGCGGCCACGGGTGCTTCGGCACGTACCTACATCGGATGTCGATAGCGCCGAGCCCCGTGTGCGCGCATTGTGATCGAGGGGCGGAGGACACACCTTGGCACACCCTGTTCGAGTGTGAGGCCTGGGAGCAGGAGAGGCGCGGGACGGTCACAACAGCGATCGATCCCGGCGGCGCTAATGAAGAAGAAGACGACGACGTCGGCGTGATTAGCCGTCTCGCGCCGGACACCCTGGTTCCGGAGATGATGAAGAACGAAAGCAGTTGGAACCGGGTGTAGGCCTTTGTCTCGGCCATCATGAAGAAGAAGATGCAGACGGAGTGGTCGAGACAGAGGGCCGACGATTCACCAAGCTCGGCCCACACTATCGAACAGGAGGAGAACTCTGTACCATCGCAGAGAAGAGCTGCTGTAGCTGCACTGCGGACCCACCGGCAGGGCTCACCCATCGTCACCACCTGCCTGCGTCGACACACGGACCACGACGAGGTGGTGAGGGGTGAGTGAAGAGAGGCAGCGCGTCCGGCCGTGAGGAACCTCAAATTTCCAGGCGAGCGCTCAGGGAGTGCGGACCTCGGTCAGTAGGGAACCCCATTGGTGGCCCTGGTAGGACGCGCGCACCGTTCCGGCACGTAGAAATGGGGGCTCGGGCCCGGCCCCAAGGGGTCCCTCCGGTCACTGATGCGATACTCGAGAGGGTAGTTCCTGAGGCCGGGGGTGCAGTGTCATAGGGGCCACTTTTTGGCATGTGTGCATCGCCATACGTCCCACCACATCAATTAATTAATATTCCTGAGAGATGTTAGATTTCATCTCCCAGATTAATTAGGCCTCAAAAATAATTATTAGAGTCTGAGAAGGGCCTAATAAAAACATTCTCCTGAAAAAAAAAAAAAAATGTTTCTGTTAGTTAGCTCGATTGTGCATGAGACCATCGAATATTGGACTTTCATTGAACTCTTCTCGGGCTTTTGTATGTTTCACCACAACCACAAAACAAAGGGACCACGCAGAGTATACTTGAGTACTTTGGAGATACAGAAAAGAAGTCCAAAAAAGTTAGATTGCGATTTCTGATACCAAGAATTGACCCTTTCTTAAAAAATGCATAATTCCTCATTTTTCAATTTTCATTTAACCTATATTCAAATTATTGAACTTTTATTCGACTTATCGGACCATTTTTCAAATATTGGACTTTCATGGGACTTCTTGGTCCGTTAGACACCCTGGATAATTTGCCGAGAAAATTTGAAAAAAGGTTGCCGCTGTGCCGCTTGTCTTCCCTCGAATACCTCGATAAATGCGAATACACGATCGACGATTTAGTTTCATTTTCCGTAGCACAGTGAATGCGGCTTCCTCCGCTCCACTTTCACGCGGGGATGACATTAAGCAAAATTTATCGTTATGACCTTTTAAACAAGTATACTTTCTTGTTTTCGTCGAGTAGCTCGCTCTCGGCGTCTCGGTGCGCGTCTCTGCCTCTCTCGCTTTCTCGCAAAGTCGAAACGGAAAGTGGCGAGAAAATCGCTCGAAAATGCGCCCCCGCAAATACATACGCTTACTCCTGCTTTTTCTATGGTGCCTCGAAAATGTCGATAAAGTTTAATTCGCGTATCCACATACACGAATAGCGGAATAAAATACCCGTCCGCCTCGACGCCTCCCCAGTACCCGATGCGCGGCTCTCCGTGCTCGCCATTTTCCGCGCCCGAACTTTACCCATCACTGAGCTGATAAATCTCTCCAGACTGCACAGAGACGGAGTAGACCGAGTCAGAGCGCACGACCGACACAATACGTCGACGAAAATTGGATAACTATTGTATAATATAAATAAGGGCATCCATCGCGTGCCGGCCGGGCTGGGTAGTCGGAAAAATTGTACAGGTCTCACAAGAAAGGAAAACTCGCGACGCAAGGAGGGTAAGCCGGGGTACGTGCAAACCGGGGGCTGGTTAGGTTGTCCGTATTAAAATACGAATGAATTTTTAACGAGCGTTAGTCGCGAGGCGAAAAAACAAGATTACGTAGGATTGTCGTAAAATGTTAATTGTTGCAAAACATACCTCCTGTTCTCTGTTTTTTTCTGCACGTGACTATTTAAAAGGGATTAAAAATTAGACGTTCCTAAAGTCGCGACTGGTCTGACGAGCGGTGTATAGAGTAATTTGTGTGTCCAGTTTACGACCTATAATTTCTAATTATATCGTCGACGGGTAGCCTCGCCGGGTCGTGTTTCGGCTGTCGAGGCGAGAAGTAGCGGGGCACACTTGGCGGCGCAGTTTTGCGGCTGTAAGTACAACACGAGCCCATCTGCGCTTTCGAGCTTTTTCGTTTTTAAGCCGCGAAACAGGGCGCCGCATTTGCCGGGTAGCTGGTGTTTGTATATGCAAATTGCGGGCGGGGCATTTGCGAGTGAGTATTTTTTCATCGAGATATTTCAATTTAATCGTGTCCAGGCGCCATTTCAAATCTTAATCTCTTAGTACGCGAAAGCCCACGCCGGCTGTACCGATGGATATCGAGAGCTGTTCGAACGCGGCCGGTCGACTGAATTTTGATGAAGGCGGTTGGCTACATTGAATGTGGCACGTCGTCAGGCCGACGTACAAATTACGTTTGGTTTGGGAAAGATGCTGGAGAACGTTCCCTCAATTCTGATCACGAATTTACCGTCGACTAGCGTGGAACAGCAACGTACCTGGTCCAGCAGTTGAAGTTTATAGAAAACTAAACGTAATAATATTTAGCCCGCCAGAATAGGTGTTTCAAATAACCGAAAGTTTTTTCACTGAAATGAAGCATCTGAATGACAACATTGATACAAGAGCACGACAAACCTTACCCGTCAATTCAATCTTATAGCCCGGAATAAAAGCTTGTTTTTGCACACCCAAAAATGATAAGGCACGATAACAACCAAACATTCCGTACAGCACAACAGAATTAGTAATCAAACGGTGGCCCCGTGGGGTAAGATTGCCGTAACTAGAGCCAGTCCTCTAGTAAGTAGTCAATCAGCTGGCGTATAGTGCTAGTTCCACTGACAGTTGAAAGGGTGAAACGAAACGGTGACCAGAGTCTCCTGCGCGTCCACGTCGTACGGTGTGGTAACCACTAGTTCGGTGGACTCAGAGCTGATCTCGGGAGCTAAAGCAGAAACGTCTCACGAGGTGTTGGTGAAACGGTGCGTGCTCAGATGTTGGATCTGGGTAAGCGTTAAATGCCGTTAAGCGTATACTGCAGGAACCACTCGCAGGCCATCATCTCCTCACCCATGACTATGTACCCCAGCAAGTACGAAGACTGTACTGGGTGAGCAGGCGGCGAGTCTCCAGCGCCTAAAAACTGGACCATCCGACTGAGGCAGCACATTCTAACAGAAAAGCTTACGGAAGGCAACGGGAAACCGCCGCAGTAACCGTCCCTAGTTATCAACTAATAAAATGCGTTCTCTGCTGCCGAAAAACTCCGGACGTAAAATAGCCCCGTTCGGATGTCCGGGTGGGGGCCTCCGCGAGGAATGTAACTCGCACAGATGGAAAACTAACCATACAGCTACCTAGAATGTGAGATCGCTGCTCAGCCCGGGGAAGTTGACGAATGTTATAATGGAGGCCAAGAGATGTAACATAGACATATTAGGAGTAAGCGAAGTCAGATGGCCAGGAACCGACCGAATAACATTAGATGGGTATGAAATGATTTATTCAGGTGATAGTTACGAGCACGGAGTCGGTATTTTGATTGCCAAGAAATTGAGCAAAATGATACAGGAAGTAATACCGATATCAAGCAGGGTTATGGCTGTAATTATTAACAACAAACCTAGTCCAATTAGCGTTCTGCAGGTCTACGCTCCGACTACCAACCATGAAGACGAAGAGGTGGAAAAGTTCTATGAGGAGGTCCCGTATTTACAATAGGCGATTTCAATGCAAAAGTAGGAGCAGGAAGAGCAGGAAAATAGCGTCGAGGCTCACAGGCTAGGACAGAGGAACGCTAGAGGCAAAAAGATGATCGAATTTGCGGAGAAGAATCATTTGGTAATCTGCAACACAATTTTCCAAGAACACCCGCGAAGACTGTATACGTGGGTGAGCTCGGGAGGACACTTCGAGAACCAGATAGATTATATCCTGGTCAACCAAGGATACAGAAATTCAATACTCAACTGCCGGACTTGCCCGTCGGCAGACTGCAATACGGACCATGTGCTGGTCTTAAAAAACCACAAAATGTAAAAGAGGAGGGAAAAGGCATTAATACGAGCCTACTCATAAACAAAAAGATTGAAAACAAATTCAGCCGACGGTTGCAAGATAAAACTACTCAAATAGAAATCACTGAGAACGTTGAAGACTCACTGCGATCATGGAAAGCAGCGGTAATGGAAACAGCTCGCGAAATCCTAAGAAAAGAGACGACGGCAAGAAAACGACGGATATCGATGACCGACGAACAGGGGCGAAACTATAGGGGGCGTGGGAGTTGACCCCCCACCCCATAATCTGACAGTCGGCAACTTTTGAAACTGTTCATTTGAAATTTCATTTTTTATGCATGTTGGTTTGTTTATTTATTTTCTTTTTCAATTAAAAAATATTTCGATTAAAAAAATGGTAAATTTTTAATTTTTTAAACATTTCGTCGGCGAACTTTTAGTTTTCAAAAAATATTTATCGGCAAATTTTTCTTCTCCACTTTTCCAATTTGAAGGTCAAATTTCGTTTCTGAAAATGGAAAGCCCTAGACTCCTGTTAGAGACCAGTCAGTCAAAATCAGAAGGTTTCAAGCTGAGTATCGAACGTTATTTGAAAGGTTGAAACGAAGTTGAAATGTGGAAAACATTTCAAAGATCTGAAAGTCGGTAGCAAACGTTGAATTTCATATTTCAATGACTATTCGGACTGCCAGCGCAAAAGAGTCGCCCTCTATAATTTTAGACACGTGAAAAAAAGGAACTATTGAAACCCTACATATTTCAGGAAAATTCATCAGATTGAAATGAAAATGGTCTCAAAGGAAGGAAAATTTTTATGTACTCTAAATTTTGTGTCAATTTTCTCCCCTGGTGAATCCGTTAGGTGAAACTGGAAAAATTGCATATTATATAGTGACTTTTAAGTCAGTGATTCACTCATTCACTCAGTCACTCACTCAGTAATGTAGTGATTCACTTACTCACTCAGTCATTCATTTATTTACTATTTCAGTTATTCATTCACTTCCTCACTTCGTCACTCACTAAATGAATCCTCACTCAGTCAGTCATTCGCTTACTTATTTAGTGGTTCACTCAGTAACTCGCTTACTTATTCAATTATTCACACAGTTACTCAATCACTTACTCAGTGACTCGGTGATTCACTCAGTCACGAGCTTATTTATTGAGTTATTCACTTAGTTACTCCGTCACACACTCAATGAGTCAGTGATTCACTCACTCAGTGACTTAGTTATTCACTCAGTTACTTGCTTACTTATTCAGCATCACTTATTCAGTGACTCACTCAGCCACTCGCATACTCATTTAGTGATCCACTAAGTTACTCACTCACTTACTCGGTGACTCAGTGATTCACTCACTTACTTAGTTATTCACTCATTCTGTAATGTAGTTATTGAGTCACTTCCTCACTCCATCACTCATCCAGTTAGTCAGTCATTCGCTTACTCATTTAGTGATTCACTCAGTTTCTCAGTCACTTGTACTCAATTATTCAGTGATTCACTCACTTACTTAGGCATTCACTCATTCTCTAATTTAGTTATTCATTCACTTTCTCACACCATCACTCATTCAATAGGTCACTGATTCACTCAGTCGCCCGCTTACTTATTTAGTGATTCACTCACTCACTCAGTCAGTCATTCGCTTACTTATTTAGTGATTCACTCACTTACTTACGTATTCACTCATTCTCTAATTCAGTTATTCATTCACTTTCTCACTCCACCACTCACCCAGTGAGTCCGTGATTCACTCACTCAGTCGGTCATTTGCTTACTTATTTAGTGATTCGCCCAGTAACTCGCTTACTTATTCAGTTATTCACACAGTTACTCAATCACTTATTAAATGACTCAGTGATTCACTCACTCACTCACTCAGTCTACAATTTTACCAAGTTTCATTTATGCCGGAATTTTGTCTCAGGTGAGTGGCTAATTCTACTGGACTATATGTTTAAAACCAAATGCAATCACGATAACCACTCTGATAATCCTAGTAGAGGTTTGTCAACTGAGATGAAAAATTTTATTAAAGAAAAGTTCGACGAAGGCATTTTTGTAAACCAAAATCAATCTTAGCTGTTATGAGGAAGAAGAATATCAGTGAACCGCCGAAATCAAAATTGGTATCCTATCTGAGGTTATTACGAGAACAAGTTTATGGCTCCCGACTGTTTTAGCGCATGAAATAGGTCAATGGTGTGAAGCTAGAATGAAAATTTCTTTAGATGAAGACGAGCCATTTGTACTAAATTTTGACGTGTATGCAGAATCGCTCAACCCAGGAGAACAAGATTTGAGAATTGTTGTACCTTCTAAGAGGTTACGAGGTATTGCGCAGAGGTTAGAAATGGTTCAAGCTGATGCTATCTACTAGTTAGTGTGTTAGGGCTACCCAGTGTTATTAGTTGGTACAAGTGACAAAAACAGAGTTTTTCATCCTTTCGCCGTAGCTGTTTGTAAAGGCGAATAGGGAGAAGATTTTGCTTTTCTCTTTAATGCAGTGCACAATTATTTCAATTTAAAATGGCAGCCCACTGTGTTATTAGCAAACGCGTGTGAAGCTATCACCAAAGGCTTTGAACAAACTTGTGGAGTGCCTCAGAAACGTTTAATGTGCTTCCTTCACGTTTTAAAAAATTTAGACAAATTTTTGAAACCACTCACTAAGGGTGGTATATGTGTTAAACTGAAAGATGATATTCACGCCTTACAGCCTGCTGAGGACGGCGTGACATTTTCTAAGGGATCTGAACTGTTCTTCAAGAAACGGTCTACTTCACGACATCAGCAAGTTAAAGATTTTGTTCACTACTTTCAATCTCAGGGTCTTCTAGAAAATTTCAGTTTATGAAGGAGCAGCTATCGGGTATCCTTCGACAAATAATGGAGTTGAGGCTACTAATGCAGTGATTCAAAGTCAACATACTTTCAGAGAAAGACTTCCTGTGGGACAGTTCTTAAAATCAGTCATGGACCTTGTCACGAAGTAGTCGGCAGTTAGAAACCCACACTCAGTGAACTTGTAAATTTTGCTACAATACCTACCATTTCTCTACAACAATGGATAAGCGCCTAGACTCTTGCAAACAAGAAGATTCTTCAAGAACCGCACGAAGGTACTCAATTTTTTATATCTGAAAGCAGTACTGAAATTTTGACTCAGTTCTAACAGTACAAGCACAAATGGAAACCCTTTGGTAAGTTTAAAACCTATAATTATAGTATTTGGACAATAATAATAAAATTTGAAGATTTAGATAACTCCACTGGTACTTCCCCCTTTTTTAAACAATTCATCTGTAAGCATGTTTTAGGTACGAAAATCATAAATTGGTTAATGTATCACTCCCAGTGAAATCGGTCTCTCTTCGTCAGAAGAAGAAAATGGTCGATCTTGTAAAGCCAAAAGAGCCTTGATTGTACAATGACAATATCCTAATTTTCATTTATGACATTTTTTCATCTAAATATTCGTCGTTTGTATAACCTAATTTAATTATACCTACCTTTTGTTGAGGGGGGCAAATTTAATTTTAAAAAAATCTTCTAGCCATCACACTGCGCGAGTAAAATCACAGTTTAATGTAAGAAGAAAATTCAAACATTTCATGGGGTCACTGAGTTTTGAACAAGAACCTCACAAAGTCTTGAGCAAGTTTGAGACAGTATTAAATGAGTATACTGAAATGTTTCACTTGGTTTTGAGACGTCTCAGCGTCTTACATAAGCAGAACTACAAGCAAGGGCGAAACCAAGGAGGAAGCCAAGAGGCTATAGCCCATCCTGAAAAAAAAATTGATGCCGATGGCCTGATGCGGTTACGTTGCGTTGTTGGTAGGTACAGATTTACAGCTCATGAAAATAGGTAGGTACCAAATAAAGCTTTCAGTCCTGCCCAAGTTTTTTTTTTTTTTTTCTTCTAAATTTTAGCCCCAACCAAAAAAAGTTCTGGTTGCGCCCCTGACTACAAGAATACTAAAGTATACAGATCAGTCTTAACGAGCCATATTCAAGTCGGGAAGAATTATCTTGCTGGCCTTAAACAAGTTTGGAAAAATATTCAGGAGTCTTAAGTAGGTCTGAGGGAGCTTAAAACATGCATTCGTTAATAAGAATTGAAAATTGAAGAGTCTTAGCTAGGCTCAAGGACAGGCTGAACGACTTCCACTAAAAAAAAACAACTAAATGTTGCTTATTCGTCTGCTACTTTTAGTTAGTTTTACTCAGTTATTTGTACGTTACTAAGTTCCTGTTAACAGAACCTCTCTCGAGCTTGACGGTCTTATTGGTAGAACTTAATTTACATTCTAATCTTGAACTCATAAACGCATCTACGATAAAATTCAATCATTGAGATGTACCTAAATATATCAAAAAGGAATGAGATGAATAAACAAATATTATCAACAATCTGGTGCATTGTTGACGTTTCAAAAACAGAAGCATTAATCGGTGGCCGATTCAGCAGGCCTCGAGCTCTCTACCAAATGAAGAAAATTAAAATTAAAATAAATAAAAATACTAGTTGTTTACCGATAGGTTACCCACAGGCACGAAAGATGTCGACTCTGACCCCCCCTCCCCCCAGAAAATTAGCACACCTAGAAAGTGAGGAAGAGGCTCCACCAAGCTTGGGTGGTTAAGTCCGGCCTTGGCATTAATGCATAACTTAAAACTACCTGAACATTTCATTTTATTCTCTACTAAAATGAATTTAATCCAGAAACTTCTCTCAGCCGGAAAATAATTATTTCGTCAAAACTAAATGTTGAAACCTTGACATTTATAATCTCGGCACGAATTCCTTTGTGCTTTTTTTTTTTTTTTTTTTATTTTATTTATTTCGTCAGTGTTTCAGAGTTTCGAGAAAACACAGAAAGAGGGGGAAATAGACGCACGCAACAGTCTTCGCAAAAGTGATACATTTTTTGCTCACGAAAATCCATACGAATGATTGAACGAACATTCGGAATAACACGGGTTTAAATTATTGACACATGACTGTGTGGTATGTGGCCACAAAAAAGGACGCCAAATGCGCAAGACCAATTACCAATGACTTCTGTAGCGGACACGGAGAACGACATTAGAAGTCAACCGTACATTTGCAAATTTTATCAAGACATCTTGCTCTTGTTCCGTTTCAAAATTAACGGATCTTCAACTTTTGTAGAAGTTGTACGTTTTACGATAGTCGGACCATCTTAGAGCGAACGCGCGCCATTTTCAGTCGACCCGGAAATGAAAATATTACCCGCAAAACAGACGGCACATAATCTTATGTGAAAAGGAAAACAGGTAAAGAACAGCTGGTCGAAGTCTCGCCAAGACTGAGTCGCAATACAGACACAGCGGATTACCTTGAACGTCTGTTTGGCGTAAGAGACGATATTGACAATTTAGCTATACAACGGAGCTACGGCGAAAAGAAAAGCGCTTAATGACGTTCCTTCCATAACAAGTGAGGCGAACGTATACATCATCTATGGACAATTTAAACAAACTTTTCAACTCCACCAGAACTTTCTAAGCTCCTGATCTCACATGCACCACTGCCAGCTAACATACAAACGGCACATTGTACATTGAAATAGCTCTCTATAATTGAAAATTTGGGGTTTAGCAGAATGACGACGCAACTGCACCAGGGGCAACTGCTTTCATACCGTGTTTTTAGTGGAACAAAAACACAACTGCACTTATGATGACTATTCTGAACCGTTCGGAACATAACCCAACTACAGTTAGGTAAACGGTTTTCACATGTACTGCTTTCAGTAGAACAACACAACCCCACTGGTGTTGACTATTACTTGGTCTAGTAGAACAATAACAAACTGTACTTATACGAGTATCAGCTAGAGTATAACGAATGAACACTGTACTAGTGATCACAGATTCCGCTACTGACCATCTCTCTATAATCTCACTGGAAAACACTTCGAAGACAGGAAAATTACGGAATTAAAAACTAAAATGATAAACACAAAAACTTAACAAACATAACAAAAAATGACCAAAGCTATTCGAGGAAACAAAACAATACAGAATAACCAAATAATCGAAACCAATAAGACGAAATCATGACCAGTTAGCCGGTCTCCCAATTATTATTTAATTTACTACGCTGTTGAGCTAAATAACGTATTTACGGGAAATCGAGTATGCAATTTCATATGCACACATGTTATGGTGATGAACAACGGGATGCGCAGAAAGGCGATCCCTCCATATTTTTCTTGGAATGCGAAGTCAAGCGAGAACTGCAAGTTGAAGGGTCTGTTTTTCTTTTATTTGATGAGAAAATTCTCTTACCTCTAAAAAGGAGTTTCGAATACACCGCCAACTTTGAAATCTTAGGAAAGATACCGAATAAAATACCGAAATAAGTTTTCCTTGGGTTACAGTTTCTGAACATTGCATCAGATTTTTGATGCGACCTTGATTGGGGTTTAAAATTTGAATTTTTGACCCACAATGGGCAGAACTAAATTGGCTTTAAACAGCGTATCGAAATAGGGGTTTCTTGGGGCATAGATGCCGATTATCGCATCAAATTTCCGATCCGGTCCTGATTTGGGACTAAAAATCCAAATTCTAGACCAAAAATGGGTCAAAATTAAGTTATCTTGAAAAGAAATTGGACAATTTTTGGGTCGCTGACTTCGAACAAGCGCATCAGGTTTTTTATCCGACCTTGATTTGGGCCCAAAGATTCAAACTTCGAACCCCAAACGCGTTTGAATTAATGTTGCTTAGGAAATAAATAAACTACCGTTTTTTGGAGGGGACGGGGGGGGAGAGAGAGAGAGAGAGAGAGAGAGAGAGAGACGAGTTTCTGACACCAAATATCGCATCGTAATTTTGATCTAGCCTCGATCTGGACTATTCAACAATTCCAACATCAAACAGGCAAAACTAACTTTGAAAAATTGGATAGAATAATATCAGTGCTGCTAGAAGGAAGAGTGGAGTGGAAGAATTGGGTAGGTCAACAAAGATTCCAGTATGTTCAACAGATAATCTAGAATGTCAAATGTAAGCGTTATAACGAAAAAAAAAACTTGCACAAGACAGGGAGGAATGGAACGCTACATCAAACTAGTCGTAAGACTGATAACCTTATCATCATCAATACTTTCTCTTTTTTTTTTTTTGATTTTGAAAGCTCTCTCTGCGGTCCGGCCTAAACACTTCTCTCTTTTTCTCGTACAAACTCCGAAAACCCCGCAATCTCTATAATTTCAGTCAGTTAAAATTGGCCTGTATTAAATTGCATTCTACGACCTTCTTTTAGATCTAGTATGATTCTCGATTTTTCCACAACGATTTCGTAATTCCATTTTACGCAAGCTTTATAGCGACGTTCGTAAAGACGATTCAAGTGAAAATTGTGAACTTGTTACTTTTATCAAGATATTTGAACTTTGAGGGCTCAGTTTAGTGCTAGATAAGAAATTTGACGTAATATTTGAAATCCGCAAAAAGAAAACTATTCCAACAGTTCTGACCGAATCCAATTTCCACATTTCAAATTTTCTTTTGATTTACTGTCTGTCGGAGCGGAGGAGAAAGTTTCGAATTTCCTCGAAGTTCTTGTATCTTATTAGACACAAACTTGCCGATCATGTGTTTTGATACTTTTTAACTTCGTTTATTCAAAGGGTGAGATTTTTGATTTGATGTCTGAATCGAAGCTGAATCGAAAACGTGACTAGAGCGAATAAAAAAAAAACACTACTTCGACAGAGTTTGTCAACGCGTTCTCATTAAGATGTACACGTGTTGATGGACCTTTTCTCGGCCTTACGTTGGCGCGGGGAGGGGGGGGATAATAACTAGCACTTCAAAATTTAACATCCTTCTTGGTCCTGCATCGATCCGACAACACACCAAGAAAAAACATACCATGAAATTAATGAGTAAGTATAAGCTTTGTAGTCAAAAAGTACAAGTACAGGGGAATGATTGAGTTGAAAGAAATTTCGAAAAGTCAAGAAGTATAAAAACAAATATTGCTACTAGCACCAAAACTAGAGGGAGAGTAATGGGCAGTTGCTGAAGGTAGTAGAGTTTACAAGGAAATACAGTAGAACGTCGAGTATCCAGAAGTCATTCATCCGGAACTTCAATTAACCGGAATGGTCTCCCCAAAGAAAATGATGAACCGGAATGATTCCCCCCCCCCCAAAGAAAATGATAATCAGGATCCAGATTTTTAGGCAAAACCTCTTTTTTTTCTCTCTCTTGTCCAGCCTATTCGGTCTATTAAGGGTTTCTGGATAAATCAGGAAACTCTGAAACTAGAGAGCTAATTTTTTGGAGTATTCTCCTTCCAAATGTATTTTCCTCTATAAAATAAGCACATATTTCCGTTATCCGGGAAGCTTCTGGTCCCAATCAGTCCGGATAATCGACGTTCTACTGTACATTATACATATTATATGCTTAATTTCTATACAACCGCAGACAAATGAAATTATTTTCGCAATTAAATTCAAGCTCAGTGTTACACTCATGTTACTAGTATCCTTTTGCCTACCACTCGATTCAATTGTGACGGTAATTAAAGTTTTCTCAGAAAAAGATAATCAATTTCTTTTTCCTCAATTATAAAGAAATGAACGTCCAGTGTATTTGTCTGGTCATATACACCTTTTTGTTTACGCGAATTCTCATTCTTACAATTTTCTTTATAAGTGACTAGAGTGCGGCATAATATGGGAAAAAATTACCCGTATATGTGACTTTTTTTTACCACAAATATGGCAAATATATGCGGTTTTCTCAGAAATAGGTAAAAATATGTAAAAGCAATATGGGTTTCATTTTACAGTTTTTTGAAACCCCTATTCCAAATTTTATTCTGAACTGAAACGCCTGAAAAAACTGAATAAATCACCGTCGAAGTGCTCTTTTTGGCTTTGTATTACGGAAGATAACGCTTAACCTGGTGTTTCAGTATTACCAAACCAGCAGAAAAAATTCTACGCGAAAAAGACACGAAATATGCAAGAATATGCATTTTCACCCCAAATATTGTTGAATACGCAAAATGCAGTGATTTTTCTGAAACGTAAACATTTTCCATCACTATTGTATTGGGATCAGAGATGACCTAAAAAATAATATGCATTTGCGTATTATGCCGCACTCTACAAATGACACTGTTGCCTCTCCTTCCAGCTTCACGAGACATGGAAGGATACAAGTGCCCCCCCCCCCCAATACATGGCTCCGATGCCACTGATAACAGACTAATAAATTCATAAAGATTTTAACCAGGTAAGAAACTACATCTGTTATGACTTAAACATTACATCTTCTCATTTCGTACTGCTGAAGACATTGTAGCTCATGCCTAGTATTTTTATATAACAAAAACGAAAGAAACATAGAACGTTATTTTCCCTGGTCAATGAAAATTCTTACGTAAACAAGTATAAGTTGACGGTCGTTTCAATATCTCACTTAAAATCCATCGGAATAAATCGAAGAAGAAAAGTGAACATTTTAGAGAGCCTAAAGCTTTTGAATAGGTAGGTAGACTGCATGTCGGATATAACAAAATGTTAACTTTATAGGGAGCTTAGAAAAGACTGGGCGTTTCTAGCTGTCTCTCGAAGTCCGCAAAGATGCGGATCTTTCAAGCCAGTTTTCAAACTGGAACGGTGAAAGCTCGAAAAACGGTCTCCTGACGCCGACATGCACGTTTTTCTTTTCAACTGCAGTCTGGCTGTGAAATTGCTATTACGTAGAGACGGTAGCAGGAAAACGTCGGCCAATCGAGGCAGGAATAGTCAAAGCATGAAAATGAAACGCAGATTTACATCGGCCTCGAGCGAGTTTCAAGAGAGAGCTACTTCAAAAAGGGAGAATGTATCAATGGGCAGGTAATCAGATTACTTTCGGCTTCCCAGATAAGTAAAGTCTAATTTTCGTCCCTTGTTTACAGCACCGGAGGATAAACAAAAATACGCGGCGTGGCGTGGCACAATCGGCCATTACATAGTTCACGTAAATATTTTTTTGTACATTTGTCGAACGAGGGATCCTATAAATCAGGGAGGCCGCTCGTTAATTAGTTCAGATTATGGAATTTGTGGTCCGGACGAGGTCTAGCCTTTGTTCGCTTCGACTGGAATAGGATATACGAGCACGGAGACCCTTTCTTTTTTCACAAGGTTCACGTTTAGTTTCTGAAACATATTTCGAACGGTAGCGTTGAGAATTTTCAGTTTAACCTTGGATCCCCTTTTCCCAGAACGAGATTACTACTTTCAGATGTCAGAGTTTCACAGACTTGACTGGTCTCCGCGCTGCCTGTCATCGAAAGCTGTGACATGTGAAGGTAATCTGTACCAGGATATCTACTGAAACTGAAAACAGAAAAAGGCTGTTATTTGGTTGCCCTCTGCCAAAAACTTGGCCGTGTGAATTCTTTCATGAATGCAGGCGAAAATGGACGCCTCTGGCGTTCTTTAAGCGATTATATTACGTACAGGTACTCAGTATTTGTTTTTCAACAATGTAATGTATTAGTCATTTTCTATTTTAGCACGTGAGGGGCGGGGGGCTAATTAAAGATACGACTATCGAGCCCGAAGATCCTTTACTATGAACTGTACAACAGCAGACTATACACAATATTTAACACTTCGCTGATTGGGGTGATCCTTGGGGAGAGAGACCGAGAGCGAAAAAAAAAACAGGTCACGCTCTTAGAGGTACAGGAAACCGGGTCGCGAGAAAGAAGCAGAGAAAGGCAGCTGAAACAGGTTCAGAGCGAAAAAAAGGATTTCGAAAGGTCAATACATCCCTTGTCTAGGCGAAAACGATCGGCAAGCCGAGTCGCCACATCTATAATTTTTTATTCATTTATCCATTACTTGCTTTAGATTACATCTCCTCTGACGTAGCAATGCTTCAAGGAGGAGGATGTACACTTATATACCAATTTTGGGCAAACACCTCACCATCTGCCTCCCATTCTGTTCGCTTATGTTTCCCTTTGCCATGTTAACACTTTCTATTTTACAAATTCATCCCTCCATCTCGTTGGGGGCTGTCGAAAATTCATCATTTTCGACTCGACACAGTCGAAATTTATGATACTAATAATAGTAATATTAATAATTTAATACAACTCTAATTTAATACAACTCTAATTTAATACAACTCTAATATGATTCAACTCTAATATGATTCAACTATTAATTAATTGTAATTAATCAACTGTGATTAATTAACAATTCAACGCTCTGCTCAAGCTCGGCTGGCCCCTACCTGTTAGGATAGCCCCCGCCTGTGACGATAATTTGGACGCATTTGAGTGAGCGGCTCGCCCCCTGTTGTGGGTTTCGGCCCCCTCATTGGTCCACGTACTACTATGAAACATATCTCCATTGGTCCATGTGTGACCATGTACGTACACGACGGAACCCAGTGGGGGAAGTCCAGTTCTCGAATTTGGGATCGGTGGCTACCGAGACCTCGCATTCTGTTATTGTGCTCCTCGATACGCGTTTATTGCGCTCGATACGTGATTATTGTGCTCGGTACGTGATTATTGTGCTCGTTTCTACTCGCATTACCTGTGTTTGGAAATGGATAACGCTACTGATCAGGTCAGACGATTTTATTATTTACTACCGGCTATATTTACATTTCGTTTGAGAAGTCGCATTTTCCTATGGTCGTCGTTCGTTTTGTGTGTTCTACAAGCCTTGTGTCACTATCCGGTGGTGGTGCACTTGGTAAATTGAATTCTACAGGAATTTATGTTTCCTCTCTTGGTGTCTACTACAGGCCTTGTGTTACCACCCTGTGGTGGTGCACTTGGCTAAGCCCTACAAATTCTACAGCAATTCTACAATCCTCGCTCACTTAGAATTTCTATCAGAGCAGTTGGTAGTCGCATTGAAGTACCTCGATGGTACTCGTCTCCACCCCCCCTTGGACTTGAGGATGTTAGCTTGTGCTGGCACGTCAATCCAAGTGTATAGGGTGGTCGTATTATTTGTACCCCGGTGGTACTCGTTTCTTACTTGGAGTCAATGGTGCTAGCCGTGCTCACACATTGATCCAAGGTGTTATAAAATTGTCTTGACATCTTATGACTGACGGTATCTTGTTTCTACTTGTGCCGTTAGGTAAACCAGCAGAATAAGACGGCGAAGAAGAGGACCCGAAGAAAACCTTATAATTTGTTTTTGAGAAAGAATAAAGTTATTTTCTGTTTCTACCAACTTAGTTATTTCTATAGTGTGTTTGTCAGTTGTGCTCGTGACTACTTTTCTCCCTGCACCAAGCAGGTGGGAATTCAACTTCAAACTACAAGCTTCCACTGCAAGTTCAACTTTCATAATTAATCTCATCGTGATTAATTTCAACTATTTAATAATTAATCTACCCCTGATTAATTACAACTTTAATTAAGGTGAAATAATTTAATCATAACTGTCATAATTTGGTAATTATGAAATATTAGTTATGATTGATACTCTGCTTCTACGAATTTATTTCACAGGGGCTTCCCTCTGCCCCTTATCCCATCATATAGCAACCACTCAGAGACGAAACTTCGACTTTCAGTTTGGCAGGGTGGAGAAGGAAAATTTGCCGACAATTTTTTTTTTAACTAAAAATTCGCACCACAAAATTTTTTTTAATTTGCTGATTTTTTAATTAAAATATTTTTTAATTGAAAATAAAAAAAATAAACAAACGTTCTTAGAATATGAAAAATTCAAATGAACAGTTTCGAAATTTGCCAACTGCCAAATTATAATTATTGGGGACAGGTACGTAACGATAAGGGGGCAGGGGGCATCGGGAAAATTTACCATTTCAGTCAGGCGAGTTGAAAAAATCCAATAAGTTGAATGTTTTTTTTGTTTTTTTTTGGCTTGATACTTGGGAATTGAGTTGAGAGATTGGGAAAACCCAACAAGTCAAAAGATTTTTCTTCTTTTGCATAGATACGCGGGAATTTTGAGTTGAGTCAGTTGGGACTTTCACAATTTTTACCCCCTTCCCTCGCCCTCAGGAAAAACTCTGGTACGTCCGTGGACTCCAGAACTCAGAATGGGATCCCAAAGTGGATAGGTTATCGACTTTAATTACTGATCTTCAGGGTAATTCAAGTTTAAAAGACCCCAGATAGATCGAAATGGACAAGCACTAATTAGTTTCTACAAATCGAGAAGACTGTTAAAGTGGAGGGTTGTTAAAGTGGAGGGTTCTTACGATCTTAAATTCAAATTAACAGACTGTTTTTGAAAATGCTAAAGATCGCTGATTCATCTTCATCGTTACAAATATCTTAATCTCTTGAGAAAGGGTTAAATCGTCAAATGCCAAATTTTCAAAAGCAGCATATGATTTTATGAAAAATGATTGAACTATCGAAGTGAAAGTTGTTTTATTTCCATTTTCTTGTTTGAGGTGGAGGGGGGGGGCTGTTACAAATTTAGTAATGACCCTTGGACTTTTGACTAGACTTCATCATTCATGGGTTAAATGGCAATTTCTGCGTGTAAAGTTGAAGAAAAAACTCATTAAAGCTTGCACTTTACGAGCCAACATTTGAAGTCCAAAGATAGACAAAAATTAATTGATGTTGAAAACCCAAGTAATCTATTGAAACAGCGACTATTGTAATGCCTAATTTTTGTTCAATTTCATAGTTTTTGATTTTTAAAGACTTGAATGTTCCTTTATAATAACTCATACTTGTATAATTTCGAAATTTTTGTTCCAATTTGAATTCTGGTAATTTGATGGTTACAAAAAATGTTGAAAGATTAAATCAAGTTCGTTCAATTTCGACTCTCATTTTGATGTTTGAGGCATACCCGAGAGTCAATATCGAAAATTTATCGCGTTAATGGAATTTCAAAATTAGGCGACCTCTCCTCTCCCCTTCCCCTTTTCAATATTTGATTCGGTTATTGGGAAGTCAATTTTAATCACTTCTGCAGACCAGTTTTGGCTTTTGAAGCCTAGATCAGGAATCCAAGAAGAATCTGAAGAAATTTTCGGATTCAGCAACCCAGAAAATTCTAATACTTTATTCGATTTTCTAAAAATCAATTTTGGATTTTGGGGCCCAAATCGCAGTTTAATAAGAAAGCTCATAGAAGCTTTCAAATTCAGCGATGCGAAAAACTGCTTGCATTTTGATTCATTATTCAATTTTCCAAGAATTGAGGACTCTGAAAGTCAATTCAGGGTTTAAAGAAGAATCTTCTAGTAAAATTTTCGGAATCAACCACCCAAAAACTCCTATTTCAGTGATCTTTCCATAAAAAGTTTAGCTCTAGTCTTGCTTAATGAGTTTTTTTTTTTTTTTTTTTTTTTTTACCGAAAAAGGAACGAAAACTTGCCGTCAGAGATGCCGAATTAAGGAAAAAATGTTCACTTTTTTCCCATTCAGAATGGGCTCATCTTCATTCTTCGCGAAAAAGAAAAAAAAAGGAGGAAAATGAGAGTGAATGCATTCCTCAAATCAGCATCCTCTACTTGCCTTTTGAAGACCCAGTTTGTCCCACGTCGATCGGACTTTGGAATAGAAATGGGTGTGGGATTATCATTTTACAGTTTGCATAAAAATTAACAGTCAGTGATTTTATTCACTAACAAGGCCGGATTTACCTGACTGGCAGCTATGCGCTAATTTTTTTACCGCCCCCAGAAATATACGTAAAATAAATCCCACTTTATTCGTTTTCAATTTTTCATCCCCTAAGCACTTACATTTGCGCACATGAGCAAACCCTAATCTGGGAGGGCAAGCTGGAAGGATGTGAGAAATACTTGAGAGGAACACACAACGTTCCTTTACACATTAAGATGGCCGTTATTTACTCTTGGTGATATTTTTTTCTGAATTTCCTCGGATTCGTCTCCTAAATTGGTTTCAATAGAATCAAAACTACAAAGTTTCAAGTTAATTGGATTAGAGGAATCCGTGACACAAGCTGCCTTTCGTTCTTATGGGAAAAATACATGGAGTTTTGGCCTTCGTTTCAGACTAAATTTCCCCCCTACATTCACCAGGACCAAAGCTCGTAAATTAAACAATAGAACATTTGCTATCGGATTCAGCTTGTGACATTGAAACATAAGTCTTTTGCTTTCAACTTTTAGAATTTCATAAAATGTTCAACTTTCTCAAATTTTAGGCTCTAGGTCAAACAGAGAATCTAGCAAAAATAGAATAGTCACTGAAATTCGAAATTCAACGTTTGCTACCGACTTTCAGATTTTCGAAATGTTTTCCATATTTCAGTTTTGTTATAACCTTTTAGATAACGTTCGATACTCAGCTTGAAACATTCGGCTTTTAACTGACTAGTCTCTGACAGGAGAAGAAGAAAGGAGAAAATGAAATATGGAATACTATGATCAGATTAACAGGATGTTGACAAATGTACAAAGATTTTTATATTTTTCAACGTTCCATAAAAATGATCATATTCTCAATTAAAATGTATTAACTAAAAAATCTAAATTGGTAGTAGTGCGGCCAAGGAATATTTTTTAATGGCATGAAGAAGGAAGTCGTTTACCGTGAATAAATCGCTGGGTCCAAAGCAGTTTTTATAGAAAATTGAAAACATATAAACATTTTTTCGTATGTCGTTTTTGACATAAGTCAATTAAGTAAACACCCTGTTGATCCGAGTATGTTATTTTTTCTTCAGTACTTGCTGTAGCTCTTTTCTATTACTAAGTACTAAGAAGTACCCACCAGTCTATCTATTAGCAGCACTAAGAAAAATTTTCATACATCCCGTACATCATATCTTTCAATATCCTTATTTTTGTCCCTTCAAATGTAAGATCAGGCAGACACATATACACAGGGGATGAATTGCCTAATTAGCCGGCTGAAGGCAAATCACTTACTTTGAGACACCCTGTATATGGGAGCACACCCGTAGTCCTGTGACTTGTGCAAGATAGTTTATGGGCTCAGCGAACATAAGTGAGCTATTTGTTCCATGAGATACCAATGAGGTGGTTTTTGAACACTGAAATATAAAGACAGGCCTCAACTCTATTCAAATCTTCCAACCTTTTGAATCTGTAACGGCTTTTATCGATTAAAACAAAAAAGCAAATCTCGAGTTAAAAGAAATACGCGATTTTTTCGCATAAGGGTATGATTAATTTTCAAGCGGATGCAGCGAAACTAAACCAAAGCTGGCGGGGTGAAATTATACGACTGCAGTGGAACAAACAACGAATTTTATACGAACATTTACGATTAAGCATAAAGGGTTGCGTGTTGGAACTAGTACGGCGCCAAGCACGGCGAGCAGGAGAGCCGAACATCGCATCGGCGCCAGGAACTATAAAAAAACTCGAGCTCGCTGCGTTTTCTCTCCCCCCCTGCCCCTTCGGTTGCGAATATTAAAAGTTTCACTGTTTTATGGCTATTTTTCGATGGAGGAAAATTTGGATTCGGACGGGTGTACCGTTGTTGCCAATACCATGTACAATTTGTCGCTGTCAACCGTCATCAATCTTATTTGTTTTTGGTTTTTCTTTGTTCGCCCGGCCATTGCAGATAGACATTACGCTGTTAATTTCAAAGAATTTGGATGCGAAATATCGACGATGGAATTTCTCGAGTTCACCCAACATCGACGTGAACTATTTTCGTAATTTATTGGAAACGAAGAAGTCGATAACGAATGGGCTATACATTTTTTTACAACTCGGGCAGCGTCGAGAAAAATAAATTAATTTAATTTTCCAGAAAACGCAGTTTGCTGCGATCGTAAAAAAATCTTATACGTGTTATTTGAAAGTTATAATTGGACTTGAGAATGTATAGTCCAGCCTTTCGGCTTAAAATAAGACAAATTACTATTCAAAATTCCGCGTTCAATTTTTTTCTTTCTCAATGAAACCGTCTGTATAATTTTTCGGTTCGATTTCTTCAATTCATTTTCAGTAAGCTAAGTTAGGGTGAGAATACTTTCTTTCCTGGTGCCTACTTTGAAGAATAAGAAATCGAACAAAATTGGACTGCAGTGCATCGCTAAAAAAAAATAAATAGTGTAACCATTAATATAAGTGACCAACTCAGAAGAAAGGTCTATAGAGTGCAAAACGCGTTTAAAGTTAGGCAACAATGAAGTCAAAGGGATAGAGCTAAGTAAAATTCTCACTTTGGCTATAAAAGTGAGGCTACAGAGCTGATCCTTAACAGCAACTAGAGGAATAGTGCAATGGACTGCAAAGTCTGAGCACTCAGCGCATACAGCGCCACCTCACACACAAATGTAATGCTAAAACCTGCAGGCATCCCTTATCATGCTTCTAATTCTTCTACGTTGCTTGCTATCAGCAGTACATCATCAGCAAGACGTAAATTATTTATGTGTTCTCCGTTAATTTTTATACCCTTCTCCCCAATCCAAATTTTTGAAAACTTCCTTTAGACTACAGTTGAATAATAATGGAGATAAGGGATCTTTCTGTTTTACTCCCCTTTGGACCGGAAAATAATTTCCAATTACATCTGTTACAATTCTACTTTCTAGCCTCTCGTACATTTCCTTGATAATTTTGATAAAAGTTTCCGGAACCCCTTGATTTTTTGGTGCGGACAACAAGACTTTGTGGTTATGTGAGTTGAGGGCTTTTGAAAAAGTCTATGAAGGCCAGATGGAGTTCAACCTGGTATTGGTTACATTTCTCGATTAACTGATTAATGGATTGGAGATGATCCGTTGTCGAGTAACCCGGCCGAAATCCCGCCGGTTCTTTGTGTTGAATTAGAAAATTTTATCCTGCACTCTATAAAAATCTTTGAAATACTTGAGCTTCGACTAATCAGCCTATAATTATTTGTCTTTTTCTCCGTTTTTAAAGAAAACAATGATATGTGAACGCTTCCAGTCTTTTGGTATTTTCTTTTCTTCCAAATTTTGTTAAAGAGCCTAGTTAAGATTTTCGGCACCATTTCTCCTCCTACCTTAAAAAATTCGTCGGATATTTTGTCATGACCAGGAGTTTATTTTTTTCAATTTTTTTACTATACTTTACACGTCCCCCTCAAGAATTTTTGGTTCATGTTCTACATTTTGTTCACAATTTTCCGTTTTCTTCGGATCTATACAGTCTTTGTACGGTTGTGCATAAAACTCAGTTGCATGATTTTTATAATTTCCTGTCTGTCATATACTTTTGATTTTTTATGTTTGTCAAATGAGGGGTATATCTTTTTCCCAGGGACCGATTTTTATACATCTCTTTTATGCCCCTAGTAGATTTCAAAATTTCTCTAATCATTCCATCATTTTTTTTCCTTGTTATTGTCTCTCAAATCGTTCTTGATTTTTTTTTTTTACACAGAATATTCAGTTCTAATTTGGTTTCAATGATTTGTGTTTTTTTACGTCTTAGATGTTGTCTTTTTTGAATGGGGGTTTTAATGCTATCCGACAAGGTTAAGAGGGTTTCTTTTTCTGGAAGCTTCTGGGTATTGTAGTTAGCTTGATTCAGGGACTCAATTATGATCTTATTAAGCTGATCTATCTCCACGCCATCATCTAAATTTTCAGGGATTTTCCCTAGCTCTTTCTGATATTTGTATTTGTTTCTTTCATGAAGGCGACCGAAAAGAGTTCGTTCCTTACGTATATCACAATACTTTCTCAGAGCAGCTAACTATAGGGTACAAGAGATCACTCTATCATCTAAATTGCAGGGGAATTTCTGGAGGACCTCAAAATTTGTGATATTTTTCGTTTCTATGGGTACGAGCATACAATCTAGTTGACTTCTAAACTCACGGTTTGGCGTCTCCCACGTCCACTTTTTGCCCCCCCCTTGAAATAGGTGTTTAAAATGTTTAAATTATTTTCTTGACAAAATCGAACCAATTTCCAACACCTATCGTTTTTCTTTCCGAAGTAGTATGGACCTAGATTTCCTTTTTCTTCTTCATTACGTTCTCCTATCTGGCTGTTAAAATCACCCATAATAATTATCTCGTCGTTTTTTTGTTTTCTTCAATTCGTTGTATATTTCAGAGAGTTTGTCGTAAAATTTGTCACAATATTTTTCATATTAGATATAGCCGTTGGTGCTTACATTCAGATCATGGTAAGCGTTTTTTGTTTCCCTTTTAGGGTCGGCGAGACCCTGTAATCACTTCTTCTTTTTTTTCTTTTCTTTTATTCTTCATGTTGTTCAGTACTCAGACCTTATCAAGTAGTCTACGATCAGGTCAAATTATTCTTTCTGTTTTTTCATCATACATTTCATCGTCATCTTTACTTTCATTACTATTTGAAATTTAATCACACGTTCGATGCACTCCTTAATTTTGACAACATACTCTTCAAAACACAATCGTCAGCCAAATTCACCTTCAACGTAGTCGCTGTTATACTGGAATTATTTACATCTACTAGCGAAATCTTCTATCCATTCTATTTTGCATGTACAAGTGGAAACAAGACTATTTTGCTTTAATTATAGTTGGACGGAGTGGATAACAGATTCTTATGTTTTCCTATATTTTATTCCAAAATTCTTGATACAGCTGTTATATCATGTGTTGCATTTTGAAGAGCATGAAATTTCCTTCAACATCATATCAAATCTTCATTTTCATACAAACATAAATATAACTCTTCTTTGCACTAATCCATAGAACTGTACAGAAAATAGTACTTGAGCTTGACGTCGGCGTGTGTAAATGAAACTCAGTCATAATGGCATACACTACTATATGCTATGATTAAAAATGGAAAATTCTGCCGACCAATAATTGGCAACAGTTGCCAAATTTTGGTTTTTAGACCCTTCGTTGGATTCCTGTGGATTAATACGGGGGGAGGGGTGATAGCGTCATCTTGTCATATGTTATAGAGGAAGGATGAAAGTATCCATCGATTCCAAAATTAACTCCCCCATGCAATAAAAGCTCGAGATATGACTGTCAAGAAAAAAACCTGACCATTAAGTGGCATTTAACTTATACATCCCTCACCCACCCTTCCAAGCCCGGAAAAATGACAAATTACTCATTTCAACGAGTCTTACAGGTTGAAAGGTCTCGTAAATGTCTAGAAGAGTATTTAAAAAGTAATTTGTAGGGTCAAGAATAATAATCTTAAATCCGATCTTGAATTTTTCCTAACAGTTACTTCGTTTGCTTCTCAGACAGGTAACCTGGTTATCTGTCATGTCTGTCTGGGCCCTAAAACACATATTCGAAAGTAAACTAAAAACAACCTCAAAAATAAAAATCTTCAACTCATGCATTGTACCCATTTTAACATATGGTGCGCAAACCTCGTCCTTGACAAAACGACAAGCTCATAAAATCCAGGTAACACAGAAAGCCATGGAAAGAAGTATACTGGGGGTAAAAAGGAAAGATAAGGTCAGAAACGAGGCGATCAGGAAAAGGACGGGAGCATTTGACGTTCTAACACACATTAAGATGATGAAAGTAAAGTTTGCAGGTCATGTAGCGAGGATGGACGGAAATAGATGGGCTAAAAGAGCAATAACGGAATGGACACCATACGGAAAAGTTAGAAAAAAAAAAGGTAGACCAGCTATGAGATGGCGACAGGATCTCGTTCAAAAGTTTGGTATTACATGGTCAAGGGCGGCTCAAAATCGCAATAAATGGAAAACGATTGGGGAGGCCTATGCTCAAGAGTGGGCGTCCGGTACCTTGAATTGGTTACAAGCAGCTCACATATTTGTAAATGTACTGAACTGTATATGTACCTGTATTCTATGCCGGAATAAAGGCTTCTATTATTATTATTACTATACTCTTATATACCTTTCTCATTTTACTTCCTTCTTTCTGCTTCATCATGTCGTCTTTCTACCTTATTCAGTCACTAAAATTTTCAGCGATCATCATGTTCAATACTTCAACTTTTGCAAGTATAACCATACATACAGTTTTCTATAACTCTAGATTCGCGAGATACATTATTCCAAAATTGCAATAAGATTGTATTAGGTCAGTTTTATGTGCAATCTGTGAGAAAACAAACGCACCTCGCGGATCCTAAAATCAATTTGGAAATTTCTGCGTGCGATATTATTCGCCGGCAATGAACTCAGCGAGTACAACGTTGACATGAACAATAGCATTCGAATTTACGTAAATTTCATAATAAAGGATTCTCCAGCGAAAGCCGAGCGTTAAGTAATACAGTATGAATTATTAGACGGCTCTTTCCCGGTCCATATTTTGGCGGTAAAGCGCCGAAGATGGCGGAATAACTTAAGTCTGAAAGCGGTTTTAAGCCTGAAAATTCTGCAGTGTCTCCGAAACGAATACGGAATTCAGAACAACCCCATAAATCAGGATTCCCAGCCAGGATGACGGCCAACTCTTTGTCCCTTAGTGTCCTGCGTTTGCATCGTCGCCATTTTGCCGTGTCGCATTTCACATTTCGACTTCACCCTTTTTTTCTCTTCCTCTTTTTTTCCCGCTATATTTTTGTCCTTCTCTTTCAAAATAGGAAACCTGACTAAATTCTTGGATCGACATCGCCGGCTGAAAAAAGTAGCACGATAAAAAATACTCTCGCACACTTCCCGTTTTCACCGAATACTTTTTTAAAGCGACAATCCGTGTAGCTGGAATTTACCTTTTCGATTTCGGCGCAGGATTGATCGACGAGAAACTGAGTGCATGGGTTTTATCCAGAGCCAGCTGGGGTTTTGTTTCATTGTAGCAGGGCACCTTCCGCAAATCGTAGGTAATTTCATAGCTTTACTCTCTATTGCGAGTAGATGCCCACTTTACAATTTTCAAAAACAGCAATCCGTAAAAAAACCTAAATTTGATAGTCTACTGTATACAGGCTCGTTTAAAATTTCAAAATGAGTGGTGCGTTTTAGCTGTCCTCGAAAATGAGAGAACGTTTTACGATACCATGAAAGACTAGCGTCGTTAATCTAATTTCTTCAGAGCAGCGGACTGTATCGCCTTAAAAACCAAGCCACAACGCCTTCTGTTTAATACAACCAATATTTGCTATACACATACCAGTTTGTAATAGTTGCACCCCTTTTCCCCAGTGTAAGACAAACTGATAAGGAACAGAAATTGCATGACCTAATTATTAAAAAGGTCGCAGTGTGGCCGATTGGTTAACGTGCCCGCTTCGCAATCCTTGTCCTTGCGTCTCGGGTTCGAGTCCCACCAACGTCGGAAAACTAGTGATATTCGAATATCCCTCACTGCCATCCTAGCGAACACAGCGACTACAATATCAATCGAGGTGGAAAGATAATGCGTCCTGTAACCCCACCAGTTCGCACGAACAAGGAATTACAATCACAGGGCGTGTTACCGCTAGATCTGAAAGATCGAGACTGTTGTGTGCACGTCGTGACAGCTTACTCAACGCCGTGCCAACTCGTGGCTAGTAAGTGAACTGCGGCTATACACTCTCCGGCACAGAGAAGGAAAACTCTAACGCAACAAATCATGGAAAAGCAACGGCGAACTACTCCGACTAACTCTGCCCAGAAAAGTCGCGCGTCAGAAACCGCAACCGCCAACATCTGGCAACCGCAACGGATACGGCACCCATCTTTTTTTTTTTTAACGTAGCAAGTCTTAAAGAAGTCTCGAAGAGTCAGAAACAATCACTGAAGAGGCTTGAAGGTGTCTAATCAATTCTTGGATCATTAGGCTATATTTGTGCCAGGCCGCCGAGATTCAGCCTGGTTGCCTGTTGAAACCAAAATTATTAGACGAAGAGCGATAACGAGGGATGTCCTATACCTCGCTAAAAATAAATTATGCAAGACACATCACCAGAGATATTAAAGAAAACTGGTGCCAGAGAATGACATGGTGGGTGCCGCACGGCCGGAATAGAGGGAGGAGTAGACCTGCGCGGAGATGGAGGAATGAAATAGAAAAAAAGATAGGGATACTATGGGGAAAAGAAGCCCAAAATAGGACGACCTGGGAAAAGATTGGGTAGACTTGCTCGCGAATGGAGACAGGGTATTTGAGCAAGTAATCGGCAAAGAACCTGCCCGTTTATTTTGTAACATTTTCTGTATTTTGTATTTTGTTATGCTCACATACAAATAAAAGCTGTTAATATAAATATAGTCTTGAAAAGAAAAACCTCAGGATACTTCCTAAACAAATTTCAAAAATTTTCAAAATAATGTGTCTATCTTGAAACAATTGTCGATATGCAGAATCTATTTTTCAACACAAAATGATGGTCGCATTTGATGTGTAGTTTCGTTGAAAATATGGTAGAGTAACTTGTCGACATCGACTTTAGCATCGACTCAGATGCAGAATTCCACTCAAACATCAATTTTGACATGGCAACTAGATTTTTGTACTTCTATATCAAATTCGACTATAATGTTCAATGTTGTGTCGATGATGTAACAGATTTTGTATGTTCACCAAGAGTCCATTTTTGTATAATATAGACTGTATTTCAAGGGTAAAGGGACTTTTTCAAACTCGCTGTTCTCATCCGAAGAAAAAACGGATATTACTTTTACCACTTTGGGGCAACTAAAGGTTTCAGAGGGGTGGGTTTTATTGTGGCCAAGCATCTGGTGAAGTGGATTGCAGAATTCATTGGTATTTCGGAAAGAATTGCTGTCTTAAAATTGAGATTGCCGAAAAATAAACTTTTGACAATAATCCAGGTCTACGCTCCGACTAGTTTAGCCCCTGAAGAGGAAGTAAATGAGTTCTATAGCCAACTCGAAACAGTCATGGAGAGCAACTGGGGGCTATATACGATAGTAGCGGGGGATTGGAACACCAAAATCAGAACCGACCTCCCTCTTTCTAAAAGCGTGGGGAAATTTCGTATGGGGTTATCTAGCCCAAAGACAGATTGGCAGAGTTTGCAGTAGAAAAAAATTTAAAGATTGTCAACACCCTTTTTCAAAAACAAACTAAAAGAAAATGGACATGGAAATCTCCGGATAGCCATACAAAAAATGAAATCGACCATTTTCTGATAAACGACGCCAGAGTGGTCGTAAATTATGAAGTTCTAAACTGGGTGCGCTTCTCCTCGGACCATAGGGCGGGTAGGGCCTCTCTTGGTCGACTGGCTTGAAATGGTCTTGAAAGATAGCGAGCATGAGGTAGGTAGTGTCAAAGTGAAACCAGCGACTGACGACAAGTTGAGCATGAGAACAACGATGCTGATTGAGAAAAGAACCGAACTTACGAGAAAAATCAGGCTCAGCAAGAAGGAACAGATTGAACTAGTAGAACTGAACAAGACTATCAGGCGCGAAATCCGTCAGAACATTTTACAGTTCGAGCAGGGACTAATGAAAGAGGTACTCGAAGAAAACTGGGCAGTGAAAAAGGCAAAAAAGGCAACTTCTAAAGGGCAACACCTACTACCATTTATAAAAACAAAAAACCAAAACCAAAAAATCTTTGGGAGAGAAGAAATCATAAAAGAAGCAACAAACTTCTACAAAGCACTGTATGTACCTCCAAACCAGCAAGTAAGGAACGGGTGGCAGAGTCCTGCAACGGAAACTCAAGGGGAAGAAGAGAAAGCGCCGGAAATCCTGGAAAGCGAAGTACATAATATTCTTAAATCCTTGAAGAGCGGCAAGGCAGCAGGCCCGGATAGAATCGAAAACTAATACCTTTCTTGACCGAGCTATTTAACCAATTTTCGGAGACAGGGTTCTCACCTGGACAGTGGCAAATATCCGAGATAATTCTACTGCACAAAAAAGGGGACAAGAGCATTTTAGGAAACTATAGACCCATAAGTCTGTCATCAAATCTCGGCAAAGTTTCCCTGAAAATAATAAAAAATAGAATTTACCCAAAAATCGATTTCCATCAGTCAAAAGAACAGGCAGGCTTTAGACAGGGCTACTCAACTGTAGACCATATTTTTACCTTGAATCAAATCATCGAAAAAGCAAGAGAATACAAAATTAATGTGAATTTTATGTTTATTGATTTTAACAAGGCTTTTGATTCAATTAGTCACAGTAGTGTATGGGAAGCATTGAAAAATCGAGGCATCGAAACAAATATTATCAGCTCCTTGATAAAAATATACAAGAACTCCAAAGCCTATATACGCTTAGATAAGCAGGGGGAAGAATTCACATTGGGAAAGGGAGTAAAACAAGGGGACTCTCTCTCCCCGTATTTATTCAACAGCGTGTTAGAGGAAATTTTACGCAACTTTGACTGGGAAGGAAAGGGAATCAAAATGAACGGCCAGTGGCTCAATAATCTCAGATTCGCGGACGATATTGTCCTGGTGAGCTGCAGCCTGGACGAACTAAAAATAATAGCGGAGGAACTCTGTGCTTATAGCAGAAAGGTAGGCTTGACGATTAACCACTCCAAAACAAAAATTATGTCAAATTAAACAAAAAAGAGCTTTAAATAGATAGGAAACTAATTGAATGGGTCAAGGAATACAAGTATTTGGGACAAATATTATCTTTCGACGAAAGATTGAAAAAAGAACTCAGTGTTAGGAAAACCAATGCTTGGAGGAATTTCTGCGCAAACAAGAACATCCTCAAAGGCAAATTTAATGTAGCAGCGAAAATAAAAACAATAAATCAATGTGTAATCCCAACGTTGACATATATGGGGCACAGACGTGGGCGGCAACCGGGTCACAGATCGAAGGGCTGAGGACCACACAAAACAGTATGCTAAGAAGTATACTTAGGATCAGAGGGAAAGACAAGGTACGAGTGGAAACAATCAGACAAAAAACTAATGCACCAGATATCGGATGGGGTGTCAGAAAACTAAAACTCAACTACGCGTGTCATCTAGCTAGAGGGTCCAACTCTTGGAACAAAATCTCTTACGAATAGACGCCACTCGAATTTAAAAGGGGGAAGGGGCACCCACCCACCGTAGGAGAGTCGAAATCATCACCAGATTCGGCCCACTCTGGCAGAGAACTGCCCAAAACAGATCAAAATGGAAATGGATGGTGGAAACCATGCCCGACATTGGGCGGACCCGACAACACGGCGGCCTACCTGCGCCGCGGACCCGAGTCCAAGGTGTAATAAATAAATAAACAAAAGAAATCATTCTTTTTTTCTTTCGTTTTCTGGTTATGACCTGTACATATTGCAGATGACTGCTTATCTTCTTCCTAATTTCCCAATTGTACAATGTACAATCGAATTTTGAAAATAAATGACCTCCCCCCCCCCACTTCGCTATGAATGCATTATCATGCAAATACGATATGGGTATCATTTTAAAGGAAAAATGAAGTTGGATACACTAAGACAATCTTTATCCAATTTTAAACTTAATGATCTAACAAAGTATCTACCTAAGGAGTCCAATCTTCTTTTCAATAGAAGATGCACTCAGGAGATACTGCTCCTATTCGTAATTTCTTGATGATTGATGAAAGTGATATGGAAAAGAGAAAGGGTATCTTACATACAAAACAAAATATTTCTCTAAAAGCTTTTCCCGCTAATTCATCAATAATTATAAAGTCTTTTCAGTTTTGTTTTTTTTTGAGTCGGAAATTATTAATAGTAGTTTTAAGTAAGGAAAGCGTACATTTTACATAATACATATAAATGAATGTATCTTTAGTTACACGCCATTTTGCAATGTTTCATCCAGGCCAGGAACATTTTTGAGGGTCGGAAAAATTTTCAAGTATAATATACAAAAATTCATTCCCAACTCGCAACTCCCAAGTTCAAAACTAATACAAGCAAGACTTACAAAAAAAAAATCCAAATGGAAGTTTTACAACTTGAAATTGCTCGAAGTGAGGGGGGTGCTTCTGAGTGAGTGCCTAGAGGCACTCACGACCTTGATCCGGCTTTGGTTTCATGCTTGTGACAGTTAACAATAGAGGATTCATAATTGACACATGAGGAAAAAACATGAAAAATGACCGTGTTAGTTGACACAAGAGGGAGAAATGAAAAATTTATCGCTTTTAATTATATTCGAAGTAAAAATACCATCGAATAAAAAAGTATAAAAAATTTGAATTTCCCATCTTTTGAAAAAAAAAAATTAGTACAAATTGAATTCCTCAAGGATTTTATACTTGTAAATTCGGTTCTGCCTTGCGATTCCATTTCTGTAAGGACATAACCGAGGGGAGGGGCTAGAGGATTACAGCCCCCAATTCGAAATTTTTTCGAAATCAATTCATGAAACTAGGTAGATACCAAATCAGGTAGGTACCAAATCGAGTTTTCACCCCCACCCAAGTTTTTTTTTCTAAATTTTATCCCCTACCAAAAAAAGTTCTGGTGGCGCCCCTACAGATCCAGTAATTCCTCACCCAAATCTGGTAGGTCTGCTTCATTGATGACTGTTACCGAATACTGGCCTTTGTCTGTTTTCCTCTTCCGAATTCTACCATCCATATACAATAGAAATTACATTCAAAACAGGGGTCAATAAATAATACCCCTTAGTGTGTCAACTACCAACCACCCATTTCTTTTCGCCCTTCGCTAATTCAAGATCAAATATAAATCTTTTTCGGCTCACATTCATTACAATTCGATTCGTCATAACATGCCCTGTAAAATGAAAGTAATTTGACTTACTTTCTCGAATTTGATCTTGCATGAAATGAAAACGAACGACAGTCAAAAATGGAACTTGACTGCGGCAACATCACATTTTCCTCAAGTCTGATAAGAGGAACAGAGCTACGTAGCCAAACATCCGTGTACAGAACACCAGCCATATGACCAATTTACCATTTAACTCTTACCCAGGTAGCGCTAGTGTCGCACGAGAAGAATACGATGTGTCCCGTGCCCCTACTGCTCATTTGACTCATAATTCTGTGATTCGTGAAGATCTTTTAAAACTTCTGGAATATACGACATAGATAGGAAATATACATTCGCACGAAAATTGCAGCCCTCGTCATTACAATAGAATTTTCCAATTTTAAATTCTTTGTTCTCTCTTTCAAGGTATAATTTGCTGATTTTTAAATTTTTAATTGACCATGATTGAAAATAAATGACTTAAATGACCGTTACATACCCTGTAAAAGTAAGATTTTGACGTTTCGAGAAAAGCGCGAAACTCTTGAAGATGTTAAAAAACCCAGTATACAATTTTCTTCTTGAAAGAAACTCTGTATAGCAAAGTCCTTAAGGTAACGAAAACTCAATATATAACGAATTTTTTCACTGGTCCCTTGCATTTCGTTATATGAAGGTTCTACTGTACTTCATTTTCAGTTTTCAGCAGAGAAGTTATAAGATCTCAACATCCTCACCGAACTAAGCACTAAAAATTTTCTGCACACTTTGTTCTCGTTACGAAACACGTATGCTTTTTGTTTCCAACGAAATTTATCCAATTGATCCGCACGAAAGTGTTGCTGCAGGAAACAATTTAATCTTTAGTAGTCACGCTTTTTCGAGCTGATTAACCTATCTGTATTCATCTCCTGTGTTAACTCAAGACGATCGTACTTAATGCCATTTACTGGACGGAAGTCCAAATAAAAATTTTATTCTAGTGCCCGTTCTCGATTTCGAACCGTTCGGTTGGTTCGCTGATTTGCGAAAATTATTCATAATACACCGTGCGTTCGAGAGTGATTTTTTTTTGTTTCACGATCATAGATTACATTTAATTCGAACGCAGTAATTAACGTAAACATAATCGTTTAATTAGTTCATGAATACAGCTTTTAGTGATTAGATTTTGAGTGCGGTTTCAAAAATTGATAAACGATTGATCAAACGTCGTTTTCACTTCAAATGGAATAATTCTGCCGCTACAAAGTCACAAGCCGATTTGGTATGTATATGGACATTTAAATAGAAGTGTACTGAAATAAATAATAGGCCTGTCGGTATGTAACAACGCAATAGCCTATATACATGTTAGACATGTATCAACCGCTGAAAAATTCCTATTAGTGTGGAATAGACTGAGCATAGTGTTTCTACCAAAAGTTATACTTATGAGAATAAAATATGATACGATATCATGTGTTCTCAATATTTTCATAACAGTTTTGAATGGGCTTATGTTAGCCAAACAACAATTTTGGAACAGAAATGTACATAAGATACATACACGGAAACCTTACAGGGACGTATCAAAGAGGGGGTAGAACAGCCTCTCTCCAATGGTTTGACAGTTGACTGTAATTAGAAAATCAGTAGCACTCAGTTTGAAAATCTGAAAAGGTTATGCCCGTTTTACAACTTTAAATCAGTATACAAAAAAGACTAAGAGATGTTAATTTTGTAAATTGCAAATTTGACTGATACATAAGTTGTACTTCTACATCGACATAAGATACAGAGATTCACATGTGCATTTTTTGAAATTTGGACATTACTGATTAATAGTGTGTTTTGTTTGTGGACTCAAAATGTTAATTCTGAATTGAATGAGAGTAAACTTCCGTACTCCTCTGTGCCCTATAGAATTCGATGATGAATTCTAAAAGCTTTTCTATAGACGAGACGTACCGAAGCGCAATTGCCAAGGAGATGGGAGGATAGGGCAGAAACACAAATTTTTCTAACTTGAAAGAAGCAGTGGCATCGGAAGGCTTTTTTATCAGGGAGAGGGGATACAGAAATTCAAAATTCAAGTTGACAAATTTAAAAAATGTTTTTTGTTTCCCAAAAATGGGGGTAACAAAGGAAAAATCTTATAAATCCTAAAAATCTTGTAAATCTCGTCTCTAAAATTTCTCAATACACTTTTTTATAAATTTGCTGAACAGTTTCATTTTTTTTTTTTTAATTTTGGGGTGGAGTACAAATGATACTCTCTCTGTACTTTACCCCTGTTCCGATGCTACTGTTAGTGAGATTTATTTTAGGAACTTCACGACTTCGAGTGCCAAATATATACAGATCTGAATGATCAGAAATTCAATAATTACGAAAAAATGAATTTTTAAAATCATTAGTCAAAATATCACAGAAGCGTAGGAATTAATTAAAGTATGTACCTAATACCTATAGGGACCGAGAGGAATCCTCAGTGGTAGATCTAGGCAGTAGGCAGCAATCTTCAGAGGGGAAATTCAAAATGTCAACAGTTTTACTTGACCTCACCCGCTTCTTGAGTATTTTGATCATTTTTATCATTTTGAAGCCCTCACGACATTAACTGAAGCAGCAGATAAGAGATGAGAAATACTTGGAGTTTTGAATAATTTGTAATAATAATAATAAAGCCTTCATTACGGTAAGGACAGATCTAAATTCTTGAATTTTCTTTGTATATCTACTTGCAAATTAAAGTTACAAAATTATTAGCCGAGTTGTGTCCCAGACCGAGCCCCCATTTCGCGTTCATAGGCCTCCCCGATTCTCCCCTACGTTTATCGGTTTTGAGAGTCCCCACCCGACCGGTGATTCCCCCCAACTTGTGGCCGGTCAGCCTCTCCTCATTTTGTGATCGTAAGGGACCAAGGACGTGACCCTTCAACACCACCGCTCCCCACCCATCCTGGCTATAGGTGGCCCGCATATTTCATTTTCGACTTCTTAATGATGTAAACTATATCCCTGCATTTAGTTTCTACTCTGATCGACGTAGGGTAGCTCTAATTTTGTCTTTTCTCTTCAAACTTAGAATGCGTCTCTCCATTCTCCTTTGCGTGGCCACCAGCCTCATGGTCTGAGCCTGTGTGAGGGACCACGTCTGGACCCCATAAGTTAGTATAGGCAGAACCCATGCTTCCAGCATTCTTATCTTCGATGAGGTTTTCAGATTGCCCTTAGAAATCGACTTCAAGGCCAAATAGCCTTTCCATGCCTGGCTAATTCTCTTTTCCACTTCTTTACTCATTTTTTCTTCAAACGACACAATTTGACCAAGATACGTGAATTCATCGACTGTATCCAGGACTTCAACTTTGAATGTTTTGTGCTAATGACATTTTCTTATCAAAGGTACGAATAAAAATCTTATCCCAGTGATCTTACAAATTTTGTCAACTGTCTAGATTTTCTACTAGACGATGATTTTTAGAGAATTTTGAACGTTCATTACAAGTCTTTTCCCTCAAGTACGAAGGAGAAGCCGTTCTTAATACTGATTAAGACGCTTCAACCTTCAATGCTCACGTAAAAATTTATTTCCCAAACTTTCTCAGACTTGTTTTAAGCTTTTCATAGTTTTTCTATAAACTTTTTCAACTCTGGCTAGAACAGTGTCAGACCCTTCAAGACCTGGTTAAGAATCGTTAAAACTGTTGGAGCTTTCTAAAGATCATAAAAGATCTAAATGAAATTCCTTAAAACTCAGACTCTTCGATGATGATCGAAGATTTTCTTAGACTCATGTAAGACTTTGTAAGGTTCTCATTTAAGATTGACTGACTGTTCAAGACCCGTTTAGAACTTCTTATAATTCTTCCAGACGGTGGAAACTTTGGTAATAAGTAAGGGGCGGATTTCTATGAAATTATATGTTTTTCTGTGTTGAAGTAGAATCGATATATTCCAGGTATTTATCCGTTTCACGTAATTTCGAAGCGAATGAGCCCAACTTGTTTTTGCATATTTTGCATATTTTGCCAATAAAATCATATTTTTTCATAAAACGACCATTTTTAGCACATATTTTTACAAATTTCCTCATAATTTCGAGTTTTTTTTTCATTTTTACCGCATATTTGCAAAATTTTTCAATTTTGAACTTTTTTGACTTCTGGATTACGAAAATTTTTCAGTTTTGACTCCTGGATAGTGAAAATTTTTTAGTTTTTGATAGCTTCACTAGCGCTCTACACTTGCTTTCGCGGAACTACTTTAAACACGAAGCGCCTGGTTCTAAGTATTTTACTTAAATTTTGAGGTAAGTGCTGTAAACAGACGTAATTTTTCAAGACCTTTGCAACGATACCCATATTGATTTTGCATATTTTGTTCATATTTCGAGAAAAAAATATGCATATTTTTGATTTTTAGCGCGTGAAATATGCGCATATTTTGCGTTTTTTAGCGCATAAAAATCCGCCCCTTAGTAATAAGGGAAGACAGTTACAAGGATACTCAAGGAATTTTCATAAAAATTGCCCTCTAAGCCTAGCAATTTTTTGTGGTAAAAGATTCTGCCTCCATAGAGCTCTTTTAGGCTGCTGTATATTGATTTCTAATTTACTGCATCTCTCATACTTGTTAGGGTTCTTTGATAGTCTCTAAGACTGAAGTAGGCTTGTTTCAAAACTCAGCAAGATTTTGTTACTTTTGAAGCTTTTTCAAGTTTTCTCATTGGAAGGACTACCTGTTCGTTCCCCACTACCACCACCTCCACCGTGTATCCGCAACCAATGAATCACAGTTCTTGAAGTCATTTCACTCGTAACTGTTTTTTTCTTCTTTTTTATGGACCTGACAAACTCTACCAATCAAGTCAACAATAGCGAGTTCTCTACATACAAACTTCCCCTATTGCCCGACCGCTTCCACATCCACAGAAAAAACTTCAGAATTTAAGACTGACAGACAGACAGGGTGACCAACTGACTACAGACTGAAGGCCGATTCGTCGACAAGGAGGTAGAGCCGTGGAGCAACCTAAATGTGGGAAATCTCCTAGTTCAAAAAATGTTGTAGTCTGCTATGATCGTTCAAAAATATTTTCCCACTAGGTCCCATTTATCGACAAGAAATGAAAAAGCTTGACCATTCTATGGAAAATGAAATTGGTCCAATAACTATCACCCACTCCAGGAATCCAATGAGTTGAAAACGTTTTATATGAACAGTATTATTTCAATTTCAGAATCAAGAGAAAATGTATAAACAGAATGGTGCAAAACTCCGAAGTTTCTATACTCTTGTTATCTTTCCCGCTCACTTAATTGTCAGCTTGATAGTAAATACAATTAATATGGACGCTCGGGGGGGGGGGCCATGATTAAAATTCATAACATTTCACGTTGTAGATTACTTTGTAGATTACTTTTTAGATTCGCCACAAACAGAAGAGAGGTAACCTTGAGTCACTGTTTTCGTTTTCAGTTAAAACACCAGTTCAAATTTTACTCGAACTTCGAATTTTTCACTATACCCTCTTCCCTCTGTACGTGGATGCACAAGATTGCCCCTCCCAGAGGGAAAATTTCTGACTAAAAATCTATCAAAAATAAGTAACCATGGTGTCTACCAGTTTCAGAACATGAAAATTCATGCCATTTTTTATGCTTCAAATTTTCTCTATACAGTACCCCCTTCCCCCCTTTGTGTATACTTATTTTGCAGGAAATTTCATGTACTTTTTTGGCACTTAATGTGTTTTGAAAAATCATGCCATTTTCATGCCTTCATGCTACTATGAGCAAATATCATGCTATTTGCTGGTTTCGCATGTTTTCATGCCCGGTAGACACCCTGATTAACCAATGAAAAATTCTTTCAAAATTTCAAACAAGCCTAAATAGAACTCTTGAAGGGTCTCAATGAACCTTGATATCAAGTAAATACGGAGACATTTTGAAAGTCTTAAACAAATCTAAAAAAATGTTAGATCTCGAAGAAGTCTTCAAAAGTTCTAAACGAAACTTCAAAAATCTTTTAGGGTCCTAATCAGGTATAAATGAAAGAGTCGTCTAGAGTTAAAGGATTCTTTTGAACTATTCCAGCGAGTCTTACACAAATTTCAAGTGTTATAAAGAGTCTTAAACAGATCTGAAGGTACTGTGAATGTGGAAAAATTCTCAGAAGTCTTTATCAAGTTTTGAAGAATTTTAATACACGTTGGAGAATTCAAAAATAGTTTTAAGCGGATTTCGAAAAGTTGTCGAGTCTTAAACAAAATCCTTACACAGTTTTGAATGGATATTACTAGGTTCTATGTAATCTGAACGAATTTTAGGTACTCATCAGGGGCGGCGCGAGATGAAATTTAGAGGCTGTGGGTCTCCCTCTCATTCATGAAATTATAATCGAACAGGAAATTCGGACACTCAGTGAAATTTTGTAAGATTTCAGTTTCAGTTATTATTTACTACAAGTTCACGGAGATCGGAAAATTCTGGAAGACCTAGATTAAGATACGATGTCTCTTGTTCACTGAAACTTTTAAAATTTTAGTTGGAATTATTCGTGTTCTACACCTTTCCTCTCCCCCCACCCACCACTCGATCATGTTCACCGCATAGCTTAAACGAATCCAAAAGAGTTTCAATAAATCTGGAGTATATCAGCACCTTACAGAAAAATCGTAAACGAGTTTTGAAAAACTTTTTAGTCTTATACGATTCTCGTCAATTTGGTCGACTTACATTCTGGTCGCATTGAAATGATCGACTGCAATTTGGTCGACAAGATTTTAGGGGCTGTAATCAGTTATCACCTTCAATTATCTCTCGATTTTGTGAAACGTTTTAGTTGCTATTTGTCACAGACTGAAACATATGATTTATATCAGATGCCCACAGTAGTGACTGAGCAGTGAAGTGAACATGCAGTAGAGTCGAAGTTGCTTGATTTAGTACATTTGTACCAGATCTGGCACATTTCAACTTTTCTGATACAAAGTCTGGTGATTTCGACAATTTTGGTTTGTTCTGGCCCATTTTCAGTACTCTTGGTAGGATCTGGTACTTTTTGTAATATGTTTTGTCATTTTTCGGTTAGTTTTAATATATTTTAAAGGTTTTGACCAAAAATACTTCTTCTACATTTCGACACAATTTCAAAGATGTGGCCACGTCTAGTAAATAAATAATGATGTTTTCGTAACTTAAAATTTTTTGAACATGAAATCAAGTCTTGGAGATTTTCATTTTTCATATCTACATACCGTCAACCAATATGTAAGTCGACCAAATTGATGGCAGCCATTTTACACAAGTCTGCTAAAATCTAGAAGCTTTTTAACGACCATATCACAGAAGCTAAATGATGACAAATCGCTGTTTGAAAAACACTGCAATGACCAGGGGTATAACAATGACATATTGACAGAAAAGTACAAAATCCTACACATAGAAAACAACACAAGAGAAAGAAAATTAAAAGAACAACTAGAAACAATAAAGGCAAAAAGAAAACAAAAAAACCTGATAAACACAACAACCAACTTCGAAAGCGAGAACCTATTCCAATTAATAACATAACACCCACGGATTGGACAGACTACACAATCACAGACAACCAATAGGAGCACAGAACCAATAACACGCACTGATTGGACAGATTGCATAATCACAGACAACCAATAAGAGCACACGACGAAACAGGTTCACCATACGGTACTACTCTCAACTATGACTACAGGACCACAAGAGACAAGTCTCATTTAGGGTACTCCACTAATGATGGCATAACAGCCGAAAGCGCTCTGGACTATACATAAGCACAAAAAGTGAGTTGGCACACCCTACAAATGGAATAAGACCACTAATAAGTTTCATCATCCAATTCCTCGAGAGAAAAGACCTGTACAGTGTTGCGAAAGCGATGAATGAGATAAAGTCTCCAACAATAGTAGTTCGATCAAAAATTTATAAGAAGTTGAAAAATTTGGTAGCACACACTGGAAGGT
This sequence comes from Acanthococcus lagerstroemiae, assembly GCA_031841125.1. Taxonomy (NCBI): domain Eukaryota; kingdom Metazoa; phylum Arthropoda; class Insecta; order Hemiptera; family Eriococcidae; genus Acanthococcus; species Acanthococcus lagerstroemiae. The sequence goes on from CM063114.1 coordinate 30,007,203, forward strand.
ATTTTCCATTTACAAAAATATTCAGCAGTATACATCATTCAAAATGTGGAGTATTTCTCATCTATCTAGCCTGATCATTTCGAGGAGTACTAGAAGGTAGAAAATGACTGAATTCTTACGCATTTGACAGTGTCCCTTCCAGTACTGGTTCCTGGATCCATCACTGCCCCCTCCTCCTTTCACGGAAGCCTACATTCAAGATTCACAAAGCTAAAATTACATAACTCGGGACTCTTTCAACTGCGTCAACTGGGTATTGATTTTCAAGGAGGGTCGATTGCTTATGGGGGTCGCGTCCCCAGCACGGGTTGCAGCACCCGCGGGGTACTATGGCTGCACATCCCCCCACCCAGTTCCAGCGCAAGGGGCAAAAGTAAAATCGTTCCCCCAACATGCATCGGGAGCAGGAGGGGGTCAAAAAATATCCATGTTTACATATAACTGTCAAGGGATAGCATCCAAAGATCGGCTATTTGAATTTGAAAAAGCGTGGGAGGAGGTGGATTTTGATAATGTGGGAATTGCAGAAAGCAGAATTTTCGGAGAAAAGTTGTGGGTTAGAAAGAACGGAAATTATTTATTTTACAGCGGGAAGAAAAAAGGCTACGGGGGAGTGGGATTCTATATTCACAAAAACTGGACGGATAAAATTAAGGAGGTTAAGAGCATTTCAGAAAGAATCTGCGTGGTGAAACTGAACCTCGGCAGTGACATCAATCTCGTGGTGATTCAGGTTTATGCACCGACAATGAGGGCGAAGAAGGAAGTAGTGGAGGAGTTTTATAACCAACTATCCGAAACAATAAAAAAAGAGAAAGAATATTACACGTTAGTGTGTGGCGACTTCAATGCTAAGCTAGGCAGGGAGGACGTTAAGAGGCAAACTCTGAGCCAACGAAACCTCGAACTCTAACGGCGAGAATTTAATTAATTTGGCATGCAACGAAAATTTGAAAATTATGAATACCTTTTTTGAAAAAAGGAAAAAAGATAAATGGACCTGGGTATCGCCAGACCACACTACGAAAACAGAAACTGATTTTTGGTTAACAAATGATAAACGCATAGTAAAGGATGTGAGAGTCCTTAAAAATCTCATGTGCTCTTTCGATCACAGACCATTGCAAATTAAGCTAGAATTTCCAAAGAGACCGATGATACATAACTCTTGGAAAAGATTCCCCCCAAAAAACAAACATTCCAATAGACAAAGAAAACGAAGCAAAAACTTTTTTGGAAAACAAATTGAAAAAATGGGAATTTAGCATACATAACCTTCAAAAGTCATATGACAACTTTATAGAAATTTTTACGGAAACAATAAAAAAAAAAAAAATATATATAGTAAGGTGAAAACCACTATTCAATTGTGATAGTCACTTAGGTATACCGAGACAATTGGTTGTGCAATTTGTAATCTAAATCCCTACCCGCATAATTTTACTCTGACACAATCGTTCTATACCTCATCTGTTAAACATTCAACTTAGCTTGTTGGCGGTAACACGCGACTTATATTAACAGCTCCACTTCTAGACAAAGAAATTAGTGGAAGTTTTCCGATGATGGGTCAAAGAACGTAGTTCATAGCAAAAAGTGTAGAATTAAGCTGATTTTGAACATAACTGCTTACATCAATGGCGGAGGTCCGAATTCCCATCTTCGTGAAGTTCGCTACTATCTAAGCTGATATGATCTTCTGTAGAGAGGAAACCGAGGCGAAAGAAATAAGAAAAACTAATTTATCACAGTTCCACCGAACACTGCGCTTGATGACAAACATACTGAAGGTTTTGATATGCGAGAATTGAAACTGTAATGAGCTTAGCAGAATTTTTTTATAGGTACTTATAGCTTCTTCTCATATCTTTTATTCCACAGCATCACCTCTTCCCAATTTGAAGTAAAAAAATATGACTTTCGATGACATTTATACGACTTTTTAGTAACCTCAAAAAAATGTTTGCTCGCTCCGATCGCTTACTTTTCTATTTTTACTCATTAGCTGATGTCTGTACAATAAACTCATGTTATTTTGACAGTTTTCCCCCCAAATATTTAATAGAATAAACATTTTTCAGATGTCCTACAGCGAAAAAATATGACTTTAGATGACTTAGATGAACTCTTTTCAATATATGGCCTTAGATGATCGATGGACACCCTGCCACCCTGCAATTTTACTTATACACCTTCGGTTCATAACTCGTGATTACTCGGTCAACGAACTGATGGAATTCATTAATTTTCAGAAAAGGCCTCCGTATTAAGGTTGTTCTTAAACTTGTGTCCGGCTAGCGAAACTACAGAAGCATCTTGTGAAAATTGGTCACCTGAGTTCGTCTTGAATAATGATATCCTATTGAATAAATTGTTGCAACACCGCGCAAACATTTCTAATTTCTCATTTAACGTAATTAAGTTCGTCTTCGAATCGAGCTCGTTATAGCACTGATTAGATTACTGAGTGCATCTCTCGAAAATACAATAATAGCTACCTATCTTAGTTCAGAGAAACCGTCAGTTTTGGATTTATCAACGTCTGCCGCGTCAACGTCCGTTTTATAGATATGGGCGTTTTGAGGTTAATCTTATTATAGCAATGACACAGAAAAGAAAGATCTTTATACGTTCCATTCCAGGGGAGGGAGCCGCAGCCGTATGCCACCGTATCTGAATTACTGATGAACGTTCGAAAAAGTTTTGACCCTGCCAACGTTACATCGCTGCTTTAGTCGGGTTTCAGCCCCCTCTGGTTCGCCCTGTGAACTCGCTAATTCCGGATGAAAATGTGAACCAGAAACCCGGAGTTACACACAAAGCAATAAACGTGAGGAAAGAAAAGTAATAAAATGAACCGGGGCGAAATAAATTCTACTCTACACGTATGCACACGTTAAATTCGAGCACGAAGGAAATTGAAAATGATGGAAACGTCTATCGTGCGATGAAAGTTCTTTTTTGGGTAACAGTTTACAACGGAGAATTTGGAAAAGCACACGAGATATATGTCATCAATATCGCGTGTTTCCTCTACAAAAAGGAGAGAAAAAATCGAAGACTGTTGTAAGCTACATCGCCAATTAGAACAGCGTGTGCACAGATGTTTGTGTAGATTTCGTTTTACCGGATCGAATGAGGTTGAGTGTAAAACGAAATTTACTTTCTTCTCCGAAGTTTTCTACCCTCCGGTTTCGGCATCAGCTTTGTGTAGAAAAATAATTTTGTACGATTCTCGCCGCTTCAGACGAGTTTCTCTTTCAATTTACGAAATTTATGAAGTCGAATTGCACAGCCGGTTTTGGGGGGAGGGATTTCGGAGGTAATCCTCCTTTTCTTGAGCGTTCAAAATGAAAAAAAAAAAAAATTCGTAAAAATGGAAACATGTTGCTCGCTTTGCTCGCAAATTAGTGTTTTTAAAACATTTTTCAAGGTCAAAACCCACCTCCATGGTAAAATTCTGATACCAAGCGTCTTGATCATTCTTCACTTCTAATAAATCGGAAATCTCTACTGCGTGTTATCTGCGAGAGCATTTTAGCAGTTGTTACGGAAAATTTTTTCTAGTACATGTTTTTTCAAATCTCTAGTGCGTGTTATATGCGTGTGCGTGTTACATTCGGGAAAATACACTAGGTGAGTCATGCTCCAAAAACTGAGTTACACGTGCCAAAGGTTCTTATAGACAATCAGTTTTTTTATGAAATGCTATCTGAATCTAACAGAGCAAGAGAGCTCCATGCATATCTTTCGATTAGTACAGGTTAGTTTGGAGTTCTGTCTGTTCTGGTTCCCAGGGCTTTTCTCTGTGAAGTGAGAATATTCTACAATGGAGCCAGACAGTAGCACGTATCACTGAGTAGCACTTGATCTTCTGTAACTGTGAAGTAAGTTTTACTTACCTACCAAAATTACGAGAATTCAAAGGACTGACCGAACGTGCAAGTTGATGAATATCGCTTTCACATACCTGGAACACGTAAAAAAGAAATTAATTTAATACTGAATATTAGTGATGGTTGCTGGTATGTTCAACTATGCAGATTGTCTTGAGGAATACACAACTGCAGCTCCGTAAGTAAGGAAAACCTTGAAGCATAAGTGCAACCACTAGACTATAATTGCGGTTTAATGTTGCCAAACTTTTTCCAGGGTGTCTACCGGGTCCAAATTTTCCAATTCCTTAACTTTTCCTTGACCTTTTCTCACTTTTTTCATAGCCGTTTTACACAAATACAAATATAATCTCGTTCGCAGAACCTTACCAAGGTGGGGGGCGGGGAGGAGGGGCTCACAATAAATGGAAACACTAAAAAATACTATGGAAAAGGATATTATGTAATTATCTGAAAATATTTACGTTACTTTAAATTTACTTGTAATTTAAAAAAAAAAATCGTGATAATAATTTTGAGAAAATTTAAATGAAAAATTTATGACTTTTCATGACCACTATCCAAAATACTTGACTTTTCCTTTACTTCCTTCACTTTCTTTGACTACTCTCCAAAATGCTTGACTTTTCCTTGACTTCCTTGACCAGTAGACACCCTGTTTTTTGTAAACAGTTTTTGTTGTATACATACAGGGTGTTTCTTCTTCAATGACCCCTCCCCCTTTCAACCAGGTAAGTAGGCGACCTACTCCGAGACTATGTAGATATATTTGCATAATCTTACTTTGAAGGGGCTGAGTTATGGTTACATTTTAAAAAGTTTTCTATCCTTGAAATTTTTTTTCTTTTCACCATTCTGGAGATAGACAGAAAAATGGTACCAGTAGATAATAGTAGAGGACAGTTATGGTAACCACAGAAAAAAAAAAGGTCGGAATCAGTTCAACAGGGTGTTCATAAAATCAATTTTAGTACAAATTATATCAGAAAATTTTCTCCTTTTTTCAGTTTTCCGTGAAACTTGCACCTCCTTCCCATCGGTATGCGCCACAGTTCAAGGAATATGGCTAAAATATTACCAAAATCGATTTTAGCGACCTTTAGAACCAATTATTAGCCAATATTAAACGTAACAAAACACTAGAACCCAAGGGATCCGGTTGACCGAGTGGATAGCGCGCCGGTCTCGGAATCCGGAGGTCCCGGGTTCGAGCCCACGCAGCAACTCGCAAGATTTCGACCTTGGCCGCTTTTTCGGCCGGAAGGGAAGAGGGCTAAGACAGTCCTAACAGCCTTCCCAACGTCTCTGAAGTAATGCTCGAACGGGCGGATTCCAGGGGCTCGGGTTGAAAGCAAATTAGGAAAAAAAAATAGAACCCCTCTCCCTCATTGCATGGGCCTCAGTTTCAAATACGGGGTAAATAGATGAAAAGAGGGAGGTGAATAAGCCCCATACACAGTGGCAAAGTCTGTGTTAAAAGTAATAATTCCTAACGGGGATATCTTGAACTCCATTTTGAGCAGTTCTAATCCAGAAGAAAATTGCTAATGATCTTTTTTATGCGAAATTTAATGTACAATCTATTGCAAATAAAAAAACCTGCCGTCTACTATTATTTTCAAGTAACATTTTTCTGTCTATCTCCAATTGTGATAAGAAAAAGAAATTTCAAAGATAGAAAACTTTTCAAAATTTGACCATAACTCAGCCTCTTTGAAAGTAAGAGTATGCACACATATCTACATATTGTCGGGGGTGGTTACCAACTTACTAGGTGAAAGGGGGGAATTGCAAAAGAGACACTGTACATCGAGTGTCACACTTGACCTAAGTGACAAAAACCTTCTTTTTTTTCAGGAGAGCGATTTGAAAATTATAAATAACGTTGTGTTATATATGTGGCTCAAATGATTTATGCCATCTAGCGGGCTGAAAAAGGATGTAATTTGTCATTTGCAAGTGTAGCTCGATTGCCCGAGACAGGGCATCGAGATCTATAAGAATATGTATTTAACTCATTTTTCGTCAAAATGTCACTTGGGTGAATCGTGCATGAGACACGATATGTTATATTACATATCCTAACGCAGGCCCAATTGGGGTAATTCCAGGGTAGGGGTGCAGTAATGGTGGCAATTTGGCGTGCATGCACTGCCACAGACCTTATCATTGATATAAATGTTACGTACTAACATCCCTCCCTGGGTATTTCCTGCGTCGTACGATGCAAGCTTCTTAGAAACGTATTTTGTCACCTGCGTTCCCGTATACTCGGCATAGGATCTTTGCAAAACTACGTTCTTCTTCTTCTTATGACTTACTCTCCCTTTTTCTCCTTCGATTGGTCAGACAGGACATCAGTTGAGTTACAATTTAGTAACATTCAGCCACCATTTTTTGTTTTAACACTCTTGGTGAAATCAGTATCGATCAATCAATACACGCACTTTCTCTACACTCTCTCATTTCTTTTGACTTCGTATGCCTTCGCTCCAGTCCGGGCTACACACTCTTCTCTCTTGCAAAACTCGATAAACCCGCATAATGAATTAGTCATAACGGAGTTAGAATGAATATGATAAATCTTACAGAGACATATTGTGGAGGTTATTTTCCAAAAATTGAGAATATTAAGGCAAATCCCCCCCCCCCCATAATACATAGTTTCTACACAGTAGAGAATATTCAACAAATTTACAGAGCAGGAGCATTAAAATTTAGGGAAAAGGACGACTTCTGTCCACGACGATAGATATATTGTCCATGGCACAAGCACTGATATCCACGACTACGGACAAAACAGCTTTAATAATTATTTCCTTTTTCAGGAAATTTTATGTGCCAGTGACTGCGAGCTGGCACCTGGATTGTGTTCAGGAATAATGTATAGGCACATAACTTTGCACCAGTCAAAGATTGACCACGACAATGGACTGAAAACCCTGGTAACAGAACTTTACGACATCCTTTCTGCAAATGTGAAGTCACTGACAGCAAATTCAACTTCCTGACAACAAATTGAACTTCTTACACTTCCAATTTTTCTGAATAATAATATAACTTTATGGGGGAAAAAACAACTTGAAAATTTTTTTTTTAAATATAACAGGTATGAGACAAGACAGATCCACGGCGATGAACACCTCCCGATGCTTTTTCCATTCAGAAGATGGTAATTGTCCTGTCTAATGAACCGGATTGGTAGAATTTGTTGTCGATGTTATTGTTCCCTCCCCTTCCCCAAAAATAAATAAAAATAAATAAATAAATCGAAAGTTACGATTCAGAATTTGCTGGTAAAAAAATATGCACAGTTTCTGAAAAATGACCTATATTCATTTTCGAGGGAAGAAAAGAAAGAGTGGCACTAAAACAAATTTAATAATGAAAAAAAAATTTTTTTTTTAGGTCAAATCAACAGAAACCGATTTTTACTTCTTCAAGTAAAACAACACTACTCCCCACGACGCATCGCTAGAGGGTATTTGAGATGACATAACAGTCAAAACACGAACTTCGAAAATGAAGTTGAAATTTTCATGTTCTGTTGAGGTTCACCAAGGTGCTTCCCAAAATTAACTGTTTTCAAAATGATTTGCTCTCAAGAGCTGAATTGCCTTGTAATTAGCGTAAAGACACACTAGATAACATTTTTTGAAATAAAAACATTTTTTGGGGTCACTCAATGGGGTACAGCTAAACATGAGATCTCCCATGAGAAAATTTACATTTTTATTTTAAAACTCCTAAAAATAGAGTTCTGTAGAAAAATAGTTCGACTGAAAAATTATTCTCTGTGCTATAAAACCTACCCAGGATTGAAGAAAAAATTCTAAAAATCATTTGGCCTCTGCTTAATTTTTGGATGAAAGTAAACAATCTTCAAGACAGTTCAGGAAAATACAATAAAAAATACAAATCTGTTTACATGGTTTTCAGACACGTTATATCCATTTATCCATTTTTGATGTTAATTTTGTCTCAACCCCCCCCCCCAGCCTGCTCCACCGAAAGTCACAATCTAAACATTAAAGGTGGGCACATTAAATATATCGACAACAGAATTTCCCGAGTCGCTAAATTCATTTTTGAGGTTATTTACTCAGTCAACCCCACCTCAATTGCTTCACACGGGGCTAAGACGTTCACAATCAAAATAACTTATACTGGAGTGTACACAATATATCATAAATAGAGTTTCGTGGTGAGTCAGAGAGATCGTTTCTAACTTTTTGTCGGACATAAAGTACGCCCGGAAAAATATAAAAACACTATTTTTCGATTAGGAAATTTAAATAAAAATTTTCAATTTGAAATTTTAATTTAATGCTATACATTAATAATATGAATTGTCCAGAAAAATTTTACAACAGAGTAAGATTATACATATATCTGCGCATGTTACTTTGAATGTTGCTCGTTTCAGCCCTTGTGGATTAATTTGGGAGGGGATGACTGAGGAAATAGCGTCTAGAAACGATGTCACCGACTGAAGAAATTTAATTCAATACCTCGAATATCCAGTAGTAGATACGATATTTTCTTTGATTGCGCTTTTAGAATTCAAAAAAATCTTCTATTCCTAATTTCCTTCCGAAGTCATGAAATGTAAAAAACAATCTTATAAGTGTGGTATCCAAAAATGGAGAGGGGAGAACAAAGTAGCAGGTAGGCGCAGGTATAAAGGTTGGCAGGCGTGTCCGACGGGCAACTTTCACCCTTAGGAAAAATAATCAAAAATTGATATTTTCTCCCATAAGGTCTACGTGAATGCATGGTAGGGTGAAGGTCACTTCGAACTCCTTTTACAGGACTTATTGGGAGACCTGTCTAAAGTGAAATGTTGTTTTCTTCGTGAATTTGAGTATTCAACATTTTGGCAAAAAACCTATTCTGGATGTCTTTGACCCCCTAGAAAATTTGGCACAATGAGTGGGGTGTCAGTTTTCAATACGCTCGTCAAGAGACTACGCTTAACAATCTTTTGCAGTAAAACTTCTGGTCGCCAACATTTTTTTAAATTTTCAAATCGTTTTAATTTTCCTGGATTTTATTAACATCCAACTTAATGAGAAAGACATTTTTAAAAGAAACTGGTATTCGGAAGCAAACAAGTTCACGAACTGGCTACTGATGTTGAGAAGATATTCGCAAAAATTTTATTTCAAATAAAAGAACGGAGTTGAACTTCTTGATTTCAGGTCACTTGGAAAATGTCTCGTAATCAACTATTCCAGCACATAACACAAACATACCTTTCATCATTCATCAATTTGGGACTTTGTGCGTCGAATCTGTAATCATCACACTCGATAGTTTCGGTCGTTAATTAATAATTCCGACTTTAAATTAATGAGTCAAGTTTTCTCAAGTACTTCGTGTCCCAGTTGTCTTCTCGTTTCCTTAATGGTCATCGAGTCGACTGTATCGATGAAGATGGTATAAAATGGTCTTTGAGAAGCACTCGAGCGTTTCAGATCTCGAGTATACTTTCGATTTCCTACAACTAAACTTCATCCGAACATTTCGGGTTCCTTTGCTAACAAATTATTGGAAGCCAAGTTCAGAAAAGGTCGTGTACAACGTAATTTTGAAACGTTCGATTCCGGGAGTGTTTAGGGGAGGGGGTCCTAATTTCTCTAACTGTGAAACGTGGATGCTGATAACTGGAAACGTTTGAAAATAGTCAAGCCAAAATAAATAAATAATAAAACCAGCGTCGTTTGCCTAAAAAGGTGTTCCCCTTTCAAATGTTGTCAATTTGTACAAATTTTCAGAATCAGCTAGCAAGATGAAAAATTGAAGTTTTTCCAATTGTGCTAACTGATACCTCGAATTTTTTACCTTTAACTCGCAAATGTCAATTTTCCCAACTGATTGAAGTGTGCAGGGGGAAGAAGAGTACTTCTGGATCAGACTATTTTAAGGTTCATTAAGGCATTTTTAAAACTAATTTAAACTCTGTGAAAATCTTTATTTATTTATTATTTAGACTTCGCGAGGACCCCCATTCTAACTCTGAAATATCACTCAAACTAATAACTTAAAATTAATTTAAATAAACTGAATTTTAATATTCCTCAAGATTTTGATAAGATTTATTCAGATTCTGTTTTTATTTGTTTGAAAGCTCATTTTGACTGCGAACACTTATTCCGTTTCCCTGAAATTCGTTATAACGTTGAGGACTCGTTAAGAGACCCTCAAGATTTTATATATATTAAAATTTCCCTAGATCTTGGAGACACACGTTCTGGCACTTTCAAACTGCACTCAGATTCAACAGAATCATCTGAAAATTATTCAGGCTCGTTTATAATCCATTTGCGTACTTTTTCTAAAAAAAAGGTTGTCTATTTCAGTAACCATCAAATATCTTGAATGCTGAAAATGTAAGAGTACTTTCAAATTTTTAAACTGGAGAGGTTACAGGGCGCGTTATGTTTACACCTCGATTCACACTGTAGTCGCTATATTCGCTAGAATGTTAGTGAGGATATTCAAATATCATTGGCTTTCTGAGGTTGGTGGGACTCGAACCCGAGACGGAAGGATTGCGAAGTGAGCACGTTTACCACTCGGCCATACAACGACTTATTATCATTATAAAACGTCATTTTAAAAGAATTAATCTATGTATCTATCTGTTGAACAGTAATCAGTAACTCATTTTTATGCACTTTACTCTGATTGTTTAGGTACACGTTGTTTTCCTGTTTCGAAATACTGTGAATGCAAACCTTTGAGCTCTTAGGTTAAATATACCAAGACCGGATTTAGAATCGTAGGGTCCCGAGACCGATATTTTTTCGAGGACTTAAAATTAATATCATCCTCACAGACTTTCTAAGGAAGAATCCTGACTCTTTTCTCGGCTTTAGCAATGCTGAGTCGTCGATGGAGAATGAAAAAGGGTACGACACAACTGTTAGTAGTGACTGGAATACCAATATTGGCACTGTTCTGGCAGCTTCAAAAAGTTCTGATTCGTTTGGATATCGAGAAGAATCTAAAAATAATAACTTCTTTTTTAAAAAAACCTACAAAAAAGAAACGGACGTAGGAATCACCCAATGACATGGTAAAAACCGAAATTATCACTTCTTAAGAAACGACTCATGCGTGGTTTTAAATTACAAAATTCTGAATAATTCTGAATAATTTCTTGTTCTTGTCCCATCACAAAATCGGAAGGGTAAAATTGAAGCTCTCTGATAACCTGAAACATTCGAAATTGTACAAGAAGCCAATAAATATCCTAAGTGTACAGAATAAGAAAAGCAAACGAGCTTCTGAAAAAGAAACTCCTAATAGATATTCCAGCAGCAAAGGTAGAAAAAATAAATGAGGTAAAGGAATTTAAATGCTTAGGTCGTCTGATAACGCAAGATGGAAAAAGTAAATCAGAAATAAAGAGTAGAATAGAACAAGTCACAAGAGCTTATTTCAAAAAGGAGACATATTCAGGGATATATAGGTTTCAAAGTAAGACTCGGATTTCTTCAAAAGTATATTTGGAGTATAGCATTGGATGTGAGACCTCAACAACAGGAACACAAGAAAGAGAAAGGATAGAAGCTCCTGAAATGAATCGTATATCTCAGAAATCACGTAAGTCCAAAAAGCTTAACTTTTCAGTACAAAATAAAACAGTTTACTGTCTTGTAACGCGGTCTCTGCGGAAAAAATTGCATGGCACTCGATGCATTAGTAATGAGTAGACATTGCCTCGTAAGTAAGGGGGCAGCCCCATAAATTCATTTTTGCCCTCCTCCAATCCGCAATGCTACACTCGGGCAAACGTGTATAATAGGTTATTGTGAAATTGATGCTCCCCATTATTCACGAACGTACCGACAGGGGGAACATACCCCCCCCCCCCCTCCCCGTAGGAATTTATTACTCAGCAGTTGGGAAAATTTACCATATTTCAGACAGGCGGAGTTGGAAAACTCCAACAAGTCAAACATTTTGTTTTTGCTTTTTTTTCTTTTCTTTGGTACTTTCAGAAATTGAGAAGTTTTGGGAAAATCCAACAAGTTTTTTTTTTGCTTTGCTTTGATATTTGGGAATTTTGAGTTCAGTCAGTTGGGATTTTCACAATTTTGCCCCCCCCCCCTCCGAAAAAACTCTTCGGTGCGCCCCTGCCACTATCAACTATACACACATGACTACGCAACCTACCGCAATACTTTTATCCCAACTATGCTAAATGTGCCGTAAAACTGACGACCATGCAAATTCATTAAATCATTATAAAAAGTGTTTTTACCTTTTTTTAACGAAAAAATCTAACCCCCGTTTTGTGGCCCCCTCCGTACTTTAATTCTAGATACGTGGCTGTTAAAAAGGAACTAACTGTTAATAATTTCATTAAATCATAATGAATTTATTTAAGCTCGTTCAAAAATGAGCGGAATGAATGTAAGAATTAGAAACGTGAAATATCTGGATCCAATTCAGTTTGCGGCACCGACTTGCATGTCTCATAAATATGCAAATACATATGTTCTAGGTCATTTCTGATCCCAAAAATGATTAAAAATGTTTGGGTTTAAGAAAAATCGCTGCATTTTGAGCATCATTTTATTTTACATATTTTACATATTTGGGATAAAAACGCATTAATTTTTACTTTTTTTTCATATTTTGCCAAATTCACAAAAATTGTCCAGAATACGGCTATTTTGCCTTTCATTCTCGTAAAAAAAATCGTCTCACGAGGAAGAGAAAAAGAATAGATGAAAACATGCTCCCATGCTCCCCCCCCCAAAAAAAACAACAACAACAACAACAAACCTCGTTTTGACTTGAGGAGACTTCAAACTGTAAAGCTGCAGACTGCGGTGACGCAGCTCTATGCTGTATTATTGAAGATTTTTCTTTTGATATTGATAATATGTGACCTGAAATCATGAAATGTGCCTCTGGTGTCAAAAAATCATTTTTCACTTTCTTGACAATTCTTATAGAAAAAATCACGCTCTTTCGAATGAAACAAATCGCAGCTTCCTTCCTATCTTATTTAGTTTTTCCACAAAAATTACATTTAAAAATTACGTCAAAAGTTTAAAAACATGCGTTGGCGTTGTGTGAAACGGACCTACAGAAACGACAGAGAATAAGAATCCGAAACGCGGTTATCATAGCAACGTGTAAACGCACCCCCAAAGATGAACACGCTATGTACATCTGTGCGCACCACTATCACCAACCCATCTTTACACTTATTTATCTCGAAAATCTGTTTTTGCACGAGAGGCACACTTCATGATTCCAGGTCACATATCAATATCACTCGGTTTTGATACTGATATTATCGATATTTAATTTTCTTGATATTTGCGTTCACTACCAGTAACAGTAGAAGAGGATGTAACAAGCCGGAATTCGTTCACAATTTTTTCAACTTTTCATGTAATGCAGATACAACTTTTTTTTTTTTTTTTAAATAAATTTATTGGCACAACATATTTATACTGCATTAGATCTTTCTAGTGCTTCTACAATCAATTTATCGCACTGGGGGGGGGCTGATTGAGTTCTTATGTGTATAATATATCATACATCCATTTACCATCCACTTATATGCAGCTTATAGTAGATATACATTTACACCCCCCCCCCTTTACTGAATATCTTTTTTGGTTTTCAATGTTTATTTCACAAGTTGATTTACTTTGACATGGCTTTCTTTTTCTTGTAAACATTTTCCTAAGATCTCCTCCGTGATATTATGTTTTATTCTGATTTGATTAAAATCTTGACCTTATATGAAGGTGTGATCTGGACTATCTGCACATTTATTACATTCTCTACAACAACTCTGGTCTGTGATTTTGTATTTCTGTAGATATGTTGCAAAATTGCCATGTCCGGTGAAGTATTGTGTTAGGAAATAGTTAGATTTTAGATTTTTATTTTTCAGTCTCTCTTCTACGTGAGATATCAGTTTTGCCGTTCGTCTTCCTGTCTTCTCTGCGTTATATTTTTCTTGCCATATTTTATTTGTTTCCTGTTTTACTTCCTTTATTTTTTCTTTTAATTGCTTTTCTGTAAATTTTCCGGTTCTCGCTTCTGCTTTAATTCTTTTCATTCTATTGATTTGTTTTGGTTGTAGGTCTATTGGTGTCACTCCGGCTCTTACATATGTGGCGGTATGTGAGACTGTCATATATGCACTATGCAGATATTACTCCTATTAATATTGTTCTTTGAATTGATTTTAATTTTTTCAATTCTGATTTTCCTAATCTATCAAAATATGCCAGGGATCCATATTCTGTTATAGAGCGAAACAGCGCATTATATATACGATAATTTCTCTTTTTGGGGGTCCATTTCATATGTGTTGCCATATAGAGCTCTGATTTCATTATAGAATTTTTTAATCTTGTTGGTTAAGTAGTCTATAATATGCTTCTTCTATAAGTTTGGGTCTAACGTAAGACTAATCCTAAGTATTTTATTTCCGCTTGAAATTACGGGTTTTCTCCCTCCACCTTTACTTAACCTTCTATTTCTTGCTGAAATTATTTTTATTTGTGTTTTCTGGATATGAACATCATTTGTGTTTTACTCGGGTTCAGACCAAAGCCAGAGATTTGTTAGTACTGTATTTATTTTTATTTATTTTACTGTTTATTATTTTGGTTTCTCTTATTTTATCGATTCCCACAATCATTAATAAATCATCTGCGTAACTTAGGAGCTTCATTTTATTTCTTTCTTTAGTTTCCTCATGTACTTTCGACATTGCTACATGAAGAGGGTTGGCGAAAGGGCTGAGCTGTGCAGATACAACTTATGTCTCGGAGTTTTGCATTACATGCAAATTTCTCAATGCTGCCACTTCGTTTATTCACCAGAGAAAATTCTCATTTATTCATCATAGATGCGCGTAGGGTTAAGGAATATTTTTCTGTAAACAACGGGTTTTCAAAATTTTGGGACTTACGTTGTTGCTGAACTATGTGATTCAGATGTAATGTCATCAGAGAATGTTGAAAATCAAATGGACAGAAAAAATCAGGAATGAGGAAGTACTGAGGCAAATAGGAAAGAAAAGAAAAATGTATAATATAATCGTAAGGAGTAGTGTTAAAATGATAGGTTATAATGAAAAACATTCAGGGATATTGTTTTTACTGCTAGAGAGAATGGTTGAGGGAACGAATTGAAAAGGAAAGCAAAAAATGAGCTATGAGAAGCAGATAATGAAGGATACAAAGTGTAAATCCTTCTCAGAAATGAAAAGATTAGCATAGGAGAGAGGAAAGTGGGACACACCTACTAGTCGACGGACTAAAAACTATAACAACAATAAACAATTTCTGACGACAAAGAGGCCCCCCAAATATCAATTGAGACCCCTTCCTAGGCATCTCTCGAGATGCCTTTTTGTCCCATTCGCCTCTGTTCCTAACTGAAGAAGTAACTGATCCGTGCGTCGACATTTCAGCGCACGATTTTGCGCTTCCAATTGTTGATCAAAGAGCACCCGGGTTAAACACAAGTAAACCCCAGTTTTATTCCCATCAGACCATCCAGCCTAAGTGGAAGTAAATTGCTGGAAATTTCATTCAGGCCCGCAGCTGCGTCTCGACACAAAGCACAGTGAGAGTCGAGTCGGGTCTTCGAAAGAAACTCTCTCAAAAATACTTTTCGAATTGTGATCCCTCCTCGCCCTACAGCTTACAATCCACGGAGAGGATTTTGTACTTGAAGCGAATGTTTCCAAACACCCTGCTGTACTTCGCCCGGATTCAGCAGTTACGCTGAAATGGAGTCATTCGTTTCAATAACGTCCACGCACGATCCGAAAACGGCTTAAAATTTTTTTTCTCTATCCCTCGTATCCTCGCACGAGTAAATATTTAAACGCGCGCAAAAGCCTGTGAGCAGGTTTTACAAGCGACACCGGCATTTTCTATTCGAAATCGTCGAAATAACGCCCCTGGTTGTCTTCAGATGGCGTTTATTAAAATAAATGAAATTATAAATATCGTAAGATCCGCGGGCAACAAAACGCGGATCTCGTAACATCTTTTTCTTTTGTTGATTTCTACAAGGTGCATATTTTTCTGCGCAACGGAGAAAAGGTCGAAAATACGAAAAAGACACCAGAAAACACAGCACTTTTATCGTTCGTAATAACGAAGTTACGAATTTCAAAGCTCTTATATACATATTTTAGTGGAGAAGAAGAAAGGCAACAAAAAAAAAGTCACCAGTTAAAAGTTCTCTTCTTTTCGTTTTGAAATTGTCTCCTCTCGGAACATCTACTTACTCTACAGAGTGTGCTAGAGGTTTTGTATTCGACAAATGTTGTTTGTCTAAAAACGGCTGTAAATAGGCGCCTCGTCTGTCTGGCTCGTTCGACTTCCAAATTGACGAAAAATAAGTCGTTATATTTTCTCGTCCGGTGTTAGTGCGGCTAAAATTGATGCCGTCAGTTTTTTCCTTTTCTGCTTTTCGGTATACGGCAATATATTATTATTTGAAAGGTCTTTATGATGAAATTCTCTCTCCCAACACGCGCCGAATCTGTATTCGTTTCGAATCTCGATATAACTTCGTATATAGCTGTTTCTAAACTCGCACAAAGTTTTATATGGGCTCTACGCGCGCGGTAATATCGTGAGAGACAAAACGAAAACAAAAATGAAGAAAACGAATTCGAAACTTAGCAACTTTCTAAATCTAATAACGTGCTATTTCGCAAAACTTAGCAGAGCTAAACGTTGACTCGAACCCGATTCGTAACTTATTTATAGACAATTGTGTAAACAACGCATAAATTTGGATACATAGTTTTAAAGGGGGCATTAATGTCTGCAGTGTCGAGGACAACTAGGCTCTTCGCAAATAGCCTGAATACAATTAATGTACAAGTTATTCACAACCAATTAGGGCCCACTGACTTTACACGGATTGATAAAACGAAGTCGTTTAATAGTACAAAGTTGCTAAGCTACATCTTTAGTTCCTCAGTTTTCTTTCTACTTCATTCATCTGAGCTGGGTGCGGATAGAGAGGGATGTAACGGAGGCAACTACCCCTTCACAGAAGAAAACTGAAACTGTAACAATTCAGAAATAACTAACCATACCGGTCTTCAAGAGTCTCGTCTCAAGGAACTCAACACAATTTTGAAGGAGTTTGGAAAGGTGTAACCGAGTTTCGAAGAGTCGTATCAAGTTTTGAAAAGTCTTCGCTCCATTAAAGTCCGCTGACTTTATTATGGATTGATAAAATGAAGTCGCCTATTACTACAAAGTCGCTGAGCTACATCTTTAGCTCTTCAGTTTTCTTTCATTCACTTCATTCAATTGGGCGAGGTGCGGATACTGGGGGAGGTAATGGAGGCAACCACCCAAGCACAAAGAATAACTGAAACTCGTCTTAAGGAACACTACACAATTTTGAAGGAGTTTGGAAAGTTGTTACCGAGTTTTGAAGAGTCGTATTAAGTTTTGGAAAGTCTATACAGTCTTACAGTCGTGAATGTCAGGAAGAGTAATAGCAAGAGGTCTGGTTGGCCGAGTGAATAGCGCGTTGGTCTCGGAATCCGGAGCTCCTGGGTTCGATCCCCCGTAGCAACTCGCCAGATTTCGACTTAGACCGGGTTTTCGGCCAGAAGTAAAGAGGGCTAAGACAGCCCTAGCAGCCTCTCCGACGTCTCTGAGGTAATGCTCGAAAGGGCGGATTCCACAGCTTGGGTTGAGAGCAAATTAGAAAAGAGTCTCACACGATTCTTCAGCAGTGTTAGTAAATCTTGAAAAAATGTGGAAGATTCTTTAAAATCGTCTGCGTAAGCGTGGTCGTTATTTTCTATCGGTGATTTTTTCCCCGAGTTTCCTGTTCCCCTAACTGGTTTCAATAGAATAAAAAAATCCTGCGATGTTTCACTTCAGTCGGTTTAGGGAAATTGTGCCATAAGCCCGCTCCCCTTCTTACGGGAAAGATACTATGTTGACGTTTTTCAACGGAAAATTGTTTTTCTCAGTTTCTAAATGCGTTCAAAATTCAAACTCGAAAAGTTTTCGACAGTCCACTTGACGGAGATAAAAGCAGCGTGACTCCACAATCTGGGATGGTGACTCCAGAAGATGGATTAGAAGGTACGGGGAAAGGGTTCAAAGTATAATTAGCTATTTTGTAGGTTCTCGAGGTCACTTAATTCCATTTTGCAGGCAACTTTCCGATAAAACAATTTGGCGTGCCATCGAAAGGAACCGAGACTAAAGAACAGCGGTTTTTTCGCGATGATATTCGGTTTACAAGGAATTATTTCAGGATCCTCCGCTTCACCCTTCAAAGAGTCACCAAAAAGGATGGACCTAATACGATTTTACAAAACTGACCATTACTTGTAGCAGCGGATTGAGCCCTACCGGTGAGGAGAGGGAGAAAATAGGTCAAACAATAAATTTAGAATAACTATTATTTTACTTTGTAGGGTGAGAATTTGCAGAGGTGTCCTAATATGGGGTACCCCCTTAGAATAAAAATAAAATCTAGATAGACCACCCCCTCTATAGGAAGACGGGTCGTCAAACATGCTGAATTCAAACGGATTAGTGTTTCTACAAAAGTATCCTACAAACCACAACCAAAATATTTTAAGTAGAAGTAACAAGCTAAAAATCGTGTACACCTCTAAATCTTGTGAACCTTGTCTCTGAAATCTCGCATGGCGCTTTTCTACAACTTGTTGAATAACTTTTAAATGTATCTTTTTGTGAGTGAGTGAATATAGAGGGACAGGATACAAATAATACTTGTACCTCTCCCATTTATATGTGGCACAATGTCCGCCTGTACCTTCATCCTATTCCAACACCACGGATAGAAGTTGATGAGAGTGATGAAAGATAGTAGGTAATGAATAAGTCATGCGGTATTTCAGTCAAAACGAGCGAGCACTGGAAGAAAGACTTGACTGACTGACTGATACAACAGTTCATTTGCCTGCGAATACCACACTCCTTGTAATCAGCCTGTATTTACTTGCAAGCATCACGTTCCTTGTACCAGCCTGTGAGCACTACGCTCTGCTAGTGCATCATCTTGCAGACGAGTACAACCACGGGAGAGCATTTTCATGTCTGTTTGGCGGACTACGCCAACATGAGAATGTTGTTGTCCGCTACGCTCTTGGCGCGCTCATTGTTTGGACACTATGTTCACTGCACGATGACATTCTCATGACAGTGAAGTCCGAGAAGCAGACTTGAAAATACTCTCCCGTGGTTGCAGACTAGTCTGCAAGATGATGCACTAGCAGAGTGTAGTGCTTAGAGGCTGGTACAAGGAACGTGATGCTCGCAAGGGAATACAGGCTGACGAGTGTGGTACTCGCAGGCAAATGAACTGTTGTGTCAGTCAGTCAGTCCAGTCCGCTTAATTTGGGAAATGTGTTGGAAACAAGAGATTTTACCTAAAGGAATTCCTTAAACATGGCGCACTGTGATGAGTGCCGCAAGCGACTTAGATTTTTGATAATCACAATTAAATACATGAGTACGTACATCAGATCACACTTCATCGTTTTATCACTTTTTAAAATACCTACGGTCAAAATCGAGAGAGATCCAGTGAACCTTTATCAATTTTGTTAAGATTTTTTCCCCATTTCCATCACCGTGGCAACAGGAATTATGAAAGCAACGATGAAAGAATCCGATAGCACTATGAAAGAATTTACTAAAGTCTGGTTCCACGAGAGACCGGAAATATGTGAATACGAGTCAGTGCTGCCAGATTTATTTTGCCAAAATCTGGAAAACCGTCCAGAATGAGAAATCCGGACACAAATGTGATGTCCAAAGGGAAGGTACCTTTTAGAGAGAAAAAAAATATTTTTTAAGCTTTTCTGGCATAGAATTGAGTGTAGAATGATAATCCATGTTCAGTTTTACCAATTATTGTAAAAAAATTAATTGCCCCGAGTTTCATAAGTTGAAGAAAATACATTACAACTATTAAAAAAAGTAATGACGGAAAAAATGCATTTAAAGTTCACTTTACTAAAAAAATTTAATGATAAAACTATTAGGACTAAAAGGAGATTAATGTTTTTTATAGAAAATGTCACGCAGAATTCAGTTTTATCGTCAGTTTTACCAAATAATGCACCCAAAATTAAATTAACAGAAAAAGGAAATGCCCTATTAAAAATCACTCAAATCTCTCACACAACAAATTACTATAGATCAAATTGAATCTCTACATTCGGGAAACTGAAAATTCTTTTACTATTTTATTTTCATTCTGGAACCATAGAATCGATGGCTTAGGAGCATTTTTCTCCATTGTATTGAATTGGAATGGGAGCTGAGAAATTAGGAATGGATTCGTATCAATAATTCGATCTAATAAACGTTATGGATTCGTGAAATTTATTCGAATCTTTGTAGTAGATTCGTCGGGTTTGTACTTTTTCTTGTCTCTTCGTGAATCTCACACTGAAAGCCCATAGTTTTACGGGGGAAGACGAAAAAGAGAATAACCAAAAACGCGCTGGAAAAAGATGATTATTTTCAACTTTTAATTGAATTTCGAATTAATTACAATGGCGGATCCGAAAGAAATGGAAGATGACCTTGGAAAAGTTGATTTGGATTCCGAAATCGGTCAGTCCGTGTATTGGAATCCACAAATCCACTCCATTTCTTCGAATCCGATTTGCATCAGAGCAAACGTGAATCATTCTCGAATCATATTCGAATAAAATAAAATAATTATTCGTGGATTCTGATTCGAATCTAATTTTAGTGGATTTGTTTTCAACCTTGGTTTCTGAAAAAGGATGATGTGGGTGAAAGGAAAACTGAATAATTATTAGGGTAAAAAAACAAGAAAACATTTTTTCTAGTCCAGTTTAGTGAAGTCAAAATGTAAGTCAGTCATAGAAAAATATTTCGGACTACTCAGAAGTTGAATAAACCCACAAAACAAAAAAAAACACGAAAATCCGGATTTTCCACAAAATTTCCGGACATTATCCAGAAATTCGGAAATTTTTTTGTCTAAGGATGGAAAATCCGGACACCTGGCAGCACTGATACGAATGCATTGATGAGCGGGTGGAAGAGTATGTGCGTATTCACAGTACACAGGCGCGCGTGCGCGTAGAAATTTCTTTCTAAACAATTCATTCAATGTAGGCTTCCATTCCTTCAGCGTGGACCTAATCGTCTTGAGCCCCCTCTATCACCTTTCTTAGGAAGTATGCTGTTGGTTCAACCTTATAAATATGTTCTTTTGTATGCATATAAATTATTTCCATGAACCAAACAAATAAACAAATAAAAAAAAAAAAAAAGTAATAATGTTTAAAAAGAAACCACCATGAAATCAAGGTTTCGGTAGAATGACCCACATACAGGTGGACTCAGTGCCAAGGACTACTAACCACTAAATGCATCACTAGTAATGGGAGATGGGAACTTAAAGAGAGGTGGACTCAACGTCAAGGATTGCTCGAACATCATACATCAAGTGCACCACTCCTAATGTTCACTTATTACATGTTATTGTTGGCGGACACGAGGAATCGGTGAATTTATTGCAGGGTTCGTTATAGTTAGCATTTATAGTTAGCTTTTGCACAGCTTATTACAGAACCTGTCAACGTATTGCCACTTAGGGCCAGTAAGAGGGAGAGCGCTAGCGAGAGAGAAACAAAGAGCGAGATAACTTTAGAAAAATTGGTAGTTAATCTAACGGTTATCTGACCTGAGAATCTTCACAATTCGGCTTGAAGCGGCGTCGATACAAACACGAGCACACATTCACTTTCACAGTAAATTACACGACGCACGAGAACGCAAGAAAAACTCACATCTGAACCGTATGAAGATCTGAACAGAAATGAAACTGAGGTCTCCTGCTGGCAACCAAGTACCGCAGTTGCTGGTATAAACATGATCATGACTCACTGGTGTACATTAGTTTTGGGTTAACAGGCTGAAGCGAGTGTCTTTGTTAAAGTATCTGAGGCTGTCCGGTACGAGGAATTACAATAGGGAATGGGCCTTTTTTTATCCTATCTACTTTATCGTTTCAGCTATTAACAATAGCGAAACACTATTGCTGTCAGTCGAACTCGAAATTTAGGGTTACAGGCTCAAGTGCTTTGCTTTGTGAAAGCATCCGAAGCTGGTATTTCCGAGAGATGAATTGACACATGAATTCAATATTTCCACGATTAAGTATAGTGACATACATAATGTCGAAGTCGAATTTTTCGACATGTATTATAGAAGACGTATTTTGGGAAATGGGATGGGAGAACAGAGGTATCAATGTAAAAGGAAAATACCTCAATAATTTACGTTTTGCAGATGATGTTGCGCTATTTGCACAAGATCTAAATTCCCTCCAGGAAATCGCCTCAGAATTCGAAGCAGCCGGTAAATACATAGGCAGGTCTCAAAATAAATACCAAGAAAACAGTGTTACTTTCGAGACAAAATGACGAGGCTAGCATTATTCTGAGAGAGGGAAAAATAAGTAGGGTAAAGGAAACCGCATATTTAGGACAAAAAATAGCTTTCCAAGATCGGTTGGACAGGGAGATTTCCAGTAGAATTTCAAAAGCCTGGAACAGCTTTTGGGCAATGAAAGCAGTTTACAAATCACGCCTCCCAATAAACCTAAAAGCAACTGTCCTGGAAACCAGTACTTTCCAAGTTCTAACATACGGGGCGCAAACTTGAGCCTCAACAATAACGTAATTAAATCAAATCTACAGAACATAACTGGCCACGGAACGTAGTCACACGGACTGGCTTTTTAGGGCGCTCCGGGAAATCTGAAAACTGAAAGGGCGCTTCACAGAAGAGAGGAGGTGACAGGGACATTTGTAACAAGCAGTTTTCCTTTAAAGGCATTTCGCAGCAATGGCACGTTGATACTACGATTTTTTCGCGTCTATGTATTACATATTCACACTTGTTTACGTAACCCAAGCGAATTACTAATTTTGATTGTAAAAAATTCGCACAAAAGGTCTGACTGCTGAAAGATGTTGGGAAAGGTGTCTGTAATTAGTGGTGAAAACCCACCGCCACTACACTGGAAGCTTCTATCATTATTTACGAAGGGCTCTACAGAAAAATGAATTTTATACGGTTTTCTTGATTTTATTCAAAATCATAATATTCTAGGAAGAAAATACCTCAGTAAAAAATGTTCCGTGTAAAATTTTTTACAAAACAGCCTATTACAAGAATTTACTCACAAGTTATACTTGAGGAGTTACAGGCTTAGAAAATTTTATTGTTTTATACAAAATACTACATGTACGGGCATTGGGGCAGGACGGGCTGTGACAGGACTTGCAACCGTCTGCACAAGGTTTTCCTGGAAAAAGAAAGGAGGCAGCCACTTTCAAGTATTTTTTAGTTTAAGCTTATCTGAATGCAATAAACGCAAACCTAAAGAAAGACAGAGTCACATTAATGCCCACATCCTTTCTTACAGCCGCAGAAAATTCTCGCCATCAGTTTCCGTGGAGCCATTTGAGATTCTGTTTTGACTGGCTGTAAACCTGGTTCAGTTTCCATGCAGCCCCAATCTAGTGGGGAACCTTCACCTGATTCAATTTCCATCCAGCCCCATTCTAGTGGTGAGCCTTCATGATCCAGCGAAGACTGAATTTGAGTGTACACTCGGTAAGAGTGCTCTTTAGTTGCGACCTCAGTCGGTGGAAGCAAACGTAATTCCACCTTCATTCTCCCAACTATACTGCAAAACTACTGAAATCAAAGCGCGCTCAAAGAGTCATCCTCATTTGCTCCATACAATATTTTCATGGCCTTTCCACCCGCTGCGACATCTTTTCTACTGTCGGGACAGTCGAAGACTTGCGATATGTGCGTTATCGCGGGAGTCAAGTTCAATGTTGCCCAAGCTGGTAATTTTACTTTTATTCAAGGGAGCTAGCCAGAGTTGTATCACAGCCTGTAAAGGCATGTAAAAAATGCCTAAATGCTTTGTCACAATATATTTGACTGTCCAAGCTAGAGAATATTTTCTGGGCCACTTCACCTCTACTGGGTTTCACAAATAATAGCTCCTTGATGTGTGGATTTGCCAAGGCTGTTACTAAAATAAGAAGGTCGATGTCCTCACCAACAACAGTTGTCAATTGCCCACTTTCTCGTAGCCTTACGGCTTCCCGAACAATGCGACTGTCAGCTTCATCTGGAGCAACTAGACCTGAAATTTCGTTTGCTGTCAAATGTACTCTCAGCATTTCAACGAATTGACTTTTATTCATGTTGTTAGTGAGAACTAACTCTTGCTTGAATGAGAAAGGAATTGTTTCTCCTGTCGAAATGTCTGGAGCCCCTGTTGTGTAACGCCTACTTCATTCCGAATCTTTGAGACAAGCCTGTTGGTACTCATCAAATACTTACTATCACAGCATTTCTACCAAAATGCTTGAGAATGTATTTATGAGTCCAGGAAACTAAAATGTCTTCTGTGACGACCACACAGTTTTATGTAGGAGATAACCTCCATCAACAACAAACAAGTACTTTTCGTCCAATTTTTTTTTGTATCAGAAAAAATCTTATACAATTGAGACTTATTATTTGGTTTTCGCATAGGTACCAGTTTCATCGAATAGAGGAAGTGGATACGGCGCCGGTACGTGTACTTCAAGTAATTCTGTCTTCAATTCAATTGTTCCTTCTTAAAGGATGAAAATACGATGAAGTAGAGAGAAGGGGTCAGCGAGCGGAGTTTTTGCCTTTTAATAACAACAGAACTGGTTATTGCTGCTAACGACTTCACTTTTCTAGATATTTTGAATTTTATATCTGTGAACTTTTTTCCTTCATTTTCTCTTAAAATAGTGGTCCCAACTTCGTAAGCTTTGGGCGAGTTCACACCAACCCCTACCAAGCCTGTGCTTATAGGTATTATTTTGTCTCTCTCAGTAAACGGCATTTGACTTTGGAGCCAGATGTAGATAATGTTGATATCTCTATCATTATTCGCCGAGCGTCACGCCAGTTAACGTGTTGCTCCACTGTAGCCGATTGCATGTCGCAGCAGTCTTCTTTGTTAAACTTTTTTGGATCCACTGAAGATCGAACACTTTCAAATGTACCCACCTCAACCATGTGTTATAACGCTAGAAACTTTCAATGATCGCATCAAGCTTTGTTCGATCTCCATGTCTGTCTAAATCCCACTAAAGAGCTTTTCTGTACGACCAACACTGGAGTATCCTTCAGGTGTAAACAAGGAACATTCTTTCGCAGTCATTTTCTTGCTCAAATATTTTGTAAGTATAACTGTGCCACTTATCCATATTGAAAATGACCAAGTTTTTCGGCAGCTTCATGCGGCGTTACCGTACCGACATCGTCTTAATATGGACGCTGTTAAGCAAAAAGGGACCAAGCGACAAAATCTGTTTCTCGAGAACATGTGATTCCAAGTTCAAAAGCCATGTTAGAAGTATAAAAAGGCCAGTCCGAAACCACACAACAGACTATGCTAAGCGCCATATGACGTCACGACGCATCGAGCTCGCGTATGCAGTTCGGTACTAGGTAATTAAGGGACTATGTTTAACGTATTTCGGATGGAATTTGAAGCGTGATGCTTGCGATTTAAAGTGGGGGAATTTAAAGCGGGAGATATTTTCGTTGTATATTTTTAATTGAATATTTAAAATTTCGCACATGTTGATAATGTTAACGGGGTAGGTGATTAAGGAGGTGACTTCTACTGAGATCTAAGTTGTTTGTGTATTATATTCACGGCGGTATGATTTTTAATAGTGGTGATGGTTAAATTATTTATTTTTCTTCGCGTTTTCGGATTTTATTTTACGTTATGGCGGAACTCATATGCGGTGAGACATGTGTGTTTTTAGCATCAAATCTGAGATTAGGATGTTTTAATGATAAAGTGGGAGATACTTACATGAAATATTTGTACTCTACCCGAATTACTCTCAAGTATAAGGTGATAGCCTTCTGCCTGGGAGTTGGAAGTTTTTGATGGAGAACGCGTCAGCTTCTTTGTCTATACTCCCCATCTTGCTCTAATTAACATAAATTAATTAAATGAGAGATACTTGTATTTTACCCGAATTACATTTGAGTGGAAGGGATGTCAAACGACAGATGAATGCGGTGAACATTTACCCGAATTACTCTCGAGTATAAGGAGATAGCCTTCAGCCTGGGAGTTGGAAGTTGCTGAGACAAGAGAGTCCCTCGTTAGACGCGTTAGCGTCAACGATGGACCTGTCTATGTCTCCCAATTAAATTTAAAACACTATCGACCTATCAATCCTGAATTAATTTTCGAATTTGATAGCCATCTACCAACCCGAGACAAGAGAGTCCCTCGTTAGACGCGTTAGCGTCAACGATGGACCTCTCTATGTCTCCCAATGAAATTTAGAACAGTATCAACCTATCAATCCTGAATTAATTTTCGAATCGAATTTGATGGCCATCTACCAACCCGAGACAAGAGAGTCCCTCGTTAGACGCGGCAGCGTCAACGATGGACCTCTCAGCGTCTCCCAATTAAATTTAGAACAGTATCAACCTATCAATCCTGAATTAATTTTCGAATTTGATAGTCATCTACCAACCCGAGACAAGAGAGTCCCTCGTTAGACGCGGTAGCGTCAACGATGAACCTCTCAGTGTCTCGCAATTAAATTTGAGTATATCCGATCATTATTATTATTATTAATTTTGCAAATCTCCGAATCGAATCGAAAAATATCAGATACATGGACACTCTCTATCTCGCCCTAATTAATATCAATTAAATGAGAGGCATTTACATGAAATATTTGTATTTTATCCAAATTACTCTCGAGTATAGTAAGGAGTTAGCCCTCAACCTGGGAGATGAGAGTCCCAATTAGGCTATTGTGGTAACCGAGAAATGGGTTGACGCACTTGGGAGATGGAGAACACCACACCCGCGTTGCTCACGACTAGCTCGAGCGATGAGTTTCACAGCATCAACGATGGACCTCTCTATGTCTCCCAATTAAATTTAGAACAGTATCAACCTATCAATCCTGAATTAATTTTCGAATTTGATAGCCATCTACCAACCCGAGACAAGAGAGTCCCTCGTTAGACGCGTTAGCGTCAACGATGGACCTCTCAGCGTCTCCCAATTAAATTTAGAACAGTATCAACCTATCAATCCTGAATTAATTTTCGAATCGAATTTGATAGCCATCTACCAACCCGAGACAAGAGAGTCCCTCGTTAGACGCGGCAGCGTCAACGATGGACCTCTCAGCGTCTCCCAATTAAATTTAGAACAGTATCAACCTATCAATTCTGAATTAATTTTCGAATTTGATAGTCATCTACCAACCCGAGACAAGAGAGTCCCTCGTTAGACGCGGCAGCGTCAACGATGGACCTCTCAGCGTCTCCCAATTAAATTTAGAACAGTATCAACCTGTCAATCCTCCTGAATTAATTTTCGAATTTGATAGTCATCTACCAACCCGAGACAAGAGAGTCCCTCGTTAGACGCGGTAGCGTCAACGATGGACCTCTCAGTGTCTCGCAATTAAATTTGAGTATATCCAATTATTATTATTATTATTATTATTATTATTATTATTATTATTATTATTATTAATTTTGCAAATCTCCGAATCGAATCGAAAAATATCAGATACATGGACATGTATGCTATTTTCACTCGATGCAGTCAACGGACGAGTCAATTTCACATTTTTACCGTTAAAAGTAGCGTTAGATTCGATAAACTACCCCACCTTGGACATGCATGCTATTTTCACACAAAGCAGTCAACAGGCGAAACATGTCTTTAGACTTTTTTCGCATAAAGTAGACTCGACCTGCAACAATTAGCGAGCATGACACTTGACGCTTCAAGTGTGCGGCTCCAAGCCCAGGGCAATTAGTATCAATCGACTTCTAATGTGCATATTGTATTCCCATTCTCGCGGATACAGATGTCAGCCTTATTTTATCCAAACAGCCTATGATTTGAAGATTTTAACGAAAAAAGTGCTGACATTAAAGCCTTAGACAATGCATTTTAGATTCAAAATCTGAGATTAGAATGTTTTACCGATAAAGTGGGAGATACTTACATGAAATATCTATAATTTAACCGAATTACCTTTGTGTAGATGGGATATTGAACAACAGATGAATATGGTGAGCAGTTACCCAAATTACTCTCGAGTATAAGGAGATAGCCTTCTGCCTGGGAGTTGGAAGTTTTGATGGAGAAAGCGTTAGCTTCTCTATCTATACTCCCCATCTCGCCCTAATTAATATTAATTAATTAAATGAGAGAGAGAGATACCTACTTGTATTTTATCCGAATTACTTTTGAGTAGGAGATTATCAAATGCCAGAGGAAATGATACCCGAATTACTTTTGAGTTGGTTATCAAATATCAGATGAATGCGGTGGACATTGAGTATACAAGGAGATATCCTTTTGCCCGGGAGATGAGAGTTTTAGCGGAAAAAGCGTCAGCTCCGTTGCCTATACTCTCCATCTCGCCCTAATTAATATTAATTAAATGGGAGGCATTTACATGAAATATTTGTATTTTATCCAAATTACTCCCGAGTATAGTAAGGAGTTAGCCCTCAACCTGGGAGATGAGAGTCCCAATTAAGCTATTGAGCCTAATGAATATTAAAAAATGAAATAATTTTCGCGAAATCCTCGAATTTTTGAATCAGAGTCATGTTTTATATTCAATTTGAAAAATCCTCTGTAATTACCTCCGAATAACGGGTTTTCATCAAATATCTGTAAATCCTCAAGACTATAATGCTATGTGCACATCGTTGGTATGCAGCAAAAGTACCGTTTGATTTAGGCTTTCGCTCCCATTGTCAGTGGTTTTTTACATAAATTACAAAATACTCGCTAGTCTTCCAAGATAGTGATTCTGTTCCAAGTACGTTTTGGGTTGCTTCAATGCTATTTCTCTTCAAAAAACGCACCTAAAATTCTCCTTATTTAAAGTCTTAAATCTCAGACAAATGAGCATGTGTTTGAAAATGAATTTTGAGCATGTATACAGAGTGTCCTCGATGATTCTAGCTAGCATATAGGGCGTTCCAAAGTCAAAGTAGGAGGCGGATAAAGCAGAGAGCTATTAAAATTGAGAGCTAAAATAGTCCTAACAGTCTCCCTGACCTCTCTCGGAGGAAAAAATCTATAGAACTTGCTATATGAAGATCCATTTTCTTTCCATATTGACCTATAATAGCCAACTATCTGGGAGATGAGATGAGTTTAGATGGCTGAATAAATGAATGATTCGTTACAAATGATGAGATATTTCGCTTCTAAATGGAGAATATTTTCGCTAATGAGATGATCGAATAACATGATGAAGAAAGTACCGTTGATTCAGGCTTTTGCAGCAGTTACGAGTTCGAAATTGTCAGGTATATTGATAGGTAGACATTCCTGGAATGCAAAATACCATTACTTTGCGCGAATTACTACCCATTTGTTATGAATTTAGGCTTGGTCCCCAGGCTCGATAGTATTTCAACCAGCGTGCGATACTCGCTGGTCTTCCAACATACTGATTCTATTCCAAGTATGTTTAGGGTTGATTCTATGCTATTTCACCTCAAAAAACGTATCTAAAATTCTCAATATTTAAAGTCTTAAATCTCAGACAAGTGAGCATGTTGTATGTTTGAAAATGAATTCCAACCATGTATTCTCGATTATTCTAGCCAGCTTATAGGATGTCCCAAACTCAAAGTAGGAGGTGGATAAACAGAGAGCTATTAAATTGAGAGCTAAGATAGTCCAAACAGTCTCCCCGACCTCTCTCGGGGGCAATGCTTGAAAGGGTATATTCCAGAGCTCGGGGTTGTGAGCAAAATGAAAAGGAGGGCGTCGTTAGAGTTTATATCTCAGATCAGTGGATTTAATGGAGACAGGGGAGATGAGCAATAGGAAAGAATGTACAGAACTTGATACACGAAGATCCATTTTCCTTCCATATTGACCTATGATAGCCAGGTATCCGGGAGATGAGCTGAGTTTAGATGGCTGAATACTTAGACCTCGAGTTTATAATGACAAAACCTAAAAGAATGAGTAGCATACATACATAATACAGACGTTTCTTGAAATTTGCTCAACAATTGATTCCAACGGTCTATATGTATACCATTAAAAAGAATGTGGATAAGCGTCTATTTTTATCGTTCCATTAGAAGCTAACAGGATCCTAATAATTATCATAACCGGACCAACCTTTCACATTTATTTGTTCTTACTGGACAATTATATGAATAAATGCATATTTCAGGTAAATTATCGCTCATTTGTCGAAACAAAGAGTAATAAATTAAAATATTTACATTGATTCGAGTCGATAGTAGAGTCAGCTGGCAATGAAAACATAACTAAATTCAGGAAAATGACTAAAAATAAGAAATCTTTCGAAAAATGATCGCTTTCCGTGATAGTGTGAGAATGATGGAAGTCAAGAGGAGTGTCCAACCTGAGAGAAGAGGGGCTAGCGTCTTCATCAAAGTCCTCTATCTCTCCCAATTAAATTTCAAATACAACCAACTTATCAAAACCTGAATTACTTTTTCCAATCAAATTCCATAACCATCCACTGAGCCGAGATAAGAGAGTACCTCATTGAACGACTTGTCAGCGTTGTACCTGTCTGTGTCTCGCAATTAAATTCTGAATACAACCGATCATTAAAAACCTAAATTAATAATAATAATAATTTGAGAAATTTTTGCAAATTGACGAATACCTGACTACGACGAGAGGAGAGCTTCGACAATAGATGCGCCAGCTCCATCATCGGAGACTCTGTCTCTCCCAGATAAGCTACTGAGCCAAACGAATATTTAATAATTAAATAATTTTTGTGAAACCTTCGAATTTCTGAAAATCATAGGCAGAATTTCAACCAGAGTGTGATCCAAATTCGCTTCTAGGCAGAGAGTATGATGCTAATGGAGTAGGTAATTACTTCCAAATAACGGGTTTTCATCGAGTAAGGAGTCTGTAAATCCTCGAGACATCATTGGTATGTAGCTCGTGGAGACAAAATGCTCGAAAGGCTGTATTTCAGAGCTCGGGTTGAGAGCAAAAGTAAAAAGGAGGATGTTTCGGAGTTTAAATCTCAGACAGCTGGCTTAACGGTATATGTATCTAAAAACGAGAAAATGCAGGAAAATGGACAAAAAATATGAAATTTCGAATAAGTTATTGCTTCTCATGATAGAGTGAGAATGATAAAAGAGTCAAGATGAGTGTCTAGAACATAATTGTAGTCAATGAAGACAATGTCTATAAGAAAATAGTCAAAACAGGGAAAATGAGAGGAAAATGGCATTTGAATACATGAATAGACTGCGTCAACATGTAGGAGTAAGAGACTGTATATTTATCCCAGCCGAAAAAGTAGAAATCGCATGTGAAATGTGTTGATTTCCGAATCTATTGTTGGTGACAATCAAGTTAATTTCTGTTGCATTACTGATTCATGGAGTAAGGAGACTATATTACCTAGTAATTTTATATTTCTTGCGAAAATTGTCAAGTTTTGAGTTGCTTCATGCATGAATTGAGGAGGAGAGTAACTGGACTGCATAATTATAGATAGTAGAGCCATTATCCAGTGGGAAAATAGTTAAAATGAGAGAGTCAGACCGTTAACACTCTCATTTATGTTCACATTCAGGAGACTTTATTGCTAAACCTATCAAATATTTTGACAATGAGATGGCTGAGTAATGGGAGGTAATACTCGAAAGGGTGGATTCGAGAGCTCAGGTTGAGAGTGAAAGTGAAAGGTAGAAGCTGTTCAGAGTATAAATCTCGAACATTGGGATTTAATGGTTACAGGCAGAAAGGGAATAGGTATCATTATCTGTAAACTATCGTATATGGAATATGAGGTTAGGGGTTAATATATAAAAAATTTTTATTAGAATTTCCAAGCAGAGTAAAATATGTAAAAGGAGATGTTAATATTAAATATAAGTTTGAAATATTTACCATTAAGAAACTGTTAAATTTATTGAAAATCACAAAAATCGTTTTAGAGGGAATACATAGTATTCTGATAATAACAGGGTTTCTATTAATAAACCCGTACATTTAAAAGATCGTCGATAGATGGAAAATCATACAGACAAGATGTGAAGGCTGTCTTCCAGAAGTATTCGAGTTGGAAATAGCAATGCTATAGTGTGACGGATACAAATTTAGAAAAAACAGCTGAAACTGACTAAAAGAGCACTATTTTTGAATATTTAGCATTTTGATGTAAGTAAAACAGGCAATTAATCGGAATAATATTTGATTGAAAATTTGAAAGGAATAGGCATTTGCTAAAAAAGAACAAAGTGTAAAATCCGTCCATTCATCCATCAATGCAGAGAGTCGGTTGATAGATGGAAAAATAAGTCGACAAGACAGGTGTCAGATGAGGAGATCGCCTTCTGAGGCACTCGTGAGAAAATCATATATCGTAATCAAGTAGTGGTAGATGAAGAAAGGGAGAAAATTGAGTACTACTTAACGTTGTTGTTCAATCTGCTGATGAAAACATGGGAAATTGGCGAATAATCTGGAAAGGTAGGTATTAATCTGGTCAAAAGTATGTAAAAATTAGCAATTTAGCGGAATAATATTAATAAAAGGATTAAAAATTTGAAAGAAGTAGACAAGTAGTATGTAAAACAGTGGGGTGAACTGGCTATCAGTGTTGAAAGTATGGGAAATAAGCAACTCTGAGAGAAGGATACGGAGAAAGTTTTGGAGGGTGTTGCAAATAAAAGACAGCGGTAGTATGTTAATTTCATCAAAAATCTGTTAAATTTGACAAAAATGACAACCTATATCAGAAAAATTGTTTTAAAGGGAATATCTACTACTATTTTGATAATAACATGTGTTCAGTTAAAGAGTCTGAGCATTTAAAAAAGGTCAGAATACTCACAGATGAATGGAAAAAATGTGTATATACTACCTGCTTCAGCTGAGAAAGACATCTTCCAAAGGAACTCAGTATAGATTGTTTTATATTGAAATTTGCTAAACTCGTAGAAAATAGCTGAAAAAACTGACAGAATGGTTAAAATGCCAATATTTGACTTGCTATCATGTGAAGTTATACCGTTAGATTGAACATTACAAGTCACTGACTCATCGGGAAGCTGAATACGATTGCCAATGACTATGAGAAAAAATGTACGATCAAGATACTTTATATGAGAATTAGTTAACGAAAGAAAATAGGTATGTAAGAACGCCAGATTGACTATGCTATATGTATAGCCCGATGGAGCAGATATTCACTAATACTCTGAAAAGGTAGGTATTAATTTAATCAAAAATGGGTAATTAGGAAAACTAGCCGAATCTAGCTAAAAATACCTCCCTTTTTCCTCAAAAAGTCGGTAAAACGCTCTAAATTTGAATATTTTGGCATTTTTGAGGTAGGTAAAAGGTAAAACAGATACCTAGCCAATAGGTAATGGAATAAAAAAAATTTTGAAAGGACAAGCTTTTTGCTAAGAAAGGGAACAAGAAGTGAAACTTCTCCCTCAGATACATCTTGATATAGCTGATTGATAATAACTTGGGATTCGTAAATTGATTGAAATTATGTTAAGAAGTATCCTAACAGGTGTAGATTATTCTAAATGTATTCATATTTCAGGTGATAAAGTCCCCTCCTCTCCCCAATGAAGAGAATCAAAACAAATGGTACAACAACCAACTTGAACCGAGAATTACATACAAACATGCGAAGAAAATTAAAAGGAGATATGCATATAGCAGAAAGAGAACAAGGAGTGGAGCCCCAGTCCCACTATTATGAGAGAATAGGGAAAACTAACTGAATCTGACTAAATTTGAATAGTTGGTATTTTTTGACAAAATAGATGATGGTAAGAGAACAAGGAGTAGAATCCCCACCCCTCATGAAGAGAATCAAAACTATGGAAAATAGTCAAAAGGAATTATAATTGCATAAACCATCTAGTTATCATCAATGCCAGATCATATGAAAATATGATGTAGTATCTATACTCGCTGAGAAAGGTACCTACATTGAAAACTCATACATAGGCGACAGTTCAAAATGCAGAAATTGAGACAAAATGAGTAAAAAATCATCAGCTAAACGGACAGTCCGAGGAGAAAATAAAAAATAAAATATCGACCATGATAAAATACCCGCGAATATTGGGTTATATTTACATATACCTCTGATGTTGCATATAAAATACGAGTATTGTTGCTGAACCTAAGAATAAACCTCTGAAGTTTGTATGCAAAATACAATATTTGAACCTAATATCGAGATGTCCCAATATTCGCGGGTATTTTATCATGGTCGATATTTTATTTTTTATTTTCTCCTCGGACTGTCCGTTTAGCTGATGATTTTTTACTCATTTTGTCTCAATTTCTGCATTTTGAACTGTCGCCTATGTATGAGTTTTCAATGTAGGTACCTTTCTCAGCGAGTATAGATACTACATCATATTTTCATATGATCTGGCATTGATGATAACTAGATGGTTTATGCAATTATAATTCCTTTTGACTATTTTCCATAGTTTTGATTCTCTTCATGAGGGGTGGGGATTCTACTCCTTGTTCTCTTACCATCATCTATTTTGTCAAAAAATACCAACTATTCAAATTTAGTCAGATTCAGTTAGTTTTCCCTATTCTCTCATAATAGTGGGACTGGGGCTCCACTCCTTGTTCTCTTTCTGCTATATGCATATCTCCTTTTAATTTTCTTCGCATGTTTGTATGTAATTCTCGGTTCAAGTTGGTTGTTGTACCATTTGTTTTGATTCTCTTCATTGGGGAGAGGAGGGGACTTTATCACCTGAAATATGAATACATTTAGAATAATCTACACCTGTTAGGATACTTCTTAACATAATTTCAATCAATTTACGAATCCCAAGTTATTATCAATCAGCTATATCAAGATGTATCTGAGGGAGAAGTTTCACTTCTTGTTCCCTTTCTTAGCAAAAAGCTTGTCCTTTCAAAATTTTTTTTATTCCATTACCTATTGGCTAGGTATCTGTTTTACCTTTTACCTACCTCAAAAATGCCAAAATATTCAAATTTAGAGCGTTTTACCGACTTTTTGAGGAAAAAGGGAGGTATTTTTAGCTAGATTCGGCTAGTTTTCCTAATTACCCATTTTTGATTAAATTAATACCTACCTTTTCAGAGTATTAGTGAATATCTGCTCCATCGGGCTATACATATAGCATAGTCAATCTGGCGTTCTTACATACCTATTTTCTTTCGTTAACTAATTCTCATATAAAGTATCTTGATCGTACATTTTTTCTCATAGTCATTGGCAATCGTATTCAGCTTCCCGATGAGTCAGTGACTTGTAATGTTCAATCTAACGGTATAACTTCACATGATAGCAAGTCAAATATTGGCATTTTAACCATTCTGTCAGTTTTTTCAGCTATTTTCTACGAGTTTAGCAAATTTCAATATAAAACAATCTATACTGAGTTCCTTTGGAAGATGTCTTTCTCAGCTGAAGCAGGTAGTATATACACATTTTTTCCATTCATCTGTGAGTATTCTGACCTTTTTTAAATGCTCAGACTCTTTAACTGAACACATGTTATTATCAAAATAGTAGTAGATATTCCCTTTAAAACAATTTTTCTGATATAGGTTGTCATTTTTGTCAAATTTAACAGATTTTTGATGAAATTAACATACTACCGCTGTCTTTTATTTGCAACACCCTCCAAAACTTTCTCCGTATCCTTCTCTCAGAGTTGCTTATTTCCCATACTTTCAACACTGATAGCCAGTTCACCCCACTGTTTTACATACTACTTGTCTACTTCTTTCAAATTTTTAATCCTTTTATTAATATTATTCCGCTAAATTGCTAATTTTTACATACTTTTGACCAGATTAATACCTACCTTTCCAGATTATTCGCCAATTTCCCATGTTTTCATCAGCAGATTGAACAACAACGTTAAGTAGTACTCAATTTTCTCCCTTTCTTCATCTACCACTACTTGATTACGATATATGATTTTCTCACGAGTGCCTCAGAAGGCGATCTCCTCATCTGACACCTGTCTTGTCGACTTATTTTTCCATCTATCAACCGACTCTCTGCATTGATGGATGAATGGACGGATTTTACACTTTGTTCTTTTTTAGCAAATGCCTATTCCTTTCAAATTTTCAATCAAATATTATTCCGATTAATTGCCTGTTTTACTTACATCAAAATGCTAAATATTCAAAAATAGTGCTCTTTTAGTCAGTTTCAGCTGTTTTTTCTAAATTTGTATCCGTCACACTATAGCATTGCTATTTCCAACTCGAATACTTCTGGAAGACAGCCTTCACATCTTGTCTGTATGATTTTCCATCTATCGACGATCTTTTAAATGTACGGGTTTATTAATAGAACCCCTGTTATTATCAGAATACTATGTATTCCCTCTAAAACGATTTTTGTGATTTTCAATAAATTTAACAGTTTCTTAATGGTAAATATTTCAAACTTATATTTAATATTAACATCTCCTTTTACATATTTTACTCTGCTTGGAAATTCTAATAAAAATTTTTTATATATTAACCCCTAACCTCATATTCCATATACGATAGTTTACAGATAATGATACCTATTCCCTTTCTGCCTGTAACCATTAAATCCCAATGTTCGAGATTTATACTCTGAACAGCTTCTACCTTTCACTTTCACTCTCAACCTGAGCTCTCGAATCCACCCTTTCGAGTATTACCTCCCATTACTCAGCCATCTCATTGTCAAAATATTTGATAGGTTTAGCAATAAAGTCTCCTGAATGTGAACATAAATGAGAGTGTTAACGGTCTGACTCTCTCATTTTAACTATTTTCCCACTGGATAATGGCTCTACTATCTATAATTATGCAGTCCAGTTACTCTCCTCCTCAATTCATGCATGAAGCAACTCAAAACTTGACAATTTTCGCAAGAAATATAAAATTACTAGGTAATATAGTCTCCTTACTCCATGAATCAGTAATGCAACAGAAATTAACTTGATTGTCACCAACAATAGATTCGGAAATCAACACATTTCACATGCGATTTCTACTTTTTCGGCTGGGATAAATATACAGTCTCTTACTCCTACATGTTGACGCAGTCTATTCATGTATTCAAATGCCATTTTCCTCTCATTTTCCCTGTTTTGACTATTTTCTTATAGACATTGTCTTCATTGACTACAATTATGTTCTAGACACTCATCTTGACTCTTTTATCATTCTCACTCTATCATGAGAAGCAATAACTTATTCGAAATTTCATATTTTTTGTCCATTTTCCTGCATTTTCTCGTTTTTAGATACATATACCGTTAAGCCAGCTGTCTGAGATTTAAACTCCGAAACATCCTCCTTTTTACTTTTGCTCTCAACCCGAGCTCTGAAATACAGCCTTTCGAGCATTTTGTCTCCACGAGCTACATACCAATGATGTCTCGAGGATTTACAGACTCCTTACTCGATGAAAACCCGTTATTTGGAAGTAATTACCTACTCCATTAGCATCATACTCTCTGCCTAGAAGCGAATTTGGATCACACTCTGGTTGAAATTCTGCCTATGATTTTCAGAAATTCGAAGGTTTCACAAAAATTATTTAATTATTAAATATTCGTTTGGCTCAGTAGCTTATCTGGGAGAGACAGAGTCTCCGATGATGGAGCTGGCGCATCTATTGTCGAAGCTCTCCTCTCGTCGTAGTCAGGTATTCGTCAATTTGCAAAAATTTCTCAAATTATTATTATTATTAATTTAGGTTTTTAATGATCGGTTGTATTCAGAATTTAATTGCGAGACACAGACAGGTACAACGCTGACAAGTCGTTCAATGAGGTACTCTCTTATCTCGGCTCAGTGGATGGTTATGGAATTTGATTGGAAAAAGTAATTCAGGTTTTGATAAGTTGGTTGTATTTGAAATTTAATTGGGAGAGATAGAGGACTTTGATGAAGACGCTAGCCCCTCTTCTCTCAGGTTGGACACTCCTCTTGACTTCCATCATTCTCACACTATCACGGAAAGCGATCATTTTTCGAAAGATTTCTTATTTTTAGTCATTTTCCTGAATTTAGTTATGTTTTCATTGCCAGCTGACTCTACTATCGACTCGAATCAATGTAAATATTTTAATTTATTACTCTTTGTTTCGACAAATGAGCGATAATTTACCTGAAATATGCATTTATTCATATAATTGTCCAGTAAGAACAAATAAATGTGAAAGGTTGGTCCGGTTATGATAATTATTAGGATCCTGTTAGCTTCTAATGGAACGATAAAAATAGACGCTTATCCACATTCTTTTTAATGGTATACATATAGACCGTTGGAATCAATTGTTGAGCAAATTTCAAGAAACGTCTGTATTATGTATGTATGCTACTCATTCTTTTAGGTTTTGTCATTATAAACTCGAGGTCTAA
The DNA here is from genome assembly GCA_031841125.1 of Acanthococcus lagerstroemiae. Taxonomy (NCBI): domain Eukaryota; kingdom Metazoa; phylum Arthropoda; class Insecta; order Hemiptera; family Eriococcidae; genus Acanthococcus; species Acanthococcus lagerstroemiae. The sequence goes on from CM063114.1 coordinate 30,045,662, forward strand.
GTATTCAGCCATCTAAACTCAGCTCATCTCCCGGATACCTGGCTATCATAGGTCAATATGGAAGGAAAATGGATCTTCGTGTATCAAGTTCTGTACATTCTTTCCTATTGCTCATCTCCCCTGTCTCCATTAAATCCACTGATCTGAGATATAAACTCTAACGACGCCCTCCTTTTCATTTTGCTCACAACCCCGAGCTCTGGAATATACCCTTTCAAGCATTGCCCCCGAGAGAGGTCGGGGAGACTGTTTGGACTATCTTAGCTCTCAATTTAATAGCTCTCTGTTTATCCACCTCCTACTTTGAGTTTGGGACATCCTATAAGCTGGCTAGAATAATCGAGAATACATGGTTGGAATTCATTTTCAAACATACAACATGCTCACTTGTCTGAGATTTAAGACTTTAAATATTGAGAATTTTAGATACGTTTTTTGAGGTGAAATAGCATAGAATCAACCCTAAACATACTTGGAATAGAATCAGTATGTTGGAAGACCAGCGAGTATCGCACGCTGGTTGAAATACTATCGAGCCTGGGGACCAAGCCTAAATTCATAACAAATGGGTAGTAATTCGCGCAAAGTAATGGTATTTTGCATTCCAGGAATGTCTACCTATCAATATACCTGACAATTTCGAACTCGTAACTGCTGCAAAAGCCTGAATCAACGGTACTTTCTTCATCATGTTATTCGATCATCTCATTAGCGAAAATATTCTCCATTTAGAAGCGAAATATCTCATCATTTGTAACGAATCATTCATTTATTCAGCCATCTAAACTCATCTCATCTCCCAGATAGTTGGCTATTATAGGTCAATATGGAAAGAAAATGGATCTTCATATAGCAAGTTCTATAGATTTTTTCCTCCGAGAGAGGTCAGGGAGACTGTTAGGACTATTTTAGCTCTCAATTTTAATAGCTCTCTGCTTTATCCGCCTCCTACTTTGACTTTGGAACGCCCTATATGCTAGCTAGAATCATCGAGGACACTCTGTATACATGCTCAAAATTCATTTTCAAACACATGCTCATTTGTCTGAGATTTAAGACTTTAAATAAGGAGAATTTTAGGTGCGTTTTTTGAAGAGAAATAGCATTGAAGCAACCCAAAACGTACTTGGAACAGAATCACTATCTTGGAAGACTAGCGAGTATTTTGTAATTTATGTAAAAAACCACTGACAATGGGAGCGAAAGCCTAAATCAAACGGTACTTTTGCTGCATACCAACGATGTGCACATAGCATTATAGTCTTGAGGATTTACAGATATTTGATGAAAACCCGTTATTCGGAGGTAATTACAGAGGATTTTTCAAATTGAATATAAAACATGACTCTGATTCAAAAATTCGAGGATTTCGCGAAAATTATTTCATTTTTTAATATTCATTAGGCTCAATAGCTTAATTGGGACTCTCATCTCCCAGGTTGAGGGCTAACTCCTTACTATACTCGGGAGTAATTTGGATAAAATACAAATATTTCATGTAAATGCCTCCCATTTAATTAATATTAATTAGGGCGAGATGGAGAGTATAGGCAACGGAGCTGACGCTTTTTCCGCTAAAACTCTCATCTCCCGGGCAAAAGGATATCTCCTTGTATACTCAATGTCCACCGCATTCATCTGATATTTGATAACCAACTCAAAAGTAATTCGGGTATCATTTCCTCTGGCATTTGATAATCTCCTACTCAAAAGTAATTCGGATAAAATACAAGTAGGTATCTCTCTCTCTCATTTAATTAATTAATATTAATTAGGGCGAGATGGGGAGTATAGATAGAGAAGCTAACGCTTTCTCCATCAAAACTTCCAACTCCCAGGCAGAAGGCTATCTCCTTATACTCGAGAGTAATTTGGGTAACTGCTCACCATATTCATCTGTTGTTCAATATCCCATCTACACAAAGGTAATTCGGTTAAATTATAGATATTTCATGTAAGTATCTCCCACTTTATCGGTAAAACATTCTAATCTCAGATTTTGAATCTAAAATGCATTGTCTAAGGCTTTAATGTCAGCACTTTTTTCGTTAAAATCTTCAAATCATAGGCTGTTTGGATAAAATAAGGCTGACATCTGTATCCGCGAGAATGGGAATACAATATGCACATTAGAAGTCGATTGATACTAATTGCCCTGGGCTTGGAGCCGCACACTTGAAGCGTCAAGTGTCATGCTCGCTAATTGTTGCAGGTCGAGTCTACTTTATGCGAAAAAAAAAGTCTAAAGACATGTTTCGCCTGTTGACTGCTTTGTGTGAAAATAGCATGCATGTCCAAGGTGGGGTAGTTTATCGAATCTAACGCTACTTTTAACGGTAAAAATGTGAAATTGACTCGTCCGTTGACTGCATCGAGTGAAAATAGCATACATGTCCATGTATCTGATATTTTTCGATTCGATTCGGAGATTTGCAAAATTAATAATAATAATAATAATAATAATAATAATAATAATAATAATAATTGGATATACTCAAATTTAATTGCGAGACACTGAGAGGTCCATCGTTGACGCTACCGCGTCTAACGAGGGACTCTCTTGTCTCGGGTTGGTAGATGACTATCAAATTCGAAAATTAATTCAGGAGGATTGATAGGTTGATACTGTTCTAAATTTAATTGGGAGACGCTGAGAGGTCCATCGTTGACGCTGCCGCGTCTAACGAGGGACTCTCTTGTCTCGGGTTGGTAGATGACTATCAAATTCGAAAATTAATTCAGGAGGATTGATAGGTTGATACTGTTCTAAATTTAATTGGGAGACGCTGAGAGGTCCATCGTTGACGCTGCCGCGTCTAACGAGGGACTCTCTTGTCTCGGGTTGGTAGATGGCTATCAAATTCGATTCGAAAATTAATTCAGGATTGATAGGTTGATACTGTTCTAAATTTAATTGGGAGACGCTGAGAGGTCCATCGTTGACGCTAACGCGTCTAACGAGGGACTCTCTTGTCTCGGGTTGGTAGATGGCTATCAAATTCGAAAATTAATTCAGGATTGATAGGTTGATACTGTTCTAAATTTAATTGGGAGACATAGAGAGGTCCATCGTTGATGCTGTGAAACTCATCGCTCGAGCTAGTCGTGAGCAACGCGGGTGTGGTGTTCTCCATCTCCCAAGTGCGTCAACCCATTTCTCGGTTACCACAATAGCCTAATTGGGACTCTCATCTCCCAGGTTGAGGGCTAACTCCTTACTATACTCGAGAGTAATTTGGATAAAATACAAATATTTCATGTAAATGCCTCTCATTTAATTGATATTAATTAGGGCGAGATAGAGAGTGTCCATGTATCTGATATTTTTCGATTCGATTCGGAGATTTGCAAAATTAATAATAATAATAATGATCGGATATACTCAAATTTAATTGCGAGACACTGAGAGGTTCATCGTTGACGCTACCGCGTCTAACGAGGGACTCTCTTGTCTCGGGTTGGTAGATGACTATCAAATTCGAAAATTAATTCAGGATTGATAGGTTGATACTGTTCTAAATTTAATTGGGAGACGCTGAGAGGTCCATCGTTGACGCTGCCGCGTCTAACGAGGGACTCTCTTGTCTCGGGTTGGTAGATGGCCATCAAATTCGATTCGAAAATTAATTCAGGATTGATAGGTTGATACTGTTCTAAATTTCATTGGGAGACATAGAGAGGTCCATCGTTGACGCTAACGCGTCTAACGAGGGACTCTCTTGTCTCGGGTTGGTAGATGGCTATCAAATTCGAAAATTAATTCAGGATTGATAGGTCGATAGTGTTTTAAATTTAATTGGGAGACATAGACAGGTCCATCGTTGACGCTAACGCGTCTAACGAGGGACTCTCTTGTCTCAGCAACTTCCAACTCCCAGGCTGAAGGCTATCTCCTTATACTCGAGAGTAATTCGGGTAAATGTTCACCGCATTCATCTGTCGTTTGACATCCCTTCCACTCAAATGTAATTCGGGTAAAATACAAGTATCTCTCATTTAATTAATTTATGTTAATTAGAGCAAGATGGGGAGTATAGACAAAGAAGCTGACGCGTTCTCCATCAAAAACTTCCAACTCCCAGGCAGAAGGCTATCACCTTATACTTGAGAGTAATTCGGGTAGAGTACAAATATTTCATGTAAGTATCTCCCACTTTATCATTAAAACATCCTAATCTCAGATTTGATGCTAAAAACACACATGTCTCACCGCATATGAGTTCCGCCATAACGTAAAATAAAATCCGAAAACGCGAAGAAAAATAAATAATTTAACCATCACCACTATTAAAAATCATACCGCCGTGAATATAATACACAAACAACTTAGATCTCAGTAGAAGTCACCTCCTTAATCACCTACCCCGTTAACATTATCAACATGTGCGAAATTTTAAATATTCAATTAAAAATATACAACGAAAATATCTCCCGCTTTAAATTCCCCCACTTTAAATCGCAAGCATCACGCTTCAAATTCCATCCGAAATACGTTAAACATAGTCCCTTAATTACCTAGTACCGAACTGCATACGCGAGCTCGATGCGTCGTGACGTCATATGGCGCTTAGCATAGTCTGTTGTGTGGTTTCGGACTGGCCTTTTTATACTTCTCATGTTGGTAGAAACTATATAACATAGCGTTTATCGATAAGCTTTTTCAAAATGGGGACGCATTTTTGATTCGGAAACCCTGTATTTAAAAAATTCTAATTTTAATGCGCTTTCCAACGATACCAATAACTCATTTTGTCAAAAAATGTCGCTTGATCGCTTTATGCTTAACCGCGTCCATATATAGTCCGACGTATATGTATCGGCGAGTACGCGGTAAGAATAACGCATGAATAATTTATTCCGGATTTGAGAATGCAAAAAGAATTATTCCGAATTTCGACAAGGCTGTAGTTTCTCAAATATGACTTGTGAGTATAAATTCTTTTTAAGGCTTTTTTGTAGAAAATTTTACAAGGAACATTTTTTTACTGAAGCATTTTCTTCCTAGAATGTCATAAATTTGAGAAAAATCAAGGAAACCGTTTAAAATTCAATTTTATGTAGCTCTTTTCGAATGGTGAAAGTTCGCAGTGTGAGGGCGGTGGCTTTTCATCACTTATCATAGACACCTTCTTCAACATTTTTCAGCAGTCAAACTTTTTGTGCGAACTTTTTCTAATCGAACCTGTTTCTTGATTGTAATTCTCCTGGGATATTACGTTTAAACAAGTTGAGATTTATGAATTTGGGGCGCAAGTAAGCACTGGGGCGCAAATTAGCGCTGAGGCGCACCGGGAAATTTCCCGGTTTCCCGCTAAGCCAGTCCGTGTGTGAACGTAGTATAACGGAAACGAAACTCAAAGACAGAATTAAAAATACAATAACAAGAAAACTAACGGGAACAAAAATAAATAAAAATACATATATGATATAAAGAGACTCAAAATGAAGTATAGACGGGAAATAAGGGCTATAGAATGGACCATGGGGAAAAGAGGGAGACCTAGAAGGAGATGGGAAGATGAGATAATACAGTATGGCGGAGTAGCTTGGGGAAGGGATGCAAGGGTTCGCGACAATTAGGCCAGGGTGGTAGAGGCTTACGCCCAAAGATGGACGGAGAGGGACTCAAGTTTGTATTAAAGCTATTTCAGTTTGTACATTAAGATTGTTTGAGTTTCCCTCGATTAAAGCTAATTTCATTTCATTTCAATTTTCGGTTATTATAATAATACCTGTTTTTGAAAATTGAAACCAGTACAAATTTGCAATTTGATAAATTCATAAACATCCAAGTTAAGAGTTACAACTGAAAGCCATACAGAATTAATTCAACAAGTCAAGTTTCAAATCCATTTTCAATACTGAGAAAAAAAAAATAGGGTTCGTCATGAAAATTTTTTTTAAAAAATGGATATATTTTGAGTTTTAACGTCATTAGTGTTTATTAATCATTATTATAATCACTCTTCACATTACTGTAAGTAAGTACGTATTGCCTATGTTACCATAATTGTGCCACTACTATAATAACAACGTTATTGAACTTCACAGGAATTAGGTAAAAACCTAAAACGTATCGAATTTTTTCTTCCCACCACACCACTTACAGTAGCCAATGCTATATTTTTCTACTTCTCCCCCTCCTCCCCAATTTCATTGGAATTCATACAACACCTTACAGAACATACATAAAATAATCGAAAATATTCTCCAAAGAGAATATCTGTGCGCATTTTCTGAGAATACTCCTTTAAAAAAAATTACTTGAGCATCTGCTAACATTGAGGCTGAATTTTCAGTATAAAATATTGAGAGGAAATCTACAGAGATTTAGTCCATTTCTTAGGCTCTCCAAGTAGTAATGTCGGTTTTTTGAGTTTGTAGGAGAGAGGTATTTAGTCCGGATCGGAGTGAGGGCATTCGAAATCAAAAAGACAAGAAAGTTTAGAAAAAGTGCGTGTATTAATGGATCAATAGTAACAGCAAGTCTAACCGAGAGTGCTAAAACTTAAACAGTCGCTAACCTAAACTGATGTCCTACCTGGCCGATCGAGGGAGAAAGAGGAGGATGAGTCCTGAGAATGCGAAGAGTAAAAAGGTGGTTTTGGAAAGACCATGTGCCTGAACTGCAGCAATGCAGGAGACAAAAGACATTTACGAGGCGTTCGGATCGTGCGACGCAGAAACTGACCAGACAGGACTAGATGATTCATATCAAAATGTAAATTCGAGAGAAGATCATCACAGTAACACCGAGATCTCAGGTACACCGAGAGACTGTTGAGCTTACAACATCAACACATTTATACAGAAATTTGTTAACGTGCTTCATTCTGTGTTTTAAGGAGAGAAAATATTTTCCAAAAGTAAAATACTTGAAAGACGAATATAAGTAAGAACAAAAAATAATTTTTATTAAAATGACTTGCGATGGAAAATGCCAGACTCCAAATCCGTATTTCTGGCCTGCGAGCAGGTACGATGGATGTGCGATTTGGTGTAGTTTGCCCTGAGTTGAGACTCGAGAAGATTAACTTCAAGTCAAGTTACAAGGCATACTGAAGTGATGAACCTAGCATAGGCCTACAGTTAACGTGACCAAATGGAATGTAAACAGTGGAAGCGATAACTCGCGTCGGCTGAGGAAACAAGATCAGGTACTTGACACGCATCGAGACGACTCGGAGGTCTGAAATTTTTATCTTTGAGAAAATATAATTTAATACGATTTTCCTTCGGGTCTAACAACGGAGCGGACAAACAAAACGCATTCTTGATTAGAGGCCAAGGCTGTGCGAGGGGAACGAGTATTTTCAAATTTTCTAACGGTAACTCGTTATAAATAATTCATTCGAACGATCGCAACGGAGCATTTCGTACGTGACTTCATCTTTTTATTTCTGTTTTTCGTCGGTTTTAACATCCCCGGGATGAGCGAAAACAGGGTGCGCAAGAAATCGAAGTTTTCCGAAAGACGAGAGGCGAAAACTAAATGAGAAACTCCGTTTTGTACAACACATAAACACACAGCTGCCATTCTGGAACTAAGGTGGGCCAAAGGCCAGCTGACATCGGGTGTAATTCAAAGTGCATTTTTTCTATCTCCTTTCTTTTCCTTCTGTATCGGATTTAAAGAATTATTTTTCTTCTTTTTCAGGATATCAGTGGGACGGGTTTCAAATAGACCAGAACTTTGAGACAGGCCCGTCGCGACTATATGGCGCAATTAACAACTGTCTAGGGCGGTAAAATTTGGGAGGAAGAGAAGTGAAAAGTTGGCAAAAAACTGAAAGAGGAAATTTTTGGATGGGAGAACAAATGAATGAATAAATGAAAATGTTCACATTTACTGATAGGGTACATTGTAACATCCTTAAAAATGATGAGAACCTTGGATAATTAAATCGCGATAGCAAAAGGTGCCAACTAGGCAACTTTCATCTAACAGTTCCATATTGCGTCAGCAAATGTTAGCCCCAAATTATGGAAAATATAATAAAAGCCGTTACAAAAGTTACATGTACATAGATTATGGATTAATCGAATCCTATCATTTATTCATTTTGTAGTTCTCAGATTTTTGTTTTTTGTTTCGTGTTGCGAACTGTTCTACATTTAACTTGTGTTCATAAAATTTTGTTAATGCTATACGTCAAAACGGATAAAGTCTCTGGTGCGGCTTTTCGAAGGAGAAGAAAGAACGTTTGAAAAGAACTTGCGTGGTCTGTGGAACGACTTCTACCATTAACGTCAAGTAAAAGTAATAATGACACTGTCACCTCCAAAATTCAAGCTCAGTTATTCCTATTATTTCATCTGAGGAGTCAGCTCCAGATTCTTCTGTAAGAAGATACGCTGTCACCAATCACTACAGGCCTGTACCCAGGATTCTTCAGAAGAGAGGGATCGCCAAGGACATCCAATTTATGAATTTTTTCCAACAGAGAGGGAGGGCAGAGGCTGTGAAATTCCAGGGAACGTAGTGCCCAAAAAAGGAGCGCGCCAAAAAATATGGAGCGGTGCTCTGAGGAGCGTAGCAGACGACGACATTCTCATGTCGACGCAGTCCGCGAAGCAGACATGAAAATGCTCACCCGTGTTGCAGACTCGTCTGCGAGATGATGCACTAGCAGAGCGTAGAGCTGCGGCAGGCTGGTACAAGGAACGTGATGCTCGCAAGGGAATACAGGCTAATACAATTTTTTTGTAATTTTGAAAAATAGTTTTTAAATTACATTTTTGAGAATTTTGACAGCAGATTCTAAAAATAGACTATACTAAGCACCTCCTAGCGCAATGCCCATCTCGTCTGTCTATTCCACTGAGATCTATGAGAGATCAGAAAGTGGTACCTCATAATGGGACCATCTCCCAACGTTTTGAGCGGGTCAACACAACGGTGAAGGAGGAAAGCTAACCGAAACCAGCATTGATGCGATACGTATTTTCAAATATTTTATTGAATCAATTCACGACACTTTATTTGAAATAAGTGAAGACTGAAAATTGCCAGCAGATGTTCGTCATGAAGCAGAGACGATTTTCTCGTGTATTTTTCTGTTTCACAACATTTTTTATTTTAAACTTTTTTTTTTTTTTTCAAAATTAAGATTTCACATCCTCAAACTTTGACTGCTTTTATTTCAGTCTATATTAAAATTAGATTTCTTTTTAAAATACAGATACATTTTTACTCTATCAGTTGCAGTTCTATCAGAAACTGAAAAAAAAAAGTTCTCCGACATATGGTACCTTTTCACATAGAGCCTCACATCAAATTTTTAGTTACCAAGAAAGCAAGCAGGCTTTCGCCATGGCTTTTCCACCGTAGACCACCTCCATACAATAAACCTGGTAATCGAGAAAAGTAATGAATACGTACAAAAACTCTAATTAGCCTTTATAGACTACACGAAGGTATCTGATTCATTAGACTAGGCTGGGGGAGGCCTTTGCCCTATGTAAGACTTAATCTAAATGTAGCTGAGGAAAAAAACACTGTAAAGAGGCTCAGTTAAGTAAATAAACAAATAAAATTTGGGTATCAGGCGTTCCAACGGGATCTGTCTTGGGACCATTTCTATTTTTAATTTTTGTCAATGACATAGCAGAAAAGATTTTATACTCGAATGTCTTACTATGCACAGATGATATAAAGTTGTATAAAATTATAGCTTCTGAAGACGATTGTACCAAGTTACAGCATGACCTTAACTTCATAACTCAGTGGAGCGACAATAGGTAATTTATTACCTTTCAATATTGGTAAATGTGAAAAAATAAGTTTTACAAGACGAAGAAGGTCTATCTCATTTAACTATAAAATGTGCCACTACGAAAAGTGAGTTTTGTGAAAGATTTGGGAGTAACTTTGGACTCGAAACTATTGCTTAACATGCATATCGAGCACATATCCTTGAAATGTAAAAGAATAGTTGGTTTTACAAAAATAAATGGAAAACATTATAAAAATGTTGAAACTGTGAGAATATTGTATAGTACATTCGTTAGGTTAATTTTGGAAATCTCTGCAATTATTCGGAACTCTACCACTAAAAAAAGTATTACTGAAATTAAAAAAGTTCAAAAAAATTTTTTAAAGTATCTACACTGTAAAGTTTTTATACACTGTCCTCCTGATGTCACTTATAATGAGCTTCTGGTTGGGTATGAGATTTTGAGCCTGGGAAATAGAAGAAATTTGGCAAAACTTATATTTCTAAGGGATATTCTCGACAATAGAATATTACGTCCCACGATTTTGGCAAGTATTCGGTTCAGGGTTCCTTCCTTTAATGGAAGAACTTGAGAATTATTTGATACATGGGCCGGGGGTGAGGGTATTTCATCATCAGCGATACAAAAAACCCTTGCCCTGTATAGTAAAATGTTAGTCGTAGTGAAAAGCCAGTACATCGGCTCTGTTATAGCAGTGTACTGCAACAGATGTATGATGGAGGTCCATTTCCCTTGTGGTGCTCCCATGTGCATTGAAGGCTATCTGCACTTGTACAACCCCTCAGTTTCTGGGCCTCTCGGTGGGGTCCTTGACCCCTATCCACAGCCGATACTACATGTCTGTTCCGGTGCCAAGCTCCCCCCGTCTATAGTTTTAGTTTTTATTTTTTGTTTATAATTTTCAAATCTGTCCCTCACCATTATCCGGACCTTTCGGCACCTGTCGGGGGGCACACAAATAATAACAAATAAGTAAAAATGCAAAAAAGGGGAAAGTGATTGACATGTCGAACAAGTACACCGATGATAAATTTTCTATACAACTTCCTTGTACAAATGAAAAATGAAGTGCAATTGCCCTCGAATACGTTTCGAATTGGTCTTGTGAAACGAGCATTTCAGGTCTCCATTTTACGGCAGCCTGCGCCACGGCGGCGTGTATTCAAATAGGGTAATCGTATCCGTAATTTCACAAATTGAAATTTCCCGTTTTGTCCGACCACGACGACTGAATTAATAATGCAGAGAGCGCATTACCTATTAATATTTCAAGGTTGTAAAATTGCCGTATCAATTTCACGATAAAAATTTTCTACGATGAAAACGCGCGTAGCAGTCACCGAATGAAAAATTCATGCTAAGTTTTCGGTTTGTGTGCGGACTGTATTGAGAAAAAGGGAGAGCCGATGTACCCACACTTCGGCCCTGCGAAATATACGCGGTCGTAAAGGAAATATAGAGCTTCAAATTTTCTAATAGTGGACAAAAGGGAGAATTTATCGTCGCAATAAATACGGCTTTGCATACGTCACTTTTAATTCTGTAAATAGGAAAGTTTCGATTACAGCGATCTCTGGCCCCTATTTCGGCACAGAAGGTTGCAAAGGAAATATTTACCTACGTTTAAAGAAGTAATTCCGGTAATACTGTGTGCCTCGCAAAGCATCGTGCAGGGGTAGTTAAACCGAATGAACGACCCCCAGAAGTAGGTTCGATTGCGCCGGTAAATGTGGCATGCGAAACGACAAAGAAGTTTGCAGAGCGTTACACGTTTTCACCGCGAAAAATTGGGGCCTGATATATTTCCTTAATCTTGGAAAACGTTAGTTCACTGGCTTTTCAGCGCTGAGAATCGAACCCCCGTCGGTACCACTCAGCCATAAAGCGACCCGATCTAGCTGAGTGCAGGTTTCCATTATTGGCATACATATAATTTTAATCTAGTGCTGGGCTGTTACACAAAAGGAAGTACCTTGATTCCGCTAAAGAGCTACACTTGAAGTGAAGAAGTTTGTATGTCGAGGCTATATTTGCTGTATCACCCCTGTCCCTGATTGCTGGTTCGCGTGAGTAAGCCACCCTTAACTGTCCGCGAACCAGCGAGCATCACTTCATGTAGAGGGCTCAGTGTAAGAAGTTAAGTCCTCTCTTTTGAAATGACCAACTATGCTAACCGGGATCATGTTCGATTTTGGTGGGCATGGTCTGCAAAATAATCGACTTAACGTCTTATTGCACTCAGTCCTCCATATGCTTTTGCTTATGCACAGTTTCCGCAATGAAATTTTTCATTTTCATCGATACTAACTCAAAATGAGAAGTATCTCGAAGTAGGTCCGTCGCTAGCTATTCTACCGTGGGGTCTGGTTGGCCGAATGGATAGGGTCTCGGAATCCGGCGGTCCCGGGTTTGAGCCCACGTAGTAACTCGCTACATTTTGACTTCGGCCGGTTTTTCGGCAAGATGAGAAGAAGGCGGAGACAGCCCTAACAGCCTCCCCGATGTCTCTGAGGTAATGCTCGAAAGTGTGGATTCCAGGGCTCGGGTTGAGAGTAAATTAGAAAAGAGAAGTTTAGCCTCTGAGAATAAAACGTGAGTTATTCTGCCGTCCTGGGCAAAGTCCCGTTTGAACATCCCCCCGCAAACTTCAAAGTAATGCGCGGGATTCAATACATTGACACTATTTTTGTTGCCATAAGTTAAATTCGAGTTTTTAAAACATGTAGGCCCTTTGTGTTCTCCATTCCATGACATACATACTGTTCATATGTATGTTGTTGAGAAGCTGAGTATGCGTATTTTCAAAAAAAAAAAAAAAAAAAGAGAAAAATAGAAAAACTTTGTTTTTATTTACTAGGTTATACCTGGGATACAAATACAACGATATAATTCATTAGGGTAGGTATTATGGGTGCCTATGTGAATATACACATCAAATAAGAATCATAAAAGGTTTGAACAATGAAAAATAACAGAATATCATAGTTAGTGTTTAGTTCAAAATTAAAACTTACAAAAAGTCGACTTTTCGAGTTTTCCTTTCTGCAAAACTTTTTAATATGGTTCTAAAATCAACTGCTTTACAAGGGCAATTTCAGCTGACATGGTTACCACCCCTGTTAACTTAATCTGAGATATTGTTGACTTTAAATAATTTTATTATGCTTTTCAATTTTGAAAAACTTCTTTCCCCTGTAGCAGAGGTTACAGGCAAAATTAACAGGATCCGGAGAGCAATGTTCATATTAGCAGTGAAATAATTATTTTGGAGGATATATTTTAGCACTTGGTGTAGTATCAGGAGCAGGAACTTCCCGAAATACTAATAATTCTTGAAATAATTCTTTCACATCAGTGTCATTTTGCTGGTCACCTATGGCTAATACGGATACAGTTGAAAGTTCAACTGCTGTACGAGCGAACTTTCAATTGACATACAGCGTGCAGCATATGGGAACTTATCATATTTGAAATCGCTAGAACTGGGAAACAATTTGTTTTTGTAGGAAAATACGTCAATTTTTTTTTGTAACGAGCACATACTACAAAATTACTTGGTTTTAAAAACATCATCACTTAAATAACCATCCCTATTCGTAACAGCATTTTCGAACAGCTTCTTGAAAGTTTCGATCACTTTTTTGAGCATAATGTTTTAACCCTCTTCATAGAGCCCAGAGGCTTTGTAAATTTGGTAAAAATGTATTGCTTGTTTCATAAAATCAGCAGAACCTGCCAATTTTACAAATTCGGCAAATTTTGATGCCAATTTCATGAAATTGTCAATTTGATGAATTTGGCGTAACACATATATTAAGTAGGAGTATGGTATAAAAAGGACCCTCACTCCCTTCAAAAAAAAAACAAAAAAAAAACACTTCGAGTTATAGAGGCTCTGTATTCGGTTTATAGAAATAATTTTGTAGTAGGAAGGGAAATAAAGAAATATTCGAGTTGTAGAGGTTTTTGAATACAAGAGGTTCGACTGCAGGGGACAATGGGCTCCCTTGTTTTATACCTTCTCTTATTAAGAAGCAATACCTTGTTATATCAGTGACTATTCTGGCTTTTAGTTTTGAATATATTTTTTGAATAATTATGATATTATAAGCGTGTGCTATTCCTTAGTTTAAAAGTGATTTCATCATGAACTTATGGTTTAATGAATCAAACACCTTCGTGTAGTCTATAGAGGCTAAGTAGAGTTTTTGTACGTATTCATTACTTTTCTCGAATACCAGGTTTATTGTATGGAGGGGGTCTACGATGGAAAAGCCGGGGCGAAAGCCTGCTTGCTTTCTTGGTAACTAAAAATTTGATGTGAAGCTCTATGTGAAAAGGTACCATATGTCGGAGAACTTGTTTTTCAGTTTTTGATAAGACTGCAATTGATAAAGTAAAAACGTATCTGTATTCTAAAAAGAAATCTAATTTTAATATAGACTGAAATAAAAGCAGTCAAAGTTTGAGGATGTAAAATCTTAATTTTTGGGAAAAAAAAAAAAAAAAAAAAAAGCGTTTGAAATAAAAAATGTTGTGAAACAGAAAAATACACGCGAAAATCGGTACCTCGGCGTCAACTGCGCCAATCTGTCTCCAAGAATAGGTACCAAAATATCCTACGACATTCATAGGCAGTCGATGCATGTACGCAGACATGTAGAGGAATACCACTTTGGAAAACACATTCCGTACGAAAAACAAGTGAAGGATTGATTTTGAAAAACTGATAAATCCGAAAACGAAGTTCTGCAAGGTCGAAGGTCATACATTTGAAGACAATGGACTCATCGGTAACGGGGTAATAATTACTACACGCAGCTGTTGTGATAACGCACGCACCAACGTCAACAAAATCGATGCGACTTATGGTACCTTTTCCAGAGTTACCTTCTTTTTTTTTTTAAAGAATGATTTTCCGTATTTTTTCTAGGTTTTTCTGGTCTATTTTTCTATTTTTTCATGATTTTTTCGTTCGACTGGGGAAAGAGTTATAGATTTTGGCAACACATTTTCTTTCTCATGAATCATGATCCTGATCATAACGCGAGCAAGAAAAAAAGTACGCGACTTCTAGAGGGGAACCTTTTTCCATTTTTAAGCGTGATTATTCATCGACTACAAATTGTGATAGAATACAAGCCATAAACCTAGTTTGTCATTCAGAGAATCAAAATTCCATGACTTTTCCATTTGGTTATTTTTGTGCAAAGAAATGGTCAATTTGGAAATAACCAAGTCCAATGGTTACCTGTTCTTACTTAACAAAGGTGTTAATAACCTTTAGGTTGTTTTTTAGGTAAACGTTAACTAATCTTTCATTTTCCTCGTTTCTAGTTCCATATTTGTGGCAGTTTCTGTAAAAAAGGGTAACTTTTGTCGATCAATCAAAGTCTCAAAAAACGTAAAAAAAATAAAAACATTTTTTGGTCAAAAAAAAAAAAATCAATTTAGAGATTTTGGTCGATTTCTATGGAAAAATTATCGCAATAACGAAGAGATAAAATTTACGGGTGTGAGAGAGAAGAGGGAGAGACAGAAAGAGAATTATGAAAGAGAATGAGAAAAGAATGGGATGGGAATGCCTGCGTCGCTTCTTCGCGGGTTTTCGGAACTCACGAATAAATCCGACGTTCTGAACTGTTACCACGTAGAAGAGCGAAAAATTACCTTTCCAACAAGCCTTCGTCGAGGCTGGTAACGTGACTCCGCGGCGAGTTACGACCGCTTGAAGGAGTGGGAGAAAAAGGTGTGCCTAACTTTAAACGCGTTTTTCTCAAAAACATGTTTTTGCGCGTTCTTGTTACACTCATCTTTGACCGCTTGTATCTCCGCAAAGGAAAATGTTACAGATCTTGCCGATAGCTCCTTGGAAAAGGCATTCATTCCTCTATTACGTACTATCCGTAACTCAAAATTCGTCGGATCGACAAAGTTACCCCTTTTTATAGAAACTGCCACCTTTATAAGGACCAACTATTTTTTGTTCCTCTATATCCCTTTCCTATCTGGCTAGGACAATCTCTCATCAATACTATATAATTTCTCTTGTTTCTTTTTTGATTTACCAGGGTGTCCGAAAGCTGACTGCAGAAGTTCATAACATTCTTCTTCAACTGAGACTGTGGTAGAGGTATGTATATATGTACATGGATTAGTGTTAATATAATATTGTATTTTGCTTGAAGTTGAATTTAGCTGATGATATTCCTTTAAATTCAGAGAAATCTTTGCCAAGTGTTCCCTCAATCCAAAAACCAACACTCCTCTTGGGCATGGTTATTTCCAAAG
Source organism: Acanthococcus lagerstroemiae (assembly GCA_031841125.1). Taxonomy (NCBI): domain Eukaryota; kingdom Metazoa; phylum Arthropoda; class Insecta; order Hemiptera; family Eriococcidae; genus Acanthococcus; species Acanthococcus lagerstroemiae. The sequence continues at coordinate 30,061,691 of CM063114.1, forward strand.
CAGCATAAACTACTCCCTTAATTTGGTTTCATAAAATGCTCCCCCCATTCCTTCCCATTTCTGATAGACCTATTATATTGATTTTCGGAAATTTCAATTGGTAAAATTACGGATACGATTACCATATTAAATTGGGTCTAGTTGGCCGAGTGGACAGCGCGCTGGTATCGGAATCCGGAGGTCCCGGATTTGAGCCCGCGTAGCAACTCGCGACATTTCGACCTAGGCCGATTTTTCAGCAAGAAGAGAAGAAGGCTACGACAGCCCTAACATCCTCCCCGACGTCTCTTAGATAATGCTCGAAAAGGCGGATTCCAGGGCTCGAGTTGAGAGCAAAAATTAGAAAAAAAAGAGACCCTATTTGAATACACGCCACCGTGACGCAGACTGCCGTAAAATGAAGATCGGGAATGGCCGTTTCGCGAGACTAATCTGAAATGAATTCGAGCGCAATTGCGCTTCATTTTTCATTTGTACAAGGAAATTGTGCAGAAAATTTTTACTTGGAGTACTCGTTCGACATGTCAATCACCTTTCTCTTTTTGAATTTTCCCAATAATTGGCATTATAAGACGAGAGTATAAATTCTCTTCATCTACGGTAGCATTTGAGTCTGTTCTCGCGCACAAAGGAATCAGGAATTTAGGACGGAGTCTATTCACAGTTTTCACACTTTCGCAGGAACTTTCCACCTTTTCCAATTTCCACCCTGTCGAACATGTAGTTTCGGACGATCTGCAATAATCGGCCGAACACCACCGCCTGTAATCCACAGATAACGAAGAAATACGTTCGGTTTTAGTACTCGATGAAGCGTGCTGAAATGAAAACAGAAGTTTTCATAATTTGTGTTGGCTTGACATTCCTTTCAGAGCTTTTCTTTTAATCTTACATGTCAGCCGAATGGTGCAGAGTGCGAAGTTGCTCCGCAGGATTTTTACTCGCATTAATCTGCCGATTTATCTTCCTCCGAAGTTCCCTTTCGCAGTGGGCTATCCTCCGAATTGTTAAAAAGGTTATTAAGTTTCTTCCGGGTCAGGCATCGACGCGGCAAACATTTTTCGAAATTCTCCGACCGGCTGGGTTCAGTTTAGGTTGACGTTCTCTAGGCTGCACAGGCGGATAGGAGGATTTACGATTTACAGTTGGGTGGAGAATATTTCCAATCATCTCTCTTTTTTCAGCATAAGCTCGAGGTCTCGGCCTTCTGGTCGCTTTGTGGCTCCACATTTACACGCCAACACTAGCTTGCTCGTGTTCTTTGCTCAGTGACGAGCGCCTTCACTGTTTGCTTTTTTCTTTTTTTCTAATCTGTCTTCATTTATCGCCTATCTGTTGGCCTGGCAGTGTGGTGAATCATTCCAAGGATTCTTGTAACGCAATCTGATTGGATTCCAACGAATTTTGTCAGAGTTTTAATGAGACTTGAGGGTCCAGATGAGTCTTGAAAGAGTCATTAGTTCTTAACCTACGATTCGCGAGGACCTAGCAGTTAGCTTTTGAGGTCTTTTAAAAAGGGGAAATCTTGTCAGAATTTTGCATAAATTACTCCTTGTTTCAATTATGTTTTCTCCCCCTATTCCTGTGACCAGAACATTTCATCTCTGGCCGGTTACTCCCTCAACAAATCTCACCCGATATTTTTAATATAACATTTCAGTTTCAAGTGTGTTTTCTTTCCCTTTTCTCAAATTAGGATTTTTCACCACTGGTTCATTTACCCATTCTCCACTAATGTCGGCCAGCCCTCTGCATGGTGCTGTCGCCTTCGCCTATCATTGTGAGAAATTTTATGGTAAGAATTACAAACCAACTTATTCCAAGTGAAAACAGGAAACAGGTATCTATTGACCTATTTTAGAATAGGTAAAAGAGAAAATATGTTTTAAATATTCAAAACTTATTTCAAATAGAAAATAACTATTTTGAAAATAGATATTTCTAAATTCATTTATAATTTTTTTTTTAATTTTGTCAGCGAATTTTTAGTTAAAAAAAATATTTGTTGGCAAATTTTTCTTCTCCACCTCCTCAATCTGAAAGTCAAATTTCGTTTCTGAAAATGGGGTACCCTGGACTCCTGTCAGAGACTAGTCAGTCAAAAGCCGAAGGTTTCAAGCTGAGTATCGAACGTTATCTGAAAGGTTACAACAAAGCTGAAATATGGAAGACATTTCGAAAATCTGAAAGTCGGTAGCAAACGTTGAATTTCGAATTTCAATGACTATTCTGTGTTTGCTAGATTCTCTGTTAGACCTAGAGCCTAAAATTTGAGGAAGTTGAACATTTTATTAAATTCTAAAAATTAAAAGCAAAAGACTTATTTTCCAGTGTCATAAGCTGAATCTGATAGCAAATGTTCTATTGTACAATTTACGGGCTTTGGTCCTGGTGAATATAGGAGGGAAATTTAGTCTGAAACAAAAGTCAAAACTCCATGTGTTTCTCCCATAAGAACGAAAGGGAGCTTGTGGCACGGATTTCTATAATCCAATTAACTTGAAACTAAGTAGTTTTGATTCATTGGAACCATTTTAAGAGATGAATCAGAGGAAATTCAGAAAAAATATCACCAAGAGTAAATAACGAACATCTTAATGTGTAAAGGAAGTTGTGTGTTCCTCTCAAGTATTTCTAACATCCTTCCAGCTTACCCTCCCAGATTAGGGTATGCTCATGTGCGCAAATGTAAGTGCTTGGGGGATGAAAGATTGAAAACGAATACAGTGGGATTTATTTTACGTATATTTTTGGGGGCAGTAAAAAAATTAGCACATAGCGGCCAGTCAGGTAAATCCGGCCTTGTTAGTGAATAAAATCACTGACCGTTAATTTTTATACAAACTGTAAAATGATAATCCCCACACCCATTTCTATTCCAAAGTCCGATCGACGTGGGACAAACTGGAGTCTTCAAAAGGCAAGTAGAGATGCTGAACTGAGGAGTGCATTCACTCTCATTTTTCCTTTTTTTTCTTCTTTTTCGCAAAGAATGAAGATGAGCCCATTCTGAATGGGAAAAGAATGATTTTATTCCCTTAGTTCGGCATCTCTGACGGCTTCAGTAAAAAAAAAAAATCCTTCCCATTAAGCAAGACTAGAGCTAAACTTGAAATTTTTATGGAATGATCATTGAAATAGGAGTTTTTAGGCGGTTAATTTCGAAAATTTCACCGGAAGATTCTTCTTGAAACCATGAATTGACTTTCAGAGTCCTCAATTCTTGGAAAATTGAGTAACGAATCAAAATACAAGCAGTTTGTCGCATCGCTGAATTTGAAAGCTTCTATGAGCTTTCTTATTAAACTGCGATTTGGGCCCCAAAATCCAAAATTGATCTTTCGGAAATCGAGTAAGTATTAGAATTTTCTGGGTTGCTGAATTCGAAAATTTCTTCAGATTCCTCTTGGATTCCCGATTTAGGCTTCAAAAGCCAAAACTGGTCTCCAGAAGTGATTAAAATTGAATTCCTGGTAACCAAATCAAATATCGAAATGGGGAAGGGGAGAGGAGAGGTGGTCTGATTTGTAAATTCCATCAACGCGATAAATTTTCGATATTGACTCTCGGGTATGCCCCAAACATCAAAATGAGAGTAGAAATTGAACGAACTTGATTTAATCTTTCAACATTTTCATAACCATCAAATTACCAAAATTCAAATTGGAGGAAAAATTTCAAAATTATCCAAGTAGGGGTTATTATAAGGGGAACATTCAAGTCTTTAAAAATCAAAAACTATGAAATTGAACCAAAATTAGGAATTACAATAGTCGCTGTTTCAATAGATTACTTGGGGTTTCAACGTCAATTAATTTTTGTCAATCTTCGGACTTCAAATGTTGGCTCATAAAGATGCAAGCTTTAATGAGTTTCTTCTTCAACATTACACACAAAAATTGTCATTTAACCATGATGAAGTCCAATCAAAGGTTCAAGGGACATTACTAAATTTGTAACAGCCCCCCCCCCCACCTCAAACAAGAAAATGGGAATAAAACAACTTTCACTTCGATAGTTCAGTCATTTTTCATAAAATCATAATATACTGCTTTCGAAAATTTGGCATTTGACGATTTAACCCTTTCTCAAGAGATTAGGATGTTTGTAATGATGAAAATGAATCAGCGATCTTTAGTATTTTTAAAAACAGTTTGTTAATTTGAATTTACGATCGTAAGAACTCTCCACTTCAACAGTCTACTTGATTTGTAAAAACTAATTAGTACTTGTCTATTTCGATCTATGGGGTCTTTTAGGCTTGAATCAGATTCTGAATTCAGCGTATGTTCGAATTCAACTACCCTATAGTCATAATTAATGTCGATAGTCTATCCACTTTGGGATCCCATTCTGAGTACTTGAGTTCAGGGACGTACCGTAGAGTTTTTCCTGAGGGAGAGGGGACGAGGGTAAAAATCCAACTGACTCAATTCAGAATTCCCAAGTATCAATCAAAGCAAAAAAAAAAAAAAGCCTGTTAGATTTTTCTAACACTGACTCAACTCAAATTTTCCAAGTATCAATGCAAAAGAAGAAAAACCTTTTGACATGTTGGCTTTTTCCGTTCTCTCAACTCAATTCCCAAATATCAAAGCAAAAAATAAAGTTGGATTTTTTTAACTCGCCTGACTGAAATTATAAATTTTCCCGTTGCCCCTTGCCCCCTTATCGGTACGTCCCTGCCCCCAATAATTTTGCTGTTGGCAAATTTTGAAACTGTTCATTTGAATTTTTCATTTTCTAAGAACGTTTGTTTGTTTGTTTAATTTTACTTTCAATTAAAAAATATTTTAAATTTTAATTAAGAAATCGGCAAATTTAAAAAAATTTTGTCGACGAGTTTTTAGCTTAAAAAAAAAATTGTCGGCAAATTTTCCTTCTCCCCCCCCCCCCAACTGAAAGTCAAGTTTCGTCTCTGCTTCTTCCACTTCGTAGCTTCACAGCCAAAAGACAAACAGCATGTTCATGTTCAAACTTTGGCAGTGTGGTCATTATCCACCCAACTTCCCATTCATCCACTCAGTTCAGTGTTACCATCTGTACATCACCTGGTGAGAACATTTTTGTAGTTTCCCAAACTTCTGTGTTTTGGACTAAGGGCACTAGGGAAGTCAGCTCTTCTTTTGTCCTGCGAAGAATCGGCGAATTCCAGATTTTTCAACACATTCGCAGTGCCCAAAATAGAATGAGCTAAAAGGGGTTATGAACTTACCTGATAGTCCTCGACGTAAATATTCTACCGGTCCGTTGTGTTGCGAAAGTTTCAAACTGCTATAAACTTCTGGTTGGTAATCTGATTTGAAAAGCTTCGTCGGCCGTCATCGGTGAAGCTGTGGGCAAGAAAATAACTTCCGTTACAAAATTAACGAAACGAAAAAGCGGTATAAAAAGTATTTAAATACCGTAATTTTGCTATATTAAAAAATTTCTCGCAATCTCGTATAAGTTAATGGTGTATGAGTCGGGTGAATAAATTGCGCGCCGAGGTAATAGGATCGGAGAAATAGCTGGATGGAAAATTTATTGTAATTGCTTATTATATCGCTAATAGTATTAAACGCGAATATTATCACCGCGTCGTTGCGACCAATTTTTACACCTTTGTGGCTCGGCTTTTCATTAACGAAAGTATATTATACACGCTTCTTGTCATGCTGATGCGTACATCGATACTCGATAGCTATATTACCCATCGCATCGTGCCAAAATTGAGCGCAAAATTCGATTGGTTCGTAAATCTCGAAGGTGGCAGTATATTCGTATTAGCGAATGAGCGACACACCCAAAAAATTCACCCAGGAGTAAAATTTAATTGAATGTGTCCATTACAGAGGTCATGTTCAGCTGCGCGGTGTAACAACTCGAGGTTATACTTTAATGGCTCCTTAAGGATATATTCAAACTGTTGTACAACTTTCGGGCACGTATAATTTCTTGTAGTTATGAGCAGTACTTTTTTAAGCGGTACAGTATGGTTGTAACAGGAGAGTGATTCCAACTTTGGAATAATTACCCGCACTTCGAGTGGTCCAGGCAGACGGTGGAGTATTTCCTGCAATAATTCCCGAAAATCTGAATACGACGGTTCTGTATCAATGCGAACCCTTTCTGCACTGGGGTCTTCGAAATTTTCTCAAATTTCGAGGGAATTTAGGATGCCTTTTACAGCATAAAACCAACCACCAGTTTATTAATGTCGGTGTTACGTAGAATTCATTTTACTGCTGAGAGCACGTGAAACTGGCAGAAGAACTGCCGAATGCGCGAACAGTGAACAAAGAAACACTGGATTTCATAAATTCCGAAACTACAGACAGAGCTGTAGCGGTGAGGATCTTTATCAGGGACTTCAAAGATATCTAATTTTTTTCATCAGAGGCTTCATAGATATCTAATTTTTTTCATCAGAGGCTTCATTAACCATTACAAAATTCCATTCAAGACTTAACAGGAATGGCACTCTTTTCCATCGAAAATGCTAATTTTTTGCAAAAAGTGAATTTTTATCAAAAAAATGCAAACTTTTATCGAAATATGTACGTAAATGTTTATAGAAATTCCGAATTTCTATCAGAAATGTATACTTTTATTCAAAATGCAAATTTTAATCAAAAATGTAAATTTCCATGAGAAATGAGAATTTTTATTAGAGCATGTTAGTTAATTGTAGACAGTTGAAAAGGAAATTCTTCATTAAAAAGGTGAATTTCTGTCAAAACTGTCAAAGTTAATCAAAAATCTAAGCTTACTGCAGAACAAAATGTAATTTATAAGAAAACATTTTTTCAAAAATGTCCATGGAAATTTCTAGGGACAAGAATTTCATGCTCTAAAAACAGGTCAAATATGCGCTTAAAATATGCTTTTATTCTCCCAAAATATGCCAAAAATTGCTCTAGAAAGGCCGAATATATGCTAAAATATTCCACAACAATATGGTATCCAATTTAAAGGAAAAAATTATTCGAGTTCAGTGGCAGCACTGGAAACTAAGCAGACAACAGAATCAAAATGGCGGTCCGATTTACCTGTCTGAAACTATAGCAGCCCACTTTCGCGTCATTTTGTAAGCGAAAGTGGGCGATTCTGTTGACCAAGTTTTGAAGATTTTTTGAATCTAAAGAAAAGAAAAAGGCTCAATACGGGTCAAAACTCGAAAATATTCTCTCAAAATAGGAAAAATCGTGGAATATTTCGTAATTATGCTCTAAAAAGCCTTAAATATGCAAAACTATGCTTTTCACTCCAAAATATGCCAAAATTACAAACCATAAGGCTCCCCCCTGTAACGCTTCCTCGTAACGCTCTCCCAACACGAATTCAGTAATTTCATGTGTTTGCTTTGGCCCATAGAAATTTCAACGCAGGGTCATCATTATTGAAATTTATTTGTTTACTTATTTATTTATTCAATTTTGGAAATGTTGAACACTGAGGATGGTTGGAAGAAGTACGATACATAGGCTCGCATATGCATGGCCCTGCGCAGTGAGTCAGGTCAGTCGGGCCAGTTGGGCTAGCCATTTATCCATTCATTCATTCATTCATTCAGCCAGTCAGTAAATCAGTCAGTCAGCCAGCCAGCCAGCTTTGGTCGCTCAGTCTGTCAGTCGGTTGGTTGGCCAGTCAATCGATCGGTCAATCGGTCGGTCAATCGGTCGGTCAATCGGTCGGTCGGTCAGTCAGTCAGAGACATGAAAATGTCAATATGAAAAAAATCAATCAGCCCAGCCAGCCAGCCTATAGCCAGCCCGTAATGCTATTCTTGTCACGCTCTTTTCATCCCAGCCAGCCTAGCCAGCGCGATTTTCGTGACACTATTTTTGTGACGCTCTTTTTCGTCACACTAAAAAGTAACGCTTTTCTCCGTTGTGTGTCAGAGTAAAGACATAAAAATGTCAAAAACTAAAATTATGACTAACATAAACCAGTTAGTCTAAATTATAATCAGGAACAAAAGAATTGAAACTGTGTGAGAATATAAATATCCGGGGTAGACTATGTTCTTCGAAAATAGAACAAAAAACGAACTAAAGTTTAGGTAAACAAATCCATGGAAAATGGAAAGCCTCCTGGACACAGAGGACAATCCTAACACATAGAATGAACCTAGATTGCAAAATAATGAAGATGACAATGATAAAGAAGCCAAATGACAACAACAAAGATGATGACAGCAATGACAAAGGCGACGACAAAGACATAAACAAACTCTACCCTTCTCCCTCATGACAATGAATTGAGCTGAACGCTAATTTTGTTATTTAAAGCATCCGGATTTTTTGGAAATTGTACTAAAGAGAGAGAGAAGTGTTTAATCTGGACCGGATCGATGGCATTCGAAATTAAGGAAACGAGAGTGCAGAAAAAAACACGAATATTGGACAATCAATAGTAAAAACAGATCAGAATGAGTGCTAAGGAGCTAAGCATAAACTGTAACTGAACTGAGCATACCTGATCTAAACGTATGTCCTACCTGGCCGATTGATGAAGAAGAAAGAGAGTGAGTCATGAGAATAAAAAGAAGGTAATTTTCAAAAGATCATGTATTGTACCGCGTGCAGGAATGCAGGTGACAAAAGACGTTTGTTGGACGCTCGCATCGTGCTGTGCAAAAAGTTACCAGGCAGGACGATTTAATGTGCATTCCGAGGATAGGGTCGGCGCAGATAAACATCATTGATTCTAACAAAAAATTATTTAAAAAATGAAATAATTTTTGGGAAACAATATTTTATTTTTCAAAATCTATTCATTTCCGAAGAATTACCCACATACGACGCGGCTTGGATGCGAGGTTTGGGGTCCGGACTGCCTACAGGTAGAGGTGCTAATCCGTAACCGCTGCGGCCTCCTTGAGGCTCTGGAAGGGAGATGTCGTACCTGTGTACTTGTTATGCACGTTGACAATACCTGAGTTTTCCTCGGAACTATCAAAAGGAGAGTCATGTTGAGTAGTATGTGGATAAACTTTGAAGCGTATGTTGAGCTTCATTATGCTTACACGGAAACCTTAAGGAGTCTCAAAGATGGAAATGTATGAAAAAAATAAATATCTACTATAATATAATGAACAAAAATTCGCAGTTTAAAAGAATGCCACCAGTGAAATTTGTATTTCCCTTCTTCCAAAATCTCAAGGAATTATGAATGTCATATAGAAAAGTCATGGATTTTATTTTCCCTTCACAACAGACACCTTTAGAGAGTCACGGGGATCTTGGCTCTCGGCTGTTTGTCTATGTGGATAGAAACAGACATAACTGATATAGAATCGTCATTCTGGACCTGGGCTTTTGATATATTTCTTCCAGTTGGGAGGTGCTGTTTTTGTCCAGTTCCGTACGTGTCGGTCTTCCTCAGTGGATGTATTTCTGTGTGTGTCTTCACTCCGTTTCTGAATATCTGTCACTCTGGTGATCAACTTGCTGACTGTTGCTCGATCAGGCTGTTTTTAGACTTTCTGTGTGGTGGAATCTTGAGGCTCGAGTATGCGATAACTTCGTAACCTTTTTTATTTGGATTGGGGAAGACCGGAGTCGTTGATACTTATTTATCTCCACATTAACGTGAAATGTGATCAGTTGTTCACGACCCTTGTCCGCGATACGAACACAGTAAATCTCGACGTACTTTTTCAAAACTTAGGTTGGTGTAGTACTTTTTCGAAACTTGAAAAAAGACAGAGTAAGAAATTCCTTTTTGTAACAGCACTCGTTCATTCTGTAGAGTGCACAGAACGCATAGAACGCGAACATCATGAAAAAAAATAGAGAAGGTAAAGGAAAAGGAAAAACTAAAAGTTAAAAATTTATCTCGAGACTGCTTTCAATTTATATCGTGTAATGGCAAGAACGAACTTTCCCCTAATCTTACTTATTTCTGTAGGACAACGCTGTCGTTTGACAGCTTTTCATAAGCTGCTCGAGAGAATTAAAAGAAAAAATTGTTTAATATACCTTCACTTCATTAAGCTGTTCGATATAGCGGTTAACGTCTTAGAAATTTATACCGCATTAAATATGCGGTAATCTGAAGGCGATAAGAGTCGTTAATTTTACCAATAATCTATGACAGATGTGACAGAAACGAAGAGTAAGTTTTAATTAAACGTAAATTAAACGAGCGCTTTAACGAAATTAATTTCCAACCAGATTCGCACAGTTTTACAAAATACCCTTATTAAAGGGAAACGAGATTTCAATCGCGTCTGCGGCATTTCGAGTTTTATTCTGTTTCAATCAACAACTCTCCTCCGTATTCTACGATATAAATGAAACACGAAAGCGAATATTTTTTACCCTAAAAATCCTTCTCACATTGCGCTTTATATACCGATTTTTAAATTAACTCGCGTTTACTGGCGTGGAGTAATCTCGCCCCAGCAGACATATGCGTTTTCCAAACACGAAAAATAATTTCCGTGTTTCAATATATCAAAGAAGTTGTGTCTATGAATAAACATTAAAAAAAAAAATTAATTAACCCTTTTCTTTTCTAGAACGAATGAACGTCAGAATTCGTTTAACCAACGACCCATTTTCGCAATGCACTATGCAAACGCTCATTAAAATACCCTGTAGACAAAATTGTGTTGAATAAGCTGGAAAGTAGCGAATGTAATTGATAAACACCAACTTTCAGTACTTATTAACGCTCTAAAAACGGTTGGGAGAAACAATTTGGGGCATGCAGGCCCGTCGAGAGAGAAGTGAGATTTCCTTCCCCCCCCCCTCCGTGACCGGGCTTTTCTGGAGGGCCAGAATTTCCCCACCCAAATACCTATATCAGGGTGTCCATTCTTGTTCGGAAAAGATTTTCTCTGACTTTTCCAGGTTTTCCAGGCTAACTTTTCCAGTTTTCCAGACCCTTCAAATAGAAATTACACATGCAAAGGAGGGGGGAGGGGTCAAATTTTTTTGAACATCGTGAGCGGCGAATATCGTCAATCACTCCAGAAACTTTTTTTTTTTTTACTATCGTGTGCTTATGAAACTGTGGCAGAGGGGGTAGATTTAATGATGGAAATTATACCGCGTTCTATTGGGTGCAGCGTGGTGCGATATCAATTAATGACTCCATCGATTTTTTTAGAAACAAGGGGAGACCGGTCAAGTGGTGGGCCGACGAGTTGGTCCATGAAATCGGAGGTCATTGGACGTCGGTAGCAAAGGACAGAGTGAAATGGAGGGATGCGACGGAGAGCTATACCCGAAAAAGGGTAGCCGAAGGAGGAGTCAGTGTGGGGTGGGTTCACCCACCTAAATAACTAAAATGTAAAATCAAATATCTATATAGTGTGTATATGGCTCCTTATTGGGCTAAGCATTATAATAAAATAAAATAAAATAAAATAAAAGATTTTTTTCGTGTGACCTAATGCCAACCGTGAGGAGGTGATGGGGGAGGACTGAAAGAATAAAATTCGAAAATTGGTTTATAGGTTTTCGAGGTCGTTGTATTCGATTTTAAGGGTAATTTTTGGGTCCTGTCCGTACAGGGTAGAGGAAGCAACATCTGGGCAAGACATGGAGAAATGGAATTAAACTTGATAAATCAGAATGAAGTAGAGCCAATACTGGAAGATGAGCTTATAAAAGCTTTAAGGGAACTAAAGTTGAATAAAGCGCCAGGCCCAGATAAAATTGATAATAGTATTTTGAAGTTATTTTCGGAAAAATCTCTCAATCTTTGACTGATATATTTAACGAAATTCCAAATACTGGAAAAATCCCTAAGCAATAGCTGATAGCTAGAATAATCTTATTATTCAAAAAAGGTGATAGGTCAGAAATAAATAATTATCACCCTATCAGCCTCTCCTTCAGTATTTGTAAATTATTTATGAAAATTTTGAAAGCCAGAACATATAAAATTTTGGATTCAGAGCAAACAATGAAACAAACAGGTTTCCGAAAAAATTTCAGCATCATTGGTCACATCCATATACTAAGGCAAATAATGGAGAAATCAATCGAATACAACCTGGACGTCCACTTTCGATTCATTGACTTCAGTAAGGCGTTCGATTTAGTACACCATGATCAAGTATGGAATGCATTGGCTATATGTACAAAAGGGGTACATAAAAAAATGATACAAGTTTTGACCAATCTGTATAAAAATCTGGAATGATACATAAAACTTGATAAAAAAGGGGAACTTTCAAATTCATAGAGGAGTCAAACAAGGGAACCCGGGCTCTCCCAACATTTTAAATAGTATTTTTTAAAGCAAATATTTCGCAAATTGGACTGGGAAAGAAGGGGAGTTAAAATAAATGGAAAATGGTGCAACATTCTCAAATTTGCTGATGATATTATATAGTTTTGATTGGTAAAACTAATGAAGAGCCGGTGGGGATGGCAACGGAATTGAAACGCGAAAGCCAAAAATCAGGACTGGCACTGAATGCCCAAAAAACAAAAATATTATCAAAGAATAAAGAAACAAGTGGAGCATATTTAGATGGGGAGCTAATTTAAAACGTAAAAGACTTTAAATATCTGGGACAAATACTACCATTTGAAAATAAAATGGAAAAAGAAATCGAAACAAGTATCGCAAATGCATGGAAAGCTTTTTGGGCGCAAAAAATAATATTCAAAGGCAAGTTCAGTATTAAAACAATAACCAAAATATTACAAAAAGCATGGACGTTGACAAGAAAACAAATACATACAAGAATTTAGGGTAGTTCAAAGCTCCATGGTAAGAAGTGTTATGGGTATCCGGTTAAGAGATAAAAGTAATATAATGAATATCAAGGAAATAATGGGGATTATAGATAATTGGATATAACATCAAAAAATTGAAATTCTTTGCAGGACATATGGCCAGGGAGGTAGGAGAAAAATGGAATAGAACAGCAACGGGTTGGGTACCACATTACAAAAAGAGACGTAAGGGTAGACCAGCTACAAGATGGCTGGACGATATCAGAAAATTTGTGAGTCCTTATTGGATAAGTACAGCGCAAAAGAGGGCGGAATTGAAACAAGTGAAATGGGCGAATTAGTAGGGACGTACCTATACCTAATTCAAGGCTGTAATAAAATAAAACAGTGTAGCCGTAAGCGCTGAAATTCAGGCATTCTGAAAATATCGGGCCCTCCTGAAAGTCCGGGCCCGGGATATTTCCCCCCATTGTCCTCCCGCTCTCGTCAGGGTTGTTCTCATGTCTCTTTCGTGCTGCTGTGCCTGTCTGTAGCTCCTTATATCCTATGTCTTCATCAACCAACTTATTCTTCACGTCTTTCTGGCTTCATTCGAACCTATAGCCTCCTTTCCCCCAGAAAATCCCAGATCCGATGAACGTACCCACATCTAAAATCCGCTTTCCGAGGTCAGCAAGGGCGCAAGAAGTCGGAAATGAAAATGACAAAATTAGAATTCATTTTTAATCTTTCAGAGACGTATACTTGTTTTCCCCAATGAAAATTGTTGCATATGTGGTAGCACTGCGTATAGTTTTAGTAATGATTATAGTAGTAATGACAAGAACTCGGCTACTAGTACTTTTTCTGTACGAAGCTACATGGCCAGCTACAGACTATGAACATTAACTGTTTTACGTACTCGATAATGTGAAACAAAAACTAAGTTTCTCCCATATAGAAAACAGCATGAACCTAATCAATATAACTGGTTCAGAAAATTATCAATCGATTACAAAATACCTGAACAGATTTTTTAGAAAGAAGAAAAGTTCAGAATAACTAGCGTATTTGTCCAGTTTCGTAATACCTTAACGTTTATTGCATGGTTCTCATTTATCTTATCTTTTTTTCGTAATTGCAGTTGTACCTAATCCAATATTGATATCATGTACACATGAAAATTATACGAACTTCGCTAATGATCTGAAAAATGACCAACAATTACGTGAATACTCAAATCGTGTGTACGTCTTAGTTATTATAGTTTATTTGGTTCAGAGAATTGCTAATCTACTCGCAATTAAATAATTATACGTAGATATCGTCAAGAGATGGTGTGATATGCCTACATCGTGAGTGGAAACGTCTTCACGTCTTGTACCTGGGCAATGATAATCGATAAAATGCTGTGTATTCGTCTTTTTCCTCTTCCGCAGTGAAGAAACGGTTTGGCACATCGGCCCTTAAGTATTGACTAAAATACCTACTAGCTCTCGAGGTCTCGAGTCGTCTTCGTACAATTTCGTATGTTCGATAAAACCCTGCCCAAGTCTGAAATAACCCGTACTACTTCTGCAACGGAATTCTAAACTATACAGTTTGGCGTTGAAATAGCAGCAGAAGAGATTTTATTCCAGCTTTATTGTTCCATTTTCAGCGGCGAAAATACGAAACCCTTCGGGGAATTAAGATGACTCGAGCCGTACAGGTCTATAGGTTACAATCGAGCTACGTTTTTACTGTTCCGCTGCGTCGCCTTTAGTCACGTATCGAATACTTTCGTAATCTCCGTCGGCGAATTCTACTCGTCGGGTAACAATTAAAAGCGCAGAGCCTCTATAAATGGAAAATTAACAAATTGTACTGAATACATTACGATAGTACACCCATACACAGCATTTCGAGAACCGCTTCTAGGCCAGTTAAATTGAACTTCCGCGGAAAATGCTTGAAGGAACAGAGCCTTAAAGAAAAATGTTTAGTTCATCGTAATCAAAGCACGAGTTGTTTTTCGAGGCAAATTCAGAGCAAACCAACCAGGGGCCAAGTCATCCTAAAGGGTTGGTTAGAAGTCAGCAACATGGGTAGTAACCTCAGCAATGCTCACAGGCTCTAGCACCTGATGAGAGTTTTCGAGCACCACATGGGAGAATTAGTATTTTAGGTGGACGCGGAGGGTAGAGATATCTCAAAAGACTCTGAGAGGGGAGGAGAGAGTCGAATCAAGATGAGCACCCCATGAGAAAAATGAAAGTAGCCTCCTATGGTCTGAGCAATGGAGAATGCTCAAGCGTTTCTCATTTAATAGCGAGCGAAGACAACCAATTGCTGCGATCTTCCCCAAAACTCCAGTTGGACAGAAAAGAGAATAGTCTAGGGCTTACAGACAAAAAAAAAAACAAAAATATTTTGTGGTAAGAAGCGGGACTTTGTTGGAAAATGTAGAACTAGGTGCCAGAAACAACCTCCTGAAAAACCTATCCCCAAATGCTGTGCAAAATTATCTGTGGCACGTTAAAGCCCCCGATTTCAGTTTTTGGCTTATATCTCAGAAAACTGGAGCTCTAGAGAAAAAAGTTTCAGGCAAAAAGCATTCCTCATAGAATTTGCTACAAAACGCATATATCACATGTTAGCCTAGGTCTAATCCTTAGCCTACAATCACCGTCCAAATATGGACACCCTTAAAAATTTCGAAAAACTGAAAAATTATGGCGAATATCTCGGACACAGCAAGTTGTACGAAAAATTGTTTCCAATCAAAAAGATGCCTTGTAACATTTGCCATAGAATGGACTACCTTTAGTCCAGCCTAGGCCTAATGCTTGCCTCCTAGTCTCTCGCAGGAACTTCCTCCTCACCTTAGTCAGCCGACCAGCCGGGACAGTCAAAAACGAACTTCATGCGCTTACTTCTCTCAGTCTAACGAATTTTCATCGACATTCTGAGCAAAGTGGGGTGAGGTGTTAGGTCCACGAATCCTGCCATAACTGATCTACATGACGTCTATCATCTGTTGATCGACAGTATAAATATTAGCGTAAGACGTTTTGCACTACAGACCTTGACACCAGTCGTCGTTACAAGGTTACAGCATACAAGGGTTGTCCCAGAAGTAAGGTTCCCTATCTTTGTATTTCCGTTGCATGCGTTGTAGAGCGATACGGTGAACAGGGAAATGTTTCGCAGGCTCATCTGACAACACTGTAAAAATATCAAGGGCGCATGTTGGAAACAACGGTGAACCTGCGGTGAACCAGTACACGAAACATAGATCTCACGCGTGAACATCCGTCCAAAAGTGTAGTGCCTTCAGTAATATTATTCTTGATAGCGAAAAGTGAACCACCAAGCGCCATCTATCGGCAGTTTATCAAAGTGTTCGGCCCAGATGTAATAATTACAGTGCAACACGTGCGTTTCATTCTTTCATTCGGATTGTGCAAACAACAACAACGCCGGAATATATGAAGTGAATAGGATCACCGAACGCTTACCAGAAAATACCTATTCGACGCTAGCGCTTCTACAATTTGCACAGTCCCAATAGTGGTCGGTGCCAGGTGCATGATCTACCATCTCTGTTAAGAATAATATTACTGAACGCACTACACTTTTGGATGGATGTTCGCATCGCACATGAGATCCATGTTTCGTGTACTGGTTCACCGTTGCTTCTCAACATGCGCACTTGATATCTTTACAGTGTTGTCAGATAAGCCTGCGCAACATTTATCAGTTCATCGCATCGCTCTACAACGCATGCAACGGAAATACAAAGATAGGGAACCTTACTTCTTGGACGATCCTTGTATGTGCATATGTGACAGTTTATAAACGAGTTTCACTGCACTATCATCTTCACTTTTCTGTCCCTTCCTCCGCCCTGAATTCTAAACTTTGCAAATTAGGGCATATTCTTTCCTGTAATGAGTTCATGGACCCTTTACACCTGCGAAATGACATGCATATTGTATAATATGAAATTCCAAGCCCCTTCCTCCTTCCTGAATGCTACGACTTGCAAATCAGAGGTGAACGATAAATTTAACTCAGCGACCCTTTAAAACTAGGAAACGATACCCATACATGCATTTTACTTTTCAAAGTCTTCCTTTTGAATCCACCTCTCAAAGTGGTACAATTTGTAATTTTGGGCTCAATCATTACCAAATATGAGTTACCGACTCTTCAAATTTATGAAATGACATTCATATTGCACTTTATGAAATTTTTGAACCCCTTCACGTGCTACATTTTCAATTTTAAGGCAAACTAATGTAACAACTGATTTATGTAACCTTGTATCCTCGAGATCATTATCTTGTTGATGAAAATTTTCAAGTCTTTAATAAATTTTGATTCGGAAAAAAAGCAAATTTTGAACTGTGGTATCTCAAGCAGGGTGACCAGTTTCTGAAAAACTAGGGAAAGTCAGGGAATGTGAGCAAATCTGAAGAAGTCAGGAAAAAGTCAGGGAATTTTGAAGGAAATTTTATGATGTGAAAGTATTGTACAATTTTCTCTGTCAGACTGAATTGAATATTTTTTTAAATAATGTGTTTGTTATGAAAATTTGGACAAGAAACTGGAAAAATCTGAAAAAAGCTGGAAAAGCTGGAAAAGTCAGGGAAGTTTTTTTTTTTTTTTTTTTTTGGAAAAAGCTGGCTACCATGTCAAGGCTGGGGTAGATGGAGAGAGATGGTAGTCGGGGGTATTGTGATATTCATCCTATATTTCCCCCAGAAATCTGTAAGACCGAGAATAAGCATAAAAGGCTGCATTTCCTGCCAGGGGCGGATATGGAAAATAATTTCAGGGAGGGGAGTCCGAATGAGAAATGATATACTTGAAATACAATAGCTCTAGGGTGGAGGGGTGTGAGAATGGTGTTTTTGTCTAAACCAGGCAGAGACCCCTGTAAGGCCAAATCCTACGGGCCGATAAGTCTCTCATCATTCATGCTAAAAACCTTGGAAAGGCTGATAGACAGGCACCTAAGAGAGGTTACCCTGAAAAGGTTCCCACTACATGAGAACCAGCACGCATATAGGGGAGGCAAATCAGTAAAGTCATCACTGCACTCGCTTGTTACAGCAATTGAGAGAGGGATGACTGGCGGAGATTATGTCCGGGCAACATTCATAGATATACAGGGAGTGTTTGACGCGACCTCTCTTGAATCAATAGAAACAGTCCTGAGGGAAAGGGAAGTGAAGGAAAGCTTAATAAACTGGATTGTATCTATGCTAAAAGGCAGGGGAATCCGGATAACATACCAGCTAGAACGGATCCATACAACGACCATCAGGGGCTGCCCACAAAGGGGAGTACTATCTTCCCTACTGTGGAGCCTGGTGGTAGACAGTTTGCTGGAGGAGTTAAATGGTAAAAACAAATATACACACAGGGCTACGCTGATGATTTGGCTATGGTGGTAACCGGCAAATTTCCTGGAACCATCGCGGAGCTAACGCAGTAGGGACTCCGATGTGTGAAAAAGGGGTTATCGATAAACTCGGATAAAACTGAGATCACTCTTTTCACCCGTAAAAGGAAAGTCAAGGAGTTGATCAAGGTGCAATACAAAGGCAGACCGCTAGCCCGCACAGGAAAGGTGAAGTACATAGGAGTATATCTTGACAAAAAACTCTCCTGGAGGGATCAAGTCTCAGCTAAAATAAGAAAAGGGATTGAGGCTCTTTGGGCTTGCCGCACCTATGTCGACAGGACCTGGGGGCACTCTCCCAAAATGATGCAATAGATATATACCGGTGTAATACGTCACGGAATCACATATGCGGCCATTGTGTGGTGGGGCCTGGTCCACCTGGCCAAAGTCAAAGAGGAACTAGACCACCTGCAAAGGTTGCGTGCGTGATCACAACGGGGGCAATGAGTACGGCGCTGACTAAGGCACTGGAAAGGCTCTTAAACTTGCCACCACTTCACACTGCTATAGAAGCAGCTGCAATAATGGGGGCTTATCGTCTGGGTCAACCGAACCTTCAAGCCCACAAAACAGGCCACAGAAGGATATGGGAGATGGCAGGGGCGATAGACAAATGCTTTGGGATGCCAAAGTATAGAATTGCGGTGGAACACTTCTTTGACAAGCCATACCGTGCGCTAACACCCACACGGGAGGCTTGGGAAAAGAGGTGGCCAAGCATTCTAGGAGAAGAGGAGAATGCGTGGTTTTCAGATGCTTCTAAGAATGACCAAAGTGTAGGAATTGGAATCGCGAATGCAAAAGGCGCTGACAATTGTTCACTGGTACTGGGCGAGGGCGTCACCAGCCTCCAAGCAGAGATGATGGCGATCACGGTGACCATTCATTGAAGCCAGAAGACGGGCCTTGTTAATAAGCAGATCTATATCTGTACAGACGGTCAATCGGCTATTAAGGTACTATCGTCACACCAAACTACATCCCTGATGGTGGCGGAGTGTGTTAACAAACTATACACCCTTGCTCAGGAGAACCGGGTCACCATACTATAGACACCGGGACACTGCGGCATAAAAGGGACCATGATCGCTGGCAAGCTAGCGAAGGAGGGCATAAAATGTCTTCCTGTAGCATACAGCGTCATAAAATCCAAAGTAAAGGCTTGGATAAGTAAGCAGACGGAAATGCACTGGCGGTAGGCCAGTGGCATGAACTTCAGCAAACACTGATAGGGGATTTCCCCAGTAAGTATGCCAAGTTCCTATTAAGGCTTGACAGGAAACATGCAAGGCTCATGGTCGGACTACTAACCGGTCATGGGGCCACCAAACGCACGTGGTATAAAATAGGAGTCGTAAGAAGCGGCTCCTGTAGGTACTGTGGAGAAGAGGCAGAATCTCGATCCATATCATATGTCAATGCCCAGCAATAGCCGGGACAAGACGCGAAGTATTGGAGCTAGAATATCCAGCATCCAGTGAAGTCAAAGGGATAGAGCTAAGGAAAATTCTCACGTTGGCTATAAAAGTGAGGCTACTGAGCTTATCCATAACAGCAACTTGAGGAATAGTGCAATGGACTGCAAAGACTGAGCGCTTGGCGCATACAGCGCCACCTCACACATAAATGTAAAAATAATTCGAAGTCAGTCGGCATTCGCTGTACGCATTCGGTTTTCAGAAAATTTAAGCTGCGCCGCGATTAATAGCGGGGGGCGCAATTTCAGTAAAACGCAAACGGCTGTCGTTAAAGAAGATCAGACCGCACTTCGCGAGGAATGTAAATTGTTCTTCTCCCATCAGGCGGACTGCGACTGCGACTGTACTAGTATTTTTGCAGATTTCCGAGCTTCGCAATGCGCCAAGTTTTAAGCAACTGCATTCGGTAAAAGGCAACAACTTATGCTAATATCGGCGATAACGTCTTAGTGTAACTTTAATATCCTCGGATTGTCGAATACGAAACGACTGAAATAACACTATTTAAAAGGGCTGCAATCCGACACGTGCTTAATTTTGGCCGCTTCAAAATATACGCTCTCGCGCTCCGACAAGAGAGAGGGAACCGTGAGTTTTCCCCGTTGAATTTAATTACTTACAAATATTAATTATATACTCTTCCGGAAAACGGGACACGGAAAAACGTGACAAAATGCGGGAAGCATAGTTTAAAACTCTTCCGAGTCAGTGGGCTTCGTGGAATATTCTCGCATCTGTGCTGTTGAACTTGACCCGGCCCGGTGCCGTGTGAATGGCGAGATTGAGCCGAGATCGTCAACCTTTCGATAATTTCCCAGGTCCGATGGCGTGGGGTCGTTATGGCGTGCAATTTTAAAACGCAGATAGTTTCTATCGCCGAGTAAACATGTCATTAACACTCTGAGGTGAGGGAAGCATGAAGAAAAATTTCGTCTTCCTGAACGGAATTTTTATAAGCTTAAATACTCGCCGTCCGGGAGGGATGGAATAGTTACTTTTTAAAGATGTGCCAACGTATAAAAAAAGACATTTGGAGATTTTTCTCAGTCCGGCATATCGTTTTTCCAGCAGGTTTCAGCTGACATTTTTCTCTCTCGTGTATTATCTATTTATTATTATTATTACTTCGTTCGGATACTCCCTTTATATTTTATTCATTTTATCTGTTTACGTTGCTGCATCGTTTCAACGACTGTGTACTGAAAACAGCGCTTCAAAATTTACGATAATTCCGTTTTCCGAATGCCCCGGCACGTTAACTCGCCAAGTTCCCGAAGTTTTTCGTTTTATAAAAGCGAAAAAAGTTGGTTCTAGAACGTCGAATCGCGAGAAGTGAGAAGTTGGTAATTTTGTTGGATTCTGTTATTCGGCGAATCTGGTTTCATTTTATGAATCTCCGTTGTACTGAATCGCCTTTTGCGAGCGAAAGTGAGTTTTCATATTTTGTTAAAAGTTGGCAGTGCCGATACAGAATTGACAGCATTTTTGGTTTAGACAAGTTTCTCGCGTTTCCTACTTTTTTTTCCCCCTTCAAATACCCGAGCCTTTGATGGATTGACGATGGTAATTAAATGGAATCTCAGTTGGCTAGGTCTAAATTTTGATCATTTGTCCAGTGGCGAAACTAAATTTTCAATTGGGAGGGGAGGGGGTGGAGAAGGAAAATTCGCCGACAAAATTTTTTTTTAAATTTGAAAATTTGCCGATTTTTAAATTGAAAATAAAAAAAAATAAACAAACAAACAAACAAACGTTCTTAGAAAATGAAAAATTCAAATGAACAGTTTCAAAATTTGCTGACTGCCCCCGTTCATAGTTTCGTCCCTGCAAATGCAGATTGGAACCTTATCCCTCAAGCACTCACATTTGCGCACATGAGCATATCCTAGTCTGGGAGGGTAAGCTGGAAAGATGTACTTGAGAGGAACACACAACTTCCTTCACACATTAAGGTGGTCGTTATATACTCTTGGTTGTATTTTTTCCCCTGAATTTCCTCTCTAAATTGACTCCAATATAATCTCACAAACTATCCCTAAAACAAAATTGAAAAATAAAAGAACCTACTCTATATGGTTCACAAAAGATATTGTCTCGCTTCTGCGCAGCAAAGAAGGTTGTCGGAAAAAATATTTAAAAAAAAACTGGAGACCCAGCGCTTTGGGAACAAATTAAACTCCTTAGAAAGAATAGTAAAAACCTTATTCGAATTGCTTACTCTCAATATCATGAAAGACTAGAGAGTAATATGATCACAGATCCTAAGCAATTTTGGTCATTTGTAAATAGTAAAAGACAGGCAATGTCTCCAACAAAATTTGACAGTTTTAGGGGAGTAAAGCTGGAAAAAACGAAAGATATTGCTGATGCTTTTGCAACTTATGATACAGAAACTAGCCATATCATTCCTAACAAACCACACACTGGGCAACATTCATCAAACATACTTGGAAAATTTTCTCCTATATTACCTGAAGAAGTAGATAAGCCTATGCGCAGATTAAAACCAAAGAGATCTCTTGGCCTAGACAATGTACCTGTCTATATTTATAAGTGCTGCAAAACTTTCCTTGTTAGACCATTTACCAACATTTTTAACCTATCCCTACAAACCAAAACATTTCCTAAAATCTGGAAAACAAGCAAAGTGGTACCTAATTCTAAAAGAAAATAGCTCAAGTGATATCACCAGGTTTAGACCCATAGCCCTATTACCAGTACCTGCGAAAATAATTGAGTCAGTGATATGCAATCATTTGACCTTCCAATTAAAAAGTTGTATTATCACTGAGCAACATGGCTTTTAAGGGGGAAATCAACTCAAACAAATCTGCTCAACCTAATGAGTCACGTGAATGCAGCAGTTGATCAGGAAAAGCAGGAGGATGTGGTTTACACCGACTTTCAAACAGCATTTGATCGGGTCAACCGTGTTATTGTTATGACTTGCTTTCTTCCTTCATCCTCCAAACTCCAATTTTACTTTTCTGTAGGGCAAGTCTATTTGTCCTTTATTCATAAACTCTTCCATATTATCACTACTTTTTTCCTTTATCCATTCCTCCTTTGCCTTTTTACACTCTCTCTTTATCTCATTCCTTAACCTTTGGTATGCCAAAATGTCACCAAAACCGCATTTAGCGATCTTTGGAACAAATTATTTGATACCCATATTAAACTTTACAAAATACTAGACCCCCCCCCCACGTCATTGCATGGGTCTCAATTTCAAATATGGAGTAAATAGATGAAATAAAGGAGGTGAATAAGCCCCATAAATGATATAATTCCGTAAAATGGTAAAGTAGCAGAAGAAGCTATCATTTTCATAAGGTCTGTGCATCTGTGTTAAAAAGTAATAATTCTTAACAGGGATATCCCGAACTCCCTTCGGAGCCGTTCTAATCCAGGTAAGAGAAAACTGCTAATGAACTTTCTCATAGGAAATTTAATGTACAATCTATTGCAAATAAACAGACAGTAGCTTAAGAGGTCAAGTTTCACGGGAAATTGAAAAAATGTGAATATTTTCTGATATACATAATTTGTACTGAAATTGATTTTATGAACACACAGTTGAACAGATTCCAACCTTTTTTCCCTGTGGTTACCCAAACTGCCCTCCACTATTACGAACTGCTACCATTTTTCTGTCGAAGTCCAGTCATTAGAAGAAAATAATATTAAAAGACAGAAAACTTTTCAAAATCTGACCATAACTCAGCCCCTTCAAAAGTAAAATATGCAAACATATCTACATATTGTCGAGATGGGTTGTCCACTCACCAGCTGGAAGGGGGTCACTGCACAAGACACTCTGTACATAACCGTTAACATGCAACTTGTTACTCATTTAGCTTCAATTTCGAAAGAAATGTACGTTATGAGCCTTCACAACAGCGACAGTCGTGAGGTGCCCCTATCTGCATTTCCATGGATAGGCGAAAATAAGATATGGCATTCTCGTATTTAGGGTAAAGGTCAGGGCTGCAGGTTTTGGTCGCTCAAGGAAATATCCATTCAGGTAATTGTCTTTCATGCTTTTTTTTATCCAGGCAAATAGGTTTCAGGCTTTTGGTTTTTCAGGGAAATGTCCTCCATGAGTTTTTTTCCTCCAGGCAAACATTTTTCAGGCTAGTGGATTCATCAGGAAAAAAGGGGGTTAACCGCCGAACGACATTGAAAGCCGAGAGGAAGAGATGAGTAGGGATACAATCACTGGCCTCACAGCTCGAGTATAAAGTTATGAGGCTGTAACCAAGGCGGATATTTCACTTGAGGCGTTTACGACGGCGATACTTTCATATCGATGGTCTCATGCACAATGCGTATGACAAAAACCAACTTTTTCCAGGACAGCATTTTGAAAGTTTCTATTTTGAACTCTCATGCCGTCTTTTGTGAAACGAATTTGAACAATATGACATTAGGTATGTAATTGGCTAACCTTTAACAATATCAGGAAGTGTGAAAAATTATGGCAACCTTTATTACTGCATCTTACACCCATGATTTAGAAGAAAAATACGGCACTTATTACATTTGGTAGGCACTTGCCACATTAATTTGCACACAAATAAAGACACAGATTTCATAATCGTTCTATCTGAAACATCATTATTTCTGTATCATTTTACAATGAACAACTTATTCTAATGCAGCTCGTGTCTCACAGAAATGTTTGTACTCTGGTGGTAGTTTCTTAGTATCTACTAAAAACCACAGATCTTTTCCCCCTTTTTTTCTTTTGAAACGCCTAGAACCGACTTTTAGAGGGCAATATATAAATAGAGGATGAAGTGGGATGAGCGAGAATTCAAAAAGTTCTACATTCAAACTTCCTAATGATTTCTTCATCTTTTATGCATAATATTAAACTAGGCCACTTGATGCCTAATATTGGGTCCTCGGCGAGGTGTATTTTTGCCCGAAGAATGTTTAGATTTTCAAGCTTGTTGGGCCACCAGTGTAAAAATACACATGTGAAGAAAGGATATAATACATATACAGTAAATCTGCGACGTCAAAAGGAATTCGGCCCAGCAGCATATTTTTCTTAAATTTTCAACTTCCAGGTACCGCGAAATGAAAATACAGACAGGTGATTGAATATTTGAATACGAAATGGGGGAAATTGAATTCTTAACGATGAAAGCAAGGCAAGGGCCGGGAAAATTCATATATACCCGTATTCGGGTACAGGTTGAAAACCAAATTCGTCGAATATTTTCTTTAGCTTACTGCCGAACGTGTGAACGCAGTTGTAAGATCCCGATAATCTGGCCGCATTTCAATGGCCTTTTTATTTTCTCGTTTGTCATCGTTTTTCGATCAATTTTATCGTGTATCGTATTACACCTTATCGCTGTATTTAGGCCTAAGTTAGGATAGGTAAGTCGACGGAGGTATTCTTCCTTCGATTTCTAAAGTTTTGGAGAGAGAGATGGCGATCATGGGCGTCATGTCGCCTGACTCTAAATTGGTGATGAGTTCTAGAAAGGGGAAAGACACTTTTTGTAGACAAAAGGCATGATAACAGGGGTAAAACATGCATTTTAAACATCTGGTAAGGGCAAATTCACCATGTTTTCCTTCAGCGGAGCCTATGGTTGTGTTGTATACTTCACTCGGAATTAGAAACAGACCACCTCAGATCAAACAAATAAGCAATGACAAAACAGAAACAAAGGACAGGAACAATAGCAACGGAGTATACAGAGTGGGCTGCGAACACTGTGACATGACCTACATAGGAGAAACAGGCATAAAATTCACAATTAGAATAAAAGAAAATGAAAAATCACAGAAGCTAAAGGATGACATACCACTTTTTGGAAAACACTGCAACGACCAGGGATACAACAACCACAAGTTGACAGCAAAATACAAAATCCTACACATGGAAAACACCAGAAGAAAAAGAAAATTAAAAGAACAACTTGAGGTACTCAAGGCAAAAACAAGACAAAACAACCTAATAAACACAACAACCAACTTCCAAAACGAGAATCTATTCCATTTAATAACATAACACTCACTGATTGGACTGACTACACAACCACAGACAACCGATAGGAACACACCAAATAGGTTTACCATACGGTACTACACATCTCTATAAAGACAGGACGACAAAGAGAAAAGTGTTAGGGTACTCCACTGAAGACGGCATAACAGCCGAAAGCGCTCTGGACCACAGAAGGAAGAAATTGTGAATTGGAACACCCTGCACACAGAATTTCAGATGCTGATAAAGGATATACATGAAAAAGTGTATTTTAGTGGGGGAAAATGCACTTTAATAAGAAGAAAAAATACATCGTGTGTATTATGTTACGGTGAAAGACCGAAACCTAAGAATGTTGACAATCACCCGTGAACGTCAACAATCATCAAAATGCTTAGTGCAAGCCGAAAGAAAAATTTATGTTTGGACATTCACCGATGAAGGTCAACACTCACTAACGAACTTTGGTGAATGTTAAGGACAGTTTGTTGGACCACTCTGTACTATACAAAGGAAAGTGTGTTCACAAAATCAATTTTGTCTAGAAACTACGCACAAAAACTTTTCGAATTTTTTCAATATTCCATAAAAACTGTCCTCTAGACCGGGCGATTTTTTCCTGGTAAACGCTTCCCTCTTTCATGCCCTTCAAAAATACTCGTCGGGATGAGCGGTTACACCTGATTATTGCATGGTATTCAAGAATACGCCGAGCTTTGCTGGAAAGAAAATTAAAGATAGAATTACAGTGGTTTTTACGTGTAATATGACAGGCACAGATAAAGTCAAGCCACTTGTTATAGGCAAAAGTCGACAGCCTAGATGTTTCAAAGGAGTGAAAAATTTTCCAGTCGATTATTGTAGCAATGCAAATGCATGAATGGCATCTTTAATTTTTGAGGATTACCTGCGAAAGTGGGACTCATCCTTGAAAAGAAAAATTGCATTAATTCTCGATAACTGTCCAGCTCACCCATCAACTTTAATATTGCAAAATATCGAATTGGTCTTCCTTCCAGCTAATACCACTTCCCTCATTCAACCACTTGATCAAGGCATCATAAAGCATTCAAGACTTTGTATCGTACCGACATGAGAAAAAGAATTATTGACGCTGTTGATGCTGGAAAAGGCTCAATGAATGATATTACTAAAAAAACTGACAATTTTAGATGCAATTCATATTACTCATAACGCTTGGAATAGAGTCACACCTGACTGTATTGTCAATTGCTTCAGGAAGTCAGGTATCTCACCTCCAATCAGCTCTGAACATACTATTCAACCAGAACCAGAAATTACTGCTTCTAATGACAGTGACTTCCATGAATGGATTGCTATAGACGAAGATTTACCAGTTTACCACGTTATGAATGACACCGAGATCATTAATTCAATCACCCAACCTGATGATAACCCAGAGCCAATACAGGAAGAAGAAGAAGTGGTAGAAGAAAGTCACTGATCCCCCCCCCCCAAAAAAAAAAGAAAAAGATTAGCTATAGTAATGTGAATTATTAAGTCATTTTTCCACCTTCTATAACATTGTTTTGTATACAAATTGCATTTTTAATTAAAAAAAGCTCTTTCAAGCGTCTTATTTATTTTGCTATAAGAAAAATGGTTAATCCGGACAAAAAACTCTCTGCCGAAAGTGTCCGGATTAACCGGCGTCTACTGAGCATGTTCTTATGCAAAATTAAATTGTTTGAAAACAATTTTCCATGAATACTGGATATATTTTCTTCTTGTCCTTCTAAATGCGAGAGCAGGCAAATACATTTACCCGTTGTCAGGATGAGTTGCTTCCACACCTGCTGAAGGGGAGTCTCGCATTTCGCGCTGGGAATCTCCAATCTAATAATGTAGGCAACTTATCCTGCTGCATGAATGCCTGTCTACTCTTATCGTTTAAGGGACTAAGACCCGAAGAATTTCAATGAAATTATTCGGAGATTATCCAACATTTTTTGTGACGAGTTTTCATAAAATTCTTCAAATCATTGGAGTTTTCCACCTAATATTTCCTATGAAATTCTTCAAAATTTACGAGAAAATTTTCTCAAAGTAATTTGTTGAGATTCTTAGGAAAACATTGGTAATTTTTTTCTAAAGATTTCCGATAGATTCTTCGGAAACTATCGGAATTTTTTTCACAAAAATTTTCGATGAAATTCCTTAAAAACCATCGGAGATTTTACCCACAGGTTTTCGACGATATTCTACAGAAATGATTAAACTTTCAAATTCTTTGGGAAATATTGGAAATTTGTTTAAAATATTTCCACTAAGATTCATCGGAAATTATCGGAATTGTTTCTCAAAAACAATCAATTTTCCCCCAAATATTTTCTATGAAATTCTTCAAAAACTATCGGAAAATTTACACGAAAATTTTTGAAGAAATTATCGGAAATTTTTCCCGAGAATTTCCGATGAAATTCCTTAAAAATTATAGGAGATTTTTCCCGAGGATTTTCGATGAAATTTTTCGGAGAACGTGTTTTCTGAAGACTGCTGATAAAATTCTTCAAATACAATCAGAATTTCCTCCTAAATATTTCCTATGAAATTCTTCAAAAATTATCGGAAAATTTCCCCAATGATTTAAAAACAGATAAAATTGAAAATTTTCTCAAAAATTTTTCATGAAATTCTTTGGAAAACATTGAAAATATGTTCTAAAGATTTCCGAAAAGACTCTCCGGAAAGTATCGGAATTTTCCGCCTAAAATTCCGATGAAATTCCTTGAAAATCATTGGAGAATTTTCCCGAAGTTTTTCGATAAAATTCGTCGGAGATCATCAAACATTTAAATTATTATTCTCGAGGAACATTGGAAATTTTTTCCGGAAACAACGGATACGAGATTAGGGGAACGTGTGGTAGAGTGTAGGACTTTCACGGTTGAAATGTTGGTAAGTAACAGAACGGTAATTACAACAAAAAAAAACTCTAAATTTTAAACGCTTTTCCTGTAAAATTCTACTTTTGGTCAACTGGTCCCTTTTCGTATGCGCCCTCACATATGGTCTAACAGTGGTCGTGAATGCACAGCACTCTACAGGATTGGCAACAGTGGATAGTATGCGAAAAAATAGCTCGGCAAGAAACTAAGTCTGCGCCAGGCTATATTAGTGTCTGCCAAGGCAGTGAATGTATTAGGAATAAGGAATAGCCGTTCATAATAAGGTCCAACATTATTCTTTTTCGGAACGCTTCCCCTACCCCCCCCCCCCTTCCTTGGGAAAAATAAAGACTAAATGGTCATTTTCTAAAGAAAATTTTTAGTTTCATCCCCTACAAAATGTTTTTAAAAATATCAATTCTGTGGCGAGTTATTTTTCAAAAACACTTTAGTAAGCCTTACAGGGCATCAGTACCTTATATTATATGTTGTGTATGTTTTTCTCCTATAATTTTCATGAAATAAATAGGTTGATGAATGACATGCGTATTCATACAATTCATCGAATGAATAATCTTACAAGCCTCCGTAAAACTGTCACTTCTCGAAACATGGACTGTAGTTTGGTTCTCAGGTTTCAGCCCCCATCAGTAGCACCTCAGCAAGGAGCGAAGAGGAGAGGAGGATGCAAAAAAGGAAGTGGGGGTCGGATTCGAAATTTACTTCTGGGTATGATTTCATGATCATTAAAGACGTATAAATTGAATATCATATCGATACAACAAGTTTTGACTGAACAACCTTTGTGGCACCCCAAAAGCCGTTAGATCCAAACATCAATGACTTCCGAAAACCTGTAAATTGACTCCCATTTCAAATTAAGGTTTTTTACTTTTCATCGCCCATTTTGGAGCTTCACTGTGAGGGTGGGTCGTGGGTGTTTTCACGAGGGGAGGGGGTCTTAAATGTATTACGTCGATAAGTAGGTCCTTTCGGAATACATCAAAGCGAAATTTGTATTTTTCGCAATTTTTCTTCTTGTATCATTCAATTTTTACAGATATGACCCAAAACCCTTGTACGAGTAAACTGCATGTTAAACTTTACTCCTGTTGAGGGTCGGGTTAAAATTCATGACTTTGAAAATAAGTTCCTTTTTTTGGTAGTATAGCATAATCCTAGGGGATACCATAACAAAATCGGATTTTACTAAAATAAGCTACTATGTTATCTACAACATTTTCATAGACACTCCCCCTCCCCTCGAGAACTTCCTTTTTACCTTACTGATAAGACAGATTACTGGGATGCGATTTACGGCTTATTCATAAGGAGTAAGGTTAGACGTTATACGGACGTATTATTTGTTCAAAATACCGCAACTTCCCCAGAGTCCTGCTTTTTAGATAAATAACGTAGGTATTCAATAAGAGGCGTACAGTTCGAATTCTGAACTACCTACAAACGAAATGCGAACGATGGCGACCATTTTCGATCCAAAATTTGAAGCAGAGGACGAGAAAATGTCGCTCTTTATCGACTGAACTACTTTTGGCCAAAATGCATTAATTTATCGCAGGCAAATCAAGGCGGCGAAAGCGAACAACTCTTTCTCGCGGGTGTACGAAGTCTTGCCTAGCTGTTTCGCCTCAAAATATACCAAAAATCACGTGTACGGATCTGCTGCGCTATTATAAAATGTTAGTGTTGTTTCTATTGTTCTAGTTCTACAGACTTTTTGTATTATTGTAGGTCAACCTTACTTTTCCTCTCCACCATGTACACCCCACATAAATTCATTCGAATTCTTCGATGACCTTGAAACTTAACACATTTTTTTAATGGTACAGCACAATCTTCAGAAATAAATAACTCGATCGCCGCCTACATAAGGACCATCCAAATAGTGGCAAAGGTCTTGGGCTTGAAATATTAGAAAGCCTCCCAAATTGAAAAGGTCTCGATTCTAAAATGTTAGTTTACAACCTAAAAATTATTTTTTCACTTTTCCCATTCGGGAGTAGAATATACCTCACAACCCTCTTATTTACGCCACTGTAACTTACGTGTTCCCTTTTTCGGAAATGGAATATGTCACTGACAGGGTCGTATTCAAGGGGAACATGGGGGCTCGCCCCCGCAATCATCTTCCAGAGTTGACAAATTCATGATTCATACATCTTAAGAGCTTTTTCTTTGCGCTTAGCTGCTGGAAAATTAAAGTTTTTTTCGATTCAACAGTTCGAAAAATTATGATTCTCGCTTCCGAATGAATTTGTTTCGCTACGACTCTGCTCACTGATACTGTCTCTTCAGTTTGCGAACATGGTAAGCCGAGAGCATGCTTCAGTACAGATGGTTTTACAATGTGTTTCGCTACAATTTACTTTCACAAATTTGATACACCTTTATGTGTTCAACAGCTTATCCTTTCAACTGCCCAGGTGTCGTTTTCGACACTTCTTTCGACGTCCCGACTATACAGTCACCGCTTTCTGTAAATAAAAATCTTGTACGTTTAAGCTTTAAGCCTACATCTTCAGTTTGTCGCTCTTAGCGTAGTTTTTTTTTCAATTACACTCGAAACGAGCAACTTGCCCAGCACCATAGCAAGAACATATACATTCGCTCACCGTTCGGTGAAAAAAAAAAGAAAAAAAGAAAAAAAAAGAAAAAGGAAATGACATTTTGCACCATTTGTTATCAGCAAAATAGTCACGAGTTCAATAATGGAAGACGTAGGATGAGATCTCATTTGAAACATTCCCTTTTTTTTTATTCTTCTCTCGCGTAAAAAAAAACTACAGTTTTTTAAAGGATCTTCTGTTACCTCTTTTTTTTTATTTCGTTCTCGGCTCGGAATACAACGGAACATTTTCTAGTTTCTTAAAGTGTATACACGAATGTATACGTATCAGAATCGAGCACCAAACAAAGCCGGCGAATGTACGAATAAATAATGTGTCGTTCCAGCCCCTGATGTTTCCAATAACTGAGAGAAATCGTGTTCGCGTTATACTCGTAGCAGAATACGAGCACGTACCTATACCTACATGAATTATTATTCAAAAATGCCCGACTGCACTCGTTTCCGACTGCTGAATTGGAATAAAGTTGAAGCGAGCTAGTGAGGGTAAGATACATCACATATGGGTCGGTTTTCCAGAAAAAATGGACCCCAATTAGCGGGCAAGTAACTTACGTCGTATAACGTGCCTGAGAGCACAAACAGCAGAAGTTGGCAGCAGGGTGGTTGAATCTACCTGAACATGATCAAATTCACCTGAACATACCACAGAAGGGATGGAGCACTGATTGGTTAAAACTTGATAATTAGGAGATAAGAGGTACAATGGAGACTATTCGTGTTCAAAACGATGAGATGAAGAGATTAACATGACAAAATTAGAACCCTGAATCACCTTCGACATCTGAGTTCTTTATATCATATAAAATAGCAGCAAAGAAGTGTAGGTAGTACTCTAAAAAAAGTAAATGTATCGCAATGGAGCGAGCTATTGTACACAAATCTTCTTAGTATTAAAGAGTTTTAACCAATGCTCACGAGTCTTCGAGTCTTAATTAGTCGTCATAGGTCTGTAGTACAAGTCTCAACAATTCTTCCCGCATAAAATAAATACTAAAAACAGATATAAACTACTCAAATTAAGTAACTTTGAATAGCTGTGAGTAGTTTCTGGGTACCCGGTAATATTCTCAACGTTCAGTAGTGCTTTGGGTTGCCACTTATTTTTGAGAATCCAGATTTTTGGCAGGGCGCACTCAATATTGCAACTCATGACGGTTTACAAAAGAATTAATCCGTTGCCATACACTGTGATAGAGACACAAAAACACATATTCGGAAATTTTTTTGATAGCAAAATTTCAGGTCACTTGATGCAAAGAAGAATTCAGCAATATTCAAATATAAATATAAATATAAAGGCTGTTTCTAAACCTTACATCGAAAAAGAATTCCACGATCTCGAAAACACAAGAAATGATACCTATATCGAATATATAAATTTATTCCCATTCCCCTCCATCGAGGTGCCTCAATTTTGAATGGCACCTGCAAATCAATGTCAAAATAGAATTTCAAGAACAACGCTTATCTTATAATACTTGTTCCAACCTCCATCCCCTGTCCCTCTCCTAGTTGGCTCAATGTTCACGGAGAAGGTAAAGCTACGTTAAAACGTATATTATGTGCATTAATCAATAATAGACTGCCCCTCTGAAGCTTGACGATGAGGAGATGGAGACAAAAATTACCTTAAAATTTTCAATGTATTTAGTGACTCTAAAACAGGGACGAAAATAAGGAAGGAGGGGGATAGCGTGCCCCCAAGTCCTCACCAGAGTTGGGAAATTTTAGTAGATGGATCAAAAGTTGGAAAAATCCAACCAAAAGTTTTTTTTTTATTTTTTACTAATACGAACAAATTTAGATACTTGGGAATTTTAACTTGAGTCAGTTGGATCAAAATCAAAAGTTGGGAATCAAATCCCAAAGGTCAAAAGGGTTTTTTTTTTGCTAATACAAACAAATTTTCATACTTGGGAATTTTGACTCGAGTCAGTTGGGTATTTAATCATTTTTGCCTCCCCCTCCCCCAGAAAAAGCTATTCGCTACACGTCCCTGTTCCAAAAAAAAAACCTATTTTACAAAAATCAAATGTTCAAATTGGTGTTGACAAACATATTACCCTCTCTATAAAGTCCTGTACAACTGAAGGGGAGAGGGTGAAAAGGAACTAATCTGAAAAATAAATTCAGCATTACAACACCCTCTCACAATTTTATGATGAAAAAATGGTATGCCCCCTAACAATTCGCTTCAAAAAAGAATATAACGCAAGCTCAGAAATTCTATGTTGCTCTCCATTTCAATTTCAACTTCCTAGAACTGCGCCAGATTAACGAAAGAAGCCCCCACAGAAAAACAATTTCAGAAAGTTCTACATTTTTCTCTTTCTCCAGTTCTGTTATCTTTTCAACCCGTTCTCTCGTCCTTTTCTTACTTTCCCTCAGCCACGTGCTATCGGCTTTCATTTTTCGCAAATTTCAGGAAATTTGTTCTTATATTTACTAGCATCAAGCTAGAGAGTGAGGAAGAAAAAATTTGAACATCAGTACCGTAAGGACCACCCTACTGAGAAAGAAGAAACTATTCCTTTTTTTGAGGAACGAACAGAGAATTGTTCTTCATTTCATGATGGCTATCGTTCTTTCCTTCGAAGGAGAACATAGATGTATTTACAGGCGCAAATAAAGGGATGGAGGCTTGCCGGGCTTAGCCCCTTAAAATCCTCTACAAGACTTCCTCCTCCTAGCCCCGAAAAAAGAAAACAGGAAAAATTAGACAACCGAAAGGATTTTTAGCACTTTATTTGTCAGCCCCATGTCCCCCATTCCAGGTCAGCTACTGGCACTCATGAATGTGTTTCGAATTTTTGATACAAACGAAAACTGGATTCAATAATTTAGAAACAGGTTTTAAACTCACTTTAATTTGGACTCAAACACTGCTTTTAACCTGAGTTAAATTGAACTCCAAAGTCACTAAGGTTCTTTCTCAAGCCCCATTTGAGGTTATAAGTGACTTTCGAGTCTCATTTAGATTAGTTTCAGTCCTGACATCACGCGAGATTCAAATCTAACAGCCCCTTCCACCAAGTTCCATACTCAGAGACGAATCTTGACTTCCAGTTTGGAGAGGGGAGGGGGAGGGTTGTAGAAGGAAAATTTGCCGACAAATATTTTGAAAACTAGAAAATTTGCCGACAAAATGTTTTTTAAATCCGAAAATTTGCCGATTTTTTAATCAAAATATTTTTTAATTGAAAAAAACAAACAAACAAACGTTCTTAGAAAATTAAAAATTCAAATGAACAGTTTCAAAATTCCCCGACTGCCAAATTATTTGAGGTGTTTCAATCCCAACCCCTCCCCCATAGTTTCGTCCCTGCAAATACAGATTGGAACCTTATCCTCCAAGCACTCACATTTGCGCACATGAGCATACCCTAGTCTGGGAGGGTAAGGTGAAAGGATGTTAGGAATACTTAAGAGGAACCCAGAACTTCCTTTTCACATTAAGGTAGTCGTTATTTACTCTTGGTAATATTTTTTTCTGCATTTCCTCTGATTCGTCTCCTAAATTGGTTCCAATAAAATCGAGAAAAAAAAAAACCTACAAGGTTTCAGGTCGATCGAATAAGGGATATCCGTGCCACAAGCTTTCTTTCGTTCTTATGGGAAAAACAGATCGAGTTTTGACTTTTATTCCAGACTAAAGTTCCCTCCTATATTCACCAGGACCAAAGCCTGTAAATGAAACAATAGAACATTTGCTATCGGATTCAGCTTGTGAGATTTGAAAATAAGTCTTCTGCTTTCAACTATTAGATTTTAGTAAAATGTTCAACATTCTCAAATTTCAGGCTCCAGGTCAAACAGAGAATTTAGTAAAAACAGAATAGTCATTAAAATACGAAATTCAACATGTGCTACCAATTTTCAGATTTTCGAAATGTCTTCCACATTTCAGCTTTATTTCAACCTTTCAGATAACGTTCAATACTCAGCTTGAAAAACCTTTGGCGTTTGACTGACTAGTCTCTGACAGGAGTCCAAGGTACTCCACTTTCAGAAACGGAATTCAACTTTCACTTTGGGGAGGTGGAGATGAGAAATTTGTCGACAGACATTTTGTAAAAACTAAGAATTCGCCGACAAAATTTCTAAAAAATTAAAAATTTGCCCGATTTCTTAATCGAAATAGTTCTGAATTGAGGAAAAAGAAAACTGCCAAATTATTGGGGGGGGGGGGGTGTCAACCCCCACACTCGCTATAGTTTCGCCTCCGTCCATATTTTTAATTTGAAGTCTCGATAACGAATTTCGAGCCTGCGTCTTTTTGGTTTTTACTTCTTTCCAGAGCAACCAAATGTTTCTTCTCAAATTGCCAACGAGAACTGCTCGAAAAAGCCATTTCTGGTCGAACAGCATCCTATTTTTACGAGTTTCTTCGAGAGCACCAGTAGTAGAAATTTCACTGGCATCCCATATAATCCTAGGTGTGTTGTATATCTTCCGTAACGTGCAGAAGAACGCTTCCTCAGTATAAATCATTTCAATATCCCTTCTCAGTTCGCAGTACGCGCTGCAGGTAAACGGTATTTAAAAAAAGAAAATTCGACGTTACGCGGTATCACGAAGACATCAAATGTAAAATGATGAATGTTCCTTTTGGTATTTTATCCCTACGTATGAATGACATCGTGTTTTCGAAAACGCAGACGGTTTAAATTTTGCGAAATTTCCAAAACGAGGTCAAGTGTATAGTATTTTTGGCAGAACGAATTCCTGATGTCGCTTTCAACGACATTTTTCCACAACAGGGGTGTTTGAGGGAAAAGAGACCTTTATGAAAATTTATCGTTTTAATTTCGCATTCTTCGAGTTGTTATGCGCTTCACACCTTTTCTTTCTTTCTTTCTCTCTCTCTCTCTCTCTCTCTCCTCGCCCCCCTCCAACTCGCTCTCCCGTAATGGAGTCGCAAAGGTACAAACTACAAACGGTAAGAGCGTGGCGTGAGGAGAGAGGAAGGTGGCCACTTGAATTAGTAGCTTACATAGCGTTCTCCGAGAACCAAAAATAAGCTTTTTTCCGCACCCAGTCGGTCGTGTACCCATTTTTATTTTCAAAACTCGACGAATTTAAATTACGCGAAAGTTTTTCCTTTTCTCTGTATCATTAATGACCCGTGTTACAAAAATTGTTTCTCAGTTGGCTGCTGCGGTAAATTAATACCGTTTGTTTCGCGCGCATCGACATAAATTAAAAAATAAATAATCGAGCGTTCAGGGTGCCGGTGTACTTGTACTATTTATACCTTCCCATCGACGATCCAGAAAATTGCTTTCTAATTGTTGTTCTAGAGCAGTACTTTATAAAATGAAAACTACGAGTAATTATAACTCGATGGTCGAAATACAACACTGGCTTTTGTTTATGATTTATTCTTTTGTTTTCTCCATCCACCGACTTCATGCATCAGTCGGGGAAAATCAGACGTGAAAATCAACTTGGAAGAAAAAAGTTGAAGTAAGCTGACTTTCGGCAGAAACTTATGTCTAATGGTCCTAATGAACACACTAAAAGTAACTACCCCTACTCCTTGTGCTAACTTTCCTACAGAGTTCGTAACCCCATTTTTTTTTTAAATCTCGGGAAACATACGAAAAAAAGGCTTTCAACAAAAATTGTTCTACACCGGCTTCGCCACAAAAATGATCATCTGTACTTTTTCGTATCTACCCCAGAAAAGTCTTACATGATCGGTTCAATATATCCCTCCTAAGTAGCACCGTTTAATGCAGGCCTTGTGGATAGAACAAGAAAAAAATTGTAAATATTTCTCTCGCTCTATTGAGTTTGGAGATACCTTTCCATTCTTGAAAATTTTGTTGTCTTCCGCGCCCCACGTCTTAGTTACCAGATATTTGATATTGTTTTTTAATATTTCACTGGTTTGAAAAGGGCTGTTGTGAAAAAAGTGCACCACAGACCCAAGTATGCTAGGCCACCACTTTCAAATTTTCATTCACCGGGCTACCTCGATCTTTGTCGCGGGCATCCTCGATCGGCGCCCGCGACGCGTTCACTTGTTCACGGAAAAAGTAAGAATAAGAATGGCGGGGCTTAGCATACTCGAATTTATAGTGCTGTAGTGATGGATGCTTATATGAGCTTCAAAAAGTATAAAAATTACACCAAAGTATCGAGTGTACAGTTGTCGAGGCACCTGAATCCAATTTTCGAGTCAGTTTCACCCTCAGCTGAGAAAATTTAGCACCGGAAGGAGAGAGGAAGTAAAACGAGGTATGATGCAAATGACTTAACCTAAGTGACGAAAACTTTTTTTTCTCCAGGAGAGCGATTTGAAAATTATAAATAACGTTGTGTTATATACGTGGCTCAAATGGTTTACGCCATCTAACGGGCTAAAAAAGGAAGTAATTCGTCATTCGCGAATGTAGCTCGATAGAGGGCATCGAGATCTACATATAAGAATATGTATTAAACTCATTTTTCGTTAAAATATCACTTAGGTCAAGTGTGCATGAGACACTCGAATATATACTAGATAAAATTTCCGACAAAATGATACCTTGCGGAGCTCTTCAGCTTCAAAATCTGCCCAGATATAGCTGTTTAAAGTTGAGATTTCAAAAAAACCTAATTTTAAGAAAAATATTATAATTTTAAAAAATGTCAAAAAAACAACAAATTACAAATTCAAATTGGCATATCTCTCAGACAAATAAAGCTAGAAAGCTCCCCGAGGTCTCATTTTGTCAGATATTTTACAAAGAATTGGGACCTTTTCAGAAAACTAATACGAAATGAAAGAGTTTAATTTTCTTGGTTTGCGTAAAACAAGGAGGTGGGCTCACGTTTTCATCTGTAATGGACAAACGAAGGCTGACAGAGAAAAACGAATAACGCCATTCAAAAGAGGAGGGGAATCGTTACAAATCCCGATTTTAACAGTTTTGACCTTGATCTATAAAAATTGCCGTATCTCGAAAACTAGGATCGACGAAGTGAGACCTTATTCCTTTCACTGCCATTACCACGATATATCTTGAAATAAGTCATAGTATTCTCGCATATGTGTACTTATATCGTCACCAATTGGAAAATTTATAAAATGAGAGATATATACGTCCTACTGTTTGATAGTAATGATGTAATAATATAAGTAACATACATGATAGCGAATGAAAATATCAAAAGATATTGTCCATCCTCATTGGTTTAGGCTCCACTATGGCTAGCTTCAGACACGTAAAGACTCCATTTGTGTTCGTTGAGATTCCCCCAAGATAGGTTAAAAATTCCTTATCACTTAATAAAATTGTATTAAGACTCGTATTTAACTCTTTCGGAACTCGTGGAAACTAGTTAAGACTCGTTTCAGACTGATACTATTTGTTAAAACCAATTCTGGTTCGTTGAGACATTAAGACCAGTGACGGATACAGGAAACAAACCTGGGCGGAGAAATTCAGATAAGGAAGAATTAAGCAACCTTCTTCTGAAATAATTTGGATTTTCTCATGTCCTCAGAATGATAATTGACTGATAGGATAATCAAAAACTAAGAGGAATTTCTAACAAATTGTGCTGCTTATATACTGATGTTAAAAATTAAATCATCTTCCCCAAAATATGCTATCATACTTTTTCAACTCACTGGATTCTTAAGTGCCCCATAATTTTTAGATAATTTACCTTTTAATTTCTTCTTTTCGAGGGGAGAGGACATTCCTTAGACTAGCAAAGACATGTGTCGACTAGTTTTAGAATCTTTTAGACACTCGAAGCTCGTTTCAGACTTTCAGACTTTTTCAAAGTTTTCTCAGACTCACTCAGTTCGCGACCTTTTCCATGATTCATTTAGATTTATTGTCTTTAAGAATTCTTGATCAAGACTTTTCAAAACTCCTTAGGACTTTATTTCAAAAACTCCGTAAAATTTGGCTGTCTTGTTGGAGTTTTGCTGAAACACATCAAGACTCGTTGAAAATTCTCAAGACGCTTCCAAGCTCGATTCAAATTTTTCAAGAGTCATAAAACTCAGCACGGCTTTTTCTGACTGGTTTAAAACATTTTTAAGTTTCTTTAAAAACTCTTCGAGGCTTGATAAAACTACTCAAATCTAGTTGAGGACTTTGAAGAATCTCCAGACTTGTTACAATTCTTTGAGACGCTTCAAGATTTCTGCCTTATTTCAGAGTGTAAGACTTTCCCACTACTCGAATATATTCGATGCAGTTTCAATTTGAATTTCTCTCCTTAGTGGAAGAGGGGAGAGCACTGTCCTCTCCATTTATACAAGCCAAATTAAAATCTCATTAGGATTCGACTCTGTACCAGAATTTTATGAAGACCCACAATAACTCTTCTAAAGAAAACTCGGGTAAACTTAAACTTTGCTTTAGACTCTTTAAAACTGCTGACCCTCCTTCCGCACTAAGACCTGGAGAAGAGATTATAAATTAGGTCACACTAGGAAAGCCATATTTTTCATTTTTCAACTCCGGTATACACCCTGAATAGCAATTGAAATTCCCGCTGGGGTAGAGCGAGTATAGACACCCCCCCCCCACACACACACGCACACGAATTTTTGGAGCTGACACTTCTCAGCAAACTCTACTATTTAGCAAGCATTATCAAGAACAAAGAACCATTAAATTGTTGACTTTTTTTCGCTTGGGTGAAATATTTGTGGATTATTGAGTCGACATTTCTGTCATCAATCAGCATAATATAAAAATTGATATTTTTGTTTTGTTCGGATGAAAAAGTTTTGGGTCTCAGAATTTTCAACATACAGTAGACTCTCGATTATCCGCCCTAATTGGGACTGAAGGTGGGGCGCATAATCTGAAAACATGTAATTTTGATCCAAAAACATTGAGAAATGGGGAAAATTGAATCAGGTACGTTAGATGGTAAGTTATTTTATAAAAAAAAAATCCTTAAATACTTAGATAAGAAATCTGTGTTTTTGGCTGTTTTGGTCAGTGAAGGGGAAGAAAGGCAATGCTGTCAAGAAAATATCTAAAAAGGATTGCTAGCTGTTGTTCTTTAAACACCAGTGACTTTTTCAGCGCTGAAAAAGCATTCTCGGGATTAATAATATGTGACCTGGAATCATAAAATGTGCCTCTGGTATCAAAAAATCATTTTTCACTTTTTTGACAATTCTTCCAAAAAAATCACGCTCTTTCGAATGAAACAAATCGCATCTTCCTATCGTCATTAGTTTTTCCACAAATTGCATTTAAAAATTACGTCAAAAGTTTAAGAGCATCTGTTTACATGGTATTGTGTGAAACGGGCCTACAGGAATGACAGAGAACAAGAATTCAATAGTGGTTGTGACAGCAACGCATAAACGCACCACCACAGATATACACGCTATGTACATCTGTACGCACCATTACCACCATCCCATCTCTACACTCGTTTATCTCAAAAACCTGTTTTCGCACTAGAGGCACATTTCATGATTCCATTATGTACTGACGCTTTTCCTACAAGTTCTTCATCATCATCATTAGCTGCGGTAAAGACTAGGATTGCGATTTTAGTAAGACTTCGGATTATCCGCCCTTGATTAGGGGGGGGGGGGGCTCGGAAAGGCGGGCGGATATATCAATGGTGGATAATCGGGATTCTGCTGTAGTTGGAAAAACATGAAAATGAGTAATGGCTACGGGTATACTTTTGACCTTGGTAGGTCTATTGGCTGGCCCTTTCATCCTATTTCCAATCAACGTGGAACTTGATTCTAGTTCAATTCACAGTTCAGTTCAGTTGTGCGTATTGTGTGAAGCCAATCAGTATGACTTAGCTCTTCATGGTCACAATTCAGTTCAGTGGTGAATATTTCCATGGAAATTACTTTTCTTTCTAGCCATATGCTCATTGATCTTGATCTTCGCTGCACGGCTGCAGTCTGCAGGTGATTAATTTGCAGTGCTTACAAGTTTGACATCTTACAGCCAAGGGTATACTTGAGCGAAAACTGTAACGACCCCCTCTCCCCTGGCACGCTCGACGCTCCACTCGACATTCTTTCAGTCATGTGCTTATTAGCTCATCAATCTTGATCTTAGCAGTGCGACTGCAGTCTGCAGCCGTGTTGTTAATAGAAATTTCCATTAGGGTATGATACACTCCTGGTACTCTGACGTCATATTACTGACCGGAGTATACTTGAGCGAAAACCGTGTTTGTACCAAACGTTACGCTCCTCGCCCCCGACATTCTTTCAGCCATTTGCTTATTCATCTAGATCTTTGCGACGCGGCTGCATTTTCAAGTTATTTTCACTTCAATGGATAATCTTTGCACCCAATTTTCGGGAAAATTTTCGTTCAGGTTCAGCCCATTTAATCTGAATTCTGAACATTACATGAGTTAACAAAATGTTAAAATAGCGGGATTCTGTTTCTAGCTATTCACTATGGATTTG
Organism: Acanthococcus lagerstroemiae; assembly: GCA_031841125.1. NCBI lineage: Eukaryota > Metazoa > Arthropoda > Insecta > Hemiptera > Eriococcidae > Acanthococcus > Acanthococcus lagerstroemiae. The sequence goes on from CM063114.1 coordinate 30,103,266, forward strand.
AAATTCTATGATTTTTATTCCTGCCACAGATCTGATATCCAGATTTAAAATCCTAATAGATACTGGTAATCTTAAAACGGATTTGGAATGCTGATGCAGATTAAGAATTTGGAATTCGGATAAAGATCCAGAATCCTAATTACTGATCTGGATTCAAAATTTTGATGTATGAGTGCGCTAGAATTAAACCCTGATTTCTCCCGAAAACGTGTTTTCGGTAAAAACGCAATAAACTGTAGCGGAGTCACAGCAATTTAACATTTTGGTATCTAAAGTACACTTCCAATGTTCTAACGTATTACGTTTTAATTTGTTTCAGGTGAGTGTCGATTTCTTGATGATATCACGACTAAGGTTACAAAACAAACACTGTAATCGTAAGTACCTGACAACAGAAGTACCTTCTCGCGGCATTTCCAATAAAAATATTTCACTTTGGAGGGGGCAATCGTCCTCTTTTACCTCCTTATGCAATCTCGCTTGCCGTCTGTTTGCGGACTAGATAACTGAATTTCTCCATTTTCTCTCTCGGTCGGCCAGGTAGGACATCTATTTAGTTTAGTTATAGTTCATATTTAGCACTCTTAGTCAGATCTGTTTTACTACCAATCAATCGATACACGCGCTTTTTCTACGTCTTCGCAAATTTAAATTCAAAGACTGGCTCTGAGAAGAGGATGGGGTGAGCATATGGAAAAATCCTCTGTTGCACTATTCACCAGAAATTTTTGCGGTGCCTAAAATTTTGAAAGTTCACCCGTGTCTGGAGCTGGAAAATAATTTAAGCACTTCGAAACGGTAGACTAACTTGAGAATCGGGACGTACATATCATGTTATTGTTATACTCCTTAGTCTCTCGACTAGTAGGTTGCGTCTCTCGAATTTTTTCTCTCCTGCGCTGATCTTTTCATTTCTGAGAAGGATTTACACTTTGTATCCTTCATTATCTGCTCTTCATAGCACATTCTTGGCCTTCCTTTCCAGTTCTTTCCCTCACTTCTATCCTTTTTCCTTCTTGTGTTCCCACTATCAGGTCTAACATCCATACAATGCTATACTCCAAGTAAGCGTTCGAATAAATCAGTTTTTCTCTCAGATCTATATCTGCTCTAAAAGCATCTTCTTTTTGAAAAAAAAAAGCTCTCTTCGCTTGTTCCAGTCTACTCTTTATTTCTGTTTTACTTCATCCATCTTGCGTTATCAGACTACTTAAGTAATTTGAATTCCTTTACCTCCTTTATTTTTTCACTCCTATTTCCATATTTATTGAATTTTGTTTCCATCTACTGACTACCATCATTTTTGTTTTATTTTTATTCATCTTCATTTTATGTTTTATTTTCAATTTTTCATCCAACTTTTTCAACATTTTCTTTAGTTCTTCTTCACTTTTTTCCTGCGAGCTGAAGAAAGTTCATCTTCTCGCCACGTCCAACTTCACCCTCAGTGCTTCATTCGCCTCAGCCCATCTGTATACCGGTACGATCATACTTCCACTTGAACCCCCCGTTTTCGATCTTCGATACCACTCTTACAGCCGAGAGCGAGAATAATGTTCTTTCTTGTCACTTTATGATCTAAAAAGAACATAAATCTGTTTTAAGTCTTCATAGTTTTCTATGATCAATTTCGTTTATTTTGTCTGCAGGATGCCATGTCCATTTCCTTTTTGGTGGATTGTTCATCAAGATATTTACAATTTTCAAATTTCGCTTCAGAGCCAGATTGATTAGCCGTTTTCCATTTTCGTTGGGTTCCCCCTTCTGTATTCACCAAGGGTTTGAGATTGCGGTTCATTCTCTCTTATTCTAGCAGCCCAATTTCCCAGGACTATTTCGCGATACCCCTACCTTTCTATCGTTTCTTCCTCACAATGGTAGAAATCTTGTGCTTCGTTTTCCGAGGCTACACTGGTGGATGCGAATACTTGGATTATTAAACGTACTTTTTCCCTTTCCATGACCAGTCTTAGGACTGTTATTACTATTTCGGACGCCATTTTTATCTCGACCACTTGGTCCCCTAATTTTTTTTCTCATCATTTGCCCCCCCCCCTCCGATAGGAGGGACAGATTTTACAGTTTTACAGAATGAAAAAAAAAAAAACAGACTAAAACTGAATTATAGAGGGGGAGAGGTTGGCATCGGACCAGACAAATGGGATCGTCTGCGGAGAGGGTCCAAGGTCACCACCATGGAACCCAGAAACTGAGGAGTTTAACAGCCAAGGGGTGTGCAAGTATACCAGATAACCTTACATGCGCATGGGAGCACTACAAGGGAAACGAACCTCCATCCTACATGCATCTGTTGCAGTACCCTGCCAACAGAGCCCATTTACTGGCTTCTAGACATGTAAGATAAGTAAATCGTAGGTGCACTACGACTAACATTATTATACAGGGCAAGGGTTTTTGTATCCCTGGTGATGAAATTCCCCCCATATCAAATAATTCTGAATTTCTTCCATTAAAGAAAAGAACCCTAAAAGTCGAATACTTTCCAAAATCGTGGGACATAATATTCTATTGTTGAGAATATATCTCTTAGAAATATTAGTTTTGCCAAGTTTCTTCATTTTCCAAGCTCAAAATTTCAAACCCAACCAGAAGCTCATTATAAGTGATATCAGAAGGACAGTGCATGAAAAATTTACAGTGTAGACATCTTAAAAACCTTATTTAAGTTGTAAGGATCCCAAAAATAATGGCAGAGAATAATTCCAAAACTGATCTAACAAAAGTATACAATATTTTCACAGTTTCAAAATTTGTACAATGTTTTCCATTTCTTTTTATAAAACCAACTATTCTTTTACATTTCAAAGATACGTGCTCGATATGCACGTTGAACAATAGTTTTGAGTCCAAAGTAACTCCCAAATCTTTTACAAAACTCACGCTTCGTAGTGGTACAGTTTTATTGACATAAAAGCCTACGTCTCTATGACCCTTTGTTTGTCCAAAATTGTTGGAGAGATTTCTGCTCTTCCTTTTGCATAATTTCTCTCCCATTTGCGAAGTTCCCATCACGTACCATTTTATTTTTCTACCGCTTTCTCAAATTCATAAAGTTTCGACTCTCTACTAACCTTTGGTAGTTATTATGTTGGATTTTTATTGGTGGGTTACCCTTCCTCCCTTCTTTCGTCCCTTTTTTTTCCTTCTCACCCAGATTTATTTCTATTCTCTTGTGTCGATTGGCTGAACAGGCCGAATCCCCCGCGGTGCCTGCTATCCGTCTTACGGGATGAACCCGACTATAGGTGCAACGAACTCTTGTGTCTAAGAAATGAAAACTAAATCAGAAAATATGTTGCGGAAACGTTTAGAAGTGGAGCGAATAAATAATTTTCAATTTTTTAAATTAAATTTGGTACAAGAAATGACGAATTTTTCCTAATTTTCCTGCTCAGAATCAGTTGACCCATTACGTTAGACTGGAACGGCGGAGGGGGCTTTTAGAAAGACTAACGCGATAGATACAGCATAAGCACGGTCGGATTCGAAATTCGTACAACTTATTTATGTAACTATAATACACGAACTCGCATGTAGCAAATTGGATTTTATCCCATTAGGACACCCGATTACATTTTCCATTAAACTTTTCCGTCGCAATACTTCTTGACATAAGAGCAATTTACGCGCTAATTAACTTATTTACTCGCCAGGGTATTCGGTGTAAAAAGTGACACCCTTTTACATCGAACTTTCAAAGGTCATTGTTGCGAAATAGTTAAATAAAGTTGTCGCTAGTATGGAAAACTTTTGGCCAAAAATCAAGGTATATATTCTCTGCGTCCTTTATAATTTTGCGCGCTAGTGCGCTGCATTTGCTTCGTGGGCGACGAGATAAGATAGAGAGTAGATTTTGGAACGGGAATTCGAAAAATTTTTCCCTCGTAATTTCGAGAAAGCGGACGCTTGCTTTAGCTTACCCTCGAGACGACTGCCTTGTTTGATTAACAAACATAACTTACGCAGTCTCTCGCATGAAAAAATAGAAAAACCATAAAGAATGTTCAAGATACAGAGATGTGTGAATAATTGAAAACTCAGTGTCTCGGAAAAGGAAACAGGTACCTTTAACAGTCCAATAAGAGGAAACATCTTTTCGATGCCGAGTACAGGAGAGGAAGGAAGAAAAAAAAAGGAAGAAAGACTATAAAACTTGAGCACTGCGAACCGCCATTTCGACTTTTATTGCTGCTGTGCAGTTTTTGCGAGCACGGCCATACCTACCTCAGTTTGTGAAATGAAACGAAAAAACTATGCTGTGGTTTTCTGTCTCCAATTTACTTACTAAATTTTATGTATGCACTTGTACGTCTTTGTCTTTTCCGCCTAGCTGAAACATTGCCATTGCCGTTCGGAAAGACAATTTTAAGCTTTAAAGAAGAATTGTTCCGAATAAATGGCACCGGTGGCCTTTTATTAAATATTAGCAAAGGGTTCGAAAATTGCGGTCTACGTAATTGCGTATTTCACGACGCGAAGAAGATGTTGGGAATTCAAATGTGGAATACGATTGCAAATTTGAAAGCACTTTACGATACACAGTCTGGATTCTGATTATCGTCGCTGTTGTACGTAAAGGCCTACTCTTCAATGAATTATGAAATTGCGTTTTCCGGGCCTGGTTCAACGGGAATTCAGCCAAAAATAAAGACTATGGGCGCATAAAACTAACTCAAGGACCTTGAAATCCGAGTATATCGCTCAGTCTCATCGTAAAATTGAAGTATCATTTGAAATGTCTCGTTGAAAGACCTAAAATTAGGTTTCTCAACTAGTCTGAAGGAGCTTGGAGGAAGAGTCCTTCTGCAAAATGTTATCTTCACAAGCCCCAACTGTCGTCCTTATGAGCTCCAGTATGGAGTTCTGGCATGTCTTGATTGTATTCCTCTACGAATTTTATTGTAATTATGACGTCATAACGTGTCTTTACAAAGTTTCAAAACATTCTGGAGCACCCTAACAAGTTTCAAAGACATTTCAAAGGATCTCAATGAAGCCTCAATAAATCGCAGCAGAGGGAGTTAACACTCCCTTGACCAACCTAATGTCGCGGGACTACCGGTGGTTGGCCGCGTTCGCATTCCGAACGCGCGTTCGAACGAGAACGGAAGGAATTTTTCTACTTTTGAACGGAACGGAAATGATATGATAAGTATTGAAGAGAGCGGCGTTCTTTACTCACCGTTGACGGTACAACCACCCTTCTTTCCGCCTGAAGGGAGCGGAGATTGAACCTTGTACAGCCCTGAAGTACCTTGGGCTGGGTTCGACGGGAAGCTGTCTGGTGGGTGGTGGGAGCGTCCGCTGTTTCAGGGCTTCCCTTGGTTTTAAGTGTTTTTGATTCATTTTTTACTTTTTCTTACTTCATCTTCCAGCCCTAATTTGGAATGTAGCGGCCGCGGGGCTGAAATGCTGCAACCTTACCACCCAAGCCCATGGACCGTCCGAACAACACTACATTCAGGCAAAGGGAAAAGAAGGCACAGCGGATGACACTCGGTTATACCAGTTGAAAACATTAGTAGAAAAATAGGTTTCGATAGAATAAGTTTAGTGGAAACAAGAAAATTTGGTGGAAAATTGGTAAAACGCAAAGATGGGAACTATTTATTTTTTGGGCACACAAAAAAGGATATACAGAGGGACAGGCTTCTATGTTCACCAGAAACAGACTGAAAAAAATCACGGAAATCAAATACTTTTCAGATAGAATAAGCGTATCAACTAATGTTAGAAACAGACTTGATTTTGAGTGTCATCTAAGTTTATTCCTCCACAAATATAGCAGGTATAGAAGAGAAGAGAGAGTTTTATGAATTAATGTCAGATACCTCTGTGAAAGGGGATATTATCAAGTAGTAATGAGGGATTTCAACGAAAGAAAGGTTTTAGAATGGACGCCATATGGGGAAAAGAGGTGTAGAGGGAGACCTAGAAGTAGATGGGAGGATGAGATAATATAGTATGGCGGAGTAGCTTAGGGGAGGGATGCAAGGGTTCGCGGCAGGTGGGCTAGGGTGGTAGAGGCTTAGGCCCAAAGATGGGCAAAGAGGGACTAAAGTTAAGTTAGTATGAAAGCTGGTCAAGTTTGTACATTAATATTGAGTTTCCCTCGATTAAAGCTAATTTCATCCATTCATTTTTTTTTCTTCTTCTTAACTTACTGGCTTCATTTTGTTTTCTTTGTTTCCTCCCCTTTTTTCTTCCATTTGTGTATTATTTTCTAATTCTGTAAAGGTCCTCGTTATTGGACTCTTCAGGCTGTGAGAGGGAGATTGACTTCAATTAATTAAACAAAAAAAGCTTCTTCCATCTTAAGTTGTTAAAATTTCAAAAACGCAGTAAAAATTACATTCTACATGGGACCTTTCTTCTACAGGAGTGATGTATCACAACAATTCTCAACCAATAAATTAATTTCACTTTTTCCTTTTCTCTACCAAAAAGCACTGCGAATATCAATATCTATTCAGTGACACCCCGTTACTTAAGGTTGAGGCAGTTTGCTGAACTTATGAGCAGGGTACAAGAAGTCTAGAGGAATTCGCATCAAGTGAATAAAGTATCAAGATCCATTTTTAAGGTCGGCGAGACCCGATTGCAATCACTTTTTTATTTATTTTATTTATTTATTAGTTTATTTATTTATTTATTTATTCTTCTTGCTGCTCAGTACTCAGACGTTATCAAGTAGTCATATGGATGACGTTTCATGGAAATAATTTTTTTTCTTCTTCTAACCATGTGCTCAGATCTTTGCTGCGTGACTGCAGTCTGCAGCCGCGTTGTTAATAGAAATTTCTATGGACATTTTGTTTATTAGGGTATGATCAGGTCGAATTATTTTTTGTATTTTTTCATCATACATTTCATCGTCACATCTTCACTTTCATTACTACTATGACTGCTACTACTACTACTTTCCAGCAATTTGAAAATTGAATGCCGTATACTATCACGTTTTCCCCCTCCCCACTGAATGGGCAATATTTTCAACAAACTCACAGAAGTTTGTTCCTGCCTCCGCAGGAACTGAATTAATTATCCTCAGATAGATTTGCAAATTATGGCTTTATTTGCATCTTCACGATAGCATAGCAATATAAATTGCAATGTTAACTGAATCGAATGCTAATTAATTATATAATTTCCGATTCTAGATTTTTGTCCAAGATACCAAACAGCTTATTTTTGACTTGGGAGGGTGATTTCTTGAATACATGTTTCAGATTATCAAATATTTGCAGTTAATCTTTTATTCTTTTATTTTTTTTCTCATTATCTTATCATCTTGTCAAGAGTCAAGATGTGTGCTTTTTTGCCAACCCTCCTCGAGTAACGAGGTTACTTGATCGCATTGGTTTCAAATCTGACCTCGAAATCTCAACTATACTTTTGTTTGCCTTCGACATTTATAATATGAAAGTGTTATCAGATGAAAGTCTGCACCCATTCCGGATAAGACTTTGGAATTTCAATAAATAATTTTCAGATTTTACAATGCCATTTTCACATTGGAAAAAAAAAAACAACTGAAATTAGATTTGAAACTAGTATGAAAAGTAAGCCAAGATGGGACAGCTTTAATCGTAAGTAAAGCAAGCCGGCCAAAACTTAGGAAAGCACTATGCTTCAAAATTTGATTTGTCACGATACTTCAAATTCAAAGACTCCTAACAAATCCAATTTTTATCCAAGAACTTTTTTTTAATGTTCAAAATTTCATCCCTTATCGAGCCGTAGCCCTGACATTTAATTCCAGTTTTTTTAAAACGTACTTGTTAACAATTTCATGATACGAGTATAAGTAAAATCCTTAGATAAATCTCATATCAAATTTTAAGCAGTAAGCGACACTGGTCATTATGATTCAAAATGTCTGAAAATTTTATGGCAGTACTACCGCATAATAAAGAAGAAGACCAGGGAGTAGCCCACCCAATTTTCGAAAATATGGAAAGTAAGGGGCCCTCTAATACGCGTTCTCACTCGCTTCATTGTATGTTAGGGTTTTCAAATTAAATAATAGAGAGGATTTTTGAATTAAAAAACACAAAAATTTGTATTTTTGCTAATGGTGGACAGGTCTGTAGCAGGAGGAAGGAGGGGGAGGAAAGCACTACCATTCTGAATCGGTGGTTTGACTCTTCGGGAGAAATTATTTTCCAAGTTCAGGCATACAAATCGAAAAGTGACGAGCTCTTCATTTTTGCTTGATAATAAACACTGAAATTTGGAAATTGCAACAATGGCTTGTCATTTCTATGACGCCAGTCTCCAAAAAAGTAAATTTTCGGAGAATCCCAAAAACCATAGTGAAAAGTGATAAAAGGACTGTGCACTTGTGCATTCAATAATTCAATTTTAAATAACATTTTCAGGCTCTTAAAATAATTGGAGGGTAAAGAATCAAAACCCACATTTGCCATTTTACTTCAAGGGCGCAAATAGGCAAAATACTGTACACGGGTGCAGGAATATCTGCTGCGCCTGTGAACGTGGAGTATGTTATATGTATATATCGCACATTCACGGACGCAGCAAAGATATTCTTGCACTCGTGTACAATATTTTGCCTACTTGCGCCCTTGAGTAAAATGGCAAACGTGAGTTTTAATTCTTTACCCTTCAATATGTCATTGTAAGGTTTTGAAAGAACTTGTTCTGATTTCCACTACAAACGGCGTTTCAAAAAATCGTGAAGATTAGCGTATTTGAAATGAAAGACCTCAACTGTTATCTTGTCCTAAAATGCCCGCCTATTTTCTAATGGAGCTGCCTTCTACAAAGTGTTCATGCTACGCGTGTAGTCGGAAGAGAAGTACTGATGAACGAATGAAACTGAGAAACCAATTCTACGTTTCGAATAAGCACCATCCCAAAAATCAAATCCGAATACAACTTCCATCTTTCATGATCATAGCGAATATTAAGTAACTATTTTTCAATTCAGATGTAAACTGACAGGTTCAAGAAGTGATCAATAATGGCAGATTAGCTAACTAGCTCCAGGACTTTAGATCTCCTTCCATCAAAATCTTCAGAATTGGAGACAGAATGAAAAAAAAAATTGACATTATAACAAAAGCCCGTACTTTAGTAAGAAAAAGTAATTTAAATGTCGCATTATAGCAAGAAAGAGAAAGCAACAAAGCTTTTGAGAGATTTATTATATTCAAATACTTTCTCAGAGATTAGTTTTTATTCGCATTATGCGTATTTTTTCCACTGAAAACTGTCGTTTCGCCTTTATTTATCGACAGTCTGGATTTCAGCAAAGTTTTCGCCGAATTTCCCATTGTTATGAACATTCCATTGATTCCTTATGCAAATTTAATCTCGCTAAAATTTAGCCTTAGAGGTCTTTCGATTTAACGATACACGTTACGTATTCGTTGCAATATTTTCGTCGTCTTATTCTCAACCGAAGGGGAAATCGGTGTTGCGAAAAAATTATTACAGAGTTCGAATATTTAATAATTTTGTTCGGCACTGCTTCATGGGAAAATTTCGCTCTACTTAATTTATATTCCGTGCGGATGTCTGGAAAAAGTAAATGTATTTTAGTAGACTAATTTTATTGAAAGTGACGCCGTTAGGAAATGGCGTCGTAATTTGGAATGTTTTAGAGAACGCTTCGTAAAATCAAATTTAGCATTTCGACTCGATATATTTTACAATAGCCATGATTATATCTTCTCAAAAACGTAGAGCTATTGTGCCACGCGAGTTATTGTAACCAGCAGAAATGGAGCTTATATTATAATATCCTCGAAAATATCGTATTTATTCGAATCCGGTGTTCTCCATTTAATTCTCGGTCTCCAGAGAGCATTCGCCTTTACAATGTCATTATTCTTAGTGTTAATCCTCCGGTTAGAGAATCGTGTCTTCCGATTTACGATTATGTTTGGTATTGGGCTTTTCAACTACAAAAGTCTGAAGCTAATAATGAGGCATTTTTGAAGTATATTGTGGATCATATTCAACGGATGCACTTCTTTACCTCTCTACAATATTCAAAACCAGACACCAAGCCACAAAATACGGACAGATAGACGAATATGAGGGCTCCTTAAGGTTGAGGCAATCCGGTCTACTTGTACACAGGGTACAGAAAGTATAGGAAAATCCGCTGTTTCAATTTTAGCTTTTGAAATATTTTGACATTCAGAATTTATATTTGACAGATTAATCTGAAAGTATAAAATATGTATACCAGCATATTGTTACAATTAGACATCGGGGAATCGAACCGAAACCGCAAACGGCACTACAATGTGACGAAGCGGAGAAATTGAACCAATATCTACTGTCCCAATCATATCAGTATTCTAACCATATCCATTAGGCTACTCGTTATTTTCTGCATTCCCGAAAATTGGCTGGGCTACCCCCACCAGTGCCGCAAATATGATCTTCTCCTCTTCAATGTACATTTTCGCATAAATTGTCCTGCCTAGCTACATTCAGCACGATGCGAGCATCTTAGGAACGTCTTTTGTTGCCTGCATACCTGTACTTCCTGTCCGCGATCTTTTCTAAACCACACTCTTCTGTTTATTCTCATAACTCACTTCCTTTTTTTCTCCCATGATCGGCCAGGTAGGGCATCCGTTTAACTTAGTCTAATTACAGTTTATGTTTAGCACACGCAGTAAGACTTCCTTTTGCTATTTACTCAACTGATACCACGCACTTTTTCTACGAACTCTCGTTTCTGTGATTTCGTATGCCCTCGCTCCGTTGTGGACTAAACGCTTCTCGTACACATTACAAATCCCCCCCCCCCTAACAAAAAACCGCAAGGTATTACTGCTTAAGAGGGGATGAAATTTTGAGCATTTTGAGGGGGGAAAAAAACATTTAAAAAAAAACAACTCTAGGATAAAATGAAATAGGGCTTGTAAGGAATGTCTGAAGTTCAACCATACTTCTAGCTAATGCAAGGTGTCTACTGAAACTGGAATCAGAAAAAAGATTGCTATTCGGTTGCTTTATGGTTAAGTAATAGCCTATGTGAGGTCTCTCACCCGTAGGAGCGAAAATGGACGCCTTTGGCGTCCCTTTTCAGCGATAATATATATGAGTACTTAGCATTTGTTTTTTCAACAGAGTAATGTATTGTTATTTTTCTATAATATGTAGAGGTATCAACAAATGACAGAGCTTGCCCCCTTTTTAAATACGTTATATTCAACATTAAATCTTTCGATAAGGACCAAATGTACCAAATAAGAGAACAGGAGACTTTCGTAAGGCTAACTTTCAACAAGTAGTCAGATAAAAATCTTTTGGACTGAGATACAAAACAAATATAATTCAAAAACAAAAAATAAAAAAAAATATTACAGTGAAATAGAGAATTTCTGGTCAGAGGAAGAAAATCTGAGACTACCTTCTTCTAAATGTTGAAGTACAAAACATCTTACAAACTAGTACATTCAAGGGGGGAGGCTAATCAGGGTGTCCATTCTTGTTCGGAAATGATTTTCCCTGACGTTCCAGGTTTTCCGAGCCAATTTTTCCAGTTTTCCAGACCCTTCAAAGACAAATTACACATGCAAAGGGGGGGGGGGGTCAAATTATTTCAAACATCGTGAGCGGCGAATATCGTCAATCACTCCATAAATTTTTTTTTACTACAGTGTGCTTATGAAGCTGTGGCAGAGAGGATGTAAAAATTTAATGATGGAAATGAAAATACGCTCTATGGGTGCAGCGTGGTGCGATTCCAATTTAATTGGTTGGAACTAAATGGGGTTATGTCCAAAAAATCGCACTTTTCAGGAAGCGAAAAAAACTGTTTTATTCGAAAATTTGATAATCGTGGAATATTTCCTTCAGGATGGTGGTACAGGGTCCACAAGAGACAACTTTAAGCCCGGTCCCGTCGAATTAAATTTTGATGGACTGGAGCTGGGGGGCTCAAAGTTTTTGGACTTAATCCCTTTTGGTTCTGAACGATTTTTTTTGCAGTTTTACGACTCAAAATTGTCCCCCCTTTTATAGCCAGACATAAAGGGGTAACTTTAATCTTGGTTTCATTCCAATCGAGCAAAGTCCCTGCTCGTAAGAAAAAAAGTTCTGAAGCTGTGTATTGGAAAATTGCGATTTCGTTTTTAAAAACAGCACTTTTCATGCATAAAAATGCAAAAAGAGGGGGTGAGCCGGAATTTTTTATTTGTTTCTATTTTTTACACTAATATACACCATTTTAGAACAATTTCTGGAAAAAATTTATTTTTTGAGAAAATTTTATAACAAAAAAATGAAAGAAAACGATGTTGCCAAAAAGCTTTTTCCCAACTGTTTCACGAAATTTTGACCACACCAGCAGATCCGCGAAACTTCAATACCCCATAATCCGTGAAAAAAGCAAAAATGACAAAAGTGGACTTAAAACCCCTTTTAGTTCTAACACATTCAATTAGCAACGTCATAGATTTTTTTTCGTGTGACTTAATGCCGACCGTGAAGGAGGGGTGAAGAATAAAATTCGAAAATTAGTAAATTAGTTTACAGGTTTCCGAGGTCGCTGCTTCGATTTTAGGAGTAATTTTTGGATCCTGTCCCTCCTGGCATGACCCATGAGGTAGCAAGAGCGTAGGACAAGCAACAGTTGACTCGAAATTCACTCTTCCTAATTAAAGCCACCGAATAGGGTCAAAATACAGTCATATTTATTCGAAGTGTAGCTAATAGAAAATAACGTCGTAAAAATTTCTTAACTGAAAAAGCACAGGAGCTTAAATTTGGCGCAGATTAAAAATTATAAGCGATATTCGAAATCGGAGACACAAAACCACCCATATTTCGATACTTCGTGCAATTTTTCGTCGGAGAAGCTCAATTCGTATTACGACAGTGCTCGGGGGTTGGATAAAAATATCTGAGGCCATATTCAAGATCAGCGACTCAGAGCTTGGTTGGCTATCCTGTCCAAAAAATTGACTTTAGAATCTCGTAAAGAATTCGGAACTTGAGAAAAACTAGAGTAACCGAAATTAGCCCCTCCATCGTGAACCCTAAATTGTTTAGGGGGAGGGAAAATTACTATAAAAATGAATTCTGGAACCCAGGTGAAAAAGCTCCAGCATATCTAACGACAAATGCTACGAAAGTAAAAAGGTGGTTACGATCTGGAAAATGATGGCACCAGGGGAGGCGGAAGAGGCTTCAATATTGAGAGATACAATATAAGGTCATACATTTGAAAACAGTGGACTTTTCCGTAACGCGATAATAATTTTTATGCGATCTTTAGATTTTTTTTCAAATTTTGTGAATTAGTTACTCTTTCCCAAAAATTTCAGAAGTCCCTTTCATTCACCCTGATCTATATTTGCGAAGGAGAGGGGAGCTGAAGAACAAACCGATGGCAGGATGTTCCAGAAGGTGAATTCATTGGTTTTCAAATTTTCGTTTCATTACGACTTTCTCAAAAAATTCTTCACGTTGAGGAGAGGAGCTAGACTGAATATTTTCTCATTTACGCGTCGTTTCGCGCCGATTTTCGGATTCTAGCAAACAGGATGAGATGAAAACACGAAACACGAAACAGCTGATATTGGAAGAAGTGTATAGGGATTGGTTCACGTTTCGTCATATTCAAGGAAAATGGTTCGTGAAAAGTCACGAAATACGAAATCCGTTAAGCATATAGCCACCTTAATAGAAAGATGTAGATGCCAAACGAATACCATAAAAACGATTTCATCACACTAACACACTCTGTACTACTGAGATAGGAGAGGGGGGTTGTATTACCCACGTCCTGTTCCTGTGAAAGAAAAAAGATAGGAAAATTGTCTGAGCGAAGCGAAGGAAAAATTCTTTAAATAATAAAAAATAGGGTTAAATCTGTTTGAAATACTACTGAATTTCGCAGTCGATTTTTTTACAAAATTCCATGACTTTTAGGTGAAAAATGCCGAAAATTTCAAAATTCCCTCACTTTTCTAGACGGACAAAATTACCTGACTTTTCCAGATTTTCCAGAGAATGGACACCCTGGGAATTAATTTTAGTACACAAGTTACATTTTTTGATTTCATAATTGATCTGATATCTTATATTAATAAGTACATACGCAAAATGATTTTAAGTTGGTACATAATAGTAACGTTCTTTTAATAAAATTTGAAATGGTTAATTCCGTTTGGAAGACTGATGTCACAACCAGGTTACACCAGATTAGTGGTAAAAAATATTGTGCGATAATAGAGATTTCTTTTTGAATAATGAAGTTTTTTGTCTCATAATAGGTTTCCTTGCAATTTTTGGTAGTCATATCACTGTGGAATTTTCAAATTTTCAATTGCTCTGCCAAAAAAGTATGCTATTTACATGCTCGGTTCCTGATTTACTCAGATGCCCGCTATTTACGTGTCTTGGTTGTTTTACTTACCAGTAGACACCCTGTAATATTTGATCTGTCATATATCACTAAGTAAGAACCACACCTATTTTTCACAATTATTTCAAATGCAAATGAACATTTTTTTCGCCTTAAAAATATAGCACTTGAAAGGCTAAAAATGCCAAAATTTTAAAATTTGACACAAAAAGACGAAGGTGTTATTAGGATGGAAAGTTTATACCAATTCCGGATAAGAGTTTAGAATTTCAATAAAAACTTTTTTAGGTCTACAAATGATTATCTGTTTTACAATATCATTTTCATATTGAAAAAGAGCTGAGATGAAATTTGAAGCTCAGATTTGAAACTAGTGTGAGAAAAAAGTCAAAAAGAAACAAATTTACTCAGACATACGCCAACCCGACCGAAATAAAGAAAAAAACTATGTTTCCAAATTTGATTTGTCACTCTAACTTCAAGCACTCCTCACAAGTCCAATTTTCATCTTAGAAACTTTTTCTTTTTCAAAAATGTTCAGAATTTCATCTTGTATCGAGCAGTAACTTTGACAGGTGGATTCTGATTTAGTTGACTTTTTAAAATCATATTTTGTTTTTAACTACTTCGTGATACCAGCAAAATCTTTATTTACATCTCATGTAAAACTTCAAGCAATATGCGGAACGGATGGTAACAATTCAAAAAGTCTGAAAATGTTGTGGCAATACTACCTCACGATCAGGAATAAGATCAGGGCGTAGTCCATCCGATTTTCAAAAAATGTAGAAAAAACTAATATTATTGTTCATGGCAGCCCCCTTCTCCCATAAAAAGTTCAAGCAAATACAAATATACAGTCTGCAAGACATGTTTTCAAAATACGAGGTCAGAATCGTGCTGTGGGTATATGCAATGTTTCAGTCTATTTTTTCTGTTATTCGCTGCTATGCCCCCCCCCCACCCACACCCATCTACACACTTTCTTCTCCATTCTTCCATTGGTTTTTTCACCATTCATTCCTTCCGCTTTTCTTTCGACCTCGTTTGTTCAGGCACTCTTTTCTAGCCCCCAGACATAATTTTTCTCGTTTGGCTCTCAGACACCACGCCATGTAAGACTTTCTATAATATTTTCAGGACTTCCTAAAATTCGTTGAGACCCTTGGATTCGATAGAAACTCTTCCAGACCTACTGAAAATTTTTCAAAATTTCTTCATGCTTTTTCAAGACTTCTGAGGACTTTGCTAGGCTTGTTTAGGATTTTCTAAGGCTCCTTACGAGTTTTCCCAGACTTGTTTAAAATTCCGTCAAATGTTTCAAGACTCTCGCAGACATGTTCAAGAATTTTCAAGATTTATCCAGACTGAATCGAAACTCTTTGAGACTTGTGTATGTTCTCTGAAAGGTATTTTTAGGGCTCTTTAGGTCTCGCCTAAACTTATTCAGAACGCATTAAGACTCTCTGCAAAACTCACTAAAGACACTTTCGGACTGGAATGAGTGTTTAAATTTCTTCAAATTCATTTAAGACATTCTAAGGCTGTGCTACACTAATTCAGAACGTTTTACAGCTTTTTTGAACCAAGTTAAGTCTTTTAAAACACTTCCACGTTCTCTTCGAAATATGTTCAAATTTTGATCAAAAACACCAGAGCTTTTTAAAACTCTTTCAGATTTTTTAAAACCTTTTTAGAATTCTCTGAGATCCTTTGAAGACTCTTCGAGGCTTTCTTTGACATGTTCAAGACTATACACGCCCAGACTTGTCCAAGACTTTCTAAGATTCTGCAGTACTTTATAAAACCACTACCACATGTAGTTTTCTTTACTTCTCCTTTTCGTTGTTCCCGTTCTTTTTTAATTCTTTTCCGTCTTTTGCATCTTTCAACAGATGGTCCTCGGATTTAAAAAACATTGTTGCACTTCAAAATCAAGTATATAACAACGTACTTTAATCGAAATTTTTGAAAATATTGCTGTGCTTGAATTTTATAACTCGTAAGTTCGAATTTTATTCAGAAGTTAAGAACCATTGACCTGGTCGACGAACAAATAGGGCGGAAAAGGGTACAGAATGTAGTGCATATGTCTGCATTTTGAATGAGAAGACTAGTTTTCGCAGGGGCTAGCAACACTGCTGATTGTATTTATCAGGTAGTAGAAGAGCAGTATATGAAACGATAATTTTCTCAGATGTAGTTCCAACTCAGATAACTTCCTGATTTCCCGAATCAAAATTGCTTATAACTCTTCTAAGGGGGGTGGGGGGGGAATTAAAACTGCGCTAAAAATCATCATTCGCGAACTTGCACAACATGACACTATGCTCTCCATCATCCATGTGTAACCTCTAAAATTTCTAGGAGGGGCTTTCAAAGAAGTGTAGACTATATAATATACCCTTCAGTGGACAATCAAACAGGTATACGTACAGGCTGACTGGAGGCAGGGACGGAAGCAAAGACAGTCAGCTCATTATTCAGTCAGTCAAATACACAGACAAGGGCATGCAGGCATGTCGAACAGCCAGTTTACCATCTTCTCAACTTTGGTTCATCCCCCCGAGCGACCAGGGGCAAAGCATTGTACCCCAGAGTAACTAAATGTTTACCTGGCTCTTCAACCGCAAAAGATTGTAGTCAATAATTTAACATTTTAGAATTGTACGACTGAGCAATTTTGAATTGAACGGAACCGATTTTGAGCTCACGGGAATGGATTAAGTCCCTTGAAAACAAATTTTGCCAATTAAACGTACAAATTTTCGTACTCATCGAACCCTTTTATTCTTTATTGATTAATGACGCGCAGCTGTTGGCAGTCGCCGAATAGCTGACGTAGCCATCCCGACACTGGATTAGTAGGTCTGATTCCAGAAGTGCATTTCCTAATGGCTTCAATCCAACTAGGTGGTGAAGAATGCAACTTGAAATCCCAAGAATAGCAGGAGCAGATCTGTTTTCCGGAATTCAACATACGTAACACTCTATCAGTATCAGTCGTCGTACAGCAACAACTCATACAGAAATCACATGTCACGCAAATCCCATCAGCTATTAAGTTCATCAAATTCATTAATAAAAATAAAGGCAACCATGACAGGTATCATTTACAGCCAATAAGTAAGTTGACTAAAAGATACGGAAAGAGCTCTTGAGAAGTACACTCGAGATAACTAAACGCTGCGCTTACTTATTTGTTTTTTAATACAGCCGTGCGGGTATCTTTACCTCAGTATTTATTTATCGATCATCGTATCAATTTAATAATTTTGCTCAATTGTCAAAGAGCACGTGATTTCAAATACTACAGTATTAGCGTCATAACCTAAGCTTGAACACAGAACAAGCTTTTCCAACAAAATTATTGTATGTTTAGCTCGAGAACTAAAATGAAGGAGGACAGAACTGCATTCAGTTCACATTCAGTGAGGTAGGCTTGTCGTATAATACAATGTAGGCAATGATAAGTAAATTTGACTTCGACATTAATTTGACTCGTTTTTGAGAATTGGGACACCTGGAGGTGGTGGACAGAAATGGCAATATTTGAAGAATATAACGCGAGTGTTATTTTGGGGGTTCTCAAATTCGCTAAGCTCATTTTGCAGATCAGATTGACCCGAAGTGGAAAAACGGTAGTACTAGGGGATGTGACTGACGATCAAAATTCCCTGAAACAAAATTTATCGAAATCGCTGAATATGATTTCGAAATCCATTTCATTCAATTTTGAGAAGTAAACTACCCGTAGGTGGAGCTAAAATTTAAAAAAAAATAGAAAAATATAATTTGACAGTCACTATTTTTGGGGTTTTCTAGGTAAAATTGGCATCAGACTGATCTTAATTTGAAAATAGTGGGTCCAAGGGAGAATAATTACACCATGCCCTGAAATATAATGAGTTTTGAAGTCTACTCTGAAGGTCGCTGAATTAGATTTCGAATGAGTTTAACTAAATTTTGGGAACTGAACTTCCTGGGGGGGGGGTGGAGGTCAAAGTTGTTAAGCTTATTTTTGACATCAGAATGACCCTAATTTTAAAACTGTATCATCAGGGAAACTGAAAATCAACGCGTGAAACACAACTGACGCAAAATTCGACTCTTTTGTTGACATTCAAAATCAACCACTTTTCCAACACGACATCATGGTCGAATTTGATACTCGATTTCGATACAAAAGTCGAGTTACCGTGTCAACATCGACTTTTAGATCGAATTATGCATCGCCTTCAATGTAGAATTCTATTCAGAAGTCGATGTTGGTACGGCAACTCAAATTTTGTATCGAAGTTAGGTATCCAATTCTACCGGCATGTTGTGATGGAAAAGTGATAGACTTGATCGTATTGACAGTTTTTTCG
The DNA here is from genome assembly GCA_031841125.1 of Acanthococcus lagerstroemiae. Taxonomy (NCBI): domain Eukaryota; kingdom Metazoa; phylum Arthropoda; class Insecta; order Hemiptera; family Eriococcidae; genus Acanthococcus; species Acanthococcus lagerstroemiae. The sequence goes on from CM063114.1 coordinate 30,122,016, forward strand.
AGGGAACATGTCCTGAAATACAATATACGAGTAGTTACCTAATTTTCGGCCTTCAATGTCGCTAAATTCGATTTCGACATCAATTTGATTGAATTTTAGCAACTGAGCTTGCTGGGCAGGGGTTGAAATGGAAAATTAAAAAACAGCAAAATAGAGATTGTGTAATTTTTCGAATTTTTCAGGTTACAGCCTAGAGAACCTAACAAACAATACCCATATTGCAGTACTTTGAAATGTATCATTTCTATCATACAGAAAACCAATGGAGAGGGAGGGGTGCGACTTTTAAAATTTCCATCTTTATTTTCTCCATATACTTGCGATATGCCCTGTGGTATAGCGTTCACATTTCATGTGAAAGGTCCCAGTTTTGATTTTTTTCGCGGTATACAGTTCGATCTAATAATCATGGATAGTTCACTTTGCTACGGTCATTTTTGCAATAAGATTAGCCCTAATTCGCAAATTATGGGATTTAGTGGGCTGACGATTCAAATGCTCCGAAATACAGTGTGTTTCAAATGAGACGCCAGTGGGTATTCGAAATAACATGTAAAACTGGAACAAACCAGTTGAAGAGTAGAGGGAAAGAAGTAGGTAAAGTCACTTTTGTGGCGAAGCAAGAAAAATGAAAAACAATTTGTTTACATAGTGATACCTGCGTGGTTCTTTACCTACACGTGAATTTTGAATCCCGTTTTTCTGGACTGCAGCATCCTTTCAGGAATCCTACCATAGCTCAGCTAATTATACTCATTACTCTCATTCCAAAAGTATTAATAATTCAATTTCGCCTAAAATATCTGCTTCTTTCGCTGTACCCTTCAGTTGTAATATCAGTATATTTCTATAGATGAAATGTTGAAAATGTTGCCCATCGCCGGCGATACAGGAGTTACAATGTTTCAAGAAATTCGAAAACACGCATACGATTTCTGCGCAATAAGAGAATTCAGTGGTCTAGAAAAAAAGTCATTTGGGACCTTCACGCACAAAAACAAATTTTGTAATACGGGGTGGAGTTGACATGGACTATCGATGAGGGGGCGTTGTAAAGGGGAAACAGGGTTACCAAATCGCGTAATAAAAACTTCTCCTTTTCTTTTCGTATCTGAGAAGCACACAACTTCCACTTGCGTCTCATTTGCAACATGCTCTACATATGGGTATCTAATCATAGGTATTCGATGTTGACATCAACTGAGGTGCCTATGGAGTGCTGAAATGAAAATAATGCAATATGGATGATGTTTTTAGGGGGGAGGGGGATCCACGGACGCTAGGCTCAGTTGTTCTGATATCAGTTTCAACTATATCGTGTTACCGGATGAGGTCATTGAGAATTAAAATACAGTAAAACTAAGTAGGATCCAATATTAGATTTTCAAGGTCTGTGAACTAATTTCCAATATTTTTTGCTCCTTTTGAAATATACATCAGAGGTGAAATTTTTCATACAGGGGGGAAGCTCCCCCTATTGGTACATTCCTTCTTTTGTTTTTTATACTTCCAGCAGTTGCATTTTTGGACACAGTGGAGCTTTTGGGTTAGAAAAGATTTCTTACTAATCAGAAAAGCCTGTATTGTGAGGTACTGGCCTCGATAAGGACCCTCTCTACACGGACGTAGACAAATTTAATAAATCTCAAAATTTTCAGGAAAAGGCCATGCGAACGAGTGGGGTCAAGCCCCACCTAAAGAATCATCAATCTAGGTAAGGTGGCAAATTTTTGGTTGGTACTCCGGAGACAATTCCCAACAATCTTAAGAAATCTTTTATTGCAAGTTACCCTTTTCATTTTTGATTTTCACCCTGACTGGCCTTGGAAGGCGAGTATATTATGCTATAGAACTATCGATTAAATTACTGAGACACTGGGGCTTAAGCCATACACAATTCCCGTGAATGCTGCTGTATCTCAACCAGTTTGCCTTAACTGTCTACTAGCTGAAATCGCTGAGATTACTACCCTCTCCTAGTTCATCCGCAAAATAAGTATCGCTGTCCAAGAGTACAGTACACCATTTACGAGTGCAAATTCGATGGCGATTGAATTTTCAACCCACTAAGCTCGTTTTTCATTTACCTCGAACCACGTCTCGCATCGCCATTCACTAGAACAACTGGAGCACGAACACGTACCGAATTTCAAAATGTTATGGGTAAACAGAAATGCATAAACGGAAATTGGTGCTTCAACTTGAATGGTTACTCGTATACCAAAAACCTACGTGCACCGAGTATGTCTACGCGAGGCTAATAATTTTACGTATAGCATGAAAAATCTTTTACGGTCAACGACTATGGATCAAAAAGCAGAAAAAAAAATCTACAGCCGAATAAAGAGCTTCAAAAAAGCGCGTCAAAGACGTATGGATGTTATTTTCAAACACAGCTAACAGTATCTGCAATAAGCACATATGGGGGGGGGCGGGGGTAGTCGGGCTAACTACACGTATAAAGAAAAAAATGATGAAAAAGCGAACTCGTTCTTATCATGTTGCAAATGCTGTAGTGGCGGGCTGATCCTATCTATAGAAATTTCGGTACACTCTAATCCATTTGGCCTCCCTTTTAACGCATTTTTGGGGTTTACCTTTTACGGGTACACGGTGGAGTCCGATGCACCCTCGGCAGTCGTTTCCGTAAACTTTTTCCATTACACCTTCGCCGTCTCGTCTACTGACTCGTTTTCGTAAACCGTAATTCGATTTTCAAGACCACTATAGTAGTCGTTGCCGGCGATTACAATCTTTCTGTATGGAGCTCTTGGCTCGTTAGAGCTCTCGATATACGAACCGACTCGCTAGGCACTTTAATTACATACACTGTTTCGCATTCTTAATACCATCCACTTGGTGGCGATTGTAGTAATTTTTGCACACCGAGACCACGGCAGCTACTTTTCGCTGTTGCGACGTATCAGGGTTATCTCTCGAATGCGACACTTTACACTCATCTGGTACTCATATCAGATTTGCGCGGATTACGATAACGATGAAATGGGGAACCTTGCTGATCCGGGATCTAAAGCTGGTTCCTCGATCAGAAGTCGCAGACATGCGACACAGTTACGAGCGTGCACAGGCACCCGGATTCACTTCTCAAGATCCCGAAATCGCCGAAAAAAGCAGCTGAGATATCGAAAAGGTACAACATCGACAACCGTGGACAGGAATCGAAAACGGAAATCGGAGATCGGAAACGCGCAACAATGAAGGTAACCCGGCGCTTTATTTCGACAATCGAGTTACAATTAGTTTTCATTTTATTAAATACACGACTGTACAGAAACAATTAGAAACCAATTTTCTGGATCGCCGATGAAAGGGTACACGAGCACATAGTAATTTTTTTCATTCGGTCAACGGGCACGAAACAAAGTGAAACAATTTGCTACACACCAGTCAATCGAAACACCATTTTTATAACGCGGGTCATTAGTAACGAGCAAATCGACTCCACTTTTGCAGAGAAACAAGGATTGTCAGGTTCCCATCATTCACCATCCTAATATTTACGTGTACAACGAACTATAGATTTATTTATAAAACCCAATACAGGGCAAGCTGATGAAGTTCTTTTGAACGAGTCTTGAACAGACCAAAGAGGACAGTGTTGCCATCTCACACGAAATTTCGTAAGATCTCACGAGTTTTTGAAAAATTGGCACATTAAGAAACCCAAACTCCGATGCATTTACTCCTGTCACACAACCAAATCTAAAGAATTTTCATGAAAGGGAAACGGCAACACTATCAAAGGATAGAATTGATTTGATTTGTTTCTTTCAGAATTCAAATAACAGGAATCTCATTAAATACTAAGGTTGCACAAAAAAACCGCTCATGTGGGGAGTGCCTTCCATGTAAGATAAGCTTGTTTCTAATTTTTACAAGTTCAGGGGTGGATTTATGGAATGAGTTAAGAGAGGGGGGACCTAGGAAACAATACACAAAGTTTTTGCCCTCGCTTTGAAACGTTTCACAGACGTTCTTAATGTAATAAAAGTGAACAGAAAAGTGTAGCATTACAAAAAAATTTTCTTTCTTTGTTATTCTTTTTTTCCTTTTCTTGAATTGGGGGGACTTCCCTCCTCCCCGTAAATCCGCCACTGCAAGTTATTTTGGAAGCTGCATGCATTCAATTGAGTAATATTTAAGCTCAGCTCACAGTAACTGAGAAACTGGGTCATTCTCCAGAAACATAGAATACCTTATTACCATCAAACCTTAAGCCCAATTTTCGACTTTTTATTGGGGGGGGGGGGTACACAATAATATCCGCAACAAATTCTACCAACCTGATTTATCAGACAGGACAATTACCACATTTTGAATGGAAAAATCATAGGGAGGTGTACATCGTCGTGGATGTTACTACCTTATCTCAATGTTTGTTATATTTTTAAACAATAAACCCGAATCTCCGATTTTTTTTTTGGGGGGGGAGGGGGGATAACTTTGGGTTACACAATAACATCCGCAACAAATTCTACCAATCTAATTCATTAAACAGGACAATTACTATCTTTTGAATGGAAAAAGCATATTAGGGAGGTGTCCTTCGTTGTGGACGTTACTATCCAGTCTCAATATTTGTTATATGTATTTTTAAGTTGTTTCTTGCGAATAAAGTGGCATTATTATTATTATTCAGAAAAATTGGAAGTATATAATATGTTAAGTTTAATTTGCTATCAGTGACTTCATTTCTAGAAGGGATGGCGTAAAGTTACCAGGGTTTTCAGTCACTGTCGTGGTCAATCTTTGACTGCGGCGCAAAGATACGTGCCTCATACATTTTTCAGCCCAACAAATGGCAATACTGGCACATTTTTGATCCCTGAACACGATCCAGATGCCAAATCGTAGTCATTGACGCATGTGATAGTACAATTTTCAAAAATTTTCTGAAAAAGGGAATTCTTGAAGCTGTTTTGCCCATATTCGTGGATATCAATGCTTTCACCATATAAACAAGATGTCTATCGTCGTGGACAAAAGCCGTCCCACTCCCTAAATTTTGATGCTCCTGCTCTGTCAACTTGTTGAACATTCTCTACTACATATAAACTAAGTGCCTATACCTACATACCTAATTTAAAAAATAAAAAATAAAAAAAATAATAATGAACCTTAATATCGATTGTCTCATGGACACTTATGCTAACTAACATTTTCGTTAAAATTGAGTTAAACATGTAAAGCCTGGCCCAGTTAAGGAACATAATTTGCAACCCGCAATACACATCGATAATGGGCATTTTCAAGTTGGAGGGGAAGGACGAGGTCAAGAACACGTTATCAGCGCCGTGAAAAAACTATGTTTCTTAACTGGACCAGACTTTAGATCTGTAGTTGAAGGTGTAAGCTATCCGGTGGTACACACAAACCGGCAGATAATTATTATTTGGACCGCTAGAGAGCGCCTTCCGATTGAGCTAACTGATAATTAGACGCTGTTAAGCGAGACAGAACCAAGCGACATTTGTTGACAAAATGAGTTATTAGTATCGTTCGCAAGAGCGTAAAAACTAGAATTTTTCAAGATTGGGCCCCCGATTTGAAAAATGTGTACTTACGTTGAAAAAAACTCATCGGTAAACGCTATGTAATATTGTTTATACATGACTTTCGACCTTCGAATCACGTGTTCTAAAAAAAAAAAAAAACAGATTTTGTCGCTTGGTTCTGTCTCGTTTAACAGCGTCCAATTCACAGTTTTATCACGTGCCAATTGGGCTAAAATCATATGATACAGCTGGCTTTGGAAAAGTATGTACTTAGTACAAATGAAGAACATAATTATTAGAAGAAATGATATTTGTACTTAACTGTTGGTTGGAAAAAACAGCAGACAATTATTACGAGTATGTAATTACATGGATTTTAATCAGCTATCATCAACTACGTTCATTAAGGATTATAATACAGAAATACTCTTGTTTAGCAATACCGCAATAATAATGTAATAATGAAAAAATAAAATGATAAAACGTACCTACTACACGATATATCAATTTTTTTTTTGAATAAACAAAACTGATTTTTAAAATCAATTTCGTTTGTAAAAAAAATTGATGTACCGTTTCTAATTTTATTTTTCATTATTACATAATTACGGAATTGCTGAAAAGAATATTTCATAATTATAATCTTTAATAATGAAGGTAATTAATGATAACTAATTAAAATTCACGTTTCGTATAATATTTGTCTTTTTTTTTTTTTTTTTTTTTTATTTTTTTTTTAATCGCACAAATGAGTTAAGTGCCAGACGGAAAATATGCTGAGTACAATTCTCTCTCGTGCTAAAGATGTTAAGTGTTTCAATTTTTTCTCTCAGCAGCCATGGGGCGCCTTATATTCAACTTTAAAATAATATTTCCCCCTCGATGTATTCTGCACTGTTGCTCCATGTTATTCTTCACTCTCCATTCGTCTCAAATAGCATTGTTCCAGCCCCAGAAGGGTTATATGTTGACGAAGTTTTCAAAACGCTCTCCTGAAAAATTTCATTTTTGTTAGTTAGCACAAGAGTCCATAAGACCATCGATATTCTCAGTTTCTGGAAAATGACCCAACTACAAGGATACAAAATTTACCGCTCTTATCAAAAATCAATTTCCTGAACTGAAGGAAACATTAGGATTGTTCTTTAGGTTCAAGTTAACCAATATGACATCACGAGTCAACCAGTAAACCAAACCCAGCCAAATCAACTGACATGACGTACGTCCATTCGTTCATTCTTTGGAACAGAAACATCAGCATCTCCAGTAATATACAATGTCCTGTCATGAACGAAGGGAGCCCGGAGAAAAGTTAGCGGCATTATCAATAGACAAAGGCTCTCAAAACTATTTGATCTTCAGGTTCTTTCTGATGGGCATTGTTTCGATATAACTTTTAACTTTTGTATCTTCTCTGAAAAGCGATAATAACGAAAACCAAAGTTGTAATAATTAGCAATACCAAAAAAAAATTAGCTCTCATAAATTTTATCAGCCATCCAGAAGTATCAAAATTTCTCAACCCCTTCTTCAATTTTGCGACCAATCCAATAAGCACATTTCTATTATAATTTTTGAATTTGGAGATCAAGTAGGGCTAAGAAATTGTATTTGGGTATAAAAATAAAATCAAGAATATTAAAATTTTTCTATGGTCGCAGTAAGGTAGAATACCAATCTAGCTGGACAAAAGTCGCAAAAAAACTTTCAGAAATGACTAGAACAAGCACTCTATCATCCGTCTGAGAACCTCCTCTCCCTCCCCAATCCAGAGTAAGAAGTATCTACAGTTCGCGGTTTTCTTGTGCACGTTGATTTTATTGTTTCGCTCTATTACCAACGGTCGTGTTACCCTTAACAACTTATTGGAAACAGAAATACAAGAGTTCAAGAGACTGAAACCTAATCGAAAACTTAGACCATAGGGTACCGCTTCATATATAATCAGAGCCTGTAAAGGCCTACTCACCAAACCGCTTACACATCTGTGCAATAAAACCTTGGAAACTTCTTGGCTCCCTAAAATAACCCCACAATCTCCTATATGAGTTTTTTTAATTTTTATTTTTAAATACTACTTTATACCATTTTTGTTCTGTTTTATTTTGCTTCTTTGCTTCAGTTTACTTCGTTTTATCATTCATTCATTCACTCATTTTCTAAATTTTTTTCTATTTTCTTTTTGTTTCATTTAGAGGAAATTATGTCCTGTACAATTCTCCCTCCCAGTAATTGGTCGTAGGGCTGTTGGTAGGAGGCTATAAAGAATAATGAATAAGGAAACTACAGCTTCTAATTCTAAAACATCCTGAAGAAACACGTATACAAAACGTAGCAATATTTTCACTCCAATGGAGCCAGAAAACAGGTAGATTTAGGTGGCGAATGAACAAAATCATTAGAAGTACCAATAAGTCTTCTATGAGTACAGTAAGAATCATCTGCCCACAGGCACCACCTTTGTGTTTTTTAGAAGTTTAATAACACATATTAGGGTGTCCATTATTTTACATATTTTCGAAAATTGGGTGGGCTACTCCCTGATCGGGTGTGTCACAAAATTTTCGATCATTTTGAATTCTATTATTCCGTACCGTTAATTGCTTGACATTCTACATGGAACTTAGAGGCGAGAGCAGGGACGAAGTTTGAATCGACAGGTAACTTTAATTATGTCGAATCGGATTAGTCTTGTTTTAGCTAGGAGACTCTCAAATACACTATTGATGGCGTTACTTGAGTGTAAAATATAAAATAGTACCTGCCTCAAAAGAATCTATCTAACTTCCTTACGCATTATCATTTGCTGATAAAGATCAGGACATCTTAAGCGACACCCCAACCAATTTCCAAACCAGGTTTTTACTTCCAAGCAGCTATCAGAACTTGCTCATGAGGTGTTGACAAATTATCCACACATAATGCGGACATATTGGGAACCCCGTGCTTCGAAATCGAGCTAGCTTCAGATATCTGAAACAGGGTAACAATTTTAACGACGTGGGCTAAGTTTTAGCATATTTTAGCACTGCGCATGAAACTCATGAAATTTTCAATATATTTGTAATTCGACAACAAAACCAATTTGAACGTTATCTTCGGAGCATTACACAGCAAGCGACGAACAATGAAAAAGCGGAGAGCACAGCAGACGTATAAAGTGTATTGGCGGCGGGAAAAAACGTGATTTAGGAATTAAAGGGGGAAATCAGATCAAATACTCGTTTCAATTGGCGTAAAAAATAAATCGAACGATCTGAAAATACACCTACAATAAAATGACCTCATAATCTGATACTGTGTACATGTTTCACAAATGAAAAAATAGAAGAGAGAGCAGGAAAGTCGGAGACAGGGAGAAACCGAAGATAAAAACCAACCTTCAAGCTAAATAACCATCGTATTTTCAAATCCGCTTACGAAAAATACATTTCATGCTTTGTTATGTTCATTTCGATGAAGTATTATTGAAAATGTCTGTTATCAGCTTTTTGTTTCCCGTAAACGAATATATACTCCACGTTTTCGAAAGAAGACTCTTATTTCCGTGAAATGCTTCGTAAAAACCATAAATATTAAATTGATTTTTCTATGTAGTTAACGCAAAATAAAACATTTTTTCAATATTCGATAAAAGCAAAACGTGTAGAATGCGTGGAAATTGTAATGCGGTGGAAATCTCAATAAAGAAGGAAAAGTTGAAAACAGTTTGTGCTCCTAGAGTCTTGCAAACGCATCGAATCGCTCGGGGATAGACATTTTCAAAATGCATTTATTTTAAAGTGGTGCCTACGTAACATCAGGTTTGATGATGAAACTCGGAAGGCTAACTATCAATCATATAGGCAATGGAATTACGAAGGGGAAGAAACCCCCCTCAGAAATGCAACAGTAAATAAGAAAATTTTTCAGACCGTATGTTGAAAATGTTGGAAAAATTCGGTTTAAAAAGGTCATACACCGAATTACTCCAATCTTCATTTATTAAAAAAAAAAATTATGATAAAAAAATGAAGAAAAGTAATTGAATTATAATTTTTGAATCCCAAAGCATGGGATCATCAGCATTATTATTACTATTATCCGATTATAAACGATCGTATACTCGCAGTTGCATTTCTTCACTTATAAATTTTTATGGAAATCAAAATAGGTAAGACCAAATAAAAAAACCAAATAGTACAGAAACTGAAATTAAAGAGAAGATAATAACAAGAATAATACAATGATCAAAAAAAGATTTCCAAAACCTTCCTGCTCTCCCTCTCCTCCCCTGGAAAAAACTCAGGCTGAAAAGAAATATCCTTGCGTCTTTAGTTCAAATACCACCAACGCCGGAAAGCTAGTGAGAGATAATCGAATACCCCCACTAACATCCTAGGGAATAGAACGACTACAGTATCAATCGAGGTGGAAAGATAGCGCGCCCTGTAACTCAGCCAATTTGCACGAACAAGGGCTCTATGTACTTTGTACAGCCGTCATTTTCTTTCTAATCCGGTCCCGTCAAAAGAAAATCGGCTGAGCCTTCAACACTGCGTGACCAGTTCACGTTTCACGGTTGGTTTTACGGAATAAACTGGAAAGAAAATGGCGGCTGTCCTTTCCTGTCTTCATATAGGGTCCTAGATTTGGTACTGCGCATGTGCACGCGGACAGCTTATTCAGGCGTTGTGAAAACACACGACTAGTAAGAGAGCTGTGTCTGCATACTCTTCAGCACAGATAAGAAGTAGCCTAATGCAACAAACTGTAGGAAAACCAATTGGAAACTACCCCAACTGGTATCTTAATAGTGTCCTGTTTTATATTATGTCAGCTTGTACCTTTAAGCCATCTACCATGAAGTGGTCAGGGTGTGGGATCCCCAGTTCATATTGAAGAAAAAACTACTACCAAAAGTAAGTAAGTATTACATTTTTTTCCAATTAGATTCGCGTTTAGGCAAAAATTATTGGATGAGATGAGTGAGAAAGGCAGTTTTTGAAGTAAGCTAAAACTCTTCAACGATTATTTATCAGTTTTTCACATTCTTCCAGATATGTTTTAGACTCTCTGGGACTATTCTGAACATACTTAAAACTCAGCATTATTTCAGTCACTCTATGGCTGAGCTGTTATCGTGCCCACCTCGCACCCTGGCTAGGCAAATTCAATTCCTAACGCCAGAATGCTAATAAACAGGTTTCATCTCCCTCCCTGCAATATCTCAGCAAACAGAACAACCACAATACTAATTAGCGTGGATAGATAGCGTGCTCTACAGTCCCCCCACCAGTTCTTAAAAACACGACATTAGACTCCAGGAACACGTAATTTACAGGATCTGAAAGATTGGTGACATGTTATAGGTGGCTTGTAGATAGCTTACTTACTTATTGTTATGAGGCATGGAATTAATGTCAATCTACATCCGCCTTTGACATAAGGAAGGAAATATTTTAACGCTACAAACCGCAGGGAAAGTAAGATAAAACTATCTCCGCTAATCTGCAATAAAAGCTGCATGACTCATAATAACGCAGTAACTACACCTAGGCAGGGTACACGAACTGAGAAGAAGGAAGTACCATTCCAGTCTTTCTAGAGAGGTCTTTAAGATCTTCCAGACTTTATTAATACATTTTATGACTTTTACGGCTCTTCAAAATGTTGCCAGACTCGTTTAAAATTCTTGAAAAGAAGGTCTGGTCCCCACATGATTCTATAAAACTTGTTTTAAACTTGACAAATTTCTTCAAAACCCTTCCATACTTACTACAGATCCAGCAAGACTTTTCAAGATATGCCCCCTAGTTTGAAATTCCAAAATGTTTTTATTGCTCTTTTATTTAGAATTAGAAATTAGAAACCATTTTCAGATCAAATTTTTCTTTCTGGCAGGGAAAATTGCCTTTATTGCCTTGTATCTTTCGAAACTCCAAAATGTTCTTACTGATCCTCTATTTAGAAACCATTTTTAGATCAAATTTCACTTCCCAGCATTGAAAATTGCCTTTATTGCCTCGTATCCTTTGAAACTCCAAGAAGTTCTTGCCGATTCTCTAATTAGAAACCATTTCCAGATAAAATTTTTATTTCTGGAAGTTAAAATTGTCTTTAGTGTCTTCCTCATGAATCCCCACCCACATTTGCTCCTGTCTTTTCAATACTGGCGAACAATTGAAATTGAAAAATGCCTAATACTTAAGAATATGTCACAACTGATGAATGACTCAGAAGAGGCAAACAGTCAAAACTGATGGAAGAGCTTGAAACAGCCTAAAACTGACAGATAAACTGCTATGAACAAACCAAAAATGACGGAGGGGTCACGACAAATTCTGCACAAGATAATCAAATCCGACTAAAAAATAAAATAAAATAAAATAAAATAAAATAAAAAAAACCGACCACAAATTAACATAGAAGAAACAGACTGAGAAACAACTCAGTCCATTGATAGCCCAATCTGACTACATTAACAGTCTGACCAAGAATGACCCGGAACAACCAAAACTCTGATCATAACTGACCAAGACTGGCTAACCTCAACCTAAATGAAACATATAACTCCAGACAACAACATATTGACTCTGACCAAAATGGACCACAAATAATACACTACAAGAAATATAACTAAAAACGAGCAAATCCGATCCCTAACGACTAAACACGGAAAAAACAATCTAAGACTATTAGAAACGACCAAATCTGATCGAAAACTAATAAAATTAAACCAGACTAAAAACGATTAAAAGTAAATATAAGATGAGGGTTTGAGCTTATTTAGTTCTTCGTGCAGATGATTGAATTTCAGCTTTGAACGTCGCTGAGACATTTAGATGACATTGGACTGTACCATACTTTCAAAAACAAAAAAACAAAAAAAAAAAACGCTGTCGCAGCAGCGACAGCAGTACCGACTTTTCAAATTTAGTATCTTACATAAAAAAAATCCTGAAAAATAAAAGAAAAACTCCAAATCAGCAAAATAATAATATTAGTAATAATAATAATAATAATAATAGAAAAAAGGAGGCGATGACTAGGAAAAATGAAAGCTGTATGCAAAAAATTCAACAGAATAGAAACAGAAGAAAAAACCTAAAAAAATAACTAAGAGGAACTTTTAACCATAAAAACAACCATAACAGAGATCTCGAAAAATAAAACAAAAACTCAACAAAACAGCAAAAATGGGATAACGTTAAAGGAAAACAAGCGACGCACTTCAAAACAAACACAAATAGTTCAAATACACACAGCACGAATTTAGACGCGTGGTAGTTCAAATGCAGGCAACACGATTTTACTTGGACAGAGTTCAAATAAAAGAACTGATACCAGTAACTGCTTATCTTGCTAACAATAGCAGTACCGACGACTAACAACTATTGTTGGGAATGAATCTGAATAAACGCATTATATCGAAAGGTCGATATCTCGACATTTTCGACACGTAGAAAAATTGACCACATTTTTAACACTAAATCCCAATTTTCTACCCCGGTTATCTCCCTCCCCTTTGGGGTGCTGCGAAAAATGATAATAACTAAAAATATGTAAAATGAAATTTTCTTCAAATGAGTTCCAGTATATTTTTTCGTCCCCAAGCTGAGATGATGAGAAATAATCGAAAGAAATGTTTGACCCTCTCCCCCACAGCCCCCTTTCGGCGAATCCTCACCAAAATTTCACATGCACAACTTCAAGTGCTGTTCTATAACATATCTGATTTTCATAAAATTCGATCCTACACTCTTCGAGCTATTCCAGTTTCAAAATTTTGTACATATATATACCTATATATATATATATATATATATATATATATATATATATATATATATATATATATACATATGCAGGACGGCTTTTTCGCCTCTTTTTCATATATAAAGCGACGTTTTCACCTCATATACGGAGGCGAAAACGAAAAATCGGAGGTGAAAACGTAAGGCACTGTATCTCGATAATTTAGGCTTCTACCGGCTAGGCAATCCCCTGGGCAAATTTTTGGCTGGAGGCGAAAAAACCCACATACATCAGACATATACATTTTAGTGCATGGTACCTCTCACCAGACAGCGCTAGTGTCACTTGTAAATCATATAATGAGACTTTTTCACCTCCAAACATAACTGAGCATTTTCGCCTCCGATTCGCGGCAACAACGCATTAGTGATTGAATTAATATTAAACTCGGAGGTTTCCTACTTGCTTGTATGCCTGGAGGTGAAATGTTCCCTTCACATATTAAACGTCGCTGTGTACTTGTATATGAAAAAGAGGCGAAAAAGCCGCCCTGCAAAAATATACCTTTAAAATTTCGTTTTCGCCTCCGTATATGAGGTGAAAACGTTGCTTTATGTACAAAAATGAGGCGAAAAAGGCCTTCTTTAAAAAAATTTAAAAAAAAGTATATAATATTGTATATCATATACCCCGCATGTTAAAGATTGTAAGTAGAAATTACTGCACCGAAAAGTTTACCACGAATTGATAGATGATGTATGTAGGTTTTTTCGCCTCCAGTCAAAAAATTGCCCAGGGGGGTTACCTGCTGGCCTGTAGAAGCTTAAATTATTGAGATACAGTGTCTTACGTTTTCACCTCCGTCTATGAGGTAAAAACGTCGCTGTACACAGGATTAGTCAGTTTTCCTTCCGCAATAGGAAAACTCCATTACGCTGAAGATCTGTTATCGGTTTTGTCGCTATTCACGAATAGTATGCAGCGTGGCTACACCCGATAACAAAGCGTACTGTACATTTTGGAAGATAACACATTGAGTCATACTTCGTTCAGCCTGACGGAGTTTTCCTATGGCGGAGGGAAAACCAACTAACCCTGTATATGAAACAGAGGAGAGAAGGCCGTCCTGCAAAGATATACCTTTAGAATTTCGTTTTCGCCTCCGTATATGAGGTGAAAACGTCGCTTTATGTATGAAAAAGGGGCGAAAAAGCCGCCCTGCAAAGATATTATTATATACCCGCGAGAACATGATGATCAAGATGGAGAAGGTCACAGGTTTACCATTTCCCTATACTCTAAGACATTGTAAATAACACAGTTCGGAATGGACATGAATTTTTTTAGTCTGAGGAAGAGGTTCAAGAATAACATAATAAGAAACTTACAGAGGCGAAAAAGCCGCCCTGAAAAGATATACCTTTAGAGTTTCGTTTTCGCCTCCGTATATGAGGTGAAAACGTCGCTTTATGTATGAAAAAGAGGCGAAAAAGCCGCCCTGCAAAGATATTATTATATACCAGCGAGAACATGATGATCAAGATCGAGAAGGTCACAGGTTTACCATTTCCCTATACTCTAAGATATTGTAAATAACACAGTTCGGAATGGACATGAATTTTTTTAGTCTGAGGAAGAGGTTCAAGAATAACATAATAAGAAACTTACAGAGGCGAAAAAGCCGCCCTGAAAAGATATACCTTTAGAGTTTCGTTTTCGCCTCCGTATATGAGGTGAAAACGTCGCTTTATGTATGAAAAAGAGGCGAAAAAGCCGCCCTGCAAAGATATTATTATATACCCGCGAGAACATGATGATCAAGATGGAGAAGGTCACAGGTTTACCATTTCCCTATACTCTAAGACATTGTAAATAACACAGTTCGGAATGGACATGAATTTTTTTAGTCTGAGGAAGAGGTTCAAGAATAACATAATAAGAAACTTACAGAGGCGAAAAAGCCGCCCTGAAAAGATATACCTTTAGAGTTTCGTTTTCGCCTCCGTATATGAGGTGAAAACGTCGCTTTATATATGAAAAAGAGGCGAAAAAGCCGCCCTGCAAAGATATTATTATATACCCGCGAGAACATGATGATCAAGATGGAGAAGGTCACAGGTTTACCATTTCCCTATACTCTAAGACATTGTAAATAACACAGTTCGGAATGGACATGAATTTTTTTAGTCTGAGGAAGAGGTTCAAGAATAACATAATAAGAAACTTACAGAGGCGAAAAAGCCGCCCTGAAAAGATATACCTTTAGAGTTTCGTTTTCGCCTCCGTATATGAGGTGAAAACGTCGCTTTATGTATGAAAAAGAGGCGAAAAAGCCGCCCTGCAAAGATATTATTATATACCCGCGAGAACATGATGATCAAGATGGAGAAGGTCACAGGTTTACCATTTCCCTATACTCTAAGACATTGTAAATAACACAGTTCGGAATGGACATGAATTTTTTTAGTCTGAGGAAGAGGTTCAAGAATAACATAATAAGAAACTTACAGAGGCGAAAAAGCCGCCCTGAAAAGATATACCTTTAGAGTTTCGTTTTCGCCTCCGTATATGAGGTGAAAACGTCGCTTTATATATGAAAAAGAGGCGAAAAAGCCGCCCTGCAAAGATATTATTATATACCCGCGAGAACATGATGATCAAGATGGAGAAGGTCACAGGTTTACCATTTCCCTATACTCTAAGACATTGTAAATAACACAGTTCGGAATGGACATGAATTTTTTTTAGTCTGAGGAAGAGGTTCAAGAATAACATAATAAGAAACTTACAGAGGCGAAAAAGCCGCCCTGAAAAGATATACCTTTAGAGTTTCGTTTTCGCCTCCGTATATGAGGTGAAAACGTCGCTTTATGTATGAAAAAGAGGCGAAAAAGCCGCCCTGCAAAGATATTATTATATACCAGCGAGAACATGATGATCAAGATCGAGAAGGTCACAGGTTTACCATTTCCCTATACTCTAAGATATTGTAAATAACACAGTTCGGAATGGACATGAATTTTTTTAGTCTGAGGAAGAGGTTCAAGAATAACATAATAAGAAACTTACAGAGGCGAAAAGCCGCCCTGAAAAGATATACCTTTAGAGTTTCGTTTTCGCCTCCGTATATGAGGTGAAAACGTCGCTTTATATATGAAAAAGAGGCGAAAAAGCCGCCCTGCAAAGATATTATTATATACCCGCGAGAACATGATGATCAAGATGGAGAAGGTCACAGGTTTACCATTTCCCTATACTCTAAGACATTGTAAATAACACAGTTCGGAATGGACATGAATTTTTTTAGTCTGAGGAAGAGGTTCAAGAATAACATAATAAGAAACTTACAGAGGCGAAAAAGCCGCCCTGAAAAGATATACCTTTAGAGTTTCGTTTTCGCCTCCGTATATGAGGTGAAAACGTCGCTTTATATATGAAAAAGAGGCGAAAAAGCCGCCCTGCAAAGATATTATTATATACCCGCGAGAACATGATGATCAAGATGGAGAAGGTCACAGGTTTACCATTTCCCTATACTCTAAGACATTGTAAATAACACAGTTCGGAATGGACATGAATTTTTTTAGTCTGAGGAAGAGGTTCAAGAATAACATAATAAGAAACTTACAGAGGCGAAAAAGCCGCCCTGAAAAGATATACCTTTAGAGTTTCGTTTTCGCCTCCGTATATGAGGTGAAAACGTCGCTTTATGTATGAAAAAGAGGCGAAAAAGCCGCCCTGCAAAGATATTATTATATACCAGCGAGAACATGATGATCAAGATCGAGAAGGTCACAGGTTTACCATTTCCCTATACTCTAAGATATTGTAAATAACACAGTTCGGAATGGACATGAATTTTTTTAGTCTGAGGAAGAGGTTCAAGAATAACATAATAAGAAACTTACAGAGGCGAAAAAGCCGCCCTGAAAAGATATACCTTTAGAGTTTCGTTTTCGCCTCCGTATATGAGGTGAAAACGTCGCTTTATATATGAAAAAGAGGCGAAAAAGCCGCCCTGCAAAGATATTATTATATACCCGCGAGAACATGATGATCAAGATGGAGAAGGTCACAGGTTTACCATTTCCCTATACTCTAAGACATTGTAAATAACACAGTTCGGAATGGACATGAATTTTTTTAGTCTGAGGAAGAGGTTCAAGAATAACATAATAAGAAACTTACAGAGGCGAAAAAGCCGCCCTGAAAAGATATACCTTTAGAGTTTCGTTTTCGCCTCCGTATATGAGGTGAAAACGTCGCTTTATATATGAAAAAGAGGCGAAAAAGCCGCCCTGCAAAGATATTATTATATACCCGTGAGAACATGATGATCAAGATGGAGAAGGTCACAGGTTTACCATTTCCCTATACTCCAAGACATTGTAAATAACACAGTTCGGAATGGACATGAATTTTTTTAGTCTGAGGAAGAGGTTCAAGAATAACATAATAAGAAACTTACAGAGGCGAAAAAGCCGCCCTGAAAAGATATACCTTTAGAGTTTCGTTTTCGCCTCCGTATATGAGGTGAAAACGTCGCTTTATGTATGAAAAAGAGGCGAAAAAGCCGCCCTGCAAAGATATTATTATATACCAGCGAGAACATGATGATCAAGATCGAGAAGGTCACAGGTTTACCATTTCCCTATACTCTAAGATATTGTAAATAACACAGTTCGGAATGGACATGAATTTTTTTAGTCTGAGGAAGAGGTTCAAGAATAACATAATAAGAAACTTACAGAGGCGAAAAAGCCGCCCTGAAAAGATATACCTTTAGAGTTTCGTTTTCGCCTCCGTATATGAGGTGAAAACGTCGCTTTATATATGAAAAAGAGGCGAAAAAGCCGCCCTGCAAAGATATTATTATATACCCGCGAGAACATGATGATCAAGATGGAGAAGGTCACAGGTTTACCATTTCCCTATACTCCAAGACATTGTAAATAACACAGTTCGGAATGGACATGAATTTTTTTAGTCTGAGGAAGAGGTTCAAGAATAACATAATAAGAAACTTACAGAGGCGAAAAAGCCGCCCTGAAAAGATATACCTTTAGAGTTTCGTTTTCGCCTCCGTATATGAGGTGAAAACGTCGCTTTATGTATGAAAAAGAGGCGAAAAAGCCGCCCTGCAAAGATATTATTATATACCAGCGAGAACATGATGATCAAGATCGAGAAGGTCACAGGTTTACCATTTCCCTATACTCTAAGATATTGTAAATAACACAGTTCGGAATGGACATGAATTTTTTTAGTCTGAGGAAGAGGTTCAAGAATAACATAATAAGAAACTTACAGAGGCGAAAAAGCCGCCCTGAAAAGATATACCTTTAGAGTTTCGTTTTCGCCTCCGTATATGAGGTGAAAACGTCGCTTTATATATGAAAAAGAGGCGAAAAAGCCGCCCTGCAAAGATATCATCGTATAGCGTATACCCGCGAGAACATGGGATCATGTTCAAGATTGTTAGAAGAAACTACTCCACAGAAAATTCTAATACGAAGTTGCAGATTTTCACTTTTAGCATTTTGTTTTCGCCTCCATATATGAAGCGAAAAAGTCGCTTTATATACAAAAATGAGGTGAAAAAAGATCCTCTTTGAAAAAAATGTACATACCATCATGTATACAGAAAAAATTGGAACAAAATAAACAACAGGTGTCTGAACTGAAACCTGAAATATAATAACTACAGACGTGCTGAAAAGAAATACACTGACGAATTTCATTGCCTCCATCCTGCTTTCAGACAAGAAGGCGATGTTTCTTTGTAGAATTTATAAGAATTTCATGCGGTGACGAGAGAAATATGATGATTATGTGTGTCTGCTGCAACTCAGTGACCAACATGCGATTGCAGTATACCTGAATGAAAAGATATTGATTTCAAACAATAGGCCCCAGGAATGCAAAAGTACGCGAAGAGTCCGAACAAGCCTGCTTATCGCACACTGGAGGATGAGACGTAAACATGTGCTGCAAAAGTATTGGCAACGTTGCTGGAGGCCAAAATGGCCAATTATGTAAAAAAGAAATACAAAAGGAGGCGAAAAGTATAAACTATGTTCGGAGGTGAAAGGGACTATATACATAATGTATACACTCGGTGATAAATTTTGAGAAATCCTTACCCCTCTCAGGTTGCCTCTTATGACATCAATGCTCTGATTCTAAAATTACAAAGTATACACTTCTAAACCCATTTTTTCTGGCGGAGGCGAGGGCGTCTGCGTTATGTATGGAGGTGAAAAGGATTCCCTGCATGTATATATATATATATATATATATATATATATAAAAAAGGATACCTGAAATTGAATGAATGATATTTTCGAACTCCTCACACCTCAAAACGTAAAGAAAATTCACTCTGACCTCAAACCCCCACCCTATGAACAAAAACAATACCTCCTTTCGAATTCTTCGAAAAGTCGGTAAAAAACACATGGTGACTCGTGACATGATGTTGGGTTATAATAAACGCTAACTAAGAGAGTTCAATAATTCTCTTCTAAGCCAGAATATGAGCGACATACATTGGTTAATGAACCAAAAAGCGGCTACGCTAAAATTTCAAATGATAGAAATTGCCTGCAATTTTCAGGTTTCTACTCATCCAAGGATCAATCATCTGAAGTAAGTTAGACTTTCATTTGGGAGCCCAGAAATGACCAAGTAGCCCATTACTAATAAATGGTTCAAACAAAATAAAAAAATTTAAGCCCAGAGAACTTCTGGTAGCACATGGGATCTAACATTATTAAATAATTTCTTTCTTCCACATTTGTAAAGAGAGGAATCACCGCTTACCTCATTAGTTCCACCACAAATAGTAATAATAAACTTATTACTCCAGCAGTGGCGGAAGGGAAAGGAGGGGACACTACCAGACAAAAATTCAAATAAATAAATAAGTTAATTGATTAATAATAATTAAGGGGGAAAAAAGATGCTGAATTGTAATATGTGAGAAAATACATGTGATGTTACATACAAATATACCCTGTTTATTCGTGCTTAGGTATCTGCAGACAGTATGAACTTCCAGAAGATAGCGCCCATCTGAATTTTGGTAAAAATGGCAGCTGGCCCATTCGCTTCCATAGTTCCACAGAGAAGATCAGTTCTTTCAAGAAATTCACAATTTTGTGAACTTTCAATTCTAAATCACATCTTAGCAATTAGATATACTCGCAAATACACAAGAAACTGTTTTCAACTATCATAATTCATTATGGATCTATCAACGTCCATCAAAGCTGGTTGGTTGTTTCTGTATGTCTGTATAACTCATTAGAAGAGATTAGGTAACAGTATACCGACCCTACACATAACTGGTCTTTTTTAGGATAATTCTTATACATGAAGTTATTCAGCATCAGTAATTTGAAGGTACCCAAGGGATTCACTACTGACCTTCCAGAATTGACTGCATCTTCTTCACTACAACAACATGAAAGTAGAAGTCCAAAATGAAGAAAAACAACCAGATGGTAAATCAGTAGAAGCGGACGAGTATGAGCCTCATGATTTCACAAATGTTAAGAATGCAGTTGGTTTCATTGGAGCTGTTCTTCACATAATACGATGCTCAGTTGGCACTGGAATACTGGCTTTGCCATTCATCCACTCGAGAATTGGTTACATCTCAGCTATTCTAGTAACACTTATTGTCGGACTACTTTATTTCCACATAATCCACATTCTAGTATCAACCGAGTACAAGCTTTGCAAACTTACAAGAACACCGAAGTTAACTTTCATGGGCATGGTGGACCAGACCTTCGAGAATGTGCCATGTAAATTGAGTACAATATTAAGTCCGGTGGTGAAAACTTTAATATTTGTGTACTATGGACTGCCCACCTCTAACGCCATGGATTTAATCTTAATTATGGGTAATATCCAGAACATATTTGCGTGTTATGGCAACTTGATAAATAGCACACACATCGCCAGTATTGTGATTTTCCCTTTGACAGCACTCTGTTGGCTCAGGAAACTCAAGTATCTAGTTCCCTTCTCAGCCCTGACTAACATGTTCACTCTTGCAGTTGTTTGTATCATAATCGGATACTCGGTAAATGCAGATAGGTCAACTATAATGCCGATTAAGCCGTTTGGCGATGTAACATTCATACCCCAGTCATTCGCCATTTTACTTGCTGCTTACCGAGCCACTGGTATTTACATTCCATTGAAAAACGAAATGAAAACACCGAGGATGTTTTCCAGTCCCTTTGGAGTTGTCAATGTCTCGGCATGTTTACTGATTATGTTGTACATTATCTTTGGAGGGGTTACCTACTGGAGTTACAGGGATGGCGTCCACGAAAACGTGCTCATGAATTTGCCGAAACATGACCTATTCTCTATGGTTACACAAATTCTATACACATCTGCTCTGCTTGTTGCTTACACATTACATTTCTATGTAATATTTGACACCTCTTGGACAAGTATGTTGGAGCCAAAAATGCCGAAAATGAAAGGCAAAATTGTGATAGAGTACATATTTAGAACTGGCTTGAACATTATAACCTACACAATGGCTGTTTTAATTCCTAACTTTGCACTGCTCTCCTCCATATCTGGAACCTGCGGTATAGTAGTGGAAATAGCCGTCCCACCATTGCTGGACATTTTTTTAACGATCAAATTCAGCACGAGTAAGTGGTGGACATTCATAACAGTCACAAAGAACCTGCTGATCATCATAATGGCATTCAGCATGTTTGCAGCCAGTGTATGGGGTTGTGCACGACAGCTAATCAGATTTTATTCATTTTGATACAATAAATCTTTGTAATTTTTGTTTTTCATTATAGCAGCAAGTTTGTAAATAGTAGGTATCTATCTATTTTGGTAAAAGATGTAAATTTTCCACAATTTGCTAGTTTCATCTTCTTTCAGCATTATTACACAAGGTGGTTCAGAAAGATGTGGGCAGATACATACGTATAAGAATTTGTACAAACAGGAAAAAATGTTACAAGTCCAAGAGCATCTTTTTGAATCACCCGTTATTCATACATTTACCCATTTCTTTACAATACACTCTCAGAATAAGCAGTTCACAAACTAGCTTGTACTGAAAACGGTCAAACTGAATCTTCACTTTTATACAAGTGCTTCTGACAGCGAATACCTTCCACAGCATATATCAAGAATGCATGTGCCTTATGGATCCAGAAGCGGTTTCTATTGTTTCTGCTCCCAAAATTATAAGTATAATTAAAATAGCCGCCAACCATATTCACACTAACTTTATCCATTTCCAGAATATGCCGAACTAATAGAATTTTCCAATAATATACAGCAACGTATACCCAGATTTATAGATCACTTATAGAAATGGCAACAGAAAATGATCTGAAAACCTCAAAACCAACAGGCAAAGTCAAACAACCTTGTGATTCTGAAAGCGCCGAGGAAAACACATATGATCCTTATGACTACGGAAATGATAATAATCCGATCAGTGCTACTGGAGCTGTCATTCATATTGTGCGAATGACCATTGGAGTGGGTATACTCGCACTGCCTTTGGCTCATAAAAGAGTAGGTTACTTAATTGGTATTTGCGAATCACTGGTTGTCGGATTTCTATACTACCACATCATACACATACTAGTAGCTACCGAATACAAATTATGTCGATTAACAAAAACTTCCAAACTTACATTCATCAACATAGTAAACACCACTTTTAAAGTAGTGTCTTCGAAGAAACGAATACCAGGACCATTTGTTAAATTTATAATGCACTGCTATTACGGCATTCCTTGTGGTAATGCTCTAAACTTGATTGTCATTTCTACCAACATTAGAAGCATCTTAGAATATTACAACGTTGAAGTGGAAATCACAATAATCATGACTGTAGTTATAGTTCCAATCATCTTATTGTGTTTCATCAGGAGACTGAAATTCATGGTACCATTGTCAGCACTAACAAATATTTTTACTTGTGTGATAATTGGCATCATTTTTGGAAGTTCTATGATTTCAAGAAAATCAGAAGCAGAAGCAAAACCAATCGGAGATGTTAAATTCGTACCTCAATCTTTTGCCATACTGATAGCAGCTTACAGGTGCACTGGTCTTTATATACCGCTGAAAAATGAGATGAAAACCCCGAGACAATTCTCCAGTTACTTTGGAGTCATTAACATAGCTGGAACCGTGTTAGTTGCTCTTTACACCATATTTGGAGCAACAATCTACTGGAGTTATGGAAACGATGTTCGAGATAATATTCTTTTGAATCTACCCAAACACGAGTGGCTGTCAGTTGTGGTGCGCGCTATGTACACAGCAGCCTTATTCGCATCATATTATCTCAGTTTCCATGTCCGAGTAGACATGTACTGGACTAGTTTTTTCGAACCAATGACAACTAACTGTAGGTATCAAATACTGTTAGAGTATCTTTTTAGAACCGCTCTGAATATTTCAATCTACATTATGGCAGTTTTCATACCCAATTTTGGATTATTCGCATCCATATCCGGTACTCTCGGAATTCTTGCTGAAATAGGAGTGCCTCCCTTGTTGGACACTCTCTTAATCAGCAGGTTTGATAATAGAAGCTCCTTCTTCTTCAGACTAGTCAAGAATGTTTGCATAATCACAATTTCCTTAGTTTTGTTTGGAAGTAGTGCCGTTGCTTGCGTGAGAGAAATAATCAAAGTTTATACAGAATGAATAAAATTATATCTTACCAAGTTGTGCAGTTGTTTTCAATCCTGTGAATGGGTGACGCGTCTTGATTACTACAAATACTAGATAAGATCGACAGTCCAAAACATGAAAAACACCACAGCACTGCACTTTTATCCACGTTTTAACTTTTACACCCAACATTTCCACACGAGAATTGTGTTCACCGGAAAACGGAAAATTTCTTATCATGAAATCCACCATAATAATCCGCACAGTAGTTCTGCTCCAAGAACGAACTATTTTCACACAAAAAATTATCATTTTAGCAAAGCTGA
The DNA here is from genome assembly GCA_031841125.1 of Acanthococcus lagerstroemiae. Classification (NCBI taxonomy): domain Eukaryota; kingdom Metazoa; phylum Arthropoda; class Insecta; order Hemiptera; family Eriococcidae; genus Acanthococcus; species Acanthococcus lagerstroemiae. Next base: position 30,146,281 of record CM063114.1, read on the forward strand.
CTGATCATGCGCGTATATTTTACATTATTTACGCAATCCTCAATAAGACGAATGAAAAGATTTCCAGCAAATTGAAATTTGAGATTCATACAAACTACAAAGACTTTTCACCTCAGTCCTTCCGCCCATATCGATTTTAATCGATATTTTGCAAAATAATCAAAATTAATGCTGCGATAATGCAGCCATACAGCAGTGCAGCTGCAGCTCAGACTCTTGATGTCGCATATTCGATCTCCGCTAGAAGCGCTGTAACCTCTGGAGCAGTACTGAAATTTTTATCACGATATTATGGATAACACCCCGTTTAAGTACATGTTATGTTATCCGTGACATCGCGAAAAAAAAATTCAATAATACTACTGGAGTCCTGGACGAAAAGATGATGCTGTTCGTTATCACTGTTATCACTAAATTATCACCATCTACTACAGTGCAAAGTGTCAGTTGATTTACTGATCTCCTGCTTGTTTAGTTTCATGTTAGAATGAATTTGTTTCTTTTTACTAGACTTCACTTACCGTGATAAAACAGAATTTTGTTCAAAAATTTTTATTTTCAATTTCAAAATGATATTCAAAGTTTCCATTGGTTTATTGCAGCCAACCAAAAGTCAACAGCTGAAAGCTGTATTCAGCCAAATTTTCATCAAAAAACCGAAAGCCAAACGTCAGCTTTTTGTAATCCAGAAAAAATGTATAGCAACAGCTAAGATCCAAAAGCTAAAAGCTGTATTAAGCCGTATATTTTCTCAAGGTCAAAAGTTTAAGTTACCAGCCAAAGCTGAATTTTTCGGATGCAATATACTGGTATACATGTTCGTACTAATCACTAATGTAGGGTTTGTTATAAATCATGTTTTCGTCCGCTGAAAGCTTTATTCCAATATGCGAATTGATGATTGCTTGGAAAGTGAAGTTGAGATAAGCGATGAATCCATAACTATAGAGACCTATAACCAGGCCTTTTTTGTCACTTTCTTTTTTTTTTGGGGGGGGGGGGCATGCTAATTCTCGAGAGCTGTAAGTCCATAATTTTTTGTACTCCCCCCTCTCCACCATAATCAAATTCTTTCATTTTTTTCGGCAATTTTTCGATATTTTTGAAATTTCCTTTGGGGGCACTGCGTGCCCCCATGTGCCCCCACAAGAAAAGCCCTGCCTATAACCATACAAGTGCGGAAACCTGCCATTTTGTATCCAACTGTGCCTATGGCTGCCAAATGTGACTATGTGGAGCTGACCGTGTACGTGTAGTAAGGATGGAAATGGAAGTTGGAAGCTGGAAGCCAAGAAGCCAATAAATTTCATCCAAAAATAGCAGAAGCTAAACGTCCCATTTACCTCAGTCTTGGTCAATTATTGTACTCACGCTAGAATATTACAAGTTTCATGACAAAAGCAATCAAAAAATTAAAAATCAGAGCCCTGAATTAAAAACCACAAACTCCCCTTGAAAAATATTGATGGGCATAGATATGGAAGCTGCAAGCCAAAAACCAGGAGGCTGGAATTTTTTGTATTTGAGCAAAAAGTCGAAAGTTGGAAGCAGTTTCAATGGGGGAGTATTGGAAGCCGGAAGCGAAGCTAATTTATTCAGCTTTTCCATCCCTACCGTGTAGTCAATTCTCGGCATCAACGGGCGTGGTTGGATACAAAATGGCAGGTTTCGCACTCGTACTAAAGTCTGTTCAAAGTAAGAACAGAGAAAAATCTTGAGGGGCAAAAAGCAGGGCACACACGGAACGGTCATGGAGCGTGCGTACATCATTATCATGTTTGGTGTTATTCCTTTTATCAGTGGATGACCGAAAACAGTTTATTGTATTTCGTTACGTGGTTTGTTAAATAATCTTTCATGATAATTGATAACACTATTTTGAACATAATTGTACTGCGATTCGACAACCCAGTGTGACGGTTCCCTCTTCACCTTTCCTCCCGGTTACCGCGCACTCCAAATGACCTCGTGTGTTGCGGGAAGTTTTCTCCGTTCTTACTTTGAACAGACTTTAGTACGAGTGTGAAACCTGCCATTTTGTATCCAACCACGTCCGTCAATGCCGAATTGACTACACGGCAGGGATGGAAAAGCTGAATGAATTAGCTTCGCTTTCGACTTCCAATATTCCCCTATTGAAACTGCTTCCAACTTTTGACTTTATGCTTAAATACAAAAACTTCCAGCTTCCTGATTTTTGGCTTCCAGCTTCCACATCTACATGCATCAACATTTTTCAAGGGAAGTTTGTAGTTTTTAATTTAGCGCTCTGAGTTTTAATTTTTTGATTGCTTTTGTCATGAAACTTATAATATTGTACAATAATTGAACAAGACTGAGGTAAATGGAAAAAGTGATGGTAAAATAAACGTAAAATTCGCAAATGTAAAAAAATTAAGTGGCAGAAAGAAGAAGCTGAAAGAAGTTGAAAAATAATTGGCTTCCGCTACCAGCTTCCAATCTCTTGCATTTGGCTTCTAACTCTTAGCTTCTGCTATTTTTAGATAAAAAATTCATTGGCTTCTGGCTTCCAGTTTCCAACTTCCATTTCCATCCTTGCTACACAGTCCGCGCCACATATAGTCAGATTTGGCATCCATGGGCACAGTTGAATACAAAATGACAGTTTCCTCACTTGTATGGCTATAGGTCTCTAGTTATGGTTTTATATTAATAAGTCTCAATAACATATTTCATGAAAGTTATTGATAATTACCTATAGGTAACTTAACTATTAATAACTTTTGCATCTCTTATCTAATATTTTGGATACATTTCTCCAGTCCTATTTTATCTTGATCTTTTAAAAATTACCATTATTGGTGTCTATATTAACAATAATGAGTTATTCCATCTTATCAACTTAGATTCATAAAAGTAGCATGTATTTGAACTGTATGGTACATCTATATACTTATCTGACCTGCCGGGAAAAAAGGGACCTGTGCGCAAAAAAATCATTTTCGTGATAACAATTATTTTTGACTAATAGTCGCTCTTTCACGCGGTGTTGTCGAAAAAATTCTAAATAGTTTTCCCAAACTGCTGTAAGTCTTTAAAGTTGAGTGTCTCATAACGTGAAAACGTTATCAATTTTGTGTATACGCTCTCCAATAAAATTTACCGACATTTTTGCGCACAGGTCCCTTTCTTCCTGGGAGGTCACATATTTGAGAAGTAGTGAATTGGGGTAGTGTCATGGTGGGAGTACGTACCTGTTTAGTAGTTCTCTGGAGTACACTTGGAGCGCCACAACTGTCTACAGCTACTTTGAAAAATAAACTCGTAGGTGTTTATTTTGTGAGGTTTCCAGTAATTCCATGCGACAGAAAAAGTTATCTGAGAGTATGCCACGCTAACGGATTAATAATCTGTAACGAATTTGTTGATTTCAATTTTTGTTTTATTGCCTCCTCAAAAACGTTTATTAGAAACCGAAAGAGAAACTTCTATTTCTCGTATTAGAGCAGCTGTTCCAATTTTCTCTATTAATATGGGATGAGACCCGGAATTTCGGGTACCGTATACGTGAACTGAGTTTAGACTCAGAACACTTTTTAAACTGAAATGGGAAAAGTCGAAGAAAAAGGGACCCGCAAAACTCGAAATGCACGATAAAGATTGAAAGTTGTAAGTTTTCCACGGTAACGTAATGCGACAACTACCGCATAGCCAGAAACTTTTAAAAAGTTGAATGCCTTCTTTTCTTTTTTCTATCTCGCATTCCTTTCCTTCTCTCTTCGAGCCTAGGCCGTAAACGGAAAGAAATACACTTTTTCCCATTTGTATATTCCGCTCACATTTTGCAAACTCCAGCCATTTTCTTATACCCTTACTTTTTGGAAAACTTTAACACCCTTCATCAAATTATAAGTTTCTCGCGGAACACGAATAAAATTTTAATATATTCGTTCTGCGAGCGTTTTAGTATGTGTTTAACATTGGTCAGGCATGTAATTCGTACTCTTTAAAAATAATATTTTCCATATTAACTTTATTCGTCGTAAAAATCACGTGACGTTGAATTGAAATTACATAATAAAAAAGTTAGCCCAACGTTTTACGACGGGCGGGTCATTTGGAACGCAAATGGGTTTCTAAAAAGTCAGATCAAAAATTTCAGAATTGGGGACCTGGTTCTTCTAATATTTTGAATAATTCACGAACAACGTCATTCACCTTATTTTTTTAGGCACACAAAGTGTAGCCTTGTGCAACGGTCTCTATATATATTTTTTTTCTTTGATCTGCCGAGTTATGCCCGAAAATAGGAAGTGCTGTAACTGAGTTATGAAGCTGAATTTTGTATTATGTTGTTCACAAAAATAAAATGACAGTCAAGTTAGTATATGGACCTAATCGGACTCATTTGGAGGGGAGTGGGGGCAAAAATGTTTCCCGGAAAAGTGTCTAATGTCGGCTGTCTTGAAGATTTCAATCTCGTGAACCCAAAGTCTTATCGAAATTTTAACCGTAAAGAGTAATTCTTTATACTGCCCAGCTGTACACCTATTGAAAGTTGGTTTCTCTCTTTCAATTTATACATAATTTCTTCATTCATTTTTGAATTTTTATTTTTTGTTTATTTTATACTTTTCAATAGCTATATTTTCTAACTTTATAATTTCTGGAAAATACTATTTATCCTATTCATCAGTACTTCTTCTATACTTCTTGCGATATTATTTAGTTAATATTGTTAATTCAAAGGACAGGTGAAGTGTAACACATACTTAACTGAATGTTGTCATGGGAGCAGAGGTATCCAACCTATTCGACATTCAAAAATACAAACATACCTATTTAAATAAGGTAATATAAATACTTAAATAGTATGTACTACTATTCATTAACAATAAACCACATGACAACATTCATCCATGTCAATAATATAATAAAGAGGGTCTAATGCACATTTGACCTAAGTACCCTTTTGATGGAAATTGTGGGTACACTACTGATGAAGCTATAAGCTATCAGCCCGCGCAAAAGTTGGGTTTAAACGACGCTAGATTTCTATTGGATAGTTTTCTGCTAGCAGTAATGTGCTATAGTTTCACACGGGTACAATGGATCGTCATGTTGATTCCCAACTAGTCTGAACATCTTTGAGCACCCGTTCCCGCGCGGGTGCGAGCGCGTTTGAGAATGCTTGGACTAACTTGGGAAGCAAAATGGAGGTCCAGTATACCTGTATGAAAACTATACCTAGTACCCTACTAGCAGATAGCGAACTGTCCACCACTTGCCGGCTAGTACGCTATCCATCCGATAGTTTGTACATACCTTCAAGAAACCAGTTCCAATGATTATGGCGCTTTCTATCTTGCCTGCAGATAGCCTCACTATAATTTGCTTTCATTTCTTTTTACACAGTAATATTTCACTATTGTTTAGCGTTCCCGAACTATCCAATAGAAATCCAGCATCCTATTAACCATGCTAAAGAGAATGACGTATTCCGCTAGAGAGTAGAGCACCAGAGTTTGAAAGTCTTTTAAAAGCTGAAAGTTTTAAGCCGAAAGCCGAACAATTTCTGGAAGCTGAATGCGAAATCCAAAAGCTAAAAGCAAAAGTTTTATCATACAACTTTTTAATTTAGCTTTTCTCAGAACATCGTTACCTTGTTAATAAAATGAGTAGGAAAAAAAGAAAAAAGTGGAAAGCCAAAAGCTAAAAGCCAGAAGCTAATTAATTTCTGGAAGCTGAAAGCGAAATCTGAAAGCTAAATTAGGCCGAAAAAGTTGAAAGCGAAAAGCGAAAGTTTTATTCTGGAAATCACAAGCCAAAAGCGAAAGTTTTATCATTAGGCTTTCAAACTCTGTAGAGCACTATATACATCTCAGTACACTAAGCCGCCATTTTTAACCTGACTTTTTCCGTTGACTAGCGAACGCGTCGCGGGCAGCCTTTCAATTATCGCCTGCAATGCATTTGCCAGTCAACAGAAAAAGTCAGGTTGAAAATGGCGGCCTAGCATACTCTGATGTATAGTGCTCTGCTACTCTGCTAGAGAGTAGAGATGGAAAGAAATTGAAAAGCGAAAAGCAAAAAAAAAAAAAAAAATGTTATAAAAGCGAAAAGCTACAGGTAAAAGTTTTACCTTTCAAGGTCAGAAGCAAAATCCAAAAGTGAAAGCGTTATTGAATCGCTTTCCATCTCTGTGAGGTAGAGATGGAAAGAAACTGAAACGCGAAAAGTTTTAAGCAAAAAGCGCAGGTATTTCTAGAAGCGAGAAGCAAAACAAATATTGACAGGGCGAAGAGCCAACAGTAAAAGCTTTATCTTTTAAGGTCAGAAGCAAACTCCAAAAGTGAAAGCGCTATTGAATCGCTTTTCATCTCTGCATCTAGAGAGTAGATGATGTTTGACTTGAGTGATGAACACGCGTTTGCTTTTGTGTTCAAATGTCCTAAGTGAAATACATATGTAACTATTTATCTCATATTGTTCCTTTATTGTACCTACTTGATAAAGCAAACTTGGAGCTCAACTGAACTGAGAGCTGTGCGTTTCTATTTTGGTACATAAGGCTTTTAAAATTGTTTTTCCAATAAGCGAGCTGAAAAAAAAAAAAAATTAAAAATGTTGAAGAAAAAAATTATTCTGATAGATTATAACATTATCTTATTCTGCGCGTGAAAAAACTTGTACAAAATAAAGGAACTGAGAAACCGAAGGCTAAAAAAATAATAATAACAAATAGGTGAAAATGCGAATGTTCAAAAAATAAAAAAACTGAGAACGCGAATGTTGAAACAAATAAAAAATGATAAAAAAGTTATCAAAATCAGAGCAGCCATAACTGAAAGATTACAGTTTAAGATTATTGTTATGGATATGTTATTTGATTCATACATATAGTTAACAATTACACTACACAACAGCATAAAAAACAATGGGATGTGATTCTATGATTTTAGCTGTATTTTCAACACTGAATACAACAGCGTTATCCATTTTTCTCAAGAACCACTTGTTTTTCATATTCAAAATTAAAATTTTATTTAAATTTTCACGTTTTATTCCTTTTTGTCGTGCAAGAATAGCTACACTGATACTGATAACAAATGTTTTTATTTATTTACAGCTCTTGTTGGGTATTCCTTCTATTTCACAATTCTCTTAGCACTTACTGTGCCGAGGGTAAGACGGGGAAGCGGGCCCCTCCCTGCCCTCAGCCTTCTCTACCCACCCATTATTGGGTATAAGCCTCCCCCAGTTCCCTCACTTTATCCTTCCAGCTCCTTCTGTCCAGGGTATGTCTTCTCCACATGGGACCCAGCTCCTTGCGGAATTCATCTCGCCAACGGGTCAGCGGTCTACCTATATTCCTTGTGTAGTCATACGGGGTCCACCCTTCCACCCTTTTTTCCCACCTTCTTACCCCCAATCTTGAAATGTGGCCCCCGTATCTCCATTTATTTTTCTTGATAACAAGACCCAGATCTTCTAGGCGTGTTTTGGCCCTGATCTCTTTGGTTTCCACTTTATCTCTTAGCCTCACTCCCAGCATGCTCCTTTCCATTGCTCTTTGAGTAACCTGAAAGCGCGTATAATTTGTTTTTGTTAATGCCCAAGTTTGAGCCCTGTAAGTTAATACTGGCTGTACACAGCTGCGCCAGACCGCCGCTTTAGTCGTTATTGGCAAACGGCCTTTGAAAATCTGCCGCGTTTGCCAAAATTTCCTCCATCCACTTTGAATTCGATTTGATATTTCTTTTTCTCTAGCACTATGGAAAGAAATTTTTTGGCCTAGGTAGTCAACCTCCTTCACCCACTCTATTATTTCGTTATTAATTTGTACCTCTATTTCCTCGGCGTTCGAAAGTAGTTTTGTTTTTTGTGCATTTACGGATAATCCTGCTATCTCACACGCTTCTAGAAACTCCTCCGCATTCCTTAATAGTTCCGGCAAATTGTTTGAAAGCAGTACCACATCATCCGCAAAGCGTAGGTTATTCAAAACGTCGCCCTCAATTTTGACCCCTCTTCCCTCCCATTCCAACATACGCATCGTTTCCTCAAGCACACAGTTGAATAAGTTGGGAGACAGCGGATCTCCTTGCCGGACTCCCCGGTATCTATAGTTGTTTGATCAGTAGTATCATCTTGATGATACTAAAATTTGCATGATGGGAAAAAACAATGATGAATTATAATCAAAAAATTTATCATCGGCATCAAATTCCCCATTGAAAATACATATGGAATCATATATTCTCACGCCATTGGTTTTTGAATTTCAAATTGTTGTGTATAGTGGTATGGTTCTTGTTACATGTTATTTTACGCATAGTTAACCCTTTAATATGAGTTCACTGTTGAAGTTTCAAATTTTCCTGATTTTCTCCTATTTTCTTTGAGTAAATGTGTATGCAAGGTGGAAGCATCAACTTTGATTTTCAAAATAAGTACCAATAAAAACTATGACAAAGAACCTAACCTTTAACATTCAATCTTAATTCTTGTTCTTGGACTAATGTACGTTTTCATTTTTAAAACACTATATTTCGCATTTAGTTTTGTATTTTTGTATCACCTCTGAAGTCTAAACTCACATAATCATTATAAAATAAAACTATCAATAGGAACGCACATTAATTTTAGTAACTTTCAGTCTCAAGTGCAAAATTCAGAATCCACCTAATGACTGAAACAAGAAACAAAGCTAGTAATAATAAGAATGCACATTTTAGATTTTAATAACTTTTAGAACAGTCAGTCAAATATTCGAAAATCACAACTCACTTGATAATAAGAAATGAATAAATGAATAATAAGAAGAAAAATGATCTTGAACATGATAGAATTACATGAAAATAAGATCTCATTTCATGATTTGATTCTATACATACATTTATCTTCTTCTTATGTTATTAGAATAATAAATAACAAGGTAAAGGTTTTAATGAAAATAAAGTCTAAGGTACTTTTTCTAACGCATTCAAGAATACTGTTAACCAAGACCAACTGGTTTTTTTCACATTCAATTTTTATTGTTATAGTTGTGTTATTTGATTTATACAGTTAACAGTTATATTTATGTTATGGTTCAGCAACATCATTTAGTTATTGTTACATATTTCCTTCAGTTAACGGTTATTATTCAGTTAAAGTTTACAGCTTGACACCTCTGATTAAAATAATTAGTCTGTTATTACCGATCCAACGAATAATTATTTTCTTCAATATAATTATTATTAGGGAAATACATCTGTAATACACTCTTCACATTTTTATTTTCAGCGTACAAATGTATCGAGTGCAGATTTATTAGGGGCTAAATGTTCTTCTGGAGGATGACAGCTGTAGGGTGGAATCCATTGTACCTCCAGAAACATTTTCCCTCTGAACTTATTCTTGAATGTTTATAGATTTCAGCTCCCCCTTTTATCATTGTTCGCTGAACAGTAACGTTTGTGGGAAAAAGAGGTCTTGAAAATTGCAAAGTTTTCAAAACGCTCTCCTAAAAAATTATACTAATTTGTGACTCAGGTCAAATGTGTATGAGACCCTCGATAAATAAAAAAAGGACCAAATCATAAATCCTTAGTTTTATAGATCATTAACTTGACATGATTCCTATTGAAAAAAGAAAGAAAAGAGAAAAAGATTCGAAAAACTATTTAAACAGGTCTTGGAAACAAAACCTATTTAAGATACCTATTTAAATGGTTTGCTTGCTTGCCTTTCTGAAATAGGTACATATTGAAATAGATTCAAATACGAACTTCTTTATATTACCGACTTTTTTCGAAGAAAAGGGAGGTATTATTCAAATATAGGTTCAGAAAGAAGTGTCTGAGAGCTGTAAAAACTAAGAAGCACATGAAAAAGTATGTTACTGAACATATTTTTTGTTCGTCAACATACTCTATACCTATTCGATATGTAAGTCCACTTACACATTTCTTTTATAATACGAATACCTATAACTGACAAGCAGGATTAAGCCGTTAAATTCTCTACTTCTGCACGATTTTCTACGTGTGAAATACATAAATTATGTATAAAATTATTGTGTAGAATATTATTTCTACTCAATTATTCTACTATCGAAAATTATAAATGCAGAATTATTAGACTACATATGTAGAATATTCATTTTCTACTTATGCATAATCTATACATACCTACCTATGTAGATAGTCCAGCATTTTTCTACGTCAATGTAGAAAAAGAAGTATTCCAGTATAGAGGCACAACCCTGCTCTCGACTGAGTAACCCCATTTGGCATGCCTTCATTTGCCTCCTTTATTCGTGAAATCTTCGGGGTGGATTTTTTTCTGCTGTACGATTCACATTCTCCCTTCTTTCTCATTGCTTTACGTGAACTCTGATATAAGGAGAAAAAAAGCAATCTAAGTATATTCCGGAGGGACTTTTATAATACCTTACGTTTACATGCGTGCGTATATATCTTTTACAAGATGTACCTATTTCCTTTTCAAGTCGAGAAAAAACTTTTTCTGCAAGCCCGTATGTTTTTTAATAATACGCACCGAGGATTGAACAACAAGCCGGAGCTCGAAAAACGAAAAGGTATGAATGGTAAAGGGTAGAGGCATCCAGGGAGGCTAATTATTCACTTCGAACTGAAAAGAATCTCGCTCGCCCTTCTGGTTACTCGATGCTGAGCGGAGATGATTCCCAGCGAAGGAGAGAAAAACGAAGACAATTATGAAATTTCGTAGACCGATATCTCATATAGCTGTTGTAAGAACGATAGACCAACGATAATTGCTTTTGAAAAATGATTGTAATTAACGAAGCACGGCGTTGAAAATTATGTATAGTCTCGGCACAATCAGAGCCGGAGACTTCGGTATATCTTAAGAGCGGCGATGCCCGATGAGTTCATCGATGCAGAATCGTATTTTAATTTACGACTCCGAATTCGAACATATTGTTTATTCCGAATGTAATTTCGAAATTACGAATTTATAGGGGTGCTCCGATGCGAAATTCATATTCTGCGTACCTGGCTACAAGTATAAATTACTTGGGTGACAAATTTACGGCTGGCAGACTGTAATTTCCCTCATAACGCGAGAGCCTTCCCTCGTCTATTTTTTTTTTCTTAGCTCCTCCATTTCGCCAAATTTGACTCGCTGAAGAAAATGTAAATCGTAAATTATTTACGAGTAGAACGCATATAAAGCTGAAATATGTAAGACTCAGACTATGCTTACTCTTCCAACGTCTGCGCTTTATATTGTTTTATTTAATTTTTCCGGCACGTTTCCCAGTTTCGCCTCGCGCTGTACGAGCGTAACGTACGGTTTTGTAAATCATTTATGTCGCAAAGAAATTTTCCAGCAATTTTCTTGCATGATTTTCGTATTACCGAGTTGTATAATCGTCATCTCGTCCGAGATACGAAAATGTATAACATAAATAAACATATACCTACAGAATTTTCGCTTCTCTTATTTAATTAAATTTTCCTGTTCATCTGGGATCCGGCCATCCGAGTTTTTCTTTTCTTGTTGGATTATGGCGCTGTTGTGAAAGCTTTAAATGGGTAATTTTGTATAAGCCTACGTTCGCTTAGTTGTTGAAATGTTGATAAGAGTTCTCAATGAAAAATTTGATCGCGTGTAGACAGGCCCGTAGCATAACCCACTTTTCCAGACAGACAACTCGGGACGAAATTACTAATTTCACGCCAATGAGACAAAATTAAAAGGTCCTAGTGATAAAAGAAAGGGGACGACTGTCGGATGCCTCCCTTGAAAACTGAAGACACTTTTGTTCCTAAGATGTAGTATTTGCTGCGACATCCGAGTAGGTACTACTTTTATTATCATCATAATTTCTCTCTAGAGATTTCGTTGTATTCATTTTACCCGATGCGCAATCAGTTACCCACTGAAAAGTTACCCATTTGCAACCCTCAGATTACCCAGAAACCAGTCAGCTACCCTTGGTTCCCCTTTAGTTACTTGGGTAAGTTACATATTTGCAACCCTCAATTACCCTCAGATTACCCAGAACCTTGGTTCCCCTTTAGTTACCTAGGTAACTGACGGGATTTTGCGCATATCGGGTCTGATGCAAATTTACTAACATTTTCAAACATTTTTCACCCCCGCTCCTTGCGATTATGGATTTACCAATACTCAATGGCGAGCACAGGAAGCAGTTTTGGGAGATAAAATTCAAAATATGACAGAATAGGTAATGTTGTATCACTCACTATCCTTGAGTACTGAGATTATTCTTTCGTTCTCATGATTGTAATCAATTCTTTGTCAACTCAGGAAATACAGATTTTGGAACTATTCCACTGGTAAGCTCCGAGAAATAAAAGAGAACACATCTGCCTGGACCTATTCTCGTCATTTTGGTCGACTTACATTCTGGTCACATCGAAATGGTCGACTGCAATTTGATCGATAAGATTTTAGGGGTTGCAATCAGTTACCTAACACACCTTCGATTACACTACTGAACAACTATTTTACACAATGCATTTCGACAGGTGATTCTGAGGTACTTTTTAACGCTGAACACGATAGTGCGACCTATTTTTCTCTATCACGTCACAATTCGGTGTTCTGAACGACTGAAATTAGTTTCCATTTTGTTTTTGCATTGGAATAAGCAGTACCACTGACTGATATTATCAGTGTTATCAGACCACAATAACAGAAAACAAACAGACGGAATACACACCACTACACACGACCGCAACACACAACAACACGAATCAGTATGACCACATTCAGTTCCTAAACCTCTTTTTGAACACATTTAGTTGAATCTTTTATAGTTTTTGATCAGAAAAACTATAGACGTGATAGAGAAAAACGGGCACTGTATTCAGCGTTGAAAAGTACTCAAGAATCACCTCCTTAAATGCGTTGTGCAAACAAAAAATTTCATTTTGTTCAGTAGTGTTATCGCTCGATTTTGTAAAAGGTTTTTATTGCTATTTGTCACAGTCTGAAACATATATGATTTATAAGATGCTCACAGTGGTGACTGCGCAGTGAAGTGAACATGCAGTACAGTCAAAGTTGCCTGATTTAGTACATTTGTACCAAATCAGGCAGATTTCAACTTTTCTAATTTTTCAAGAATTCCTGATATGGGATGCGTGTAAGAATCTTTTCCTCTATCTAATGACGCAGAAACAAAAGGAAGTTGACCTCTTGGGTTTTGAGCCATTCTTCAAAATACAAAGATGGTCCAAATTCGTGCCACTCTTCTGTTCTTCTTAACGGATTCATTATTTTGCGACTAAAATACGAATTTATTACTTTCATTCGATTTAACAAACCCAGACAAAGATTGATAGCGGGAATCTTTTTCTTTGTAAAAGTTTGTGTCTACCGTAGACCGCTGTTATCTTAACCGCGACCCTCAAGTCGACTGCAAACCGTCGAGTCGTCCGTCCCAACTTCCGCGCAAGTTCCAACAACTCTAAGTAGATACGATAAAACTGCGAAGTTACCCTATCTGCAACATCTGTACCACTCATTTATGGCAAGTTGTAGCTTGCAATCTGACGTTATTATTTTTTCATTAGCAGCGTTTCTATTATATCGAACAATACACAAGAACAACGCGATCAAAAAATGAAACCGAGTAGCGGAAATCTAACTTCTGTGTAACCTTAATTAATTGTAAAAATACTATGCAGCGTATTCGACCAGCAGGGAGAATAAATCATCTTAATGAAAACCATTAAAGCAAATTGCGAGAAAAATAACCCGCGGTTTTGGTTGAATTGGAAAAATTCCACAGCTTGGGTGCAAATTTCTGTGGAAGAGGTGTCGGAGGCGTAAGAGTAAAAAAAAACAAAACTGTTTGCTGCAGTAATGAACTGGCACAGTCTTATGTACACGATATTTGCAGTTGGTGCAGTCTGGAAATGGGTTCAAAATACAAATGTGACATTCTAAATCTACCTATCATATTTCTTTTAGTGCTAACAGCTGCATTTGCGACCATTTCAAGTACAAAATAAACGAAATCTCTACCGCAGCCAATGCCCATTATAGAAATGCTGAATACTAAGGAGCTTACTTTTCCATAGTGGCCCAAGTCCGGAACAGCAAATGTTGGTAAAATGAGAAAAACGTATCAGGTAGTATGTAGGCGATGAAAAGTGCTATCAATCGACTGGTATAGGCAGTTGAAGTATTTTGCTAAAGAATGCAGGTATTGTGATGTATCGAGAAAGTGCATTAGGTATCCAATTTGAGAGACAAATATGACCACCACTGCATTTCGGCCACTGTCGAAGTAACTATACGTAGTAATGATGTCGACATTGCAGTAAGAAACACAGAAAGGGCTCTGAACTCGTGCTGAGAACAACAAATAAACGGGTAGGTGCTTACTCTTTCTCAGACGTGGCAACATACTCTTACAGTAACCTTTACTATGACAAGAGTAAAACTACTGAAAACATTGACATTAGTCGCTACAGTATGATGATGAACCTATCCTACCTGTCCTCGAGATAGGAATTGCAATTCTAAACCACAGTCACTACAATAGGATGACGAACTTGTCCCACTTGTCCTCGAAATAGAAATTACATCAATTCTAAGAAAACTAAATGTTGGCAGAGCTGTAGCACCTGACAACATAATTAACTCTCTGCTGAAAACATTGGCAGATGAACCGACACCAACTTTAACACAACCGTTCAACAAAATTTTATCAAAAAAATAAATATACCCGACCAAATGAAGGAGACAAAGGTAATATTCCTCTAAAAAGGGGTACGAACAAATACTCGTAAATAAAATTGCAGACTTACTATACTTAACCGCTACCATAAAAGTTTTCTCTAAATTAATCGAAGGTAGACTACATAAAATACTTGAATAAGCTCGAAGTACCGAACAGGCAAGTTTCAAGGAGAGACACCTGACAACAGACCATATATTTTCCATAAACCAATTAATTAACAAGCCAGGTTGCTTTGAGACCTAGTAATAGGATCGGCCTTTCAACTGAAGTCTGGACAGTTACCTATTCCACTAACCAACTTCGAACAAAAAGTACGATCGCGACGCTTCTAAGCGTAAGGGAACCAACCAGCAAAATCTGTTTTTTGAGAACACGTGATTCTAAGTTCAAGAGCCATGTAAAAACTATATGTCATAGCGTTTACTGATAAGCTCTGATCAACGTGAGTCGGGGGCCCAATTCTGAATAATTTTACTTTTTACGTTATTTGCAACGATACTAATAACTCATTTTGTTTACAAATATCAGCTGGTTCACGCCGACCCTTATTTCAGCAAGAATCATACACAATAATAATACGAACCTCACACAATGAACTCATTTCATCGATTCCAAATGTTGATACCTTGAGTCACTTTTGTAGAGACTGTAAGCACGATGTAAAACCATCTTCCTATCTGTTTCTTTTACACACGATTACGTTCACTTTTACATTTAAAACCACAAGCGCCACTGTCATAAGCAAACGCGATTCATTCTCGTGTATCTCGAACATCGATTGATAAGAAAAATAGCCAATGGAAGATAAACACAAACCACTGACGTCACCAATATTGCGTCGCGCAGAACTATTTTTTCCATTGTATAAGGCTCGGCTGCGCTGACCCTAGAGCCAATGGAAGACAAACACAAACCACTGACGTCACGCGTCGTGTAGAACTATTTTTCCATTGCATGTATAAGGCTCGGCTGCGCCGACCCTAGAGCCAATGGAAGACAAATACAAACCACTGACGTCACGCGTCGTGTAGAACTATTTTTCCATTGCATGTATAAGGCTCGGCTGCGCCGACCCTAAAAAGAAAGAGGGTAGACCTAAAATGCGCAGGAGAGATGAAATAGAGAGGTACAGCGGACTAGCGTGGAGGGAGAGACGCCACGGTTCGCAGCAGATGAGCTAGGATTGGGGGGACTCATGCTCGAAAGATGGGTAAATTTACCATGAATTATGTTGAAATTTATGAGATAAACAATCAATATAAATGTATATGTAAATTGGTCGCTAGGTGGCCAAGGGGTGCGAAAAGGAAAATTTAGATAGGTATGCTTCGAATTTGAACACAAATACTTTCAAGTTTTTTTTTCTTGGTACAGAAAAGTCAACTTATAATAATATGTAGAAATACTGCTTAGTAATCCCACCTCCTCATGTACTCAAAAATATGCCAGTTTCTATAATGCTTAAGGCGATGTAAAAGGATACATCTTACAACAATATCCATTGTTTATATTAGACTTACCATATGGTCCTCCGGGTCGAATAATTGAAGTGAAGGTCACTGACACCTGAGTACACTGATCCATAGGTCATCAAGGCTATCACATCTTGTTATCTTTCAATTAGTGGACCACTATCGATGTTGTCATACTCACACACATACGGAGCTTGTATCTACTACAAATACAACGTCGAAACACTGAAACAAATTAAAAAGCTCATTCAACAATACTGGCCAACCTGATCATGTGAATATTTAAACATGCTACAATAGGTCGCTGAGAGGTCTAGTGGTAAAGTACCCTGTTACGCAATCCTTGCGTCTCGGCCTCAACGTTGAAAAGCTACTGATATTCGAATACCCCCACTAACATCCTAGCGAACACAGCGACTACAGTATCAGTCGAGGTGGAAAGATAGCACTTCCTGTAACCCCAGCCAGTTCAAACGAGCAAGACATTACAATCGCAGGGCGGGCATGTTACCATCAGATCAGAAAGATTGGTACTGTGCGTGTGTATGTCGTGAACCGCTTACTGAACATTTTAAAATACGTGGCTAGTAGGCGAACTGCGGCTTTGCACTCTTCGGCATACAGAAGGAAGACCAAAACGCAACAAACTGTAGGGAAAGCAACGGCAAACTCCCCTAACTAACACTGCCCAGAATAGTCGAGCATCAGAAACCGCGATCGCCAACGTCCAGCATTGAATATAACACCTGAAGAAGAATAATATGCATAATTTATGTAAATGTATGATCTGGGTATTTACAAATACGAATGAAGAATTAGTCGAGATGCTAAATGAAATTAACTATTGCGGTGGGGATACAGGAATAACAATGAACACGAGATTGTTGCTGGTGAGGGCACCGAACGGATGAGGTCAGAATTTTCACGTGATTACTAAAAAGTAAAATCTATGATAAGATAAAATGAAGACGAGTATTACTCATAATTCGAATAATGTCATTAACTTATTAAATCATGACTTCTTTACTGATAAAATGAGACATAAACTCCATCTGTACCTTTGAAAATGCTCTTCAATATATGTTTGCAAACAGTGCCAGTGAAGTTATTTCTTATGACTCTGATTTTGAGTTTGACCTAATGGATCAAGGTGAAAAGACTTCTGAAAAAGAGGTGGAAGCTGTGTGAATTTTGAAAGATGTTGAAAGCCTAGTAGAGTGCAGGCGGTTCCAGAGCAGATTTACCAACTATACAAGCGCGTGCAAAATATTCTCTCAAATCAATCAGAATAATACGTCCACTTTTTGCCCCAACAGTGTTTCCTTTTTGCCCCTGGGTGGTTCATTTTCAGCCCCATAAATTTTACCTTCTTCAGTTATTGACTGGTTAAAACTTATCAGTTTTTGAGAGCACTCAAAGAAAGCTCATTCTTTTTGTCACTCAAAAATGTAAAAAACAATCAAGAAATAATCATTACATCGTAAGCAATCTCCTTTTCATTTTTTCAAATTGCAAGACCATTTTTCCCTAAAAAAGGGAAGTTTTACGCTAATTTTTATTTTCTTTAATTCTAAATGAGAATAGGTCAGATTATTTCTCACAATATCATAGAAGAAGGATTTCCCTACACATTGTCGTTCAAAATTGCTTTTGAACAGTTTCTAAAGAAAGCTGGACTATGCTCACTTATTACCCTGAGAATTGGGTGTTCACGTTTTGTCCCAAGGGACCCTATACCTGCCGATTTTATAAATTTGGTAAAAATGTATTGCTTGTTTCATAAAATCAGCAGAACCTGCCAATTTGATGGATTCGGCGCTACACATATATAGGTATACATAAATAAAAGGAATATTTTGCCATTTACATATTTATTTGAACTGGCATGTAGGAAGTATATGTACAAAATAGGATTACTTCATTCAAATAAAATTGTCGATCAGTTTACTCGAGTAAAGATTTCGATTATTGTCATCGGTTAAAATCATCGATTATACTAATTGATTAAAATCGTCGATTATTTTAATCGAATAAAATTGTTGATTATTTCAATCGAATAAAATTGTTAATTATTTTAATCGATTAAACAATTGGTCAATTTTCAATTAATGATTGAATCGATTAATTTTGGAATAACTGATCAATCGATTATTTTTTTAATAATCGACAGCACTAGAAAAACCAGATGGGGACACGACATTCATAAATTTCTAGCTACAAGAAACTACAGAATAATTGTAGAAAATAGAAATGAACGGGATCGCCTACAGGAGACCTTCACCCTATATGGGCCACGGAGTACCGACATCATCGCGTGAGTCTACTCCCAAGAAGGTATTTAAGATTTAAGATGATCTGGGTAAATAAAGCTTACTACTACCCGCGTTCACGTGTGGGGAATTCGACCTGTAGGTTTTGATTGTCGGTGAAGTCACAGCGGTAGAGTGACGGTACTCTGAGACTCTAAGAATCTGCATTTTACAGGAGTATTCGTACAGCCATTGTTTCGGCCAAAGGTATACGTATATATCGAGCGTTTTTCTCGTTTTTGGAGCCGAGAAATTCTGTTCATACCAGTTTTATAAGTCGCGCCGAATCAAAAATATCAAATCTTATACCTACCTATACCACCTACATAGTTTCCACATGCAACCGTCGTGAATGTTCCTGAACTTCCGATTTACCGCAATTTACACACAAGCTATGTTTTGTTTGTTGCAGAATTACAACGTCGGTGGAGAATGGAAATCATTAGTAGATCGTGAATACGATAACCATGCTCGAGCTGAAACCAAAAGATCCGATTATATTCACCATCTCGAACGACTGCCCGGAGGATAACCCGAAGCAAAATTGCAAATGCGACACGCAATACGAACCGTACCTTTTTGGTAACACCGAAAACCCAATCGACTACTGGGAGGCTGTTGTCCACTTGGTGCGATCCACTATTGGTACCGGCATTTTAGTGCTGCCATTTGCCTTCAAAAATGTCGGCTATGTCATCGGTATTGTCGGATCCATTTGTATCGGAATTCTGTACATGAACACCGTTCACGCGCTACTCTTTACCGAATATGAATTATGCAAACGACTAAAAAAGCGCAATCTCACTTTCGTCGGCGTAGTACAGGAGACGTTCGAAAACGGACCTAAATGCCTGAAGAGATTAGGACCTTATTTTAAATATTTGATGTATTTCTACTACGGAGTTCCGACGGGGAACGCCATCTACCTTATCATAATTGCCACCAATATGAAAGGTATTTACGATAGTTACTTCGAAAACACGATTGATCTCCAATGCTCCATTTCCGTCATCGTGTTCCCAGTCACCTTCCTGTGTCTGATTCCAAAACTCAAGTTTCTAGTCCCGCTGTCAACACTGACGAACGTGTTCACCATGGTAAACGTGGGTATTATTCTGTTCTACTCGATGAACCTGAATCAGATGAGGCAGGATGTGAGACCTATTGAAAATGTGCAATTCATTCCGCAGTTCTTTGCCATGGTACTGCAATCCTTGTACGCGACTGGTATCATACTTCCATTGAAAAACGACATGAAAAATCCTAAGAACTTCGCAAGCACTTTCGGTGTGATGAATGTGGCCTTCTCAGCTTTAATAGTTTTATACACCACATTCGGTCTAGTCGGGTACCTGAACTATGGAGGGGATGTCAGAGACAACATACTCTCTAACTTACCCTCCGGCCAGCTGATCACCATAACTGTGTATGTTCTGTACTCGCTGGCACTGAGCGTGACATACACACTGCTCTTCTACGTTTACTTTGACACAATCCGGACTAATATCTTGAAGGACATCATATCGGATACCAAATTTCAGAAGATCAGCGAGTACGGGTTACGAGTCGGCTTGAATGTAATGGCATATATAATGGCAGTCGCTATACCAAACTTCGCACTCTTCACGTCTATTGTAGGCACCATCGGTATAATTCTAGAAATCGCCTTGCCAGCGCTACTACAGACAGTTTTGCTATTCACGAGTAATTACAGCAACGCGATAGTGTACAAAAATACGTTTAAGAACTCTTTGATTATATTTTTAGCTTTGTCCATGTTCACGATGAGTTTGAGGAGTTGCGTGTACGACATATTTAGATTGTATAGTTGATACAGTTGCATGTAATCGATACTCGCACTCGTTTTATTTTTGTCAATTCTCTTTATTAATTGTGTGAATTGATGCATAAAATAAAATCGAGAACGTTTCAGTTTGATTTACCATGAGTACTGGGGTTGGTTATGGGCCGTGACATCAGAGGGCAGTACCATCTTGCCCTCTTCGAGTTGGACAAAAGAGATTGTAAAAATGAGAACTTGCTCACATGAAACGGTATGTGACCGGGAGCAGAAACTGGACGCCCTATTTCCCTTCAAACCAAAGGAAAAAGACAATGCTTATTTTCTTCTGAAAAAACTGCAATTACCGAAAGAATTGAGGGGATTGTTAGAAAAAGGGATATATTAGTTAGCAATATGGCTGCAACGTTGAGTAAATTAGGCTTAAAGTTCAACAAAAATATCACATATCTGCGGGTCGCAGGGAAATTAAGCATACAAATATGTGATTTCAAATACTTATATATTGACCTTGAACAGTGCTCCATTACTCTCCCTGCGGCCTCATTAGTTTCAAGGTTACATTAACACTTCTTGGCTACTCAAAATTTCGTTTAACCTAGTCATTCCATGAATAGTGCAGCCAACCTAGTATTCAAGGAGGGGTAGAGGTCTACTGTCTACCAAGTGTTAAAATTAGAAAACCCATTATTTGACGAAATCGCAAAGGTCCAGACCACTGCATTTCATTGCATGTATTTTTATATTAATTTGTACCCTTGACCCCACAGCTTACTTACCCATTAATTTTGTAAATAGGTTATTTTACTGTCTTAACGCCTGAGCGGATCAACACTATAAACCCAGAAAGATGTTGAATTTTGAAGTGATGAAGTCTAGTTTCTTAACGGGTCAAATAAATATTGCCCCGTCAACGGAGGGCCAGTAAAAAGGCTATTATTATGGATACTAGGAGAACATATTGAACAAACTACAAACTATAGCGACATACGCTTGAAATAGTTTTTTTTTTTTCTTTTTGTTGCTAATTATTCCATCAAATTTTTCATCTGGCCCCAAATTGAGCCCACAAAATTCAAGTTCCATGATAGAAGTAACAACCTCACAATTTTCATGTGGACTGACCTGGCAAATCAGAGTATATTAATGTACTTCATGGGCAAGTTTGAGTCAAGTAAAATACAAATATTTTGAGAAAATCTGTACTTTCTCGCCCTTTTCGCGAAGTCAAAAGAAAAATTGTAACGAGAAAAATGAACTCGGCTAAAAAATTAGAAGTTGCTATATTAAAATAGTTTTTCTTCTTACTAGTTTCGAATACTGCACCAAATTTTCAATCGAGAACAATCTCGAGCCTCCTCCCCCTTCAAATTCTGACTGTCATGGTAATTATTTTACAATTTTCACATGAATTACCGTCAGAAACATCATTATGAATAGGAGGTTGGAAAGACTATGGAAAAATAACATAAATAGTTAGATGGGAAAGATTCTAAATTTTTTGGGAGGTAGTACAGTGACAGTGGATTGATTATTCCTACTAATTTAATATTGACTGGTACGATTTGGGAACTGGTGGTACGATTTAGACAACTAGGTTTCTAAATCATATACCGTTTGAAGGCCTCGGCGCGAACTTCAATAGTACCAAGGGCAGATCGGGGTCCAAATGTCACAGGGGTGAATGTCACGAAGTCTGCATCTCATTCGGTGATTAACGCTGTCTGGTGATGAGATCGAAGTGCATTGGAGGACTCTTATCATGAGATATCCGCGCTCGAAGTGTCTACATAATAAAAGTTTAGCAAAAGTAAAATTTCCAGTGTTTCGAATGTTTCTTCTACGTCGGTCCATTGAGCTACTTATAACAAATTCAGTAAGTAGCTTAATCTACATTGAACGCGCATACCTATTTTAGTCTATTTTGCAACAAAGCGTTACTATTTACATAGTTTATTGACAAAATCTTTTCAAATTGGCAGGAGTGAAATGTCAAAAATTTTGTGGGTCGAAATGTCACCATATGAAATACTTATTATTTGCTTAAATATTACTAATTCATAAGTACACGAAGCACGTACAGATTATGTTCATTCTAATTTTTCCGAAATGATTGAAGCGACACCAATTCCGATAAATAATATTTATGTTTGGAATAAATGAAATGTTCATTTTTCATCTCAATATTCATAGGCGCAACCAGGAGAGAGACTATAGCCTCCCCCCAAAGCCCTGAGCATTTTTTAAATCGTTATTTCAGTTTTAAGCTTTTTCCCATTTGAATAACCCGTGACACTTCACTCCACTGTCTGTGACATTTCACCCCGCGCTGAGTCGAAAAGATGTCACAAAAAATCTGTTTTCACAAAAAAAAATTATTAGGTACACATTTAGTATTGTACTTGAGGTTTTTAAAAAAGCACGTATGTGCTAGAAGGTTGTAGCTTCTTCTAGATAAAAAATTAAAATTTTAAGTTAATTAGTTCGGCTGCAAAAAAATTCCGAATACAGATTGTGACACTTGAACCCGGTCTCCCCTACACTTTTCGAGTTAAGAATTTTATTTTTACTTTAAAGATGCGCAAAAGTCCAAAGTACATGCTAGCAGAGAAAAATTCTTAAAAATTCGTTTGCAAACCGGCAGGTTAAAAAAATTGAAAAGTGGTACGATTTGGGCAACCTTCCATTAAATTGACCAGAAAATTGAAAAACTGTCAATATAAAGGTTATTTTAGTTACTTATTATGATTATTCTATCAATTTTTTCTTTCATCCGACTCCGATTTGAGTTTCCAAAATTCAAATTTCTCACAGGAAGTATAGGGGAATGGCACTTTGGCTTTGTTTACATATTGTGCCCCCAAGTTTGATGAAATTGATAAAAATGACTGAATAATTTTGCCATTTTTTTAGGTTAAACCAAGTTTTTGACAATCGGTGGTGAAAATTTGACTATTATTCCTAAATTTAATTAGAAATAACGTAAATCCGAAATACATAATCCAAAATGTTGAGCTACACTTACTAGTATAGTCAATTTTCAAATTGTAATAATAATTCGCGGGAGAATGTTCAAAATTATACGGAAGTTGCTTTATAAAAATATAAATACCGTTTCCTACAAGTTTCACTCTTATCATTTTTCACGTAATTCCACTTACTTTCAAGAAATTTCGACATATCTTTCCCCCAATATTGATAACGAGCGTTCTGGTGACGCCATGTGTCACTGCCTTATAGCATAGATTGTAACTCTGCAGATAGCGCTTAATGAAAAATGAGAATGCAATTTCAAAATTAGCAACCATGAAAATAACTTTCAACTTCTTAAATTATAAATTTCAATTATCCTGAGTTTTTGTAAGGATTCTCTCTGAAAAGTATTTTACCCCCTTTTTTCGTACATGAATTTCAATTCATATCACGGCTTGTGTGAAGACTAGCGCCATTTTAAGGCACGATATTTTCATTTTTATACCTAAATCCAACATCTCCACCTGATAGTACAATAGAATGTTCGGATTCAGCGAAACAAAATACAAAAAATTTCGATAGGTTATTCGATATCTTTTCTTTAACACGAGAAAATTTGGTGCACCCTATCTCCAATTTGGAAAATAATAAATTTTGTAACCCCCTCCCCCCCCAAAAAAAAATGTAAAAAAATAAATTACACCAAAAAGTACGATACCGGCAACTGGGGTAATATCGGCCACTCGTGTTAATATCGGCCACTAGTGTTAATATCGACCACTCATGACTTGTTGTAGGAGTGCTAGTATCGCTGTCAGTAAAATCAACTTGGATAATATTGGACACCAGTGGTAATATCGGCCACTCATGACTTGTTGTAGGAGCATTAGTTAGTAAACAAGTCATGAGTGACTGATATTACCACCAGTGTCCAATATAACACTCGTTGACGGTACATCGCACCCACCAAAGGAGCCTGAAGAATTGGGGAGAAGAGAGAACGAACGAAGAAACGGATTCACGAACTTAGCAAACCCTACGAGTACTAACAACATGAAGAACTTAAAATAAGGGGTGATAGTAATCATTAGCACCTTGTGAAGTCTCAACGGGGGAGTGAACTCAATGGAAATATTGAGTGCAGCATTGAATTGCAAAATTCATGTCAATGTTATTTTTACTAAAGTTGGTAATGAAAAAAAAAAAAAAAAAATGTCTAGTGAAACTTCCCTTGACTTCAGTCATTCCCGGATATATTTTACGAATTTTATCACAGAAGCTATTCCAGCCTGGAAATAATGAATTGGATTTATCTTTTCCTACTTAAATTTTGGTTTTTCTTCACCATAGTGGTCCATCAGTTCTCAACATTCTATTTTGTACTCAATATTCTTTTTAATTGTAAAAAATAAAAACCTATGAAAATTACTAACTTTACAGGATAAGGATCTCTACAGTACCTTGGTGAAAACTGAAGGATGATTCTTCAAAGAAAAGGGTAATAAGGCTAAGTATTTACTTTGAAAAATGATTTTCCAGTCTGAAAGCTTGTGCGCGTTTGAAGATACAGAGTTAAATCTAGGAAAAATGACTCGTTTTTCAGAATAGAGTAAAGATGGCATTTTCGCTAAAGATTTTCTTAAAATTTTTGAATTCGTTTTTTGTGGTATTGATACTAATTTTTGGATAAATAAGTGAGTGTCTTCTACTTCCGTAGTCGAGGATATTAGTGCTTTCACCATGGACAAGATGTCTGTCATCGTGGATAAAAGTCGTCTCCTCCCTGGATTTTGATGCTGCTGCTCGGTAAACTTGCTGAATATTCCATACTAAATATAAACAAAGTATTGTAGGGGAGATGCCGCCTCAATATTCTTAATTTCTAGAGAACGACTCGGGGACTAGGCGGGTAGAAACCAACTCATCTTTTCGATTGGCTCAATATCAAAACAGCAAGAATACTACAACCAACTAGCATCGAAATTGTAACAAAAAACACGGGGACCTTAAAGTCTTATCAAGTCGAACTGTTATACAGCTGTTAGTATTAAAATATTTCGTCCAAGTATTCCTACTTGTTTATATTGAAAATGTCATGTATGTAGATAACCTTCGTCATAGAATGGGTTGAAGGTATCTACCTTCCCCCAACTCAGACACTCAGCGTTTCGACGTAAAGTGACAATGGAGCGTTGTAATAGAAAAACTTTCGTCATGAACGATGTCGATGATATTCGAATATTTAACTGACGTGCTCGTACCGTTGTGAGATTTTAATTATAATTACTTAAAAACGAATTACTAGGCATTTCTTTCGTAGTGAGTCTACAGTCGGAAAAAGAAGTGTAAGTGATTTCTAAAGTATATGTAGCTTAATACCTAGTTGAAGTATAAATTCGTATGTTTATCATTTTACGCCCGATCGCTTTTAGTAACATTATTTTGAACATAAACTCACTTTGGTGTTTCGCAGCGACCTTGAAGATGGTCGAAGATAACGATGGCACTTTCGCTGAACGCTGACATTCTTAGTTTGTGGTACGTTGATGACTTCATTTTAAGTAACAGGTAATACTTCTTTTTCGAGCTTACAACTAATATGGAATAATTTACGAAGTATGGCATTCGATCCTGAAACATAACACTCATTATTAGGCTTGACAGGGAGGTGCCTGAAATTCTGGAACACTCACCTCCAGTTACCTACGGGGGGAGGGTGTACTGAAGAGAAGAGGGTTTCCAAAAAGATTGCTATTCATCGGCTATACTATCTCTAGTTGGGTAATTCTCGGGAAAATGGACAATTCATGTAAATGGGCTGTAACTCTGCCACTTATTATCAGAATGCTATGCGCAATATGTCAAAATTGAGGAAGTGAACTCTTCTGATGGAGACAGTGATAAACTCTCCCGAGTTCAGCAGAAAATACTTAGAAAATCGAAAATGCACCTGAAATGTCCATCAACGTGGGTATCAACCTGGTCTAGTTCCGTTTTTTGTTTTTTTTTTGCTCGCTGGAAGGGTTTAATACATAATTTTCAGGAACTACTGTTTCCCATTGTTGAAGAGGTAAGTTGAGGCAACACGGTGTAGGTCTTACAATCATTTTCTAACCAAGTTAAGTAACCTTTAGAATGCTTCAAAGTTGTGTCTAGGAAGAGATATGTCCTTCAACGTGGATAATTTTCAAACCTCTCTGTAGGGTTCCACTATAAGCATAAACTTCTCTCAAATGCTCATACAACTTCCTCATAACTTCCTCTAGAAGGCTGTGTAAAAACTTCTGTGAAATAATGATAATCTGTATGCTAAAATACTCATTTATTGCTGAGATCCTGGTTTCTAAAAAAAAGTGTCCTTCATCGTGGACATCAACAGCCATATCGAATGTATAGCTCGGAATTTGTAAAAACATAATAATACATCTAATGTTGGCCACATTACATTCAGCAACATGCATCAAATATTCTCCGCATATTTACCTAATGGGAAAAGAAAAAAGGCGATTTTGTCCTTCAACGTGGACATAAAATATTATTCAACGTGGATACTCACGTATTTCTTGTATCCACGTTGAAGGACGTGAATCTTTCGACACTTAGAAGCAGTCTGTAGAAACAGCCTTTAAATCTTCTTCGCGGAGAGACTACTTTCCTAGATCAATTTTTGGTACTTCATAAAACCGTGATCCGTGAGACTGTAACGCACGGTTACAGCCTCATCTTATCACACCATGTAAACGTGAAAAATTTGTCCTTCAACGTGGACAACAATTTTTTTTACAATCCCCTAAAATCAAATTTAAGCCCGGCCGGTACCGGAATATGGTTTCTAAGTACCCCTAGTATCGATTTCAACGAAAAAAATTTTAAAAGTGAACCTCATTTTTTTTTTTGTTTTTGTCCACGTTGAATTGTCCATTTTTCGGAGAATATCACCCAGTTGGAGAATTATTCCACTCACCAATTACTAGCAGTGCACATTGAAAACGTAAATTAAATATTTCTTCAATCCCAATTTCAAACGTTTTTGCATGTCGACAAAATTGAATACAAGAAAAGAATGTTTTCTTTTCTGGTGCCTATATATAGGTACTAAAAAAGAGAAGGATTTCCTCCAAGATTGTAGTCAGCTACCTATGGCTGCGAATGTGCGATATATATTGCATACTCCACGTTCAAAGGCGCAGCGAGAGATACTTCTGCACTCGTGTACAATATTTTGCCTATTTGCGCCCTTGAAGTAAAATGGCAAGTGTCGATTTCGATTCTAACCTCTTCATATATGCGCAAATTATTTGATAAATGGGTGTATAGTGTGCGAGGGTAAATCAAAGAATAAATGGGACGAATGAAAAATGCTACTAATAAGCGGATCGGATGTCAATAAAAATGATAACGACTACCATATCTTTTAGTACAGTTCTGGAATAACACTTCTTTCATCGTTTTCTACTCTTTTCATCAGAGAGATTTTTTACATGCGATCTGGAAAATAGAAGTTCGATAACTTGTTGGTAATCACCTTACGTCATTAAATCGCGCTCTTATCTCATTATTTGTGAAAATTGGCTTAGGGCAGTTTGGAATAACACTCTTCAATTACTTGTTCGGCAATGGAAGAAAAATTCCGGCAAGCTGAAAATCAGTATATACATCATTTACACCATGCTCGATAGTGCCTCAAAGCCCAACAGAACCCTCTGGTGCGTCGCTCCCAACTGCGGACCAAAGAGGTTAAAATCCGTTTTTGGCTGAAAAACTCATCAACGAAGGCCGTATACATAAATGCAGAATGAGTTATATTAAAAAATAAAATTCATTTTTTCTGAAAAAAAGTGACTAACTTTTACCCCTCAGTGCTTTACAAACGCCACAAAATGGAGAGAAAGTTAACCCCGTTTTTCAGTGCGCTTTAACACAATCCTTATGGAGAGAGAAGCAGTTTTTGGGCTTCTTTCTTATTTTACCATGTTTGGAGAACAGAGTGGATCCTAACTGAAGAACTTTCTTCCAAAGTGACTTAAGTCAGTTTTTAACCATTCTAAGATAGCAACGCAATCTGGTAGAGAATATGTTGAAATACAATCTAGTCGTGGTGTGAACCCTCGATCTATGTTAGGTTTGATGTTCTGTGCGTTTTAAATTGAAGTTTGTTTCCAAAAAGGCCCAAGTGCCATTGAAAAAGCTGATAACAGTTATTTTTTGTATTAATGCAGTATTTTATGCTCAAGTGGCCTAAGTAAGAAAGGTCATCAACTTTGACGGCCTCTTATAATATTTTGATAGATGGTAGGTCGTATTAATGCAGCATTTTATGCCAAAGTGGCCCACGTTAGGTAGACCACCAACTTTGGCGGTCTCTCACAATATTTTGAATGATGGTGGGGTAATAATTTTATTTACACTCGATTGATACTATTCTTGGCTGCCGATTTATATCATTCCCGCTTCCTTTGTGGTGATAGCGTGGCGTACAAACTGTTTTATCGATTTTTTCAGAACGACAAAAATTGACTTAGGCCACTTTGGAAAAAAGCTCTTTAATTGTACATCCAACTGACTCCCAGCCACCGTAACAAGGCGGCCACTCAATTTTTTTTTCTCCAAAAAAGTTGAAAAAGTGACCATTATCAAACCAACATGCTACTTTTTTCAAAGACTTTAAAAAAATAGTATAATACAGTGATGTAACGATATGAATTCATATTGATATATACATCGATATTTAATTTTTCAATTGATATATATCGATTTTCCATATTCATCACCTTACAAGCAGGGTTGTCAACGTAAAGTTTTAGTTTATAAAGTTACATTCTTTACACGTGTAAAGAATATAAAGAATGTAAGGATTGTAAAGTTAATTTTTTAATTCTAATAATGTATGATTGTTATAACATTTTTGGGTATGTGTAGGTCAAAAAGAAATATACAGCACAAAAAATAACGCCTCAGATATATCTTTTCTTATTCTTTATAATTTATATCAAGTTAAAATATAATGAACATGAAAAATTAATATTTGATAATTCACACATCATATATTTTTGCCCTCCATTAAGTATTATTTTTGTTGTAAAAAATTATTAAATTTATTTTTAAGAACAGTAGACATAAAATAAAAAAATAAGAAAAAACTGAACTGCATTCATTTATTTAAAACGTATCGTATCGATAAATGCATCTTTCATTCTCAATGTGTGATATATAAAGTACAAATGGAAGTTTTTTGAAACAGAAACTGAATTGAAAATTTGAAAATTCGGTTTCTCTTTAGTGATGCTCTAGAAAGTGATACTGATATTTTTGTAAATTTGTTACTCTTTATTCGTTGTGATGCCACATTTGCAAAAGTTCGGCGACATATATTACATTCCGTCATCCACTTTGTTTTACTCCCTTCATTTACACTTATTGGGGTAAAGTTCAATTCAGCACAAATAGAAGTTTTTCGACCTGCTTTACACATTCTAATACTGTACTTCATCACTTTAAACAACGTATTTGAGAAACTTATTTCCCTAAACCATCTGAGATCTGATGATTATCTTATTTACCTACCATCTTCATTTCTTTGAATATTTAATTTTTTGACTACAGTAAAACGCCGATTAACCGGACGCCAACCATCCGTAACGCCCCCCCCCCCCCGAAAAAAAAGATAATCAAAGCCCTGATTTCTAGGCAAAGCCTCTTCTTTTATTTCATTCTAGTCTAGCTTATTTTTTAGTCTATTAAGGTTTCCTGGATAAATCAGAAAATTCTGAAACCAATGAGCCAATTTTTTGGGTTATTTTCCTTCAAAATGTGTTTTCCTCTGTAAAATAAGTACATGTTTCGGTTATCCGGAAAAACCGTTAGTCCGGATAACCGGCGTTTTACTGTATTCTTTACATTCTTTACATTATTTACTGTAAAGAATTAAAATCATGTAAACTAAGTTGACAACCTGCTTACGAGTGTTCTTCTTAACCTTAATAGTGACCGGAAACAAATTCTTCTAATAGTTACTTGAGACAAAATCAAACTTTCAACATTTTCCTAATGAATTATGTTTCATTTTCCTGATCCTTTTTTAGTTTTATCGGTTTTGATTTCTGTATTCGAAGTATGATAGGCGAGAACAGGAAAATGAGACCCATTTGCTGTCTATCCACCTCTAAAGTAGTGTATTATAATTATTGCATTGATTAATCACTTTTTATATTGGAAAAGTAAAGTATCCAACCATCCACACCCACACGAGATAGTAAAACCCATGAGTTATGAAAAAATGTAGAAAACAGGCTTGAAAACTCGATATATATCGATATAAAATTTTTGCAATATATTAATCACTGTTACAATACAGTAGTAGGTACATCTATGGAAAAAAGTGATGCAAAGAGGTTCTTCTCTCACCTCTTAAATCGATCCTCCATATTTTCTAACTTGAGGAAACATTCATTTAAATAATCATGTCTTGTAATTCTAATTCAAATGTGTAATTGTGATAATTTGAATTTAACAATTTCAAATGAATGTTTCTGTTTAAAGTTTAAGAAATTCGAATAAATGGTTTTGTTTTTGAATTTAATTATTTATTTATTTATTTTTTATTTTTATTTTTTTTTAAAATACAAGTTCAAATTTTTCACGAATAATCTTAAATTACCAATATATTAGATTTACCCTTTCCCTTTATTATGTGAGAATATTTTTGCATAATTTGACTTTTTATGGAATTTTTTTGGCATAGTTTCAGCAGAATAAGCTCATTAAAAATGCGCATATTTTTCCGTTTGTTAGAGAATATATTTTGGAGCCCTAGTGGTTAGTACAATACATACTGTGCCACTGTCCTACTACTGATCAGTAGGCAGGACAGGTTTTGATAGAGAGCGCTACTATAAGTTACTATTTCGATTCTAATTCATTTAATTATCTTTTGAAAATGTTCAACACACGCTGGCTTCAAACTTTTTGATTTTTAGAATTCTTTGGAGGAATTTTAAAGAAAAAAAGTAACTTCTTACACATAAAAAGTGACTTTAGTGACCAAATTTTTGAAAAGTGACCTAAGATGACTTAAGGTGATAAAAAATTGAAAAAGTGACCAAATGGCCGCCCTGCCGTAGCTATCCACGCCTGAGAATTTTTCTACCCTGCTTCCATCCCTCGGATATCACACACATGGAATTTCAATTTTTTGTATAATAAGTCGCTCTGTAACCGAGTGGTAACGTGCCCGCCCGCTTCGCAATCCTTGTGTTTCGGGTTCGAGTCCCACTATACCCCCCCCCCCCATTAACATCCTGGCGAAAAGAGCGACTACAGTATCAATCGAGGTAGACAGATAGCGCGCCCTGTAACCCCGCCAGTTCGAACGAACAAGGCATCACAACCGCACGGCGTGTTCCACCAGATCAGAAAGATCGGTACTGTGCGTGTGTACATAGTGGACAATTTACTCAACGTTGTAAAAACACGTGGCTAGTAAGCGATCTGCATCTGCACGCTCTTCGGCACAGAAAAGGAAAATTCTAACGCAACAAACCGTGGGGACAGAATGGCAAACTACCCAGATTAACCTGCCCAGGAAAATCGCGCGACTGCTTGAAGTACACATGATACGGCACCAAGAAGAAAAAGTGTTTTAAAACACAAAAAATCGAAATCTGACCAGAAGCTGAAATGTAATGTATAATATTCTATTGTCTCTCAGGGGGGGGGGGATATGTAAAAGAGCTTGTAAAGCCCGGTGTCCACGATCAATTATATTGACGTTAGTACAGTTGACAACTTCTCATTAACAACCCGTTTCATTGGAATTTTGATTGACATGAGCTCAATTAATTGGTAACTCATACACACGCGTTCAATTCTATTGGCACTTTTCATCAATATTATTGATCGTATTCACCGGGCTTAAATCTTCATATATCTCGAAATCTCCAAAAATCTAAAAATTTTCAAAAACATTATAAATCCTTTTTGTCTCTTAAAGGCATCTTTCGCAATCTACTGAACAACTATTGAATTTTCCCCCAGTTTTTGAGATGAGTAAAAATGGTACTCTATATATCCTTTTTTCTAACACCACTAAACGTAATAAAACTTGCGTAAAACTAAACGTTGCACTTTATTTTAAAAAAGGCATTTCTAAAACGACCCATAGCATGTGCTCGCTTTCCCATAAAGACGATTTGGGTCAACATGAAGTCCACAAGAGGTTTAGGTCTTGGAAGAACTTAACTCCCAATATCTCTTCTATCTCTGCACTATTTAAAATGAAAGAAAATCGTCAGCCTCGCAGCGGTAACTCGGAGTTAGAGAGGCAAAATAACTGTATTCACTTCAAAATGTCAGTAAACAAGCAAAAAAATGGTCTTCAGTTTGATATCTGGACTTACATTTGGAGAAGAAAAAAATCTTCTGGAGGGGAAGAACCATATATTCTCATATCTTCTCTTAGACTCAATATGTACCATCTACTTATCATACTTAACTATTCTACTAGTTGGATGGCAAATTCTTTTAATGTCAACTGATATCAGTGATTTGCTTATTCTTCCAGAAGGTATCAGTGCTTACATCAACAATGAGATGGTGTTCCTTCAGAACTCTCGGAATAAAATTACATCGCTGTTCGTCGTTTGCATCAATAAGGACGGCGGGGCCAACAAATCCGTTAATGGCGACAATGTCGACAAAATCATCACCCAGTCATCCGCTGACTACGAACCATATGACTTTGGTAACAATGATAATCCTCTGCAACGATATGGAGCCCTTTTCCATCTCTTGAAGTACATTGTAGGGACCGGCATACTGACTCTACCATATGCGTTCAAAAATGTCGGGTACGCCGTCGGCATCATCGGGACGCTGGTTGTGGGCCTGGTGTACACTCATGTTATACATCTGCTGCTCGAAGTCGAATATGAGCTTTGCAAACGTCTGCGAACACCCAACCTCACCTATATAGGTGTGGTCGAACAAACGTTCAAAACTGGACCTAAGGAAGTCCGTAAAGCGGGACCTTATTGCGTGTTCTTCATGTACTATGACTACGTGGTCAACGGCGCCCTGGGCAATGCTGGCTATCTTTTAATAATGGGCGGAAATTTGAAAGACATATACGATGGTTATTACGGCGCCGATTCAGACATAAGGTATTTCATAACGGCTCTGGCTGTCGTCTTAATGGTGCTGTGCTGGATTCCGAGGCTCCGATTCTTGATTCCGTTTTCAATGATGACCAGCGCGTTTACTTTGCTCAATGTCAGTATCATAATTCTGATCTCGGTGCACCCGAGTTCTGATATAGGACAACCGAAGCCCGTTAACAATATTTTCTTTTTCCCTCAATTTTTTGGATTGGTATTATCTGCCGTATCAGCAACAGGTTTAGTTCTGCCCGTTAAGAACGATATGGAAAAACCTAAAATTTTCGGTTCATCTGCCGGGGTGCTGAATATCTCGCTTTTAATTACAACCATCGCTTACGGAGCTTTTGGACTACTTGGTTATCTGAAATACGGGGACAATACGAAGGGAAATGTCCTCTCGAACTTACCAGAAGGACAGCTATTATCGGTGCTGGTGTACGTTATGTACACTTTGGCAGTATGCGTTTCATTCACTCTGAGTTTCTACATTATTTTTGATACAATTTGGAGTAATGGCCTTGGTAACAAGATGTCCTCGAATAGTATACTCGAATTCTTCGTCAAACACGGGCTCAAGACTTTGGTAAATGTGTTCACTTATATAGTAGCAATTGCGATCCCTAATTTCGAGTTATTTGCTTCATTGATGGGAACAATTGGCATATTGTCGGGAATAGGTATCCCGCCGACTTTGCACATTATTTTGCTGTTATCGACCACAGATAGGCCAGAGAATCTATTCGTAATAATTGTAAAGGATTTTATAATTATCTTCGTCGCGCTGTTTTTGTTCTTGACCGGGTGCATCAGCTCGGTCAGAGATATTGTCAATTTTTATAATACATGATTTTTACGACAGTACACCTGAATTTTGAGTGTAAGAGTATTTTGGGTTTTCGTGTGCTCAGTTCACAAGGTAGGATATGGAAGACCACTGATGTAAGAATGAGACGGGGGCGAGGTAGTGGATTGGGATCGGAGTAATTAATGCGCTAAAATATTTTCTGAAATGTTCTTTTCGACAGAGTTGAAGGGGAGACTGATCGAGAGGAGTGACTGGCATTACATTTCGATTAGAATAAATCATCATTATGGTTTATGAAACCTCAATACAACACCTTTTGGCAGACTATTGAAATGGGTGGCTCACCTACATGTTAGCTGCTTCTTACACACTCAACCTGTTATGTAGGCTTCACCGAACCCTGAGATCAGAAAAACTCTAATTTGACTAATTATAATTGTATAAAAGGTACCTATGATCACGAATCAAAGTACCCTACAGGAACTACTGTTAGCGCTCCTGGTGAACTATTCCCGAAACATGTTACTAGACATTGAAACAACACTGCTCTATCTAGTTTTCAGTGCTCCGGTTCAATTCTTTAGACGCTGGGTAAAGTAGTTAGTTTTTCACCATATGTGACCTGGAATCATGAAATGTGCTTCTCGTGCGACAACAGGTTTTTAAGATAAACGAGCGTAAAGATAGGATAGTGGTAGTGGTGCGAACAGATGTACATAGCGTGTACATCTGTGGTGGTGCGTCTACGCGTTGCTATGGCAACCGCGTTTCAAATTCTTGTACTCTGTCATACCCGTAGGCCCGTTTCACACGACACCATGTAAGCGGATGTTTTTATACTTTTGACGAAATTTTTAAATGCAATTTGTGAAAAAACTAATGAAGATAGGAATCTGCGATTTATTTCATTCGAAATAGCATGATTTTTTCTATAAGAATTGTCGAGAAAGTGAAAAATGATTTTTTGACACCACAGGCATATTTCATGATTCCGGGTCACATATTATCAACTCTGTTACAATTTGCAAGTTTTGAAGTTCATTTACTCGTATGTTGAAGATTAGGAATTCAATACAAGTGAGTACATAGAATAAAAAACAGTGTTTTTTTTTTTGAATTTTTAAGGTGGTTTATGTTTATACCTAGGTTCATATTAGTAGGGGTCTGGTTGGCCGAGTGGATAGCGCGCTGGTCTCGGAATCCGGAGGTCCAGGTTCGATCTCACATAGCAACTTGCTACATTTCGACCTAGGTTGGTTTTTCAGCAAGAAGAGAAGAAGGCTGAAGACAACTCTAACAGTCCCCCCGACATCTCTGAGGTAACGCTCGAAAGGGCGGATTTCAGGGCGCGGGTTGAGAGAAAAATGAAAAAGAGAGGTTTGTATTAGTCCTTCAATTTTTAATTTCACAAAAATTGCGATAGTAGGGGAACTTAGAAAGGTTAAAGAAAAAACTTGAATCATATACTAGACTATATGCCTCACGGATAATTTTGAGGCGAGTTATTGAGAAAGAAGTTAGGGTGGTCCATAATTTTGTACCTTTTACTCTACTGAATATATAGTGTTACATGGTGGAACTAAAAGATACAAGAGACTTACCAGTTTTTGAGAAAGGCCTTGGCCCCTCACAAATGCCGGATAAAAATTACTTTTAGTAATTCATTGTGCCTTTTTGAAATGAGCCTAATCGCAGTGCTGTTGATTTGAGAAAAACGCCTTTAAACATTTAGGATGATACAATTAAAATATGAGACAAACTGACTCAGGGAAATAAAGAAATCATGTTCTGCAGGAGAGTAATTATTAACGAAAAACATGGATACAATGTGGTCTAAGAATTAAAAATTCAACTTAAAAAATTTAATATTCAGTTTTTAGCGGGTAAGTATTTTATCTTGATTTTTCATTTTTAGATTACATTTTTTCAGTCTTTTTGCTAATTATTGTCTTTCAAAATACAGTAAACCAATTTTTCAAAAATATTTTTCTGACATATACAGGCGTTGCTCTACCAAGTAATATACATAGGGCTCGAAGGAATCCTCAACCACTGGACACGACAACATGAAAAACACATTTCTGAATATTCAAGCCCACGTCATTACAATACAAGGGAAGCTGGGAAATTAAGATTTTGCGCACATTACAGAATTTTTCAACAAACTGATTAACTTATAATTTTTTTTTCGAAATTAGCTTATCCACTTTTTATTTTTATACTCCGTTTTTTCGGAGTTTCTCTCTAATATCACACCTTCAAAATATGATTTCTTGAATTATAAGAGTTTTTTCTGAAAACAATAAAATTCTTTTCTCTATTTGATGCCGCAAAGCTCATCTTCCTCATCTGGGTGAGGAGAGGCACGCTGAAATTCTAACATGTTTATAGCTAAAAAATCACGTTCAATATTTGAATCATTGCTGTGGTAACACTGATGAATATAAATGAGTAAAAATTTGCATGCGCAATGTACCGACTGGTGGCAACAGTTCACCCAGGCTTCATCAATATCGGTATTATTTGTTTAAATTTTTGATATTATTTACCCAAAGGCCAATTTTGACCGACAAAAGCTGAATTTTCACCTCGTGGGGCATAAATATTAACCGTTTGAAATCACACTTTTTTTTGTGAATTATTTGAATCAACTCCCGAAAACGGAGACAATGTGATAACATTGTAATAGCATAATGCTACCTGATACCAAAAATTTGTAAAATGTTTTTCTCCACGAAAAATATAAGTAGCGCCAAGAAATTTTGTTTGCCTAACGATGAAGAAAGTTTGCTCAACTGTAATAACACGTTCACCTTAAGAAGGGGCTGAGCACACTAGAACCCTTTTAAAACGACCTCATTAGTTTTAAGGTCCGTTTGACGAAGCCAACTGCATTTGCCGGCCAGTAAAGCTCCAGCCCCGTAGCCATGGAGGCAAGCTGGGGCTGAGCCCTCTCTAAAGGTAACTTAAGCCCCCCTAGGCAAAGGTACCACCATTAAAAAAATCATCATTACGCTGAACGAGGAAGAAAGAAGGGATGAAGAGAATTAATATCACAGAAATATTTTAAAATTTAAGACAAAAACTTGGTTAACTAATTTGAGACTCCCGGATTGGGAATGAGATTTCGAAAAAAAGTGTTTTAAATGCGAAAAATTGCTCATTTTTACATATTTTAAATTCAATTTCAGGTGCCTTGGGGGTAATTCGCCTCCTTCGCCATCCCCCTTGGCTACACCACTGCTTTGTAGAAATCTTCACATAATATACTATGTATATCCTCAAGCCCCTCCCCCCCGATAAACAGTCAGCAACCCTTATTGCAGATGGCTGGCTACGGGTCTGTAAAGATCAAGTTCTCTAAATCTTCATTTCTGAACCAAGGGAGGGAGTGATGAGTTCCCACGTTAGAATTTTCAACCTTATTTCCCAAGGGAAATCGAAGGTGCCACTGCCCTCAGGATTAATTAATTTATATGTGTATAGGGATACTATGCTTGAAGAAATAATGTAGACAGCATTGCGAAGGCTTCAACAATCGAAACGTTCCTATACAGATATATGTGCCAATAGACGATGAAACGTAATTCTCGAAAAGATGTTCGATAACAATAATCAGCATAATTGATATGACGAATTAATAGTGTTTTCATGAGAAAGCGATCAGTGTACTACAGAATTCATCCAACAAGCGGGCAGTATTTCAAATCGTTAGATAAGTTAGATAAGGTCTCTTGTCTCACCTAGTTCTTTACTGCGATTTTTTCAGTACTCAAGTGGCACTGTTGAACTCTACCGAATCGGAGTGAAAGTTACATCTACCTGCACGTTTCATATTTACACGTCTCAGGCCATCAAGATTATAATTTCTTATAAGAGTAAGTAAATCATGCATTTATTTATGTTACTAAATCCTGTAACCCCGCCAGTTCGAACGAACAGGGCACTACAATCGCAGGGTATGTCACCTCCGGACCTAAAAACAGGCTGATACGGGTATGTGCATGTCTTGGCTAGCTTACTAAAGGTGTTCAAACATATTATGGCTAGTAAGTGAACTGCGGCTGCACCCTCTTTGGCATAGAGAAGGAAAACTCTAACACAACAAACCGTGGGAAAAGCAACGGCAAACTACCCCGACTAACACTGCCCAGGAAAGTCGCGCTTCAAAAATCGCGATCGCCAACATCCGGCAACGGGTACTTATGAACATCGAGGAACTGTTTCCGAGGAAGTACAATCCGTCGCTTATATCACAGATAGTTCGAGTGACACTGATATCAAGTGACGCCATCGGTTAAAATAAGAAAAATCTTCTAACCTTCCCTCCAAAAAATTGGAAAAGCATACGAGCGACAGAATTTAAAAAAAAAACAAAAAAAAAAAAAAACACTACTGAAATTATACGTGTTACCGTCTCACTATTGGCACCCTGGATCCTGAAGCAAGGAACTCTGATATCTTTCCCCGATGCGAGATCAATCCAACCGATTCGAATGCTCTATGTGCCACTTTTTAGCCGAACTCTGTATCTTGCCGCAGCTCTAGGGGTCGTTTATTAATGACGCAAGGACCCTAGGGGGATAAAAATCTCGACAGGACCTGACCTGGGGGTGAGGGGGTAAGAGCCATTTTTACGTAATATTTTATTACGCACGTTTTAACGTAGCCACCACTTGGCGACACATTTTTTGCATGCGGCTGCTAAACATGAGTGAATAGACGTAAAGTGAAACCTGTTGAACCTTTTCAAATATTAATTTATTTTAAAGCTTTTTAGGAAAATTCACGAAAAAATCTTGCGTAAGAAGGGGGAGGGAGGTTCAATTAATCTTATGTGTTCTTTAGGGGTGGCCCTCTGTTATAGATAAAGAAATATTGTTTTTTTTTGTATATTTCGCTCTCCCACCCCATAGAATTGTTTCTTCATATGAAAAAACATTCCCTTAAAAATTCCAGCTCAATTGATCACTTTTAAGGTGGCCCGAATGAGCTGAGATGGGCCGTGCAATTTTGTTAACTAAAATTCAGTTTTTGCATTTCTGACTTAAAAAATTAATATTAATTTTTTTCTCTTCTGTTCTACTCAGTGTATTCTAGTTTACTGATTTAATTATGTTAATTATATGTGGTAGGGTTTTTATTTGTTGTTTAAACTGTGAATTACGAGCGAAGCGAGCAAAAGAAATTGTGAATTGTCCCTCGGCGTCAAAAATTTTAAAATAAGCAAAAACGAAGAACAAAAAAAATTTTAATACAAGGTATGATGGAATACAGAAAACAGTACCCAAATTCTGAAAAATTAACACTTAGTTTAATATGATTAAAATAATAAAAATTACGAATGTTTAATGTTTGTTTATAGGTACTTTTTAAAACAGGGTGTCCAACAAAATCGAATTTTGGAAATAAATGACCTTCCCCCAATTTGCTATGACAGCTCTAAAATAGTAAACTATTAATAGGAATATCAATTTTGATGAAAAAATTAAGTTGGATACACTAAGACAATGTTTCA
The DNA here is from genome assembly GCA_031841125.1 of Acanthococcus lagerstroemiae. NCBI lineage: Eukaryota > Metazoa > Arthropoda > Insecta > Hemiptera > Eriococcidae > Acanthococcus > Acanthococcus lagerstroemiae. The sequence goes on from CM063114.1 coordinate 30,186,026, forward strand.
TCATCATTATATCATACTAAACATGGTCTGATTTTCTTTTGAATTTGTAGAAAGATCTATGGTCATTATTACGTGGAATGTAAAGAGCAAAATGTGGATTTACGTAGGTATTTTCTTGTGACTAATGCTTCGGAAAAAAGGTTCTCAAACAGCTTTGAACTTTGTACTTCACTTACTTTGAGCACTCACACACATCTACCTTGGTCTTTTTCGTTATCAATGGGATCATGATTAGGCTCCTCTACACTCCTTATCCCTCGAAATTGGAGGGCAATAATATTGAACTCACTCAGACCAACTTACTGAAGCCCGCGGTCTGGAGTAACTTCATAAAAATCCAAAAAACATAGCCCTTCACCAAAAAACGATTAAAAATATTTTTTTCCTCCATAATACTTCCTTTGTAAGAAAAAAAAAAAGAAGAAAGAAAGAAAGAAAGCACAACATCACAAATGATAATAACGGTACTCGTATAGTTTTATATGTTTCATTTAGGGGGGCTAATTCTGAAACCGGGGGCATAGCCCCTCCCCCTAGCCCCCTCCATTTCCACCCCTGGTAACACCAAACATGTGTAGCACTGATTTACTACAAACATTTTCTAACCAGGCTGCAAATCCGTTAAATTGCCCCCTCATGTTCGCAGCACCATCTGTAAAACTGCCAATACAGTTTTGAATATGAATATTATTTTTCTGTAAATCATTCTTAACTAAATCACACAAACCTGCACCGGTAGTTTTTTTTTGGATTTAAAATTGAGAGCACTCTTTCATTCTCAGTAGATCCACAAGTCTGGTGTCCAGGTTCAATTTCATTTTCATCGCATATTCCAACATATCTAACTATAAGTGAGCAGATGTCCAATACAGGAAGATCTTACGTTGTGTCTGTTTGAATAGAATACATCCCAGCTTTTTTAATGTTTTTGCTAAATGTGTTATTTATTTATTTATTTTTTTTAAATATTAAATTTGATATTGCTTTAATTACAGCATTAGCAGTTCTGTTGGAAAGTAGTGTGCGATATTGACTTTTACCAAATCTTACCTTGTTTAGCTCTCTCCGTTATAGAGTGAATGTGAGCGTTCAGTGGCGCATCATATTTTGCTAATAAGAGCAAAATATCTAAAAAATTACCGTGACTGAGATTTGTATTACCCAAATCTCTCGTTGCTTCATAGGCTCCCCGACTACTCAAGCCTCGTTTTCCAATTAATTTAATAACTTTGACAACCCTTTCAAACACAGCCCTTCGTTCTTCCACTTTTTTTTCTCTTTTCTTTAGTTGGCTTCCCAGCAACAGCATGTCAATGCTTTGATTTTCATCCTCGTCATATAAGCCTCAGCTGCATTTAAATGATTTTTACTTTTTTCATGATCATCAATCCTACTATATATGTGTTTTACATTTAGATTGGTCATCCCAGTTATAAATTTACTATCGTCGCCATCTTTTGCAAAAGCTAATCAAACTGAACAATAAAAACGTTTTATCCCCTCATAGTAAGATAGCCACTGACGTTTACTGCCGTCTGATCGAAAAAATATTTTTTGTGCATTGAATGTTGGACCATCATGACTTACATTTTCGAACTGGATGAAATTCAAAATTTTTTTTAAATTCTTGTAGTTGAGGTTTTTGAAACATCTTGATCAGATCTATACGTCGGCATTTGCCTATCAATCCTGTAGAATACTTCTTGTTTGCTTGCTAATGTCGCTATAGCATGCACCCTTTCTTGTAACTTGTGGCCGCAACAAGCAGCATATTTAAATTATTTTTGTCGCGCCCCCCGGGCGATCGCCCAGTAGCCCAGTGCGTTTGCACAACCCTGGCAGAAATAGTGCAAAATATGCAGTGAATGCCAAAATATACGAATTATACAAAATTAAGTGCTGCCCATTTAACTCGGGATTTTGTGATTCGTGAAGATCTTTTGAAACTTCTGGAATACACGCCATAGATAAAAGTATGCATTCGCATAAAAATTGCAGCGCGGGTCATTATAATAGAATTTTCCAATTCTAAATTCTTTGTTTTCTCTTTCAAGGTATAATTTGCTGATTTTTAAATGTTTGAATGACCACGATTGAAAATAAATGATTTTAAATGACTTAAGTGACCTGCTTCCAAAATAAATGACGTTGAATCACTTAAATGACTGTTAGACACCCTGTTTTTTCTTTTCTTTTTTTTCTTCGAAAGAAGTTATTAAGAAAAAATCAGACGTGAAAAAATGTGGAAGGCCAACTGTACTTTTACAAGCGTATGCTTACCGTGCAAAGTATCGTACTTCACTCAGCACTATAAAGCATAAGTAGCGTGCTCGACCGCGCTTCCTCCATTTTCACCCTTTCACGGTCGAGAATGTTCCATCCATAGGGGAATGTTTATTTTCATTGATTATGATAACGACTACTCTATTCCAACAGACATGATGCATAAATTGCCTAACTAACTCCTGAATTCTAGTAGGAAAACGGGAAAAGAAAATTTCTTCTAATTTCCTACATCAATTTTAAAAGGAATCGATTGGGACATGCACTGATTATTGTAGAACAGAGGAGATTCAAGAAAATATTAAAGTTTTTTGAGAGAAAAAAACTGGAGAAATTAGAGAGGGAAGAATTACTACTTTTGATTCGAAATAAAACTTCACCGCTCGGCACTCAAACCACGAACTGTATCACCGTTACGACGATCGAATTTTCATAAATTAATAACTGACACAAATAAACTAGCGCCCCAAATCGTGGCTTTTACGATTCCCTAAGTACTGTTGTAGGAAACCTGTGTTTTGTATAACGATGACAGAATAACCCAATGCCGAAGAATGATTTTCAAAACTATGAATTATATGCCTACGCACGATTTTGAAATTTTTGGAAAATTTTTTCATTGACATAATTGTCAGGCGCTTTACATTGAAATAATTAGAAAAGTATTCCGTTAATGTGAATTTTGTAGTGGGAATCAGTCCAAGTTGTTAAGATACTGATACTGCAATTCATTCTGATTCTTGTTTCATATTTCATGGAGCGAGTTTTATTCAACTCTCTCGAGACTCTTTTACATTCCATTAAGATTCATTCGACTACCTTAAATTTTGAAGGTTTTTCTGCATATTACATTCCTTGCTCAATACAGTGCCGTCCAGAATTGAGCCTCAAGTTGATGGGGAGAGACACTAGGGGATCCTAAGCTGTTTATTTATTTATTTTTGGTATTTCCAATTCAAATGGCAAATTTTGATCGAAAAAACTGAATTTCGACTCGTGGCTGCACAACTGATTAAAATTAACTGTTCAAGTTCAAACTTTTTTGAAATCTTCATTGGTTTTTTATTCTGAATTATTTAGAGGAACTTTTGGGAGTGGGGGCAATTTCCCGAGAAAAGTTTTCACATAAGGACGACTCTATAGAATATTTTTATCATAGTGGCTGATGATTTCGTGAGTAGTGACTACAATATTCGTAGATTCGTACAACCTCATGCCGAACTTGCAAAGTGTTTTTCTTCACGAAAATAGCGCTAAAGAATTTTGATTTATGAAGGTTCTACTACTGTTTGTGAAAGATTAATTTTACACGCGTGTAGAGCTGAAAATATATTTATGGAAATAATGCAGATAGTATATGACGGCTTTAATAATCACAACTTCTTTATTCAGGTATATTTGTCAATTAGACGTTTAAATGTAATCCTTGAGAAGATGGCAGACAGATAATAATAATCAGCATACTTGATATGATGAATAATTAGTTCTTTTATTTGAATGAAATCAGCGTACCGAGGTATTCATCCAAAAACGAGCAGAATGATTAAACTGTTTCATAAGTTGATAAGGTGTCTTGTTCCAACCATAGTTTTTCACTCCGATTTTTCAATATTCAACCGGCAATATTACACACTGTTGAACTCTACTGAATCAGAGTGAAAATAACATCTACCTGCACGTACGCTATCACGATTACAATCTTTTGTACGAGTAAGTAATTCTTTCATTTATTTATGTTACGAATTAGTTAAGAGTAAGTTATGAGTAAGTGGGTAAGTAGTAGGTGTATTAGGTACCAACGATCATTGAGAACCTTCTTGCAAGTATGTATTATCTATCGCTTGTATGACAGATAGTTCGAATGACACTCAAATCAAGTGACAACATGGTAGGAGAGAACGGCAGGCAGTCAAGAAACGTCAACCGTGAGACATTTGAAATATGTCAGCTGTAAGTTGGTGATTTTGGGTATGTTTTAACTCACATACCTATGTATGCCAGTGTATATGTTAAGAGCAAAGTCCGAAATTGTACTTTTCGGATACTGTACGGACAGTTTTGTACAGTTCGCGAAATAATATTTTTGCGCGAACGAAACTAGAAATGTACGTTAATAAGGTACAGAATGCGATATGCACACCATATTTGTATTGAGTTGAACCCGTCAACAGTGTACAAAGTTCGCAAAAATTGATTTTCATTATGTTTAGGAGATTATGCGAAGCAATAATCTACAAATCGGGAGATAAAGATAACCCCTACAACTACAGACCAATATCGTTAATATCTAACATAAATATGATACTAGAAAAAATTGTAAAAAACAGAATATACAACTACCTCGAAAATTCAAATATATTGGCCGACAGTCAATTCGGTTTCCGAACGAGAAAAAGTACCATGAATGCCATTGCATATTTAACTGATCGAGTTACAAATAGTTTTGACCGTGGAACGAAATGCGGAATTATATTCATGGACATTCAAAAGGCGTTTGATACCATACAGCACGAAATATTTATCAAAAAATTAGAATGTTGCGGTATTACTGAAACAGTAAAGATATGGTTTGAGTCCTACCTAAAAAATAGAATACAAATGGTACAACTAGGCAACAACATAAGTGATAAAATGGAAATCACTGATGGATGCCCGCAAGGAACAATTCTATCCCCGATCATATTTCTGATCTATATAAAAGACTTAATAAAAGAGCAAAACCAAAAATGCTCCCTCATATCATTTGCGGATGACACAGCCCTCATAGTAGAAGAAAAGAGTTGGGAACAAGTGTATGAAATGGCAAATTACAAAATGAACAAAATTAAACAGTGGTTCACCTTAAAACTCCTTGTACCTACACCCTGAAAAAACAAAATTCATGGCATTCACCCCTACAAATCGGAATGAACCCACTTCACATTTGGTACAACACATACAATCTTGTAAAGTAAATTACCAGCAGACTTGCAGCTGCCCACAAATAAAAAAGGTAAATGAAATTCGATATCTGGGCATAATTATAGATAAAAATTTGACATGGAAAAGCCAAATAAATTGTCTGGTATCAGGACTGAGAAAACTCACGTATTTCATGTTAAATATCAGAAACATAACAAACACTAAGATAAAATATGATGTCTACTATGCGCTAGTACAATCCATATTAAACTATGGCATAATAGCATGGGGTAGTGCTTATCCAACAACAATAAAGCCCTTACAAATAGTGCAAAATAAGATCATAAAAATCATATTTAATTTCCACCCAAGGACGTCTACGATTCAGATCTATAAAATAACCAACTTATTAAACATACGAAAATTGCATATCAAAAACACTTTAACATACATGAAAACTAATAATTTATTACGCATTCAGAAAAATCATAGTATAACAACTAGGCATAACCTTTGTAACATTAGGGTGCCAAAAAAAAGTACAACAAGTGGACAACAAAACTATAGGTATCAGGGCATCTCATTTTTCAATAACCTTAGTCCATCCCATAAAGCAGAAATCATGTGTACCCCAGCAAAAAATACTAATAAAATTAAAAAACTTATAAATAGCCTACTATAGCATTATAAACACGCACTAAATAAATAAATAAACAACAACTAATAAATAAATACCATTACAAAATAAATGAAAATAAATAAATAAACAGTAAATTTTCTGGTTGAGAATAAATATAACAAAATTCCTTTTCGTTTCCCTAGTTCCTAATTCATTAATTTGAAAATGGCGGATGGGGGCGGGGATCGGTAGTTTTTTTTTCATGGCTTGGTTTTTTTGTTTTTTTCTTAGTTTTTTTCTCTTTTTTTCTAGTTTCTTTTTCTACTTTTCTTTTGTTTTTTTTTATTCCTTTTTATTTTGTTTTTGTATTTTTGATTTCCGATTTTCCTTTTCAAAATTGTTCTAGTAGCTTTTTTCTCATTTTATATTTTTTTAATCCGCGTAATTATTCAAAAAAATTCAAAAAATATTATAATACAGCCTCGAAACGAGCTCCGCTCAGTGAGTGCAAGAAAAATAAGACGCAAATAAAGTTTTCATTCATTCATTCATGCAATATGTTGAAGAAATCGAGTGAAATAATGAACTAGGCTTAGGTACGAGTAATTTAATGCGAAAAAGGGAGAACATATATTGTACATAAATTATGCTATAATATAATACTAACATATATTTCACAATGACGTAGAAAAAGGTGTATAATCGGTCTACCAATATTGGCGTACCTGTCGTGGACAGCATGTTCCATTTTGTGAATTCCTCCATGCCCTGTTTGAATGTGAATCGAATGTAGAATGTCGAAAACTTCACCATAATGCACAAAAGATTTAATCGAACTCAATTCTGAGTTCTCGTTCGATTTCACCGGCCTAATTAATTTTGTACTACTTGGTCCAGTCACCATGATGTCGTATTTCTTCAATCGCCGATAATCTTTAGCTGTCTTCTTCGATGTACTCTTTGCATGCAGTACTTCGCGCAGTAACTTACTATAATGTTCTTCACTAATTATCGCGAACGAATTTTCAGCTCGAGGCAAATCATATAAACTTTTTTCAAATTTTTCTTTAAGTACCGCGAAACTTTGGACATTCATTTTTGATCACAGGTAGAACTCGTTCGCATGAAGCAGTCGTGAAAATGACTAAAAATATTACTTGTACAGATGTCATCTTCTCGCTACCGTAAATGACAGATAATATTACTTTTCTTCGCTCGGTTGGTACTGTACGCTTGTACAGAGTTGTTAAAATGTTTAACTGTGTACGAATACAGTGTGCATAACGCATTCTGTACATTACTACTGTGCATTTCTAACCTCGCTCAGAAAGTGAAGTTCATTTCGCATATTGTACAATACTGCCTGTGCAGTATCCGAAAAGTACAATTTCGGACTTGAAATACTCTCAGGCATCTTATTGTAGGGACAGCAATGGCAAAGCATCGCAGCTAACCTGTCCAGTAAGCCAACCATTAATTTGATGATTAGTGCTCTGTATACATTCCAAATTCATTATTATTTTTCTGATCTGCCAAAATAATTACATCTCCGCAGGCAAGGAAAATTTGGTGTGGCTTTCCTCCTCAGATAAATTCCACATATATGCCCACTATTGAAACTCAATAGATTTAGAGTTGACAATTTTCTGTTCCAGACATCCTGGACCTAATGAAAAGAATCTGATTCGGCAATACTACGCCATTGATCGCCATGGTTTCCCTCGAGAATGCACAAGACACAGGATCTTCACTTCGCAGACCTAAATCTGATCAGCACAAGAATGGTAGCTTCAATGAACATACGGACATGAAGCTCGAAGAATACGAGCCCTATGACCATGGTAACACTGACCATGCTCTTCAACGGCTCGGAGCTCTTTTCCATCTAGTGAAGTACATCATCGGCACAGGCCTACTGGTAATACCATTCGCCTTCAAAAATGTTGGATACCTGACCGGCATTATTGGTACCCTTCTCGTTGGCTTACTTTATACTCACATCATACACATGTTACTCGATGTTGAATACGAGTTATGCAAACGTCTGCGAAAACCGAATCTCACATACATTAATTTGGTTGAAAATGTTTTCAAGACTGGCCCGGAAAAAATTCGGTTTATGGGGCCGTACTTTCACTTCATTACGTACTTCAACTATGTGGTGATTCATACCATAGGCGATGCCGGCTACCTGTTGGTAATGGGCGGAAATTTAAAAGGCTTGTACGATGGCTATTATGGTGTGGATTTGGACATCAAGAACTTTCTTCAGGGGCTGACCATCCCTCTTATGATACTATGCTGGATTCCAAGGCTCAAATTCTTAGTACCTTTCTCACTCCTCACCAATTTTTTCACCCTATTTAATGTCTTTGTTATACTCGCTATTCCAGTGCCAGAAGGTACTGAAATTGGATCACCAAAAGCCGTGAATGACATTTTCTTTTTCCCGCAATTTTTTGCAATGATGCTGTCAGCCCTGACGGCAACAGGTATAATGCTGCCAATAAAAAACGACATGAAAAACCCCAAAGGTTTTGGTTCTCCCGGAGGCGTGCTCACTATCTCCATGGCGATTGTAACTGTTGCTTATGCAGGTTTTGGGTTTTTATGTTACCTGAAATATGGTGACTTGATTCAGGGAGATATTCTCTTCGATTTACCAAAGGGAGAATTATTGCCTATATTAGTGTACTCGTTGTACACGTTAACAATAAGTATATCATACACGTTATGTTTTTACATTGTTTTTGACACAATGTGGAGCAATTATCTCAACGAGAAGATGTCGAATAGTAAATATGAATTCATAGTGAAGTACGGACTGAAGGCACTTATAAATATCTCAGCTTATTTGATAGCGGTAGCACTTCCGAATTTCGAGTTGTATTCATCTTTGGTCGGAACTTTGAGTATACTAATCGATTTGTGTGTTCCCCCTGTTCTGCACATTATTGTATTATCAACTAGGAAAGGGGTTTCTTTTACCATTTTTAAAGACGTTCTGATTATAATTCTCTCTTCTTCCTTGTTTATAGGTGGACTCTGTGGAACAATTATTGATATTATAACATTTTATAATAAATGATATAATGTATTGCTCTTTTGACTTGTTTAAAATTCTGCAATTTTCAGCTTGATATCAACTACCTATATTTTCAATTACAATTCCAGACAGCCTTGGAAATACAAAATACGTATAAAATAATGCGCCTGCTAAATGAATGACGCCTTTTTTCTCGAAGAGCTATCTTCAAAAAATATCAGTAAACCCACAAGAAACTGGCAGAAAAATTTAATGAGTAATTTTATTCTTTTTGTAGGGTGTGCCAATTCACTTTTCCTTCTTCTGTATTCCAGAGCGCTTTCGGCTGTTATGCCATCATCAGTGGAGTACCCTAAATGAGACTAGTGAATTGGCACACCCTACAAAAGGAATATTACCAAGTTCACTCACACTCCAAAATGGACACTAAGGGTAATTTTATGTTAGCGTGACAATTCGTGGCCCTGAACCCCCTTGACTGAAGGCCTCTGTGTATCCTAATAATATGCTTGCAAAATTGTTTGACAAAATATTATATGACTGTACTTACTCGGTCTTCAGTCCTAAGTGTTTTTCTAAAATGGCTGATTTCAAAATAGACGGTTGTTTTTTCATCATTTCATTCATATTAATTTATATGGGCTTTATCGCCTGTATTAACCATGCTCGAACGCGAATATTTTTACGTTTACAATTCCATTTATAGTATTCATGAAGGTATTTGGGTACAAAGGTTTGCGAGATATTTTACTGTAAAGGTTTCGATAAGTATCTAAAATCATATTTTGCTGCCTAAATCTTTTTTTCTTTTTTTTGTAGTAAATCTTCTTTTTTTAGGGATCAGAAACAAAAGTAAAATGCATAATGAAAAATAAATTATGGGAATCATGTGCACTACCGGTAATGGGTAAGGGATAAATCAAAAGTTAAGGACTGTAGATTTATCATGAAAAAAGTGAAATTTGATCAGGCTGTCCATCCTTGTTCGGAAATGATTTTCCCTGACTTTTCCAGGTTTTCTAGGCCAATTTTTCCAGTTTTCCAGACCCTTCGAATACAAATTACACATGCAAGGGAGGAGGGTCAAATTTTTTCGAACATCGTGAGCGGCGAATATCGTCAATCACTCCAGAAACTTTTTTTTTACTACCTTGTGCTTGAGAAACTGTGACAGAGGGGGTGTAAAGATTTACTGATGGAAATGATACCGCGCTCTATGGGGTGCAGCGTGGTGCGATGTCAATTAACGACTCCATCGATTTTTTTCGTGTGACTTAATGTCCACCGTGAAGGGGGGGGGAGGACTGAAAGAATAGAACTCGAAAATTGGTTTATAGGTCCTCGAGGTCGCTGAATTCGATTTTAGGGGTAATTTTTGGATCCTGTCCCTCCTGGTGCGACCAGTGAGGTAGCGAGAGCGTAGGACAAGCAACGGTTGACTCGAAATTCACCCTTTCTAATTAAAGCCACCGAATAGAGTAAAAATACAATCTTATTTAATCAAAGTGTTGCTAATAGAAAATAACGTCGTAAACATTTCTCAACTGAAAAAACACGGGAGTTTAAATTTGGTCCAGATTAAAAATCGGAAGCGATATTCGAAATTAGCGACACAAAACCAGCCCTATTTCGTAATTTTTCGCCGGAGAAGCTATATTCGTATTACGACAGTGCTCTGGAAGGGGTCGGATAAAAATCTGAGGCGATATTCGAAATCAGCGACTCAAGGTTTGGTTGGCTATCCTATCCAAAAGCTTGACTTTAGAATTTCGTAAAGAATTTGGAACTTGAGGAATACTAGAGGAACCGGAATTAGCCCCTCCCTCGTGGAGCTGAATTGTTTAAGGTGAGGGAAAATAACTGTTAAAATGAATTCTGGAACCCAGGTGAAAAAGCTCCAGCATACCTAATGACAAATGCTATGAAAGCAAAAAGGTGGTTAGGATCTGGAAAATTATTGGCACCAGGGCAGGCGAAAAAGGCTTCAATTTAAGAGTATCGACCGATACAATATAAGGTCATACCTATATTTGAAAACAATGGACTCTTTCATAACGCGGTAATAATTATTATGCGGTCTTTAGATTTTTTTCAAATTTTGCGGATTAATTATTCTTTTTCCAAAATCTCGGAAGTCTCTTTCATTCATCCTTATCTACATTTGCGAAGGAGAAGGGAGCCGAAGAAAAACCCGATGGTAGGATGTTCCAGAAGATGAAGTCATTGGTTTTTAAACTTCTATTTCATTAGAACTTTCTCAAACATTTTTTTACACTGGGGAGAGGAGCTAGACCGAATATTTTTTCATTTTCGCGTCTTTTCGCGCCGACTTTCAGATTCTCGCGAACAGGATGAGATGAAAACCAGAGTTGCCGGATGAGCGACGTTGAATCGGCCCACTCTCGAATTTTTTTAGGACCAAAAAGGACAAAAAAAAAGACCAAAATAACGTTCTTTATACGAGCACGCATCTCGCTTCGCTCGATACTCGCAGCATTTGCTTTCAGACTCTCCTAACATATACGATGGCTCAAAGGGAAAAGATAGTATGTCATATTTTAGTTTTCTGACTTGACAGCCCTGTTTGGACATGGACAATATTTATTAACTTTCTCATAAACTACTAGCTGAATGCTGGACGTTGCATAATTAGAAAAACGCAGTTGTACCAACGTTATAATTGATTTTCTGAGAGAAAATGAAATGTGACATACTACCTTTTTCCTAGCCATTGTAAATAGGCACCCACCTGTAATTGAACAATGAAGAATTGAGATTCCAATTTGATTGAATTTATGATATAGAATTCAAAATCGAATAAGGCAAAAAATAACAAACGAACAATTTCGTTTCAATCTAAGAACAGCAGTGTTGTTAGACATAACAAAACAAAATGACAATTGAATTTTATAAATTTTGTCATAATGACAAAACTATTTATCAGTTTTGTCGTATGACAAAATCGAAATGACATTTAAAAAAATGAATCAAATGACAAAACAAAATGACACAAAAATTATTTTATGAAATTTTGTCTACTATCAAATGATGAACCATGCTAAACGACGTTAACTGATAACAGATTATGCTAAGCGACATTGCTATTGATAGTAGACTATGCTAAGCGACATTGCTATCGACAGTATATTATGGTAAGCGACATGACAAAAAGGAAGACAAAATGACAAAATAATTTTCTCAGGACATAACAAAACTCTGAAGATGACAAAACTTATGACATTACAAAAAAAGATGAAATGCTCCCCTGACAAAATGACAAAAAATCGTTTTGTCTAACAACACTGAAGAATAGATACCAGTAAATAAGCATTGCGAAATTGACATTCCACTTCGGTTGAACTTTGACTCTAAAATTCGCACTCAAAGGTGGTGATGATCAGAATTAGCCACCATATGAACAGGGTTGGCATGTTTTAAAACAATAAAGGTTCTTCATTGGTGAAAATGAACCTTCAATTCTTTAATTGTGGCTTATTTTTCAAATATCAATCGATTTCTAGTAGATTATCTGACAACCCTGATGAAAACACGAAACAGCTGATATTAGGAGAGGTGTATAGGATTGGTTTGCGTTTTGTCATATGTTTTGTGAAAAGTCACGAAGTACGTTAAGTGTATAGCCGGCTTAATAGAAACACGCAGACGCGAAACGAATACCATGAAAACGATTTCATCACACCAACACACTCTGTACGACTGCGATAGAAGAGGGGGGGTTGTATTACCCACGTCCTTTTCCCGTGAAAGAAAAAAGAGAAGAAAATTGCCTGAGCGAAGCTAAGGAAAATTTTTTTCATAAGAAATAGGGTAAAATCCGTTTGAAATACAACAGAATTTCGCAGTCGATTTTTTTACAAAATTCCCTGACTTTTAGGTGAAAGATGCTGAAAATTCCAAAATTCCCTGACTTTCCCCTGACTTTTCCAGATGGACAAAATTCCCTGACTTTTCCAGGTTTTCCATAGAAAGGACACCCTGTTGATTATGCGGGTCATGTTGCAAAAGGGGAGATGGACAGGTGGAAAGAAAAATTTTGGAATGGGTAACCAGGAAACAGAAAGAAATGTAAGGAGACCTACTAACCGATGGGTTGATGAAATCAAGCAACGTGCCGGTGTTGCCTGGGGAAGAGACGCCAGCGAAAGGGGCCGCTGGAAAAGAGTGGGGGAGGCCTATGCCCGGCAATTGGCGCATTATATAAAGACGTACGAACGGGCTGCCAAATAAAAAATTAATAAATAAATAAATCTTTTTTAAATTAGGATCGCTGCAGTCGACTAAAAAGTCTTCAGAGACTTAGTGTTCACAGAGTCATAATGAATCATATTGAGTCTAAGAGAGTTATAACAGTATCAATAACTCTCAACTGGGTCTGATTGAGTTTCTCTGATCACTCTTGCTGCAGTTATAGCTAGTCTTGAGAAAATTATAACGAGTTCTGAGACGATTTGACGAGGTGTTGGCAAGTCTTACTTCATAGCTCATTAAAACTTGTTGAAAACCTATCCCCACTTTGTATTATCTTATTCTAATTCTTTAAAAAAATGTTCAGAGTGTGTTCAAACTAATTCAATCCAAGTTGTTAAATACTATAATTCATGCTGATTCTTCTGTTAATTTCCTGTGTTTTTTCAACTTATAATTCTAGTGCATTATCCGCTTGATATTCCCCTCTAATATCAATATTTTCCAACTTTTTCAAATTCCATCTCTTCGCCCCTTTTTTTCTACCAAGTTTGTCCAATCTAAGGCTACATTTCATTATTACCATGTTACAATCACGGTCAATATCGGCTCCTGGATAAGTTTTACAGTTTAATATTTCACTTATCAAACGTTGTTTCGTTATAATATAATCTATTTGATATCTACCCAGGGTTTATCTGTCGGAGTTGGCGTTCTCCTAGGTGCTTTTGGTCGCGATTTTAACGATATATTAACCTCACAGAGAGTCTTTTTATTCGTTAAGCTTAAGCTTCCTCACCACGACAAGATATCACCCAAGAGGAGGGACTTTGTAATACCGTATTCTAATTCCTTAAAAATTCTTCCAGAGTGTCTTCAAACTGATTCTATTCAAGTTGTTAAGATACTGCAATTTATTCTGATTCTTGTCTCATATTTCATCGCGCGAGTTTCATTCAACTCTTTTGAGACTCTTTCAGACTCTCTTACATCCTGTTAAGATTCATTCGACTACCTTAAATTTTAATGACTTTTCTGGATATTACATTCCTTGTTCAGTACAGTGCTGTCCAGACCTGAGCCTCAAGTTAATGGGGAAAGACACGAGGGGATCCTAAGCTGTTGGATGATAAAATAACGAAAAGATGCCATTGCAATACAAATGAAGCTGGGAAGTCAAAATCTTACGCACATGACGTACACGTATACCTTATTCTAAAGTCTTCAACAACTTGACACACTGGTAAATTTTTTTCTGAAATTTTCAGCGCATGCATTTTTTTGGTTATTAAATAATATTGCTCATTCAAAATTTGATTCTTAAATTTTAAAATTTTGTTTCTGAAACCTTAATACTTTACTCTATTTTTAATGCTGCAAAGCTATCATTGTTGTGGTAATACAGGCGTGTAACATAAATGGGTACAACTTTGGATGCGTAATATACTAACTGAAAACAACTCACCCGAGTTTTATCAAAATCAGTACTTTCTTTTCATTGGTACCTATTCCTAATTGAAATGGTAAATTTTGAACAAAAAACTGAATTTCGACTCGTGGTTGCACCGCTGATAAAAATTAACTGTTCAAGCTCAAACTTTATTGAAATCTTCATTGTTCTTCATTTTGAATTATTTAGAGAAACTTTTGGGAGTGAGTTTCCTGAGAAGATTTTTTAAATAAGGAATATTTTTATCATGGTGGCTGATGGTTTCGTGAGCAGTGACACTCTAATATCATGATATTACCTCATGCCGAACATTTGCAAAGTGTTTTTCTCCACGAAAATAGCGCTAAAAATTTTGATTTACGATGGTTCTACTGCTGTTTGCTGAAGATTAATTTTACACGCGTATAGGGCTAAAAATACTTTTGTGGAAATAATGCAGATAGTACAGTGACGGATTGAACAATCAAAACTTCTTAATACAGGTATATTTGCCAATTAGACGATTAAATGTAATCCCCGAGAAGATGACAGTCAGATAATAATAATCAGCATAATTGATATGACGAATAAATAGTACTTTTATTTGAATGAAATCAGTGTACTGAAATATTCATCCAAAAACGGGCAGTAGGATTTAATTGTTGCATTAGTTGATAAGGTCTCTGGTTCCACCTAGTTCTTCACTCCGATTTTTCAGTATATTCAACCAGCAATATTACACACTGTTGAACTCCACTGAATCAGAGTGACAATAACATCTACCTGCAGACCTGCACGTTTCATATTTACACGTATTACGCTACCACGATTACAATTTTTTGTGCGAGTAAGTAAATCTTTCATTTATTTATGTTACGAAATAATTAAGCGTAAGTTATAAGTAAGTGGGTAGTAGTATAGGAGTATGGGTACCAAGGATCATTGAGAAACTTTTTGCAAGTATGTATCATCTGTCGCTTATATGACAGATATAGTTCAAATTACACTGAAATCAAGACAACTTGACAATATCAGTATTATATTTTTTTAAATCTAATTGAACCCCTATAGTGGAAACCTCGTAACTCTAGGCATTCGATGATAGAGGGGGACGTATGACGATGCACGCATGGCAAATTGGCCCGAGGACACCGCATCCCCTATCCCAGAAATGCCCCAAATGCGCCCGCGTCAGAATAGGGGGTAACTCTAGGCATTACTATGGAACTGATGGTCATTAAATATCGTTTTAGGAAAACAGAATGATATGTGTCAATTCATACATAATGAATTTTAAAAATTGCAGGTAAGCTCCGAGTAGAGCCTGACGGTTGGAGGGGGGGGGGGCGAATCCAGAAATGGAATCAAAAACTAAGAAACACCCACTAACAACATAAAGAATATAAAATGTGGAGAAATTGGCATATAGCCACCTGTGGAGCCTGAGAGAGAACCCATTAAAAATTAGGGGTAAAACTGAAACCTGATTCAGCAACTTGTAAAGAGTGGCCTTCAGAGATTTCAATGAAGGTATTTACGCAGTTTTTGAAGAATTACAAGATTTTAGTAGATTTGCAAGATTTTTATTTGTTATTTCCACTTTTAAGAGACAATTTTTTTGCATGCCAATTTTGAATCTTCAAATTTGTATTCCCTCCCTCCAAACAGAGAAAAACTTTCCGATACCACTGGAATCATACGTATTGCTCATTATGGGCACTTCGGTTACTGAAGCGAGGCACTTTTACACCTTTTTCTAATACAGGATCAACTCAACCAACTCGGATGGTCTATATGGTACTTTGCAGCTAAACATTAAATCTTGCTGCTGTACTGCAATTTTTCTTTTCTCACTTGGTGGGCGGAGGGGGGGGGGACAAAACACATTTGATGAACACTCTGAGGAACTAATTTCAGTGAGTCATTTTGTCAGGCCCTGAAAAAATCCTTTGTTTTAATTCAAAAGTTGTGCTATCTTCATGTATCCCCGGATAAAACTTTCGAAGGGTAAATAATTTATTGCATTCATAATATCTGTGCCCCTTCGGGAATAAGGGTGAGCACACACGTTCATACAGAATGAGGATAAGTCTCCTGCTCATGTATTTGAAGGCGGGTCATTTAGATTAAGATACCATTTATGATGGCAGCGAGGGACTTGAAAGGAAGGCGGACTTAATGGTTTCATCTCCTGGTGAAAATTTTCTCGAGGATATTGCTTTCTACACTGAGAAAAACAAAATCGTCATGATAATTGTGAAAAAAGTAAAATTTAGATGTTTTAACACAAACACCTTAAGCTAGGTTCACTTTTCTCAGTATAAAAAGTCAGTATCTACCCTCTAATAATACGTAAACATACTGCTTCGTTATCCTGCCTCCTCCTACCCTAATAAAATGTCAGTTTCTTTATAACGCTCAAGCCGATGTAAGCGAATATATCTCATAATTAAATCTATTGTTCATATCAAACTTACCACATGGTCCTTCGGGACGGATAACTGAAGTCAACGTCATTGATGCCTGAATTCACTGATCCACATGTCATCAAGGCTGTTACTTATGTTCATAATTCGACTGGTGAACCAATACCGGCACTGTCATACCCCGACGCATACGGCGCTCATCTCTATTATAAAGATATCCTCGAAACACTGAAACAAATTTCAATGGTCATTTCACAATTTTGGCAAACAAGATCATGGAAACATTTAAATATGCTACAACAGAGGCGTAAATGCAAATACGGGAGTAGGTTGGATGCTTAGCCCCCTCCCTAAAGGTATTAAAAGTCTTACAGAAGAAAATTTGAAAATTACACAGGATAGGTGGAAAAAAGAAGGCTGTGCTGAACAACAAATTTAGGAACGAAATAAATTTTAGCTCCAAAGAAAAGTGGATGTCTAGTGCACTGAAAATTTTGGTGAGACGAACTTAAATAGGGATAGTTAAATGTTGGTGGCTCTGTAGCTGAGAGGTATCGTGTTCGCCTCGTGTTCTTACGACGTGGGTTTGCTTCTTAGTATCGGAAAAGTTAAAGAACAGGTTTCGTTTCTCTTCCTGCAACCATCCTAGGGAAGGGAGCTGCCACAATAACGATCAAAAGATGGATAGATAGTGTGCTCTGTAGTTTCCCGCCAGTCCTCAGAAAAAGGCATTACATTCCTAGAACTGATTACCAAGAGTATTCGAAAGATTGGTGCTGTATTGCGTGCACCATTGAGGCGCGTACTCAAGCTGCAAGACACGTGACTAGCAACGATTCTCATATATTCAGCGTAAAGAAAGAAATACTCTCAGGCATCTTATTGTAGGGACAGCAATGGCAAAGCATCGCAGCTAACTTGTCCAGTAAGACAACCATTAATTTGATGATTAGTGCTCTGTATACATTCCAAATTCATTATTATTTTTCTGATCTGCCAAAATAATTACATCTCCGCGGGCAAGGAAAATTTGGTATGGCTTTCCTCCTTAGATAAATTCCACATCTATGCCCACTATTGGAACTCAATAGATTTAGAGTTGACAATTTTTTGTTCCAGACATCCTGAACCTAATGAAAAGAATCTGATTCGGCAATACGCCATTGATCGCCATGGTTTCCCTCGATAATGCACAAGACACAGGATCTTCACTTCGCAGACCTAAATCTGATCAGCACAAGAGTGGTAGCTTCAATGAACATACGGACATGAAGCTCGATGAATACGAGCCCTATGACCATGGTAACACTGACCATGCTCTTCAACGGCCCGGAGCTCTTTTCCATCTTGTAAAGTACATCATGGGCACATACATACTGGCCATACCATTCGCCATTAAAAATGTTGGATACCTGACCGGCATTATTGGTACTCTCCTTGTTGGCTTACTTTATGCTCACATCATACACATGTTACTCGATGTTGAGTACGAGTTATGCAAACGTCTGCAAAAACCGAATCTCACATATATCACTTTAGTTGAAAATGTTTTCAAAACTGGCCCAAAACAAATTCGGTATTTGGGGCCTTACTTTCACTTCATCACATACTTCAATTATGTGGTTCTCTATACCGTAGGTGATGCAGGCTACCTGTTGGTAATGGGCGGAAATTTAAAAGGCTTGTACGATGGTTATTATGATGTGGATTCGGACATCAAGAACTTTCTTCTGGGACTGACCATTCCTCTACTTATACTTTGCTTGATTCCAAAACTAAAATTCTTAGTACCCTTCTCAGTGCTGACCAGTTTTTTCACCCTATTTAATGGCATTGTTATACTCGCTATTCCAGTGCCAAAAGGTACCGAAACTGGAACACCAAAAGCCGTTAATGACATTTTCTTTTTCCCGCAGTTTTTTGCAATGATGTTGGCATCCCTGACGGCAACAGGTCTTATGCTGCCGATAAAAAATGACATGAAAGAGCCCAAAGGTTTTGGCTCCCTCGGAGGCGTGCTTAATATCTCCATGGCGATTGTAACTGCTGCATATGCAGGTTTTGGCTTTCTATGTTATATGAAATATGGCGACATGATTCAGGGAAATGTTCTCTTAAATTTACCGAAGGGAGAGTTATTGCCTATACTAGTGTACTCACTGTACACGTTGGCAGTAGGCGTGTCATATACTTTATGTTTTTACATTGTTTTTGACACAATATGGAGCAACTATCTCAACGAGAAGATGTCGAATAGAAGTAGTAAATACAAATTCATTGTGAAATACGGACTGAAGATGTTTATAAATATCATGGCTTATGTGATAGCGGTAGCACTTCCAAATTTCGAGTTGTACTCGTCTTTATTTGGAACTTTGGCTATATTAATCGATTTGTGTGTTCCTCCTGTTTTACACATTATTGTATTATCAACTAGGAAAGGGGTTTCCTTTATTATTCTTAAGGACGCTCTAATTATAATTCTCTCATTGTCCTTGTTTATAGGTGGTCTCAGTGGAACAATTATCGATATTATAACTTTTTATAATAAATGAAAATTAAATATGACAATATCAAACCTAACGTACTGATCTTTTGACTTGTTCATCTTTTTGTAATTTTCAGCTTGAAGACAACTACTTACATTTCCAGTCATATTTCTCGTCAGTTTAGGAAATATGTATGAATAAGCTAGCTGCTAAGTGAAAGGCGCCTTTTTTCTCTCGAATTTTAGGACGCACACAAGAAACTGGTCAAAAAATTTAACATGGGTCATTTCTAGTTTATGTGACAAATCATGGCTCTTGACCCCCTGAATCAGACCGAAGTGACGGGAGGCTTCCGTGTATCCTAATAGTATATGCCTGCAATACTGTTTGATAAAACATACTTATTCAGTTTTCAGCTCTCAATGTTTTTCAAAAATAGCTAATTTCACACTACACGGTTGATTTTTCGGTATTTCATTTATAATTATTTATTAATTTATATGGGCTTTATTGCCTGCATTGAACACCTCCGAATGTGAACCTCTCTACGTTTACAATGCCACTCATTACTTTTGTGATAGAATCTGGGTATAAAGGCTTAGAAGATATTTCGCTGTCTGCTAAGACTGAGATGAGTATCTGAAATCAGATTTTGTAACTCAAAAACATTTTTTATTATTTTCATTTTTTAATATAAATTGATAGAATTCCTGCAATTGAGTATAAAGTCTTCAGTCTATGTTCGTGTTCACAGAATCTTAAGGAATCACATTGATTTTACAACAGCTAATTATTCACTGGGTCTTATTGAGTTTCTGATGCCTCTTGGCAATGTTATAAACTAACCTCGAGAGATCATAAAGAGTTTTACGAAAATTTAACTAGGTCAATAAGTCTTACATTGTGACACACGAATTAATAAACACAAAATTCAAGATGCGAGGAAATTGGTTTATCCTGTATGTTTACATGCAGCAAAAATAATTTGAAAGCCATCTTCTCTTAAAGCCAATTTTTTGTACGTTATCCGTGATTTATAAAATCGTCTTCACTCATTATTCAACAGTATGTTCAAATAATTCTAATTCTTAAGAATCTTGAAGCACTGAATCGTCGCTCGCACATTTCTTTCATAACGGTGAGTAATTTTTCACATCTTACATAGAATCCCACTAATTCCATCAACAGATGTTAGCCACTTCACTCTCAACACCGAGTGGCATCTCTTGTTCTTGTAGGAAAACTACTTCATATGGCATTAATATTATACCAATAATCAAGTTTGATAAGAACTGATTACAAACTGAAAATGGGTATTTCAGTTGGTGTATAACGTAAGGTGTTCCAAAAGTAACTTCGCTGGGATTTTTCAGTCTTGTAACAGATGATTGAGAGTATTGTTAGATGTTTGAAATATAAAGAAGACAACATTGATCGATATACTGGACTTGTATGGAGTTTCATTTGATTCTGACAGTGTGTAGTCGAGTGATGAACGAAAGAGTGTCATAGCTAGGTCATGAAACCAATTTTGTACATAGAGTTTTGTGCTCATGTCAGAGAGGAAGGAGACGATTGCAGAACGCTCCACCACATTGTCACGAAAACTCGCGCAGTAGGTTGGTCTTTCACAGACATCAACAAATACATGTTTCCTATGTATTCTTTGATTTACAGCATTTCTTCCCCTAGTACCCAGTGAAGTTAGTTTTGAAACATTTGTCCATAATTGTCGTCTTTAATGGTTGCTCTTAATTTTGTCTGTAATTTTCCCCTTAATTTGTGTCCATAATTTTCATCTGCAATTGTTGCCCTTAGTTTTCAGTCATAGTTTTCGTCCTTCAATGTTGTCCTCAATTTTGTCTTCAATTTTTGGTCCGCAATGTTCATCCTTAACTGCGGCTGCAATTCTATCCTTTATTTAGATCTGTACTTTTGTACTTAATTTTTAGCCTGTAATGTCTGTCCTTAATTTTTATCCATAATTTTTATCCTTAATTATTGTCCCCAATTTTTGTCCTAAAATGTTATACTTAGTTTTCATATGTAATTCCATCCAAGATTTCCTTTCTTAATTTTTGTCCTTAATTTCTGTCTGTAATGTTCACCCTCAATTGTTGTACTTATTTTTGTCTGTAATTCCTATCTGTAATTGCCATCCATAAATTCCTTTCCTAAATTGTTGTCCTTAAATTCTGTCCTTATATTTTTTCGTCCGTAATTTTTATCCTTGGTTTTCCTCCATAATTTTCATTCCAAATTTTCATAACAATTTTGTAGTCTTAATTTTCATCTTGTAATTTTTGCCTTCAATTGTTGTCCTTACTTTTTCATCCTAAATTTTTGTCTCAGTTTTTCGTCTGTAATTTTCATTTTCAATTGTTGTTCTTAGGTCATTCTACCAAAACCTTCCTGATTCATTTTTTTAAATTTTAAATATTATTACTTTTTTTTCATGGAAATCATTTATAATATGCATACAATTGAACAAATTTATGAGGTTGAACAAACTGCATACTTCATAGGAAAGGAGATAGAGAGGGCTCAAAATGATTAGGACCATGCTGAAGGAATGGCAGCCCACGTTGAAGGAACTGTTGGCCATAGAGAGAAGTTCCTACGCGCTCACGCGCCCGTGTACTGTGAATACGCACGTACTCTTCCACCGACACATCAAAGCACTCGCATCAGTGCTGCCAGGTGTCCGGATTTACCAGGTTTTCATCCTTATACTTTCTAAAGGAAAAAACTTCTTGTTAGACAAAAAAAGTCGAAATTTCTGGATAATGTCCGAAAATTATGGAAAAATCCGGATTTTCGTTGTTTTTTCTCGTTTTGTAGGTTTACTTAACTTCTGATTAGTTCGAAATATTTTTCTGTGACTGACTATACATTTTGACTGCACTAAACTGGACTAGAAAAAATGTTTTCTCGTTTTGTTTTTTGTTTTTTTTTACCTTAATAATTATTCATTTTTCCTTTCACCCAAAGCATCCTTTTTTAGAAACAAAGGTTGAAAACAAATCCACTAAAATTAGATTCGAATCAGAATCCGCGAATAACTATTTTTGTATTACACATGCATCGAAACAACGGTTTAACAGTCTCATTTTGCAGATTGAAAGTTCACGTTATCACGATAGATCGCAGCTGCGTTTGTAAATGCTACGGCACATGCGCAGAAGACTCTTTTCAGTCCTAGGACTTGTAAAAGGACTGAAAAAAGATGACGTCACATATTTTTCTTTCACAGATGTGTACAATCTAGGTACAATTAGCTGTTCGATGCATTTGTAATACAAAATATCTTACAATGCAAGGATTGAAGCGAGTTATCACGCCTCCGCACGACTAGCTTCACTCGCCTTCGGCTCGCTCCGCTAACAGTCGCACTCGGCGTGATAAAGCTCGCTTTCAATCCTTGCAGTGTAATATACTATTGTATTCTTTATTTTGATTCGAATATGATTCGAGAATGATTCACATTTGCTGTGGTTCAAATTGGATTCGAATAAATGAAGTGGATTCGTGGATTCGAATACACGAACTATGAACGGTTCCTGCATCCAAATCACGTTTTCCAGGGTCATCACTCATCTCTTTCGGGTCCACCATTGTAATTAATTCAAAATTTAATTAAAGGTTGAAAATAATCATCTTTTTCTAACGCGTTTTCGGTCATTCTCTTTTTCGCCCCCCCCCCCC
This sequence comes from Acanthococcus lagerstroemiae, assembly GCA_031841125.1. Lineage (NCBI taxonomy): Eukaryota > Metazoa > Arthropoda > Insecta > Hemiptera > Eriococcidae > Acanthococcus > Acanthococcus lagerstroemiae. Next base: position 30,209,130 of record CM063114.1, read on the forward strand.
GTAAATTATGGGCTTTCAGTGTAAGATTCACAAAGATACAAAAAAAAATTACAAATTCGACGAATCTACTAGAAAGATTCGAATAAACTTCACGAATCCATAACCGTTTATTAGATCGAATTATTGATACGAATCCAGTCCTAATTTCTCAGTTCCCATTCAAATTCAATATAATGGAGGAAAATGCTCCTGGGTCAGCGATTTATGCATGATTCCAAAATGAAAATAAAATAGTAAAAGAATTCTCAGTTTCCCGAATGTAGAGATTCAATTTGATCTACAGTAATTTGGTATGTGAGAGATTTGAGTGATTTTTAATAGGGCATTTTCTTTTTCTATTAATTTAATTTTGGGTGCATTATTTGGTAAAACTGATAATAAAACTGAATTTTGCATGAAATTTCGTATAAAAAACATGAATCTTACCTTATTCCAAATAGTTTATCATTATTCTTTAGTAAATTGAAAACTTTAAATGCATTTTTTTAATCATTACTTTTTTTAATAGTTGTAACGTATTTTTTTCAACTTATGAAACGCGGGGTGATTAATTTTTTTAGAATAATTGGTAAAACTGAACATGGATTATCATTCTACACCCAATTCTATGTCAGAAAAGCTGAAAAAAAGATTTTTTACTTTTTCACTCTAAGGTCTCTTCTTTTTGGACATCACATTTGTGTCCGGATTTTTTCGGATTTCTCTTTCTGAACTTTTCTCCAGATTTTGGCGAAATAAATTTGGCAGCACTGACTTGTATTCACAAATTTCCGGACTCTCGCGGAACCAGTCTTTAGTAAATTTTTTCATAGTGGTATTGGATTCCTTCATCGTGGCTTTCATAATTACTGTTGCCACGGTGATGGAAATTGGAAAAAATCTTCGTAAAATTGATGAAGGTTCACTGGATCTCTTGATTTTGAACATGATAGGTGTTTTAAAAAGTGCTGAAATAATAAAGCGTGATCTGATGTGCGTACCCATATATTTCATTGCGATTATCAAAAATTTGAGTCGCTTGCGGCACTCATCTCAATGCGTCACGTTTAAGGAATTTCTGTAGGTAAAATCCCTTGTTTCCAGCATTTTTCTTAAACTAAGCGGCAATCCATTCAGAATTTGCAAAAAATCATATGTACACACCAACCAACTGATAAAAATACTTCAGGTTGGCTATTCTACATTCAAAAATAATTGCTCCGTGTCTGTTTTCTGATTGGTTCAAATTTGACCGTGGTGAAGGAAAAAAAAAGCAAGGGACTCGTTTTCAAACATGGCTGCACTAATTCTGATCGAGTCTGAAACACGTACTGCATTACCAACTTGTTCACTATACTCACAAAAACTATACACGCGCATCAGTTTATCCAAACACGCAGCGATAATATTAAAAAAAAATTTTTGTAGTCCAGTTTCACAGTGACGGACAGCCACGATGAAGGAATTTTTGGGCATTTAAATGGAATTTCCACAATAGGGGTGGGGGCACGATACTTCAAATTGATAAAAAAAATACAATAAGTTATCCTCTGAGCCTATACCGTAATAGAGGACCCTAATTGTTAATACATTGCCAGACATCAAGCTGGGACAAAAGTAACAAGGTTTTGGTAGAATAACCCCGTTAGTTTCATCCATAATTTTTGTTCTTAATTTTCAGCCATTTTCATCCTCAGTTTTTGTCTGTAATTTTCGTTCTCAATTTTCGTTTATAATTTTCATCAGATCTTGTCCTTAATTTTTGGTCTGTAATTTTTGGCCCTTAATTGTGGTCCAGAACTTTTGTTTTTAGTTTTCACTTGTAATCTTTGTCCCGAATTTTTGTCTGTATTTTTCACCCTTAATTATCGTCTGCAATTTCCCTCCTCAATTTTAGTCCTTAATTTTCGGCATAATGTTCGTCTATAATTAACTGTCTTCTTCAATTGTTGTCCTGAGTTTTCATCAATAATATTCGGTCTTAATTATTGTCTGTAATCTTCGTCCATAATTGTGGTCCTCAATTGTTTCCCTTAGTTTTCAACCGGAATTTTCGTCCTAGGCATTAATTCGCTGTGTGACCGAGTGGTAGTGGGCCCGCTTCACTACCCTTGCGTTTCGGGTTCAAGCCCTGACAATGCCGGAGAGCTAGTGATATTCGAATACCCCTGCTATCATCTTAGCGAACATAATGACTACAGTTTAAATCGGAAAGCAACGGCAAACTACCCCGACTAACCCTGCCCAGGAAGGTCGCACGTCAGAAATTGCGGTCGCCAACGTCCGACATCCGATACGGCACCTGAAGAAGATTCGAGACACTCTTAAGACCCATTCAGCTCCCTCCTCAGGATCAATTTAAAGGCTCATTAGACTCCTTTGTAACCCATTCAACCTCGTTGAAGACTTCTCCAGACCTCAATATCTGCTTCTAAAAGTTTTTTCAGTGTTTTAAAACTATTTTAATATGAGATGTTAAGATTGATGATACTGAGGCGTATGGCGATGCACGCGTGCCAACTTTGCCCCAGGAAACCGCATCCCCTATCCCAGAAATACCCGATTGGGTCTGCGACGACAATTCATTTAGATTCTCATCGGTCTCACATTCCTTGGCATCAGCTTTATTCAACTTTCTCATATCAGATTTGCCTGAAAACGAAGGAGTAGGCAAAACATGTGTAAGCAATAAGGAAATACGTTAGAAAAGTTATTTCTTTTTGGTTAATTAGCTCAGTTATTTTGCTGAAGTTTGTTTCATACGTGCCTGTAGTGGCCACGGAACAAAACGAACAATTATTATTAAGTTATGCAAAGGTCGAAGCCCCGAACTCCAGATTTGGAGGAGCCAGTGAACAGATACGTGCCTTTTGTTAGACATAAGATGGTCGAAACCAAAAGTAATGTTTCTGTTCAAGTCAAAATTTTTTTTCATTTTTTAGTTTTGCTGTCGCCTTTAAAGTGGCTGATCACCTGCATACACTCACATTATGAATGACCGCTTTGAGGCCTGGAGTAAAATATTTTTATTCGATGATAATTTCTGGTACCTATTTCAACATATGAATGTTAGAACTTTTTTATTACACATTTTATACATTTTCCCCCTACAGTTTTACATATTCTTTATCCATATCACCCCCCCCCCCCCGAAAAAATGAAACCGGGTTGAAAATAGGTTGTACATTGATATCAAAGGACCGTGGTAAGAAATTTTAGCCGTTTTTCGTCGAAATTTTGTTTTATAATATTTGATGGAATTTCGTAAAGAAGAAAAGCAATTTTTTTTTTTTTTTACTAGACACCCCTTCTAAATCTAAGAAGTGATTTTCATGGTATATTTGTCATCAATTTTGCCTTCCCTTACACAGGAAGGGGTTCAATACTTGATACTTGTATCAAAATTTGAAAACGAAACTAACAAGGCTCAAAAGTTACTATTTGGCACCAAATGAGTGTATGAAAGACTTCAGACCGATTGGAGGTATTCCAAAAAAAGTTTCCTTAACCATCCCCTTTTTCTCATGGAAAAATATATAGAGTTCTGAAGTGTAACCCTGTACTTGGTTTTCTTTAATTTAAACAAAGAATTTTTTATGTTAATACTGAGAATCTCTTCACGTGACGACTTAATTCATACAGAATCCCCCCCCCCCCAAAAAAAAAGAAGAAGAATCAAGTACTTTATAATAAGGAAACCGAATAACGACAAACACAATGTCATGGATGACATGACGTCGTATAGGCAGTGGAATGAAACACAACCCTACGAAGCGATATTTTTCTTCTGAGAACTATTGGGGGGGGGGGCTCGGCCACCTGAGGCAAGATAACCATTAAGACCTTCAAATTTCAACACAAAAATAAAAAGTCTCGTTCCTTCGACTACTGCGCCTAAATTTGAAGCGAAAATCTTCTGATAAGGCAAAACTATCAGTTCAGGGAGCCATCGACGCCATGAACCTAAAGGAAGGTTATACATTTAAATTGTACGGTCGAACCTCACATTATTCCACAGTGAGAAACCGGGACCGACGACAGCGAACTTCACCATTACTCGGGCTCGGTGACACTTTCGTGATAATCGTATCGAGCTTAGAAATTGGCGGTCAAGTTTTAACTTGACAGATACGGTAACTACTGGTGGAAAATTGTAATGTACCTTATACAAAAGATAGTGGCTCTACCAATATAAAGAGCATAATTTTCGTGACCTTGCTTTGTAATTTGTCACTGTGTACATGGGAGCGCCGTAAGCTCGTTTCAAGTTCCGAAATATGTACTCGTGTAGAAAAGTTCGTCAAGTTCATCGTTAAATTCTAGATTTCTATTAGTATGAAATGGCAAAAGGAAACGCTGCAGATACCTGAGGTCAAGGCGAACTGATGAAGTTCCCTGAAATGAGTACAATGATTTGAAAACTCAACGGCGATCAATGTTCAAGGCCTATAGATCCTTCTGTATTTAATATCCAGTCAACATTCACCATCGTTGAGGTTTGTCTTTTGCCTTCTCTGATAATTTCTGAATTAATGTTACAGTAACATCGACAGTCAAATCAATTAATTTTGAACAACGAATGTCAAGTCCATGTAAATGAGGAAATTCAAGGGAAACAAGAGGACAAAAATAGCATGAAATACAGATTTAAGGTCGCTGATCAAATACACTGGTTTGATCACAAGTTGAAAATTTGGACACCAAGCTTAGGGAGGCGCTAAGAAGGGGTCGGAAATTAAAAAAAAATACTTTCGATTGATAATATTCCTCACTCAAGGTAACAGGATTGCCTCATGTGACAATTGTGGCAAATTGTGTCGATTCCACCTTAGTAGGAAAATAGACAACTGAAGCGGTTGGAATCAAAACCGACGCCCGCCATTTTATTCCAAGGGCACCGTACACAGGTGCAGTAATATCTCAATCTGCGCCTGTCAACGTGGAGTATGCAATATATACCGCTCATTCAGAGGCGTAGCAAGAAATATTCCCGCACCCGTGTACAGTATTTTGCCTATTTGCGCCCTTGGATGATAAGTGTCGATTTTGATTCTAACCTCTTCAATTTTTCGCAACAAGTCTTATTTGGGAACATTATTTTTGTGTACTGAGGCTCGGTGACCAATTTCTTGTCAGTCGGACTAAATAGGTCGTCGTTGTATTTGTCACTTCTCTTGCATTAAGAGGTTGCGTACATCTATATTTTTCGATTTCTGGCACATCGGATCGTATCATGTACATTCTTGCACGGAGAGTTCATTGGCAAATTCGTGGTTACAAGCTCCGATCTTCTCCTACCTCTGATGGGCTTTCCCTGAATCCGTCCTTGTACTGCCAGAATGAAAACGCTATTTTCCCGGATTTTGTGTACTATGTACTTCAGTTTTCGATTCTTTTGATATCTTCTACTATCGTTGTTTCTTCTTTTATTCTTGCTAGGACAGCTACGTTCGTTACAAAATCAGTCCACGGTATTTTCAGCAGTCTTCGATAGCACAACATCTCGAATGCGTTCAGCCTCTTTTCGCTTTCCGCATTTATTGTCCAGGTTTCACACGAGTATTTTAGTACAGTCCACACGTAGCATCTTATTATTTTTTTCCGCAAACTGATGCTCAGTGGTTATTCAAAACGCTGCTGCTTCGCCATACCAATTCTGTTTTTAATTTCTTTTAGGTCTCTACCATCCTTGTTTATAAGAGCACCTAGATATCTGGATTCTGTGGCGTTCTCAATTTCCTCATTGGCTATCTTAACTTTTGCTTTGGGTCATTTGTTCTGGAGAATTTCATCACCTTCGTCTTCTTGGCATTTATCTTCATTCCATATTTTATTTCAGTTCGATTTATTTTATCAACCATTTTCTGTAGTTACGCTTCTGATTCTGCTATTACCCCTTTATCGTCCGCACAGCTTATTTCTGATATTCTGTTGATCTGTTTTCGATTTTTGCCTGATTCTGCTATTACCCCTTTATCGTCCGCACAGCTTATTTCTGATATTCCGTTGATCTTCAGGCCCATGTTTTCGATTTTTGCCTCTCGCATCATCTCTTCAGCGTAGATGTTGAAAAGTCTTGGAGAGAGTGGGCATCCTTGTCTTACTCCTCTCTTTATACTGCACTTCCCAGTCGAATATTTTGCGCCGGTCTTGATATGTGCGCACTGGTTCCAATATAAAGCCTTTATCATCGATATTGTATTTTTTCAAAACTTCGATCAGCTTTTCATGATTTACTCGATCAAAAGCCTCTTCATAATCGATGGAAGCATGCGGTGACTTAGCATGTAAATACCAAGTATTTGGTTTCCAAGATCGCCGGATCTGTTTTTGACGTCATGTAAACCTTATTTCTAGAACTAAACCGGTTAACTCGCAAAAGGAAGAGGGGTACAATTTGAAAAAATTGGGAATACAGAATGGATATCACTTCTGTTTGGTTTTCATGGTCACCCAACTCATTTAGACTAACAGTTTAAATATGAACTGAAAATAGGTGGGCATATGCGCAGGTGAGCGGGACGTAGACGTATGACAACTGAAATCTGTTGGTGGGTAACTGTCTTCATCCCCCCCCCCGTATTAATTTTCTACTGTCTGAATCTTATCACTTCGGAGGAAGGGTGCACTAAGTCTCTGGAAAATAATTGTCCTTTTCCCGGTTGCTACATTCACCGAAAGAGATCAGTTACAAATATCTAAGGATACAATAAGTGACCAAAATATTAAGTTATTCGAGGCCACTAAATTTCATCTATGGGTTGGTTTGAACTTAAATTGAAAATTAGAGCACCTCAGTGGTGTGGCGCTCGAGGGGGGGTGAATATTTTCGTTTTCGATATAATTTTAAGAGTATATTGAACAAGAACATCACACGAAAACATTTGGGAGGAGGAGAAATTCTTATTTCTCCAATAAAAGTCCCTGCTATATGGAAGTGACGAACAGTACTTTCTTTTCCTTGCTTTTCTATCAACGAAAGAAGGTTTCGGTACAAAATTTACAAACACAGTAAAGAATAAATTTTGCTTGAAAATTTTTTCCATATGTTCTACAGTTTCCGAGACCCTCTTTAAAACCGAACTGACAGAACCCAGAAAATTTGAATGTTTGTTTTAGTTCCTGAGTGACCATTCTCCACTGTATTCTGTACAGAGAATTTCTCTTCTGAATATTTACATCTATTTTCCCCCAACTTTTGACCTTCTGCTCTCGCTACAAGTGCTCCAACTTTTGAAATAGAATCAAAATAACATCAAGAGCAAATTCAGTTACCTAGAACGCTCATGCAATATTCGATATCACTGAGATTTTTGATAACCTCTCTCCAATACGAACACACCTTTTCATGATATTCCATTTACTGTATCACCGCCGTTTTCAGTTTCTAAGTTCTGATAAAGAGTCAACTAGTGCGACCCAAGTATTTCAGAGGCAGTTCTAGCTGGGTCCCGTACTTTGCAGTAAATTGAAACCAGATAGTCTGAGAGCATTGGCCCCCTGTTTCTAATTTGCTCTCAAGCCGAGCCCTGGAATCCGCCTTTTCGAGCATTACTTCAGAGACGTCGAGGAGGCTGTTAGGGCTGTCTTAGCCTCCTTCCCTTCTGGACAAAAAACCGGCCTAAGTCGAAATCTGGAGAGTTGCAACGTGAGCTCGAACCCGGGACCTCCGGATTCCAAGACCAACGCGCTATCCATTCGACCAACCAGACCCCACTGAGAGTACTGGCCACGGAATAAACTAATACTTTTTATTCATTTTGCAGGCTTACTGCAGAGCAAAATACATGAACTAGTGAGATCACTCAATGCGACCTACTCGGTGAACCCAAATGGAGAACCAGCACAATCTCCCAGTAACCCCGATTTCGATCGTGTTCTCCACCGACCACACTGGTGATGAGAAAACATCAGAATCGAATAAAGTGGACGGACGCGCATCCAGCCGGGAACAGGACTACGAGCCATACGACCACGGCAAGGACAAAAACCCTTTGCATTACTACGCAGCTCTTTTCCATATTATCAAGTATACCGTAGGTAGCGGCATACTGGCTATACCATACACCTTTCAGAATGTTGGATACCTCGTTGGAGTCGCTGGGACCCTTTTGCTCGGCTTGATTTACTTGCACAGTCTTCACATATTACTCGCCATTGAGTACGAACTCTGCCAACGTCTGAAAACTACAGGTCTCACCTACTTATCTCTGGTTGATTATACCTTCAAAGGCGTGCCCCGTGGAACGCTGAATATTGCACCCTTGTGCAAGTTCATGGTATTCTTCAACTTTATCATCAACAGCGTATTGTACAACTCAGGCTACTTGATAGTTATGGGTGGAAATTTGAAGAATTTGTACGATGGTTACTACAACTCCGACATCGATATTAAGCAGGTCATAACAGTGCTGGTTGTTCCATTAACCTTTCTATGTTGGATTCCGAAACTGCGATTTCTGACACCTCTTTCGATGATGACTAGCGCCTTTATATGTGTAAACGTTGTTATAATAATTGCAGAACCGACGCAGCAAGGTTTTGTCGACGGCCATCCGAAGCCGGTGAACAATATTTTCTTTTTCCCCCAGTTTTTCGGAATGGTGCTGTCAGCTGCTGCGGTGTCGGGCATGATTTTCCCCGTGAAGAACGATATGGGAAAACCAAGGTCTTTTGGCTCTTCGGTCGGTGTTCTGAATGTGTCAGTGGTTCTAACTACCATTCTGTACGCCGCTTTTGGGTGTTTATGCTACTTGAAGTACGGAGATACTGTACAAGGCAATGTGCTCCTCAACTTGCAGAAAGGACAAGTGCTGTCTACAGTGGTGTACACATTGTACACCTTAGCATTGTGTGTTTCGTTTATTCTAAATTTTTACGTCGTTTTCGATATAACATTCCGGAATGGCTGGCTCGGTGAGGCTGTTTTGCGAAGCAACTTGCCAGGTAAATTTTGCTTTAAATATGGCTACAAGACGCTTGTGAATGTGATAACCTATATCATAGCAATAGTAATTCCTAATTTCGAGTTATTCGTGTCACTGACAGGAACCGTCGGCATATTGATTGAGCTATGCTTGCCATCCACATTGCAAATTGTAATGTACTCGTCGTCTTTGGAGAGAAAGAACAAACGGCTTACTTTTGTAAAGAATTTAGCAATTATTACAATTGCCGTGATCTTATTCGCCACCGGGTTCTATGGCTCGGTGAGGGATATTATCAAATTTTACGACGGATAGGCAGATAGTTGAAATTTTTCAGTTTTTTGGAATATTTCAATGAAAAATTTTATTTTGGATGGTCCTAGCTGGAAGGGGGGGGGGTCATCTCCTAAGTCCTTCTTCTTGAAACCGGATATAATGGCTAATAAGAATAGCAATCAAAATCGCTTCATAATGTCTCATACAAGCTCTCATAACGTTCAAAAACAACTTCCGAATTATGAAATATTTGTAACAGATGGTGGAAGTTAAGGAACTCATTTTTTTTAGGGTCACCTGCCCAAATATTGTCCAGGTACTAATTCCCACCAGATTTCACCAATTAACATGCAAAACGAGACCTGTGCGATTAAGGCTACCAATATGAAAAATGGGCGTAATTAGGTCACATGGTAGGTACTCTATAATTCACAAAAACACTCCAAGAATCTGAATGGAGCTTCATCTGCAGCGAGATCAACTGGTCCCACCGACTTAAATTCATGTTTCATTGGCGTTGGGAAAAACATATTTGTACCCATTTCAATCATTTATTAGCACGAATAACAAGATCAGGGTTGTCGACTGTCGGATTTTTTGAGGTACTTGAATCATTTTTGACACTGGGTTGAAGACTGTTAGGCTGACCATTGGAGCTCTAGTCAGGAGACTGGGGGTTCAGAATGTCGAGAAATACCATCATGACAGCAGTTTAAAAGATCATCGAAGATTGAACTCATTTTAAAAATACTCAGTGAAAAGTTAACGGGGAGCGTGGTTGGAGTGACTTAGCAACAATATCCTAAAAGTTATATCATGATGGATACGATCATCTATAGAACAATTTTAACTAAGTTCGAATTCATCCTCACAAAGTTTAAGCGCGAGTTTTATCAGAGTATGAGTGATTTGCAACGGCGTTAAATGAGTTTTAACTATCTCAACACTCAACACAGTTTTGATTATAGTCTTCAGAGTCTGAATGAGTCCTAGCAGAATTTAAAAAGCGTTTTTAAGTAGGATAATAAAGCGTAAATGAGTTTCAACAGTTTAATTATAGTATGAAGAAGATTTTCTCTAAAGCTAATTGAGCCGTCACAGAGGGTTCCCATGAATTTCAACAGGCCCAATAAATTAATCTTGAAGTCTTAACAGAATTTGAATGAATCCCAGCAGAGTTCAAATAAGTTCTGATAACTCTAAGTTTTAAAACATCTTGAAGATTCTTAAACGAGTCTGAATGAGTTTCTACAGACTGTAAACAAGTTTCAATAGTTTTAAGACCGTTTCTGAAAAGTCTCAGCAGAATCTGATTGAATTCGAGCAGAATTACCAGTTTTAACAATTCTAACACTGGCATATTTTAGTATGTTTGAATAAGAGTCCAAAACATATGCATAGTATTGGAAGGAGAAAATTTGTTCAGTCCTTCCCACTGTCATCCCACTCCCTCACTCACACCCATGACTCATAAAAAATGGAGAAAGAGTCGCAAACGTTATATATTTCTTGCTCAGCTCACAGCACTGTTGATTTCTCTCTTTCTCCAATCTCAATTCTTTGGTCCATACTAGGTACTCTTATGGTCCGAATAAGTGAGAATCCTAATTAATATAAATAAATCTCTACGAAGTTAGAACAAATTTTCGAGTCTGATGAGCCCGCGGCGTAAACCAGCCCACTTTTATCTGACACAAAATTCGGCGAAACCATATTCGATTCGAAAAATAAATCAAATCGATGCAGAAAATTGACTAAAATTTTGAGGTGAAAATGCGATGTTATTGAAATCTACATTAATAAACATTATCAAGTGGAAGTGAAATATCAAGTTGGAAACTATTGTGATATATGTATATTGATATCAAATGAAATAAGTCTATTGTCATCGAAAATAAAGTCGATTCTCTCGATAATTAATTAGTATACATGCTGATGCAAAGGCTTTGACGCATATTTTTAGGGATTATGTACCATGGTTACCCAGAGCAGAAATACCACACACTACTTTTGTGACTGCATGGATAGAGATTGAGAACTGGGTTTCCTTCAAGTACACGAACTGCCATAAATAATCTAATTATGTAAAGAAATTTTACTCACTGATGATTGAGCGGTGATATCTGACCTTGCTTCATGATCAGTGTAACTGCAAACATGAAAGCACTGTTTGTTCACTGCTCCTTGACAGCGTTTTAAATTGATACTGGAGCTGGTTATCTCATTAGTGATACTGGACTAGACTTTTTTTCCTTCTTCTCAAATGACACTGGTCCCAGTTTCAGTCTACCGAGTTGATATTTTAGTTGGATTTCTTCTTTTGACATGTCCCTTAGCAGTAGCTGGTTTCTTTTCCTGTGCTTGGAATCGGACAGAAGTTAGCTATCTATGTTCATCTCCACAATTTCAAACAGCGTCGCCTGAGAAAACACCGGGTATATTATGGAACTGGAACATTGAGTCTGCTCTTTGCAGAAAGAAAGAGTACCCTCTGTTATCAGAATCACAGAAAGATGTTACGCTTACTTGCTGTTGATAGTGATAAGCACTGAAGCATTTACACTGATGTGAGTAGCTGAGTACTTGTGATGAATGAGTAACGACTCTTAGGTATTATGGCTCACGCCCATTTTTTCAATTGTTGCATCCTCCATTTCTTCTCGTTTTTTGTGTCTTGATATATCCATAACAATCTATACTTAATAGAACAGCAAAACAAAAATGCACTTTCAGGTACATAATTATCTATTTATAACTACTACGTTCACCCATAGAATTTTGAATAATGAACACACCTCTAATACACCAAACAGTAAGTTTTGTAAGCGTCCTGTCCTGTCGCAAATTTTTGTAAATACTTCAATGGACTGATATCCAGCTGATGTCACTGTTGTAAATCAGTGTTGCCATGATCCGGCTTTTCTTTTCCGCGTTAGTTTCTGTTTACAGGTGTTTACATCTATTTGCAAATTTCAGTATCTCAAGAGCAACCCTTCACGGCTTAATAATGGTATAATTTATGACAACACTGGATATCAGTCCATAGTCTTCTAAATTCTAATCAGATAATTCGGCAGAACATAAATGTTTTCAAATTAATATTCAGCAAAAATGAATGACATATTATGTGAATCAGTAATCAGTTCATCATAGAAGAACGATACTGCCCGTATGTATAATTCCAGGGTTGGCATTTTACATGTAAAATGAAATGTAAAATATAAGATGTGAAATCGATGTAAAATGCGGAACAATGAAAAAAAAAACGAAATTGAGGATTGATAGATGATATAATGATAGGATAAGAAATGAGAATAAACAATTGAAAAGGAATTATGAAATAAATAATTGAGACAAAATTAATTAAATTTTGATGGTAAGTATAATAAAACAAATAAAGCAGTTTAAGTAAAAATTGCTGATACTATAAAGTCCAATAAGTTTATAATTTATTCTACAGATGATGGTAAAGTACGATTTTAGTCATAGTTTTTAGGAGCTAAAGTGACTGTTTCAAGTGCGTCATGATTTTAACGAAGAGAACCGTGACTTGACACAAGAAAAGGGTCTGAATGTTCATCTACCACTAAGGCCCTTTTCTTGGACACATCGCAAGTGGGATTTAATGAAATTTTAAATGTCTAGGGAATTAATGAGTTTGAAAAAACAGCTGTTCTATGTTTCCGCGTATGCGTGTTTCTACACCAAAGGCTCAAACGATGACGGATAATGTGATAACTCATTACATTTTTGATGTTCCAGATTAAATTTTGTTCTTGTTCGTGACTTTTCTCTCATCTGTAGAATAAAACGTTGTATTATACAACAGTGCCAAAGTGAGCGATTCTCTTGTGCGTTTACTTCACTCGCCTCACGGCTTGTTTCATGAACTCACACTCGAACTTAATCGCTCACTTTAGCACCTTGTACAATACTATTATTGTTAATTTTTGTTCTGTGAAAATTTTCAATTTTAAGTTTAAATTTTAAGAAGTTGCCCAATGTAACTCATTTTGTCAACAAATGTCGCTTGAGTCCTTTTTGCTTAACAGCGTTCAGTTAGGCTTGTCAAAAATTTTCCAATGACTGGCTATCGGTTAACCGGTTTTATCTCTTTTTCCCCCTCCAGTTATGACTGATACAAGATGTCGGTTACCCCATTATTTTCAGTTAATTTTTTAAAGTTATTTTTACTTTAATTGAATAACACGCCCTAACAAAAAAAAAAAAAAAAAAAAAAAGTAGAGTCTAAATTTCTAAGTTTTTGAAATTTACATTGTTTGACTGACAACGCAATGTATAGTTGAAAACTGAAACAATCAGATTTGAGCTCTAACATACCACGAATTGTTTTTTGTATTCTAAATTTCAATGTAGAACTATAGATTATTTCAGGTTAAAAAGAATTTTTAATTTCGTACTGAACACAAAATTCCATTTTTCTGGATAATTTTAATAAAACAGGTAAGGACATCAGCCGTGAACTGCCATTTTCTTTCCATCCCACCAATAACACCACTACCACCCATTCCATTCTATAAAAATAAAACTGTTAAGAATTAAAATTTATTATCAAATAAAAAAATACATATTTTCTTACTTATCTTCAGATTTTAAATTATTTCCAAAGTTTATACAGGTTTATGCAGAACATAGAACAGCATTTTTTTGAATCAGGTGAGAATCCTTAATAATTTTAGGATTAATTTCTTAAAATTTGTTAAAAGTGAAAATAGCAGCTCTCTCTTCGCGATCTGCTAAGTGCCAATCAGGATATCCTAATAAAAATAAAAATAAAATAAAAAAAACTTGCGCTTTGTCTCAATCATAATTTAACCATTTTTTCTTTTCTTTTGAAATTCTGTATTTTACAAACTGAGTATCACGTCTCACTTTTTTCACTTCCCATAAAGAATTTTTCAGTATTAGCATTTTTGTACTACTTCTGTAACGGACACCAAAACTGAGCTGAAACTGAAAAATGTAACCACAAAACCCATGCATAATCAGTACCTACCTAACATTTTTCAAAAATTACCTCAATCTACGAAATATTCGTTTTATAACTGCGTACTAATCTTGGCGTGATTTGATGAGAAAATTTCGATATCGACTGTGGTACTAAGGAAGAAGGAAGAGCAAACAAAAATTCTAAAGGGAAAAATTTCAGCAAAGTGAAGGAATAACACTGATTTTTCCAACAAGGAAAGCTGATAACAAAATGGATCATCTCTTCACTCAGGGTGGTGTAGGGTCTGAATGATTCCAAACGAGGTGTAATAAGTCTGAATAAGTCCTCAGGAGTGACAATAATTCCCAGAAGAGTTCAAGTCGAGTGTTCTTAACGAATCATACCTACAGAATCTGAATTAACCTTGAAACAGTCTGAATCTAAAGTACGAGAAGTCCTAAGAAAAGCTATATGAGTTTCAGAAGAGTTAGAATAATTCTGAAAGACTGAATATGTCTTAACTGAGCCCGGAAGAGTACTAAAAGGAAGTTTATAGTCTTACCTTACTCTTTAATGCGTACGAATACGTCTCACGAGTCTCAGTGATATCCGAATGAATCGGTATAATTAAAGACTAGTTCCATGTAGAGCTTAGAGGGTAGAAGAGAAAGGAGAAAGAACTCCTGAAACGGAATCAGCGACCCAAGAAACCGAACTTTCAACGTAAAGAACTTAGACACCGGGAACATTGTACATATTGGAGATTAGCTCTTGCGAAGCCTCGAAGTTGAAGGGTGAGGAGAAAAAACAACTGCTGATTTAAAGAACTCGGAAATTGAGAAGAATTTGAGTAACTGGAAATTAGTTCCTCCTCCATGAAGCCTTAATAGTTCAGGGGAGAGGGGAAATAAACCCTAACATGAATTCAACGACCCTTGAAACCTCTTAATAGGTGTGGAAAATAAAATTATTTTTAGGTTCATATGAGAAGGTTCCCCAGCGACCGAAGCTCAAATTCCAAAAATCAATATTAATCACCATAATAACTTCTCCGACTTGCGCAAGTCAACTTTTTCTGATTTTGCTCAAACTTTTCAGGAAAATTCTTCTCAATTATAGGACCAATATGGGAAGCAACCCAACCGAAAACGTGAAATTTTTCACGAAGAGTAGATAAGGACCTAATTTATATTTATGTAAGAATATGATTACTTGACGTATTATTAGAAACCTACATTCAAGAAATTTTTGAGGCAGTTGTGAAAAATTAATATACCGTTTACATAAAAAATCAGGTTTAAAATGAATTTCGTTTGGAACTTCTTTCAATCAATATTAATTTATCGACATCACAAAAGAAATTTCATTTTATTGAGCAAGTAGAACCTATGGAAAGGAAAGCCTTATCCGACTCTCGGAGACCATAGTAAACTAATAAGGGACGACGTAGCCATAGCAGGAGAGGGGATATGGAATGCTTTCGAACCGCCTTTCCCTGTGTTTGAATAAATCATTCTTTTGTCATCAAGATCTATAAATTCACAATTCTTTCAAATTTTTAGCACATCTCCTTACCTTATATGCCCAACTGATGAACTGTTTCAAATTTGAATTTTCCAAGACTTTATTTATTTGGGGTTTGATTGTAATTTTACGGTATTATTTTGGAACGAATTGTCAAATGAAATAAGTGCCAGCTCTCTCTCTCTCTGAGGGAATTTTTTCCAGGTAAATCGTAATATATTTACAATGCTCATCAACGAACCCTTCGAAAACAGGTCCTTATAATAAGATTTTATAAAACGAATACTGCCATATGTGTCAGTCTGTTTTAGCGCGTATCGATTGTATGATTTAGAAATAAATGATAACACTGAGTGTAACTGTCATTCTTTTTAGTCATTTAGCAGTGTTTTCTTTACCATTCACAAACATCTACGTATAAAATAATCAACTCATCATTTTCTAAATGTGATTTCACTTTAGTAGAACGCATATATACGTTGTATTAATAAATATTTAATTTACTGGTGCCAATTCCCCACGATTTGTTTATGAAATGAAGGAAAACTAGGTAATTGGTTAATACATGAAAAAAATAAACCAGTAGAGGTACATATTCGATTCGGTAATTCGAATAAAAACTAGTTCTCAGCCGAATTTCCTTCTTCGAACTGCTCTCTCCGTTCCTCAATAAATAAACCTAGAATTAACTCTTCAGTTGTGTACCTGGCTGGTAGAAATACTATTTCACGTAAAAAGAAATTATGACCACCGATTTACCATTTTTTTAGAGAGAGATAACACGCACGTCATATTGACTTATGAAAATAAACAATAGTATCAATAACCAACTAGTACTCTGCTATTATTTATAAGTATGCGTTTTATAGTTCGGTTAAGGCTCGTGAAATGCTCTTACTCGTCATCAATCATTCATGAAGAAAGTATTGGTAAGTCTTACGAACCAGTTTTACATATAAAATTAGCCAAGCAAAGGTTACTTAACTATTTGTAAATTTCTGTAATATTTCGAAACGGGTATTTCATTTATCGACCCCCTGAGAAGTAAATAATAAGATAAGCAGGGAGAATAACTTCATTTATTTTTTAAAGTTTAATTTTTTTGGTAAGGCGAGAAGTAGGCAGACAAGACGTATACAAATCTTAAATTAGTTGCTCATTCATTCATTCATTCCAAAATTTCAGGGTCAAATACCGAAAAGTAAAACCCATAAAACTACTTTTACAGGTATTATTCTGCGTGTCTACTACAATTTACCTAATGACTTAGCTTCTGTACTCGTATACTAATTGAAGGGTAACGAAACAAAACTCTTATTTGCCATGTTACTTCAAGGGCGCAAATAGGCAAACTGTACACGGGTGCAGGAATATTTTTGCTGCGTGTGCGATATGTATAACATACTCCACGTTCAAAGGCGCAGCAAAGATATTTTTGCACCCATGTACAGTATTTTGCCTGTTTGCGCCCTTGAAGTAAAATGGCAAATGTGAGTTTTGATTCTTTATCCTTCAATTAATTGTCCTCTTCGAATGTGATTGTCTATTTCTCGAGTATATTGGGAAAAACTGGATCGAGAGCTAATATGCAGAGCTTCAATTCTCCATTAAACTGTTCTTCTATTTGGCCGATGGAAGAGTGAAACTATAAGAGCCAGGATTTGAGCTAAATTTCTTCTAGTATCAAATAAAACCTCAACTTTTTTTCGTTTTGTTCATCTATCTACAACGTTTGCTTTACAAGATTACTTAACATTCAGTTTTACCATCTTCGCAAAGGAACATTAAGCCAGAAGCTAACACGTTTCATAGCTCTCCCTCCTCTGTTCCTAGAAAAACAGGTATCTTTTCTCCCCGAACCTAGTTCACGGGGAAATGAGTCAAGAGTAGAATATCTGTAGTTTCATAATAAGTAGGGGTATTGCGAGGCGTGGGAAAAGGGATGTTTGGTGGAGCGTATGGCGATGCACGCATGCCGAATTGGCTCTCTAGACACCGCACTCCTGGCCCCGGAAACTACCCTTTCGAGTATCACATTAGTGACCAGAGGGACGATGGGAAAAGGGATGGATCGGTCAAAAATTTCGAACTGGGAACAAACATTTTTCATACAAGCAAAAGGAAAAAAAATTACAGAAAAGGAAAGACAAAAGGAGAAAGGTTCTCATATTCTGCCGACTGATGTCAAAAATGCTGACTAAATGGCCGAATTGGCAGAGAAATGCCAACAGTGAAGATTTATGAAGGGTGTCACTTTCCTCCCCATGCTACGTCCCTTCTGATTTAACTCTTTTTGTCTCTATTCACATGTAAGACTAGGGCACTATAACTGCTTTCGATTTTCGAAGAACGTGAGCCCTCTTTCCTTCGAAGAGGAACAGAACCAAGCGCAAAAATCCATGATGAAAGAGCCATAATTTTTATTTTATTTCCTATCCACCATGGTGAAGCAGTCACTGCAACCAAAACAATACAAGCAAGAGTACCTCAAGGTAGTATCTCGGAACTGCTGCTCTACCTACTTTACACGGCCGACATACCAACAGACTCAACAACAATAACTGCCACCTTCGCCGACGACACGGTGATCTTATCACCCACGCCGACTATGGCAGTAGAAAACTTGCAGCATGCAACAAATCAGGTAAATCAATGGAATAAAACATGGAAGATACAGCTACACAATGCCAAAACTAAAAGAGTGGACTTCTCGCTCCGTCCTCATGGATATAGACGATTATTGGGAGGGGGGGATAGAAGGAAAAATGCGCAAAGCGCGTTTACGCGCGGAAATTTTTAGTCGCTTTCCTCCTCTTGGGATTGGGTAATTCCCCCCCCCCCTCCCACCCATGGATCTGCGTTTGTCCTTTTCCGAATGATGTTACCCGTTTTTCTCTGTCTGCTTTTATTCGTCATTGACCTCTTCATGGTGGCGTCATGAGGAGGACTGTTGCGCAGTTGCTCCAGCCAGTCGCAGCCATCAGGGCCCAGCTTGTTTTTGTTTACATTCATTTTACACGTAAAACTCCAAAAGCGAACAGTCGTTGGTTCTTCTTTAGGAGTCTATAAATACGAAAGAGAGCATTTCAGTATTTCTTAATGCTTTTGGACGCTTATTTATGATCTAAAAGCATTTAGTTTTGATTTAAATCATCGTTCAATATTAAAAAATGCTCTCTTTCATATTTGTGGATTCGTAAAGAAGAACGAAATTTCACGTATGGAGTTTTACATGTAAAATGAATGTAAACAAAACAAGCTGGACCCTGCAGGCTGCGAATGCTGGAGCAGCTGAGCAACAGTCCTTCTCATGAGTCAATATGACGTCACCCATGAAAATGTCTCTTTTTTTAAATAATTTGTACTCCATCCGAGTCCTGTAATCCGCCCTTTCGAGCATTACTTCAGAGACGTCGGGGAGGCTGTTCTTCCCTTCTGGCCGAAAAACCAGCCTAGGTCGAAAATTCTAGCGAGTTGCTATGTGGGCTCGAACCCGGGACCCCCCGATTCTGAGACCAACGCGCTATCCACTCGGCCAACCAGACCTCTACCCATGATAAGGTCTATAATAGACGAAAATGTGAACCCACCTCTCTATGGTTTTGCCCCCGCCCAAATCAGTTTTATTATCATTGGAAATTAACTCTTTCATTTCGTTTTAGTTTTCTTTAAAAAAAAATCCCAGATTCTTTATAAAATTCAACCCTGACGAGAGGGGGGAGAGAAATGGGGAAATACCCCGGGCCCGGACTTTCAGGCGGGTCCGATATTTTTAAAAGGCCTTAGAATTTCAACGCTTACGGCTACATCATTCATTTTATTTTTTATTTAATGGCTTGCTGGTGCTTACAGTATATCAAGTTTTACCAATTGACACTCTCATTAATATAGACAGGCAGGAGAGAAGTCCTCTCCTCAGCCTCAGCACTCAGCTCAGTGGCCCATTTCTGAGCATAATTCGTACACAAACCATTGTACATAAAATCAACAATTATTACTCCTTACACCATGAAAGAAACCTCTTAACTTCTTATCCCGTAGCTCATAATTTTTTCCCATCTGACACAAGAACAAAATGAACTGGAAGGAGAATGGAGCCCGAGGAAATTCCCTCCAAGCTCTCTTTTTCTCTCTACGGGGCTGGTAAAATTTCTAACAGAATGAGCCCTCGCAAAGTTTTCTAGCTTTGTCACAGAATTATGCTACTTTTCTTAACCTTTCTCAAACTGCATTTTTTTTAAAATAAGGTTTTCTGAAATTTAAATTTGAAACAGCTATGTCTTGGCGAATTTTGGAACTGGAGAGCTCCGTGAGGTCTTATTTTGCGTAGCATATACCGGTACTCATAACACTTTTTCGATAAAATGGGACCTTATTCCCTGCACTGCCACATTTGCTCTTCAAGCCGATAAGTGATCAATTTCAATACTCTGTCTTATTACTATAGTAAATACATACTCAAATCCATGCTGTTCTCCCTCAACCCAGCAACCATAGAGGTATTTTACACTTTCAAAAGAAAGGTCTCACCTCATAATTTTCCCAACTGATAATGTACGTTTTATCGACCAGAAATGCGTTTTTTGCCAACTAACAAAGATTTTGAAATCGATGAACGAAACAACAGGAGGTGAACAGTTCGGAAATTTCGTCCATTATGTCGACTGTCGAAAGTATTCGGTGAAAGCTTCCCTCTTCCAGTAAATCTCCGGTAGTCCGGTAGTGCGCTCAAGAGATGCTAATAGCTCTGAGACTTCATTTTGCTGTACAATGGAAATGGGATTGGAAGCCGGCGAATCTCCCCTAAATACCGGCTTCGTCAGCGTCAACAGATCAAATTCTCAGAACCATTAGCTAGAAAGTTTTAATGTCCTCCCTCCGAAAGGCACAACAGCAACGTGGAAAACGAGCTTTATCCACAAGTGGGACCCTGGTATTTGGTAACGCGGCGATATTTTCAGTATAAAGACGATCCAATATCACGAGGCTCAGTGATAAATTAGCTCTACTAACAGCGCCTTCGAAACACACAATACGCCGCTAATTAAATTAATTTTTGTTAGATTAAGTTTTACTCCGGGTTTATCAAACCGAGGTAAGAGCAGCGAAAGCGCTACAAGTTTGGCGAGTTCAAGGTCGAGAGGCTGGAAAAGGAAACCGCGAAGAAAATTGATACCGTTCGGTAAAATCTAAACGCGTGCAAGTTTTCAGTTTTTAAATCCACTTTCCAAACTCGAATCAAACCGAATGAAGTCGGAGTCGCGCCGACATCTTAAGACCTCGGTAGCTCGTGTTCAGCCCTTAATTCTACCAGGGTATGCGGTCGCGAATTACACGCACTCTCATTCGTCATCCTCTCGCGCCATTCACGATATAATATACGCGAATGATGCGAACAGAAACACTCTATATAACAGACGCCGCGGTGAAATAAATTTGCATGAAAATGATATTGCACACCCGAGTCGAACTTTCTTCCCGGCTGTTGGCTTTACAAATTCAACTTTCAAAGTAAACATAGACGCTGCTCTTTGAAAACGATAAAACAGCGCTATCTACCCGCGAATCCCACCACTAAGATCGCGTTCGTCATGGGCGGTCGCGCATAAAACAGATAAGGGTATCTAGTTACAATTTTGTTTAGTATTTTTTCAAACTTACAGTCGCACCATGTATTCCGTTGCCGTTTCAAACGCCGTTCCAAGGATAAGCTGAATCGTCGCGCGATTCCTCGATGGACGATCAAAACCCAAGGCAGTCTATCCGCAGCGACGACGACATCTGCAGGTCGTCGTTCGCGATGGACGCTGTCAGCTACAACTCGATGGACAACCATCTGGACAGCACCATCAACAGCAGCGTCCAAATCATCTGGCCGTACGATTCGAATGCCAAGCCAAGCTCTGCCGGTCCGGCACCGCCGCCACCAACCATCTACGAGCCTTACAACTTCGGCAGCACCAAGAACCCGACCAGTTACTGGGGCACCGTCTTTCACTTGTACATGATATCGGCCGGTCCGGCCTTGCTGAACATGCCTCGCAACTACCTCGGCGTCGGCTACTTCCTCGGCTTCGTCATCATACTGCTGATTTTCTTCTTCTACTGGTACAACATGCGAATGCTGGTTTGGACCGAGTACCAGTTGTGCAAGCTGCGACAGCAGCCGAACATGACCTACTCGGAAACGCTGTTCCACGCTTTCCAAAGCGGCCCTCCCATCTGGCGATCGTTCGCGCCGTACAGCCGTCACGTCATTCATGTCCTCTACCTGATCACCTGGATCGGCGCTTTCAACTTGGTGTTGATCGCGAAGAACCTGAAAGTGGTTTATCAGGCCGCCTACAAAACTGATGTCGATGTGCACGTGACCCTGATGTACATATTCGTGCCGATGCTGCTGCTAACGTGGGTCCACAGACTGAAGTACCTCATACCGCTGTCCATAATCGGTAACGTAATCAGTGTGTTTTGCATTGTGATTGTGGTCTATCATATAATAGTCGATCCGACGCCGCTGCGAATCCAGAAGAACGTCGGCTCGGTGGCCAACATCCCGGTCTTCCTGGGCTCGGTGCTGTTCAACCTAAACGCGACCGGGCTGATGATGCCACTGAAGAACCAAATGTCCCAGCCGAAGCGATTCAATTCGACGTTCGGCGTTCTGACCACAACCTACTTTCCGATGTCGTTCTTGTTCGCGTTTTTCGGCCTGTTCTGCTGTCTGAAGTACGGCAGCAAGTTGCAAGACACGGTCATCGAGAACCTGGAGATCAACCAGTACCTGCTGCAGATTATGATTCTGCTGCACACGGCCGCCTTAGCCTTCCAGTACCCGTTGATCACGTACGTCGTGTTCGACACCCTATGGAACAACATACTGAAGGAGAAGCAAAAGACGATGAACAGAGTCGTGTTTTGGGAGTACGCGGCACGGACACTGGTTTACGTCGTGTCGTATCTGGCGGCGTATGTGGTCCCGAATTTGAATTTGTTTCTCTCGATCAGCGGTACCATTGGTACGGCTGTGGACAGTTTGATCTTCCCGGCACTTGTGGATACACTGGTCACATGGAGGCTGTACAGGAATGAGATGAAGTTCAAGTTTTGTCTGGTTAAAAACGGATTCATATTGCTGTTGGCTGTACTGCTGCTGATCACCGGATTGACGGAGAGTGTGACTCAAATTGTAGCGTATTACAGTAATCGAGGCAGGTGAACTGCTCTGGAAGAATGTACACAGCTGGACAAACGTTTGGCCCGCCTTGTGCAGGTAAACGGGGTACTGGAACCATCTTCGAACACTGTCCGGGGTCGCAGTCGTTTGCGAGTGTTGGGTGTTATTTGATCTCGATATTACTAATAGGATCACATTGTACATTTCGAGGGTTGTAAAGCCGTAGGCATATGATTCGGACAGTTTGAACTTTATATGAACTTTATTACAATAATGTCCGCATACCAGGTTCTGGAAGCAGAAATAGGCCTTATATTATTCGTGGGTTTTTGATTGCGAATGCTCAAGAATGAACGAAGGTGCAACAGCAGAAATATTATTAAGTTTTACTTTCCCAAGTACCGTTTTAGGAATCCTTGAAAAACGAAAATCGCCAAGAAATAACTTTTACTTTTCGCGTAAAAAACCGAGCTTTTGTCATATGCGCTATGTTGAGATTTATTTACTTATTTATTAAGTTCGTTTACTGCACATTTCAATTTATCAGTGCACACCGACGTCATCGTGCATGCCATGATTACTACGTGCGTATTTTTCGAAAACCACTTTGACAGTATTAAAGTATATAAAATTTATAGCATTGTCAATATTCTAGTCGTACTCACTCTATTCAGCGCCACAGGCTCACTAACTTTCGAAGCGCATTGTTTGCAATGAAAGGCTTTATTGACAGCTGATTTTCTGATGACTTGGTGGATGAGTATTTCATGCAGGCTTCAAATTCAGTTTTAATCCGGCCGAAGTGTTATTATGTCTACGCGTTATCAGACAGACAGACTTGGAATTGAGACGGAGCTTGTCAGACAGCCAGACAGTTAGGCAGACAGCTAGACAGTAGACCGGCCTAGGTACATTTATAGCTCTAAGCTGAGGACCACATTAACGTGAACACAGAACCAGACGGATATTGGGAAAGAGAGAATTTTCTTTCGACTGAAATGTCTCCTATTCCAGTTATAGTGTTTTTGATATCCATCGTCTCCCAGCTATGCAAATAAATAAATAAAAATAAAATATTAATAATAAAGTTCTACTCGCTATTAATAGGAAAATGTCTATCGTACAAAATAATTGATCAAAATTCTTGGGTAGAACTTTCATCAAAACAAATATTTTGGGCACCATGTTGAACCGGTGTATTTTTGGTGACGTCTACAACGAACCTTTATATTTCCAGAAAGTTCCATCACTCCATCTGTTTCAAAATGAAGGGGTCCCAAAGAAAGAAGTCCAAGTGACATCCGTGTAAATGTGCAGGAGATAATGTTTCGTGAATACGAGTCGAACGGTCGGACAGAAACGAATGTGTACATATGGTGGTCGTTGCAGGGACGTACTGAGAGGCGGGTAGGGGGCAACCCCCCGTAGATATTTTTCACTCAGCAGATATGAGAATTTACCATTTCAGTCAGGTGGGGTTGGAAAAATCCAGCAAGTCAAATGGTGTTTTTTTTTTTTTTTGTTTTTTTTTCTGATACTTGCGAATTAAGTTGAGAAGATGGGAACAGGGTAGGGAAAGCCGAATCCGAATTTCGAAGTTTAAGAAATTTTGCTGTCTCTGAAGCCGAAGCCGAAGCTGAGTGTAATCACCTTGCGAGGGAAAAGCCGAAACTGAAGTTCATGATACAACTTTACTGGAGCTGAAGCGAATCCGTAACGTATCAAATTTTTGACTTCGGTCCCGGCTTACATTAATGTCATACTGCCGTGATCCGTGATACGGGCTTTTGACGTATATCCACTTGAAAATGTCCCGGAGAAAGTACCTAAAGCTCGGTGACAGGTACTAGGGTTGTTTCTTAGGACATTTCCAAGTGGATATGCGTCAAATTGTCAAAATCAAAATCCCGTATCACGGGCCTAATCGTGTAAACGTGATGTAAGAGTGCACCAGTCAAACCAGTATTCAGATGACGAGAAGTCGAAACTCGAAGCTGAAGCCGAATCCGAATCTGAAGCTGAAAAAATTTATATCAGTGAAGCTGTATCCGAAACCGAAGCTACAACGTGAGCATTTCTGAAGCCGCAGCCGAATCTGAAACATCCTTCCAGATTGCAACTAAGCTGAATCCGAATCTAAGTTCGTAAGTTTCTGCTTTCCCAACCATGGTTGAGAAAATTGTTTTTTTTTTTGCTTTGATATTTGGAAATTTGAGCTGAGTCAGTTAGCAAAATCTAACAAGTCAAAAGGTTTTTTTATTTGCTTGCTTTGATACTTGGGAATTTCGAGTTGAGTCAGTTGGGACTTTTTCACAACTTTTGCCTCCCCCCCCCCCGGAAAAACTCTTTGGTACGTCCCTGGGTAGCTGAACACAAAGTGAACGATGTGTTCCTTCCTTTTTAGATCATTACATTGGCAACAATACAGGCTACTAATTCCGCCAATATAAACTATTTTCCCAAAATCGGCACTCAGATTTCTTTCTTTGGGACTCCTTCAAATAACGTTTGAAAAGAGCACATTATTTCGTTTTCTTTTTGTTATGATCTGAGCCCCTTCAAGCATGGAACATATGCAAACATGCCAGTACGGCATCAGGATAAATTGCCTACTTACCTGGTTGGAGCAGAATCATTGAACTAAAACATCGACCACTTCATTGGGGCAAGATTGGGCGAAAACTATTTTTTCTTGTAGATTTCAGTTGTTGACCGACTTTGGCGGGTATGCGGAATTAGTCATTTACAGCCATCCGTTTTCCAACGTGCATCGATTTTTCAAGTAAAACCTATTAAAAAAATTTATTCAGTAATATTAAATTTTGGATGAACTAGTCTTGGCAGTTACTGGAATATTATCTGATAGGCCAGCGCACCTTATTTATATGTATATGAACTGGACCAGTGCATTTGAGAATTTAGGACGGATAAAGTAGCTGGTAGGGAGAACGGTAGTGATGAAGACATGATGGAAAGTCAAGAAACTGAAAAGTTGGATTGAAGCGATGTCATTGTCTTGATAATGTTCTCAATCCCGAACAGCTGCTTTCCCAGTAAAATGTAGAATGCGTCGGCCTTTGTCTGGACCATCATAAAGAAGAAAATGCAGGCCGAGTGGTCGAGGCAGAGGGCCGACGGACAAAGCTCGGCCCACACCATCGAGCACAATAACTCTGTACCAGCCTAGAAGAGCTGCTGCAGCTGTTGCTGACCCCCCGGCAGAACTCACCCACCGTCTCCACACGTATCAAGACGAAGAGGTGAGGGGTATTTCATGAAATTTGGCTAAATCCTGAAATAGGTTCTGGAATCGGCGATTTCAAATCTGTATAAAAAAAATCGCTGATACCCAGTTATGTCTTGATTCCGCGAATCTGAAAAGGAATCAAGGTTTTCACGTCTCTGGCTTTCACTAAGATTCTATTAAGACTGCATAAGTATGTGTTTATGGTCTACTTATTGCATCGTTTGAGATTTTCTTCATTTAATACAGATTGTCAGGGGCGGAGTGGCCCGACGGGCAACCAGGCTAATTCTCGGTGGCCTGGTACAAATATAGCCTGATGATCCAAAAATTGACTAGACACCTTCAAGCCTCTTCAGTGATTGTTTACGACTCTTCGAGACTTCTTTAACACTTGCTACGTTTTAGATATTTCAAAATTCTTCAAGACATGTCCAAGGCTCTTTAGGTACAGATCTTACCAATTCAACTGAAATATTTTTTCATAACTATGTTACCCGTTATTTCACACTCTTTTAGATTCGTTTCAGCCTTTCTGACATCAATCCGGATGTAACATGTTTTCATCACTTCTAAGGATCTTCGAGATTCGTTTCAAAACTTCCTGGCTAGATTCAGATTTTTAAAGACTATTCTTGACATTATTAGAACTAACTGAGACATTTTCATATTTGTTCAAGATCATTTCAAAATCATTCAGACAGGGTTAAGATTTTTCGAGATTAAGATTTCTCCATTCCTGCTTTAGAATTTTCCAGACTTCTTTAGGACTCTTACAAGAATGACTGAAAATTTTCGAGACCATTCTACGCTTTATTGAGACTTTCGACACCCTTCCAACCTACGTAGTTAAATGCTTACAACGGCGAGTTCAATATTCTTTGATTCTCTCTAAGGATTTTCTAAACGTGTTTGTTTAGTCTCTAGTCGAGTCTTAAAAAGTCTTGAATAGGTCTATAAGAGTCTCGAAGAAATCTGAAAGAGTCTGAAAAAATCTCTGCAGAGCATAAAATAATATCCTTAAACAAACTAGGAATAATCTGGGACATATTATAGATGAGTCATGAAAAATAAAGTACGCCCGACAAACTTCTAAGAATCCCCCTACAACACCGAATTGGGAGAATTTGAAAATAAGCCATTTTAAAACTTAATTCGGCGAGTCTTGAGGGTTTTGGTGAAAGCCTAGAAGAGTTTGAAAAAGTCTGTGTACAACGGAGGGTAATATCTTAAAACCAAAACATTTCTAGAGATAGGCTTGAACAATTCTGGGAGAGTCTTGAAGGGTAAAATAGTCTGAAATAATCTAGAGGAAGTGTGGAGATATATCCCCAACCGCGCCAACTGGCTGAAATCACGCTTTCCGAGGAGGAGGTCATCAGCTCCGGGTGCGTGGCTTCCAGGTACTGGAAATAATATACCGTAGTGCGAAATCCAGTCAGCGGGTAGACTTCATCGACGGGCAGAATACGGCGCTTCTGGGTACGCCGGCGATTGAGGTATTCGAGCTTATCAAACGTGTCAGTGCGGTTGGACATAAGGGAGACCTGCCGACCAGAGTGCAGCTGAAGTTCCCACAGTTATTCCAAAAGCTGGGACGGCTGGCAAGCGAGTACCGGATCGAACTGGAGGAAGGGGCGCGGCCATTCGCTATCAGTTGGTCATCAACTTGCGGCCAAAGGCAACAGCGGAACTGGAGAAGATGTAGAAGTCCGAGCGGACGAGTTCGGTGACGCCGTTGATGGTGGCACCAAAGGTCTCCGTCCCTTCATCTCCTTCCGAATAAAATTTATCTTAACAAGTTATAAGAGTCTTATAAAAGTATGGAATAGTCTAAAGAAAGTACTTTTATAGAGCCTGAAATAATAATCTTGAACAAGAACGAAAAAGTTTTATGTAGATATGACCTTTAAAAACTCTGGAGGAGCTTGAAGAATGAATATGTCTGAAAGAATTTAAAAGAATATGAGGATACATCTTCCACTCCCCCTCCAAGCCAGGAAAGAATGACAAAATGCCCATTTTATTGCTCATTTCAACGAGTTCTGATAGGTCTTGTAGAAGTAAGTTTGCAAGAGTCTTGAGAACGTCTTTATACATAGGTTGTCGCTTAGTAACTGAGACTAAAATTCGTACGGCCCACCAACACAACCCATCGGCGCTTCAATGCAGTAGGGGGATAATTTGGTTCATTAGCTATCGATTGAGACCATGCCGAGCTCATGTGATTGAAAACTCGCTGTTCCAGATGAATTTGAAAAAAACCATATGCGTTGAACCCTACAGGTTTTTTAAAGAAGGAAAAAAGCATACGATTACAAATTTTTTTATTAATCATCATCTTCATTAAGTACACGGATATCTTTTTCAAAATAAGCGCCATTCATGGCTATACAGGCGTCCATTAGTTCTTGCCAGTTATTGAACGTTTTCGCGTATTCCGCCGCCGATAAGGAAGAGAAAAACATCTGCGCTGCAGTGATGCGACTTCTTGACTCGTGTTGAATTGGCGACCCCGTAAAGCTGCCTTTAGTTGAGGAAATAACCAAAAGTCGCACGGGGCGAGGTCAGGACTATACTGGGGGTGGGGGTGAATTGTGATTTCTTTAGAAGTCATCACCGCGGCGCAGATGTTTTTCTCCTACTTACCGGCGGCGGAATACGCGAAAACGTTTGATAAAAGGCAAGAACGAATGGATGCCTGTATAACCACAAATGGCGCTTATTTTAAAAAAGATATTCGTGTACTTAATAAAAATAATGATTAATAAAAAAAAATTTCTGAACTTATGCTTTTTTCCTTCTTAAAAAAAATCTTTAAAAAACCTGTAGGGCTCAACGCATATGTTTTTTTTTTAAATTGGTATGGAACAGTGAGTTTTCAATCAAATGAGCTCGGCGTGGTCTCAATCGATAGCTAATGAACCAAATTATTCCCCTACTGCTTTCAAACGCCGATAGGGAACGTTGGTGAGTCTCAGTTACTTAGCGACAACCTATATAGAGTCTGAAATAATAATTTTAAACAAATCAGAAAACGTTTCTTCCGGAAGACACTTGCTTAGTAGAAAAGTTTGAAAGAATCTTAAAGAAGTATGAAGATAAAGCTACCCCCTTTCCTCGAGAGAGGAGAAAAGTTGAATATTATTCATTTTTACAACTCAAATCGTTGAAAAATATTTTTCACTTGCTCTGTTCACAAGTTTTACCTATAAGAACTTGTTGTAGTTTTTTTTTTTTTTTAAATGAGAGCTTTTTTATATCTCCGTTTCCTTCAAACTTTTTCTGTTTAGGCTAGTGCACCAAGCCACTTGGTTTTTGAGTTTTTGAAATCGAAGTACCTCTATTAACAGGTAATATATCCTGAAAATTTGAGCTTCATTTGATAACGTCAACGGATTCCTATTTTATGAGAACATACTTCAACTTTCGGCTCCCAATCATCCACAAAAAAGGACATAAAACTGGAATTACATGACAATTTATTCCTCCATATCCAAACTCTCATTGCGGAAAACGTATTGTTGTTTCAAAAAGTCCTGTTTTTATTCTGAGTTAATGAAATTTCGCCGACTGTTGTTATGTACTTTTCAAAAGAAAATTGAAAATCGTACGAAATTATTAAGATTATTATTATCATTATTATTACTCTTTTGGCTGTGGGAGGGGGTAGACATTAGAAGGGGGCGAAGAAATGGAAAATTTCAGACCCGTAGCTAACGCCAGGACAGCCAGTTGTCCTGGCTAGCACATTCTCAAATTAATAATAATCATAAAAAATAGAAACAGCTAAAATTTAAAAAAAAAATTGTATTGTACCTTTATGGCTCATGCCTTGGTCGGATAATCAAATGCAGGGCCGGATTTAACTCATTTGCCGCCATGGGCTATTGAGCTATCTCGCCTATTTCTTGTGACTTTGAAGCCCTCGACCCCCACCCCGGTTTGATTAGCAGTTGATTTTTTCAAAAATCCACCTTTTAGAAAATGATTTCCTTTCTCTTCATTTTCGTTCTTCCGTTTCTCCCGTTTCGCTTCGAAATTTGCCGCCCTCAAATTGTTGCGGCTGTGGACGACCGCCCACTGCGCCTATTGGTAAATCCACCACTGATCAAATGCCCTGGCACACACAAGCGGTTAGCTACGGGCCTGGTGAGAAAAATAACAATGTTATTTTTTCAACTTTTTCCCGTGGGGAGGGAGTACGAGGGTGGTGTACTAGCCTGCGACTGTTACGGTGGTGGCCAGCAAAACTGATTGTCTGGTTCTACTCCGCCCTTGCAGATAGTAATGGTTTCAAGCCAGACTAGGGGATAAGAATTACATGGGGGTGCAGAAGGAATTCAACTGGAATCCCCCCTCCCCCGGGAAAAATATATTACGACCCACTGAAACAAAATAAGATGAAAAGATCAACCGAATCTCCAAAATGAGATCAGCGATCCGGAAATCTCCAAAATGGCAATCATATTGTACTTTCTATATTATTTGTGACATTTTCATGTCTTTACTTCGGCACATAACGGAAATTTCGTCATGTTGCAGAAGGGTCTGCAACAACGGGAGAGCATTTGCATGTCTAGAATTTAACTTCGCTGCGCCCTGTGCAACTGCGGTCTGCAGCCTTTGAGGATGGTTGGAAGAAGTCAGTCAGTCAGCCAGTCAGCTAGTTAGCCATTCAGGCAGTCAGCCCGTCAGTTAGAAACGTGCAAAATGTAACGTTTTTTCCTTTTGGATGCTGAAGTAAGGACATGAAAATGTCAATAAGAAAAAAGTCAGTCAGTCAGTCAGCCAGCCTAGTCAGCCCGTAAAACCCGATTTTCGTGACGCAGTAACGCTTTTTTCCGTTGTCTGTCAGAGTAAAAACATGAAAACATCAACAATATTTCTCTCTTTAGAGTCAAATTCACAACAAAAATTATTCCCGCAGTTAAGAACTTAGCAAATAATTGCTATTTGGGTAAAACAACACTGCTTTCTGAAAAATTCTTAGAAACTCACAATCTATGGGACCCAGCTTTCTCAACCCACTTTTGGCTACTATTTCAATCGCGGCCGGATAAGAGACAGGGATGTCTTTGACTTTGGGCGTAGACTGCAGATGAACTGGTACCGGCTTTGAAATCCGGACCAATTACCAAAAAAGTGCAAACGTCAGCTCAGTGCTGACGTAAAAGCGTGAACTACGGCAGACGTTTACACCTGTACAATATATCGGCTCGTCTGCGGCTGTAGTATTTCAGTGACGTACACATCTACACAATACAACAGCTAGTCATGTACCTGTAAACAAAATTAGGCTAATTGTAAAACTCCCGAGGAGGTCTCCGAGTGATTGTCATCTAGCCGAGATACAGTTGAAAGAATAATTCATACAAAACACCGTCGATAAGTTAAACACGAGCGATAACCTTAAGAAAAGTTCTCAAATTTCGTATTTCTTTCGCCTCTGCGCCCTGCCCTTCAAATTGACGTTAACTGTTGCAATTTACATTTTTTTTTTTTTTTTTTTGCTTACAGGTACCGTATACTTTGCCTGCAGAGTTTCAATGTGTCACCGATAGTGCTATCAAATAAAGGGCAGATATCAGCTTTACGAGCTTACACGGTGCCACTTAAATACAATCGTATTTTCCAAGTTCGCACGGGTGGGAACGGTGCAGCACACACAGTCTATAACGCAATATAAATCGTAAAGCTTCGTTTACAACACGTTGTCGGATCATCTCGCAGCTCGTATATATATCGTAGACGTATTATGGAGAATCGTAAGACTTTTATGGGCATTTTCGGCCCGCAGAACGCGGAGAGCGAAGAGAACAGAACCACCATTTTGGGCCAGTCGGAGAACAATACCAACTACAACACTATAAGCACGGCTGCGCTGAATTTGAGGAGCAACAGCATGGAGACAGTTTGGGCCTTCGACAATCCGACATACATGAACGACGAGAAAGTGCCGACAACAGAGATGAACGAATACGGAATACCGAACACGTTACAAACGACTCACATGAAGGACGACTACGACCCTCATCGTATCGGTAACACCGACAATCCGACCTCATTTTGGGGCACCGTATTTCACTTGGTCATTATATCGGCCGGACCGGCCATACTTACCGTCCCGATTGCCTTTCTGGGCGTCGGCTATGTAGTCGGATTCGTCGTTATTCTGTTGATCGTGTACTTGTACGCTTATAACATCCACATGATCGTGTGGTCCGAGTACCAAATTTGCCGAATGAAGCACATAGCCAGACTGTCGTACGCGGACACGGTATTCTATGCGTTCAAAGACGGACCCCCCAGTTTTCGATGGTGCGCGACCTACGGATGGTACATCATCAACATCGTCTTCATGTTGTTATGGATAGGTGGTTGTTGTTACAACATGGTGCTCATTAGCGAAAGTGTGCAGACTGTTTACAACTCCGCGTTCTCGGTCCATATAGATGTGCACACGGCCATGAACTGGGCGTTCATACCGCTGTTGCTGTTGTGTTGGATCCGTAAACTGAACTACTTGGTGCCGTTTTCGATACTGGGCAATGTCTTGAACGGTATCGCCATACTGGTGATCATTTTCCACCTGATATTCGATCCTACACCTTTAACACTGGAAAACGCAATAGGCTCAGCCCGCAAGTTGCCAATATTCTTCGGGTCTGTGCTGTTCACACTGAACGCGACAGGTATGATAATGCCTTTGAAAAACGAAATGAAGGAACCGGGCAAGTTCGACGGGATGCCTGGTGTTTTGGGAATCTCCTACGTGCCGACGTCGTTCGTGTACGCATTTTTTGGACTCTTTTGCTGTCTGAAGTACGGGAATACCCTGCAGGAAAGCGTCGTCGACAATCTGCCGCAGGGCCAGTTCATTTCCCATCTTATTACTGCGTTCTACGGCATCACCCTTGCATTCCAGTTTCCGCTGCTCGCCTATGTGGTGTTGGACGTCATCTGGAACAACCTGATGAAAGAGAAGCAAAAGATCTGGAGCCACTTACTGCTCTGGGAGTACGTGATTAGAACGGCGATAGTTGTAGTGGTCTTTGTGGCCTCATACATGATCCCAGACGTAACCATGTTCTTGTCTCTGAGCGGTACCGTGGGCACGTCTATTGACAGTATGATTTTCCCAGCCGTCGTGCAAACGTTGGTCACCTGGAAAGTGAGTAAGAATAAGAGTAAATTCAACCGAAATTTGTGCAAGAATCTTCTAATTATTACAGTGGCCGTGGTCCTGATAATAACTGGGACGCAAGACTGTATCGAACAGATACGAAATTATTATAGCGGCAGCAGTGAAAGTTGATTGTGCATTTCCATTGTGTTTTTTCGTCGAACTTCGAACGTATTGCGTTTTCTGCATCCCAAATGCGATGTCGGTGAAAACAATGAAATCTTTTTTCTAAGGTAGGTAGCGTACAGCGATGCCGAAACCATCTCCTGCCAGCCCAGTAGCACAGTTAAGAAATCTAATTGCATGGAATTGTTTAGAAAACTGCTGGAACTTTTTTCGTTTTCAAAAGATCAGCACCATATAGCCTAACAAATTTAGTGTCATGCAGAGCAACTCTTCCTGCACTGTCAGTACAATTTTGAAGTTGTGAAGCGGAATGTAAAGCTTCTTGGGTAAACTCATTACTAGTTTGAAATCAAAAGAAAAAAGAAAAGTAATGTTGAGAAGAGTCAAGGATGGGATGGTGCTGAGATTTGGTTTTCACTAAGAAAACGCCTACACAGACTTACATAAGCAATGAACTCATAAGCTCAATTGAGCAACAGTATTTTGAGCAACAGTATTTTAACCTTTTGGAGGCGTGCCTGCCTTTCAAGTTGATTCCAGAAAATGGCCTCCCTAGAGTAACACTAAACAAGTGCTGCTATCTGAAGAACAACTGAACGATCTTCATCAGTATTATAGAAATTGTGCTCGTATGCTGCCGTTTTAGAGCAGCCATTTTGTTGAGACACCTCCAAAGATAAGCACCTCGCCAAAAAGTGTTATTGCCAACCCGTGTTGCTCAGTCAAGCTCATATCTGTTCGTCTTTCGGATAACGTATGTGAGTTGGTGCTACTGTTTCTAGATAAAAAACGGAAAATGTTATCACCATCTTTCGGTTATTGTTTTAGTTTCAAAACTTGCGGGGGTACAGGAAGAGTTCCTCTACATGACATTATGCGCAGTATTCCCCTCACTGAAATCAAAACTGCGCAAATAGTCTTAAATAGTCATTCGAATATTTCTTCGACATATCTACCTAAACAGTGGCGGATCTAGAAATGTTCCAAGGGGGGTGTTTTGAAAATAAAACTTTTTCCACCTACGCCCCCTAAAAAACCGAGATGGATGTCATTTTAAATAGTTTCTGAAGACAAGTTTCATAATGCGATTAAATCGTTTCAAAATGAACATTATTGTAGACTGTGTAGTGCTGCAGATACTCAAAAACAGGAGAAAAACTCAAGCAGTTTTTTCTTTCTTCTTCGGCCCGAAGGAGGGTGTCCGAACCCCCAAAACACCCCCATAGATCCGCCACTGTACCTAAAGTCTCTGTTTTAAGAATAGTTATTCAATTTTTGGTGATGCTAAGAGAGTTCATATTTTGGTTAAAATATTGCATTTACCGTGTAGTTGACTGAGAAAACCGCTGCTGCACAGTGGACCAGATTACATCAGAGAGCACGTGCAGAAAGGAGAAAAGTTTACATTTTATTTAAGAGACACAATATCGACACAGGAGATTAGTTACTTAATCATAAGTCAATCGCATTTCTGTGCCATTACTACAAGCTTGGCCTTGTTTTGAGGTCAAAAATAAGTATATGTAATTTCGTCCCTCAAATGGGTGAAATTGACTCAGCCCGAAGAAACAAACGAGGTACTGAAAAATAAATTTATCGGGTCGCTATTAAAAATATTGCATAAAATTTAGGATTTGGCCAAAATTTAGCCTCAAAAGTCAAGAATTCTCCCTTCAAATGGGCGATACTGACGTGATTGCGGGTACATTTCAAGTCCTAAAATACAACTTTAACAGTACAAAAGGTAAAATGAACTTATTTACAAAATTCCAAAACAGAAAAAAAAAATCGAAAGAGGTATTTTGGTTTACTGACGGAGAATTCCAAATCAGGATTTTCAACAGCTCCGATTTGAGCTCCAGAATCAGAACTGAACGCCAAGCAAGAGATAAGGTTTGTTCACTTTCAGGAAAAGGAAAAAACGACTTTTTCCTTTTCCACCGAGGAAAGAAGAAAATTCATTTCATGGGAGGGGGGGGAGAGTTTTTCCAACTCAGGAAAGTGAGGCCATGATTTTCTTTCTTTTATGAATGACGGAGATATACCTAGAACTATTTCTTTGTACCTCATGAACGAAAGAAAGAAAAAAAAAATACAATTTACTCTCTTCTTGTAACTTAAAAGAAGAAACGGAGTTCCAGGTCGAACTTTTTGAATTTTCATATTTTTTCAAAATGTTTGATCGAATTTATCGATCATTTATCATGACTACGATTTTGCACAAATTTGCTTATTCTTTCAATGTGACCACAATTTTTCATGAATCTGACTGAATTTTTGTATGAGAGTCGACTTTAAGGCTCAGAATACCAAATTATGTTCCGTTTTCAATTTCATCGATTTTTCTTATTTTTGAGACTTTCTTTTAAAATTATTATCACAGGTCTAATTACTTTTTCCAAAGTGACAACAATTTTTCGTGAATATGCCGAATTTTCATCAACAAGTTTATTGAAAACTCGTGATCTCAGAGTAGATTCAATTTTAATTTTGTCAAACTTTTCGTTTGAGTTTTTTATACTTTCATCAGAACTGTTGGCCAACCGAATTTTTTATGAACCTTGCTGAATTTTTGAATGCGAGTCTAATAAAGGCTCTTGATAGAAAATTTCATTTAATCCTCAATTTGTCTAATTTTTCGATCTGTCCAAAACTCGTATCACGGATCTAATCTTTTTCCAAAGGGAAAAAATTTCCCTGAATCTTGTCGCATTTTTGTATACGAACTAAACGAAGTTTCGTGGTATCAAATTGAAATGAATCTTCAAAATTGTCAAATTTTTGGAAGGTTTTTTTTTGTCATGATTTCTTGATTATTATTCCAAGATGATTACAATTTTCCTATATAAATTTTCCGAAGACTCATGATATCAAGTTAGGTTCAGTTTCAATTATGTCAAATTTTTCCAATTTGTCGTCATACATAATTCCGACTAAAATTTTCGACGAATCTGACTAAATTTTCGCATTTGAGTTGGGTGGGGACCCTTGATATTAAAACACGTACAAATTTTCAGGTTTTTTTCCTGTTTTTTTTTTAATTTAATTTTTATTGTATTTTATTTTTTATTTTTCCCCAAGATGACCAGAATTATTTTCTTTGAATCTTACACAATTTTAGTCCCTCAAAAATGCAAAACTTCCAGTATCAAACTGAGTTCAATTTTTTCAATTTTTTCCAATTTCTAATTATTATTTCATTTTATTTTGCATAGTTCTTATAGACAACAAAACACAATTTTTAAGGGGGTTCGCTTATTTCGAGTTCCAGAATTTATGTTTTTCATTCCACCTTACTCTGTAACAACATAATGTTGATGGCCATGTTAGGCCCGCAACCAGCGTTTTATGAAG
The DNA here is from genome assembly GCA_031841125.1 of Acanthococcus lagerstroemiae. NCBI lineage: Eukaryota > Metazoa > Arthropoda > Insecta > Hemiptera > Eriococcidae > Acanthococcus > Acanthococcus lagerstroemiae. The sequence goes on from CM063114.1 coordinate 30,245,874, forward strand.
CACGCCCACACAAGGGTGTAACCAATGAGGGGACTGGATAACCCTCTCCGCCAAAAAAGCCTTCAAAAAATCAATTTTGAAACGAAAAAAAATTGATGCCGATGGCCTGATGCAGTTACGTTGCGTTGTAGGTTGGTACAAATTTACATCTCATGGAAATAGGTAGGTACCAAATCAGGTAGATACCAAATCGAGCTTTCACCCCTGACTAAGTTTTTTTTCTCTCTCACTCTCTCTCTCTCTCTCACTCTCTCTCTCTCTCTCTCTCTCTCTCTCTCTCTCTCTCTCTCTCTCTCTCTCTCTCTCTCTCTCTCTCTCTCTCTCTCTCTCTCTCTCTCTCTCTCTCTCTCTCTCTCTCTCTCTCTCTCTCTCTCTCTCTCTCTCTCTCTCTAAATTCTAGCCTCCATCAAAAAAAGTTCTGGTTGCGCCCCTGCACTCATACTGAATGCTTTCAAACGAAATCTTAATTTGTTTCAGAGCCGGAGCCAGGGTCGAGCCTAACTTAAAATACTACAAGAATCTGTGAAGTTTTGTGGGCAGTCTTAACCCTTTCAGTCCCAGTGGGACAAAATGTTCCAACAATTTTCTAAAAATCCTATTGGGATCACTAACAGTGTTTAAGTCCGTTTAAAATGTCCAACTGGGAGTATTTGAGCTGCTGAACAACTTCCCGGTCTTACTTTTCCGTTAGAGCGTGCCACGGAGTGGCTATCAGCCGCCCTATTCGTAGATTCGTGTTTTTTCAGTACCAGTGGGATAATGTATCCCATCGAATAATCCCACTGGGACATAATGTCCCATGTACTAAAGGGGATTTTGGGGATTCAATAAATCCATTCTGACAAGTGGTTTTTTTTTGTTGGGAGGGGGGCTACTGAACAAGATTCACTACAGATTTAGTTCCTAGAAAGCTTCCCCATTCTGGGAACCAAAGGGGTGATGTCAAAAGACAGAAGATATCGAGAAAGAAGCTGAATAGGATGCAGAAATGAAAAATTTTACTTCAGGAAAATTTGATAAGGAAATATCTAGAAAGCCTGTGCTTAAAATTTTCGCCACTCGATTTATGAATATTCTAGTGTAGAGTTGATTTTTATGATACTACTCGTGATTTCAGTGAACGTGTAAGAAGTCGATTTGAACCATACCCATAACGAGAATCTGTAGAATCGTAGACAGCCCCAAGTTTGTAAAAATGGCAAAAAAAATCACATAGAGGTTGTGCTGTACGTGTACCGAAATGAGAACCTAACCTAACTTTTTAAAGCTTTTTTCTTTTATTTTGAATTTCGAATTTTGAATAAATAAGAGCCGAGGGGTGGGTGCCATATTTCTACCACTCCTGGCCCCGCCGAAAGGAGATAAACCTAATCTGAACCTAACTTTGAGTGACAAGCTGTTTACAAGTAGTGCTTATTTCAATATTACTCAAAGCCTTTTCAAGGGGACCTTATTTTATTTTATAATAATTATTTTGTTTTAAATTTCATTTCGATCATTTATCTATCTAAAATCAATATTGTAAGAATAAAAAGTACTTATTCGGTACAAAGCACGTGGGTAGCTAAAAATTTTAGAGGGAGGTTACCCTAGCTCTTACTTGAGAACTTGGTGTCGGATCTGGTTTTTTAGTTTCATGTGGCAAAATCAATGGAAAAATAATAGTTTTTTGAGCGTTTAGGTATGTGCCACCACTCTAAAAATGCTGAAAATTGGCATGAAAGCGGAGAATACATTGACGGAATATTAATAAATATCTTTTCGCTAGCTCAAAAGTGGCAGCGAGGGTGCCACTTTCAAAATTTCAAAATCGATCTTAAAGGCCAAAAAAGTAGAAAAGACTTCAGAAAATGCGTTAAAATGTGTTTGTATTCATACTGAGAGCCTTTTCACTTACATACCAAATTTCGCACCATTCGATTAAAAATACCTAAGATTGAGTAGAAAGTGTGAACACCATATATTTCGAAGTCACACCCCTTTGAACGGGGGCAGAACTGTGACTAGGGGGTCTGAAATTTTCTTTTACCACTGCAAATAGAGGACTGAAGAAAATTTGAAAAAATGGACTCAGCCGATTCACCTATCATACCGTGCTATAGCCTTTATAGCAACTTGTCATCACTGCTCCGACTTGTCAGGGCCGGCGATGTTTCATTTTCTCACCTGGTGCAAACATACCAAACTTCTAAATAAGAAACCCTGGAACCCCTCCCCCCCCCAAAAAAAAAATGAAACAAAAAACATCCAATAAGTATTAATAAGTTTTAAGAAATTGATTTTTTTTTTTTTTTACAAATTTGGATTTCTCCCCCTGATGCAATACACCAGGTGGAAAATCCAGCCTGGTGCACGTGATCCAGTGCAACTGGACTTTCGCCGGAGGCTACTTTCTCCAACACCCACAGTGCGGCCACTACAGGCGGGTACAGATTCTGTAGCGGGAGCCTCGGCCCCCCAACAGCGTCATACCTACGACGAGAATCTGTGTAATTATGGATAGTCCCAAGTCAGGAAAAATGGGAAGGAAAATCACTGCATAGGGTCGTGTCAGGGGCGGCGGATGGGACGTACATGGCGCACATATGGCAAGTCGAGCAAATGCCCGATGCGCCGGCCGCTCGATTTTGGCGCTGCGGAGCCGGTTGGTTAAAAAAATTTCAACGGGGGGGGGGGGGGGTAAAACCTTCTATGGCGCCGAATTTGCTAATGTCCTGTAGCTATTTTAGCGCCCATCCGCCACTGGGTTGTGTCGTATGTGTATCCACGAGATCGAATTCGGTTATTTAATCGCGAAAGGAAAAGAGCCAATTCGGTAATTAAATTACAAAAAAATCGGAAGTCAATTTGGATTCTGCGGCATAGGCTGGATACAAAATGTTGTACTCTAAGGCTCTAGGCAAGATCAATGCGGGGGCCATCTCCTCTCCAGCGTATATTTTCGTATAAGTCACCCTGCCTCTACTTTCTGCGTAGCACGATGCGAACGTCTCTCAAATGTCTTTTATCTCTTGCATACCTGTACTTCCTGTACAGTCCGCCCAGTATACATGTAAGCTGGCACTCTTAATTTCGTTGCGAGTTATCAGGTTTTCTTAAACTAATGCCCCTGTTCTACTAGGTAGGCGCGTCACTCAAGGCAATTATATGCGGAAGGGTTCATTTAATTCAACTGCACGCAATGACAAGGGTTGGAATAATCATTCCATACAAACCAGATTTTGTCACATCTTTCTATCTCATTCCTATGCCGAGATATACATTTTTAAACTTTTTACAAACAGCAGTTTCCTAGACTCTCGCCACTTCTATGTAACAAACGGCGGGACAACTCCGAATGTTCAGGTATTGTTATTTAAAATACGCAAACTGAAGACCCCTGAAAAACAGGTACTTCAACGTTGTAGGACGAAATGCAAGTTCCAACTTATTCGGGCCGTACAGCGCTAGTATTGACTACCCTTATCAGCGACCAAAAGGAGGAAGTTTTTGACACATGTAGCAAAATTTTGGAATCTAGGTATAAAAGTAGTCTTAATCGAAAGAAAATTCTTTGTTCGAAAAATTCGTGCCTCTTTAAATATTTCAAAAACTTCTTACTTTTCGAGATATTTCAATTTTAATGAGTACGTACATTAATAGGGAAAATTAATAGATTCACCTTTTGCTACTTATCACTTCGACTCGATAGCGACGTGCTCTGACGGATGTACAGGCTGAATACTAGGCGGACTATTAGTCCTTCACACTTTTGGTTTGTTTACATGTATTCTTATCAACATATGGTGACATGTTGTCATCACAAACACGAATAATATGCAGCACAATTTCCGTTCACCTTATTCCTTCTGAAATTTGATGTTAAAATAGAAATATTATCGTTATTATTGAAAAATGTGGTTCATAATAGGTGGAACTTTCTCAGGGAGTCACTGATGTGCCAGCGTATTGGGCCCAAGGACCAAAGGAAATAGGAAAATACTGATATGGCCGAAGATTTCGGACACTTGTTTTCAAAACGTAAGAGAAATGTATTGCGACTGTACAACAACGGTGAAAAAGAAATAATTTGAATAAGACTGCTTTCTCTTCTAAAGTACATATTGAAACCTTTCTCAATGAAGTGAAGGGAATAAATCCAGAAAATATCCCGTTGAAACTGGTAGTAGTACCACCATTTAGCAACATTGCTGGCGGAACTTTTCCTTTAACAATTTGTTCAATGAATAGTATCTTAATGTGAAGATATTCGTTAAGTCTACTTAATGGCCGTTTGGAAAACAAATTTCAGAAATCTTCGGCCATCTATTTTCTTTGGTCCTTGGGCCCAGTTTGCCAGCACATCAGTATTTCCTTGAGGGAGTTCCACCTATTATGAAACGCATTTTTCAATAATAACGATAATATTTCTATTTTAACATCAAAACTAAGAAGGAATAAGATGAACGAAAATCGGGCTCAATATTATTCGTGTTTGTGATAACAACATTTCACAATACGTTTGATAAGAATACATGTAAACAAACCAGAAGTGTGAAAGCCTAATACGCGATCTTTTCTAAACCACATTTTTCTTCTTATTCTCATGACTCACTCTCCCTTTTTCTCCCCGATCGGCCAGGCAAGACATCCGCTCAGTTACAATTTATATTTTAGCACTCTCGGTCAGATGTGCTTTTACAATCGATAACCACACCCGATTTTTTCACACTCTGGGTTTTTCACTTTGGATGAATTTGCTGCGGTATGGACTGAACCCTTCTCGTGTAAATCTTGAAAAACACGCACTAGTACTTGCGTAAAAGTATTCAAACACCCGTTTAAGACACGTCGCATTCGAACTTTTACTAAATGTCTCATAGGTTCCCATCAACTTGAGGTAAAGAAAATAGCAAACAGGTATAAAAAGTAGATAAATTGAGTAAAAATTTGCACAATTCCAATTCAGCCTTAGTTGTCAGGTTACACACATATTTCCCACCTTCCCCTACAGATCTTAAGCTGGGCGCATGAAACGAAATCATTTTAGAATATTTGATACATACCGACCAATATATGTAGACTAGAGTTACGGTCTCTTCAGCGTCTACTAATGACCTACATAATCTGTCCCATGCGTTTCCCCTGGTTCCTAAAATCGGTCCGCCAAGTTGCGCCTCCAGATAACGCGGATCTCGGCTTTTCGAACTCAGAAATATAGCGGGTTTTCGAAAATTGTTTCCTCCGTATGGATAGACAATGTCATCTCGAGCACGTACGATACGCTTCTTTATGTTTTATTCATTAGCGGTGCTCGTATATTCGAATCCGTCGTACATCACTTTACTATTAGCCCTGCACCGTCGTTACCATCGGATTTGCGCGATTTATTTAAAATTTCATGTATCGCGTATTCCCTAATTGCCTTCATTCAGTAAATCGAAATTGCGCTTTCTGCATACAATGAGAGAGCGCATGGCGATGAAACGCAGCAGTTCCTTTTCTTGTTGCAATATCAAGGGGCTGCTCTAATTCAGACGAATGACTTTTAGATATCCCACTACATGCAGAAGCTTGATAAATCGTAAAATATCTACATGAACGTTTCAGCTATCGTTGGGTTCATTAACCTGCAATTTTTCCCCCAAACGAAAAGAGAAAACTAATAACTACTTGAATCCGAGTCGTGAAAAAGTACAGCCTCGAAGTTCTGAAATTCGACTTATTCAAATTAGCTGGTCTACAGCCTGGCAGTAATAAGCTCATTCTCATTCCGGTTGCTTTAGCTTCGGCGACGGAATATCGATGCAAATGAATTTTTTTCTTCTATTATTCTGCTGGACGATGTAAACGGAATACCTAGGTAGCTGAAATGCAAATTTCGGCGCCTTCTTTCTCGTCTTCGTTCCGTGCACTTCCCGAAAGACAAGTAAACAATCGATTATGGAAAATTAAAAATTCATCGAGATCGAACCAGCTTTGCAAAGGAGCTGCAGATTCACGCAAGTGTTTTGTGATCGCTAGCCTTTATTTTGGGTTTGCTAATACCAATAGCTGGAACGTGCCAAGAATAGAAATTTGATAGCTATTCGGTAATACTACATGACTTGACATTCAATAAATGTCACCAAGCGCCTTTTCGTCCGGCGCTCATGTGCCTAGTGTTTTATGTAATTTACAGCCGGAAATCGTTTTCATTTATGCTCTGTTCACTGTTTATATTATAATATTCTAACCCGTTGGGTACGTCAAAGTATAAATATTTGTGTGGTTGTTTGTACGTGTATATTATAGTCTAATTTGTATACCATATTTATTGTAATGATAAGGTATGGAGGTTACTAATATATTTGTACGGATAGTAAAATAACTTCCTATGTGAAGAATACGTGTCCTTCATTGAGTGCGATAGAATGAACATATGCTATGTAGAACTGGTCCTCCTTTTGGATGATACCTTTTGCTGGAGTAAAGAGGGTTAAGCGTAAGAAATAAAAATTGAAAAGACTCTCTATGAGGTTATTTATCGTTAAAATCGCCCCACCGAAAGGATCGGCGAGGCCTAGCGCAATTTTCCAAGAATTTGTCGACAGGTGGCAGCAAAAAAAAAAAAAAAAAAAAAAAAAAGCAACAATAATTTTTTGTTACATTAAGGACAAATGTCATAAATTCATCAGCGTAAATTAGCGTGATGTGTGTTATTCAAGATCTCTAAAAACCTTTTTTTCAAGAGTATTTTCTTTTTTAAACGGCGAGGCCCAGTGCAACTTGCACCCTTTTCACCCCCTCTCGGCAGGGCTGTCACTACAAAAAACAAAACTCCGACTGATAAACCCTGTTGAAAGCAAAGACGAAAATATTGAAAAGATGCACTCTCCCTGTCCTCGCCTATGGAGCACAAATGTGGGCCCTAACGAAGAAGCAAATAAAAAGGTTAACTACCACCGTGAGAACCGGGACGAAACTAAAGGGAGGGAGGCATGGGAGGACAGCTCCCCAAGCCTCCGCCGGAGTTGGGAAATTCTAGTAGATAGATCAAAAGTTGGAAAAATTCAACCAGTCAAAAGATATTTCGTTTTTTTTCCTTCTTAGATAATACAGAAAAAATTTGATACTTGGGAATTTTGAGTTGAGTCAGTTGGGAATTTAACAACTTTTGCCCCCTTAGGAAAAACTCTTCCCTATATTCCTGAGTGAGAAAGATAGAACAAAGTATACTAGAATGAAGAATAAAAGACAGAGTGAAAGACAGAAAAATAAGAGAGGAAACGGGTATGAAAGAGCTAAGTTGGGGATCAGGAAATTAAAATGGGATTACGTGGGACATAATATCGCACATTAAAAAGGGACACGATAGAACAAAATTTTCAGTGAGTGGGAATCTTACGACAAGAAAAGAAGGAGAGAAGGCCCAGGTACAAAATGGCTCGATGATATAACAAAAATTACGGGAATAATGTGGGGAAGAGTAGCCCAAGACCGAAAAGATGGGAAAAAGCTGGAGAGGCCTATACCCAAAGGGTCTGAGTAGTTCGGTGTATGCAGGGTATATCTTCTATTAAAAGTTCAAGAGATGAAAGAAAATAATTTTTCACCCATTGATTAGTAATCAACGAATCATCCCCCCCCTACTCACTGCACACTGCCGGAAATGGACGAACTGTTCAGTACAGTAGACTCCCGACTATCCGCCATAAATGCGAAAATCGTTGGATTGGAGACAGCTAGAGCAAAGAGGTTTGAAGTTTTAGTAAGAGGTAATTTCTGACGAAATAAAAGTTATAAAAAGTTCGGAGGAAATGGGAAAATGGAAAAGAGAAAAGGGGAAAGGGGGATGAGGAGGAAGGAGAGAGGGAGAGAGGGGGAGAGAGAGAGGGAGAGAGAGAAGACATTAGTATCGGCAACCGGCTTGTCACGAGCACCTACTAATGAGCGTATTTGAGGGAAAGTCCGAGCATCAGCTCGATTGGCCTGAATACCAATGTTCTCCTTCAAATAGGGAAAAGGACCATTTATGCGTCTGGTTTCTCCGACTACTCCGCACCAGCTGCTGTGCGTTTATTCACCTTCCTATCATCTGCTTTGAAGCGGACACTCACCCTGACTTTCTTATCTTTACGAATTTCATTAATGAAATTTGATTAAGTTAATCAGTTTATTTTGAAACGAAATAGGTTAGCCGAAAAAGACTTGAGAACAATCATCAGTCTCAAGTTTTCTTCAACCAAACTATGAAAATGTAATTTTAAAGTTTCCTGTATCATCCAGGAATATACCATATGGGTGACGCATGTATTTGGCATCTATGGCTCCTCAACAACCGCATCCCCACATAAAATCCACTGAAATAAGAAGTTTCCAAAATTTTGTTACCTAGTGTAATATAACAAGTAAGGAAAGAGAGCGTATTTACACAGCTGAAGGAAACGGGAAAAGGTGGGTAGAGTATGTAGAAGGACTATGTAGTAATAATAGATAAGCAGAGATAGGAATGGAGAGGGAGCAGGATGTGGAAGAAGTTGAGACAGAAGACTCAATTTTGAGAGGTGACCATAAAGAGGAATTTCTCCATTTAAAATAGGCAACTCCGATTGGTTCCCCTTGATGTAGACATTTTTTTGAATGGAGTATTTAGAGGAACATTTTTTTCACCTTAGGACAGGGTGTACGTTGATTCTGCTTTAGCTTGGTACAAGAAACTTTTGTTGTGAACATAAAGCATAATATGTTACAGTCTGTATTCTAGCGTGGAGAGATATGAGGATATATCCGGGGATTGCGGATACAACAAAATATATTCACGCCGATCCGTGCCGTTCCGTTCCGGAGATGGCGGAGATCCGCACCATCTCCGCTCTATTGCTGGCGGGGAATGCGGAGACGAGACTTGGAAAAATTATGACCAAATACATCCACGCGATCCTCGCCATTCCATTCCGGAAATCTCCGCTCTATGGATGGCGGGGAAGGCGGATACGACAAAATCCCCGCCGTTCCATTGCGGAGATGGCGGAGATCCACGCCATCTCCGCTCTATTGCTGGCGGGGAACGCGGAGACGACCAAATATATCCACGCGATCCCCGCCATTCCGTTCTGCAGATGGCAGAGATCCACGCAATCTTCGCCATCGGATCCGCGGGGATTGTGGAGACGAGATTACGACCAAATATATCCACGCGATCCCCACTATTCCGTTCCGGAAATAGCGGAGATCCACGCAATCTCCGCTCTATTGCTGTCAGGGATCGCGGAGACGACAAAATCCCCGCCGTTCCGTTCCGGAGATGGCGGAGATCCACACAATCTCCGTCACCGGATCCGCGGGGATTGCGGAGACGAGATTATGACCAAATATATCCACGTGATCCCCACCATTCTGTTTCGGAAATAGCGGAGATCCACGCAATCCCCGCTCTATTGCTGGAAGAGATCGTGGAGACGACAAAATCCCCGCCGTTCCGTCCCGGAGATGCCAGAGACCTACACAGTCTCCGTCCCGCTGGGATCGCGGAGATCAGGAATCTTCAAACGACTCGAATACGAAAACTGAGTAAGATTCATGAAATATCCTGTAGTCACACACAGGAAGAACAATCAACAAACTATGATGAAAATCTAGAAAAAATTCTCAAAGGTATTCAATATTCAATAAAATTGAAAATTGAACTGTACTCAGGATCCTAAAACATTTCAGTGGCCTTGTATGCGAAAACTCGAAAATATTTGCGGAAAACTGAGGTAACAAAACAATCTTGTAATTATGAAAATGGAGAAAAAAATATAAAATTTAATTAAAAATTTTCAAGGAGAAAAATCATGAAACCCAAATAATTCGACAAAATGGAAAATTAAATTTGATTCAACACCATGGGTCTCACTAAAAAACTCGTGTATGAAATGTGTGTAAGTTTCATGGAAGATTGTAATAAAAAAAGTATATTAAAACGAAGAAAAATAAAAATGGGAAATGTAAAAAACTAGACAAATCTGGAAATTGAATTAAGTTGATATTCTAAGTCTTTAATTAAATAACTTGTAAATGAAAAATTAGTTGGGTTCATAAATAATTATGGTCACGCTCTGGGAGAATGGTCAAAGACTTATGACTACAATTTTTAAAGCATAAAAAAATCCTGTTACGATAAATTTGAGTAAGTTGAAAATGAACCTAGTATGATAGGTATCAAAATCCCTCGTCCCAGGGACCGCGGAAGTGGGGTGCAAGGAGGGCCAAGTGTCCCTCTTCTGATTTTTGAATATGGGTTTTTAACCATTTCAAATTTTCGTGGGAGTGGATATCCCCGTTACGATCACTGAAGGTGATTATAAAAGTTTGCCCCCCCCCGTCACAAATCACTTCCGCGGTCCCTGCCTAGTCCCACTAAAATACGAGAATTCAGTTCGTCGATTCATGGAAAATTGTAGTCATTCGGGAGAAATAATCAGTGTGTTAAGCAAGGAATAATTCAACAGAATAGAAAATTATGTCGTGAGTTTTCAGACAACTGGTATTAAGCTTCATGGAAAATTGGGTTCACCTCAGAAAAAATAATCAGAAAATGACAGGGAGAAAATAGAAAATTTGAAAAATTTGAAGAAATTGAACATAAGTAGTTCGATGTAGTCAGTCTTCGAACAAGGTGCAAAAATTGAGAATGATCTCTGGAAAATTCTGGTCACATTCTAGATAAATGATAGTAAAAATGTTGAAAAATGAAATATCATAGAATTTGAAAAATTTATGAAAATAGACCCTTCTCAAATTTGGAGATCTGCAGGGTGTTGAATCACAAATGTGGGGCGACTTTCGAGATCAGCGACCCACCTGTGACTGTCGAAAAACATCAAAGAGGGTTTTTGGGCCGCCAGTTTTGTTAAACTATCGATGTTATCGATATAGGCTACATATAATCTCGATATTATCGATAATGAAAAATTTGAAATGTTGACGTCACTGATCGAGGCTTCTTTATAGCCACTTCAGCTCATCGTGTCAGTGATTGAATTTTCAATGTATCTGATCCAATAACCATAAACTCGAGTCGTCTAGTGGCGAGATAAGAACAGGCATGCTGTAGAAATTTTCAACGGGTATCAAAACTCTCGTACCGGCAGAGTAAAATAAAAATTCCCCTTCCACGCGAGTCGACAGAAACCACCGAAGGTTACTCATCGGATTTCGCACAATACTTTTCGAATATTCTTTCCATCACGTTTCACCGCACGCTTTTCGCATGTTCCAAAGATCGCATTTCGAAATTCACGACCCGTTCGCGCCGGTTTCTTCGCGACGTGTATATACTTATGTGCTCGAAGCTAGTGTTTCGCGATGATCAACTTGAGCTTCCGCAACGACGAGGTGAATTACTCGATCGACGAGACCAAAGCATCCGGCTATCGGTCTTCGGCCACGGATCAGCCGCCAGCCGAGATACCAAATGGCCTTTTGAAGGAGCCGGCACCGGCTGAAAAGAAAGTAAGTGACGACGTCCATAAGATCTACGACCCGTACGACTACGGTAACACCGAGCACGCGACCACTTTTTGGGGAACGGTGGGCCACATCGTGGTCATTTCCTTCGGGCCGACCTTACTCAGCATTCCTCAAACGTTCGTCAACGCCGGCTATGCCACCGGATTCGTCTGCTCGATTATAACCGTCATTCTGTACGCCCATTGTATGCGCATTATCATCAACTGTGAGTACGAACTGTGCAAGCGGATTAAAAAGCCGAACATCACTTACATTGAAATGGTGCGTGAGGCTTTCAGCTGCGGTCCCGTTCAGATCCACCGGTTTTCCAAGTACACCGAGATCATCATTTACTTTATGTTCCTCTGCATCTGGATCGGCGGTAACTCGATCCTCTTCCTGCTGATCGGCGATATTATGAAAAACGCCTACGACTACTTTTTCGATACTGACGTGAGCGGGAAAGTGCTGACGTTGTATCTCGTCGTACCTCTGGTGCTGCTGTGCTGGATACCGAACCTGAAGTGGCTGGTGCCACTGTCCGCCGTAACAAACGCCATCAACGTGGTCAGCATTTGCGTGATTATGTATCACGTGTTGACCGACATGGCGCCGTTGGCCGAACGCAAGCCTTTCGGCCACTGGACCAGCATACCGTTGCTGATGGGAGTGCAACTGTTCTCGATCAACGCGACCAGTCTGATGATACCGCTGAAAACCGAGATGAAAAAGCCGCACACATTCAACTCGACATTCGGTGTCATCACGACGTCGTATGTTCCAGTCTGCTTGATGTACTCGTTCTTCGGCCTCCTCTGTTACTTGAAATACGGCGAGAATAGTTTGGAAATCATCATACTTAACTTGCCTTCGACACCGCTCAACAAAGCCATAATCGGTTTGTATAGCATCGGTATTGTCTGTCTGTTTCCTCTGTTCGCGTACGTTTCCTACGACATCATTTGGAATAATTTGCTGAAAGACAATTTCCAGAAGTCGGAGCACAGATTCTTCTTCGACTACGCGTGCAGGACGTTCATCGCCATTTCTTCCATATTTTGTGCGTACACAGTACCAAATTTAACGCTGTTCCTGTCGCTTACTGGTACGGTTGGTACCTCCATCGACAGTCTCATCGTGCCGGCCCTGGCGGAGATGCTGATTTATTACAAACAGAGAACATATTTCTTGTATTTTAAGAACATCGTTATAATTGTCTTCGCGCTAGTTTTGATAGTAATGGGCTCGGCTAACTGCGTGACACAACTGGTCAAGACTTTTGGTTGAGAGCGTATTCTAGTCATCGCTGAGGGTAAGGATAAAGGCAACTTGGGTAAGCATCCGCCTTAGTAGCTATCTTCATTAATTTGCCTTTCAACTTAACGGTTCGGTGGTTTTAATTTATTCCAAATCATGAGCTATTTCGTTCGTTGAGAGGTACACATACACTCAGTGCCGTGAGTACTGATATTGCAGAAGGTAACACTGTTGTGGGATTCAGGAACATGCCACTGATTGGGCTAGATCATTAGAAACCAGGCATATTTCGATTTCAAATTGAAAAAAACTTATTCTTCTTCAATTTTTGTAAGGTAAAATGCTCTAATAAGGCCCGCCGGTCCCGTAATAAGACCCAGTGTACCGATCTCGAAGAGTACGAGTACTAGTGTGGATCTGACTGCTAAAGAATGTTGGGTTGTTACGTGGCAGTACCTTGAAGTTGTTCTTACCACGCTACTCCAGTTAAGAGCTGCAAAATGGATGCTCCAAGTTTTTATGTCGCAAAATTTTAACTCAACCGTATTTTGTTGAGAGAAATGAAGCTTATTTGAGGTAAGTAAAAATATAGTTGACGGTAAATGAATGATGACAGGCGATTGAACATATACTTAGCTACCGAATGAGAAAAGAAAAATCCGAAAAGTCATTCAGTGTTGAGAAATCTGCATTTTCTATAAAGATATGAAGTTCCCTAATAAAGCTCGATAACTCATGATAGGAGTTAGGCATTAGATTGGGCCTTATTAGGTTTTAAGTTGAGTCTTATAAGGTTTTAGATTGGGCCTTATTATTGTACTGGTCACTGACGTCCCTCTGGCCACTGACGCGATACTCGAAAAGGTAGTTTCCAGGACAAGGGATGCGGTGTCTGGGAAGCCACTTTGGCATGTGTACACCGCCATACGCTCCACCAAATATTATGGTACCCATGTTCTCAATAAGGCCTGAGGCACCGTCATTCTAAAATGAAGATTCGAGAGTTATGATGGACTGCAAGAGGGAAAAAAAAGAAAAATATCAATCGGAACGCCGTTATGAGCAAATTACAAAAAGTGGGCCTTATTAGCGCATTTTACCTTACATGTGCTCCAGATATTATTCCTCAGCCTCAATTTACTTATGTCGAGTAAGGGAGCAGCCCATTTTCAAGATGCAGCGTTCATGAAGGAACTTCGTTGTGGGCTAAAATTTCTGAAACATGCCAACTTCACCATTCTCCACGGTGTCCGGACTTGGCTGCGAAGAGTTGAAAGACATGATAATCGAACTGGAGACATGAGGGGAGAAAGCAGGACTAAAAACTAACACGGACGAAACCAAAATCATATCAAACAAAAACAGGCAAACTCTCGCTTATAATGGGAAAAAGACAGAGTTGGTACAAGAAATTAACTATTTAGGGCAAATGATCTCACTTAATAAAACTAAAAACTTGGAACTCGATATGAGAATAGCAGGGCCGTGCAGAGGAAATCCGGGCCTTGGGTGGGGGGATGTAAAAAGTAGGTAAGATCAAAAAAAAAAGTTTTTAGGGCCCTTTTTGCAAAGGCAGATTTGTGCAGAGGAAATCCGGGCCTTGGGTGGGGGGATGTAAAAAGTAGGTAAGAGCAAAAAAAAAAGTTTTTAGGGCCCTTTTTGCAAAGGCAGATTTTTTTAGCATTGGTGGACCCTTAGCGGGCCCTCAAAACCCTTAGCGGACCCCTTCAAAAAAACTCGGGCCCGGGGAACCCCCCCCCTGCATAGGCCTGGAGAATAGCCAACTCTTGGAAAAAATTCTGGTTTTTGAAAACAATTTTTAAAGACAATATTTCGAGAAGACATAACGGGGAAATTTTGAACAGCTGTGTCTTCCCCATCCTGTCGTACGGATGTCAAACCTGGTCGCTTACCAAACAAGAAGGAAAAAAGTGGAGACCCATCAAAATAACATGGAAAGAGCAATTCTGAGTATTTAGAGGAGGGATAAGAAAAAAAATTCCGAAATAAAAAATAAGCTTAAGTACAACCTAAAATTTCTTACACCCAATAAGGAGGTTGACGTGGGATTGGGTGGGGCACCTGGCTCGGATGGATAACAACAGATAGGCAAAATTACCCTTGGACTGGTTTCTAAAGAGGTGGCAAAAGAAAAGGGAAACAAAGAACCAGATGGAGGGATGAGATTGACAAAATGTTACAACCCGCGGAACTACCACAGAATTGCATGGCATAGAGGGGAATGGAAGCGCTTGAGAGAAGCCTTTGCCCAGCAGAGGGCAACTTAACCTCTGAGGTTAAGTATATATTATTTATATAATAAAGGTATATTGAATTGAATTGAATAAAAACATGAAATTTTCGTGTGAGACTTAGCCAGAAACTATGCTCTCTATGTTCCCGATGCATGAGCGAAATTTCAACGACATCAGTCGATCTGTCATGCCTTAATGCCTCAGTTTCTGTCGGAAACTCAAAACTGCCAATTTTGGACTTAACCACCTTTTATTGGTTCTCACCGATTCAATCAAAAGTTTCACCTTGTTGTTCTTGGAAGATTTAGTAATTGATTAATCCCTGTGGGGTTGATCCTCTTTGAGGAGCCTGCTCCCACGCTTCAATCAGCCAGCCAGCGAGGTAACACTCAGAAAAATTCGCCTATTTTCCTGTCTTACTACAAGCGCACCTTCATTTATGCTCGCAGCTAGGATTCAGTGGAGCTGCGGATAAGCGACAGCGAGGGGTGTAATACCACACATTCTGACTCCAGAAAATATTCGATTTTAAAAACGGTATAAAACAACCATGCATACTCAATCTCAAAAGAAACTTACGGTACTGTAACTGGCGTTGGTGCGACATATGAATTCACAACTGTGTCCGGTATACCTGCGAGTTTGAATAAGACGCCAAAATCCCTTCAACAATGTCATCTGTAAATTCAATTTATTCACGAATAAATAACCTAGGATTTTGATTATTAAAATTCCTTCACAAATATTAATAATACGAAGAATAATCGTTAATAATATCTAATATTAATCAGGTAGGTGCGCCTAATATGGCTCTGGCTCCTAATAAGGCCCGATCTGCCTATCTTGGCTGCAATTCTTTGTACTGCAAAATTACCTGAGTGAAAGTTATTATATTATCACCTGGCAACACCGTCCTCATTGTGATATGAGTCAATAGTAGAGAGAAAAAGACTTCAGAAATTTTGGATGGCGCAAAATTTTGCGAAAACATTTTTGTCCAGCAGTGGTGCTAAATTAACTTGAAGTAAAAACGTATAATTTTACCGGAAATCAAAAATATTCACTTTTCGTTGGACATACTGTTGACTATTTAATGACAAAAAAAAATTACTATTAAGTTATGAGCAATTAGCAAAAACTGAAAAAATGTGGAGTGCATCTTAATAAGGCTCAACCTGATTGAATTCATTTATTTCAGTGATAACGATATTTACAGACGGTAAACAGACGGTGAAGAGAGGCGAATGAATTGTGAAAATGTTGAACAAAGGTTTGGAATTGTATAAGGATATTACAGCAGGTTTTTCTTACGTCGATTAAGAGCCGAGAGCAGTAATTTATAGAACTGAGTGACATGTCATTTAAAGATATTCATTGAATTCTATCTTTATATTATGTTGATCAAATCAATTCTCAACCGATTCTTTTTCACCAAGTTTCAATTTTTTTCAGATCGGGCTTTGTTAGAATTCGGATAGGGCCTTATTACGGTACACTGGGCCTTATTTAGATTGAAAATTTTCAGACAACTGTTTCGCAGGCATTCTGAAGCAGAAATTAATAATTCAAGGATCCGGTGGTACATAATAAGTTACATTATCATTTAAAAAATATTGATTCAGATGCAGAAATTGGCCGAAAGCAAGCAGTGGGCCTTATTCGGCGCATCTACCATATATCGAGTGACTCATGCACACTTGACCTAAGTGGCATTTTGACGAAAATGAGTTTAATACATATTCTTATAGATTTCGATGCCCTCTATCGGGCTACACTCGCAAATGATTAATTACTTCCTTTTTTAGCCCGCTAGATGGCGTAAACCATTTAAGCCACGTATATAACACAACGTTATTTATAATTTTCAAATCGCTCTCCTGAAAAAACCCGTTTTCGTCACTTAGGTCAAGTGTGCAGGAGACACACGATATGTTGAACAAGTACCCATCACCTGACGATGTACAACTGTTCAGCAGAATGAAACATGAAATCAGTGAAACAACAAGTTAACAATGATATGACGATGATGGAACAAAAATTGAGTTCATCCACTTTGGACCCCTGTAGAAGTTATCTTAAGACTCCTTCTGACTAAGGCAAGACTTGAACAAACTACGCTGGGACTCATCTATATTCTTTGAAATTCATTACGACTCTCTTAGTGATTCATGTTGATTCTATTAAAACTCATGCAAACTCTTTCAGGACTTATTGTGACTCATTCAGACCAAGACCGTTATTGACCCCTCGTATCCGGAATGGAAAACAGAATGTCCAGAGAGAGAGGAGGGGACAAATTAGAACGGATGGAAAAAGAGAGGGTAACGATAAATTTTCAGTTTTGCTAGAGGGGACAAGCCAAGTCACCAGAAGCAGGGTCACAGCGAAGCAAATTTATTGTTTGGAGGAAAAGAGGAGGGGTAAATTAAAAATCTTACGTCGGTTGGGCAAAAGAAAAAAAGAAGAGCTCGTACGATGCGCGAATTTTGAAACTGAACATCTAAAACCACCAATTTCCTAGCTCTGATGGATGACCGAGGAAGGAGGCGCCTTCATTCCGCCCATGACTTAGGCCCTGACTAGGGAACAGTGCTCCTATTTTCATATCCCTGGTTCTAATCCTAATTCAGGATGTTTCAAAATTCATTTAAATTTTATTAAGATACACTACGGTATATTAAGACTCCTGCTAAAACTCATCCAGACTTTTTCAGAGCTTATACAAATATATCAATCTCGTTTTGAATTTTTCCAGGCGTCGCTTAGATTTATTGGAATTTATTTAGTTACGTTAAAATTTTATTAGATCCATTCAGTCTCATAAACAGGAGCGGAGCTAGGGGATGCAAGGGTGTGACCTGCGTCCCACGAATCTTCAAAGTCAATTTTTTTAGTTGGAAGATTCGATCATTCAGTCGACAGGACAAGAGAATCGTTGAATCGTTAACCATTGACTGTTTTTTTTTTTTGTTTTTGGTATAAAAATTTAGTACACTACCGAATTGGCATTGTCAACATAAGCCGACAAATTGTACAAATGGGTCAGCCTTTTTTTCTAGCTTTCACAGAAAAATTTTGCACCGAGTCGGTTTCCGGCCTATTTCCGTCCCAAATTCCCCGCACCGACAAAGGTTCTGACGCCCCCTGCTAATAAAGAGTAGCTTAATACATCTTTGACTCAGTTTACAGGTTTTCATTCAGATTTTGTTATGAATAGCTGAATTTAATAAGAACAGGTTAATATTCACTCAGACTATCCTAGAACAGACAGGCAAGACTTATTCGGATATATGCTTACTCAAATTGTGTTAAGCCATTCGGGTAATTCAAACATATGTAAGAATATTTACAGTTTTATATCCCCTCTCCCCTTCATGAGTATTTTCATCGTTTTCTCATCCTCACAGTGGTCATTGAATGAGCAGATAATAGAGAAGCACTTGGACTTTAGTACGATTTATGCTGCTGGTTGTTTTCTTAGTGACATTATATAAGCACGTATTCTCAACTCGCGGGATTCTCGATCGTACGACAATTTTTAGAAAATTTACAATGCTCATCACAACATCCAATTTTTTCCTCACGACGGAAGGGGAGTGATTCTACAGACTAGCAAAAATTATTCAGTTTTCAGTGCTCATGTACGAATCTTCTAGACTCTTTAAACTCTTTCAGACTTTTCCAAACTTGCTCAAAACTCACTGCAACTGTTCAGAACTCGTTCGTAATTCCCTATGATACTTCTGAGCTTAATTATGGCTATTTGAGATACGATCAAGATTTTGTAGAACTCTTACGACTATTTCAAACTTATTTAAGACTAAAAGACTCCTTGAAACGGAGTCACTTTATTGCTCATTCACGATGATCCCAGAATTGTTTGAAGACTTTCTGAACAATTTTTTTTTTTAAATTCGCGAAGACAGTTTAAGATTCGTCCAAGAAAAAGCAGCTAAAAACTCTTTCGTACACTTCTTTACTTGATTAGGACTCTTGAAGACTGGATGATGACTTCCTACGTAGTCTCAAAACTTTTTAAAATTTCGTTTGATATCCTTGTAGGATTTTCTAGGAGTCTTAGAAATTCTTGAAAGACTCTGAATTCAACTGGTTACTCTATAATTACTTTATTCATGCATTTATAATATTTTTTTTTTAAATAACTGCACCAATTATTGTAGGAAGACTCAGTAATTCATTCTTTTGATAATTTCGTCTATAGATTTAATTTATCTTTCAACAGGCTAGTCTGAGACTCAAAACGCTGTCATTTGTAAGGCATTTCTGATTAAATATTTTTCTCTGGAGGGGCGATAGCCCCATTTCCTCCTCCGTGTATCGGCACCTCAACACGTTCTGATTTCGTTAAAACCCATGTAGACTTATTCAGACTCTTAAATTTTGAAAGTAAACTTCGTTTGTATTCATTAACATTCTTCAGACACGTTCAGATTCATTTAGGCTATGCGAAGACTCATTCAGGCTTACTGAGATTGCATCAGGACCCGTTAAGACTCTGATAAGACTAGGTTACGAAACGGGTAAATCACTGTAAACCGTATTAGAACACATTCAGACTCAACCTTTGTTTAGGTTAAAATTAATTAAGAGTTGGTAAAATTGTAAAATTCTTTCGTCCATCGCTTTAAACCAGTCACAATGACTTGTGATTCTTTTCCGATTTTCTGTATTTAACGAGCGATGATTATTGAAGCATTGAATACACTTTGGCCAACGCCTGAAAATTCTACTTTATAACTGTCAAGGGCTAGCAGGAGAAGCAAGGTAATATGAGTTGGAGAAAGCCTTAGAAAAAATCAAATATATAGCAGGAATTTCTGAAATAAGAAGAGAAGAGAAAAAATTATGTAAAAGACAAAATTGGAATCTTTATGAACTGGTCAGACTTTATATTCCTACTTGGAAGATAAATTAAATGGTGTATGTTTTTATTTATTTAACAAAATCACCCCTGTTGATAGGCTGTGCGAGACCAATTATAGAGAGGTTTCAAAAGACTAGTCTCTGATCTGAGCAGAGATGATACAACTACTTGGGATAAGCATTTTGCATCTCTATTAGATTTGCCTACAGAGTTAATAAGCGACCTGAGTTTTCATGTCAGCGGGAGAGGAGAGTATAACAGATCAGCTGACTCAGGTATGTCGCCGATCAATCGAGTAAATCGAGTCGATCTATTTTTCATGAAAGAAGAAAATTTTCAAGTTTTATGTCAGCTCAGAAACGGCTGGCACATTTTGTTCGTATATAACAGCACTCAATGTCGTAAGATCATATATAGTAATTTAATTATTATTTGGGGTGATTGTATTTGGTTAAGTAAGTTTACTTTTTTATAGCACACTTACAAGTGATATTATCTTTTAAGTCATGGATTACAGAAATAAAGCTCCTACTATTGATCTTGTCATTAGTATACATTTCAGATTAAAAGGTATTATGTCACAAAACAATATATCAATTACATAATTGTTTTAGCACGTTTCGAAGGTTTAATAATTTAGATAGCGAATCTCGCCGGCAAGGAATTCGTAAGAAACCCTCGGGCACGTGTTTCTCACATTTTTACTATACGCACGAATCGACATCATAACTGACTGATAATGAGACCTGTTCGTTGCGAGGGTCGTATTCTTCAAAACTTCATTTCTCCTTAAAAAATCTAACGGTGAAATATTTCACAAACTGGAATAATTTGATCTTATACCGTTTTAAGGTCAGTGTCAAAAAACTCGCAATAAAACAGGTCAACACCTGTCGCAAAAAATTTGGAAATCGAACTAAGTTGTAAAAATTAAGGACGAGTAGATAATTGAATACCTACAACAAACTATATGACCAAGGTCGAGTATTTGCAACCAAACGAGCTTCCTTGTACGGATTATTTTGCTTTAAAAACCGTAAATATCGAATTGTCGTGATTATTACAGTACCTAGATCACCTACTACGCAAATTAGCTGACAAGTAGGAAGTCGTGATTTCATATAATATTTCTGAGGCAGCAGAATGTTCTAAAAACAATAACGGATTAAATTACGTCACTTCAGGAATTTTAGAAGGCGAAAATAATTCGGGTGATACAAGGTAAGATCTGTATATGTATCTTTAAATTCACAGTTGTTGGAGGAAGAGTTCGACGGTCGAAGCTAACATAATTTCATCTAACAGATGAGTCATCAATCTCGTTCAATTTTTTAAAAATTTTTTTGAAGGCTGCATTCAAATTAGCGACGGGTTGTTAGAATAGTAAAATTTTAACCCACGCAAACGTAAGAAAATAAACGCTGAAATCAGAGCTGATGTTGGCGTTTGCGAGACCTCGTGCTAAATAGGACTTTTTTGGCAGCAAACGGACGGACAGGTTCCAGCAGGAAAGGAGTCTAAGCTCATTCACCACCTCCCTCACTTGATATAAACATTTCCGAATTTATTTTCTGAATATACCAGAGGGGAAAAGAGATAAGGTTTTTAAACTGTGATGATGGCGATCCCAAGAATGTTCTATTTTGACATAGGTATAACGTGTGTGCACAATTTTATTGAAAAATATTTAGGTTTGGTCTGAAGTTAGATGTTTTGAAAAATTTGAGTATTAGGTATGTCATTCTTCCAAACTCGATTAAATAACCTCAAGACCCTTACCAGCTTTCTGAAGACCCTTCACGACTCGCGCAGCAATGTTTCAGATTCTACAGAACATAATTTAAAATGCTCCAACACTTGCTAAAACTGTTTCAAGCCTAATTGAGGCATTTTTGACATGGAAATGTCTAATGGCTCGCCACACGAAAGAGAGAAATTCTGCAAAAAACGTTCCGCAGAAAAAGTTACCATCGTGATGTAGTTGCGTATTTCTCTTTATGCGGTCATTCGTTCCATCTCGTTTTGATCAGCCGAAACGGAGAATGCCGAGCAACGCCGAGGATGGACGATTAGAGAAGACAGGAATCAAAAACAATTTGGGGGTTCTCTGATACGATTGTAAGGCGACGAAAAGAGTTGTTTAAGGTCTCATATGTGTACTTCACTATCAAAAGGGCCCAAATTGTCAATTTTAGTTTTCGTTATAGAGCTGTTCTTCTGAATTTCGACTAAGAAATCGATTTTTGGGGTTTTAGCGTTTTAAATAGTAGAAACCCATCGGCCCAATATGCAGGGATGCGGGTTCCTTCAGGACCCCCTTACCCGACTGGAATTTTTCCGGTATTCCCTATGGCCAATCGAACACGCTCGTAAATGCTTCGTAAAGGCGGAAATAAAGTAGGCGTGAAGACTGACCTAAGTCCGAAGACCCGCCAAAGACCCGCGCAGAAATTGATTTTGCTCTTAACTGAAGCCCAGATCAGTCCGACTGAGTAGGGTTCCGAAGCTCAAGCGAAAAAAACGAATGTCCTGACTTTTTTAAAGCTAAGTCTTCTGTGCTCTCATCAGAATTCAGTCATCTCTGTGAGTATTTCCTAGGAATCTCTATGGTTTCCTCCCCCGTGAAACTAATTCGCCCTTCTTCGATATCTCACTCCATTCCAGTTCCAGGGTATGGAATGCATAGAAACAGAAAGGGTCCAAGTTGTCGATTCCAGATTTTTTCTCACAGAAAGTTTTCATTCTTTATCACTTTGCGAACATTCAAACGCATTTTTCTTGAAATATATACAGCTTTTTCGTACCTCTAACATCAAAAATCCGAAAATATCTTCCTGTAATGCTTCAGGACTGGTTAAGGTCTCATTTGAAAGGTAATTTTGTCTAGTATATCTCTCTATCCTTACCTCCACACCGAAAACTGGGCCATTTCCCTGGCTTGGCGGCCTCTTTCCACCCTTTCTATAAAACAAGTTGTCGAGATGGAAAAATACACTACTAAACTATTTGGCACGTCCAAAAACGAACTACACTCTGAAACAATCCTGACAGGGTAGCTAACATTTCCGTCACTTTTTCCAAGTTCGGTTCTGAGAGGTATGATCATCGATATGGGCACTACGAGAGGGTAGCAAATGGGGGCATTTGCCCGTCTATTTTTGAAAAAGAAAACATCATTTCATCCAAGAAGAATGTTTTTTTCCACTTCCTTTAGGGTTGATAGACATAAAATCCGTCCCGCTTCTCATTAAAGACCGTCACTCAATCGTTTCATTGATGGACCTCTGCTTCTCTGCCCAACTGGAGATATGCTGTTGGCCGATGGCGACTTACCAACTAATACTGTCAATCATTATACTGCAGAAACATCACGCAAGCCATCAGCAGCTCTCTCAAAACCAAGTGCCCAGGTAAGACGATATCTTGGGGTGAGTAGGCGAGTATTCAGCGCCTAAGAAGTGAACAAATCGACTAAGGGAGCACCCAACGTAAAAACTACAAGAGAAGGAAAAATCAAGATATCAGCTGATTCGGAAGCAAGGATGGCAGTCGGCTCTGCCCCCGAATCACAAACCATAATCTCAACAGACCTAACAAATACACAGGTACGTCTAAGTGGGAGGTTTCGAGTTGTGGCCAAACGACCTTTATTAGACCGAGTTGCGGCCAATGATTACTATCGAATTACGACCCAAAAAGTAAAATTATGACCAACAGAAAAACCGAATTGCGGGCCGCTTGCAAGTGGAATGAAGGCAACAACTGTTCGCAGTCATGAACTTATGATTATAGAGAGATGACAGCATGTATGAGTTGGCGATCAACCAGGAATATTTCCTGACTCAAGGTATACCCACAACCATGCAGGAAGCGATGCAGATGTGCTGGAACAGGAACGCATAATCAGCAGCGTAAAACGGAAAGGTGTTGAGGGCATACATCTTATGTGAGCGTCCAAGTATAATTCTCAATCGTGAATTACTGAAAGAGGAACCTTCATGCGATCTGGCAGATAGTGATATTCATCTATCAAGAAAAACATTCAGCACGCTCGTTCCCGTCATCTACCAAAGTTACCAAAGACTTTCAACGACTTGCATACAGCATTTCCCACGTGCAACTGAACTATAACGTAGAAACATTTTTAATCACGCCAGTTCCACGCTGAGAGTCCTAGAATTCTGTTGAAATGAGAAGGAAAGTGAGATGGCGCGATCAGGGGGCGGAGGACAACCCCTGACACACCTTGTTCGAGTGTGAGGCTTGAGAGCAAACAAAAAGATCGATCCCGGCACTGACACCGACACCGACGATAGCATGATCGACCATCTCGCGTTGAAGACTCTACATAGCGGGTACTTCATAGCACAGACAGGTACTTATACTCAATATATTGACACTTAATTCCATAATCTAGGGCACTTATTTTTCGTTAGTAAACAGTAATAAGCTCGCCGGAATTCGACGTGCAATACGCATGTCTCTCAAGACGAGATTTTCGAGCATGAAATGTTCACGCAGGCAGTTAGCGATGTAACTAGTCAAGCTCAGTCCTCCCGTAATTCAGAAAATGCTAAGCACGATTTCAAGAACGATTTTGTGATAGCTCAGAGTGGAATCATAGTTTATAAATTGCCATTTAACTGCCTCGCCCGAGCAGAGAAGTAAATCGCAAATTTCATTTTAGAAACCGGTCTTCGCGATTGTTCTTCGAGTCTCTCTTTTCTCCTGCGGTTTGCTGACGCTAATTTACAGTTTTACACAAATGAATCCATCTGTATGCGTCAATTGTAAAAACCCAAGCGGGAGATCTGCCAACACATTTGTATGACCGACAGATTTATTCTTATCCTGGCATGTGATAAAGCGCATTCAGTCACGTGTCGATCAGTAACATGTTGGATACCTTCGACTTTTTATTGGCTCATCGAATACACTGCAATTTTGTTGGGGAATAACGGATACCTTGGAAGAACAAGTGTGTGTAGGAAAGCAGTATCATTAAACTTGATGCAAATTTTCGAAAATTGGTCGTTATTTATTGCAACACGGGGCAATAGCTATGAACTGCTGACATAAATGCATTAATGTAGATTACGAAGGTCTTCTAGCAAAAAACCAAACTTTACGAAGGAATAGTCAAGTCTTTAGGAAACATCACACTGAAAGATTCGTGGGGCCACGTCAGACACCTAACGGGTCAAGGTCTCATGAAAAAAGAGGTAGGGAGAAGAGGAAAAAAATAAATTGGATGAGCGAAGGAAAGTAAGAATATGAACGGTACAATTCCTGAAAATGAACCTGTGGCGTCGTAAACACTCGCAGATAAAAGTCTGTTAGAGATTAGATTATAACCCCGCACCAACGACCCTGTAAGCATCGCAATGTTTTGATATAAGACACGTTACCTGTGTTGGTAGTACCTGTTTCCTTAATTGGTAGACGCGGTGCATCCAGGGTACTCCAGTAACCCTTCCCCTCTGCTCTCGCTATGCCCTGTTTCGGCCGAGAAATCGTTGTGAACGTTGAAGACCGGCGCACTGCGACTGGTTGGTAGCTATGGCGAATACTCGCTAGATGAAGTTCCCCAACCGGCCAATTAATTCAAGAATTTAATTTGTTCAGTTAATTATTACGAAGTACAGTATCACAGTCTTGTCTTCAGTTTGTTCACGTGCACAAACAGCATACACAGGTAGTGGCCAGCAAAAACGTAACGATGGTTAACAACAAACGGTAACAGCTGTACTACGTCGTAAATATTTAAATGCGTTCTTAAGTCGCTATTTTGTAATTCGTTCTGTGGCCGAGTGGTTTGAGACGATCACTGCATTTCAGTCAAATGTTTCAATGGACGCGGGTTCGATTTCCCCCAATACAAAATTACTGGCCAGCAATTTTTTCATGTAAAAACGCTTTATATTGAGGGACGTTTGCTTTACATGCAGGTTTTGTAAGCACTCGATGCATGAATGATAGGCGCTTCTCAACATAAACTGGCTGCGGCGAATACTCGCTGGACAAAGCTCCCCAACGACCGGCGGTTCTGTGCGGAGGACAAAGGCCGCTCTAAGGGGACAAATCCCCCCCCCCGTGGTAGACCGGGCGTTACCCCGTCTCCCCGGTCCCGCAGAACTAAACAAAAAGATTTTTCTAACACAAGGGGAGAAGGCGGAGGGTTAGAGGGCGCTTTTATCATTATTTACTTTGGTCCAGTTCTGTTCTTGGCTTGGGTTCTTTTTTACCCATATAGATTAATTGTAGTAAGACTTGATCATTACACTACACAACAATTTGAAATTTGTCAAAAAACAATGTCATGAGAATACATGATTCTATATATTTTTTCAATGAGGAATTTAATGTCGATGTTAATTTTTTGATTATAGTTCATTTTTCTGTCCTATCATGCAAATTTTAGGATCATCAAAATGATACCACTGATCAAACAACTATATGTATTCAGTATTGTTATCGGCATCAGTGTAGCTAGTCCTGCAGACAAAAAGGAATACAAAGTGAAAATTGTAATAACATTTTAATTTTGAATACGGAAAATGAGAGGTTCTTGAGAAAAATGGATAACGCCATCGTATTCAACATTCAAAATACAGCTAAAATCATGTAATCCCATCCCATTGTTTTTTATGCTGTTGTGTAGTGTTATCGCAGGCATTGGCCAATTTGGGTTCTTAAGAGTCCTTGATCTATGGTCAAGTTTTGTCGCCTGGGAGCAAACAGAACATTATTTTGTTCTCTTAGATGTTCTAAAAATGTATGGAGCTCGACTGCTGCAGGGAAGGACATTGCAGGCCACTGCGTTGACACACATAGTATCCACATTCCAATATGCCTTCTCTATAGTCGTCAATTCTCGGCTTCGCTCGGCATTTTTCGTGTCGGCCGGTCAGAAACGTGATGGAACGAATGACTGCGTTAATACAAATACGCAACTACATCACGGTGGTAATGTTATTCTGCGGAACGTTTTTTGTGGAGCAAGTATTTTCCGCGGAATTTTTCTTCTTCACGCGGCGAGCCATTAGAAATATCCACTTCAAAATCGTCATCCTTTTGAGATATATAAATTAGCTATCTTGAAATTTTCCTACAAGCCCCTTAGATCCTTTACCGAAAATACCCGTTTTGCAAAACTTCATAGAGCCCCGCGCACCCAAGAAGGTCCAACCTAAAGCCTAATAAGGCCCGACCAGAAATTCGGTGAATAGAAAGGTAAGTATCATTCAAACAGAAATTTATAAGTAAGTTATACTAAAATAATAAACAAGTTACAACTTTTACCAGGTTGGGCCTCAGTAGGTTACATGCCATTATTTTCCTTCATCATCACATATCTCGGTTTAAAACTGCTCAAATTTCACTTTCCTGGCATCAGCCGTTAACCAATTATTACTACTACAACAATCATACAATGTTTGATTTATGGATCAATTCCATTTGACTAACGTAATAAATCCTCCAAGTCACATGAAAAACATATCGGAACAGTTTTTTGTTCTTGAGAAAAATATCAACCTCCATATCTCGCACCGGCGGACTGATATCATGATAGAAACAAGTGGACAGTGTTGCTGCATCATAAAGGAACCACTTTGCTACACATTGTAATGCAGTCAGTCTAAAGCATAGTAGCCAAGATCGGTACATTAGGCCTTATTGGGGATCCCGGCCTTGTTAGGCTTACCTACCTTATGTCGAAATATTACAATCATAATTATTTCTTTAATTATTAAACTAATTATTGGAGGAAGTGGCACAAATTTTAACTCCCATTTTGTTTTCAGAAATCGCAACTTCCCCGTTTCTGGGTGATTAGGTAGAGAAAAGGTTTCTATATACGTATGTCACATTTCTGAAATTCTTGAAAAATCAGTTGTGACATAACAATTTGGATTCCCCCCCCCCCTCCCCTATAGTATCCAGATCGACCTTTGACCAATGTGTGCTGGTAATTTGAACCACCATAATAAATTCCAAAAAATAGCAAAAAACGCCTTTAATAGCCAAAAATGCGATAGTTGGAAAAACGAAACATTATTCGTTCCGACAGAAAATACCAATATATGTGCCATTCAATCAACCATGTCCACCCATCGCAAATACTGCACCGCATACTCGCCAAGTTGCCTTCGTCACATGAATTTCAATTAGAAAGTAGTTTAAAGCAAAATACGTGCACAATTTTTCTCCGATTTAAAGAGGGCCAAATTATCTTCATATGGCAATCAAAATATAACTGATCTCAATTTCATGAAAAACTATGAATTTCATCAAGATCACCTGCATAATGCAAAGCCAAACACACCTTGCGCCGGTAGGTATACCAAATTTCATTGGCCAATAATTCAATATACATGATCAACAACTTACTGATTAGTACCTGAAAAATTTTTACAGAGCATTCGAAAACAAAATCATCATGGGAATTGACGATATTGCGCACGGTTGTTGGATATACATAGTACATTCAGCCGGTTTCCGTCACAGCACGCTAAATACAACTCGAGATGTAGGAGGGGTTCAAATATGCACCACCTCTGATAATACATTTTAAAATAAGAACTTAACAGAAAATCAACATTTAGAAATTCTATGCACTTCTTTTCCACTATGATGGGAATAGATACAGACTTTGTCGATAAATATTAGAAAACTTAGCAGCACACCGATAAAGAAATTTTAGTTCACCCGTATAACATCCTCTCTCCTTCAATCCTAATCCACACAAAACCGCGTATAAATATTCCAAAATGAATGGGATTTCTTTTTGAAATTTATTCGAAATCTAATCACAATTTTGAACGGCGAAAAAATAACGTAGTTGTGCATGAAGAATGGTTGCATCGCGGATGTATTCGAGTGGCGCACGACCATAAATTATACCCTCGAAAGTTTTATTTATATACTCTATTTTTTTCTTCTTCCGGATTATTCCAGCGCAGTGGTGCGCGTATAAATCAAAAAGCTAAATGAACATCATCGAAGGTTTCTTTCCAGTTTCAGTATAATTTGGTCGATTTAACTATACTTCGAAGGAAAATTGGTCTTACTGAGAAATTCGACGGGCGCTAGCTGGAGCGTGTGGTTTCAATCGCCTCCGGCTGGAAACTTCGTTGACTTCCACGGTTTCCTGTACCACCGTGTGTGTTATCTACTTCCAGGCAATTTCGAGCACGGCGAATAACATATTTCAGGGAGAAAACTTTAGCGTGTGCCGGATGAAATACCACAGCATTTCGAGTAGCATGACTGAAGCCATGAGGGGCCCGGCTCTCCGTCATATTTCAGGGTTAGTGAATTAGCGATTTTAGGTGTTCGGTTTGCAAATTCACGCATATCAAGAGCTTTCTTTCTTTTTTCAGCTATTGGAAAATTTTGACATGGATATGTCCAATGGCTGGGCGCGCAAAACAGGGTGTCCATTCTTGTTCAGAAATGATTTTCCTTGACTTTTCCAGGTTTTCCAGGCCAATTCTTCCAGTTTTCCAGACCCTTCAGAAACAAATCACACGGGGGGGGGGTCAACATTTTTCGAACATCGTAAGCGGCGAAACACAAAATCACCCTTATTTCGATGCTTCGTGCAATTTTTCGCCGGAGAAGCTGAATTCGTATTACGACGGTGCTTTGGAAGGGGTCGGATAAAAATCTGAGGCAATATTCGAAATCAGCGACTCAGAGCTCGGTTGGCTATCCTGTCCAAAAAAACTGACTTTAGAATCTCGTAAAGAATTTGGAACTTGAGGAAAACTAGAGTAACGGGAATTAGCCCCTCCCTCGAAGAGATCGGATGGTTTAGGGGGAGGGAACATAACTATTAAAATGAATTCTGGAACCCATGTAAAAAAGCTGCAGCATATCTAACGACAAATGCTATGAAAGTAAAAAGGTGGTTAGGATCTGGAAAATTTTGGCACCAGGGGAGGCGGAAGAGGCTTCAATTTTAAGAATATCGACAGATACAATAAAAGGTCATACATTTGAAAACAATGGACTCTTTCGTAACGCGATAATAATTATTATGCAGCCTTTATATTTTTTCAAATTTTGTGGATTAATTACTCTTCCCCAGTGACGTATCGTTAGGGGGTGCCACGTTCCCCCAATATTTCTACATAGTTCTCTAATATCGGCGATTTTTAAGAAAATACCTCAGTTTTCGACATTTTCTCCCTTGAAAATCTTATCCCCCCCCTTTGGGAAAATCCTAGCTGTCCATTGCTCTTCCCCCAAAATCTCGGAAGTCCCTTTCATTCACACTTATCTACATTTGCGAAAGAGAGGAGAACCGAAGCAAAACCCGAAGGCAGGATGTCCCAGAAGGTGAATTCATTGGTTTTCAAATTTTTGTATCATTACGACTTTCTCAAAAAAATCTTTACATTGGGGAAAGAAGCTAGACCGAATATTTTTTCATTTTCGCGCCAATTTTCAAATTCTCGCGAACAGTATGAGATGAAAACACGAAACACGAAACAGCTGATATTGGGAGAAATGTATAGGGACTGGTTCGCGTTTCGTCATATTCAAGGAAAATTATTTTATGTCCTAAAAACAGCGAAATATGCGCATATAATATTCCCCAAAAAAGGCCAAAATATTCCCTTACATGTAAAATATGCTCAAAATATTCAGTAACACAATATGGGTATTAAAATGCAGGACTTTTCAAGCTAAATAATTGTGACACCATGTCAAAAATTACAAACACAAAACTTAGTCCATTACAGATAAAGAAATCAACACATTCCACAGATAACATAATTCAGAAGTACAACTTCACATCCGCATTTGGATTTGAACCATGAAAAAATGTAGGAGCGCTAATGTACAACCAACCAGTTTCTGTCATTTCATTTCCTATCGAATTTTCAGATGTTTTTATTGTTTTCCAAAAGAAAAGTAGAAATATTCCCGAAAAGTTCTCCAAAATGGCCAAATATTCCCAAAATATACCCAAAAACCGAAGAAAATAACACAAATATGCATTTATATGCTTTTAATAGCAAAATATGTCAAAATATGTCCAATCAAGTTGGGTCCAACTGACTGCATATTACACACGCATCATAAAGATATGATGGATATCCCCTACTATATGAATCAATAGGAAAAATATGTCGAAACATAAAATAATTCTCCCTGGTCATATTTTCCGTGAAATTGTTCGGTAAAAGTCACGAAATACGAAATACGTTCAGTGTATAGCAGCCTTAATAGAAAGATGTAGACGCGAAACGAATACCATGAAAACGACTTCATCATACCAACACATTCTGTATCTACTACTGCGATGGAGAGGGGATAGTATTACCCACACTCTTCTCCTATGAAAGAAAAAAGATAAGGCAAATTTTTTTTATAGAAATAGGGTAAAATCTGTTTGAAATACTACAGAATGTCGCAGTCGATTTTTTTACAAAATTCCCTGACTTTTAGGTGAAAAATGCTGAAAAATCCAAAACTCCCTGATTTTTTTCTGACTTTTCCAGGTTTTTCAGAGAATGAACACCCAGCAAAAGAGAAAAATTCCGCAGAGAACGCTTCACCAAAAAAGGTTCCACAGAAAAACGTTACCATCGTGATGTAGTTGCGTATTCCTCTTTATGAAGTCATTCGTTCCATTTCGTACTCAGTGACTCCAGAAACCCTACTTCGGCACCTTGTTCAATTTTCTCGACAAATTCAAACTAGCCCCTCAGAAGTAAGAGAAGTTGAACGCGGGGTATATGTAAATCTGATGGGGATCGAAAACCTGATCGCATTTTCGAATTTAGCGACTCAGATTATTCCTATTTCAATATTTTTCTCGATATGTTTCTATTAGAATTTCAAAGTTGACGGCAGGTCTCAGCTCCCTGTCAGGGGAGAGAAAATTTTTTCACCCTGAATGAAAAAGACTTTAGTCCTTAAAAGTACCCATTGTCCCATCTTGACCCAACTAGCAATAATAAGAAATAAAATCACATGGAGGGGGTATATGAAACATCCTGTATAAGTACTAAGTAAATACCCTCAACCCCCTCCCCCCACCAAAAAAAAAACAAAAAACACGAGCATTTTTTAACACCTTTATACGTCATTACTCATGTATCAGTTCATTATTTGAGAAAATTCAAACCATTTTTACACCAATACTCGTTGAAACGTAATTTTCTTAATTATCTTCAAAACCGTTTCAAACGATAAATCAGCTCTAAACTGTACTCGTATGTGAAAAAAACATCATTTGTATCAGTTCACGTTCTACACATAGAACCGAGTTAACGATGTCCAATGTGACGGTACAATCGCACGCAACGAATTTTGAGTAAAACGTGAATTATTTCGTAAATTAATCTCTTGTTCACTTTCAGCAGAGAACAGATGAATTTCAGTAGGTAAATCCCAACGTCAACACACTATTTCAGGGGCAAGGTCAACAAGCTCGTTCGAGTTTAGGCATAAAAACGAAGCGCACGTACAAATTAATCATCGCTGCGTCGGGAATCCACCTTAGCCAACAGCTATCATTAATGACGAGTCGAAGTATGGAAGGGATTTTTTATACCATTGTGATGAGCAAATACCCATTAAATTATGAATCTTCTTAAAACAAAATGAAATTACTTAATCGCAGGCTAACCGTGTCGTACCTATAGATTTGAAAAAATTGCCATGAGGCTACGTGGACAAGCACTGATAGACGACCAGACCAATTCCTTACAGAACAAACAAGCCAAGCGACTACATCAACGTCACAATAGATAAAAGGTGACAAAATAATAAACTACCTGGACTTGACAATACAGATAAACAACTATAAAATACAATACAACATATCCAGAAAATCAACAGATAAGCACAATACTACCAAAGGACTCATCTCACACCACCACCATAAACACGAAATGGTAGCACCACTCGGGCCGATCAGCGCTAGTATTGCTATCAATGACAACGCTGATATCATACGAAAAGGTGAATGTTTTTGGCACCATGTACAAAAAGGTTCACCTTTTTATGAAAAATTATAATGTATCACTATGTCCGATTGCAGCGCTCTCTGTAGGATGGACGGCCTGAATACACAACTACTGTCACAGAGCAATCACAATACTAGAGGACAACAGTGTCATAAACAACTACCAATCAAAAATTGAAAAACTCTTGACAACGTAATGAACAGAAAAATAAACAGGAAAGTGAACAACCCAACAAACACTGAAGAAAACAAAAATACAAAGACGTGCAATATATGAAGGAGAACACATCTACCTACAAAATACTAAAGATTTTTGACCAACATAAGACTCCGAATAAGGCAGACAACCAATGATCAAACTAATAAGCAGACACTGGAAGTTATAAACGTAAAAAATGGCGTTTTCGGCACTTATCCGTCATAAAAATGCCGTTTTCAGCCTTAAAAAAAAGGGAAATTTTGCTACTTTTTCCAATCATAGGCGCAGTTTTCAGCTACCTTCTTATTCCCGTACTTTTCTAGTGTATTCTTTGCTTTTTGGTCAATTCCTCAGCAACTGCCCATGACGACGGGGACAAGGAGGCACTACTACCTTACAAAATACAAAATCACTCATTACCCCTACACAACATCCACTGTCCTAACTTGCCTTCTTGAAAATATTGTCTCCCTCTGCGACACAAGAGGCTGCTCGGGGGTTTGACTTGTTTCATGGGCACGTACCTCTTTCCCCATCATGGCTTTACCCTTCTTCTGTTCAAAATTACATTAGTAGGTACCTTCTTATTTTTGATAAATTTCTGACTAAAACTGAACATTCTATAGAATAAGACGATGTTTAAATGACGATATTGGTAAGACATACCTTTACTGAAACAAGATGAAAGGCAACTTTTAGCATATAATTTCACGAAATTTTACCAAAACACGATCGTATTTTGAATTGCTGTAGTAGTGAAACAAATAGATTGGGGGAACGAGGCAGATCGAAGTCTAGTTTATCAAGTTTTGGCTATTTGATTGTACTTCAAATCGCTGTAGTAGTGAAACAAATAGAATGGGAGAGCGAGATATCAGCTGGCGGCAGTCTAATTTATCACGTTTTGGCTATGTGATTGTCTTTCAGATCACTGTAGTAGAGAAACAAACGAAGCGGAGTGTGATATCAGCTGGTGACTGTCTAATTTAAGTATCAAGTTTTGGCTATCCGATTGTATTTCAAATCACTGCTGTAGAGAAACAAACATAGTTGGGGAGCGAGATATCAGTTGATGACAGTCTAGTTTATCATGTTTTGGCCAATCGATTGTATTTCAAATTGCTTTAGTAGTGAAACAAACGGAGTAGAGGAGCGTGATATGAGCTGGTGGCAGTTTAGTTTATCAATTTTTGGCTATCCAATTGTATTTCAAATCACTGTAGTAGAGGAACGAACGAAGTTGGGGAGCGAGATATCAGCGGGTGGCAGTCTAGCGTATCAAAAGTTTTGGCAATCCAACTGAATTTCAAATCGCTGTAGTGGTGAAACAAAATGGAATGGGGGAGCGAGATCATCAGTTGGTGGCAGTCTAATTTATCATGTCTTGGCTATCTGATTGTATTTCAAATCGCTGCAGTAGAGAAACAAACGAAGTGGAGTGTGATATCAGCTGGTGGTAATCTAGTTTATAAAAATTTGGCTATCCAATTGTAATTCAAATCGCTGTAGTAGTGAAACAAACGGAGTTGGGGAGTGCGATATCAGCTGGTGGCAGTCTAGTTTATCAAGTTTTGACTATCCGATTGTACTTCAAATCGCTGTAGTAGTGAAACAAATGTAATGGGGGAGCGAGATATTAGCTGGTGGCGGTCTAGTTTATTAAGTTTAAGTTATATGCAATATTCAGCCAAGATGAGTGAGTGGAAGACGAACTTGGCGCGTTTGCGGTTGAATCGGTTTTTAAGTCAGGAATTCTACACGTCTACTATTCGCGCCTTTCAAAAATGTTTTTCCATTCAGCCGCATAAACCAGTGCTCACTGAAGTAATTATTCCTCTAGGTTAAAAACTTTGCAAAAAAAAAAAAAAAAAAAGGAATATTAATAAAACAAAGCCTCTGAGGCCTGTGAGGAGGGTTACAACAACATGCTCAGAAAAGTGATTGAAAATTCCCAGAAGTGGGTCGAGAATGCTGTTAAAAACAAGGGTGGTCATTTAGGCGATGTGGTTTTTTAAAATGAAGTAATTTTGTAATATGAATTAATTCAAAATGAAAATTAATAAAATTCAACTTTTTTTTGTACAAGAAAAATTCTCTAAGACTTATTCCCGAGTTATGGCGATTTGAAATATGATAGGTTCCCATGCCGCACCCTGTACATGCACATGTGTAGGAGACTCGGTTCAAAACTACAAAATTCCAGTGCCAAGAAATGGTCATGTACAGTATTATATGGACTCTCATTTCTTCGGTTTATTGATCTGTGCCTATGACATTACATGTTTGTATTCACCATATGAAAGTCCAAGTGTGTCTCCAACTTCACTTTTGCTTTCATTCTGCTCGCGAAAATAGACCACCCGTTTGTTCCTATTTAAATGAGCCTACCTGCACTTCGTAAAACGAAGATCTGACACTGACCCGCTAATAGGAAAATGATGAGAAACGTTACCGCACAAATTAACAGAAAATATTATCTTATCACCGTCAACATGATTCCACAACACGTTGCATTAATTATCACTTGTGCAGTAATGATAATCATGCATACTGCAAACACTTAACAATATACCTAGGTGCCTCATCACCTATTACCTAATTATTTTATACGTAAAGTATTTTCGAAGCCGGATAAAACCAGTTGTATCTGCTTTCATATCAAGTAAGTAAGAATAAGAATGCGCTCAATAGTACAGACGAATTAGTCTAATTTCAGGTAAAATTAATAAGATGTGGCAGAGATACTTGCAAAGGAATACTTAAGTATATGTATACTAAACATCCTCACCTCTCTTCCTTGTGTTGGCTCTACAATATATGACCTTCTTCCAAAGTGTCTTCATTAGGGTGGCCCTTATTTACTCTCGTTCATTTTTTCTGAATTTTATGCAAAACTCCCCTCTTCAATTTCTGCTAAGTTTCAGGTGGGAAGATGTATTACAAATCCTCACTTCTTCCTATTAAAAAAAATGCAGGACTTGAAAATTTTTAATGAAACTTTCTTTCAATTAAATAAAAGTTTTCTGTCTCAAATTTCGAAAATTCATAAAGCAATACTCTAATTTCCCTGTGTTACTTAATGACCCCCAAAGCACTGGCCACCAAAGAGGGGGAAAATGATGAAAAATTAAAATTCAAGATAGGGGTCGATTTAAAGGTGTCCGAGGTCGCTAAATTCAATCATAGGGTTGATTCTTAGATTTGACTCCTCGGGACACCACTAAAGGGGCGTAAAATATTATTTATTCTTCCACGATAATATTCGATTGATAGGTTTATGAGGTTGTTGAATTCAATTTCGGCAGTAATTTTTACATTTTACCTCCTGATGTACCACTAAAAAAGGTGAGGTAAATAAATAATTTTCTACCAAAATGGTATTACATTTACATATTTTCGGGGTCACTGAATTTAATTCTGGAGGTATTTTTTACGCTTAACCCCACGATATACCTTTGCAGGTGCTGAGGTCAAATATTAAATATTATCTTGGGAAAATGATTAATATTTAACCCCCACACCTGTAGTGAAACTCCGAGGGTTTAATATAAATAATACCCTTAGAATGAATTCAATGACCTTGAAAATCTACGAATTGAATACCATCTTGAGTAACTGACTAACATTTATCCTCCTCCTTCTGTACTTTCAGTATCATACCTTAGAGAGTTGAATTACCCTAAGAACTGAATTATCGACCTCGAAAATCTATAAATCGATCCCTCTTTCAAATTTCAATTTTTCACTATTCCTTTTCCTCGTTTGAGACCTTACTAACCTTCACTGAGAAAACGAAATATCTTATCTTTGTTTTAAATCAAATAACATTACTATATCTGAGTAAATAAATTTTTAACGCAATTACGGACTGAGAAAAGAAAAATTAATTGAGAATGTCAAACTCTGTATTTTTCTATCCCGCATATAGCTGGGCAGTATGTATGTATAAGATGTTATGAAAGAAATAATATTCTGCCTGAGACTAACTAAAAGAAATAAAATTTCATACAGTTTTTTGCAAGAGCAATAGTCCAGTCAATTTAGCCCAAAATGGTATCAGTTCGAAGAAAACAAAATTATACAAGGCTGATTTTTGACCCAGACGAAATAACTTAAGGAGCCGTTTTTCATGCTTAATTTTATTATCTGCTGGGAACATATTTTAAGAAATTCCACGGCTATGGAGTTCTTGGCAAGAGATCATATGAAGTCAGCATCTTTCTAAGTCAATAGCGCGTTGGTCTCGGAATCCAGAGGTCCCGGGTTCGAGCCCACGTAGCAACTCGCCAGATTTCGACCTAGGCCGGTTTTTCGGCCAGAAGGGAAGAGAGCTAAGACAGCCCTAACAGCCTCCCCGATGTCTCTGAGGTAATGCTCGAAAGGGCGGGTTTCAAGACTCGGGTTGAGAGAAAATTAGAAAAGAAAAAAGAATGAACGTGGAGCTAGCATACGGATGAGGAGCGGGGATTTTCAGTATGCTGTTCAGAGTGGTCATGTAACCATCTGTGCCTCAAATCATCGCGCATGTTTTCCTCAACCGATTGCTCATTAGCCTGTGCCATTCTTGGTACCACTCAGGGCTGTAATGAAGGTTTGATCAGGGAGGGGGTAGAAACTTGCGATGCCAACTCTATTTTCTCACAATACCAACTCCGAATTTTTTTATCAAATTCGGGGAATCTGTATTCCTTCAGTTCGTTAAATCTAATGAAAGAGGGAAAACAAAATATTCTACTTTCTGCCCATACGGCCTGTGTTCATATGTAGCAGTGAAAAAGTCTATTGCCCCGTCCTCCTTTTTAGGGCATTCCGGGAGCAAACATTGAGAAATTGTAGCAGACAATTCATACATATCATCCTGTTAAGAGGTATTTTTGTTTGACACATATTTTGATATAATCAATATGTTTTAACTATAATAAAAAATCAATTATTTTTTAATTCATTCCCTAATAGGGCGCGAAGCTCCAGTGATATTCCTTCGGAGTTTCAGGATGCGCATCAATATTCCTTCACAGTGGCGTAGCAAACTTGGTATAAGGGGGGGGGGTCAGTTCAAACAAAAAAAATATTCACTAATGGCATGGTATTGAGGGGGAAGGGATATGAAGTACGATTCATAAAAAGAAATTAAAAGTAATGATTTTACATTTTTTCAAAGAAATGGTACATAAGTACTTAACTAAGTTGAAAATTTAAAATCTAATCGAAAAATTATAATTTGATATATTTTTTAAAAGCAATAATATGTTTACCAAAGAACAAAATATTTCACTTTTACAACATTACATGTGTAATACTTACTATTACCAGAATAAATTATAATCTTTTTTATAGTTTCGAGACCCCACCCCACCCCCTGGCTACGCCCCTGTTCCTTCCTGACCAGTCATACCAAAATTCGGCTTTGCAAAGATTTTTTTGTCGGAATTTTTCTGTACTGCCTGGGCTAACTAATACGTAAGTTGAAATTTTGTAACGAGTTCAAAATCTGCAAATGTTACCCTTCGCTGTCGTTCCTCCCGCACTAATATGTTAATTTCACCCAATTCTTGGACCCACTGTACACCAAAAAGAATGGAGGAATTTAATGTACAACAGGCACATACATAGCCTTCATATATTACGTAGTAGGTGATAAGAATGCATAATCAGACACAATCGGGCGCTATTTACATCACAATCGCGTAGCTCTAACTCTAATACTAGTACGTTGGGGTCATACCCACAAGGGCAAGTCCAACCTTGAGTGGGGAGAGGGCTCATAGAAGCTAACCACCATTGAAATAATGCTGATAATTTTTTTGATCGTATAATTTTTCAGTTTTTCAGGGGCCGCGGTTCTTAGAAGATTTCAGGCGCTAAGCCCCCATCCTTATTAGCAGTGGCGATCATTTTGGAAAACTATGATTATTTCGTGATTAATCTGATCTACAATATTTTATTACTTTAAATGACCAAGACTCAATTCGGGGTGCGCTGGTCTCAGGATCCGAAGGTTCCGGGTTCGAGCCCACAGAGCAACTCGCTACATTTCGACCAAGGCCGGTTTTTCGGCAAGACGAGACGAGTGCTTAAGCAGCCCTAACAGCCTCCCCGATGTCTCTGAAGTAATGCTCGAAAGGGCGGATTCTAGGGCTCGGGTTGAGAGTGAAATTAGAAAAGAGAACCAAGACTCAATTAATGAAATAATCAATTAATATGAATTGTTCCCTGTTGGCACTGGAGGTGCTGGTTGTTTAACTGATCAACTAAAAAAGTTTAAAAAATTTATCTTGTAAGTAATCGAACAAAGGATAATTTAAGTAAAGGAGGAAAATGTAAATATTGGGATGAAATAATTCAGGTAATTATAATGATCAGATAAGCTACAAAATTAATGAAAACCCGATCAATCTATCTCTCCGATTCATTGATAATGTCGATTTCCGAGCTAAACTTAGGCTTTGAACTTCGAGTAGCAAACCTATATAATTTATGATTAAAATGGTGTAAAAACGATTTCTTATTCACTATGTGGAAGGGAAATTAATTAAAAACTGATTTATCTAACTCGCTGATGCATTGATTACATCGATTTTTCGTGCTGAACCTGGTACTTCCAACTTCGACCAACGAGTTCTAGAGGGGAGGGGGAGGGGTGCTATCCTGATTTTTCTCCTTGACTTGAGTTGAGGGTTCGTGATCTGATTCTAACATACAAATGCATACGATGTGATATTATTGGCGCTGCAAAGTCTGTGAACTCCGAAGCATTGTCAGATTTTTCTATCGGATTCGGTGTTGTTTATGACCTCAAATTAGGGTGACACTTATCTCATCCTTCCCCTCCCCCGATTTTCATTCCTATAAGAAGTGATGCATCTTGATGCGGAAACCCAGTTGTCAGAATGTTTTTGAAAACGAAAATTTTTAAGCCGCTCAAGGGGGTTGAAGTTTAACACAGATTTTCTCGAAAGAAAAACTTCAATTTTTCTTTAAATTATCTTACAAATAGGTAGTTTTTCTTTTCAAAAAGAAAATGATTTAATTCAAACAATTTGTTTTTTTAGCATAAAAAATGTATTTTGAGTATAAAGTTTTTCACAAAAAAAAAATTGATCCGACCCGGAAATTTTTTCTTTTATCATAACACAAAACTCAAAGAGACTCTTCTAAAAAGTTGTGAGCAGGGTTCGTACGAGACTCCAAAATAGGAATGTTGGAGTCTACTGATCAAATGATATCTCTCACATAATGTTAATCAAATAAATGTCTTTGACAACCTATGTACACGGTTTGCAGATTTTCTGAACCCACTTTTGATTGTTTTTCCAACACGCCCTCGTCCCCAATGAATCCACAAATTCAATACATAAGAAATTGGGTTATTAATCCTCAGTATACCGACCATAGGGTTTCCCTGGGTTGCCGAGTTCATTTCTGGTGTAATTTTAGGTGTAACTTTTACTCAGAGGATTCCACAGG
This sequence comes from Acanthococcus lagerstroemiae, assembly GCA_031841125.1. Lineage (NCBI taxonomy): Eukaryota > Metazoa > Arthropoda > Insecta > Hemiptera > Eriococcidae > Acanthococcus > Acanthococcus lagerstroemiae. The sequence goes on from CM063114.1 coordinate 30,286,376, forward strand.
GGGCTAAAACACGAATTATTGAACGTTGTAAGAATGGGTACTTATCAATGACATATATCACATGAGGTTTCTTGTGTCGCTGAGTTCATTTTGAGGTTATTTCAGCTGTAATTCCTATTCAGGAAGCTCAGTAGGAGACTACAATCCAGACCCGTAAGCAGAGGGGTGCTAGGAGGTGCTGAGCATCCCCTAGCGTTCGCCGGAGCCCCCCCCCCTAGCAAAATTTCATGAATACAATTAACGAATTCCTTATATTTTTCTCGCCAGTTTTGTTCAAAAATATTTTCTTTCCACTACATTTTAATGTTTATAAGCTTGGCAACACTGATTTTGCTTTAAAAGATAGACGAATCGTGTGTTTGTCATTTTTTATATGTGACGTACCACAAGATAAGGGCCAAGTGTCCATCCAGCAGTTCCAGACATACATGCCTTTTTAGGGTGTTTGCCCGCGCGCAGCGCTGTAAGCACCCTACTGCAATCGAATTTTCATCATCATTTTTCTTTAAATACGACTGAATTGTTTACAGATCATAGTTCAGTTTTAGTTCAGTTTCATGGTCCTTTAACTGCTGCCATCTATCGGTAAGTCGGCCTACTATGATGAATATTTCCTCTCGGGTATAAATAATGCAACTTGAAACGAAAAGATTCTCATTCTGGCGTGTGTTTGTTTTATCACATAGACGTTCGTACTGAGTCTGAATATTAGCTCCAAAGCTTCAACATTTCAGAATTGGTTTTATTTTATCAATAACCGTGTAGGAAGTTAGCATAACAACACCGGGATGCGGAGATGCAAGTAGCTAGAAGTCAGAAGCCGGAAGTTTTTGCAGTTTTAGGATAATTTTGAGAAGCTAGAAGTTGGAAGCTGAATGAGTTAAAAGCTGGATCGGTTTTTTACAATTTTAGGAAAATTGTTTTTTGTTTTTGTATCCGAAACAGTAGAAGAAAACGAGAGAAAAACAACTGTGATGAGTGAATAGGTCAGTGGAAGAGAAATGGTGAGAATAAGTAAAAGAAGTTAGAAGCTGGAAGCCAAAAAGAATTGGATGTTAGAAGTTCCTACTGGAAGCTAGATGGGAATTGGAGGCTAGAAGCTAGAAAAGGAAGCTGTGTCGTTCGGCTTCCGCACCCCTGAACAACACCTTTTAAAAATGAAGCTAGCGAAAGGCTTATTTTATTGACTTTAACCTGAATTCCAGGCGAATGCTCAGCGAGCGCGGACCTTGGTCAGTAGGGAACCCCGTGGTGGCTCTTGCAGGATGCGCGCACCGGTTGCGGCACGGCAAAATGGTGACTCGGACTCGGCCTCAAAGCGTATCCCCAATTTTATGAGAACATACTTCGACTTTAGACTCCCAATCATCTACAAAGGACACAAAAATAGAATTACAAGAAAATGTATTCCTCCGCATCCAAATCTCATACGGAAAATGCAGGAATATTGTTTTCTTTAAAATATTCAGCTTTTATACCGAATAAATAAAATCCGCCAATAGTTGTTACTTTTCAAAAGAAATTTGAAAATTGTAGAAAATAAGTTTAAACATTTTATGAATGTTATTTTGTACATTTTTCTAGGGGGCGCCAGAAGGGGGGTGAGAAAAATGATAACAATTAAGAATGTTATAGATTCAAATTTCTCCCGTGGTGACGGAGAAGGAGGGGATGCTGACCTGCGATTATTACGTTGGTGGCCTGATAAATTGGTTTTCTCGCTGGCCTGTCTGGCCCACATTGTCCTTACATTTTAAGGTCAATGTACGTCGGAAATGAGACTTTTTTATAACTGGAATTTATGTTAGGTGCACTTCAATAGTATGTTCCAATTTCTCGACGTGAATTCGGCTTATTTCCAAATTCGTGATTCATCAACTCCTGTATAATTCAAATGCCAATCTAAATTCACTTCACAAATTAGAAAAAATGCCATTTCGAAGAAATGAAATAATGTATGCATGCTACGAAAATATCATTTTTGCGTCACAATTAATCTTAATCTCAGGAAAAAAATAAAATAAAATAAAAAATTTAAAAATGAATATAAAATTCTTACAATAACAATGAGTTACCCTATCCATCACTTGGTAATAAAAACTTGAAACAAATATGGACGCCCCGGTTGTCAGTTTCTTAGGTTTTCCATTCTGAAAAATATGTGACCTGTGCCGAAAGAACGTTATTAGTGCGCAAAACGTAAACAGTGAGAAAAACGCAAAAAATAGAAGATTGATACTTGGGAATGATCGTCGATAAAATTGAAATTTGCTGTTTTAATTTCACTAGTGTTGTTCATTAAGGTTGTAGAGCAGATCTTGAACTACCGAAATCACTGACAAACCGAAAATTGGTATAACTTTCTTTCGGCATAGTTCACATTATGATCAATTCCGACAACAGTGCACGAAAACAGTTCACGTTTCCACTTTTCCCCACTGGTTCTTTTTCGAGCTCCGAAGGGCTAACAATAAAGTGAGACAATGGGACTGCAAATATACAAGTTATTCACAATCAGGCCCGTAGCGTTACTTTTTCAGATGGGAGGGGGGGGAGAGGAAACTCGGCGTAAAAGTAATTTTTTGCTACAAGCTGGTACTTTGTACCGAGGGTGTAGCTGTGGGGACTATTTGGTTATAACTATCGTCCATCAACTGCACAAAGAGAAGTTCTTCGCATAAATAACTTCCAAATTTTCAATTCGCTTCACAGTAAGTAAATTACCAATTTTCTGCTCTTCTTCACAAGTAGTTAAACGTTGAATATTGACTTCTCTCGGCTCTTGCTCCACCTTTGAAAAGTCTGTATTCAAGAAGGTAAGAACACAACAGCGGTGTAGTTTTTAATTGCCACTTAGGCCTTTTTCCTTAAATCCACCACTGGCTGTTAAACCAATACAAGAAATGGACTGTTTGAATCCATGTCCTCGTTTTCTCGTTTCATTTTCTTTTTCTGGCTTCTGCAGTGGGACTGGGTACATTATTTGAACATGAATACTTCATTCAGTAATTGTCTGAGTATTTTGCAGCAACTAAAAACGATATCTATTTTTTCAAAAAATGCCTAGGGGCGGGGCAAAACTTTACGCAAAGGGACAATGCCCCATGTGCCCTCCCTCCAAGCTACGGGCCTGTTTACAATTTCCGAAATAATTCACGTACCTACTCCCACTTTCTTCATCTGCAAGAGCCTTATGATCTCTCGATTCTCCCATTCGTTTTCAAAACATATTGCACTTGTGGCCAGGCAAACAGGTCCGGCTCTTGGCATAGTTATAGTCCAAATATGACGCCCAAATGATGTCAGCTTTGATTGTAAAACTCCGCAGTTGTGCTGAAAGAATCCATCACGCCGGTGATCATCAATACGAATCCGAACAGAATGATCACCGAATTCTTGCGATATATCCAATACGATTTCGCACTTTTCGCTTCACCGGTGTACACGAACATCTCGGCCAGCGCCGGGAAGATGATGCTGTCCAAAGAGGTTCCTACAGTTCCGGCCACCGAAACGAACAGCGCGATATTCGGCACTGTCCACGCCAGTACAACTGAGGACACAGCCAGGAACGTTCTGAACAGATAATCGTATACCGTACGATTACACGATTTGTTCAGCTTATGTTTAATGATATTGTTCCAGAACATATCGTAACTAACGTACGTTGCTAGCGGGTAGAAGAAGATGATTCCGAGAGCGTAAAACCCGATTACCATTTTGCTGAATAAATTGTCAGACATGTTCAGGATCACGTTCTGCTTAGTTTCTTTGCCGTACTTCACATAACAGATGAACCCGAAAAACGAGTACAGCAGGCAGACCGGAGCGTAAGACACGTTTAAGACACCTAACCTAGCTGAAAACTCTCTCGGATTCCTCATTTGATTCTTCAGCGGCATCATCAAGCCGGTCGCAGTGATGGTTATGAAAATGGTGCCCAGAAACAGCGGTATGCGAGTGAAGTCACCGAAAGCAACGCAGCTGCTGAGCGGCGGGAACTCTTGTAGGGCTACGTACAGAATGATGACGATGCTGCAGGCGTTAACCACGTTCGTGAACGTCGAGCAGATGACCAGCAGCTTGAGATCTGGGATCCAGCACAACAGCACCAGCGGCACGGTCAGGCAGGCCATCACATTGCAGAGGTCGACGTTCGAGTTATACATGAAGTCGTACACGGACTTAATGTTCTCGGCGGCCATCAGCACATAGATGGCGTTGCCGCCGGTCCAGATGCACATAAAGTCGGCGTACACGATCTGCCTAGCGAAGCCGGCGCAGCCTCGGATCCACGATGGGCCGCTGCAGAACGCGTGGTAGATCAGCTCGGCGTAGGTCAGACACGGCTTCTTCAGTCGTTTGCACAGGGTGTACTCGGTGGACACCAGCATATGCATGCAACCGGCGTACGCGATGACGGTGCAAAACGCGCCCACGAATCCGACCACGTAGCCGACGTCCTTGAAAGTCGCCGGCAAGCTCAGCAGGGTCGGACTGGCCGCGATAATTAGTATGTGCCCGACGGTACCCCAAAAGGAGGTCGGGTTTACCTCGTTTCCGAAGTCATGCGGATTGAACTCGGGCTGGCTCGGCTTGTGGTTCGCATCATCGCCTTGGCCCCTGCAAGTCAACTCCAGAAACACACTATCGCGGTCGATGTCATGTCCCCCAGCTACGTAAGAACTGAAATCGTTCATACTGCCTTACCAAGAGCACCGAATACGTTTCACAATATATTCACGTACGTAATAACTCATCGCCATTTCGTACGGCGGTTTCGAGATCACTGCAATCGTAAACTGTATCAGCTAGGCACTCGGTGCAAAGATAACTTATCAGCTACCTTTACTTTGTGTTTATCGATTGTAATTAATATTGCTATATAAAAAACATTCATCTTCAGTTGAATTTTCATGTCAGGTAGATCTTGTTTACGAGCCACTCTCGACTTATAATTAAGTGCGAGACATCATCGGCGGCTGATGATTCCAAATCGTTCTATAAATTTCTGCACCCTTGTAGGTGGCAATGTATGGGGTCGGAATTGATGGTAGATAATTAGGTATTGCGTAAACGACAGCGCGATAAGCGAGTTTGAAAAGACGATAACCTCATATCGATAAACTAAACGTAGTCATATAATATAGCAGAAAATGTGAAATATCCGCTATTATGCGAGGGCAACAAGCTCCAAACCCCCCATCGAAATTACCCAAAACAAATATAACAATAAAAATAACAAAAAGATCAGGAACAACAAAATCAAAAACAAAAAGGAAAAGGAAAAAAAGTCTTTGGTTAATATTGATATTTTGGAAAACAAACATAAAGTAGTGGATAGCAAAGCTGTGGTAAATAAACTTTTAGCAAATAAAAATAACCTTTTGGAAAATTCATTCACTAAATCCTTCCGATCCTTCCAATCCTGCGAATTGTTCAAAAATAATAATGACTCCTGGGCTAAAAATAAAAAGTCTCAAAAAAGATTAAAATTAAATCTGATATATCTCAATTGCAGAGGCCTTGCGAGCAATGAAAGAATTTATGAACTCGAAGAAAAAATAGAAAGAAAGAAAGGGATCCAAAGCCGGGGTATGTCTTCTATCATATCGGCCAAACGAAAGGGTACAGAGGGGTAGGCTTCTATATTAAGGCACATATAATGAAGGACGTAGAAGTTATCCAGGGGGTATCGGAAAGGATATGTTTTTTAAAATTAAGTGTGGGCAAAAATAGGAAAGCCTTGGTGATTTCAGTGTATGCTCCTACTCTCGGTGCAGAGCAAGAGGAATCTGACAAATTTTATGCTGATGTCGAATTAATACTGGACTCGCAGAGGGAATATTATAACTTTTTAATGGGGGACTAGAATGCCATTGTGGGACAAAAAGAAAATCATTTGGGAAATACGGGGGAGTTTGGGATGGGTCGTAGAAATTTAAATGGGGCAAAACTTGTTGATTTCTGTGCAAAAAATAACCTTTCGATTGCTAATACTTTTTTCTCAAAAAAACAAAAATTGAAATGGACGTAGCAGTCCCCCGGCGGAAAGTATAAGAATGAAATAGATCATTTCATTACAAATGATATGTCTGCAGTAGAGGATGTGACAGTTCTGCCGGGCTTCCGCTTTAGCTCGGATCATAGGTTATGCAGAGCTACTATTTGCCTTCCAAATAGGGTAAGATATAAAAATAGTAAAAAAGAGTTTGCAAAGGAAAAACTTATTCCGGTATATGCTTTATAGGCTGCAAGGGAAGCGCTTATAAAACGACTAGATAAGATTGAGCGTGAGTGGGCACACTTTACCCTGCAGGGGGCATACGACTCGGTTGCAATAGCAATTATGAATACAACAAACGAATTTGGCAAAGTACATGTTAAAACAAAAACGGATGACAAACTATCAGCAGAAACAAAACTTTTAATTGAAAAAAGAGAGGAACTAGAAAGGAAAGATAGTAAGTCTTTCAGGGAGAAGCTGGACTTGGTATGTTTGAGGAAAAAAATAAAGATAGAAATTAGAAATGATGTGAGGAAATTTGATAGCAAAATTATTCAGGAGATTTTATCAACAAGCGGATCAACAAGAAAAGTATTTAAGGAAATCAACCAAAATAAAGCGTCAATTCCGAGTGTACGCGACCTGCGGGGGAAAAGAGTGTACGGGCGTGAGAAAATCGTCGAAGTAGCGTCACAATTCTACGAAGAGTTGTACGAGAAACGAGTGAGAATTACAAATAGCTCGTCAAATGTACAGGTAAGGTTGCCGGAATTTGAGATGGAGTGCGAATTCCCCTGCATATTGCAGTCAGAAGTGAGGCACGCAATTGGCAGTTGTAAAATTGGCAAAACAGCGGCACCGGATGCAATCGGAAACGAACATATTAAAATATTTGGGGCAGAATTGACCCCCATATTAACAAAATTATTTAATAAAATTGTCGAAACGGAAGAGATCCCCTCGCAGTGGAAAATAGCGGAGATCATTCTATTATTTAAGAAAGGGAAACGGGATAAAATTAAAAATTATCGCCCTATAAGCTTAACATCTAATCTTCGCAAACTCTTCGTTAAAATTTTGAAAGAAAGAGTGTATAAGCAGCTTGACGAACAACAACCGAGAGAGCAAGCTGGTTTTCGGAAAAATAGATCAACGGTCGACCAAATTTTTATTTTGAAACAACTAATTGCAAAAGCAAATGAATACAATTTTGAGCTTTTTTTACTCTTCATCGATTTCACAAAAGCATTCGACACGGTTGACCACGAATTTTTATGGACGGCTTTAAGAACACAGGGGAGTAATTTAAAAGTAATCAAAATTATTCGTCAGATGTACGAAAAGGCGTTGGCGTATGTTAAGCTTGATAAAACAGGAAGAGTCTTTGCTGTTAACAGGGGAGTCCGGCAAGGAGATCCGCTGTCTCCCAATTTATTGAACTGTGTGCTTGAGGAAGCGATGCGTACGTTGAAATGGGAGGGAAGAGGGGTCAAAATTGAGGGCGACTTTATAAATAACCTACGCTTTGCGGATGATGTTGCACTGCTTTCAAACAATTTGCCGGAACTATTAAGGAATGCGGAGGAGTTTCTAGAGGCGTGTGAGATAGCAGGATTATCCGTAAATGCACAAAAAACAAAACTACTTTCGAACGCCGAGGAAGTAGAGGTACAAATTAATAATGAAATAATAGAGTGGGTGAAGGAGGTTGACTAACTAGGCCAAAAAATTTATTTCCATAGTGCTAGAGAAAAAGAAATATCAAATTGAATTCAAAGTGGATGGAGGAAATTCTGGCAAACGTGGCAGATTTTCAAAGGCCGTTTGCCAATAACGACTAAAGCGGCGGTCTGGCGCAGCTGTGTGCAGCCAGTATTAACTTACGGGGCTCAAACTTGGGCATTAACAAAAACAAATTATACGCGCTTTCAGGTTACTCAAAGAGCAATGGAAAGGAGCATGCTGGGAGTGACGAGGCTAAGAGATAGAGTGGAAACCAAAGAGATCAGGACCAAAACACGCCTAGAAGATCTTGATCTTGTTATCAAGAAAAATAAATGGAGACACGGGGGCCACATTTCAAGATTGGGGGTAAAAATGTGGGAAAAAAGGGTGGAAGGGTGGACCCCGTATGACTACACAAGGAATATAGGTAGACCGCTGACCCGTTGGCGAGATGAATTCCGCAAGGAGCTGGGTCCCATGTGGAGAAGACATACCCTGGACAGAAGGAGCTGGAAGGATAAAGTGAGGGAACTGGGGGAGGCTCATACCCAATAATGGGTGGGTAGAGAAGGCTGAGGGCAGGGAGGGGCCCGCTTCCCCGTCTTATCCTTGGCACAGTACGTACAAAGAGAAGTGTGGAATAGAACGGAATACCCAACAAGAGCTGTAAATAAATAAATTTTGAGGAACCAAAACGGAAGTACGGAACCACAGCTAAAATTTGTATGAGCTGAGTCTAAGTCCAACGAAACAAAACTGAAATAATACAAAAATAGTATTGAGACTCTGTGAACCAACTTTTTGGTCAACTTAAAAAGGTAGGTAATTTCCCCATGAAAGTGTTCTTTCGAATGTGAAACTATTTGGGAACTATAGAGCCCATTCAACTTATCGTATTTTTGGAGCACGTGACGCATAACCTTATCGTGTATAACTTTCTATAAAACAACCACCAGCATTAGTTCTGATTACAACAAAGTGCTGTCCAAGTTGAGAAAATTCATTTAATATCATATGCTTGCTTGTACTTTGATATCAGCAAGCTGAAATATACATAAGCCTGTGGATAATAACACCTGAAAAATTGAAAACACGAAAACAGGAGATCCTTCGATCAATATTTCTATTTAAACACTTCGACTCGCTAGTAATACATTCTTATCACTTTGTAGTCAGACACGTCAGTAGTACTTTAGTGACAGCTAAGCCCTACTTCAATTGCAGTAATTCCTTTAGCTGATAATAGGTACGTGTCTCACTCGGAAGCCACATGCACTGTTTTCCAAGGTGAATCGAACGAACCAGTCGTTTCAATTTACAGCCGAATAAAGAAAAAGACATCAGCGAACTATGTTTCCTCCGAACGTTACAGTTTTCACATCAAGTAAGTAATTATTCTACTCTGAACAATCACGTACGAGTTACAGAGCAAGTGTCTAGGCCGTAGTAGCGTCACTAGAGGATAAACGGTGCGTACCCTAGGCTCATTCAAAAAGCTCTGCAACTTTTTCCTTCGAATTTCCAGGTTCTGATGACAACACACGAGAAGGATTTTGAAAATAAGCTCTTTTTATACTGGATTATTTCTTAGTATGTCAACACGTAGTAAACGGTACTTGATTAACAAATCGTTTTACTCACTTCAGAAGGTGATGAAAAAATGACTAATCATATGCGGTCAACTAATCACAAACCAGTCGCTGGATGGCCCAGTGATAACGTGCCCGCTTCGCAATCTTAGCGTTTCGGGTCCCACCAACGCCGGACAGCTAGTGGTATTCGAATACCCCCACTAACATCCACACGAACTCAGCGACTACTATCAGTCGAGCTGGAAACTTAGCGCTTCCTGTAACCTCGCCAGTTCACTCGAACAAGGCATTATCACAGAGCGTGTTATCACCAGATCAGAAAGATTGATACTGTGCGTGTGCACGTCGTGGACAGCTTACTCAACGTCGTGAAATACGTGGCTAACTAAACGAACCATGTGAGAGAAGCAACGGGAAACTACCCCGACTAACCTGTCCATGAGAATCGCGCGTCAGAAACCCCGACCGCTAACATCCTGCATCGGATATGGCATCTTAAGAAGAAGAATCACAATCTCGATGTTGTACTCGGATCTTGGAGATTTTTTCAATTTTCAGGCCCCTCCCTCTGCAATATACAATTTTCAGTGTTGGGTTACAATAACATCAGAAAAAAATTTGGTTAATTTGGAAACCTAAAGAATGATATTCATATTAAAATTTATGAAAATTTTGATAAACCTTCCATCGCTTTCTTCCCTTCCTCATCTACTATAGCTATACCAATTTTCAATTGCAGGTTGAACTTATTTGCATAGTTATTCCAGTGACCATAGGAACATGAAAATTAATTTTGATATTCTACTATTAGACTTTTAAACTTTGGAACTCCTATCAGAGTTTCAGTTTTCAAATTAAGGATAAAATAAAATGAAGAATGAATTCGGTGACTTTGTAGACCTAAGACAAGGTATCCATATGTGACAGTTTCTATAAAAAGGGGTAACTTTGTCGATCCGACGAATTTTGAGTTACGGACAGTATGTAATAGAGGAATGGATGCCCATTCCAACGAGCTATCGGTGAGGTTTGTAGCGTTTTTTGTTCCAGAGATACAAGCGGTCAAAGATGAGTGCAGATGAGTGTAACGAGAACGCGCGAAAACACTTTTTTTGGGAAAAACGCGTTCAAAGTTAGACACATCTTTTTCTCCCACTCCGTCAAGCGGCTCTAACTTGCCGCGGAATCACGTTACCAGCCTCGACGAGGGCTTGTTGGAAAGGTAATTTTTGGCTCTTTTATATAGTAACAATTCAGAACAACGGATTTATTCGTGAGCTCCGAAAAACCACGAAGAAGCGAACGCAGACATTCGCATTCTTTTCTCATTCTCTTTCATAATTCTCTTTCTCTCTCTCTCTCCCTCTTCTCTCTCATGCGCGTAAATTTTGTCTCTTTGTTATTGCGATGTTTTTCCTGTAGAAATCCATCAAAATCTCAAAATTGATTTTTCGACCAAAAAATTTAGTTTTTCTTTTTTCGCGTTTTCAAAGACTTCAATTGATCGACAAAGTTACCACTTTTTATTGAAACTGCCACATATTGTAAGGTTATAGGTATTTTGAAAAGCCCAGCTGAGCCCCACTCCCACCCGCGAGTTCCAAAAATGTTGATTCAACAGCAAAAATTATTCCAATGACCATCGGAATCTGAAGAATAATCTCGATGTTACGCTCAACGGCTTTGTTTTAAGTTGAGCCTCCTCCTTCTTCTCCTATAGTTGCCCAATTCTTGAAGTTAGGTCAAAGTAAACTCATAAGCAAATGCAGAGAACATAAAAACCTGAGGAATGAAATCCACAGAGTTATTTAAGAAAATGTTGGAACCCTTCCCTTCTCTTCCTCCCTCTGACAGCAACTTATCAATGAAGGACCCGAAGCCAGCATTGAGACCGGATTCGCTCCGATCTAGCTTTGGAGTCAATTTGAATTCACCTCTGGTTTCGGCCAAGACTTTTGAAATTGACTCCCACTTCACTAAAAATGTAGTTTTTCTCTGATTTTGGTTAATCTTAGGGGCGAGGGGGGAGAGTGAAAGACTGCGGGAGAAAGAAGGAAGAAGAGGTAGGTTGAAAGTCTGGAGTTAAACTCGAAGCTGTAGCTGGAAATTGCCTTTGGTTTCAGTTGAGGTCACGGAGGTGGCCTACGAATGGCGGGTGGATATGGTAGGGACACGGGGAATGGCTGGCGATTCTAAAACTAGTATCTTATTTTTCTTTATTATTATTTTTTCTCTCTTTGAGTTGATTTTTTCCTTTTTCTTTTTCTTTAGTTACTTTTCTTTCCCTTTTTTCTTGTTTTTTCTTCGTCTGCATATAAGTACTAACATCAAAAATTACTTATATGCCCCCACTGTAATTTGCCATCAGGCTGTTGAGGAGGGCCAATTCTCAATAAATAAATAAATAAATAAATAAATAAAAATTCTGAAACTGGCTTTAGCTTTTGCTTCAGTAAAAAATAATGTTCATAGCCCAGAGTCGTCGGGGAAATAGTCGGCCCTGGGTGTTTGAACTTTGATTCCGTTTCTGGCTTTCGCTACTTGTTTTCAATTAATGGCCAGACTGATATCAAATACGATTTCATTGACTCTCGAAGCCTAAAAATAATCAGTTATTGATATTTCGAATTTCTATTCCTCCGCCCATAGAAGTGCCTAGTTTTCAAAATTGACGAATAATATACCATGAGAAGCCAATTCAGCGACTTTAAAAATTGAGGAATGATATTCCAAAACGGCCTCTGTCCACTTTTCAGAACTTTTTAGGCGAATGAAATAACGTGGTACTCTTGTGTATACCATGTATGTGCCACTGGTGACACTTCGGTTGCCTAGTAGAACTCCTATCTGTATATTGGTACGTTGACTGCGTTGGAATATTACATATATTTTTCACTAAAGGCGCTATAAAACGAATTTCGAATAAAAATGGATACAGGCCGTCTTGGAATATCGCCCCTGAATTCAAGAGATAATGTCGCATTGTAATTCATGACACCAATGATCCTTAACCTAGCCACAGTTTAGGCTTCAGTTTTAACAAAGCGTCAAATTAATACCCAAAACTAATCCGGAACCTCAAAAGTCTAACAGCAGGTACTTCAATTTCTGCGGACATAACGAGGGTGTTTCTTTGGAGGGGGGCAGATGACATAATGTCAGGTGATCGACTGCATTTTGTCAACTTAACACAATTTCAACCGATAAGCCAAATGGAAGTCCTCGATTTTTACGAACTGATGCCAACTCTAGCCTTGACAACTTTTTTGTGGAGGGAAAAGTCGCACTTGCCCTCCTCTCAACAGCTAAGTTCAGGTCAATTCCAGTTTTTCCCTTTTTCTTTTGTGAATAAAAGCTCAGAAGGTTGCATTATGAAAATTACAGGAATTAATTTCAAACTAGAAAAACAAAAATAAATGTGTATCCCCCCCCCCCAAAGGAGGCAAGGAGCGACACAGATTTCCAAGAATGGGATGTTATGAAAGTAGAGATATTGTGGCGATGGTATGAGGCTTACTTTCGCTCGGCAGAACTCATTCAAAGGAAGAAAACATCGGAAACTCTAGAATCCTTCTCAAGAGACTTATTACATTTTAAATATCCTCCTCATGTTTTGCGGTCAAGGTTGAGCCAAATACACACGATGTGGTATCAATTTGTCAGTAACTCCACAGCGAATAATTCTGTAACGAAACGAATTAATTTCGTCTGGACATCGATGCGTCTCGGGTTCGACTTCCACCATCATCGAAAAAGCTTGTGATATTCGAATACTCCCATTAGCATCCTAGCGAACACAGTGACTACAATATCAATCCAGGTGGAAACACATCGCGTTCTGTAACCTCCGCCAGTCCGAACGAACAAGGCATTTCAATGACAATGCGTGTTACCACCAGAGCAGAAAGACTGATACTGTGCGTGTGCACATCAGGGATAGCTTAATCAACGTCGTGAAACACGTAGCTAGTAAGTGAACTGCAGAACAGAGAAGGAAGAGTTTATCGAAACAAAACCGTGAGGAAAGCACGAATTATCCCGATTAACCCGCTCAGGGGAGTCGTGCGTCAGAAACAGCAACCGCCAACGTCCGGCATCGGATAAGGCGTCTAAAGAAGGAGATATCGATAAGTGCTCCATAAAAACGGGGAAAAACACATAATGTGCACACTGTCGGGGGACTACACTCCAGTAATAACCTGTTGTAGCACCTCATATTCTTTCTTCATCTTTCATCTTCAAATCTTCAATTTGTCAAAAATGCTAGTAGCACTAAGCTGACAGTAAAAATCACTACTAGAGTTGCAATACATGAGAAGATCTTAACAGGAGATCGTTTTGGTACACTTTTCTCTACAGGCACGAAGTGATGCAAGGTTGCAGGAGCTTTACAGAAAAATTGAAATACATCTAAAGAAAGTATAAAAACAGCAGTCACTCAATTTTGTCTTCCTCTCCCAAAGTAGAGCATAAAAATAACGCAGTCAATTTGGTTTTTCCTTTTCCAGAAAGCGATGCTTTGTGACACAGTCGTCGAGGACCGAATAGTCATCCATGGCGGATGAGAAGAGCAAACCTACTCCTCATTATGAGCCCAGCAAGGATCACTGCGCCATATCCGTCATCAAAGTGCCAGACGAACTGGAAAATAGAAATGGGCCAAGTGCTCAAGCTCGCGCTTCCTACTCGACTACGTTGTTCCACATTCTGGCCGTATCAGTCGGCCCGACCGTCTTCATCATTCCAAGTACATTCAACATGGTTGGGTACGTTTATGCGATAGTCGGTATCATCTGCATCAGTCTGTTCTACGTCTACAACGTTCACAAACTATTGCAGTCGTCAGACGTACTGTGCAGTCGGCTTGGCAGGTCGGGGTTATCGTTCGCCGAAGTAGTGAAATACGCTTTTGAAGAAGGTCCCTTTCGATTACGGTCTTTTGCTCGTTATACCTACATCCTGATGAACATACTCTTCATCATCAGCTGGGGTGGTGAGTTAGCATTCAATATTGTATTCCTGGCTGAAAACGCGAAAAACCTGATGGATTATGACTTTGGCGCCGATATTGACATTCGCTGGTTCGTGGTCAGTCTTTTGATACCTTGCATTTTAATCACGTCTGCGCGTAACGCCGAAATGTCCATTTTGAGTGTCATAGCAACAGTAGTCGATATACTATTTCTAGTGATCGTGATGTACATTTTCAACGTCAATTTCAGTGAAGCTCGAGCCCCCAAGATAGAGGCAATCAGACCATTAAACAACATCCTCCAATTCTTGGCGACCATCTTCTTCACACTGAACTTCACCGGTATTGCGATACCGTTGAGGAACAAGATGGAAGATTCGAAAAAATTTGATTCCAGATTCGGCGTGCTCACAGTTTCGGTAGTGATCATCACAATGACCAATATAGTGTTCGGATTTATGGGTTATGTCCGCTATGGAGATGATATTAGTAACTCTGTAACACTCGATCTCCCTCTCAACAATGTCCTCGTACAGACTGTGATAATTCTGTACTGCATAGCGATTTACTTTTCATATCCATCGGGGTATTTTGTGATTTTCAACATTGTCTGGAACGAATGGGTGAGCAAGAAGGTGAATAAATTTCCGGGTAATATTGTTTACGAATGCTACATCAGGATCTGTATAAACGTGGTCTTATTTTCCATCATTATCGTGCTGCCAAAACTGAGCCCGTTCACTGATCTAGGCGGACTTATATGTTCAATGTTCGACAGCATTATAATACCATCTCTGTTACAAATTCTGTTATCTTGTAATGCCAGTGGAACAACATTTACCTATGTATTAGCGGAAAATGTTGTGATAATTATGTTCGGCGTTGTACTGCTATTCTTTGGCGTGTTTCAGTGCTCGAGCAATATATTGCATGGGTGACCACTCCATAGAATATAGGTACGTATACACATATATTTCCACGTACTTTTAGAGACCAATATGGTTCTCTTGAAAGCCACTGTGACCCAGTTGCATTGTTCTGAGAACATGGTTTTCAACAGGCTCTCTTTAAAATTAATATGAATCCAGTTTCATATTTCGGCGGTTCTGGATAGTGTGAAAGGCAATTAATATTACTTGACACACTAGATAGACACGCGTTCGTGATAACCCACGTGTGAAATGGAATCATGCAATGTACCTCTGGTGTCAAAAAATCATGTTCCACTTTTTCGACAATTCTTATAGAAAAAATCACACTCTTTCGAATGAGACAAATCGCAGTTTCCTATCTTCATTAGTTTTCCCACAAATTGCATTTAAAAATTACGTCAAAATAAAAACATTTGTTTACAATGGCGTTATGTGAAACGGGCCTACGGGAATGACAGAGAACAAGAATACGAAACGCGGTTGTCACTGCAACGCGTAAACGCACCACCACAGATATACACGCTATGTATATCTGTGCGCACCATTACCCCCATCTTTACAATCATTTATCTCAATAACGTGTTATCGCACAAGAGATACATTTCATGATTCCAGGTCACATATATAAATTATGTTACGTGATTCGATTGTCTGTGAGATTTTGAAGGATATCATCATTTTGGGTACTCGAATAATTTAATATGTGCAATGAAGTTCAACATATACAGAGGCAGGTTACAAAGGTATCTACAGATAACTTCCTATCTTTGCCAGTCAATCCAAACTTGTTTAATTAAGCACTCGGACAACTTGTAACCACAAAAACCAGTCCATTGAGTATGTAAGGTCTCTTTTTATTTGCTCTCACCCGAGCCCTGGAATGGCTGGAATCGCCTCTTCGAGTATTACATTACTATCCAGAACCAGCAATAAATTAAGCAACAGTCACACCAAGTTAATGGAGAGTATGTCGGAAGCGGTACTCTAGAATAAACATGCACACTGTATGATCGTGTGGTAACGAGCCCACTTCGCAATCCTTGCATCTCTGCTTCAAGTCTGACCAAAGCTGAAAAGCTAGCGATATATTCGAATACCACACCATTCTAGCGAACATAGCGACTACAGTACATATCAGTCTAAGTGGAAAGATCGTGCGCCCTGTAACCCCGTCAATTCGAACAAGGTATTTACAATCGTAGGGCGTGTTACCACCAGATCAGAAAGATTCGGCAGTGTGCGTGCGCACGTTGTGGACGGTTAGCTCAACGTTATGAAAACACGTGACTATGGTAAGCAAGCTACCTCTGCACACTCTCCGGCACAGAGAAGGAAAACTCTAACGCAACAAACCGCGAAGAAAACAATTGGCCACCTTTCTCAACAATGTCTCCCAAAAAAGTTGCGTGTGGAAAACCACAATTACTTACGTTCAACGGATATGGCACCTGAAGAAAAATAAGAGGAGTGGTATTATCCAGTGGCACATATAGAAACGTCTCATTAAGAAACCCAAAATACAACAAATTTAGACTCTTTTTGGCTCAGGATTAAGCGCAGATTTTTAGACGTCAATTCTGTCCGCTGATAGTACACCTGGATTTTGCCTTATAATCTCGATTTCTGGGTAAATTATCGAAACGTAATTTTCTTCATGTTTATGTCCATTTTTAGCTTTTGAAAGATGTTTAAAGACAAAACACAGACTCACAAACTTTAAGGTTAGATTAGTATTCTTGGAAGAGGGGGGATAAATTATAAAATGCTATTCTTTTAGAAAGAGGTGTTGAAAGTGAAAATTTAGGGTAAAATTAAATTCTCTAGAGCAGGGCCAGTGCGGGGGAAGGAGGTGTTATACGGCGATTTTGGTAAAATTTTGCTCAATTCCGCAATATTTTTGAATCTGATATTTTTTTACATACCGATTTCACAATTTTTTTTTTTTAATAACAAATGAAAAAAGTTGGGAAAATTCGTCAAGTCGGGAGCATTTTTTTTTTTTTTTTTGTTTTCACGGCTTATTTGGCAGCTCAGTTGAAAATTTTCAGTTAAGAAGTCGGAAAGATCCAAAACATCAAAAGTTTTTTTTGTCATTTGCTTCGACGATTCATAAAGTCGGGAAATGTGACTAAAATTTCTATTTGGCAATCCGGCATTTCTATAATCCACTCCTCCCCCTCCTGTCAAAATTGCTGGTCCTGCTCTAGAGGAGATTTAGGTAGCAGGAAGGGGATACACACCTCCACAACTCTATCAGTCTTTGGCATGTAATAGGGAACAATTATTTTTTTGAATTTCAGTGGTACGTTGCATCTTTTATACCAGTGGTTCCCAACAAATGGTCCGCGATGACTTAGGGCAGTGGCTTAGCTAGGGGTTTCCCAAAGGGGGGGGGGCACGAAGTATATTTAAATGCATTACATACATAACGGGTCCTTAAAATTACAACGATTTTTTCAGGAGTCCTTGAACATTTTTTGTTGGGAACCCCTGTTCTATACATTTTGCAACCAAAATAATGCCTGCAAACTTCAACTGAGAAGTAATATTCCAAAACGTCTTCTGTCCCCTTTTCAGAGCTTCGTAGGAGAATGAAATAAAGTGGTACTCTTGTGTATACCATGTATGTGCCACCGGTGACACTTAGGTTGCCTATTAGAACTCCTACCTGAATATTGGCAGGTCGACAGAGTTGGAATATTACATATTATATTTTTCACTAGATGACGCAATTAAACGAGTTTTGAATAAAAATGGACACAGTGACAAATTAATGTTTACAGAGCTGTAGCACTAGGGCCAGTCATAAAATCCCCCCACCATATTGTTTGAAAAATCGGCACTCGACAAATTCTATGCCAGCCAGTTAGTAAAGCTGGAAAAGTAAGGACATTTTTTTCTTGTTTTTGGTTTCAACATAAATTTTTCATGTTACAAAATCTATACAACCTGGAAAACTGGAATTTAAAATGTTCCATTGTCAGGTTAGTGTAAACGCAGCTTCATGTTCTCGTCGGTTCTGGACAGTAAAAAACTATTAAGTACCATAGGTGCCGACTTGGCACTTTTTTGGGGTACCCCCCCCCCCAATGAAAACTTTGGAGTGGCAACGCCCCATCAATATTTTCAACTCAAAAATGGGAAAAGTACAACAAATTTTACCAGCAATGTTCAAATTTAACAAAAAAGAGAAAAAAAAGAGAAAACTAATAAGAATAAAATCGACAATATCGAAATAACAGACGCGCCTCAATAAAATAACTAAAGAAAAAACCGCGCTCCGACCGATTCTGCCCCCCCCCCCAATATTTTCTATAAGTCGGCGCCTATGTATGAGTACTATTAGGTACAAAACCTTTGAGAACATAAGGCTGCACTCTCATTATCTTGACAGAGAGCATGTTGAACGCGGTATTCTTGCAAAGACCTAAACACTCACCAGATGGAGGAGGTAGCATCGGGGATCGTCTGTAGACACATCTAGTTATGAAACACTATGCAAAAAATTCGACCTTTTTAGGTCACATAATTCGATTCTACCTAGGTAATTTCTGGCTTCTTTATGCCCATTTTCGAAAACTTAAACCCAAAAATACCCCTTTATTTATTTCGAAAGAGGGAAAGTGGAAATTTGAGAGTAAAACTGAAAGAGGGGTTACTCTTTTCCCATATTTACTTACTATCCATTGTATATGCAATACGGAATAATAATTTTTTGGATTTCGATTGTGCGTTGCATATTTATACTTTGGTACAGAAATAACATGTGCAAAATTTAATTTAAAACAATTGATACATTTTCCTCTCAAGAAAACTGTAAATATTTTTGAGACCGGGAGATACATAATATCAACAAAATTCGGTGTAGAGAACTGCTTGGAATGGTCATGTACGAGTATGGAAGAGCCTTATGAATACTCCCAGATAAATCTGAAGTCTTGAAGCGTCTCGAACATGTATGAAGGAGCCTTGGGAATCTATAACATTTCTGGCATAAAGTCTTAAAGAAACCTTAGCAGACTTAAAATAACTTTGAACACACTCAAACAAGTTTAGAAAACGTTTGATGTTTCATGAAGAGTTTTAGGCCTGTCTGAATGAAACTACAAAGTCAGAAATCAGTCTAACAAAATTTTTAATAATTTTACATGAACCTTGGGCATGAGCGTCGCGGGGGGGGAGATGGGTAAAACTTCCCCAACTTTTTTTTAAGGTAGAAAATATCAAAATCTCCCCCCCCCCCATTCAAATGCCAATTATATTTATACGCGTAGTTATAAAAAATTTGTAAACGAATTACATAGTACTATGTGATACCTATAACAATTAGTAGTATCGTACCACACACTTGACTCGCAATATACAGCATACATCTGTGGAACCACCTTTCCCCAAAAAATACACCGACACCAATGAATATAGGTCAATATACTACTAAAAAATTACCCCCCCCCCATCCTAAAAAAAAATCCCCTGGGGAGTTTGAAAAAAAATTTTAAGTGTCTAAAGGAGTCTTTAAAAAGTATGGAAGTCTTCAAAAATCTCAATCAGACCTAACACAGTCTTGAACGAGTCTGAACGAGTGCCCTAAAGCGTCGAGAAGCTGTCTAGTATATGTAAAATAAAATTTACGAATACGGATTTAAAATGAGTAGGAAAGGTGCACACAGGAAAGTTGACTTTGATCCTGCGGCATATCTGGAGAAAAATATTGTAACAGTTGTTTGCCTGTGGAATAGGCAAAATGTTGAATCTCGAATGCCGGCTTCCGAGTAAGATTAAAATTTTCATTCGTTTAGTAGCTCGTGATAGCGTCTGATATTCGAGCCCCGTACGGCGACAACTTAATTTTGGATGGAATTTTTATACGTTCCTCTTAATTGTAAATTCCGTTAATTTTAAGTTTGCTCAAATTTTGTACACATTGTCATTGATTAAATATTTTGTAATAATATAGGACTGTTTTCCATATTATTTAGGGGGAAGGGGTGTAGAATTAAAATAACGCGGCGATTCATAGAGCTCCGTGAGTCCGCGCAAATTCTTTAATTTTTGAATCCAGGTATGTTTTCAAATTTATCAAAGACATTGTGAATTGAAACTTCAGCACCATTTATATCATGCACAACATTTTCGTAAAGCAGAACTAGAATACTTGGAAGTACAATAGATTTTTCAGAGTTATCCTCATCAATAGTCTCAAATATCGATTATGTAACTACTAACTACCCTCAGATTTCCGTCATTTATAACTGTGTTCAGTCGCTGCTTTGTCTGCTAATTTTGAACTTCCCGTATTAGAATTTGTGTAAATCGGAATTCATATTACCTCCTGTAAACCTGAAACTATGTGAATTTTTCGACACGCGTGATCATAACGAAACAGTGGCGTGTCCCTTACTAGTATACTCGTAGTTCAAACAAAACTCGTGGTTTCACTTCCTCGATGAGAAAGAAATACAGTTCTTCTCACCGAGGCAAGGAACGGGACAATTTCCCTCAATTTCCTTAAGATAAGAAACTAGTTCCCATACTGGAAAAGAAGAACGAAGTCCTTTGCGTTCAAAAATGGAAGGAATGATGTCTTCTTCCCACAAGTTATTTTTTCTTTAAAGAAAATAATGAAATTAATTTTATTCAGAAAAGGGAAGGGACGATTTTCTTCTCCGTTCTCAAAGAGAGGAACGATGTTCTTCTCACCAAATGAAGAAATCAGATTTCTTTCTCTAAGAGAATATGTTCTAGTTCTGCAAGATTGGAATAATTTGTTTAGCTTCCTTCCGATAAAAGAACAAAGTTCTTCTCAATTCTCAGTATAAAGAGAAGAGATTGTTTTCTTCTTTATCTTTTCAATAAGTTACTCATTCTTCAAACAATAGAACTATTTTTGGGTCACTGAGTTCAAAATTGAATCAGATTTTCGATCCAGCCCTAATTTTGGCCACGATTAAAATTTTTCCCACGTAGAGGGCCATTTTGACTTCACCAAAGAAACTGAACAGGGTATTGGTATAGGTTCCAAATTTTGGAAATTTAATCTAATTTTAATACGATCTCGATTCGGGGCGCAAGATTTGAATTTGACACGTTCGAATATCCAACATAGAAAGGAAATCAAAGGCAGTATGGAACAGAATTTTCTTGTATGCTGAATTCGAGAAGTCAATTAGATTTTCGATTCAACGCCGACTGGTATCCTAAATTCGACTTTTCCCGCTTTTAAAAGTATTCTGAATTCGACTTTTCTGCTTTTAGAATGGCCAACTTGAAGTTGTAGAAAAATTGGAAAGTGTATCGGAATACAAGTCTCTCAGAACGCTGATTTCAAAAATTCAATAAAATTTTGGTCCAACCTTGACTAGGGTCCTTAAATTCAAATTGAACCCTTTTGAATGGACAAAACTAGTGCACTCAGAAAACCGGACCAAAAGTACCTATCACAATACGAGTTTTTGGGTCGCCGAGTCCAAAAGTGTTATCAGATTTTCGGACCGACTCCCATTTCTGACTTCGGCCTTAAATTAGACCTATCCCCTTCAGAGGATAAATCTGACTTTCCCGAAAAACTAAAACAACTATCGGAATAAGGCACTGTACCGCTCATTTCGAAAATCGAGGTTGATTATTCAATCAAATTCCTATTTGAGCTCATCCCCAAATTCAACTCCTTCAAATGAATGAAATTTACCCGACCAAGAAATCGAACAAGGTACGGTCGTTGAATTCAAAAATGTAATCAGCTGTTCGATGAATCCCAAATTGCGACCCTGAATGCGACTTCGTCAGAAAGTTGATTTTCAGTTTTCCATAAAGGTAGGAAGAATCTTCTTAGGTTTTAAAAATGTGAAGAACTTGGATTCTTTCCAATCGGTTTATTTATAAAGTGAAAGGTTTGAGGAAGTAGAAACTTATTCCATTCCTTTCAGGGAAGAAGAGACTGATCTCCTTTTTATTTTCTAGAATGAAAACTTTATTCTTACTTTTCGAATGATGAAAAAATGTCCTTTCTTTTACAAAATGAAAAAAATCACCCTTCCCATTCTTGAATGAAAAGCATACCGGAAGAAAAAGAAAACTGGCCTTCCTTTTTCTCGATGAGAAGAATTTCGTTTCTTTTTTTTTTTTGCAGCGTTCCATGAAACCCCTATTCTGACACCTTGTCAATTTTTTTTTCAGTAAAGTTAAATTGGCTCTTTTAAAGGAAAAATTCAAATTCGGGGCAACAGCAAACTCAGCGATATAAAAAACTCTGTTCCGACACTTTGTTTGATTTTTCATGTCAGCTCAATTTTAACAATTTGATCGGACCAAATTTGAATTTTGAGGCTCGAGCAGTGGCGTCAAATTTTTTTGGCGGAGTAAAAAAATTTAATATTCAAGGACACGCAAAGAATTCTTTCTTGTTTCTTAATTTCTTACAAGTGGAGGAATAAAGAAAAAATTTTTAATCTCCGGAAGTCTCGAAATTTTATTTTGAAAATCCTTCAAATGCGCATTTTTATAAATTTGCCGACAAGTTTCTTATACTTATTTTTTTCAATTTTTGGTGTGCAAATGATACTTGGTACCCTACATTTTTTGGTATGGAGGATCGACACAACTAAACTCGAGTCAGGGTCGGATTGAAAATTTGATTAAATTTGTATCTGGGATCCACAAAACCCCTATTACGATACCTTGTTTAGTTTTTTCCGCAAAGTCGGACTAGCCCTTAAAAGAATAACTCAAATTTCGGGGCCAAATTGGTGTTGGATCAAAAATTTTATTGCATTTTCGAATTCGGTGACTTGAAATACCTCTATGTCGATACTTTTTCTTGATATGTTCTCATTGAAGGTTACTAAGTTGATGAGACAATACGAGTCTCCCATTCGGCGATGGAGAATTTTTTTCTTTCTTCAACAAACTTCGAGTAAATCTTAGCCCTTAAGGATTCCTGTTAGTTTTATCTCTCAATAAGGAGAGGGTTCATACCATACCCTGTACACGTGACCAAACCAGTGACTGCTTTCTACATAATATTATTTTTTAATTAATTTTTTTAAGTCTTATCTTCACTTATCAACCTTGTGTTAGTAGTTAGTAAGGGCCATTTAGTCACAATTTTTCTCATTTTTTACTTTATTTTCATTCCAAGTCATGACCAATATTACTTACTACTTTTTTTGTTTTTCGATACGGTTACCTATTTCTATTTTTAAATTACAACCGTGATATTTGGCACGATATATTTTGGTATACGGAGAAGTCTAAAACATTTCTTAGTATAATCTTTCATTAAACTTTCAATTTTGTAGCACCTCTGACCACACTAGTAGAGAATCGAAAGAAAGAAAGACTCTAAATCCATGATTCCGAATTCATGATCAAGTGATTCAGAGTTCGAAAATTCGAATCCGGATTTAGAATGATTCATAATCACTAATCAGAATCTAGGAAAGAGGATTCTAGAATTTCAGCTGGAATCCCAATTCTGAGATTTTGATTCTTATCGGGAAGTACGGAAAAAGGATTCTAAGATCCAAGAAGAATCCAAAAGATCAGTAGAAAGAATTGATTAAGAGCTGATAATTCTGAAATATTAATGGATTCTGTGAAACACAAAATCTTAATGTGGATTCGAAATCCCGACTTTGGTTTAAAATTCGAGTACGAATTCAAAATCCAAGCGCGTATTCTTTAAAAAACAAAATCCTAGATTCCAAATCCATCAAATAATAATAATCTGAGCAAATAAAAATTGAAAAAAAAAAATTGACCAACTGGGGTTGGGCGGAAATTAGTTGTGAATAAGAAAAAAATACACACAAAATTAATGTGCTGCGTATTTTGAGGTGGGGGTATACGCCCCCAAATTCTTGTTTTTGTTTTCCCAAAATATAACCTATTACATTTAGAAAACAGAATATTTAAAATTAAACTTATTCCTCGGAAAATTTGACGTACGAAAGATGATATACATTTTTTTTGTAACTGTTAAGAATTACTCGACGACATCGGAAGACGCTTCTCAACCACTGTACCTACATCCCATTTCTGGATATCTGTAGACCCGTTACCAAAATTCTTCTATGAATGAGTATTTCATTATGTTGGTTTTTATAAGTGATGGAAAATTCTCATTCACAAGCATAGCAGACAAAATTTTTTCAATTTTCCAGAAAATTTCTATGAACATATTTTATTCTAGGCGGCCAAGGGGGGGGGGGGCTATGAATAACTCTCCTCATCCCTCAATTCAAAGATTTTCAACATCATAGTTTTTATGTTTTATTATATTTTTGAAGTTCCTCATTGAAGAAAATTTTCCAAATTTTTACAAACGCGAAAAAGAACACTGAGACATGGATAACCAAGATTTTGACGTAGCTGAAGTCGTTGATGTTGAAGATGATGGAATGGGGGGGGGGGTATCCTGAAAAGATTCTGAAGATGAGTAGGTACAGAGGCTGTTCGATGTTTTTGGCACCCTATCTGGTCATAAAAACTTGTGACACCAGAAAAATTACCAAAATTCTAGTTTTGGCCCCTAAGGCTTGTGTTAATGTGTAGTAAAGAAAGCAGTAATTCAACACCCTCTTTCTAAGATCTTCGGGGTGGTTACGAAAAAACTGGATATAACCTTTCTTGTGCATCATTTTGCGAGAAATAATTTTTGTTGAATATATTTTTTTCAACATGCGATAGTTCTTAATAAGAAGAAAAAATAATCGGCGATGGCTTAAACTACATACAAGAAACGCATCGCCTCTATTTTATGAGGCTCATCTTCTGAAACCCGGTGGGGGTGGGGGGCTACATGAACAATTTCTGTTCAACGTCTGCTTGTAAACAATTTTCAGTTCGCTTTTTCTGGTCTTGGCTGTACTGACGGCTACGTGACATATGGCTTGGGGGATTACAAGAGGGGTTGAGGAGGGAGAGGAAGAGGAGCACAGACTAGATGTGGAAGGATTAAGTACATAAAAGATCGGGTAGTGAGGTAAGGAATTTCAGTCGGTTACGAAGCGGATCGGAAGCTGGACAGGAGAGGAGTACGTGAGTGGGTTTTCGGAGTGACAGGAGGAACAGATGGGAGACTCTATAGGTCTGTTACGAGAAAAAAGTGGGTCAATCTGGTAGGACTCATTCCCAGGCGAGTGAAGATAGATTCAATTCTGCGGGGAACGATAGGTTAGGAAGGAGGTATAAGGCTGGTTGTTAAGTAGGAAGGAGCTTTGAGGGGGATTAAGAACATTTTTCCTGCTACTGTGTGAGGATCATATTTCGGAGAAGGTATTTTGTGTGGAAAGTGAAGGTAATTAAAGGAGATCAGCAGTTGGGTGGAGGGTTCCTCCAGGCGGCAGCATTCACCAGTTTGTTACCCTGGATTCCAGTGTGTTCGGAAAGCCAGACGAAGGAAAGAAGGATGTTGTTTTGGGATAGTGAGTGACATAGGATGTGGATACGCTGGACAGTGACGTTGAAAGGATAGAGGTACTGGATGGATGGATGACAGTGAACTGAGGGAGTCCCAAGAGGATGATACAGGAGGGCATAGGGAGAAATTCAGGAGTGATGTACCAAGGCAGATGCAGATTGCTTTGAGTTCAGTGGTAATGATCAACTGAGTGAGCTTTCGTCTGAAATGGAACGATTTGTTGTTGATAGAGCAAGCGCCGAAAACGAAGCAGTTGGTTTTAGAGCCATGGTTCTAATTTGCTTAGACTGGAAATCTGTAGAGTCATCACACAGAATTCGAATCCAGGACAAAATTATTCAAAATCAGATTCATATCTATCTCTGCCCAGGGACGTACCGATAGGGGGCCAGGGGGCAACTCCTCCCCTCCCCGTAGGAATTTTTCACTCAGCAGTTGGGAAAATTTACCATTTCAGTCAGGCGAGTTGGAAAAATCCAACAAATTAAAGGATTTTTTTTTGCTTTGATACTTGGGAATTGAGTTGAAAAGTTGGGAAACCCCAACAGGGTGAAAGGTTTTTCTTCTTTTGCTTCGATACTCGACAATTTTGAGTTGAGTTAGTTGGAAAAATCCAACAGATCAAAAAATTATTATTTTTTGCTTTGATACTTGGAAATTCTAAGTTGAGTCAATTGGACTTTCACAATTTTTAACCCCCCCCCCAGGAAAAACTCTTCGGTACGTCCATGTCTCTGCCTGTGACCTCCCTCCCCTTGGGAAAGCTACCAAACAGAGATGAGAAGCCGATACTAAATCCGACAATCCGGGACGTCTTGCTTGCCTCTCGAAAAATTCCATCGCAGTTATTGTGTTGTACTCGAAAAATGTATTACAATCTATCGTATCGTTCCCCCCTTTTTGTCACAAAGAACCTCACTCGGGTATTTCCCTGATCTTGTATTCGGTTGAAGTAAACAATAAAATTAACTGTCCCGATGACAGGACGAAAAGAAATTTCAGGCATGATCCATAATCGTGCACAACAGGTTTTTTTCAATGAAAATTGAAATTATCAGACACGAACCGTACGCACGCATTCCTAAAGAAAACTAAGTAGTTAATGCGATTTCGATCGGGGAATTCTAGAACCGGCGCTCACCAGTACACGAAAGGGAAATACAATCAGTTATTATCTAATTAAGGTCTTCTCTTTATTGATTCGATCGTGAAGACTGCAGCAAAGCAGAGAATTGGAAATGGCGGGCGATTTCGAGTCGCATCGTGACAGCGAAATAAGTGCGGCGATATAATTCGTAATTTAGCAAATCGAATAATTTGTTTCATTTGCATAGTTCCGGTCCACAGACATACAGGTTTACGGTTCCGACACTCTTCCTATACCCAGTAATTACGCGTAAAATTCGACAAGCGAGAAGAAAATTTTCAAAATTATCCATCTTAAAAAAAAAATTGTGATCAAAATTCTAGGTCACGACCTTCGACGTAAAACACTTCATACTCACGTAATTACGCTCGAGCTTTTTCTACCATATCATTTCTTAACAATCCAGTTCGTTTATCGCAAAGTGGTTCGCAGAGCATTTCGCATTGCATGAAAAAAACTACACAACCTCGAAAATAAAATGAAATCTTGGCACGTCTTGTTGGATACTTTAGTTCTCGAATCATATTTTCCTGAACCCACCACTTGAAACATGTATCTACCCAAGGAGTGCGGGTTGAACCACTTGTCATGAAAATCCAATTGAGGATTTAGAAAATTTATTAGTGATATAGAGATATCATTCACAAATGTTTTAAATCCTAATTTTCGATTTTTCTTTAGGGATGGGGGGGGGGGTTGGTTACACAATAATATCCGCAACAAGTTCCACCAATCCAATTCATCAAACACATCTTCTGAAAGGAAAAAGCATAGGTAGGTATCCATCGTCGTAAATGTCTCATCTTATCATGTATTCGTCATTTTTTCCAATTTTTGTTTGAAGTTATTTTTTCCTAATAAAGTGACATTATCAATTCGGGACGATTGGAAGTACATAAATATGCTAAGAAGTTCAATTTGCTGTCAGTGACCTCACATTTCCAGAAGGAATGAAGTAAAGTTCTATCAGTGTTATCAGTCCATTGCCATGGTCAATTTTTAACTGATGTAAAGATACGCGCCTTTTATGTATATTTTTCAGCAGAACAAATAGCAATACTGGTACAGAATCTCTGAACACGATCCAAGTGCCAGATCGTATTCATTCAAAAATTTCTTGGAAAAGGAAATGCTTGAAGCTATTTTGTCTGCAGTCGTGGATATCCGTGCTTTCACCAAGGATAATATGTCTATCGTCATTAACAATAGTCGCCCTTTCGAAATTTTGATGCTCTGCTCTGGAAACTAATTGCATATTCTCTACTACATACAAACTAAGAGACTATAGAGGTATTACCGAAGAAAACCTTAACATTCTCAGTTTCTGGAGAATGACCCATGGAACTGCTATAGCACTTGAATATACAATCTACCTTTAAGTTCCTCTGAAAGTAGATAATAGGTAAGTTAAAGACAAACTTATAATCACGTACTGCCAGTCCAAGGCTAAAACTGTTTGGAAAATCTCGACGAACTCTATGACGTGATTCATCGAATTGAAATTCATTGGCTGATACCTCAGCAACCAGTTTATACTTATAATAAATTTATGTGAAAGAGAAAACCAGAACCTAATACATTTTAATGAAGAAGTAATAAAAACCAGAAATGTGCTCTGAGCATGGTAGCGGTTTATTTAGATCTTGCAACGTAATTGGGAAAACAGTACCGGCTGGCTAGTATTCTGAAAAAGTGTTTAGATTACAATGAGGAGCTGAGGGCAATTCGCTAAAGACAAGTAGTAATTTCAGAAAAAGAAAGAAAACATTGGCAATTTGAGAATTCCAAATCCCTGGCAGCAGCGTCAGAAAAGAATCATGAGAGAGGGGGCAGAGCAGATCAAAAATCCGATAAATGACTTTTTTTTGCTTCTTTCCTGTTGAAAATTCAATCCTGTTTCAGCCACGGGGTAAGGGAGAAAGTGAGGAACCGAGTGATACAATCAAAATTTTAGAAAAATGGGGGATAAATTTACTCTGTAACGATACACTGTATTTTTTATGTAGCTTAAAGAAGCTGACACAGGAACCAAGAAAGTTCTTGAAATGTTAAGATCATGTTTCTTAGAGAATCATACGTTCGGTTCCGAACAAGGGCTGGAGATCCACCAATGTTTCTCTTTCTACAGCAGTGGCGCAACCAAGGGGGTGCACGGGGGCTAATGCACCCCCAAAGTTCTAAAAAAAAAAAAAATAGGTAACCAAGCCAAATTCGACGGTAAGGTACTGATTATATGTACATTATATATGTAAGCAAAGTTCGACTGTTAATGATTATATGTGTTAAGCCAAATTCGACTGTTAAACAAGGTAAAAAGGTAATTCTCACATAATCGCAATATTTCCACATTCAAGAAATTCAAAAACTGAAGTCATTTTTCTTAATTTTTTTTGGTGGGAATTGTCAAACTATGAGTCTCTAAAGCTATTTCGGTTATTTGGCTCAAGTAATCTGTACTAGGGGCAGGGGCATAGAATTTTAAAAATTTTATGAGCCACAGCTAGGAATGTTCAGCGTCGTGGCCAAATTTCGGGAGCCACGGCTAGGATTTTTCAACGTCGTGGCTGGATACTAGGAGCCATGATATGGAAATTTCAACGTCGTGGCCAAATTTCAAGAAGCAAATGATGAGCAAATTCAAGTGTTGTGGTCTGTGATTGTGACTATTCACGTTTAGTACTTCATTGACAGCTTTGTATCAAGGATTTTGAAAATACTGAAATTTAAATGAGCGCCTTGAATGCAGTATTTATATGTAAGTACCTATTTGTTTACTGCAAACATACGAGTATATATATTATGCAGACTCAAGTTAATGCTTGAACGTCCATCATTCTACAGGAATCAAGTATAAGGAGATGGATTGAAGGTGCGCTTGTTGGTAAAGCTATCCATTCTAGCTACAAGCATTAAGATCAAAGCGGAGTTCAGGTAACGATAATATGGTTGCATTTTACACTAATTATAAGAATAAAAATAATAATTCAGAAGTTGAGTAAGAACAAAATATAATCAATAAAAAAACGAAACAGTTCTCAAATTTATAGAATAGGTAGTCTTCTAGTATTTAATCACATATATTTTGAGGTACACTATAGTCGAAAAACTCTATGTAAAAAGTAAATCTCAACTAAAAGATACCTAACTTGGAAACTCATAGCTCAAAAAGTTACTTATTTAATAATGAATACAAATTCGCGATGCAGACTAGAGTCTAGAATTAGGAACAAAGGTAAACGTTGAACGCCTCAATATTTGTGATTAAATTATAAAAAAAAATATTCAAAGGGGGAGGGGCACAAAACTGTAAGCCTACAATGAGTTCTTATGAATTAAAAACTTATAAGCTCGTTGAAATTTTTGTGGAGGCGGAATTGAGTACAGAAGTTGCGTTTTATACACTGTCATATATAGGTAGTTCACGATTTGTACTGAAGATTGTTCATTATTTCAGCTCACCGTCATTGCCCGTCTGAAGAAAGATTAATCTGAGTTAAATACAACCCAACTTGAACAAATTATGTTCTTAACATGTATGCATTAGGTGACAATAATTATAATTTCAACGCTGTGGCTCTCAGTTTTCAACGTCATGGCTAGGAAATTCAACAAATGCCACGACGCTGAAATAGAAAACTAGCCACGGACAGGAGAAATTGCTTGAATTATTCGTTGTTTGGAGCTTGAAAAATTTTATTCGTATTTATTCTTACTCTGATGTTGAAATATTTACCAAAAAAGTTATTTCCGATGTTTCAGGAGCGCCGTCCAAGTACGAGATTCGCAGAATGAAGAACCACTGCGATGAGCGTTGATAGTTGTAGAGATAAGAACTTTCACAGAAAAATGTTTCCAGAATTAATAACTCAATAGCGATCCGTGATATCAAAATACGGGAATACTCTCATGGCAGTAACAAAGCACTGCAGCCACTTTCAAGGATGAAATATTTTAACAGTGTCACCAGGTTGACCAAGCGAAAAAATGGCCACGACGCTGAAGTTAAATGTGGTTACACAACTTTGACTTATGCTGGAGGTCACCTCATGTTCTTTTGGTCGCTATTTTTGGTATTAACATGCGCCTCAAAGTTTTCTTTCCAAGTTCTTGTAATTTTTTCCCCGAGAAAATGCCTATATCCATATCAATATTTGCAAGAACCATTGAAAACATAGGTGGTTACCAGCCACGACGTGGAACATTAAGGGGTTTACCATACTGTATATACACGCAGGGGGGGAGGGTTACAAACCTGTATGGCTGGAAAAGGTAGCATAGGTGATGCTTTCCAACATCACTTTTTTTTTAAATTGCCCAACTTCTTAGATTTTCGAAAAAGTACAGATTACTGAAATGTTGCGATTTCGTGAGAATTACCCAAAAATAAAAGGTTGAGTTTTGTACTAATTTTTTCACCCCCCCCCCCTCCTAAAAAAAGAATGGGTAGGTACTAAGTCAACTCGAAATTCTAGCACCTCGTAAAGAAAATTTATGGTTGCGACACTGTTCTACAGAAAAGATATATCGAACAACCTATCGAAATCTTTTTGCTTCGCTGAATCAAAAAACTCGATCAAGTGGAGAGGTTTGATCAATTTCCCCATTTCGGTCTCAAAATGAAAACCTTATTCTTCAAATTGATGACAGTGGCTCGGCTTTAAAATATCGGAATCAAGATTTTCGGGTCTTTGATTTGAAAGATTGTTGTGAGTTTTTTATCAGATCTAGATTTCAGTCTCCAGAATCTGGGTTTCAGTTTGAGAGGAGGAAAAACCGACTTTTGCCTTGAAAAATCAGTGGGCTAAAATCGGTATTTTTTAGATCATTTTGTTCGAACATCGCATCTAATTTTGTATTCAGGAAGCAGAAATTTCAACTTCGCAATGGAAAATTATAATTATTTTTGCTTTAAAATTCAAGGTTTTTTTCATACAAATCGTCGGGAAGCCAATGCCGAATGGGATATAAATCTATGAAACGACTGGATTTTCTCCCCGTATTTTCAATGTAGGTTCGAAAACAACTTAAACTGGCAAAAATCGACTAGACCTAAACAAGCGATGAAAAAATTAAATATTTCGAGAAGAACTAAAGGCACGTGGAGAAGGAAAATTCCGACAGATAAGCCCTGATAAAAACAAGAGGAAGCCACATCAGTTGTCTTCCCTAAAGACGTGTCTCCACCACCACGATTACGATTGCAAAAGAAGAAAGTATTAGCAAGCCAATGATATAGAAATTAAGGAAAAATGTAAACCTTCAAGAAATCAAATCAAGAAAGAATGTAAGAAGGCAAAAGAAAAATGGATTAATCAGAATTGTGGAGAAATTGAGGAGCAAATTGGAAGCAGGAAAACCGATCAGGCATATAACAAAGTATGTAGAAAGATATTTCCGAGCAAAAAGAAAGAAAACAAATAATTTAATGGATGAAAAAGAAAAATTATTAGACTCTGAAACGGACGAAGAAAAAGATGGGCGAGAGATGCTGAAGAACTGTATAACAGTGGAGTAGGTATAAAAGTATTTGAGGAGTTATCTGTGAAAAGGGCCCCTGACGAATGGGATTCCCATTCGTCAGGGACCCTTTTGACAGATAACTCCTCATTTGTAAATGTACGAGTATGAAACGAGAAGATGGTGTGGAAGATGAAGGAAGAGGTGGTTCTATATCAGAATTTGATAAAGCTCTGAAAGAAATGACAGCAGGTAAACCAGAAGGAAATGATGAAATTGCTCCTGAGTTATTGAGGAATGCAAAAGGAGTAGTTTTAAGAAATTTATAGGAATTAAATTTGCAGAATGTACAAGAAAGGAAAAATGCCGATAGACTTCCAGAAAAGCAGGTTAATTATGATCCCTAAAAAAATAGGAGCAAGCAAATGCGAAGCTTATCGTATTATAAGTTTACTTTCGCATTCCAGCAAAGATAATAAACAAGAAAAAAGGTGAGAAGGGAGCAGTGGCGGATCCAAGAGGGCTTCCCTCGGTTGAATATTTTAAACGCAATAATATTAAAAAAGGAATACAAATGATGAATTGTACGCTCATGACACGCCCCAAAGGTAGTAACGCATCTAAAGTTCTTCCAATACAAACAAAAATGAGGTTCAGTTTTCTAAAATTTGAGCAATCCAGAATCCAATCCAAACTATTTTGATTCAAAAATTTTGAATATTAATAAAACATACTTTTTCCAAATGAGTTTTTCAAAAATCCAGATTTTCTCAGAAAAATAAATCCGTACAAATCCGTATGCAATTCCCCGCAAAATTTTCAAAAATCCTTATATCCGTACGTTTGTCTCCCTCACAGACTCCTACGTCGTGTTCTCGCTTCTCACTAACACTCTGGCACAAAAAATGGAAAATATAAAGCAGAAAGTTGATAATTGAATTGGTTAGAACCAAAAGGGGTTACGTCCAAAAATCGCACTTTTCAGTAAGCGAAAAAAATTGTTTTATTCGAAAATTTGAAAATCGTGGAATACGTCCTTCAGGGTGGTGGTAGAGGGTCACAAGAGACAATTTTTAAGCCCGGTCCCGTCGAATAAAATTTTGATGGGCCGAAGCTGGGGGGGAGGGGGGGCTCAAAGTTTTTGGACTTAACCCCTTTTGGTTCAGAATGATTTTTTTTTGCAGTTTTACGGCTCGAAATTGCCCCCGGGGTCACTTTAGTCTTGGTCCCATTCCAATCGAGCAAAATCCCTGCTTGTAAGAAAAAAGGTTCTGAAGCTGTATTGGAAAATTGCGAATTTGTTTTTGAAAATGGCACTTTTCAGGTATAAAAATGCAAAAAGAGGGGGGTGGGCCGGAATTTTTTATTCATTTCTATTTTTTACACTAAAATAAACCATTTTCACACAATTTGTAGAAAAATTCCATTTTTTGAAAAAATTTTATTACAAAAAAACGAAAGAAAGCGATATTGCCAAAAGTACTTTCCCAGCTGTTTCTCGAGCAGATCCGCGATACTTCAATACCCCATAATCCGTGAAAAAAGCAAAAACGACAAACGTGGACTCAACCCCTTTTCGGTTCTAACCGATTCAGTTACAGTATTTGAAATCTAAACCTTACAAAATTAACTGATCAAGATAAAACCATCTTCATTTGAACATCAAAATTGTTGAAAAAATAAAATCTGTACATAAATCTGAAAAATCTGTACGACCTTTTACATAATATGTTTTGATTTTGTACGAAAATGTGAAATGTGAATTAATTAGGGGCCTGCTGAAAATATACGTATAATATTATGAGTATACTAAAATATTATTATTCCAGGCTATAAGCGATATAGTTGTCATTACGTATCCCACATTGGATAAAATATTTTTCCGGGAGCACCCCCACACCCTTACAAACATAAAAGTAACAGCTAATCAATATGCACCGCCGTTGTTGTACCCCCTTCATCTCCTTTTTCTATGGTTGCTGTTTTTAACCGTATCTGTCTTTTTTATCAGGCTTCGACGCTACACACTTCTGGTATAAGATTTGAATTTTGGAAAAACTCAAATCGGAATCAGATGTTCAAGCACTTGATACAGTAATCAAAATAGTAATAGATTAAAATCGTTTCTATTTCGATAGATTTTCAATTTTTTTAGTCAATCCCTATTGACAATTGTATCTCTATATATACCGGATTTAATCTAGATATGTCGAATTATGCCAGATTCTATATCGACATCCCGAATAAATCCCCGTTTAAATATCGACATTTTCGATATAGTCATTTGACGTGATTTTTCTATATAGATACAATCTCGACATTTTCTATATAGGTAGAGATGTGATTTTTCTATATAGATGCAATCTCGACATTTTCTATATAGGTAGAGATGTGATTTTTCTATATAGATACAATCTCGACATTTTCTATATGGACGGAGACGTGATTTTTCGATATCGATTTTAAAACGCAAAAGTCGAGATCTACGAGAGTCCCAATAAAATTCTGCCTGCCGACAATCTTTTCGGAATAATTTTAATATTTAAATGTTTTTATTTCCTTAAGACTCGTACCAATGCATTTTACTTTTGCGATGGTTTACTTTCTTACCTACATTATTCACTATTGATGCATCATGATGAAGCTCGAGGATTCTATAGTTTATACTTATTCTAGAAACCGCGAATCAAAATAAGTATCATTCTGTGTTATGTTAACTCCCTAATTTGCCTAACAAACTGACTATTCGAGTTGACATAAGGAGCTCCAATCTGTATTGTTCACGCGATAGAATCGTGCAAGAATAAATAAATGAATGAATAAAGTGCTGAAAAAGTCATCACTTTCGGGAACATTTTAGTCGGATTAAAATTATCACATGAACTCATGTGAAATGGAAATTCTATAATAACTGTTAACTTAATTCTCTAAATACTTTCATTTTCGCGAGTTATACTGTGACACAGGCGTACGGGTCCCGATGTGCAAAACCGAAATCTTGTAACAAAAATTTTTGCTACATTGCCGCAAGTCTGTTACACTGTCACAAAAACTATAGTTTATAAATTTGCTAAATGGGGACGGACAGATGGCGCTGGAGTCAAACTGCGAC
The DNA here is from genome assembly GCA_031841125.1 of Acanthococcus lagerstroemiae. Lineage (NCBI taxonomy): Eukaryota > Metazoa > Arthropoda > Insecta > Hemiptera > Eriococcidae > Acanthococcus > Acanthococcus lagerstroemiae. The sequence continues at coordinate 30,321,740 of CM063114.1, forward strand.
AGGAATGAGTGAAGCAAATCAGCTACATAATTGTTACATTGTAACACTTTATTTTCGTAACACGGTAACAAAAACGTGTTACTGTGTCTCAATTTGGAAGTAGAAAATTTTCGAATATTTCATCGCTGTAATACATTTATGATGTGCATGTGTGTGAGAGCGTAAATAGGTGACAGCTACGAATTCAAATTAGAGTAGAGTTCGTGGTAGGTATGAGAAGTTGGTTTTTGATCGCTTTTTCCGCTACTAACTGCAAATATTGTTGAGTCAATTTTGCATAGTCAACCTAATGTCTGGGGGGGGGGGGATCTGTTTTGACCAAGAAGGAAGGGTATTAAACGGGGTGCTAAAATTAGGAAAACCAATTCTTGACTAACCACACCCCTTGACCTCTCTTTGGCTATGCTACTGATAATGATCAATAAAAACATTGTTTGCATTCTAACTGGTCTATGGTAGATTTACATAATATGTATAAAGTTTTCGTTAAGCGTATTTCTTCCTTAAAACTTATGGTCCTCCATCCAGAAAGCCATTAGCGACTCGCTTTACTAGGTGCTAGAGTATGTAATTATGTAACAATTATGCGCAATTCGCGCAATCCCAGGGACCGGAGCTTGCGGTTCGCATTTTCGCTTTTGTTTTCCACGTATACTCGTATATGAACAAGTGTCAGTGTGTAGTGTACAAAGGCCGATGACCAGAGTGAGAGCGACTCATTCTTTGATGAGAATCAACGAAGAAACATCTGGTCCGAGTTTTATTGCCCTGATCCGGGAATGTTGCCTCTTGCCTCTGTGATATGTTCCCAAACACAATATACGCTATAAGGAACAAAGGATACATTCCTAAAAAAGAGAAATTGATCGTCCTTCTGCAACCACAGTCTCGATTTAAAAATAACGTTGAAAACCGGCTGGAAGAGATATAGGGCAGTTTGTATTAGGTTTTCGAAGTGCGACGTATCGTTTATTTTTGAATGCGTACGAGTTGTTAGTGTAGAATTATTTCAGTGCGGTAGAATATCGGTTTCGTAATTAAAACTATTTCGATTCGAGTTTATCTTGTTCGAAGTGGCATACTCATCGACACCGACTAGAATTTTGAATGCCGAGGGGCAGATGTCACCGGTATTCTCCCCAATCACTTTTGCTGTGCAAATTGGAAGGCCGTCTGAAGAAATTCAAGTTGCCTTGCAGTGAGGTTGTGGGAGCTGGAATTGGCTCCTCGTAAGCGATCATCACGAGTATCAACCACAGTGAGTACCAATAAATTTGTACATTAACTATTTCTTTTCTTACTATTCATAAGAAGTTTTCCAGGTTATATCTCTGTGAGGATGATCGACAGTTTACATGAGAATTCTGCGAGGCACTATCGAATTGATTCTTGCAATCGGAGGTGTAACGAATGAGGGGGGGGGGGCTGTCCCCCAATCAGTGGAATTGGAAAAATTGGCCAAATTCTTGCCAATTGGCAAATCGAACGATCTGGACACTCGACATTTTTTATTTAGCCAGCAGAGTCCCACCGACAAGTTGGGAAAATCGACAAGTCAAAACTTTTTTTGGCTTTGACAGTTTATTTGACCAGCTCACAGAGGGGAATTTTGAGAAGAAGTTACAAAATTCCGGAAAGTCAAAAGCTTGTTTTGGCACTACAGTTAGGAATTTTGAGTTGAGTAGTTGGAACTTTCACAATTTTACCCTCCCCCACCCACCCTAATGAAAACTCTTTGCTACGCTCCTACTCATGATTCTGATGTTGGTGGTGGTTTAGTGGGTAATCCTGATTACAGAGTTTATTACAATTATTAGAATTTTGAGGCACCCCCATTCTGAGAATCTAACTTTGTGACATACGGGACCCTTTCCATACGATCCGTTATTTCATAGTCTATCCGAAACATTCAACACCTAAGAATTGCAGTTTTATGGGTCAAGTGGCATTGCTTCTAGTACGACGATTTTATTGTTTACGATAGTAGCTATTTTGAAAACACATACCGTATAATTACGCAATTGAATAGTGGTCGATTTACATTATGGAAGGAAAAATTCAAGTTGATAATGAAAACTGAAAACTTGGGATATTTTGTGAGAATTTAGAATCTATCTTTACCACAGGGCTAATTTTGATATTATTTTTGTTAGTTACGAAACGAATTGGATGCCACGTTTAACGATGTTTCGGAGCCGAACCTGGACGGTAGTGACGATGGTGAAGACGTCGAAATAAGCGAGGATGAAGACGACATTATTATTATTATTATTATTGTTAATATTGAATTGAATTGAATTGAATAACTTTTTATTGTTATTATTATTATTGTTATTGTTATTATTGTTTGCTGTAATACTTCATACACAACTTTAAAAACTTGCGAATGTTGTTATGTTTACATTTTTAGATGTTGATCTTGCCCTGTTCAGTATGGAGGTTTATTATCGCTTAAATTTGTACTTTGGTTCTTTTCAGTGTACCATTTTTCAATGTAATACCAGCAAAATGGTAGAAGAAATTGAGTACCAAAAAAATTCAATATTCCTGCCCTGTCACTGTGTCAGTATACAGAGGCGTTACTGGAAAATTTTTTGGGTCGTAATTTTTTCAGTCGTGTTGACCTACATTTGTCTCGGCATTGTTGGATTTTTGGGGGAAGGGGTAATTGCTGTATCACATAATACTAATTCGTTTACAAAGTTTTTATAACTACGAGTATAAATATAATTTGCATTTGAATTTGGGGAGGGGGGATTTTGATTATTTCCTTACTCCCCCCCCCCCAAAAAAATGGGGTTAATATTATTCGCCCTCCCCCCACCCGGCGACGCCCATATCAGTATAGCATTTAAAACATAATTCTATTGAAAACGAACAGTATAGTGAATGTGTGCGTGAGCATCGAAAGTAGCTATATAGAAACAACCCAGAAATGAGATCGAAAAATTCTATATCGAAAAAGCTATATAGAAATTTGACTTCAGAAGCGATATAGGTACGATATAGCAATGTCGATATAGATACGATATAGCCCTGTCGATATAGGTACGATATAGCCCTGTCGATATAGGTACGATATAGCACTGTCGATATAGATACGATATAGCAATGTCGATATAGATACGATATAGCAATGTCGATATCGAGTATATATCCGTACAATGTCGACATTCTATATCGTCATTTGTCGAGATCAATTAGCAATATTCGAGCTGGAAACGATATCGATTTAATCTCGACGTCGATTTAGAATCCGGAATAAATCTGACATAAATCCGGAATAATTGTCAACAGGGATATAAATTAGTTTACAGTCAGTTGTATTCTGCGACCCTCTGGACTAGTGATGGGCAAAGTACGGCCCACGGGCCAAGTGCGGCCCTCAAGCTAGTCTAATCCGGCCCACGCCATGATTTCGAATTATACTACCTACAATTACAAATAGGTCATATTTTCTGTTCTGTTTACCTGGAAGTGAAGAACTGTTTTGTTTCTTTTGCCCCCCCCCCTTTAGATTATTGTATTGCATCTGGCTCTGCCCCTAAAATGTTTGCCAGTCATTGCGTCTGGACGATTCAAAATAAGAAATTTCCATTGTCCCTTAACGATTTTGTAATTCCATTTCACACAAGCTCAATAACCATGTTATTTGTGCAGATTCTATACGTAGGAATTGAAATCATTACTTTTATCATAAAATTTGGATTCTAAGAGCTCAAGTTGACAGCCTGATCAGAAATTTGATGTAACGCCGCCTCTAGTCACCACCTTTCCATATGCCTACCCAAATAATACAATTTTGTATGCCAATAAAATCGATTTCCTTCTGTTAATACTGTGGTCAGACTTTTTTTTTTGCATTAAGTGATTAGTAACAAACCAGAATTGGTATAAAATCTGTTTGCACCTTTCTGAACTCTTAAGTATGCAAGTTGATAATATGAGCGAATAGGTATGTCTAGTATTTTCAATTACTGTAGGTAAGAAATTCATCACCTTCTGGAAGATAAGTTATATTCGTGTTTCATTGGTCTGTATCTCGCCTCACGTATGTATGTATCTGATAAAATTATACTGAATGATGAACGAAAGCGCGAGTTGACGTAAAACCTAGTTAATTAATATGATGCGTTGAATGACCTACTGAAGTATGCAGAGAAGCAGGTAGATAGATATCTGAAATAAGTTGTTTCTATTGCAGGATCTCGTACGTCATCGTGTATAGTCAAAAACTAGTTCTTTGATGCTTAAACCTAACTGGAGTAGGTATACATACATGACATAATGTTGTTAAGACGTCATAGAAGCTCCTGTAATGTCTCCACTTTTTTTTTTATTTTTTTTTTTTTATGTCGCAGTAGAGACAAGATAAGACAAAATGTGTTTCTTATGATTTTATCATAATATGTATTATCATTGTATGTATAACACCTCGCAGTAAGATATTTCATAGAATTTGAAATGAGGTGTAGAAATATCGGTATACACATTTGCTTTCGATGTTTGAAAACAATATTGCAAATTGGAGGAAAATCTAAGATGGAGATATTGAATATGGGTTTATCCATCGACTGACTAGACGTATTTCTCTTTAGTCTAGGAAAATTAGGTTTAAAAAAAATCAAAATAGGCTAATTTTCGGTAGAACATTAGGTATTGTGGCCCTGATAATGAACACAATAAAAGTCGCCGACTCAACTCCGTATGCAAATATTAACAAAGAAATTCATCCTCATCAGGACAACTCTGTATCATCCTAGAAGAGCTGCTGCAGACCCCCCCCCCCGGCAGGGCTCCCCCGTCGTCACCACCTGCCAACATCGCCACACGTACCAAGACGAGAAGGTGAGGGGTGAGTGAAAAGGAAGCGCGTCCGGCTATGGGGGACCTGAATTCCAGGCTAGTGCTCGGGGAGCGCCAACTTCGGTCAGTAGGGAACCCCGTGGCCCTGGCAGGATACGCGCACCGGAAGCGGGTCAGCGAAATAGGGGCTCACACCGGCCAAAGCGTTCCTCCGGTCACCGATGCGATACTCGAAAGGGTACTTTCCGGGGTCGGGGGTGCGGTGTCTTAGAGGCCACTATCCCCACCCCACCTCACCTGCCAAACAATTTCAAGACATCCAGAAAATACGAAAAATGCCTTTGAGAGAAAAACTATTCGATCCCAGATTCGCCATACAAATGGTCACGTGTACTTTTAGCATTTTACGTTCTTTTACTACTGGGTACCTATACTTGAGCGAAAACCGTAACGCCCCCCGACATGAATTCAGTGGTTGACAATTTCAAACTGCAGCCTTGCTATTGCGGCGCGACTGCACTCTGCAGCCGTGTTGTTGATGGAAATTTTCATGCCCCTTGACACGAAGTCTATCCGTATGATTTAGCTCTTCATGGAAACAATTCAGTTCAAAGGTTGAAATTTCCATGGAAATTTATTTTTCTTACAGCCTTGTTGATCTTCATCATTGCTGCGCCTTGCGCGACTACAGTCTGCAGCCGTGTTGTTAATAGAAATTTTTCTTCCAGCCATGCTCATTGGTCTTCATCTTTGCTGCGCCCTGCGCGACTACAGTCTGCAGCCGTGTCATTGCTGCGCGACTGTAAGCTGCAGTCGGGTTGTTAATAGAAATAGCCATGGAATTTTTTTTAATTGTTACACTACACGTGTCTCTGTAGGAGACACGTTTTTTTTTTTTGTTTTTTTTTGATGAAATAGTCCTAACAAAAAACGGTTTAAGGTTTTGTCGTATGACAAGATCTTGAAAATTTAATCGTCATTTTGTCACTTTGTTTCGTTAGGTCTCACAATACTGTTCGTACCAGGGACAAACCGAAGGGGGGAGTTTCCCCCGTAGTATATTGTTAACTCAGAAGTTGGTAAAATTTACCATTTCAGTCAAGAGGAGTTGGGAAATTTTGGTAGAGATGGAAAAATCCAACAAGTGAAACGTTTTTCCCCCCTTAGATAATTTGATACTCGGGAATTTCGAGTTGAGGAGTTGGAGAAATTCAACAAGTCAAAAGGTTTTTTTTTTCTTTGATACTTGGGAATTTTGAGTTGAATCAGTTGTGACCTTCACCCCCCCCCCAGGAGAACTCTTCGGTGTGTCCCTGTGCCGCTTTTTCAAATTTTATGCGAGAAGTATTCAGTCCAGACTGCAGCAAAGGCATGCGAAATCAAAAAAAAGAGAGGGAAAAGGCGTGTATATTGAATGATTCATAGCAAGAGTCACCCCTGATGCGAGTGCCAAAACATATAAGCTCTAACTGAACTAAACTGATGTCCTACCTGTCCGATCGAGGGAGGAAAAGAAGTGTGAGTCGTGAGAATAAGAAGAAAAACGTAGTTTTGAAAAGATCATGCACCAGAAGTACAGGAATGCAGGAGACAAAAGACATTATTTGTTAAGATGCCTAGCATCGCGCTACGCAGAAACTAGCCAGGCAGGACGATTTATACAAAAATATACATTCGAGAGGAGAGGATCACCGCATACTAAAGGTAAGCTGTTTTTAATACTCAATTGTCAGAAATATGGAAGAAGTAAGGGATGGGAACCCTACCTTAGTAGACTTACAGAACCTGTCACATATTTAGAGCTTTCAAAACCTTCGTGGCTTCCAGTAGCGGCAAGTATGGTAGTGCTCACTACATGAGAGTGCTTCAGCACTACATGAAATAATTATCGTTTTATCGTAATTACCTTAAAACATATCACACTAATATTATTAGAGAAATAGGACGAAAAATTATTTGTCAACTACTCAACTAAGTTTGAATATTTTTTTACCACGATTTTGCACAACCTAGAACCATTATGACGTTATCAGCTTACCGACCTGCATCTTTTTAAAATATTTTTTATACTAGTGTTTAGAAAAAAATTTGATGGGAAAATTCTAAGTTGCCGCGCCTGGCAGCTTCGATAATAACTGAACCCCATGGGTTTGAATGAATCAGTTGATCAAGTCTGTGTCTTTGTAGGATAGATTTCTTTGTGCAAGTGACATCATGGAATTAGATTGAATCAATGACATTGTTGAGTTATAAGGATATTGAGGTTGGGAAATTTTTCGCTCAATTTGCTTTACTTTTCATCTGATGACTAGGATGACTGAAAGAAGAGCATTAATACCTGATACTGTGGGATTTTGTTGAAAGAATAAAGTTAGACGTGCAACGCGATCCCTATAATTTCCAACGTCCAGATAGGATTTGGAACTACATACGTGACCTGGACTAATGAAATGTGCCTCTGGTGTCAAAAATCATTTTTCACTTTCATGATAATTCGTATAGAAAAAATCACGCTCTTTTGAATGAATCAAATCGCAACTTCCTATCTTCATTAATTCTTCCACAAATTGAATTTGAAAATTAAGTCAAAAGTTTAGATACATCCGTTCACATGGCGTCGTGTAAAACGGGCCTACATGAATGACAGAGAAAACGAATTCAAAACGCGGTTGTCATAGTAACGCGTAAACGCACCACCGCAAATGTACAAGCTATGTACATCTGTGCGCGCCACTACCACCATCCCATCTTTACACTCGTTTATCTCAAAAACCTGTTTTCGCACAAGAGACACGTTTCATGATTCCAGATCGCATACATGAAAAAAAGGTTATTCTTCAAATGAATAGGAACTCTTTTCTTTGGCCCAGTGTTAGGTTACATGATACATTTTGATATGCTTCTCAAATGAATGGATCTTATCATGCAGGGTACAATACTATGACATGTTTTTCTAGAAATTAGGTATGTTAAGCTCAAAAACGTTCGGAACCGACTTCTTTTTTTAGGGAGAAGGGAATGAGAAAAAAACCTAATTTTTCCCACTAGAAGTCCAGTTCAATCAACTAACAATCACTTTTAACAATAAGCGAAGTAGATACAAAGAAAAAAGTAGATATTTTTGAAAATTTACCAACTGGAAGTCCATTTTAAGGTAAAGTGCCATTTATTGGTCGAATACCAATTAATGGTCAAAATGTTGAAGCTATATATCTGGTCCACTAGAGGGCGTGAGAGTTTCATTTTCTTATCAGTGTCCGGCAGACACAGAACTTTCTGTATGATCAGTGTTCGAAGTGATTTTGATGATTCGCGTTGAAGATAGGAGCTCTTGAAAAATTTTCCTGTTTTTGACATGATAACATTCTCGCATTTTTGAAGCCCATAATCAAAATGAAAAAATTAAGTACTTCATGCAATTAATTTCGGACTTTTTGTAATGTTGAGTTCAAAGGACATACTAAAAGGAACATTTTTCGAATAATCAAAAGAAGCTTGAGTAGCTACTTATTTGGAAATGGAATCCTTTTGTAGAACTGATCGTACTTCAGTCCTATCATTATGTTTTTTGATTTCAGTTAGGTAGGTAGCCCCATTCGAGAGTTGCAGAACATTTGGCAATGATGAAATTCAATACACAGGAGAAAAAAATTTGACTAATATTTGGTGTAACTAATATTTAGCTCCAATTCTTTTTGGACCAATGATTGGCTAATGTTTTCTGTCTCTTGTTATCAGTCTGCCGAATGAAAATACGAGGAACCTATTTGGCATTTCCATGATTTTTGTATTTTACTTTGATTAAAATAAATAAATTATTGAATTCCACTTTCTTCTCTTCATTTTGTCAATTTTAGATAATTTTTTTCAGATCATACCAAACATTGGTCGACCATTATTTTCAAAAATTCACAAAGAATATATCACTAGTACTTGCCATTAGGAACGTAGCGAAATTTTTTCTGGAGAGGCAAAAACTGTTGAATTCCCAACTGACTTAACACAAAATTCCCAAATATAAAAATTTGTTTATCTTAGCTTAAAAAAAGTTCGATTTTTCCAACTTTTGATCCACCTACTAAAATTTCCCAACTTCTGTAGAGACTGGGAGGGGGGCAAGCTACCCCCTTATTTTCATCCGTACTTGAAATCGGCTCATGTAAGTGAAACTCATTCCTGATGGCATACACTACCATATGCTATGATTAAGAACGGAAAATTCTGCAGCCCAATAATTGGCAACAGTTGCCAAATTTTGGTTTTTAGACCCTTCTTAGGATGCCTGTGGAGTAATCCAGGGAGGTGATACCAGCGTCATCTTGTCATATGTTGTAGAGGAAGGATGAAAGCATCCATCGATTTCAAAATCAACTCCCCCATGCAATTAGAGTACGAGATATTACCATCCAAAGAACCTGACCAATAAATGGTACTTTACCTTACTAGATTTTCCAACTCTGAAAGATGTTTGGCAAGAAGCTCCCCCTCCCCCTCATCAACAGATCTCTGGTTCAGCTCTTTTGCTCTAAAAAAATCAGTTCATTGCGAACGGACATTATGATCTATTCTATTCCAATACATTTACAAATAATGACTAGAGAGATGACCGTATGAATCGATGTTTATGAACCATAAGACCTAGATAATTCTGATACGCAAGAAATCAACATAACTATTGAAAATGCGAAACATACTACAAGTAGAATCACATTTTTACCAATAACAATGAAAAACTGAATGTCCCGGTTACTTTCCTTCCACATGAGCACGGACTGTAAGACTGCTGGAAGGAATATAGAATCGAAAGGATAACTGAAGCACGATATCAAACTGATGAAAATACTCAACGTAGGAATCACAATAGCCATCACAGTGATCAGAAAATTGATGGTTATTCGAGCCATGAATTCGTATAGCTTTCGGTTCCGCGATTCTCCGACTATAGCCAGCAGCTCTCCGCACCACACTGTTTCAAAAATCACAAAGAAGGACACGGCTCCATTCGCGATAATTGCGATAGTTAGTAGACAGTTAGATAAGGTCGTCGCCAAATTCTGAGGCAGATTTCCCATCAGATTTTCTTGCGTTTTATTCCCGTACTTCAGGTATCCAAAAAGAGAGAAGCTCACGTTCAGGGCAAGGAAGAGGACCATGGATGTATTTAAGCTGCCGAAAAACGAACCGAAATGCTTTTGCTTTTTCATCTCCTGTTTGAAAGGAAATATCAGCGGCGTGCAGTTGATTGTGAACAAGACAACCCCTACAAACGGTAATAATTCAAACGCATTTCCTACCATGGTGACTCTCACCAAAGGGGTCGGGTCCACCGTCATAAGAAACAGAATTGCGAAAACGATTACGATGTTCAGCGAGGTAGAGGAGTAAGCGAGACAAGACATGACTTTCAGATCCGGTACCAAGGCCATGAGCGTTGTGAACGGGAACATCATCACCAGAATTATTCGGTTCGTCATCTTATAACCGAAGTAGTGTAGAATCAGTTTTATATTTTCACAAATGAACAGTTCGTTGAAGGATAAACTGAAGGCCCAACAAAGTATAATTTCGTATTTCAGGTACGCATTTGTATACCTGCGAATTCTGTTCATCGTATCTGAGCCAGTGAAGACGAGATCGACCAGCGAGTAAATGGATAGCTTAGTTTCGGCAGCAATATTCTTTTGCTTCCGCAGTTCTGTTTCACACCACAGATATATCTGCATCATGTACACATAAAATACTCCAACTGCGACGGCTGCGACGAGACCGAGCAAATAACCCACCGTTTTGAAATGAAAAGGTAAAATGAAAAACAATGGTCCTTGGATGGAGAAGAACAGCTGGAAAATGGATCCTGCCCACGACGTGCCATTCTTCGTCTTATGCACCGGCAGGGTTTCATTTTCTCGGAGAGGTACCAGGCCATGCTCGATTGTCAGGCTGTCGTGTTTGGCATATCGGTCGGCACTCAACGTGGATAACCGTCGGTCCACTTCATGGTTCAGTTTGTAAGACATAATCACTTTTTTAAAAATGTTAGGTACTTAATCATCGAAGTCCACCAACACTAGGACCACTACACTGCTGTTTCCCGAACGGTTGAAGGTTTTCAACATAAAAGAAAAAAGAGCAAGGTAACAAAGCGTGAACTGTCACGAATGCATTGTACCTAGTGTCTCCATTCAGGTACAGAAAAATATATTTATGTAAACGTGTTTATTAATATTACATAAGCGTGTGGTGCCGTTCATTTCCACTGCGATAAGAAGTACACAATTTAGTTATCAACAGAATTGAACAAGTAAAGCTACATTTGAGGTATTATTGACTTTTGAGCCGTTACTCAATATTTACAGTTCATGAACACGCAGCCGCTAACGAAAAAGTCTACTGGGGTGACAAAAAATTCGTCGCATAGTATCCAGTACATAAAGACGCCACAACTGAGACTTGTGGCAAAAAAGTTTCTCTATTTTGAACCAATCAGCATGTTGGGTCCCCTCAGTGAAGATGGAGCCGACATAATTTTATTACAGATTTCATATGGGGAAATGGTGAGTCTAAAAACTCTCTGTTGCCTCCAAGAGATAGTTCGGCCAGCAATCCAGCGGTGATTCTTGTCAATTTTCAGCGATCTACTTATCACATATGGGCTGCTACTGATAAACTTCTTTTAAATAATCATTCTATACATATTTTTTAATGTGTATGGGATATGTATGGGTGTATCAGAATGAATGGACTTCCTTAAAGCCAGGTGAGGTTACAGTTTATCCAAACATGCAGATATGCCTGCCTACTCATACATGTCAAGGAATAGATGTGCTCAGGAGAAAAAACTATTCACTTCTCTTTATAATTTTCTTCTCATGATTCAGCATCGTAGTGTTGTTCTGAAGCCTTTGAGAAGGCTAATAGTGTCGTGGGATTATCTTTTAAAACATTTGATTTTCCGAATTTGAATACAAAAATCGGAATAAGGAGATTTTTGTTTGCTTGTTCATTGAAAATTTGAGGTTGGCATAGTTACTTCGTTCTGAATTGTCCCCTCTTTAGCGTAGAAAAGTGGTTACGCTAACAGACTGATCTCTAGTAATGATAAAAGGGACCGTTGCAGCGTTTGAACAATCAATTTTAGTAAAATTTGCAGACATTCTGATATTTTGTTGATTCGTACATTTGTACTGAAAATTTCCGCTTCGAGAAAAGACTTTCCTCATATAAACTCTACATAAATAATACCTCAATTCTCAAAACCTCACGCTCCCTTCTTAGTAAAGAATTCATGAAGAAACTGGACCTCCAAAAATTTCATTGTTTTCCCTTTCCTATTTAGATACAAATTCATTGTTAGCAAACTGTTGAGCTGAATTCAGCAATCCTTTTATAATTTCTATATGGTTGGTGAAACTGTCTATTATCATCAGAAAGTTTCAATTTTATTTACTTCCAATCAGGAAAAGGTAAAAGACTAAATTGAAGGAGTAAATTAATTGTGATGATGGTTTTTAACAAATCCTTTAGATAGATATCTTTACCCCTCCCACGCACGCACTTTCTTTCTTACAAGAAGCACCTGAATATTTCAGAACTGAAGATCACTATTTTCGAAGTTGAAAGTAGATTTACAGGTTTTTCTGGAGGGGGTACAACATTCATTAGCCAAAGAACTTAAACTTATGAATCAACTGGAGACCATCACTTTTGCACTAATTTTTTCATGAGATATCGTATGAATTCTCAGGTAGAGGACAGGAATTGTTACATGTAGTTCAAAGCAGACAAAACATACAAGAACTGAAGGAGATTTATTTTGTAAAAGATTTGAAACACAGATGATTGTCTTTTAGAGCAATCAGTAACAAAAGCAATTCGTTTCACACAGTTGTTGTCTTTTGTGGTCTTTTATATATCAAAGCGACCTTTCTTTATACATGTTTTCTCAGGGAGAGGGGGCTGATTTTGCCAACTAACAGAAATTCTCGAAATTAGCTTTTGTCAACTGATTTACCAAACTATTAACAATTTTGAAATTTTGCTAATTATAGGTGTTCATCTAATATTCCCTACAATCTGCTCATATTTGTGAAATTTAGTGTTTTAAAATTGAGTTATGTAGACGCGGCAAGTTAGGACTCCTCCAAGGATTGCTAAAAAAAATGTTTAGGTACCATGGAGGGAGTAAGTGAAGGGTGGTGCACAAACTGTGCACTAGCATTAGTGTTACTTCGTAAATGGGTGCATTTATAAGCGTAGTCCGCATCAGGTTGGGTCAAGTTGCAGTAAGAAATTAGTTACAATATTTAAGTGTAATTTCTGTGTTTGTGTTGCACTCTGCACTGTACCATCGTTTTCTTTGAAATTCTTCAAGTATTGCTGAGCAATGCTTGAAAATTTACTTTAAGTATTGCTCAAGCGTACTTGCAATATACAAAGAATCAAATTGAATCGAAGAATCGAAATGTGCATTATACATTTATACAAAAATGTGATGCAACAACTGAAAAAGAAAAAAAAACGCATCACTTTGGAAGTCGATTCAACTATACTGAATCAATATCAATATATCATAATATTTCTGAGGAGGAACATAACGTTGTATTTAGACGTAACTATGTTGAGTTTTCAAGACTCTTTTTCAAATTTTGAGCCTAATTTTGAGCCTTCGTGGGTCTCTCTCATTCTAGAACCTCCACAGACTGCTACCACGTTCTAAGTTTCAATTGAGAAAAAGTGCAAATCTTAATTTACTGTGACATTTCACCGCAATCCCTGTGACACTTTGTCCCATAACCTGTCGTATAATATCACAAAAATGTTGTCCCACTGTATATATTCTCATAAGTTTTCAAATGAAGTTGAGAATTTGATTGAAAAATTAGGTAAGTAGAGACGTGATGGCACTACTGTTTGACTTTAAGAGCGAAATTTCAACGTTAATAGTCCACTCACAGAACAATTTTAAGTCAAAATATGATATTATTTTGACCGGGTCTATCCTACCAAAGATGAACAGGCTACCATCCCATACATTTGATAAGAAAACACCAAGTTAACGAAATAAAAAAAACGTAAGGAACTTTTTTGTCTTCTTACTTGCCAACCACAAAACAGTCTATTTTGCAGTTTAAAAATTTTCTCATTTCAGCTAACTGTCAAATCAGAAATACAGGCAAGCATTGTAAGAAGATACGAAAATTTTTCCGCCATAATTCAGACAGTTTTCATCCAATTTATTATAATTAGCACCATTGGAAGGAAAATTGAAAACCCTATTAGGATTTAATTTTGTTCTGCTACAAGGTTATGACCCCGAGTTCTCGAAAAAATAAAATAATATTTTAGTCACTTTACAACACTAGTGTTATAGGGGGACACACTCTGCATTGTCAAGCGATCCCACCTGAAATAAAATCAGTTACAAGTTGATACAGCCTGAAATAAGATTTAATGTTGTTTGTAATAAGTTGATGCAATCTAGGAAACAATTCAGCATTTTCCATGCAAAAAGTTCACTAGATACATTAACATACATTTTTTGCGCATTAAGCGTGTTGGATTTGCATCAGGGGCGCCCCTAATTCAAAACTACATAATTTTTGGATATTGAACACGTATCCGGCGGCGAAGTGGTCCGCTGGGTAACTCAGCAAATGCCCGTGGCCTGGCACAAGCATGGGTTGGCCAAACCAAAATGACCTTAATATGTTAACAGCCTATTACAAAACGTAAGCAAAGTTTTACTCCGAATTTTTAGGTTTCGCCTGAAGGCCTGAATATTTGGGAAGATTAAAATTTCTAGATTAGATATTTTGATTTCTTTAGGACTCTTCAAAGTTTCTCTAAGGCCTTTTTTTTTACACTCATAAACTCATAAATGCTCGCGGATTCAGTCAAAACTATAATAGACCTCAGTTTTTTTAAAAATAGAACTTGTAAGATTTTTTAATATTTCCAAAACTTCCATCAAAGATATTTTTCACAACTGTTACCTGTTCAAGAGTCTTTTAGACTGGTGTCAGAATTTTTTGAGACAATTTGGACGGGTTCAGTATTATTTGAGACTTTTTAAGACGCTTCCAGATTCATTGCAAGATTATTCCAGGTTTGATTAAATCATTTTAAGACTATTCTAGACATGGCTCAGACTTTTTCAGATTTATTCAAAATCCTTTAAAAATTATTCGGACGGATTTAAGACTCTTTCAGACTCATTAAGATATTTCCAAGCTTGCTTTAGATTCTTCGAGACTTCTTTAGAACTCTTTTAGACATGATTACAGCTTTTTGAGATGATGCTGTATTTGACTTTTAGCCTTGTTCTGCATCCTTCAACACTCATTCAAGCAAATTCAATTCTTTTTAAGACTTTTTGAGGTTTTGTTCTTCTCCCCCCCCCCCCTAAACTTGTAGCTGATTTAGCCGTACATCTAGAGGAGTCTTAAAAAGCTTTAATCTGGCTTGAAGAAGCTTTCAAAAATTTCAGCGAGTCTTAAAGGGTCTTGTAATGGTCTGGAAATCTGACAAAGTCTTTACAGAGGGCGAAATAATATTCTTAAACAAGTGCCAGTACCCTATGAAGATAGTCTCCAACAATCCTGAAGGTCATGAAGAGTCTTAAATATATCTGAGAGAGTCTTGAAGAAGTATTAAAATAAATTATTCTCAGCTTTCCTCCCAGAACCAGGAAAAAGTTCAAAATTACTCCTTTTATTGTGCAAATCATTGACAACCTTAAAAACACCAAACTTCGTTGTTGTTTTGTTTTTTGTTTTTAATTAATACTTCAACTAACGTTACAAGTTCTTCATTTTTGAATTTTTGAAGTCTAGTTACCAGGTAACGGTGACAGACTGATTTTAGTTCCACTTAATAAAAAGGCAAAGTCCTGAAATTTGAGCATGATTGGATAAAACTGACGAATCTTTTCTATATGTTGATGCATGGAAACATTGGTCGAGGTTTCTCCTGACGATTTCGAAGGTGCGAAAAGGTGTAACCCTGTTTATTACCTGTTAATAATAATAGAGAGGTGGGGTTATCTTTTTCTCAACCGTATCCAGTGTTGCCGTTCTAGCGAATTGAAGTACAATATTGCGACATAAATCATAAAAAAATCGCCAAGCGACATTTTTAGCGATTTATCAAGGAAGTTGCGCAAGTTGGCGACTGTATCAGAGAATTAGCACTAAATGTCGAATTATGAATGTTATCGTAATTTCCAGATGTTAATGACCAGTGTTATCAATGATTTGTTGACTGCGGAGAAGAAGCAGACCATAATTTCAGTTGAGGTGAGGTCTATTTTCTGAAGTCGGGTCCAGTAAAGAAACATAACAGGCTACCCGCAATATACATTGATAAAATGGGCATTGTGAAGTTGGAGGGGAAGGACGAGTTCAAGAACACGTTATCAGCGCCGTGAAAAAATTATGTTTCTTCTGGACTAGACTTTACACTCCGAAAATAACAATGTTGATAAGGTCGTTCTTATGTATGGAGAAAAGTATGTAAAACGTATTCTGAAGTTATGAAACTAGTTATTGAAAATTGCAGGCTACTTTTATTACCTGATCCGTCACTCGTTTTTCATTTTGTTGTATTTCTTGTTATTTTCCCCTTTAGTGTTGATATTTCAACGCAGAAAAAATACATCTCTGGTTTTCCTTCTGCTATGTTACACTGATGGCCATTAGTAATAAGCTATTTTTTGGAAATTCACATTATTCTTAGCGATTTTCTGGCTATTTGATACGCCTTTTTGGCGACCATTTATGCTGATGAAACGGCAACACTGATCGTATCGATATCGGATAGAACTAACTTCGATCGAGGAAGCGGACCGTTATTTGGCTGTGGCCCTTGGTGAAGAAAGATTTATCGGAATTTTCCGCTGCGTTGTCCTCTTCGTTGGTGTTACGAATTTTTTATTTTTGAATTTCCTACTGTTCGGCGGTTGCCTCGTCATAATTTTGCATTTTTCGCGGTTCGATGCCTCCTGATGCTTCGGTTTCCAGCAAGTAGATTCGAGGTTAATATAAACTGATCCGGGCATTAGTCGCCGGGGATGGGGGCCCTGGCGAAAGATCAATAATACCAAGCCACCACACCTTTACGTCCATCGTAGCGTCGCCAAACCAAGTCCAGAAGTGCCATCCGGTCCTTGCGCGACGATGGAGTCCAATCGAATCTTGGACAGAGAATCCATTGAGTAGATCCGCCTCATGCATCACGTACAAAAAGTTGGAAATTTTTACCATCACTACAATCGTCATTTTGAGTAGTTTATTAGCCATTGCTTTGTTAATTTTCAAATTTAAAATTTACAACAATTTTTACCCCAGGGTTTTATAATGTTGAATCGATTTTGTGCCTCTATGTCCCTCCCCCTTTTTAATGTCACCATGTTGGGCACCTTCCCGCTCATAATCTGTATTTTGCTGTGTGTCCGTGTTCCAGTTCATTTCAGCTGCGGGGAGAGCTCTGCCCGCCGGGGGGTCCCCTGGAATACTAGGTATTTATGCATTTCGTTGATTCGTCCTGTTATCAAGTGTTCTACACTCTCCCAGGAGGTCCGGGGTGTCTTAATGTTATGTTTCCCCATTTCCCGGTTCTTACCTTGGTTCGTCCTATCAAATTTAATTTTCGTAATCTTGGTTGTTGTTCTTTTGCTTCTTCCACTCCCCTGGTGAGATCCCCCAACATACTTACTGTCAGGATTCCCTCTATTTTAGGCTTCGTGCCATGAACTTGATTAAAAAATTAATAAAATAACGTACTTGCCCCCGTCATTTTTCTCAGTGTTTTTCGCTTTTATAATGGCTCAGAAGGCACCTCTGGTGGTTGGGGGTACAATTTATCATTATTTGGGTTAACATTTTGATATTTGCTTGTTATTTTGATTTTTACCTGTTATTTTCATATTCATTTATTATTATATTGATCGTTGCTTAGTATTATGAGTTCCACACCTTCGCCCAGGGGGTTTTCGAAATTTTTCCTCTTTCGAATTTTATGTTTTTTGCTGAATGGCATCCCTCTGTTTTGATTCTCGCTAGAGACGCTCGACGTGCAGGTATGCCCTCTAGATATGTATATGTGTGGAACTGGGACCCGCTCCCCCAGGTCCCCCATGCCTCAAGGGAAATACTTTTTCGGCTCTTCATAATCCCCAAAATACATAACAAAGAAATTACAAGCAAAATTTATCCCTCCATATCGAAACTCTCATTTGGGAACGCAAAAATTGTTTTCCTCAGAAGTATTTCGAACGCTTATACTGAGTCAATCAGTTTTCACGATCCTACTTACGCTCCCCTTGAAAAAAATTGCTTTTTTTAACCAACGTTTTCCTGTGAAGTAGAAATAAAAAGCTGATTGGAAAGATTTTTCCGGCTTCCGGCTACCCCAAATTTATAAAGCTTCCGACTTCCAGCCAAAATTAAAAAACTTCCGCCTGCCATTTTTTCCGGCTTCGGGCTACCGAGTATCACCTACCAGTTACCTCTCTCTTTCGTTTACGTTTCTTGACAGGGTTCATTGAAATTGTAATTTTTCAAAGGAGAGTGTTTTAAAGATGATGTGCCTAACTTTGGATCGTGTAAGGTACCATTTCAGACGTGAAAATAATGTACTAGGAGACACTTCACAGTATTTGTGTGATAGCCTATTGGAAAAAGATTATAAATAATTATTCGAAACAACAAAAAGTAGAAGTCACATATCACAAAAAGCTGATTAAGAAGCCGCGAAAAGCAATTGGCTTCTCTACCGGCTACCAACTTCCAACTATTTCGCTTCTCAGCTTCCGGGGCTTTTTAAAATTTTGCTCAAAACCGGCTGACTACCGGTTTCTGATTTCGGCTTCCGGCTGACTTCTCATCCCTGCTGTAAAGGCGTAGGGTGGACGTTAGCTTAACTGATATGGCATGAAAAATTTGATTTTCCCGGTGGCCTTTCTAGTCCCACTCTGTCCCAGCATGTACCTACTCCGTGTTTGACATTATTTTTTAGTCACCTCTTTCCAGTCTGTAATCTTACGTCACATTGATAACAATTTTTTACCCAGGATTTCAGCTATCTGATTGACGTCAGGGGTGGCAAGTTGGGTGTTGCAGGCGTGCAAGTGCTACACACGGGAACATCTTTGCTACATTCGGGAAAATAGAAAAAAAAAAAAAAAACTCTGCTACATTCTAAAAATCTTTGCACCACTTTGGAAAATTCTCGAGAAAATTTAAATTTTGCACCATACTTTACAGAAAAAAATAGAAAAAAAAATTTTTAAGCCTTTCATATAAATTCTGAATAGTCACAACTCACAAAGCTTGTATCCAGTTATAAAAATTAAATACGCAAATTTTTCTCAGTGTTTAATATAATTAGATGATTAACAATATGACAGACTGTATTCTTCTTCTGTTTCTGTTGGCTAGTGGAATAAGATTGAGATTGATTGAATTTAAATTGAGTTGTAAGTTTGTTTATTCATGATCAATTTCAGTTTTTATCAATTTAAGTGTTGATTATTTACAAATATTTTTATTTGATTATAATTAATTTGATGTTTTAGATGTCTTTTATTACGATAAATAAAGTCATAAGCATAAGCGCCTGTAGAGGGTTGATTCTAAAAACGTCGAAAAAAAAAATTTCAGAGGGGGGAGAAGAAGGCAGGATTTTCTTGGTCAATTTTTGAAGAAAGAAAATTGTTTTGCATAATGTTACACACGGAAAAATTAAAATTTGCCACCCCTGATTGATGTGAGCTGGCGAAATTCAGTCATCAAACAATGTTTCGATCTATCTGAGGGGCCATAAAATAACCATTTCGAAAAAATTAATTCTTAGGTCTGAGGTTGCGGTGTTGCGAGAGTCAATTTGGTACGTAGGCATCGCCATACACCATACCAACTGATGTTCAAAACAACTCAACAGAATTGATAGAAACAATGGAAACTGACTATTGCAAATTTCTAGAACTACTTTGACCTACCAAGAACACTTTTTCAAAAAAATGATGAAAAAAAACAAACAAAAAAAGAACACTGACATTTATGGATGGTGTGTACGTAGATGACGCGTGCCAAAGTAAAAATATGCTGAATGAATATCGACCATGATATTTCGATTGGTCACCTACCACTGAGTGTTATCTTACAATACTTGCCCTAGTGTAATATGTGAATCTCACTGGCCATAAACTTTGCTTTGGTATGCTCCTGAGCAGTGGCGGCTCGTGACTGTCAACTCAGGGGGTGCTACAGAATTCCAGGATGATAAAAGTTTTTACTGAGAAAATACATATATAGTCATAAGCGGCTACCAGAGCTGGAAAGTAAGCAGCTCTTATGGTGTGTTTCAGAGCGGGGTTTGGTGGGTATCCCCCTCCACCTCTTCAAGTGTAGTGATCACCATACATCCGCAACATTTGTGCTGCTTTCGTTTCAGCTCTAGTGTTCCTGGCGTCGCTGTTACCAAGGGCGAAACTATGGGGGTTGACCCCCCCCCCCCAATAATTTGGAGTCGGCAAATTTTGAAACTGTTCATTTGAATTTTTCATTTTCTATGAATGTTTGTTTTTTTTCAATTGAAAAATATTTCAATTAAAAAATCGGTAAATTTTTAATTTCTTAAAAATTTTGTTGGCGAATTCTTAGTTAAAAAAAAAAAATTTGTCCGCAAATTCCTCTTCTCGTCCTCCTCAAACTGAAAGTCAAATTTCGTTTCTGAAAATGGAGTACAGTGGACTCATATGTTGTCAGAGACTAGTCAGTCAAAAGTCGAAGATTTCAAGCTGAGTATTGAACGTTATCTGAAATGTGGAAGACATTTGGAAAATCTGAAAGTCGGTAGCAAATGTTGAATTTCGAAATTCAATGACTATTCTGTTTTTACTAGATCTGAAATTTGAGAAAGTTGAACATTTGATTAAAATCTACAAGTTGAAAGCAAAAGACTTATTTTCCAATGTCACAAGCTGAATCCGATAGCAAATGTTCTATTGTTTACATGACGGGATTTGGTCCAGGTGAATACAGGAGGGAAATTTAGTCTGGAACAAAAGTCTAAAACTCCATGTGTTTTCCCCATAAGAACGAAAGGGAGCTTGTGGCACAGATTCCCCTAATACGATCTGTGGTTTTTTTATTTTTTTTATTTTATTGGAATTAGTTTAGGAGACGAATCAGAGGAAATTCAGAAAAAAAGAAAGATCACCAAGAGTAAATAACGACCACCTTAATGTGTAATGGAAGTTGTGTGTTCCTCTCGAGTATTCGTAACATCCTTCCAGCTTACACTCCCAGATTAGGGTATGCTCATGTGCGCAAATGTGAATGCTTGGGGGAGAAGGTTCCAATCTGCATTTGCAGAAACGAAACTATTGGGGGGGGGGGGTGAACCACCCCAATAATTTGGCAGTTGGCAAATTTTGAAACTGTTCATTTGAATTTTTCATTTTCTAAGAACGTTTGTTCGTGTTTTTTTTTGTGTTTTTTTTTCAATTAAAAATATTTTGATTGAAAAATCAGCAAATTCTCCTTCCCCCTCCCCCCCCCCCTCCAACTGATTGTCAAGTTTCGTCTCTGGTTGTTACGTTGACCGTCTTATTGAGCACTTCCTCTCTCACAGCTGAAAAATTGCTGGTAATCGTCTGAATATTTTTATTATTTTTGATATCTGTATTATGAACTAATTTCCTTTTTTCTGGCAAATATTCAGGGAGTGCTGCAGCACCACAGCTCTACCCCACGAGCCACCACTGCTCCTTAGTACATAGGTATAGCAAAATTGTAATGAATAAATTAGTCATCTTGTTCAGTAATCATGTAAGAACACAACATATCTCTTATATGTCAGTAAAAATACTGGGCTACGCATGTTTGCTATACATAGTGATACAACTTCCCTAATATGTGTTTATGTTTTTCCAATGACAATACATTCAATTTGCTCTTTGTCAGGTTAGTGTGAACACAACTTTATGTTCTCCACTGTTCTAGATAGTGAAGTACAATCACTACTGGGTACTGAAAGGCTCGCTGAATACACACCTGTACCAACACACACACACTAGCATGGGTATTAGCATAAACAGTGTTTTGAGAGTGAAAATTTTCAAAATGAAATATTGTATAAATTGAAATTTAACAAAAATGTATTTCGAAATTTAATTTTGAAATTTATTTTACTGATAAGAGTGATAAGAACTGATAAGCGATGGATAGTAAACAAAACTAAGAATACAAACGTGATCAAGTTTTTATTTGATTTCCACAAATTTTAGTCAATTTCTCACTATTAAATTCCACATTTAAAATTTAGTTCGAAATGTTTCGTGAAATGTTCCATTGAAAATGTCGAAAAAATTAATTTTATGAAATTTGACAACACTAGGTATGATGCCATCGTTCAAATCCGCTTAGCTCTAAAATGTTCAGCGCCCAATTCAAAATAATTGAAAAAATAAAGTTCAGTTCACACTAACCTGACAGAGCGTATGTTGAACGCGGTATTTTCTAAAGAAATACGAACACACACTGGGGATGCACATAATTATACATCGGAATATCAATAAATTTTGGTAATTTTTAGGACATATTGGATCAAGTGACGTCTATATATAGCAGTAAGACAATATGCGCATCTCCATGATGCGGTCTAATAGCTCAACTTAATTGAATCAGATACATTCAAGGAACATACTGCTTAAAAGCACGCAAGAACTTGAAAGCAAATTTGATAAACTAAACTTGGGAGTAACGTGAAGTGCCAATTATTAATCACATTTTCTTTGGACTTGTGTCCTGACTCTTGTAAACACTTGGGACTATATTAGTTAGATCAACAGGGGCTCAATACCAACTCTCTACTAGGTTGAATATTTCGATGATTCATTGATTCATTGTCTCGCAGTGAATTTCTTTCAAAACCTTTTTATTTCTAGATCCATGATTGACCAACATTTGATTGTGTATAAGTTACCTCCTCCCCCTAATTAGAACTGAAATGCAGTCGGCATTATGAACTACCTAGTATTTTTGATTACATTTCTAATAACGGAACACATACGGAGATGTCTACCTAATACCACAACTAAAGAACTGGACATCACTGATTATTGTTTCAAAATATCATGATTCTACGCAGCTTAATTCACGGTGACTCCTTCCAGGCATTCATCTCAATTAAAACCTCTACCTACAGTTTGGGAAACAGTGGACTGACCCACAATTGGCCAAGTGAGCCGTAACTGGCACTTCACCTTATGCTGTTGGCAATATTTGTCCCAACCACAGATTTTGCGATGCATATTATTCCCAAAATTGCAAAGTGGAGGCTGCTGAACGAATCTACGCAAGAGATCATTTTTTCAGGAAATGCAGATTTCGCCCTCTTTTGTTCATTGGTGTCCAGACTTGCCGAATACAGAGCTAATTCAACGAATTCATACTCGAAAATCGTAATAAGACGAGATTTCAGACAAGAAAGTCAGAAACGTTGTCACCGAAAAAGCCACGCCTATGAGGCACAACGCAAAATTCTTAATCATAATAAACGCGAAATAAACGTCGCGTTTACCGTTATTCCAAACAATAATGCATTGTAACAATGCTGGCAGAAATATTGTATCATATGGGTAACTGAAGCACGATATCAGGTTGATGAAAATCTCCAGCGTAGGAACGACAATGGCCATCACGGTGATGAGTAAGTTGGTACTGATGCGAGCCATGTACTCGTACAGCTTAAGGTACCTGGAGTCCCTCACCAGGGTCACCAACTCATCGCACCAAATCGTTTCGAAAATAACGAAAAACGAAATTGCCCCGCACGCGATAATGGCAACGGTTAGTAAACAGTTCGATATGGTTATGGTCAGATTCTGAGGTAGGTTTTGGATCAGGTCCACGTCAGTTGCGTCCCCATATTTGATGTACCCGAACAGAGAGAAGCAAATATTGAGCACAATTAAGATGAACATGGCAGAGTTGAAGCTACCGAAGATTGAACCAAACTGACTCGGTTTCTTCATCTCCTGCTTCAGAGGAAATATCAACGGGGTGCAATTGATAGTGAAGAATACAGTGGCCAGAAATGTGGATAATTGAGTTAGGTCGCCGATCATGAGGATGCTCCCCAATGGAGATGGATCGATTAGAATGAAATACAAAATCTCGAACATGATTACGATGATAACGATGGTGGAGAGGTATGCGATACAAGACATCACTTTTAGGTTAGGTACCAAGGACATAAGCGTTGTCAAAGGGAACATGGTTATCAGGATCATACGGTTAGTCATCGAGTAGCCGAAATAACGCAGAATCAGTCTGACATTCTGACAGATGAACAACTCGGCGAACGACAAACTCAGACTCCAACTGAGTATAATTTCGTACTTCAGGTACGCGTTCATATACCTACTCACTCGGGTCATGGTACTGGAGCCGGTGAAAACGAGATCATTTAGCGAATAAATCGACAAATTGGTTTCATCAGGAATATGCTTCTTCCTCCGTAATTCTGATTCGCACCAGAGGTAAACGTGCATCATGTACGCATAGAGTGCAGTGATGCCCACAGCTCCGATGACACCGAGCAGGTATCCCACGTTTTTGAAACCGTTCGGCAGAATGAAAAAGGCGGGACCTTGAATGGAGAAGAAAAGCTGGAAGATGCACTCGGCCCACGACATACCATTTTTGGTCTTGAGCACCGGCAAGGTTCGGTTTCTTCTTATACTCAGCCCGTGCTCCATGGTGAAGCTGTTTCGTCTGGAGTATCGATCACAGCTGGAGCTGACATCGGATGCCCGCCGTGCCGCTTCCTTCTCCAACTTATACATAGCGATAGCTCTGAGGAATTGCAAAAGGAAGATCAAACAAATGCACCAGACACTGTAACACTGCAAGTGACCGCAATTTCTTTGGTCTTGAATAAAATAACACCACATTCAAAGACGAACACATACTTAAGGTGAACCGTATTAGTTTTTATCTTTCTAACAACTTACGTTAGCAGAATTGTATAAGCGCGTACAGCAGCTACAACATACGTGCAGCTTACGTTCACTTTTTTCTTTATCACTTACAAGCTGCGATAGTAAAAGTTTTTCCGATCCCAGTCGTCTATAGAAGTTTGAATGGACAGACCCATTTTATGTCAGAATGCAGAATGGTTCTTATTCTTCATTATGGTGTTGATGAAAATTACACCGTTTAAAACACACTAAGATAAGAATGAACCATGCTATACAAGGAACTAGTAGGCAACCCAAAGTACCTCTTTGCGTCATCAGTTATCAATTACTAAGCGGATGTTTCCTTGTCAGAAAACACTACCCGATTTTAGTTGTTTCCATATGACATAGTTTATTTTTGCCGTTATATATATATGTATATATATATTTTTTTTTAAGATAATGATTTGTGGGCTCAGGGCGAGAAGAAGCCATGTAACATTTCCGGTCAACTTTGTGAAATTTCAATACAAAAACAGAAGTCGATAATAAGATGCGAGCTGGAAATGTCATGTGGCTACTTCTTGCTCTAAGCTGGAAAGCTGTACATCTTCTCAAATGTAATCGCGAAAATGATAGAACTGTAGCTCAATCCAGGGGTGCGGGCATGACGGGGTATAATTCCGGATTACTCGGGCCAATTTGCATCGTATTTTCACATTACGTGTATACGATACAATGATACAATGACTTGTCCGTATCCTCAGTCAACATGCGTGTCTGTTCCGCACTGGGGAAGCCCTTGTCAGCTTTGGAATTGCTCGTTTGAAGCTCTGTTGTTGAATCAGCCCGGACAGTAATTCAGTTCGCTGTAAGACAGCCAAAAGTTTACATCTGAAGTCGCCGCCCATTAAGGGCTGAGAAATATTATGTTTTTGAGATAATTCTTGAATACATGAGTAAGCAGATATGAGTAATTAATAATCCAGTTGGCTGGGTCGGCAAATGGCACGGAGGGCCTGGTTCGGATAATATAAGAACGTGGCCGTTTCATGGATTCGCAGGTGGTTGGAAATGTCCCCAGAAACAAAGTCTGATGATATGAAACAACCCACGAACCGCTCACCGGATAACCGATTACCAACCAATTCAGGATGCCCGTATTTGTCGTAATGGTTACTGGGGGCAACGCCTCTTTATATTAATAATGAGTCACATGCACTTAGGTAACGTTTAGTAATCTTGTAAATTTTTATGGCATGAGCTGAGGAGGATGCACTGGTTAAAATCGGTCTGAGTTATGTTGATTTCTTGGTGCAACCATAGGGGAAGTGGTGGTGTGCTATTTCCAACTACCACGGGGCACGTAAGTGTACACGTGTGTGTCGGCAGATGTGGTCACTTTCCCTCAATATCGGCCGAAAGGAGTGCTCTAATGATGGTGCACTGCTGAACTGTTCAAAATCGAATGGGTTAAAGTAAAATTTTGATTATTTTATATTTTGTTTTATTGTGTGGGGAGAGGAGAGGGGGTGTCCATCTTGTGTTCTGTTTTCATATTTAGCTGATGGAGATTCGCCTAAGGGAGAGGCCTCAACCGGATGCTGCATCAACATCGGTCTGGTATAACTGTTGCTCACAGGTACGTGTTTGGTTTTTCTGATTTATAATATCTAATGGGTACGTTCATTTTTTGATTCAAACTTTTATCGGGAAATAGTTTCGGTTGCTAAACGACAGTTTTCGTTGATTCTAAACTGAATTAGTCAGGGGCATGATGTATGCTCCCCCGTAGTCGTTTTTTACTCATTTATTATACCTGTATTGTTTTACGATTCAAATCACAGTGTGGAATTTTGATTCCAATTTTATTGTCCGTTTGATTTATACATTTTATTAACTCAAAGTTGGAAGCTGTTCGACATCATTGGGATTAAGTATGATTCCATCAAGTCCGTTCCCTGGTGGAGGGGGAGAGGTATGTAGGTGCTGAGTTTGTCTTCGAGTCCCCCCGGGCCTGGCTACAAGACTTTCCCTCTTTTTTTGCAGGTCGGTCACAATTCGAAGATGATAATGGGAAACTTGTCACATTGTAACTATAGACAATCCTATTGAAAAGACTGTATGTTAAGCGCATTTTCATCAATCAACAATAAACATTCATTGCTTCTTTACTTACAGTATACAATCGGTTTGGTGAAAAAAATAAAAGGTGAACCACTTTTTCAGGAGAATATCCATACAAAATATAAGTATTATAACTCGATCTAAGTTTAAAATTCAGGATCAACTCAAAATGATATCAGTACAAGAGCAGACTATATATAGGTAAGTGACTCGAAGAAAATGATTTTTTACTAGGCATTCCCGATTCTTCTATGGCTCATTCAGAGTCAGATTTACAAACATAGAGAACCGTAGGGATCACAGCTCTGAAGTGATCGGCACAGAGGGAACACACGGAAAAATGAAATACGAACGAAAAGGGACAAATACGAACAAATTTAGTTAGTTTTGTAGCAAATTAATTGAAGCCAGATGTGGTAACTTATCAGGAAACAACGTAGCCGTAGTCTACCCTACCGCAGACGGAAAAGGGAACAAAGAAGGTAAGTAGATATTTTTACGTTGGATGTTCGTCAACACTGTTTCCCCATTCCGCGCCATCGAATGAGAGATCAGATCCCTCAATATACCTCATGCCAAGTGGTAGGAGACGTTGGCTATATAAGGCGACGCGTCATGGCAGAAAGGACATTTGTTACAATTTCACAAACTGAGTAGAGGGAAAAAAAAGAAGAATATCCCGCGTAAATTGTTCTTATCAAAGGTAGTATTGCTTCTATTTGAGTTTTAAATTTACTAACAACACTCCCTCCTTCCCCCAAGAAAATGAATTAAGAATTATAAAAACTCTTTCTGATGATTTGTCTCAATATTAACTGGTGCAATCATTATGCTATCATAACCATAACTGTAAATAACCATAACAGTTATTTAACAGGTTATTCAAAGTTTTTAAAGATATAACCATAACCATATCACGGAATCATCTCACATCAATAATACATATCGATAGTGACATGCATATAATGCCTAACCTAACCTAACCAATTTCCGCTCATTGTCCTGTACTCCATTTTATTCATTTTACTCCTCAAATAGGAGGAATAAGACTTCCTGGCCTTTCAGTATGAGCCAGTAAAAAAATAAAAGATGGAGTTGAAACTTGCATTGATGGAACTCTGTACCCTTTTATAAAAAACAAAACACACTTGGTACATTTGGCGCGAATAATTATTCCACTTGCAGGCCTGTGCAGGAGGGGGGTTTCCCCGGGCCTGAATTTTTTTGAGAGCCCGTTAAGGGCACGCCAATGCTAAAAAAATCTGCTTTTACAAAAAAGGGCCCTAAAAACATTGTGTTTCTTTCTTTTCTTTTTTTTTTTTTTTTTTTTTTTTTTACTCTTACCTACTTTTTACACCCACCCCCCAGGGCCCGGATTTTCTCTGCACGGCCCTGTCCGCTTGATAGAATTTCAATCGCACTTAGCTCATCTGACATGATGAAAATTGTACTTAACACATTTGCCAAGCCAATGTATCAAATGCCATGTAAGACCTAATCCATTCATTTACAACATCTGCGCACAACCAATACAGTTTTCAATGCACTTAACACATGAGCAGTGGCGGCAACTTCCCTATTGCCTGTATGGCGGCGGCAAAACTTTAAGAGATTTTGGCAGTACTCTGGAAAAATTTCGTCATATACTGCCATACATGAATGAAAAACTTTTAGAAATACAATGATTACTGATAAAAAAACAAAATTGACTGAAATAAAACTTTGAATTTCCAACAAAACATTTTTATATAAAAAAAGCATCGTAAAAAAAAGTCTATTGTTTAGTTACAATTTTTAAAATACAAGTATTTTCCAAATTTCTAATTTTTGATACTGTACTTTCGATATTTATTTTGGAGATAATGATAGGTTATTTTGAAACATTAAGTTGTTCATAAGATAGGTATTCATGGTGAACTACTTAAAAAAACTCGGTATTTCCGTGTCACTAAATTTGAAGCTGAAACTTGAATCATTCTGGCTTCGAGTTTGAGCTACAGGACTATATTTAAAGTTTTGAATTTTTTGATCTTTTTGTTTGCTTAATCTTAATCTGAATTTATTCAAAATTCAACTATTGTTTTTTATACGTTTATTTTTTCAAACCAGTTGTTTTAATACCAAATCAAACTTTTTATTCAACTTCAGAGGATTACACTGTTTTAATATTTTGAAGTTACACCATTAAGATATTAAAAATATAAAATTTACAATTTTTTTTTTTCAAATAATAAAAAATCTGATTGAAAATGTTTTCTTATGGAAATTTTGCGTGAAAATGAACCCCCCTCCCCCGACCGCGTGCAGTAAAATTTTTGCGAGGGAAGCGAGCAAAAAATTTTTCGCCACACTCTACCAAAATCTAAGTTGCCGCCCCTGCACATGTGAGTACCGCTGCCTGGGGGTGAAATGGTGAACTATTTCATTCTGTTATCAATGCAGGCTGATAGTCTGCCTGCTTACCTTTTTGTTTCTGTATCTAACTCATTTTCGACCAAAATGTCAATTAGGAATTTTGTGCATATCACATCGATATAACTGTAACTCGTTAACCGATATTAAAATATATGTTTTAAAAAACATTAAAATAACTGCCCATATCGTTATTTTAGTGCTATGTTTTTTAAGGTTATTTTGGCCTCAATAACCATTTATCATTACCAAAACCATCACATAACATTAGATGACCATATAACATAACTGCAATGCATCGTGCGAATGACTGAAATATAATAACATATTTATATCAGATACCCAATAAAAATACGATTATGACAGCACTAAGTGTCATCAATTCCATACCTTCAATTTTAATTAGATTTGTTAAACTTAGTCAGCCTTGATTGATATGGCCTTTGAAGCAAATATTGATAAGTAACCTACTTCAGTTTTTGCCGGACTTAGTTTAGATTCTAATAAAAAATACGAGTTACCATATCAACATTGACGTCTAGATCGAAAATGAAGAATTATATTCAACAGTTGTCAACATGGTAACTATACTTTTCAAATTCCATGTCAAATTCGATCTTAATATTAAGTCGCAAAAATGACCTATGTTGAATGTCAATCAGAGTAGATTTTTCTTGTGTCTTTTTGGTCGTTGATGGGTCAGTTTGGTTGTTATAGGTAAATGTTTATCAAGTTTTGTTCATTATAGTTTCCTGTAAACTATGTTTGTTTTTTTTTTAAATTATTATTAGATATTAATTTTATTTGTTTAGATATTTATTTTTTTACTTATCTGTAGTCGTTTTTGGTCAGATTTGC
Organism: Acanthococcus lagerstroemiae; assembly: GCA_031841125.1. Taxonomy (NCBI): domain Eukaryota; kingdom Metazoa; phylum Arthropoda; class Insecta; order Hemiptera; family Eriococcidae; genus Acanthococcus; species Acanthococcus lagerstroemiae. The sequence continues at coordinate 30,351,906 of CM063114.1, forward strand.
TCACTTTTATTCGAGTTTGAATAACTTTGTTTTAGACTTCTTCGATAAATGTTAGTCAAATTAAGGCGATTTCAACAATTCTTATGTTTGGTTTAATTCCGGTTCATTCTGGAGTGGTTCGATAAGGGTGGGTTTCAATAGATTCGTAGTGCTATTTGGTTATATGTAACTAGATTTGGTCAAGCTTGATTCAACTATTTTCATTCTTATTTGGCCAAGTTCAGACAAACTATATTGATTAATTTTTATAATATACGAATATATCTTAGCGGTTAGGCAGCTTTTGGTTAATTTTTGTGAAGTTTAGCCATTTTTTTTTGTCGTTTTTGATCATACTTGATTCGCTTTTTTCTCTCTAGATCACATACGATTCCGATTGTTCTTGATCGGTTTTTAATCAACTTTATGGTTACATTTTGTAAGAGTTTATCCACTGGAACCCTTTCTGTCAGTTTGGGTCGGATTTGGTCTTTTCTGGTTTCGGTCTTGACTTCTTCGAACATACCTTTCGGCAGAGCTGAAGAAAATATCAAGACAGAGAAGGAATACAGAAAGGAAGATAGTTAAATTTCTCCTAAGGCATTTAAAAAATAATAATTTTAAGGTGAATGGGGTGCTGTTTAATAATTGGTTCCAGAGCACATTTAACTTAATTCTAGCTTTGGGCTTAATGGTAACATTGCCGGCTGATTTCGATTTTCTCCTCAAGCAGCATGCAGGCAGATTATCTACTGAAAGTGGAAAATGAATATCCACGAGTTTTCCATGACCTTATTTCTGTAACTCTAAATACTATAGGGCTAATGTTCATTTCGATTATAATCTGTGCTATGGAATGAAATTACCTAGTAAACGTTGTCATTGAAATCGAAGAGGACACCAGCCCTTCCGGATCCAAAGTTCAGATTTGTTAATATGTATGAATTTTTTTGATATTTTGGAAAAGAGACAACATACATATCTCTAGTAGGGTTCTTTGAAATAGCAAATGTTTGTTAATTACATTTTATTTGTAAATATTCATCATTTTGAATGTTTCCATCCTCGGAACTACCAAGGTTTCCCAAATTGTTTTCAAGACTCACAATCGCGACTTATTTGAGTCTTCCAAATACGTTTGAGACCCTTCCTGACATATTTAAGACAGGCCCAAGAGAAAACATCAAGAGAAACCGGATGCGATTCTTCTCGGTCCCTTTTCGAAAATCACGATTTTGAACTCGAAGGCTTAAAAAAATATTAGAGTAAAAAAAAAATCAGACAATGAAGAATCCAAATCCCCTAAAAAGTCTGGGCCCCCGGGGAAATCCTTCCTCTTGTCAGCCCCGATCTAAGACAATGAAAGTCCAGGAACATAGCAAAGCAACATTGTTTTAGCGGGGGAAGGGGAGTAGAAAAAAATTTCATTTTGCCAATTAAAAATGTAAATTTTGTCAACAGGGGAACCGGTTTTGCTAACTGACGAAACATTTTATCACTGACAATTCGGAAACTGTCTTGATTTTGTCAACTGAGGGTCAATTTTGTCAAATTTTCCAAATTTGGAAAATGTTTATGAACTTCCGGCTCTTCGTTACTCTTCGGCAGCTATTCCTTTTGCATTAAAGCTTGACAGATAGCGCCAAGAAGGGGCGGGCTAATGTTTTGGTATTTCTACCTGTTTTATGCATAGAGGTTGCTAAAATTAATCTTTCTTTAAATAAACTACGGCTTCAGATTTGGCTAGAGGGTGAACGAAGTGTCTAGGGGAATATTTTTGATTCTCGTTTCCGCCCCATAGTAAATTTGCTTCACTACGGCCCTGTTACGGCTATTTTACAATTGTAAACTCGAGCTTTGTTTTAAAGATATCGTTAATTGTCTGATCCCCAGTGACAAGTTCAGTAACAGAAAGTGTGAAGTTCAATGATTCGCGGCACAACATTCAAACATCTAAAATGAAAGAGCACCAAACCCCGACAGAAAGCTCCACGACTTCTATCCATCAGAAAGGTTACACGAACAAACACAAACATGTCAGTGAATCCAAAAATACAACTATATAGTGTACTTACGATTATTTGACCTCCGGTTATTTCACATTCGAATTATTTGACGTGAAATATTCCTTCCCTGTTATTTGACCATCAGCGGACCATTTTCCTTCTTCTTTGACGTTTATTTTGGTGCGTAACCAGGGGGTACTGAAATCAATGAAAAACAAATGCTGATCATAACTTTTGAACCTCATTCTTCTAAACGATGCCGAAGATGATTATACATATACAATGATTAAAGGAAATAGACATAGTCAATGTAATTAGGTGGACATAAAGCTGAAATCTTCAGCCCTTAGATAACGATTATAAGATGGAGGAAGTTGTTATATCACAGAGCAACGGATAAGTGTTGGGGAGAAATGAAAGGAGCCAAAAATTCAGAGTGTTGTAAATCCCGAAGAAGAATCGGAACTTTTTGTTTTATTGAGAAGAGTTCCAGGATGTAACGATGTTGGGGAAGAAGATCTTATCGACTGGGCGGTTGCTGGACTGAGAACGCTGAGTTAACTGACGACGACATTACTGAACTCGTTCAAAAAATGACAGTAAGGCAGATATAAGTAGTGACGATGAAATGACAGAAAAAACTTCCTCCACCCAGATAAGTAGAGCACCTATAACACGAGTATCGCAATACGCCATCTTTGGTTATTCCGCACCCGTTGATGCCGAATTGACTATGCGGAGCGTACCACGTTGTCGGTTTGGCATCGACGGACGCGGAATAACCAAAGATGGCGTATTGCGATACTCGTGTTATAGGTGCTCTAATATAAGTCATGTTGATAGTCTTTGAGCAACTGAAACACCTTCAAGTTATATGGAACACCAAGAGGAATTCACGATGGCTGAAGCAGTTACGATGAGATGGAAAGAGGCAGTGACGTGCGATGATTTTTCCTGGGAGGTAAGCGATAAGCGTAGAGGGGAAGTACAAATCAAAATAAAAGTATGAAACATGCTACTACAAAATGGCATTGATGAAATTATTCAAATTGTTGTATCCCTGAGTAGGGTCATTCCATATGCATTATTTATTATTTTCTGTGACGATTAAGAGACACAGTGACGTACCACCGAAGAGTTTTTCCTGAGGGGGGGGGGGAGCAAACATCGTGAAAGTCTCAAATGACTCAAGTTAAAATTATCAAGTATCAAAGCTAAAAAAGCCTTTTGACTTGTTGGATTTTTCCAACTAACTCAACTCAAAATTCCCAAAGAATACAGCAAAAAAAACACCTTTGACTTGTTGAATTTTTCCAACTTCGCAACTCAATTTCCAAGTATCACCAAGTATCAAAGAAAAAAAAAGAAACCTTTAGACTTGTTAAATTTTCCCAACTCCGCCTGATTGAAATTGTAAATTTTCCCAACTACTGAGTGAAAAATTCTTACTGGGGAGGGGGAGTTTCCCCCCTCTATCGGTACGTCCCTGAATAGACATGGCCAACAAAACAGTTTTCCACCATCTTCACAACCGGTAAACCACAAAATGTTTTCATATTGCAATACGTGGCAATGTCTAGTAAAACTCGAAACACCTCTCTTTTGCTCAGTTTTTAAAAATTGTAATTTTGGTAAGGCTTCCCATTATTAATAATTTCTAATTGTTCATTAAGAGTAAGTCGCCAAAACGGGTTTTCAATAAGATCTCAAATGCGCATTTTGGGGGCAAAAAGACATGGAGCATTCAAACATAAACGCGTTGACTAGTAGAAGAACATAATCACGTTTCACTGTCAACTTTGACATTCGTGTGTAGCGAAGCCGAGCCAGAAGTGCTTTAAGAAACGCTTCCAGACGCAACCAAATGCATAGGTTTCATCGCGTTGAACATGCTAGTGTGTTTTTGTGTTGGTAATTAACACGGAGGCGTAAGTTATGTAATGCGTGCACGTGCAGTACGGAAAAGAAGCGTTAGATTCAACGCACACCTCGCTGGCTTATACGAATATATGTACATGTACAAAGATTTTCAAACGCCAAACAGTATACATCTCCCGTGAAATTATTAATTATATGTGACCTGCCAGGAAGAAAGGGACCTCTGTGCGCAAAAAAATCATTTTGTGATAACAGTTGTTTTTGACTAATTTTTGGCCGCTCTTTCGCATGGTGTTGTCCAAAAATTCTAAAAAATTTTCCCAAACTGCTGTAATTCTTCAAAGTTGAGTGTCTTCATAACGTGAAAACGTTATCAATTTTGTTTATCCGCTCTCCTGTAAATTACATTTTTGCGCTCAGGTCCCTTTCTTGCTGGCAGGTCACATATACTTAAGTGTAAGCGTCGTAAACGTCAATACAGTCGCTGTTTTGCCCAATGTTTCATTATCTTTTATTTGCTACAAGTTGAAATTAATATTGTACATGAAAACTTATTTTCTCGGGAATTTTCAGGGTGAGCGGCGCTTACCTTGCTTGCCTGGAATGCACGCCATTGGAAAGAGGTCATACTGAAGTTTCCAAACAAAGGTCTAAAATGTTTTTTAAAGCGTAACCTAATTTTTATGCATTATGTACAACGTGCATAAATGCAAGGTGGACTGTACCAAGTGTACATATTTGTATATGTACAGTTTTGTATACAGTATTGTGCTGAACAAATATACAATATTCATTTGTAATAATTAAGAAAAAAATCTTGTGTTGTGACTACGTATGCAAAATAATACAGAATAGGTAATGGAAGGGTACGGAAACCATGATTACCCGATCAACAAAATCAGCGTCAAAAGACACTTTTTTTGAGTCAAAATCGTGTCGGTCTTTGACAATCACATAGGCTCCATCTATTTGTAGCAGAATTAATAAATTAGTGTCAGGTCAAAAGTGTGTTAAAAGTCAAAAATACATCAGAGTGCTCTGGTTGGTTGAAATGATTGTCAAAACGTCAAGATACCGAGTCAAAATTGGCAACATTGACGCAGGTCAACATTATGTCAATCCTTTCAAATCGAGCACACACTAAAAATCAAAAGCCAAAAATTCCGTATTATTTGATTTTTCGGTTATTTGACGGACCCTAGTTCCAAATTAGGTCAAATAATCGGAAGAGTATAACGGTACACGGAAAGTTCAATAACCTTAATAAAAAGTACCTATGTTAGATTGAAATAAACTCGTTTCAAAATGCTACCTCAGAAAGGTCAGGCTTTGAAAAAGAAAAATTTCGCATTTGGATTTAGATCTATGTTTTCAAAGTTCATATATTATGTAATGATTTATTTATTTCATTTGTATTTAAGTCCCCCTCAACAGGTACCCGAGGGTCCCGTTGACAGGGAGGGTGATGCAATTATAACCTAATTTGCCGAAGCGGGAATACCAAATTTGTTGCTTCCAAATAATTGGATATATTTCCTGTATTTACGAAATCGGAACTTGTTATCAACTACCTATCCGTACGCATTTAGTTTAATTTTGACGCATATTATCAATAGTAGTTCTATCTCTTTATCAAACAACCGCGAGAAGTTCGCAATATTTTATGAAAAATTCCGAGTTAATAAAACTTTTAGATTAATGTTTGTCATAATATACTTTGTATTGCGAAAAATATACGAATACACACGGAATCGAATGTGAAAGAAAATAACGCGAGTTTGTCTTCGCATATTTTGGACTCAAGTTAGCCACATGCAGAAACGCTCTATTTCAAGAACGCGTCAGCGTGATTCCTAAATGAATAAGCAATTACACACTAATTAATGACTATGGCGTAGCTATATCAGAACTACGGACAGAAGTTTAATCGAAATTTCTTTGACCCGTGAAATGAGTGTAACATAATATGTAGATGAAACACACTCCGTCTAGATTTGTGTAAATGGACCCATGTGATAGCTTATTTTTATTTATACGTGAGGTAACTAATAACAGTTGGGATTTCCCGGTCTTCTTTGAAGGCAGTTAAGGTTTCCGGTATTTTTCGTATTCGAAGAAAATTCGTTGGATTGTTTCCACAAGTAAGATAATTGGTGCACCAGGGAATTCCTTCTGCAGTTCATCACGTGAATGATAATTAGTGCGCGAAGTATACAGATTCCGAAAAAGTATCAAAATATTGTTATTGATGCTAATTACTATTGAATTGAAGTTCAATAGTTCATAATTCTCATCATAAGCTGATGAAACAAATTGGTTAGTTTCAGTTATACGGGATGTAAAAAGATAATCTCAATATTTTTTCGGAACACGAAGTCTATAACGCCAGGTGAATCTTCAGTGGGAGAGTCTCGTTTCTTTTTGGATGAAGAAGTTTTCTCTCGCCTGAAAGGGAGACTCGAACTTACCATCAACTTTGGAATTTTGAATGAAAAGGTCTTAAAGAAATTTATCGAAAAAGGGATTTCTTGGATCGCTGATTCCGAATATTCCATCAGATTTTTGATCTAGCCCCGATTTGGGACCAAAAATCGAAGTTTCTGACCCAAATTAGGAAAACTGTTTTGACTCGAAAAACTGAATGAAGTATCGAAATACGTTTTTATGGGTCACTGATTTCGAATATGATATTAGATTTATGATCCAGCCCAAATTAAGGCACATAAATCCAAATTTTGGACCGACATGGAAAATCTGCCTTGGCTTGAACAACTGAACAAAGTATCGAAGCAAGGTTTTTTGGGTTGCTAATTTCGAACAGGTACCTAAATGTTTACTTTTGACAACAAAGAAACAAAACGAATCCAATTTATTTCACGTGAAAAACTAAACAAAGTATCCAAATAGATTTTTTAGAATCGTTGATTTTCACCAGACTTGTTTTTTATTCAACCTGATTAGGGCATGAAAACTTCATCAAGTTCTAGAAATGGGCATATTAGCTCATATACAGAAAATTGAACAAAGCATCAAAGTTCTTGGGGTCACCAATTCCAAAATATTCAACAAATTTTTTATTCGGTTCGATTTTGGTCCGAAAATTGAACATTTTCTTCTTGAAATGGGCAAAATTGATCTAACTCGGAATATTGAATAAGATATCGAAATAAAGATTTCCTTCGTCTCTGATTCCTAAAATTTCATCAGATTTTCCCTTCAACCTTGATTTTGGTATCGAAATCCAAAATTTTATTATTGAAATGAGCAGAATTTTCCTTACTCGGAAAATAGTTCTAAATAGTTCCAAGAAAATCTAATGCTGATAATTTACTCAATTTTTCAAACTGAGTCAGATTAGTTCATCTGAAATGATTATTTGGAATTTAATGCTTGTGCAGATTCCGATTAAATAAAAATTATCGAAATCAAGAAATGAAAGGACAACGTGTTGTTTTTCTCGAGGAGAATAAAAGAATTGCCTTAGATGAAAAGAATTTTCAATTCAATTTTCATTTTTATTTTGAGACGATTTTCTTTTTATTTAAGAAAGAAAAAAAAAAGAATCACTGAATTCATTTTCTGGATGACAGAAAATTCGTCCCTGTTTTCTGAGGAAGGTGAAATGAATTTTGAAGATCCATTGAAAAACGGAAGAAACTATTTCTTCTTCCCTGTCCTCTGTGAACAAACTTTTCTTTTTCCTTTAGAGAAAGAAGAAAATAAAATCATCTTCCATGTCCTGAATGAGAAGAATCTCGTTTTTCTGTTTGGAGGAGGACTAACAAATGATTCCATTTTTTGAAGAACGATAAATATGTGCTGTCTTTGAGTCTCGTTGGTAAGTCAGATAAATTTCACTCCTTATGGAAAGAAAATTTGATTTTCTTCCTTTAACGAAGAAGAACATAAACCAGTCAATTTTGTTAATGTTCCAGGAAAAAACCTGTTCCTTTTCTTAGGGGAAATGAGGAAAACGATTCCTTCCCTTCTTTGCAGCGAAAATTTCTCCTACCATGCAGACCTTTCCAGGGGCGACAACCTAGATTTTTCCCATGTGTAGCATAACAAAAAAATTCAAGTTCAGTAATAAATTAAAAAGTATTAATTTAATTTTTTTGTTGTTGTTGAAAATTTCATGTGTAGCATCTGCTACATAGCCTACACAGAAGTTGCCGCCCCTGGACCTTTCTTCATTTCACAATCAATCAGTGTGGTTTGTGCTTGCGACCTGCCTTGCAGCAGAACCATGCACCTTATAAAGAGTGAATCATGTTTTAATATTTGGGATCAGTAGGTTGCCAAATTCACCTCAGACATTATTCTACCTCTAAACTGATCATCAAGAGAAAAATAATAATTCATTTTCTGAGGTTGCTGTGATTTTGCAAAATAATCAATAAAAATATTTCTTACTTTATGTCAGTTTGGACACCACGCGATTCCGAATACTGCGCGAATTTTGCCTGATCTCTTGAATCGCGTATAAAAGAGATTTTACTGCATAATAAGTAAGTAATCTGAAACCAGCCCCGACATGGATTTCTTGAAAGATATTTCTTCAGGGCGAAGGGGCTTTTTCCGAACGGTGGAGATAATAGGTATCCCTCAGCTTCTTCCTCTACATCCCTATTTATTCTTTTGTCCCCATTAACCCCACCCCCAGACGTATTTTTATGTTTTTTCTTTTTCGGCTTTGAAAAGCATTATAAAATTGGAACTTTAAGAGCTTTCATAGGACAATTACTGAAATTCACATATCTACTCTGAAGGTTTAAAGATCATTGAACTTGTTTTTGGCATTAATTTGATAATGTAAGTTTAGAATTGTGGCATCGAGGTAAGGAAAAGAGATGACATTAAAAAAAATACAGTATACACATCAAATAGTAGACTATCGAGCTCGGTAAACGCTACGGGCCTGTAGTTAACACTAGGGCACAGTCAGAATGAATCCCTGGTTAGTAAATCCGTCGCCAGGGCTAGCACTTAAAAAAAAATAGCAAAAATAATAAAGTTGTGTTGTACCGTCATGCTGTGGTTGAAATATCAAATGCCCACGAACACACAAGTAATTATAGCTACGGGCCTGTTTCATTACCTTCATTTTGTCTGAACTCTCGTCAAAATTTCAAACCGTTTTGCTCTAGCTGTATCCCAGCCAAAGTTATTCGCATTTTCCCAGTTCCCCTCAGAAAATGAGAAATTTCGAAAATGCGCATGGTGTGGGCTTTATTGCATATTCAACTTGTTGTAGGCATTACCACATTTTTCAAGTATTTGTGAGAGTGTAGACGAAAATCAAAACGTCAGTGTGATAACGCCTTTAACACATTAAATATGCAATACAACACACACCAATAAATATACTTGCGAAATTTCTTATTTCCCAGGGGGAAGTGGGAAAACTCGAATAAATTTTGACTGGAGACAGCTAAAGGAACACGGTTTAAAATGGTGTGAGGATATCATTTCTGACTATTCTGTCAATCTACCGAATAAAAGCTCAATCCTCGCAAGACCTGTTTGAGATACAGCTAACTGGAGAAAATTTTGCCTCTCGCATAAGAAATTCGAACTTTTCATTACCTTCATTTGGTCAGAAATAATCCCTTGTTACCAAAATTTCAAACCATTTTGCTCGAACTGTCTCCAGGCCAAAGTTATTCACATTTTTCCAGTCCCCCCTTCCTCCCCAGAAAAAGAGAAATTTCGAAAATGCACATTGGTGTGTGCTGTATTGCATACTTGATTTGTTGTATGCGTTACCACATTTTTCAAATATTTGCGAGAGTGTAGACGAAAATGAAAACGTCAACGTGATAATGCCTTCAACACGTTGAATATGCAATACAACACACCCACGTACAATTTCGAAATTTATCATTCATTTGCTTGGGGGGGGGGGATAGAAAAACTCGAATTAATTAATTAATTTTGACTGGAGACAGCTAGAGCAAAACGGTTTGAAATTTCGGTGAGGGGACATCATTTCTGACTAGTCTGTCAATCTACTCTCATTTTTTCAAGAACTGTTTGAGGTAGAGTCACATGGAGAAAATTTTGCCTCTCGCAAGAGAAATTTGAACCTTTCACTATAGGCCTGTAGCTATCACCAGGGCAGTTGGAGCAAAGCCCTGGCTAGCACAAAAATATATTTAAAAAAAAAAGAAGGTTTTAGCGACACACACTGAGCGAAATCGTGATTCTAGGCGGCCAAAACCTAACTACACGGCTTTTTCAATCTTTGTTTGGTTCCAAGTCACAATTTTACATTAACTCGTACGCGTAAGCACTTTCTTTCCTTCCGGTGGTCAGTCCCTAGGTGCAGGGTGTCACAACTTGAATTAAAACACTGACAAATTTAGATGGTACTCGTTTAACTGGATAGGTAATTATTTTGTTCAGCTTCACTTCCTTGTGATCCATATTACTTAATTTATCAGAAGATTGCCAAAATTGTGGAAAAATATGTTTGATACTGTTGTTTAGACTAAATAACAACTTGCATACTTTAAAACATGAGCAGGAATATAGCGCTGGATGCATCAGTACAAACAAGCAAGAATTTGATCATAAAATACAAACAGGACTATAATTTACAAAATAATTTTTAGATCAACATCTCAATACAGCTATTCAAATTTGAACGATTGTTTCAGAATTGAAACTGAGGAAAAACTGAGTGGGTAATCATTAAAAGTATATATATATATATTTTAGTAATTAGAGATTATTTTTTCACCTTGTCTACTTTCAGTAGGCTACCCAATACCCTTTCAAAATATATTACTTTCGTTCTATTTGCAAAACAAAGGGCAGAACTGGAACTGTTAGGGTTCAATCAACTTCTACCTAATAAAAATCAAAACAAAACCAGAAAAGTTCTGGGGAACTTTTCTCTCTTACATTTAATCAAAAAGAACGCACAAATCTTCTAATCCAAGGTAGGTAGAATCAAACACGAAAGGTGAAAAACAAATAAGAAGAACTGAGAACCTAAACTTCAGTTTTGCCAAGCTGGTGAGAGGAAACTCAAGTGGTGATATCCGTGATACCACAATACTAGGGACGTACCGTAGAGTTATTTCAGGGGGGGGGGTAAAAATTGCGAAAGCCTCAACTGCTCAACTCAAAATCTCCAAGTATCGAAGCAAAAAAAAAAAAGCTTTGTGACTTGTTGGATTTTTCCAACTTTTTAACTCAATTCCTAAGTATCAAAGCAAAAATAATCTTTTTTGACTTTTTGGATTTTTCCAATTCCGCCCGACTAAAAGGATGAATTTTCTCAACTGCTGAGGAAAAAATTCCTAGGGGAAGTTGCCCCCCCCACTGGTACGTCCCTGCACAATACACTGGATACGCGCATAACACGACGGCGCATATCTGATGCATGACCCTCTACTATATTAAAACCCACCTAGGTGTGTCAAAACCGGTTTTCTCTAGAATTGCGACTGAAGTGTCCCCCTCCCCCCTCTGGTTACTTGAATTTTCTCGTGTTCCTCACCCAATCCACTCGGAACTCGCGGCAAATAATTGAGCTATGTTCACACTAACTACGCAGCTCGGTTTAAACAAAACCACAGCGCTACACGTAAGTGGTTTTTGACACACTAGGAGGGTTTTAACATAGATATTTTTTTGGAGCGTTTTATAACTTCTCATAAAATGGGACAAGTCCCTCGTGAAAGAACACGTCTCCTGCATTCCCAAACATCCAAAAAGTGAAAATTGATTTTTTGACACATCGGTTTTAATACAGAGGGTCCTGCTGCGTTCCACATCGTTTGTCATTGTTTCCTTTTGTTTTCTCTGAAGGTCGCAAACGGTTACAGCTGAATGAAAGTAGGATCGTTGGATGAACGTTCAAAGAATAAAACTCATTTAGTATATTTTCGGAACGAGTTCGATCAGGGTTTTTCTAGTCCTTAGAGAGAAGGTATTTGGTAGGGCACAATGGACAGTAATTTTGAATTTCATATTTATTCTGAGGTTAGAAACGTGAAGTTTCTTTTACAAAGAACTCATTCAAATTGAACGGTATTTATCAAGGAATCCAAATAAAAACATAAAAAAATTCTACGTCAAGTTCTGGCTTTAGTATCGTCATTTGAAACTACCCTTAATTTCATTATCTTTTAAAACAGTGTACCCAAATTTTGAAATGTTTAAACTGATATCCAGCGCTGCATTCAAATAATATTTTTGGGAAGATAAGTTGTGCCGTTTTTAGGTCATTTGATATTGAAGAATAATTATTTCCACCATTTATGTAAATTTGGCTCGCTTCATTTTATGGAGTTTTGGCCACCTAAAACCAGCATTTCGTCCAGTGTGCGACAGTAATAAAGTTGTGTTGTACCTTCGTGCCCTGATTGAAATAGCAAATGCCCTGGCACACACAAGCAATCAGCCACGGGCTTAGAACGCTGAATTCATTTTTGATGCAAGTCGAAAATTATGGCAACATTTTCAAAAAATACCAAAGTTTTCAAGATCGCTGAGTTCACTTTTGAAGTACAATTTTCAAAATGTAGTATCTATAGATTAGGGGGAAAAGAGAAATGAAATCTCCACAGATCAGTAGATGAGGGTAATTTGAACAGCTTTACTGTTCACAAAACTCGGTGCCATTGAAGAAATGTAGGAAAGGAGATGTTCTTCCCATAAGGCCTGCGTCAATTCATGGTCATATACAGGGTCATTTTAAAGGCTCCCCTTGATCGGGACATTTGTAGAGGAGTTGTAGGAAAAATTAAAAAGAACCTTTCTTATACAAAATTTACAAAGATCCAACAATTTTCCCGAACCAAAACCTTCACTTGCGGAAATTGTTTTCATTCCTTCCATATCGGTCTAATGTGCCCAGAGTAGCTGGCAAGGTAAACAGAGATTTCTCACCTAAAACCGCAAATTTCTCGGAATGCACGACTTTATGATAGACACGAAACAATAGGATGATAACCGCGAATTATCCCAATAAAAATGATACCAGCTAGAAGTGTTCTAGTAAATCTCACGTCAAACCGCAACACGAGAAAACCAGTTCGAACACACGTGCGATTACCTCGTGCTCACAGTGTGGTACCTGTCTGAATGTTCGAATACTCAGAATAAGGCTATCAATGTATCAAATGAACTGAACAGCTGACAACTCACTTTGGTTGTTGATATTCTTACGTAGAGAGGCATCCATCGATACTCAATAATAACCATATTATAAAATTTGTCTCGCGTAATAAAAGGATTATAGTAGTAATAGTAACGAGCGCCTTTATCTGCAATACCTGTAGCGCGTAAAGCGGAACAAGGTCGCTTCTTTGATCTCGCTCTGACGCTCTGACGCTCTGAAGCTCGAGACGGCCGCCGCGCTCAACCGGTTGCAGTCGGAAACGGAATAACCCAAAGACGGGCTGAGATAAACTCGACTCGGCTCGGCTTCTTCATGACATCATAAACGGCGTCAATAAATTCGATAAGCGATACTTCTTTTTAAAATTTTTACATATATATACGGAAACCGTTACCACCGAACCGAATTAAAATTGAACCGAAGTCTGGTGAAAATTCATGTGCTCTCGGTCTACTGTGTACCGACTCATCGCAACGTGTTTGTTATTTAGTTCGGTGTTTTATTAGTTTGCTTTCGTGTTAGCAATTCTTGTTCGCAAATTTTCATTGCTTCGAATCATTTTCAGTGTTAATGTAAAGAAATTGCGATTGTTTTCTATCGATTTCCTTATATTCGTGGACGATTTTCAATCGATTCTAGAAAACTAGAGAATTTTATATAGAAATCACAATTAAAGGTAAGCCAAATTTGAAATTTTTGGGTCAATTTACCCTTCCCGCGAACTGGTTTCACTAATGAAGACCAAAGACTTTATTCCTTTTAAATTTCTAGTCAAGGGCGCAACCAATGGAGAGGGGTGTCTGGGGGGGGGCTATAGCCCTCCCCCCAGAAAATCGAAATTCTTTTAAAATTAATTCATGAAAATAGGCAGGTACCACATCAGGTAGGAACCAAATCGACTTTTCACCCCTGCCCAAGTTTTTTTTTCTCAGTTCTATCCCTCACCTAAAAAAGTTCTGATTGCGCCTCTGTTTCTAGTTTAGAATTTTAGCAAAGACACTCCAACGGGGCAGTCATTTCAGCATTAATTCCCTCAGAGTGAAGTAGACTCTTTCTGTACAGGCACTTGGATATGATTTCTCTTATATTCTTCTTCTTTGTCAGACGCCCCCCCCCCCGTCGACCGAGAAGTTGAAGAAAAAGAACCAAAAGTCCGACAAAAATGTGTCCTGAAGTTGCATTCTGATAGACTCGATCAGTAGGGCTAATTTTTGACCGTCTTAAAAGTCTTACTGAATCCCACTAGGAGCTTCGTTCCCTAAAAGATGAAACACTTCCAAAATTGGATTTTTGATCGTAATTCAAAAAATATTGATTGTATCAACATGTTTCGAACAAAAATCACTTTGATCTGGACTTTGTACAAAACTGATCTGAAATTTTTCGATATCAGCCCTCGAAATGTCCAGAAAAGAAAGGTTCACACTCTTCCTTTGCACAACACTGCCCATTAATATAGGCCTTGGGGATGAGAATGTAGAATTTTTGAACTCTTTCCTGTTTCATTGGATTTTGCGAATTGAAGGGGTGCAAATAACCCCATACACTCATACCGATCCATTCCTGGTGATGTTTTCATCCTTTCTACCCCCACTCCTTTAAGTACCACACATGTGAATTTGGGGATTTTGTGTTTCATTGACTTCAGAGTGGATTCCTTTCTGATTTTGATACAACTTTCTAAAAAGGTCAACTTTTCGGTTTTCTTGATTAAGAACATGAAATATTAGTCAAATTAATTTCCAGTTAAAAAATAAAATAATTTTACTAATTTAATTAAATCTAATTCATTTTTAATTAATAATGACTTTAATTATTCATAAGTCAAAAAATGCTGATATATCAAAATATGTTTCAAATAAAGATACCTCTAAACCAGGGTGGCCACTTTTCTTCAATTATGAATTTCTTTGACTTTCCCCTGATGTTTTTTAGATCCATTTCTCAAATTTTTCTCAACGAATAAACCTACTGGTTGGCAATTTATTAATGAATGTTGTCACTCAATTTTTTTTTCAATTCTAATACTGTAATGGTGAGTACTTTAAGCAACTTGGATGACCTAGTAATAATTGCCAATTCACTAAGAGAAATAAAAGAAATGGGAGAAGAATTTATTGTCAAGAGTAGAGAAGCGGGTTTAATTATAAACAGAGCAAAATCCACAGTACTGGCAAAAAATAAAATAGAAAAATTCGAAATAAGCGGAGTAGAAATTCAGGGGGTAGAGGAAGGGGAATATTTGGGGCAATTAATTTCGTTCAAAAATAAAAGGGGAACAAAGAACTTAGCCAAAGGGTACAAAAAGGATGGAAAACCTTTTGGGCATTAAAGAAAATTTTCAAAGGAAGAATAGGCATTTAACTAAAAACGAAAATATGGGAAAGTTGTACGCTGTCGGTGCTCGTATACGGCGCCCAAACGTGGGCTTTAACAAAAGCTAATATAAGAAAACTACAAATCACTCAAAAAGCAATGGAGATAAGTATTTTAGGCATAAGAAAAAGCATGAACAAAAAGACAAGAAGGGTAATAACAAAAGCAAAAGACATAGGGAAGGTAATCAAAAAACAAAAATGGAAGTATGCGGGTCATATCTGAAGACAAGAAGGGAGGTGGACAAAAAAAGTAGAAGCTTGGGTATCGCACAATGGGAAAAGGCATAAAGGTAGGCCGCTGACGCGTTGGCGGGACGACTTTAGGAAGGAAATGGGCCCAAATTGGAGGAGAGTAGCCGCCAACAAAGCTGAATGGAAAAGACGCGGGGAGGCACATGCCCTAAAATTGGCTAATGATAGCGGTGGGGAGGAGACTCCCCCCCCCAGTTCACTGTCATAAGCGCACTGTAAATAGAGTAAGGAAACGCTGTCATCGCTGAAATAAAAAATAATAATAATAAATTTTCTACTAATATAGAACTAAACATAGGTACCAACCACCACCAGACTTTTAAGCCATGGAATTTTATTAAATTTATTTTTTTAAATTTCCCTGATTTTCCCTGACTTTTCCATGACTTTTCCCCTGATTTCCAGTTTTTCAGGAATATCGCATGAAAATGATCCACCGCAATTTTTCGATATCTGCCCTCGGAATATTCGAAAAAAGGAGGGAGTGCTCAAATTTCTCTTTTGCTCAGCTACAGTACATTAACATAGCCCTTATGGGCGGAAATGTAAAAGTTTTGAGGTTTTTCCTGTTTCATCGGACTTCCCGAAATGAAGGGGTGCAACCCTCGAACTCGTTCGTATTCATCCACGCTAATCCATCCCCGAGAGATTTTCGTCCTTTCTACCACCACACCCTCAGTTACAACGTATGTGAAGTTGAGTTTTTTGTGTTTTATTGACTTCAGAATGGATTTTGAAAGAGTAACGTTTCGAACTTTGCCATGTGTAATTAGAGAAATCGGAATATTGACTAACAGGGTTTTGAAGTAGCCTAATTGATTACTGATACCGATTTGACCATGAAATTAAAACTGAAGTACCACGGCAGGGGCGGGGGACAAATAAATGTGTGACATATAATATGGGTATCAAAACATACGTTTCGAAATAGCTGAGCTTGATTCCGGCATTAATTTGGTCGGAATTTTAACATTGAAGTACCTATAAGAGAAAGAAGGCATTCAAACTGAAAACTTCAGTAAGTAAAATATGCAATGACGTAAATATGAAGAGGATATGGCAATATACCTTTACCCCGAGCTACGGAAAAGTGAAACTTTACAGCTTGTCAACAATGGTATAAATCCAAGATTATTTTAATATCCATCCAATTTCCCAAGTCCACAATTATTTTTGAAGTCAGAATCGAGTTTTGCAACGTTTAAAACCCATGTGTCAATATCCATATTGTTGAAAATTAAAAACATGTAGAGAGAGCTCATGTGCGTGAACTGATTGAATAAATGGCAGTAATCCTGGCTGAACGCTGAAACTTATGGGAGAATACGATTCATTATCGGATTTTCAAAATGAAAACAGGTTTTCCCAGATTACTGATTCCAATTTTAGGAGTAGATCTCGATTCTGCTACCCACCCCTTTCTTCGCCTTCGAGTAACGCTAAAAGAGATTGACACGCAAACTGACTCAGCTTTTCGATACAGAATTCAATTTTCACAAATTTTCTGGACCACTGATCCCAGAACTTAAACATGATTTTTGAATTTAACTCAACAGAGGGGCACAAGAGGTTTAGTTCTTGAACTATTTTTCAGTGCGATGCCTACTGAATTTAAAGAAAACTGATCGTTGTACTTCTCTGAACATTTTTATCATCAAGGCCAAATGAAATCAACCACAAAATTGAATTCAGTAACGTACAAAAACGATGAGGTCATGTCACCCCTTTGGAGCATTAAAATTTCATAAATCGATTCAGCAACTAAGAAAACTAATGAATTAAAACTGTGTACAAACATTTTCAGAGCCACATTTAGAATTCGAAAACCCGAACATATGGGATCTGATTTTCCCAAATTTTGAGGCACAAAATAAAATAAATTATGAAAAGGTCAGCAGGTTGAAAGTTGCATTTTTTCGGGAGCGTGGAGAATACGTTGTGACTTTCTGATATTTATAGGTAAGGTGATGCAGGTCGTATACTGATAGAGCCCCAGGGACACACTTAAATACCGCCCTGAATATAATATTCACTTGATAATGTTCAAACAGGAATCGGCAGGATCATACGATCTTCAGGTTAAAAGATCACAATCTTAGAACACAAGAGATTACCAGGTTCCTGATCTGAGTAATCCTGATCGTTTTCGATTTTCAAAATGATCAAGTATCGTAATCTACGAGCAAAAAGATAACAAAAATCCAGCAAAATCATGATGTCAAGATTAAAAAGATCGCAAGATCACAATCTTTTTCGGATCAAGAATCTTTTTAAGTTTTCTAAATGATCAGTCGATCGTGATCCTAGATTAATGGATACATGATCTTTCCCACCCTTGAAGGAACTAGCTGAGGGGAGCGTTAACCTTAGTAGTAGCTGTACAATATTTCGTTATTGAAGCAAAGAAATGAGGTATTTAAAATGACTAAGCGATCAAAATTAGCAGGGTCGTGAAAAGAATAACAGGCTCAATTTTTTTTCCTCTTGAGAAAAAATAGATACCTGGAGCATTTGGACTTTCTCAATGAGGCTGATATTTCAAATGCACTCATTTGACCTGATGCGCAAAAACTCGCCTGTCACCTGCGGAAAAGTTGCCCTTTTGTAACCCTTCGATTATCCGAGTAACTGAGGGGTTTCCGAGGGTAACTGACGGGTAACTGGTAACTCTCTATTTACCCACGTAGCTCTATAGTTATCCGTCAGTTACCCCGGTAATAGAAGGGTTACAAAAGGGTAACTTTTCCGCGGGTAACTGGCGGGTTTTTGCCCGTCGGGGATTTGGAATGATAGCTCCGGAGGTTAACTTCTTTCAAATTCCAAAAAAAGCGGTGAAGTGAGCTATATTCTAAAGAGTGAACTTGTCTCTTAAAATTGTAAATTGGCAAAATCAGATTCGCAGCAGAGGTAATTTTGAAATAATTTCTTTTCCTCGCTCAGCTGTAGGACCAATCTCAATCAGACTGAAGACTCGGATACACTCATTTGATATAGTACGACAACTTTAAAGACAGATACATGTCTTCTATGTAATTTCGAAAAAAGTGAAAACTGAACCATCCTAAAGGAAGGTCGCTTCTCTCTCTTGTTCTCAAATTGTCATTCAACGAAATTGGGTCCGCAGCAGGTTATTGATTTTTCATTTTTCATTCTGCATCTGGGTCATAGCCATTCTCAATCAGGCTGGAATCTCAAATGCCCTCGTTCGATGTTGAATGAAAACTTCGGGGTCAGCTGTTTTCAAATTCTGAAAAGTGTGAAAAAGTAGACCATCCTGAAGAGTTGGCTCTTCTCCTCAATAGTTAGTTTGGAAGATTAAAACTCTCAGCAGACAATTTTGAGACAATCGGTTTCTTTTTTTCGCTTAACGATTTCAACACCTTTGCTGTTAATCAAACAGAACCCCCACATCCCTTCCCACGAAAAAGATGTCGCGACGAGCCGCTGGACCAATAACTGTAATTTAACGAATTATGAATTCCGCTGCCAAAGTTCGCGTACAACGTGAAATTTAGAAACCTAGTTTGACAATGTCGCGTTTTCCCACGAGGTCAGAACTCTATCTAATTTAAAAGTCACATAATATCAAATTTTCATTTGAACACCGAACGATGAACTCCATCATTTCGAATTGGTTACCTTCATAGTTGTTATTCGACACGAATGATTTGACATAAACAAGAGCTAAACTTCGCAATGGCTAGCTGCACAACGATCGAGAAAAACTTTTTGCCCAATGAGGATGAACCCACGCTAGCAGAAAATTTTTAACGTTTCTGGAATACAGAAATTCGTTTGCTCGGTTTCCAACTTGCTCATTGATTCGTGGAATTTTCAATTAGTTATTCGATTTTCGACGCCACCGTGAATTCAGTTTGATTGGCGCCGACTGAATTTCTACGAGTTGGCATGCAATCGTGTGTGTTCCCAGAATACTTTCTCTGTCGAAATTTGCCGAAAATCTTGATTTAAATCGAGCCTGAGTAACGCGTTTGGTGGGCCAACGAGTGTTTTTGTAATATTGGTGAAATTGCTGAAGTTGTTAAGACGACGCTAACTGAGACGTACTTGTTGGGTTCGCGGCGATATTTTAATTCCTTCTCAAATTATTACTTGTTATGAAATATCGGCGATAATCAAAAGATTATTAGCGTCCTAAGCTGATAGATTTTTGTTTACAAATTTTCTGTATCCCGATAACGGAGTAATTATGAATTTTTTCTTTCCTTCAAACTCGTATCATCTGAAAAATAAATCTTCAAAGCGCAAACTTTGCCCAGTCGTCGACATTCTGTCTGTCATTTTCATTATAGAAAATAAACATGATTTACGCTACCAGATACACCGCCCATTTCAAATTTGCTCGTATACCGTGTTACGAGTTAGAATAGTAAGCACGATAACTATAAATACCGGTAAATGAACTAATAAAAAAAAGTAACTGGCTTTATTGTATTTTAGGTTATTTTCCTACAAAAATTAGACAGCGGCCTTCATTTTTTGAAAGCTAGTTTGCATAACAGAAACCGCGTTGTTCTGTTCACAGACCTAACTGATTTCAATGCCAAGGAAAATGATCTTTTTGAAAAGCTACACTTTTCTCCTCAAAACAATGGAAGATTCCAAATTTTTAAAGGAAAATAAAAATTTACACTTATATTTCTTTGAGAAATAGTGTAGGTCTAGGATCACTCCAATAAGCCAATAGTTTTGCGAAACAAGACTTAAAATCATAAACTTCTTTTTTATTCATTACGTTTAAAAGAGAATTACCTCCTCATCTAGATTAGGTTCATCGCTTGTACACTGCCCACAGAACAAGTTATTTCAGAAGGGTGTCAAATTTGAGAAAAAAGTTGTTTCGGGGTAATATAAAACGGAGGATGACAAAGTTTGGATACGGCGACTTTGTACAAGATCCACTTTGATAAATGCCCAATCACGGAGGTTCCTATATGACTCTTGATATACATTATGCAAATGTGTTAGCTTCCTGAAAATGAAAAGATCTGGGGCATGAAAAGTGCCTATCCACTAATTCTGATTCAGTATTTTGGACTTATAGGCGCAAATAAGGAGGGAGGCTTAGCCCCCCCCCCAAACTTCTAAATAGCCCGCCAAACACTAGAAAATTACCAAAGTAGATGATGCGGGGCGGAGGTGCTGCTGCATCATAATAAGGAGGCTTAAGCCCCCCCCCCTGTTCTGAGCTCTATTTGCGTTTCTGATTTCGGTGTAATTCAGTGACAGCCATGAAGCGGGATAACTACGTCAAGAAATGTAGGGGAAATTTGATGAAATATAATCATTCTAACCTCTCAATTTCAGTCAATAAGCTACCAAAAAAAGCTCCTCACATTGATATTTGGATTTGAATTTCGAAAATAAAATCCCCCAAGGAAATCAAGAGCTCATCTCCGATGCTGCAAATCTCCTCAGCGAAATAAAAGTACAATTCTGTTTAAAAAAGCTGCCTAGTTAGTAACTGAAGGAGCTACAGAATCCTGAATGTCGAGTACAAAAATTTATTCCCAAAACAAATTGAGAGGCAACATTTCTCACGGAAATTTTTCAAGAATTGTTGTGAATAATACCATGGAAGTCCAAAATAAGTAAATAGACTTTTATCTTCAAAATATGATTTTTTGAAGGTAGCGAAGAACACAAAGGCAGATCCAGAAGTTTCGTACAGGAGTTAAAAACAAAATTCTTCGTGCAAGCAAAAAAGAAAACGAACAAAAGAGTTAGGTTAGAAAAAACAGACGAATTTTTTTTGTGCATGTCTCAGAGAACAGAAAACTTTGTAGCATTTCTGTGGTTAATTAGTAAAAGAAAAACCGGGACAGATGAGAAACTGGAACTCAGTCGGGAAAACTAAAAAGATAATTGTTTTTCTTCTTTTCTATTAGTCGACTGTTGTAAAATCTTAGATAAAATCTTCCCTATTTACCTTTTGCCTTCAAGAAAATCTGAAAAAAAAGAAAGAAATGGGAGCTATGAGGAGGTACCTAGAAGGCATTTCTTCTCACTCGCTTTCACCGACGACTTGGGGTAGTAAAAGTTATCCCAAAAATATTTCACCAACCCAATGCCTTTTCCTTTTCTTTGTCTTTTACCTCTTTTTCACTCCTGTTGCGGTCCATTAACCAAGTCCATTCTATACCTCGCTGATTCAAATTTTCTATTAATATATATAATGAGACCTAGGTACTCAAAGTCTTCTATGGAATGAATTCCATGGTACTGACCCCCATTAGAGTTTTAAAAATACTAATTTTATGAACAAGATGAGCAAACATTTTTCAATTTTCGGGGAAGGTTCCGCGGGAAAAGTCCATTTTGAGTAGTAATAGGCGAGGTTATCTTCAAATCCTCACTTCCAACCAGCTATAAGTACGGTCAATCCGTCTTGAGACTTTGTCATCGAGCACAATTAAACTAACAAATACCTAGTTTTCGTCTTTTGTTCTTCCTTTCTTTTTCTTGTTGACTTTAAAATTTTCAATTAGTCACTAAGCAACACTGAAGAAGCAGAGACTTTCTTTTCGTTTTTTTGTATAATTATTTTTGCTCTCCAGGAATCAAGATTTTAAGCGGATTAACTACAATCTTGCTCCTTCCCGTCCAGCAAAGTCGGTTTAGTAAATCTCTGACTTTTTGTCAACATTTTCAAAGGATCAGCAAGCGTAGGCAAAAGTATTTTTTGCTGTTCTGTCAGTAAGTTATACGCATTATGAGTGCCTCGAGACGAATTTTGGTACCTTTGACAAAGCTGAAGTGAGAATTTTTCCTACACCTATAAAATGGAACATGTACGGTCTCAAATCAGATTTTCCTTCTGTTATCTCCTCCTCCCTCCCCCCGCAAAAAGAGTAAAATTAAATGATCGATAAATTAAATTACGACTATCCCCGTTATTTCAGGCATTTTCAAAATTTAGAATTTTCGATCAATTTTTATTATAGTAAGGATGAAATTTAGTTACCTGTTAACAAAACTTGAGCGAAGACTTCCTTCTCAGCTTGCAAAATAAAATTCGTGAGATCATAATAAAATTTTCTTTTTTTATTACCCTCTCCTCTCTAAAAAAAAAAAATCAATTGACGACTATTTACCGCTACCCTGTTACTTCTTTAGGAAATACACCCTGCGTAATTGGTCATTTTATTTGAAAAAGACTGAGGGAGAAGAGGATCCAGAAGACTGTTTTTTTCTAAAAGCTAAGGTATTTTAGGTCAGAAAAGGTGGAGTTCTTCGAAATTGAGACCAACAATTTTCTGCATGGTAAATCTTTTTTACTCGGGGAACAATCTGAGCAAAGATATTCAACGTTCTTAAAAACCAAAGAAAACAAATCTCTGCATGTGTACAACTGGAGGCCTGACCTCTCTCTTTTCGCTACCGCGAGAAATATTCAAAATTCGAGACACATAATTAGCTACCAATCTGTCCGTCATGTTCTCCCTGAAAACTTTACCTCTTTCTGACCGTTCGGGGAAACTTGGGGATATGCCCGTCAGCTGAATAAGAAACAGCCAAAATAGCTAAGACAGACGAACCAAGGGTGCATGGAGGAACGAGAAGGGACCGACGCGAAACAGCAGCCCCGTAGAGAGAAAAAGAGGGTCTGGGGGAATTTGCACAGGCCCCCTCTCCTTCCAATTTAATTTGTTCTTTTGTTAGATTGGCAAAAATTATAAGCTACGGGATAAGAGGTTTCTTTCATGGTGTAAGGAGTGATTGCTGATTTCACAGACAAGGGTTAAGGCTCCCCGGTTCAGTCTAAAATAATAAGTATCGAGAATTTTCCTTGAAAAGAGAAGATGGCTACCCGAGATTGTAGCTAGAAATTTTTTTCCGAGGTTACGTAGTCAGAAAAAATGTCGATTAAATAATTAAAAATTACAGTTGAAATGTGGAAAAAAGGATTTACTTTTTCAGTTTTGCCGACTTGCTGTTAGAATTCGCTAAGTGTCAACAATTCAGATCACATAAGAAAGGGAATAACAACCCGCACTCCAGTCGTTAGAGACCTTCGGCTACCGACTGCATAGAACCATTCACAATTTGGAGAAAAGTTTCTTTTGTTTATTTGGTACCCAATATTATCTTATGAATAGTAATTGTTTTCATATTTCGAAAAATAATGAACATTAAATATCCGTACAACCTCCACCTAGAACCGTAGCGTGACCACTTTTTCAGGAAGGCGCCGAAACTGCGCATTTTGTGCTCGAAAAAAGATTTTGGCCTTTCTGCTAGGAGTTAAGGCAGGGGAAAACCACCGGCTCAAGGGTGGGGAGGCAATTCCTTCAAACACACCCTTCCTCCAACACTACGGGCTTGCTCCTCCCTCATATTTCTTGAGGGAAGTACCTTAATACTTGTCAATTGAAATCAAGTTTCGTTACTTTTTGTTCATTGATTTCAACATTTTTCAATACAGCAAAGTCAAAATTTCCCCACCGAAGGCATTATCCCTTCCACGAGTCTCTTCAGCGCATTCTATCAACAAGACCAAGAACGAGATTTCCAGCCACCTCCTTTTTTCCAGCCAATTCATTATCACTTATGATGAAACTGAAACAAACACGTCTAACCACATCCTTGTCTATTTCCAGATTCACAATGGTGCTAGTCGGTTTGTCGAAGGAAACGAACTGCTCCGATTTGCCGGAAGCCGAGAGCGGTTTGCATGGCTACAACAATCCGGTATTCGCGGACGAGTCCAGAACCGCCTACCAGTACCCGTCCATCGAACGAGTCGATGAGAAGGTCAACTATACCAACTCCAAAAAGGAACCGCAAGTCAGCATTTCCAGCATAAACACGGACTGCGATACCAAGGAATACAACCCATACGACTACTGCACCGTTGACAAGCCGATCTCGTATTGCGACACCGTTTTGCACCTGCTGAAGGCCGCCATCGGTACCGGAATCCTGGCCATACCCAGTGCGTACAAGGACGTAGGCTACACGGTCGGCGCGATCGGGGTCTTCCTAGTCGCCTTCCTATACGCGATCACCGTCCACATGCTGGTCTCCGCCGAATACGAGCTGTGCAAGAGGAAACGAATTCCGAACATGTCGTACGCGAACACCGTTCACACGGCGTTCGCCGACGGGCCCAAGGAGCTGCGCTGGCTCGCCGGCTGCGGCAGATTCTTCGCCAACTTCTTCTTCATGGTGTACGAGAGCGGCGGCTGCGCTATCTACATCGTCTTCATTTCCAAAAACTTGAAACAGCTATTGGACTACTATTTGGACACTGAATTAGAAGTGAGAACGCTCATCGTCTACGTCACTATTCCTTTGATCATGATGTGCTGGATTCGTAACTTGAAGATCTTAGCTCCTTTGTCGGCCGCCGCCAATATCATCACGATCGTATGCTTCGTGCTGGTGTTCTGGTATGTGTTCCGAGAACCGCCCACCTTTGAAGGAAAACTAGATGCTGGCGGTATCAACAAGCTGCCGGTGTATTTGACCACTGTTCTGTTCGCTATCGCTTCCACCGGGATCATCTTACCGCTGAAGTCGGAGATGAGAAAGCCCAAGCAGTTCGGATCGCCGGCTGGCGTGTTGAACATGGCCATGATACCGATTTCAGTTCTGTACGCAACCTTCGGTTTCTTCGGATACCTGAAATACGGAAACGAGACAGCTGGCAGCATTACGTTGAATCTGCCGAAAGATGAATTCCTGGCTCAAGGTATCAAAGGTCTATACTCGCTGTCGATCTTCCTCTGCTACTTTCTGTGCTTCTACGTGGTGCTGGACATCGTGTGGAAGAACTGCCTGAAGGACAAGATTCAGAAGAACAACCTATTCTGGGAGTACGTTGTTCGAACGACCATTCCGGTATTCACGTTTCTGTTGGCGTACGCCATCCCCAACCTGGAGATTTTCATCTCTTTGGTCGGAGCCTTCGGCATTAGCACAACCAGTCTGGTTATTCCCGTTATCGTGCACACGCTGGTGTTTTGGGACCATTTCAAAACGCCAGCTGCTTTTCGGATCTTCTTGGTTCGCAACACGGTGTTGCTTTTCATCTCACTGGTCATATTCGCGACCGGGGTGTACGAAAGCGTTTCCGACGTCGTGGAAATGTACATCGGAAAACACTAGTGGACTGGGGGCATAAACCAGTCATAAAAATCAAACCGACTCGATCGGATGAATGAGAACCCGAAAGACTGATAATGAAGTTTGACTTATATGTACTCTTGAACTGTTTGTAGAATTTACCATCGGGTTTTCTCACTCGTCCGGTGACGTCATTACGTTCCTAATTCGACGAATCGAGCCGTCGAAGTAAATTATTATTTAGAATTTATGTAAATTGAAAAGAAGCGATCCGTATGAATGTAAATTTTCGGTATTTCCTGATAGAAAGTATAAATTGTTATATGTCATTCGTGTTAACCACGTTTTTCTTTTTTTCATTGTTGTTTTTATAACACGTTAACGATGTACATAGTGTACATAATTTTGTATTTCTTTTTAAGTGAATTCCTATGTGACCTTGCGAACAGCAATTATACTAATTTATTTTGCGTATGTGATTGTACTATGTTTGGGTAGAAGCTCTTTGTCGTGTATCATGAATGATGTTTATCTATCTACAGCCGGTAGCTGAGACCTTGTCGAAGAAACTGATTGTAGATAATACGTACAGGCGTCAAAACACGGGTGACCACTTTTATAAACAGGGAACCGATTTTCCAGGAGAGGACACTCTGGGAAAAATTATAAATTTCACACCAAAAACTACAACAACAAAAGCAAATAAAATCTCGACTGTTTTGTTACGACGGAGAGGACGAACCGTCGGCTCGGATGAGAATACCCTCTCTTGCCCCCTACCTCTCCTAGAATGAAAAACTAAAATAAAATGAAAATGCTCCACAGATGGCTCAGTTTTACAGAAACACAAACATGCCTGCTAAAACCTTACAGAGTTTTACAGAGACGTAACCAAGTGCGATAAAATCTGAATATCGTAGACGAATTTTCAAAAATTGTATCGAGTTTTAAGCATTTAAATTTTCCCAGATCTTCACGAGTTTTGAGAAGTTTTGAAGACTCTTGAAAAATCTTAAAACCCGTCATCAAGTATTGAAGCGTCTTGGTTAAGTCTAGAAGAATTCGGAGGTGTCTTTAGTATTTAGTAAGTCTGGAATGGTCTTAAAGAGTTTTAAACGAGTCTTGAACATTTTCCCAAATATCAAGTAAGTTGGAAGAGCCTTAAAGAGCACCTACTTATTTTCAACATGTATGGAAACTTTTTATTAGTCTTGATTCGGGCTCGAAGAGTTGCAACAAGTCTCAAACTAGTCTGCAACAATCAGTGCGTCTTGAAGAGAAATAACCCTAAGAATCTTAGACAAATCGGGAGGGGGTGCTTCAGTGATCATAGAGTAGTCTTAGTTTTGGGAATTCTTAATCATATACGAGTTTTAACAAGCTGGAAAAATGCTACAAGGTTTTGATTATATCTTCACATGCGAATCCTTAGAAAGTCACAAATGAGTTTTCACAATTTTAGCGAGCGTTAATCAAGTTTGAAAAAGCTTTAGAAAGTCTAACAGGCTAGAAGAGGTTCTTACATGCGCTGAATAGTCTTCACTGGTGTTAAGAATTCTTCCATTCCTCAGTGTGAAAAAAATTAGATGCCAAGATTATGAGTTCTATATGTAGGGTGTGCCAAATTCACAATTTCTTCCTTCTGTAGTCCAGAGCGCTTCCGGCTGCTATGCCATTTTCAATGGAGTACTCTAACAATTTTCTCTTTGTCGTTCTGTATTTATAGTGGTGTGTAGTACCGTATGGTAAAACCTATTTGGTGGGTTCCTATTGGTTGTCTGTGGTTGTGTAGTCTGTCCAATCAGTGAGTGTTATGTTATTAATTCGAATAGGTTCTCGCTTTGGAAGTTGGTTATTGTGTTTATTAGGTTGTTTCGTTTTGTTTTTGCCTTTTGAATTGGCACACCCTACATATAGAATTTACCGAGTTCACTCACACTCCAACATGGACACTAAGATTATGAGCATCAGAATTTCTCTAAAATTCGGCGCCTAATCAAAAATTCAGCGGGTTGGAAACATTTGACAACATACTTTACAAGGTATTTTCATTTTCAACATCAGTAAGAAAACATTCGGCAATACAAATCGTTCGAAACATTCATTTCTTCGCTTTCTTCTACTCTTATATAACTTTCACCGCGAGGGCCAAAACATGATTTCAGCACCCAAAAAATGGCCAAGAAATAACTCTATCCCAATTTCGTAGACGGATCTGAATTGATCTCAAAAAATTGAGTCGTTTTCACTATATCTCGGTGCAAAAGCTTACCGAAAACAACATTTTCATACAAGAAAGACATATGATGTAAAGAGAGAGTGTACCCCCTACGAATCTTTAGAGTCTACATTTCTTGGCAAATTTGACAATTTTAGTTGGTGTTTTGGACCATTATCGGCAAAACACGGAAATCGTGACTTTCTTGTGCTTGTAAGAAACATTTTTGTTCGGACATCTATTAGCAAAATATGAAAATTTATCATTTTTCTATATTTATTTCTTTCTCTATTTTTTTCTCTCATGTGGAAACCTTTTTGACAAGTTCGATCATGTAGTCGATTATCTGGACCATCAGTTCCATCAGTCGGCCAAATAATAAAATCATAGATCTTGTTTATTTTTTAAGCAAAGAAATTTTTGGTATCGAGTTAACATTTTGGATATCTGCCGGAAAAGATGAAAAATTATTGTTTTTTTTTCTCTCTTTTTGCTTACATGGAAATTTTTTTACCGAGTAGGTGTTTTTCGGTAGGGATCTAATTCTTAGTCATTTAGTAGCACGGATGTACCAAAGAGTTTTGCATAGGGGGGGAGGAGGGATAAAAATTGTAAAGTCCCAACTGACTTAACTTAGAATTTCCAAGTATCAAGGCAAAAAAAAAACCTTTTGACCTGTTAGATTTTTCCAACTGACCGACTGACTCAACTCAAAATTCCCAAGCATCAATGCAAAAGAAGAAAAACATTTTAACTTGTTGAGTTTTCCCAACTTCTTAACTCAATTCCCAAGTACCAGAACAAAAAAAAAAAAAAAGTATTAACTTGTTGGATTCTCCCAACTCCTCAGTGAAAAATTCCTACTGGAGGGGGGGGGAGTTGACCCTCCCTACCCCCTATCAGTACGTCCCTGTTTAGTAGGCATTATGGAGATGAGTTGGCTACCGCAAAACATAAAAGCCGTTGAGGGTTCTCAAATATAGGGTGCGGCATGGGAACCTGTCATATTTCAAATCGCTGTTGTAGGGAAACAAATGAAGCGGGGGGGAGGGCGATATCAGCTGGTGGCAGTTCAGTTTATAAAGCTTTGGTTACCCGATTGTATTTCAAATCGCTGTCTAGTGAAACACATGGAATGGGGGTGCGAGATATCAGCTGGTGGCAGTCTAGTTTATCAAGTTTTGGTTATCCAATTGTATTTCAATCGTTGTTGTAGTAAAACAAATGGAGTGGGGAAGCAAGATATCAGCTGGTGGCAGTCTAGTTCATCAAGTTTTGGTTATCCGATCTCGTATTTCAAGCGTTGTTGTAGTAAAACAAATGGATCGGGAGAGCGTGATATCAGCTGGTGGCAGTCTAGTTTATCAAGTTTTGGTTATCCGATTGTATTTCAATCGTTGTTGTAGTAAAACAAATGCAGAAGGGAAGCGAGACATCAGCTGATGGCTATATTTAGTTTATCAAGTTTTGGTTTTCCGATTGTATTTCAATCGTTGTTATGGATAAGCGGGGGAGCGAGATATCAGCTGGTGGCCGTCTAGTTTATCAAGTTTTGGTTATCCAATTGTATTTCAAATCGCTGTCAAACAAATGGAATGGAAGGTGCGAGATATCAGCTGGTGGCAGTCTAGTTTATCAAGTTTGAGTTATTTATAGTATTCAACCAAGACGATTGTTAGTTGAGTCAGTTAGGAATCCTACACCTCTACTATTTGTGCTTTTCAAAACGTTTTTCCATTCAGCCGCATAAACCAGTGCCCGCCGAAGTAATTGTGCCTCTATAGGTTATTAACTTTTGCGAAAAAGCAAATATTAATAAAACAAAGCCTCTGAAGCCTATGAAGAAGATAGAACACCAAGCTCAAAAAATGGATTGAAGATTTCAAAAAGTGGGTCGAGAATAATGTTAAACATAGGGCATAGGGGTGGCCACCTAAGCGACGTTGTTTTTAAAACGAAGTAATTCTGTAATATGTGTTCATGTTCATTTGAAATAAAAATTGATAAAATTCTACGTATTTTCATACAAAAAAATTCTCTGCGTTTATTTGTTTCCTAGTTACGGCGATTTGAAATATGATAGGTTCTCATGCCGTAGGGGTCTAGTTGGCCAAGTGGATAGCGCGCTGGTCTCGGAATCCCCGGAGGTCCCAGTTTCGAGCCCCCATCTAACAACTCGCTACATTTCGACCTAGGCCGGTTTTTCGGCAAGAAGAGAAGAGGACTAAGACAGCCCTAGCAACCTCCCTGACGTATCTGAGGTAATGCTCGAAGGAGCGGATTCCCGGGCTCGGGTTGAGAGCAAAATTAAAAAAGAGGTTCTCATGCCACTAACAACTCAAATTAGGGGCCCCTATACTTGTATTTGTAACAAAACCAGCACTGTGTGAGAACGGCGCCGCTCAAAAAGCAAGCGAAGTTTTCAGAAATCAAAAAACTGAAAAAACCACTACTAATTCCTACTTGGTTTTGGCCGCTGAGTTCAAATATGATTTTTTTTACAACATCTGCACCGCTGTCTTTTCTCTCAGTATCGTTCAGAATTAATTTAAATTTGCTGTTCATGTAATACTGATGTATTCCCTCGCATTCCAAGCTGCTATTTTGAATTTTCCACCTCGATTCATTCATTTTTTTCACTAGTTTTTTTGTCTTTTAACCAGGGGCTTACTTCTGTCTGAGTTGTTCCCGTAAGTTCTCCTCCGGCTATTTCTATTATTTACATTGTCCTGAGTAATAGTTTTTTCGCCTGGATAGGTTACCAGCCTCACCAGCTTTAGTACGGTGATAGAGTTGCCACCTAAAGGGCCTCCGCACTTGATGGTTAATGGTTTTCCTTCTCTTAATCAAACTATGTTGGATGCGAGATTCTGATATCTATATTTGCTTTTTTTGTCTATCTGGAAACCATCTTCAATTATTGCACAGACTAAAAAGGTATTAGTAGTAAAATCTTCGCCGGCCAATGCCCACCTCTGTCATCTCTTTACTATGTGGCTCTCGGCTTCGCAGGTTCCACCGACACTTCGACACCCGGGAGCGTCCCCTCCCGTCCAGAGGAGCATCACTGGTAGGAGACCCTGGAACCTGATACTCAACTCATCTGCTCGACCCACTTTTAGGAAGCGACAAAGAACTTGAGGCTGAAGTCTTGTGGTAACCGATTGACCATGGAGGCGGCCCTCTCTACTTGGAGCGACTCTCCCGTCTTGGGTGTGTTGCCGAAGTGGCGGGCGGGGAAGGAAGATGGAAACCGATAGGGAAGTGTCGTGAAATCGTAGGGGACAATAAACAACCCGAAGCAGATTGAGACAATGACCAACTGACTGGACAACAGACAGACAGAATAGTTGTATCTAGCTTATGGTTAGTATTTCATGTACAATATATGGCAGTCGAGGGGGGGGGGAGCACGTCAATTTTTTTATTTTACCGAACATAAACGAATACATGAAGCCACCGGAGAAAGTTTCGGACTGGCCACCGGGTGGCCTTAGCCCCCCGCGAGTAGGGGGAAAATAAATAAAGGTGTTGAGTGTCGAGTCGATTTTGGATAATTACAGGCTATAAGTACAACATTTGTGCTACCTGTATTCGCATGGCAATCCCATAACACAGGCACGAGCGTACTGGCCATTGGGTACGCTAATTTCAGAATACAAAATTCACTAAGAATTTGACCAATGCGCACAAGAACTCCGGGGAAAATTGCAACGTTTTTTTTTTTTCATGAAACGAACATTTGTTATTTCCACGAGATATACCACGTGACTATATCGCACCAAATACCGTCGCAGCCAATTTCAATCGAATGACTTTTATCTTGAAAAAGAAAGAAGAACTGAAATGGGGTAAACATTCATTTGCATTCGTAATAACAGCTTAACATTCAATTCCAGTGTCGAAAAAGGTTATAATAAGGTCAAGTACGGGTGAATTTGGAAGCGCTCGAATTTTTCACAACTTTTCAATTGAAAATACAGTCCCCGACTTTTTATTGCGGAAATCGCGAGTAAGTAAATGCGAATTTGTATTTTTGACGAGGGTCCAATTTTGTCGCCAATTTTTCCGCTTAGTTTTGGAATTCTCTGACAACCTTCATTTTCTTACATGAAAGAAACGTTCAAGTAACGCAATACCTTACACGTATCTGATATGAAACTCTTAAGTATAAAAATAAATGCAACATGAATAGGTAAATTCGCTGACGTACCCGACAATGCGATATTAATAATTGCAGTAGCTATCTAGCTGTCTGTATCCTCGGAACATATTATGTTCAGTGTGCACGGTGTATAACCTAGCTTACTGATAGGTTATGTGAAATCATGCAGTTAGTAGGTCTTCATCTCATTATTGATGATCACGAAGAGTGCTCGATGACCTTTGCATGCGAGAGCCTACCAAGATTACAAACGATATAACAGTCACTGTCATTGTCCCATTAAGTGCACAAATAAAGACTAATCTACATAGTGAAAAAAAAACCAACGTTCGGCTGAATAATCTGACGTGACGTGGTAGACAATGCTCAGTTTCCAGACTCGAGATAAACAAAATTATTTTCAACTAATTTTCTTTTGTTCAAAATCAGCTATTAATATTCTTTTTATCATTTTAGACAGGGACGAAAATAAGGGGAGAGACGGAAGCCTCCACCGGAGTTTAAGAATTTTAGTAGATGGATCAAAAGTTGAAAAAATTCAACAAATCAAAAGGTTTTCTTTTTTAGCCAATACAAAAAAATCTTGATACCTAGAAATTTTGAGTTGAGTCAATTGAGACTTTCACAAAATCCCCCCCCCCCCAGAAAAAATTCTTCACTACGTCCTTGACGAAGTTTAACGCAGTTGTAGAAGATGAAGCCTTAGAAAATCTGTCTACTGCTGGAAGGCTGCAGTATAGCCCTGCCTTTTCCACTTTTGAAGTTTTAAATGGGCCACCACCCCCTTAGATCGATTCCCTGAGTTTAAAAAATAAACATTTTTTGCAGCGTTTGAAAAAAAAAAAAATGGAAAAAGTAAACCAGTGCTACAAGGGCCCGGGGAGTTACTGTGGGAATTAACACTGACTTTTGGGAATTCGAGATTATTGAAGTAAAATTGACCACGGGGAGCAAAATTTAGCCCTGGTACATCAAGATGCACATTTTTCTACACCCCGATGTGATGTTCATACGTCGGAGTGTACTTGATTACACTCCAGTGATTTGGCCTGACGATGTACATAGCTTTGAATGTGCTGTACACCAGGTCTACGAAGACTAATAATACTATGTGATGCTCCAGAGAAATGCTTAGGATGTCCTGCACCATGAAAAGAACCAACAACTCAATTCTTGCAGAGTTGTGTTCCAACGACTATTCACAGTCTGTAGTCAAGGGCTCTAAAAATATTTTGGCTACATTGTCCGAAGATCCAGCGAGTCCTTGGAAAAGCTTAATGTGGAAGGCAAGGCCGAGGGAAGGAGAATGCGTGGACGTTCGCCAGAGAAAAGGGGTTAACCTTGATGTCATTTTGTGGAGCTCATATGGGAGGTGAGAGGAAAGTGCAAATACGTTATGTATAGGAGATTTAATGAGCTTTAATCTTATTCTTAAAGAATTTCATTTGACTCAATATTCAACGAGTTATAGACCAAAAACTGGTTTTTCACACATTTAAACCACATTAGGGGGCGACGCTCCATTCCATTTGACGGTGAGTTTTCAGGCGATGATAACAGTCACATGTAGATGATAATTACAACTTTTCATTTTCCCACCAACTTTTCCCATTTCTGCTCAATTTTATGCTTTGTTTCCCGGTCTACAATATGTGACCTGGAATCATGAAATGTGCCTCTTGTGCGAAAACAGGTTTTTGAGATAAACGAGTGTAAAGATGGGATGGTGGTAGTGGTGCGCACAGATGTACATAGCTTGTACATCTGTGGTGGTGCGTTTCCGCGTTACGATGACAACCGCGTTTTGAATTCTTTTTCTCTGTCATTCATGTAGGCCCGTTTCACATGACGCCATGTGAACAGATGTATCTAAACTTTTGACTTAATTTTTAAATTCAATTTGTGGAAGAACTAATGAAGATAGAAGGTTGCGATTTGTTTCATTCGAAAAAGCGTAATTTTTTCTATAAGACTTGTCAAGAAATTGAAAAATGATTTTTTGACACCAGCACATTTCATGATTCCAGGCCACATATGTTGTAACACGGAATAATGAAAAAACATTGCTCGAGAATTCAGCTACATATATGTATGGATAGGGTGGTGACTAACTGTGTTTCCGCAAACATTTTTACTTTTTTCATGTAACATTTGCTGTTTGCTCTCGTTTACTAATGATTCCCGATTATTTGCGGATTTCTATCTCTCCAATCTTTCATTTATGTAGCAGAAATTTCACTCTAAGTTGACCATCAATTTCAACAATATTATTCGATTCCTCCGTAATTTTTTTATAATTTTTTTAATTTAATGTTTTGTAACACTGTACTTGCATTGCTCTCGAACCTCAAGCTTCCAACGTACAGCAAACCAGACATGTTCTTGTTGTTGAAAAATCGATAGATCGATGCGAAACGATAGAACATACTGCACCGTATCAACCTTACCACTTATCCTTATCATTGAGTTCATTTTGAAGAGTAATTTTCAGATTGACAGCTAATGTATCAAAGAGTGTTCCTACTCTTAATCTATTCTAGTCCTGTACCAAAAATGTCATCAGAATCAAAATGCCGACAGAAAGTTTAACTTGAAGAAGAAGAAGAAGAAAGCGATAATTTTTTACCAAAACTGTTTGCTCCTCCGATTCCCAAAGAACAATTAAATATGCAATTAAAAAAAAAAAGTAGAGCTTAGCGTTTCCATTATGAAATTTGTGCTTTTTAGAGAAGTTTGCGAAATGTGCAATTAAAAAAAAAAAAAGGGAGAGCTTAGCGTTTCCTTTATGTAATTTGCTTTTTTTTTATATATATATTTTTTTAAGAGAAGTTTGCATTTCTGATGACTATTCTAAATTTTTCTTTGATTTTTATTAGTAAGATCGTAAGATAGATATATCATGAGATGGTACCAAGGTTTGCGGTTGTGAAGTCATCGAGGAAAGATTAACAAAAGAAAGACAAACGTTATGTCCATTTGCGGACACATTGTGGTAGAAGTCAACTCAGGTAGCTGCCCAACATTATTGAACTTATGACTTGACCTTCGATGAAAATTGCGCGGTTACTCGGCGTTACAGTTTTCGTCCAATCTTCACCAAAAGATCCGAGATCTTTGCGGTCGGACGCGAGACGACTAATACCTCCAAATTGGCATGTGCCTGTGCGAAGAATTTACATATACAAAATTATGTCAAGTTTCAGTATTACAACTAGCTGGATAAGTAAGGTGTCTGCTGCTACATCAAACTTCTCCACACAAATTGCCCCGTCATCGTCGCTAATTACCGCTCGACGGTTCGCCGTCGAAATAAAAGTGCCTGCAAAATTCGAAAATCGGCAATATAATTTCTCCGCAAGAATGGAGGCCAGCAGCACGTGGCTGTATTCAATACATGAATAGTAAAAAGCCACACGAGTTCGGCTAAAATGCATTCTCTACTCGCGACTTCAGAAAGTGACTTCAGACTACCCAGCGATGATATTTTTTTGTAATTGTTTTCGATGCAGAATTAAATGACTTTACACACTAGACTTGAACAATTCTGTATGTTCGACGGGTATTATAAATACAGCATCATCTGTACCTCGGACTTCCGGATAAATCCGAATGAGGAGTCCGAGTTATTGTAAAAGATAATAGAGGTATTGTACAATTTGCAACCAACTCTCGATGTGTTTCATTTAGGATCGCCTATTCCGCGCTATTATTCGGATTCAATGTCGAATAACGAATCAAACTAACAAGTTATACGATCGACCATGGTACAGCGAATAAATATTTAAACCGATTCGCTAGCCTTCCGAATTTAATAATCGAGTACGAGGGAGCCACTGGGCTCTATCCGTTTACTTTTTCACCAAGCGAATCTGCAGATAGTGTTTATTTGATCACGCGGCCGTTTTTCAATTGATTTCGAATTTGCTAGGGAGGAAAAATGCCTATTGAAAACAGACCGGCGGCTTTTATACACTTTTTTGTAATTGCAATCCACGAGCCGGCGTTAATTTTTTATTAATGAGGAACGAACGTGTATCACGGTACCGCGGGTCTTGTTTCGTTTCCTCGTTGTAAAACTGAACACAGGCGGCAAGTTTGTATTCAATTTCACCAGCCTTTCATAATTCGGCTAATTAAAACCGAATTGTTTGGATGCGTCAAAAAAGAACCATCTTGATAGACATCTCTGACTCCGAACTCCGACTCGGTTCCCGATTTCAATCCGAACACGTATACACACCCTCCCCGAGTCGGGTAGCAAACATTCTCCCAAACAAACAGACCGATGAAATAAAAACCAATAAAGAAGAAACCAGGTTATGTAAAGAAATGGTAAATGTTAACCAAGACATAACCAGGCACCGATGCGGGGTCGGATCATAATCCGGTGGTAATGGAGTGGAAAACATATCGGTTCATTAGACGTAAATTAGAGAATCAAATGCCAAAAAAAGAGATAGACATCACTCGATTAAAAATCAACGAAATCAAAAAGGAAGTCGGTGCGGAAATGGAACGTAAAATGGGGGAAGCGGCCGACCACAATGATATGAACTCTCTGGAATACGGTTGGAGCGTTACAAAGAGATCAATCGATGACACGCAACTGGAGAAACTGAAGCCTACCAACAACATGGCGAAGCCGAAGTGGATGACTGAAGAAATCCTTGGAAAAATGGAGAAACGACGTAGAGCTAAAGGAAACAAGGAAGAATACACGAAAAGAGACAGGGAGATCAAGAAACTATGCCGGGAGGCAAAGGTGGACTGGTGGAGCGAAAAATGTCATAAGATAGAGGAATATTAGAAGAAACATGACACATAGATAAATAAGTAAAAGAAATAATCCAGAAACATCGCAAAGCCGCATCTGCTATCCTGCGGGATAAACGGAATACGAGTAATATCATCAATGAGGCTAAGCATAAACTCGAGCGATGGACGGAATACATCCGGGAACTGTTCCCCAAGGACCGAAAGAGACATGATACAGAAGGAATATCAGCCAAAAACGAACTGGAAATCACTAAGAGTGAAGTAATCTATGCCACTGGAAGACTGAAAAATGGAAAATCTCCAGGTCCTAACTAAGTTTTAGCAGAAAGCCTTAAAATAATAGTACAGAATAACTCCGAAGGACTGGAACTATTAACGCATCTTCTAAACAAAATATATAAGCGAGGAAAGATACCGTAAGACTGGCTCAAATCCATTTTCATAATACTCCCAAAAAAAGAAAAAGCAGAGACACGTGAGGAATACCGTACTATACACCTGATGTCAACTGTACTGAAACTCTCTTAAGAATTATTCACACGCGCATTTATCGTAAATGTAAGGCACAGATAAGTGAAACACAAATTGGCTTCAGAAGTGGAATGGGCACACATGAGGCCTTTCATGCTATGAATGTTTTCACGCAGAGATGCAGAGACAGTAACGCTACGTCTATGCATGCTTTATCAATTACAGAAAAGCTTTTGATACGGTAAAACATGAAAAACTGATCGAAATCCTGAAATTACTGAAGTTGACAAACGAGTGATAAGAATCATCGAAGAACTAAACTGGAACCAGGTAGCGGTAATCTAGATTGAAAACGTGATGTCAGAATCGGAGGACATCCAGCGGGGTGTTCGTCAAGGATGTGTGCTGTCATCGCTCTTCTTTAATCTATTAAACATAATACAAGTCTTTTCCAAAGGACAAAGCTCCTGGAGTCCTAGACTCCATCTACAAAGCGTAGTCTAGGAACTTTATTGTCACACTCTGTAGAAGAAGTGGTCAAAAAGTACAGCCCACTGATACCTCTTGGCTTTAGCCCTAGTATTTTCTACAAACTGTGGTGGTTCGCGCCTGAGCTATTGGCTCAGTTACGTTTCGTGCGGTCCCTCTCTCTTTTTTCTTTTCTTTTCTTTCTTTCTTTCTTCAAATACATATTTAGTATTTTCTGTAAATCTGTGTAGTACAGATGGTAAACATCGACCATGTGAGATGTTTTAAAGTGGAAGACGTCGTACAAGGCATTTTTCAGCCAATCAAAATCAAGTTATCCTTAGGAAATCGATGTAGCCATAGCTGTATGTCATAACTCAGGCCTAATTAAGAAGGATTTAGAAAACTGCAGCCACCTCCCAAAAATTCCCTGAATTTTTTCAAAATATTACATGCTTCTTATGATAAGGTGTCTCAAATGTGACTCCACCTTCAATTGGGTATGTAGGCAACTCATCTTGACAATTCGTAGATATGTTTGACTATCCTCACATTTTAAGGGGCAAATATACAGACATTTGAAGAAACGGTGGTCGATGGTACAGCATTCATTATGTCTTCAGCTTGGCTACCAGATAAACTGGTGGTAGAACTTTTTAGTAATTATAGATAACAGTTGCTGCAACTACTGAAAAAATTCTCCCAACCAAATAAACATTGTGTCCACTGAATCTAGTTCGGCTGAAAACTACATTGAAAACTTTTCACATTTTTTTCAATTTTCCATCAAGATTGTTATCTGGATCTAATTATCCCCTCTTTTATACCCTACAAAAATCCTCCTTGGCTTCACTCCTCTCTATTTCGGTCTTAGAGTTTTGACGGGTTTATAAATGCAATTGGTATTTATTCTTTAAAAAAGAAAACAACTAACAAAATGGAATGTGAAATTTCTTTTCCCACTGCAATTTCTTTAGTATAAGTGAGAAGTTTTGCTAGTACACAGTGTGACAATAAGGTTCTCGGATTACACTACAATAACAAGCGAGGTCGTGGGCGACCTGGCAACAGGGTTTTTGCAAATTGACTCCTCTTGAAACGATACGGACACGGTGATAACGCCTTCTGATTACAGCAAATAACATGTTCAAGGCCATCTCGAACATGAAGAGAAAAAAAAGCGATTACAATAGGGTTTTGCTTAGCTTCGCTAGCAAAAACCCTAAAAATTGAGTCACGTGAAAAATATTTATTGGCAAAATTATTCAATACATTCTCCTCCCGCGTCAAGCCTACAACGTCTACATCGCTCGTACAAAGAATCAAAAGATCTCGAAAAATTTCTTGTTACCCTCCTCAACCCTTCTTGGATCTCCTTCGCGCAAAAAAAGTACCCTTTCAGTGAAATTTAAGTTTCGGGAAGAGGAAATAGTCCGCTGGCGCCACATCAGCCAAACAGGCATGGTGGTGCCACACTGCGACGCTTCTTTTAGCTAAGACAAGGGTCACAAGTGCGCATGACTTGCCAGAGCACTCTGTCATACAACAAGAACCAGTCACCATTTTCACATAATTCTGGCCACACACGGCGGATTCTTGTTAACAAACATTTCATCACCTCGAGATAAACTTTACGATTCACTGTCATCCCCTGGCACGAATTCGCGATGAATCATCCCTTCGCGTCGAAAAGGGTGATGAGCATTGCTTTCATTGCTTTCATTGCTTTCATCGTCCTCAAATGGTTTTCCACCTTCTTTGAAACATTATTTGAATCACTCGAACACGCTAGTTCCTAACAACCAAACATCATCGTAAGCAATTTCACACATTTGAAACCTTTCTGTTGCACGTTTCCCTTTAATACAAAATTTAATAGGCAAACGTTGCTCCGTTTTTTTGTTTTTTCTTTTGCCCTGGCAGCCATGAAACACTGCTGTTATAGATAAAAAATTCTGTACAATATTTCCGTCAACGCAACAAACTGAAACTTGTAAGGTGCACAGGAGAAACTTCATTAAACATAATACAAGTCTTTTCCGAAGGACAGAGCTCCTGGAGTTCTAGAGTCCATCTGCAAAGCGCAATCCAGGAACTTTATTGTCACACTGTAGAAGAACTGGTCAAAAAGTACAGCCCCCTGATCCCTCCTAACTCTAGGCCCGGTATTTTCTACAAATGGGAATGTTAGAAACGATAAGAATTTGAAAATCGTAATTTGTGATGTAACGCATAGCATTGATATAAATGTTCAAATTAGAAACCTGAAAAAGGTAGAGTGAGAAACAGCAGGCCCTGATTTGAGAGGGGGTCCCTGATACCCCAGCGATCCGGGCCTCCACATTTTTATCTACTTCCACAATGACGTACATGAGCTGTGTGCGACAATTGTAAATAATTGTAGATATGTAGAGTACCTAAGTCAAGTCTGGAGCGGCTAAGTAAAACGCAAAGAGCCATGGAGAGTAGCATACTGGACATCAAACGTAAAGAAAAAATAAGAGCTTCGATAATCAGAACAAAAACAAACCTCACCGATCTAGCGGAAGTAGTGACAAAAAACAAATGGAAATATGCGGGTCATCTTTGGCGAAGGGAGGGCGAAAGGTGAGAAAACAAAGTGGAAGGGTGGACACCATATGACCTAATAAGAGAGGTGGGAAGACCCTTGACCCGTTGGCGGGACGAATTTAAAAAAGCTCTAGGACCAGAGTGGAGAAGGTATACACACGACAGAAAAAAATTGAGAGAGGAAGGGGAGGCTAATGCCCGAAGAAGGGCGGTACCAAGCAAGATGGAAAGGATGGAGTCACGCGTCACTTCCATTCGAAGCGCAGAGCAAACAGAGGGGCCGACCCTCCTAATGTAATTAGTATTAAGAAAAGTATGGGTACCGTATAACTGCTAATATAGAGTACAGTATAAATGTACAAACTAGTACCACGCGCAACCCTATGAGTTGTGTACTTTTTTCTTCTCATTTGTTGAATTTCTGAGTAACATGTACCGAGACAGACGAATGACAAAGACAGCTGGCCAGAGTGCAGTTGTACACCATTGTCATATATCGACAGACAGTAGAACATTAAGGTTGAGGTCTGATAGAAAGTTGGTAAATTTTTATCCAGAAGATATTGATGAAGGCTTGCTGAATAAGTTGCTTCAGTTTGCTGAGTTTATTAGGAATTATGAAAAAGAAAATGGAGAGTCCATAGAAATATTCGAAGAATAATTTCACAAAATAATTTGAAAAACGTGTTCCCGAACGTGGAAATTATGCTTAGAAATTTTTTTATCAGTAATGGTCTCTAATGTCAGTGGCGAACGTTCCTTTTCAAATTTAAAACTGATAAGAAAACAGACTACGTACATGCATGTCTAAAGGACGGCTATTAAATTTATTCCGACTAAGTGTAGAATAGGATATATGTTGCCAGTTCAATTCTGAAAATGGCATTGCTGACTTTGCACTTCAAAATTCAAGGAAAAAAGTTTTCAAAATTTTAGTTTAATTTTCTGCACGATACTCTGAACACTGCGCATGTTAACTTACATTTCTTCGTACATGTATCACCGTTTTGTTTGTAAATAATAAATAAACGGATTTCCTACAACATTAAGAATACAATTTTTACATCGCTGTTTACTTGTATCTTTTGCTGTTTGTTATACTTCCACTTAGAAATAAAAAATTACAATGGAGAATGAAATAACTTAGAATTCTTTTGATAATTTATAAAAGAATAGTTACCCATAGACATTTCTAAACTGAAGTAATCAAAAGACAATTTGTAAGAGCTACCCCCGCTCCGAAGCGGTCAGAAATTCTGAGAGCCTCCACAAGATTGGGACCCCTACATTACAACTCTTGAATCCGGGCCTGAGATCAGAGAATATTTTCGAAGGGTATGAAAGGAGGAAACATATATCACGAAAACATCGCTGGGTATATAGGACAGTTTAAAAAGAAAATTTCAAATGAAAATTTGTGTATGTAATTTGTAAATAAAATCACTTTTGCGAAAACCTTGTGGATCCGATTGTGGTAATTTTTTCAGTAGTTGTCTCAACTGTCTCTTACCATGACCAGGAAGGTCCACCAATCTATCTGTCAGCAGGGCTGATAAAGAATTTTCCATTAATACTGTGCATAATTTCTTTAAATGTTCATTTCTATACCCCTTCAAATGTGGGCGCAGACAAACATATCTACACATTGCCAGGATAAGTTTCCTACTTTGATTAGAGGCCGGGTCACGTACTTGAGACATCCTATATACATATTTTTGCAATATTATCTACAAGAAAGTTTCCAAAAATTAATGGCATCCCCTCGAGGAAATTGAAGAAAGACCTGTAAACGTGTGGAAAACCTTTAGGCTCACAAAACATTTATAAATTAAAAAAATTACATGAGGAAACAGAAATTAAAATTTTAGAAGCTTGTACACTCCCTCCCTGCACTACTTTATATTCAAACATAGACCTTAACAAAAAAGGGGGGAAAAAGTAAAAGATACCTAAAAGAGCATGAAAAGGTCTATACTGAATACAAAAAGAAAATAAGCAGAATTCCAAATAGTAACATCCGGGAAAAAACAGAAATGCATGACATTGGATACATAATCAAACGACCCAACGTCAAATTCGCTGGCCATATAGTACTTACAAAAGTGATAGGTGAGGCAAATCGCTATCACAGTGGACCCCTACGGTCATAAAAGAAAACAAGAGCACCCAGAGGCCAGGTGGGCGGACGAAATAATCAGAAGGGTGAGAACAATATGGAATAAAGCAGGCCACGATTGGGACTATTAGAAAAGGATGGGGGGGGGGTATGCCCAACAATGGGCAGTTTGAGTTTTGCAGTACCTTATTATAGAAAGAAATACGTGTCATACGTAATACTCTATAGATACAACACAAATGCTAAACACGCCTTATGTTAAGGAAAATAATTTGTTACATTACAATCTCAAATAAAGAAACTGTTGTAATCATGTATACACAAGAATGAAAATGGAAAATTCGAACTGCCCATTCTTCTATACACAACACTGTAGACAAAACAAGTGGAAAATAAGTCCTCTGGAAATATTTTTATAAGCCGGAAACCCAATTTAAAAGGGTCAA
The DNA here is from genome assembly GCA_031841125.1 of Acanthococcus lagerstroemiae. Lineage (NCBI taxonomy): Eukaryota > Metazoa > Arthropoda > Insecta > Hemiptera > Eriococcidae > Acanthococcus > Acanthococcus lagerstroemiae. The sequence continues at coordinate 30,394,852 of CM063114.1, forward strand.
TATAAGATAGCCTTCGAAATGCAGGTCACCTCATCGTGTTTTCGTGCCGGATTATTTTTCTTTCCACTCTTTCCTACGCGAAACCTTGCAGTCGCTTTGATTTATAGTTTTTAGTTTCTTCAAATTTGTTTTCCTGGCTTCGGGGATATTCAGGGAAAATTTGGCTCTCAGATACATCCGACGTAATTAGAAAAGAAATTAAAAATAAATATTTGAATAATTCATTATTCGGGGATGATAAGCCGAGGTATTTAGCAGAAAAATTATCCCACGCGATTTCTAAAAGTACCTAAGGCGAAAATTATCATTGTAACCGCAAAACAAATTATCCTTATTTGCGGGCTTAACTTTAGAGTACGTGTTGTTAAATCAATTAGCACGCTTTGATGAAAAATATTACCATGAATCAGAGATCGGATTGAAGTGGATCTAAGTTGAAAAAGTATGTCGTAATTTGAAGCCAGTACAGACTATCCAGCATGTGGTATGAAAAACTGCTGGAGAAACAGAGACATAGATACGTGTCTCCCATTTCACGTCATTCAAACAGAGAGCATTTCTTGTACTGAACGACTGAAAAGAAGGGATTCTACAAGTCGAGATATGTACTTAGATAGAGAGAAGAACAAACAATAGTATATTTCAAGTCAAGGAGCGAAAATGAGGTTTATCACAACAAGTTTATCAATATGTTGCGAGATGAGCCGAAGGCGAGTTGAGCAAATTGAACGAGTCGTGATAAACCTCATTCGCTCCTTGCCTTGGAAGATATTTTGCACCACAAATGCATCGAAATTCGAAAATGCGTTTCCGCTGCCACGGAGGTATCCACAAACTAATAATCGAACAGAAAAGACGAACGAAAATAGTACGCGTTTGTTGCGAACGTTTCGAATCGTTTCCTTCCAAGTGTACAGGAAAAATTTTCTTTTCAACTCCTAGTGCAGATAAAAACGCGTTATCAGTGCGGATCACTACAATAACGATAAAAATGTCTCTTTCGCTACGGAAAACTGTTACGCGAAAACGCGTTTCCGATGCATGTGTAGAACAAAATATGTACTTTGTATATTGGGATGTGGAATGAAATGTAGAGAGCGTTTGTGATGCTACACACGTACACACTGCACCCCCTACCCGATACCCAACTCTCTAGTTACCCGCGGGAAAGTTACCCATTTGTAACCCTCGGTTATCCTCAGATTACCCAGAAACCCATTAGTTATCCTTGGTTCCCCTTTAGTTACCCGGGTAACTGGCGGGATTTTCCACATCCCGGTACGCAATCAGTTACCCTCTAGTTACCCGCGGAAGAGTTATCCATTTGTAACCCTCGTCTACCCTCAGATTACCCAGAAACCCATTAGTTACCTTTGATTCCCCTTTAGTTACCCGGGCAACTGGTGGGATTTTACGCATCGGGTAATAAACACATTGTGAAGAGGTAGTGTGATCAAAATAGATATTTCTTACCCTTGGGGAGCAAAGATTGATCTCGTTTTAAAAGGATGCCTTTACTTGTTTCATCTGATAAATGTTTTAATTTGTAGAAGTTAGTGTTGTAGAGAAATGATTTCAACAAGAATTTACTCTTGAATAACTCTGAATTTTTCAAAATTCAAGATACCCTATCGTCAGTCACTTTGATTCCGAGTCCTAATAAATTGTTTTGATCGCTCTCTGGTTGTGCAAAATTGTGTCTATTATCTCGCATCCTTGTGACGTGGGTCTGATTCTCTGTAAAAATTGCTACTGAACAGGTTAGAGTTCTCTCCACAACACCCTGCGAACAGAGCAACTGCAGTACCCATAGCCAGTATTGAGTGCAGCGATGGTGCAGTGCACAAATTACATACACTACGCAGAGTAATTTGTGTGGTGCTCTATACCGCATGGGAAGAATAAATAAATAAATAAGTAAATAAATAAAAAAAAAATAAAAAAAACTGGTATAAATTCTTTAATCGACACTGGACCTTTACTCTGCACTCCATAGAGCCAATTTTCATTTCCATCTCTGATTTTTCACATTTTCCGTTTTCATTCTTTCAATCAAACATGATGGAAATGGAAACACACTCTGTGGGGTGCAATGTGAATATGAAAACTATAATACATACTGGTTTCTTCTTTTTTGCAAGTCATAAATTTTAGTTTCCAAAAAGATCTAACAATATTTATTCTACAGGATGTGACATAGGAACCTATATTGTATTTCCAATCGCTGTAGTAGTGAAAACAAATGGAGGGAGGAGCGAGATATCAGCTGGTGGCAGTCTAGTTTATCAAGTTTTGGTTGTCCAATTGTCCTTCAAATCGCTGTAGTAGTGAAAACAAATGGAGGGAGGAGCGAGATATCAGCTGGTGGCAGTCTAGTTTATCAAGTTTTGGTTATCCAATTGACTTTCAAATCGCTGTAGTAGTGAAAACAAACGGAGGGAGGAGCGAAATATCAGCTGGTGGCAGTCTAGTTTATCAAGTTTTGGTTATCCGATTGTCTTTCAAATCGCTGTAGTAGTGAAAACAAACCGTGGGAGGAGCGAGATATCAGCTGGTGGCAGTCTAGTTTATCAAGTTTTGGTTATCCAATTGACTTTCAAATCGCTGTAGTAATGAAAACAAACGGAAAGGGGAGCTGGTGGCGGTCTAGCTTATCAAGTTTTGGCTATCCAATTGTATTTCAATTATCTCTTTAGTAGTAGAAACAACTAGAGGGAAGAGCGAGATATCAGCTAACGGCAATGTAGTTTATTACATTTTGGTTATCCAGTTGTAATTCAAATCACTGTAGTATTGAAATCAATGGAGTAGGGGAGCGAGAAGCAGTGTAGTTTATCAGGTCTAAGTCATCTCTAGTACCTATTTAGCCAAGATGAGTGAGTAAACATGGAACACTGCGCATAGGTGGTTAAGTCAGTTTGTAAGGGTCAGGATCGCGCTGTTCGAGAATGTTTTTCTATTCGGTCATGTAAACCAAGTCCACTAAAGTAATTGTTTTTCTATGGCTTACAAACTTCTGCGAAATGGAGAATATTAATAAAACAAAGCCCCTAGGGCCTGGGAAGAAGATTAGAAAACCGTTCTTAGATTGTGTAGAAATTACTGTTTAATACTGGTTGTTTATTAAAAACTAGATATAAAAATTACTGAATGTTTTAATTGATTGATAACCGTTGGAAGTTCATTTCCCAACAAGACAACTCCATTCAAATTCATTGAGTAAGTATGAAATCATTTCTTGAAAATTTGGTAACAAACTTGTGATGATTCCATTCAGTTGGAAAATTGTGGGCTGGCATATTCGCCACACTTAGTCAGTCACCCAGCAAATGCTACTCTCCCACTACAAGGACTTTGATCTACTGGACAACCATGAGCGAACTTTGGTGGTGAAGTCTAGGGGCTAGGAGACTACCTTGTTCAAAAAGTCAATTTTAGTCTCCCTAATAATAGATTTTTGAAGTGATCAAAAAGTTCAAGAAGCTGGTCGAGAATGCTGTTAAAAATAGGGGTGGCCGTTTAAACGATGTTCCAAAATCGAAGTAATTTTATATTATGTGTTCATTTCAGATAAAAATTGATGAAATTCAACGTCTTTTTATATTATTTATAAAAAAAAACTCTTCGTTTATTTGTTTCTAAGTTATGGCGATCTGAAATAGGACAGGTTCATGAGAATTTATTTCAAGTTCTTCCGCCTCTCTTTGGACCTTTGAGGCAGGATAAAGAATCTACTGGATTAAAAAGAAAAAAAGGCAAGCTGCCGGCCATAGGTAAACCAGTTGAGGTCGATAGATAGCGTGTTCTGCAGACCTTTATCGGTTCTCAGAAACAAGGGAATAAAACATACACCATTTTTGCTCACACCGCGCCCGTCGATGCCGAATTGACTACGCGGTAGTCTCCGCATAGTCGGACTCGGCATCCACGGGCACGGTGTGAGCCAAAATGGCGTATGTTTTCACAGGGATAATACTCGTAGACAACGTCTTCAACAGTATCTGAAGGGTTGGCCTTGTATTGTGTGCGTCTTGTAGGTCATCACTTACTCAGTGTTTTGAGACATGTATGACTAGTAATGATTCGCACACACAGACGTCTAGAGAACGAAATGTCTAAGGCAACAAACCGCAAAAAAGCAATGGAAAACGACTACTACTACCCTGCCTAATTAGCTGTAAGACGAAGTAATAGCTATGGTTGTTGATGTCTGGATATGGATATGGCACTGGAAAAACAGAAATTTATTACTCAACTATGATTGAGTTTCAACTGATTTGCAACATATAAGAAGTAGAATTAAGGATTTATCAAATAAAACAGCATTTTACTGAACTATGATTAACAGGGCCGTGCCCAAAATTTAGGTTGAAGGAGGGGGGGGGGGTTGCGATTACCATACATTTTTTTTCTGAGATCTGATTACTGGGATTAAGTTTAAATTGATTAGCAACCAGGAACGTACCGAAGAGTTTTTCCAGGGGGGTGGGGGTAAAAATTGTGAAAGTTACTGACTCAACTCAGAATTCCCAAGTATCAAAGCAGAAGAAAAAAAAAACCTCACCTGACTGAAATGGTAAATTTTCCCAACTGCTGAGTGAAAAATTACCACGGGTGGGGGGAGTAAATTGCCCCCTGCCCTCCTATCGGTAACGTCCCTGTTTGTAACTTATAAGAAGTAGGATCAAGGATTTATCAATCGAAACAGCAGTCTTAGAACAATATAAATATACAATTTCAGCTCCATAAGTGTGCAAATTCAGTTCACAAGTCTGTAAGTTCATAAGCTAAAATCACAAAATCACAAGCCCAAGGCCTCAGCAACAGAGGAAAGAGGCTTCCATCGTCCCTCCTTATAGCTGTTTGAAAAATTGGGAAATTGACTTTTGCCCAATTCGAGTTGCAAGTATGCAAATTTGGGAAAATAAGGACCTACTTTTTCAAAAACTTCAACTGAAATATATTATAGTCGGCATCTTTGCTATTTACCTTTTTATCCCTTTCTCCATCACCCTATCAGCACTATTAAACTTAGACTCCTCAAGCAAAAAGAAGAAAACAAATGGAGAGCATTTTCTGGTATAAAATGTCTAAATTTCACTCAAATTTATTCCATCTCGATGAGCAATAATAAATTTAAAAAAGACTCTAGACTTTTGTCTAAAATGCGAGAAAGAAAGAAAAAAAAAAGAGTAAGTCCATAGGTTAAAATGCGAGATTTTCTTTTGATTTACTTGGGTTCGATAAACGAAACAAAACAAAACAAAAAAGTCTGTATTCTAAAATAATTGAAATGTGCAAATTTTGATTCGACAAGCAAGAAAGAAAGAGTCTTCAATCTAGAGTATTAGTCAAAAAGGAACTGGCAATACCCACAGGTCGTGTCTATCTGCAGCATACAGCGTCATAAAATCCAAAGTTAAGGCTTGAATAGATAAGCTGACAGAAATGTACTGGCGGTTGGCCAGTGTCATGATAGTCAGCAGAACACAGATAGTGGACGCGCCCAGTAAGTATGCCAAGTTCCTATTAGGGCTCGACAGGAAACATGCAAGACTCATAGTCGGACTACTAACTGGTCATGAGGCCACAAAACACATGTGGTATAAAATAAGAGTGGTGAAAAGCGGCTCCTGTAGGTACTGTGGGAAGAGGAAGAAACCTCGATCCATATCATATGTCAGTGCCCAGCAATAGCCGGGACGAGACGCGAAGCACTGGGACTAGAGTATCCAGCACCCATTGAAGTCAAAGGGATAGAGCTCAGTAAAATTTTCACTTTGGCTATAAAAGGGAGGCTACCGCGCTGATCTTTAACCTGAAAAGTCTGAGCACGCGGCGCATACCGCGCCACCTCACACAAAGGAGAAAAATAAGAGTATTAGTTGCAGTCCTTAAAATAATACTTTTTTGTACTTCCTCCAGCACTGAGGAGGATGTACCGCACATATCCCTCTTATGTAGTGCCATTTTCGAGAAAGCTTCAGTATGCCCCTATCACCCCGCATTTGTTTCAGCTGTTGTACAATAATATTCTTCATCGTCAGATCTGTAATTCAGTTTTTCATTATACGTATTCATTTTTCCTTTTAATTTAAAAACCCAACAACCATCCCTTACTATTAATTTCCGAATCCCCTACATTCCGACTACGGACTGCAACAAAATGTAAATAATAAAACCCAAAATAAAATAGTCGATGCGAAAAAATAATAATATTCGCCAGAAATATAGAGAATATCTATTCGTTTTTTAAAGTGCCGGAGCAGCATATGTTTAAAATTACATTTTTTTCTCACCCTTTCAACGTTGATAATGCTTTCTTTTTTCTCGTTAATAGACATCGATACAGTCTTTATGGCGGTGCTATTTCAAAAGTAAACAGTAAAATATTGCCGTTAACTCGTGCCAAATATCTTTTTCAAATTGTAGCGCTGCGGTCTGCCTCCCAGTCGAAGGCATTATTCATTTTTATCGCCGATGTAAAGCGACTGTATGTCTCTTTCTCGACACGGTTATCAATTCATCAGAAATTACGAGACCAAAAATTTTTCGAACAGGCGCCGAAATATGCAACCACAAAATACGCCAATATAATTGTATCGAATTCCCAACCATCTAGGTTATAACTTCGCCGGCGTACTTAATGTCGAAACTGAGCAAGTCTCGAATTATTACCAATTATTATGAAATATACGCTGTCATAATCTAAAAACTGTAAATAGTTCCGAGTAAACCGTATAATTTGAGCGTTTGTGTAAGCGTTATTATGGTACCCAATGGAGAACCCCAGCCTCCGAATACCGGATCTACCTCATTTCATAAATAACCCGCCACTACTCTGATTCTGTTCCTGGTGACTGCTTCAACCCGATGTCATATATCATTTTGCATTGTTATTAAAGTGTAATGCTCAAAATTTTATGAACCAGACAGAAGTGCCTCGATTTTCCCCATTCACGCAGCCTACCAAATACCCTAATACCCATCAGCGCATACTACCTTGCTATTAGTTTTCCAAATCCAGCATTCTTTTCGAAATTGTTCCCTTTTGCGGCCTACCTCATCACATATTCAACTCTGCAAATCGTGGCTAAAAACAAGCTCTCTGCTTAAAGGTGTCTACGAGTAAGAAGCGAGTGTATCTTTTGACGTCGTATACACATACTCCTCACTTTATTCATCGGAGATGACGCTCCAATTATGAAGTATATAGGTACCGGGGTGTAAACAAATTAGTTTAAACGAAACGAACGATAGTCGAAAAGTTACTCCAGGTTACCCTTCTCCTAATTACGCGCGCTAAATTAATCAGAATTATTGTACGCACGCTTAGGAAGCGATAACTTCATGAAGTGTACGAAAAGGGGCTGAAATTCACGCCTGCGACGCGCGCGGTAATTAAACGTAGAATCGATTTCCAACTACTCGAATTAATCGATTTTCGCCTATAACATGTAAGATGGTGGGTACCGTCTTTGTGTTTTCCCCGTTGACAATTCTTGGTGCGGTGAAAATGGATGAAAAATCTGCGCGGTAGATGGAACTGCCGTGAAGATCAGGCATGTAGCGCTTGTGGCCAAGGCGAACTTGTACAGTCAGCTAACTGAACCTCAGGATGGACAGAATTTTGAATAGTGAATAAGAGACAACCCCACCCCCAACATACCCAACACTTCCAATGTATGTAACAAACTTAGCACAGCGACCCACCACGAACCATTTTGACCAGAAGTGGAAAGCTGTAAGATAAAGATTCCACTTTTGACTTTAACTTTCAGTACTGACATAGAAAATTTTTGGCTTTTTGCTTTTCACTAGAGATATTTTTTCGGATTTCGACTTTTGGCTTTCCAGTATCAAAATGTTTCAATTTTCAGCTTAAAACTTTCAACTTTTGACTTTTCAAAAAAAAAAGTATGAGGCGTTGTTTATTAGTTTTTTGAGAATAGAACTTGATGTCACTTCGGGACCTAGACAGAGGAAAAAGGGAATTGGAAAGGGGAAAAGCGAAAAAATGAAAGGAAAAGCTGAATAAATAAAACTTTTAGCTTTTCGTTTCCCATCAAAAAACATTTTCCAACTTTTGACATTTTGTTTTATCAAATTCTATGGTGAAAAGTGATGTGGGAATGTTCCTCTGCCAACCGGCTACCACACTGCACGATTGACGTGATTTAACTATTCACGATTGCACATTGCACTTTTGGAGGACTTTTTGGATGACTCGGACCGGCTATGCATTGCAGCACACAGCCGTGCAGCCTTTTATTCTTGAAAATTAATAAGATTAAACGATCTTAGATATCTATCGATATTTGGAAAAGAATCTAACAAATATTCAACCAATGAAAATTTATCTCAAGGTCTCCCCCCCCCCTTTTCTTGCACCATTAAAGTAGAATAGAAAATGATTACCGACTTGATTTTCGAAAAAAAAAAAATATTCTGCACCGCACGGGGAAAAAAGCAAAATGCCGGCCATGCTTCATAAAGCCTAAATTAAATGTCTGTTATTTTCCGCATTTTCAAAAATTGTGTAGAATAGTCCCAATTTTGTTCCTTAGCATGAGGGGATGTGGTGGGATGTATATGGCGATGCACGCATGCCAAAGTGGCCCCTATGACACCGCATTCCCGGCACCGGAAACTACCCTTTCGAGTATCGCATCAGTAGCCGGAGGGGATTAGTAGCCGGAGGGCATTATCATGAGGTAGTACTACCACAAAATTTTCGGTCATTTTGAATTACATTAACCAGGGCTGCAAATTCTTCAAATTTTACATGGGATTTAATACTTACCTTTACGGAATTTAGCTTGTATCACGAAATAGTGAATGAGTACATTAGAAGAATCCGGAATCCAATTACCAAGATTACAGCTTAATAAGGAAAGAAAAATATAGAACATTAGAAAGAAGGAACTGTTTCTATAGTAAAATTTGGAGTTGTGAAAAGTCCTTGAAGATGGGAGTATCGCGATAAATCAAATTTTGAAGTAAGTAGTTCCCTAGATTTCGGACAATTTGCCGTACAGCATATTTGTCCATTCTAGACTTGTTTTTCATGCTGTTTCAAATCTGAGCTTTCAAATTTAATTTGAGTTATTTTCAAGAGTGAAAGTGGCATTTTGGCAAAATAAATAATTATTACTAAGTCTGAAAATATTTTCACTGAAATTCCAAGGTCATTACTGGAATCTTTGCATCCAAAAACACCGTTTTACTTTTTCGATGTCGAATTTTAACATTGGAATTGTCGACCTTTTAAGAGCTATTTCAGATTTTAACTCAGCAGATCAAGATAGTTATACTATTTCCTCAAAGATATTGAAAGGTTGCAAGTTAGCTTGACATATGCCAGAGACGTGTACTGCTATAACATTCGAATTTCAAGATTCCTAAAGAATCCCTTTCATATCTAAGAAACTTTTTATTTTTTTCAAAACATTCAGAATTTTATCCCCTATCGATTTGTAATACTGAAAATTTCCCCATGTAGGGACGGGTAGTAGGATTTTCCTACGGTAACCCTGCCTGTTGTAAAAGGTGACTAAAATGGAACCTCAAGGGCATGCAGCTGGCTAATGCGGGCGTTGCGCACCCAAGGACCTTCTGCTAGTGTCTTAACTTCTTTCAGTCCCTACAGTTAAGCACGTCCCGTGCTCGGAATCTGTGCGCTAGGCGGGGAACCCGACGTTGCAGATGCGAAATAAAGACGGGTATAAATGTTTGTAAGCCAAAAGAGGTGACTTTTTCTCTTAATGATTAACTAGTAGGTAATTAATGAAATTTTACAACAGAAATGGTTCAGTTATGTGAAATGTAAGAAATGGTCCCGCAAAAATCGTTTTTCCAACAAACTGATTGAGGAGTTTTCCCTTACTTGTTCTGGCAAACACTTAAGCCATCTTGTTTCAAGCAGTAGAAAATTTGTCATACTCTGAACAGATTTTTAGATGAAAAGCAAACAGACAAGTAACTACGCAGTTGAGGGAATATTAAACATCGACTTTTAGTTTAAAACTTCAGGGTTATATGTTGGAACCAAACCAACACGAGCAATTGCCCATAAAATTTCTCTAATACTTCCTGCCTTATCATAGCTGGAAAGGTGATGGAGGACGTCTTGTGGGAGCTCTTCTATAACGCACTTCCCAAACTGGTACATACCATACTCCTTACTACAAGTCACTCCTTAACACCCACACAGCACCTTTTCATTTATGATCCATTATCACATAGATCATTCTTAATTGACGCGGGCGCCAATATTTCTGTGATTCTATCCCGCTGCAAACCATCTGCGTTACTTTGGGAGATGAAACAGCTATCTAGTTCCACACATCATGAACTTAAACAGTCGATTAGCAGGGGCACGAATATTCATCACACTTGATCTCACCAGAGCATATCATCACATTCAAGTAGTTCCATCCAATATTGAGAAAACTGCTATGATTACCCCAAATGGTTTGTATGAATGGACAGTCATGCCCTTCGGATTAAGAAACGCTGCACAAACACTTCAATAATTCGTTGACAAACTCTTCCACAATCTCCACTTCACATATACCTACCTGGACAATATCCTCATTGCCAGCGACTCTCGCACCGTTCATGATGTTCATGTCAACGAAGTTCTACAACGCCTAGAGCAGGCAGGCCTGATTATCAATGTACCCAAATGTCAGTATGTGCAAGAGGAAGTCACATTCTTGGGCCATTGTGTTAACCAGTATGGTATAGGTCCAAGCGCTGACCAAGTCAAAGTAATCAAAGATTACCCCAAGCTGGACACTATCAAGGATCTGCAGAAATTCCTCGGTATGGTTAATTTTTATGGCCGATCAATATACAAGCTGCTGCTAAATTACATGCCCAACTACAGACCTTAATTACAAGTAACAAAACGAACAATCAGACTCCAATACAATGGACAAGGGGTGCGGAGGAAGCAGACACGGAGCGAAACCAGTATACATCCCTTCATTGCTACAACACTGCACTCATGTATTTCTCTGAGCCGATATGCTGCGCGGATCTCTGGTTCCCCCATACACCGGCCCTCATCCAGTCAGCAGAACGGATAAGAAAATCACCATAGAAGTCAATGGCCGAAAAACCACTGTCTCTATCAACAGGTCGAAACCAGTCTTCATCCTTCAAACCGCACCACCACCAGAGGTGAGTAAACCAACAGTGACAATAGAAGACCGCGAACTACATGGGCGGAACTACATGGGCGCCGCGTCAAATTTCAAGGGCGCTACCCTCAGTGAAGACATTGTGACAGTTATCAAGTATTTCTTAATTCTAATTCATTTTATTTATCTTAGCAGGGGGGGGGGGAATATTGTAACGTAGTGTAACGTAATATTATAAACGAACTGATAAGGAGTCTATGAATATATGTAATAGTGTCAACATGTCTTTTTGTGTTGAGTGAAACTGAGAGCTAAAATAAATATTTCATAATTATCATATAAATTAAGTGCGCCGTATTACTCCAAGGTCCATTGGTTGTGAACGGACTTTAAGCTACTATAGTTGTTATCTTTGGTTTTTTGTTTATACAATAGTCGCCAATAAATCTTTTGAAAAAGAAAAAAAATCAACATTTCACTGATAGAACATGTTCTTGCAAAAATAAAATATAAATTCTGCTTATTTGGTTGGTGAAACTTAAACTTGCTGTGATAATGTAACGTTGTAGAAAGTTAATTACTTGGGGACATAGATAAAAATAATAGTTTTGTAGAAAGTTAATTTCTTGGGGACATAGATAAAAATAATAGTTTTGTAGAAACCTGCAAATGTAAAAAACGTAGCATTGGCACTGACTTTTAATAAAATTTAAGGTAGGTACTTCTCAGCACAGAACACTCAATTCCTTTCACACCAGGCTTTTGGCGCTACGTAGTATTGTGAGAAACGTCCAGCCCTTGATCTCAGGATAATTTCACTGTTTTTTCAAGATGACAGCACTTGGGCTAATTTTTGTGATAATACTGTTGCTTGGATTTATACAAAACATAATGATGAAACCGTTAGGAGGTCTTGATAGAGGAACCACTTTCTTGGAGGACATCGGTAAGTTACATTATGAACTTTAAGTATTTATCAGAAGAATTACCATGAAAAAATCCTCAAGTTGGCAAAATTTAAAATAAAGATACCAAAGATACGCCTCTTTTGGTTTAAAATTGAAAACTGGTGTGAAAGTTTGAATGTTCACGCTTGTCTTCATACATAAATTCTCATCGATCTGAGCGGTATATTGCTCCCTTCGAAACAATTGGGGAGGGTGTCAGACCTATATCATCATGTTGCTATGCACAGAGTATCTTTTTTTTTTCACTATAAAGTTTACATTGGTATTTGTAGATTTGAATGTCTGTTATTTTCCACATTTTGGAAAAATTGGGTAGAATACCCCACGTTGTTCCGCATCATGGGGTGGTAAAGTAAAATAGATCAGCTTTTATTTTGAGAGTATGGTGTGGAATTGTTAGGTGAAATACGAAACAAAAATGGCCTAAGGATAACAAAAGATGTAGAAATTTCACACATTTTCCACTAATGGATGACTAATTCTTGCAGAAACGGAGTAGATATATCACACCACATCCTTGTCTGTGAGAAAAGACCTACCTCATCCCTTCCCAATCACTTCTTTCACACCTTATTCCATAGTATAGTTTAACGCATCCCTCCATATTACCGGCTGTCTTCCTCCTTCTCTTCTTGGGTATATGAGTTCCAAACTGTTACCAAATAAGTACCATAGATAGCAATACGAGAAACGGAGGTCGGATTTCCTAATGTATTCCCCTGGTGACGTGGATTGACACTAATGAAGTGTTGTATATGTAGGATGTATGTGTAGTACTATAAAGCGTAGGGGAGACCGGGGTTATTTGTCACAATTCTTACCAACTTCAAAATTCTGGAAGAAAAAAAAAAAAAAAAAAAACACTATTGGATGGCATCGCAGTTCTAGGGGTTCGCACGGGTCGGGGAGTACCGCGGTAGTCCCTTCGTTGGTCTGGCAGCAAACTGGATCAGAGGCAGGTGCACAATGATTTGTCTCACCCTGTGAAGTTACATAATTTACCTAAAGCTATTAGTAGATATAGTCAGTTACAGAATTTCATACTCAGGCATGATTTTCTTCTCCAGGTCTAGGTAAATAATCCGTTGAGGAGCCAGATGTCCGCCCAACGACGCTCTGTCATGGGTAGCCAGCTTTAGTTTATTATTATTATTATTATTATTTTTTATTAATAAGTATTTCCCCCGTGTTTCCCTAGTTTCTATTCCACTGTTTTTACACACTCATGAGAGTGAACTTCTTGTTTATAATACATACGTGACTTTTTGCTAGGTATATCTTGTGTATCAAAATAACAAACCACTATAAATCAGGTCAGTTCCATAATCGCGAGGTCTATTAGGTATGAATGAAGTGTTGGTACACTAAGGAATAGCGTGACATCATCAGATTCAAAAAAGCACTTTCACACGGGTAACATGGAGGCTGGAGACAACTAACCCCGGTCTACCCTACGTAATTTTGACATTACAGTACAGCATAACGTTATTAATAATAAATAATTATTTTCGCCGACAGAAACTTTTCCTGGTGTACAGTTACATCAGTATAGTAATTTTCAAAGTTTTACGTCTTCACCTTACCAATAGAATTATTATATTATTATTTTTAATCGAATTTTTCCCATACGCGCAATGCTTTACAATTGTATCAACAATCCTCACCACTAGATAGCGCTTTTTTCGCGACCAACAGCGCTCAATGTACTTTTAATGGACGTTGCGGGTATTATAATCTGTGGTATTTACTGTTACCTTTCGGGTCCATCTGCTGTCTATGAGCCTTCTGACATAACCCACCCAGTTCCATTTCTTTCTTCAATGTACAATTATAATATTCTCAATACCCGGTAATTTATTTTGTATTGTTGTTAGAGGGACATTGTTTCATAGTTTTAAATTTAGTATCTATGGATCTTTTCACTTTGTTTTAGGTTACAGTAAGTTATTTTTCTTGGTTTTTTGTTGTTACCCATATCCGTGAGCCGTATGTTATTGTTGGAGTAATATTTGTGTTGAATATTGCACTATGAAGTTTGTTATTGTATTTTGTCCTTTAAAAATATGTTTTAGACTCCAACACTGGTTATTGTTATTCTTCTCTTTACTTCTTCATTCATTCTATTTCCAAAGCTGAGATAGTGTTCAACCAATTATAGCTTTATCTACGTTTTCAGTTGTTTCTCCTTCTACCACTGTGGTTTTTTTTTGTTTCTCTATTTGAAATTAGTGGCTGGAAGTAAAAATCTTCCCAATATTTCCAATAAAACACTGTAAGGAAGTCCTGACCTCCTAACATCAGGATTCTCAGCTCAATATGTAAGTACTCAACCCATTCTCACCTCAAAATTCAGATCTCCGAAATCTTTTTCAGAGAATTTCGAAGGAAAAGACCTGGCCTGATGCCGCATGTGGAAATGGTTTCTAGACAGTCGAAGTAAATTTATGAATTTGAGCCAAAAACTCAAATACATAGGTATAAGTAGCGTTCGCCGGATCTGCTTCTCAGTATTTCCTAAAAATTTTCATTTTCCCCCTGTAAAATTTTGATTTGAATTGTCAGAGGTTTGACGAAGCAAATACCCAATTGCGTTCGCTAATTTTTTACTTTTCCTTGAAGTTGTAGCCAATCAGCGAACAGTATTTTTTTAATAACACAATCTGTCGAAATGTCAAAATTTCACGATATAAACTGTCGCACAAAAACCAAACGACAAATTCTGCCAACGACGCTTGCTTCTTCTTTACCTACCATACTACATTTGTTGATCTTTATTATTCTGACGTGTAACTTCAAACAATCCAAAAACCATACTGTTTTACAGCTTACTTTTAGCTGTGTAGAACTTGTTCTAGTTAAATTCTTCAATGAGCCTTTTATAAATTCAATCAAACTGATTTAGGGGTTTTTACTTATTTGTTCTGACAAAACACTTAAGCCATTTGATTCGATAGGGATGCAACTCATCTCTCGCAAGCGTTTGTGTAGATTGAGGGCTCGTTTCAAGCAGTAGAATTTGTCATACTCTGAACAGATTTTTAGATGAAATGCGAACCGACAAGTAACTACGCAGTTGTGGGTATATTAAACGTCATCTTTTAGTGTCAAACCTCAGGGCCATATGTTGGAACCAAACCGACACAAGCGATTATCCAATATTAAAATTTCTCTACTACTTGGTGCCCTATCATGTAGAATAATAAATATTCCATAATTATCAACATTTCACAGAAAGAACATGTTCTCGCAAAAATAAAATATAAATTCTACTTATTCATCGGTTGGTGAAACTTAAACTTGCTATGATAATGTAACTTTGTAGAAAGTTAATTACATAGGGACATATATAAAAATAATAGTTTTGTAGAAACCTGCAAATTTAAAAAACGGAGCTACGGCACTAACTTTTCACAAGATTTGAGATAGGTACTTCAGTACAGAGCGCTCATAGCATAACATATATAGGTACCTATTTACATTAACAAGAAAATGAGTTGCGTACTCAACATTTTGATTTTTTCGAACACCTTTTTTCAAACTTTGAGAAAACTACGACTTTCTTATCACTATAAATTTCAAAATCACAGACACAGAGTTGTAATCACGTCTTCACAGTCACAAAGGTATAGAATTGTAGCTGCGAGTCTACAAAACACATTTCTCTGAAGAAAAAAGAAATGTTCATAGCGCTCCTACCGGATGTTAGTGAACTTAAGAATGTAGCGGCCAACATAGGTACCTGATCAACAACTGGCATATACCTTTAAGTATTAAAAATATTTGAAAAAACAGGGATCCAACTATCAAGAGGTTATGGGTTGTGAATGAAATACTGAACATTTGAAAAAAGGAGCCATTCCATGATGAAAATTGGAGTTGGGAGAAGCCCTTCAAGATGAAGTATCGAGATAAATACAATTTCGAAACATAGTGTTTTCCTATGTTTCGGCCAGTTATAACAGAGTATTTAAGCACATTTGTCTCTTATATATAGATATATTTTTCACGCTAGTGTCAAATCTGAGCTTCCAATTTAATTTGAGTTCTTTTTAAATGCGAAAGTGGCATTTCGGTGAAATAATTAATCATTTTATAAAGTCTGAGAATGTTTTACTGAAATTCTAACGTCATGTCATAACAGGAATCGGGACAAACTTTCCATTCAAAACACTGTTTCACTTTTCGATGTCGAATTTCAAAATTTTGTTATTTTCCATATTTAAAGTGCTATTTTGAAAACGAATAAAGGGTTGAATAAAATTTTTAAGGTCAGATTTGAAGTCGCAGTAGGTCTAGATACACTATTTCCTCAATGATACTGAAATGTTAAAAGGCATAGCTTAACGTATGCCAGAGTTGTATTGTTATGATATTCGAATTTCAAGACTCCTCACAAATGCCATTTTTATCTTAAAAACTTCTTTTCTTTTTTCCAAAATGTTCTGAATTTTATCCCTTGTTGACTGGTAATACTGAAAATTGGATTCCAGTTATTTAAAAAGCATTTATTTAACAGATACACAATCAAAATTTTTACGTAAATTCTTGTAAAACATCAAGGAATTTACGGCACGAATTAAAAAAATTCAAAAAAATTGAAAATCTTTCGGGATTGAACAAAGATCAATACTTTTTTTTTTTTTTTTTTTTTTTAAAGCTAAAGAGAGGTTAGGTGCGTTTACATAGGTCATACCTAATTTGCTATTTATTCGTTCCCATAGGCGGCAGAACTGAGAGTGGGGCAGGGAGGCTACTTTTTTTTTTAGGATTTTATTGGGAATAGTTGCGACTCCTTAGAATTCCTCCATATTTTCCATGTCCTTCCTCCTCTTTCTTGTTATATACTGAGGCACTATTATTGTCTCACTGGGCCGATCTGCTGTTTCTTAATTTTAACATTTATCAACAGCCTCAAAGCAGTGGCAAAAAATCAAAACTAATACAATATTGTACTATGCAACTACGGCTACCGATTTATTAAGCTCGGCCCTATCAGACCCGAGAAATATTCAGGGTAATTTTTCAAATACAAGGTATGGATATGCGAAGTCTTGCACTATACAGGGAATTTATTCTTCAGTAGTTCAGTATTACAACCACTCGTCATTTCCTACTAAGAAATTGAAGTGGAGGAAATACTGTTTTGAGAATCTTGATGAGAAAGTCCTTGTTTTCAGTTGGATGTGAAATATTTACTTAGTCATCCAAAACACAGTAGGGATTTCAGAACTTTTAATGTGAGCGGTCACCAGTGCAATATGTGTGTCTAAATGATTTTCTACTGAAAACTTCAAATATTAAGGAGAAATAATTTCTCAAGAATTTCGAAGAGGAAAGCCTGGCCCGTCGCTGGAAGTAAAAATCTTCCCAATATTTCCAATAAAACACTGTAAAGGGAGAAAGTCAACTCATTCGGGTAGGCAACCTGCAACAATTCTTCCAGTTTCACCCGCGCCAGAATTGACTTCATAAGAAAGTAATGGGAAAATTAAATTTTTGCAGTGAAGGGCTCTTTTTTTTATGATGGTAGCCAATATAACGTTGTACTTATGTAGTAAAAATTATAGAAAAATATATTGAGGGCATCAGTTCTGAGTAAATATTTAAAAAAGCAACATTCCTATAAGCGACCTATATGATTGGCACTTCAGTACTAAATGAGTCAATCTTCTAAAGTTATAAGAACCTTGGGTTAAAACACAATCAGCTGAATCAAAGAATAAAACAGGAAAAGGTGATATCTTATAGTTTATAGGAACAGAGAAGGGAAAAACAAAACAAATTCCCAAGAAATGTTCCTTGAGAACACATGGATACTTAGGTAAAGGTGCTGGACCAGAATAGAAAACAAGAACAGAATGTTACTGATAACAAGATTTCGAATAGGACGATATAACAGAATGAAATTACTTCAATCGCCATCAAAACAAATACCCATGGCTGGAAGAAAATGGTTAGATATGTCAACCGCGGACTGATTTCGTGTCAGAGGGGGAAGAAATAAAAATTTCCACGGAAATTTGAACAACTGAACTGAATTGTGAACATACTTATTACATATAAGAGTGAGGTACGTAAATCATGCAGATAAGTAACGCTCAAACAGTCTGTAGCCGTATTGTCAATAGAAAATTCCATGGACATTTTTTAAATTTAAAAGTAACGCTCAAACAGTAACGTTTTTTTCGTGAGGCTTCAAAGCAACGCTTTAAAAAGTAAAGTTTTTTGAAATTTTTTGTTTATGTGACAAGGCAAAGACATGAAAATGTCAAAACGTTCATTTTGATGTCAATCCGGCTGTTAATGAGCTTTCACTATGTTTCAACACATGAAATTGATCTCAATTCAGTGTCTGGAAGAGCCTCATCAAATCAACGTTGATTGAAATGCGAAATCAACGTTGATTGAAATGCGAAATCAACGTTGAAATAATGAATATTTTACCGTTCAAATCCGCGCTGAAAAGGTTTCCTGGGGAATACACTGTGAGAGTTGGTGAGGCCAACAGAAAAATAATTACTCAAAAGACACACAAATATATACTGAAATCGAGGAATTTTCTTCAAGTCTCCTGGAGGCGCAGTTTCAGTTATTGCCAAAGTCAGAAAGAGTGTTAATATAGCTTATTTAAACGTCTTTTATACACTCTTTTCTGTGATGGTTCTCACAAACTTTCAAGAGTAGCTATAAAAGGCAAGATGCAACAAAACCATCAATTTCATCGCCTGATCTCAACAACTATCAACATCAATTATTCCAATTCCAAAGTAGGTACATACATAGAAGTGAAAAGACTGATGGCTGGATTCACAGCAGAGGCTTACAGGATATTGGGAACTACCCTATAGTAAGAAGATCGAGCCAAACATCGACACAAAAATCGCCGAAACCGTTTGATTCAAAAACTAAGACGACCAATTCGCATGAACTTTTGTGACTGGATTTAAATCAGTTCACAAAAGTATACCTCAATTAGTACTGATGGCCATATATTACACCTAATCTGAAGTAATGAATTTTTTACTCACCGCAATGACTGAGCGATGATTTTGACCTGGTTCAGGATCAGTATAACTTCTGCCAACTGCAAACAGCTTACTGTTCCTAGACAATGTTTCAAGTAAATACTGGAACTGGCTACCTCATCACTGGTACTGATGGATTAGACTTGTTTTTCTTCTTCTCAAATGACACTAGCGCGCCTGCTTCATTCTGCAGATTCGGGGGTTTGTTTTTCAGTTTCTTCGTTTCACTTTTCTTAATGACTGCGTTGGTTTCGTTCTCAGTGCACCCAATCAACTTTTCATGTTCATCACAGCAATTTCAAATCAGCGTTACCTTAAGTAACATGAGACACAGAGTACTGACAGAGTCTGCTTCATTGTAGCAAGAAAACTGGTAGGTACCTGAAATCAGGATCGCAGGAAGACGTTTTACAACTTGTAAAAAGTTACTGATGGGTCTATGTTGATTTTAGGATAAGCACTGAAAAAGCATCATATCTCTGATGTGAGTAGCTGCGAGTAATACTCATGATAAATGAAAAACGACTCTTATTGTGATGACTTACATTTGTTTGTTCAGTTGTTGTAAGTATCCTCGATTTCTTCTTGCTGTAAGTATCTTGATGTATCAATGAGAGTCTATATATAACAGAACAGCAAAATGAAAGTGCACTTTCGCAAACATACGTATGATATATATGTACTAATATACCTATAGAATTTTGAATTAGGAACAACTACGCACCAATTAGTAATAATATAATGCAGTTTGGTAACAGACCTTACGCAAATGTTCCAGTAACCTTCAATCAAAATTCTAATGGACTGATCCACAGATATCTGGAGCAGTATTCTCGAAAAGTTGTTACGGTAACCACTCATAACACCTAGTCCCAAGGTGGTGTTATGAGTGGTTATGAGATGTTATCCAACACTGCGGTAAATAGGTAACAACCGGTAACAACTCATAACAACTTTTTTATAACAACGGTTGTTATCATAACATCGCATAACAACTTTTCGAGAATAGTGGTCCTGTACGGTACTAGCTACTAGAAGTGGAGGGTTATGATTTATGATCAGGCCGATCTAAGGTATTAGAAACAGAGGGTATAATCAATGTCGCCATGTTTGTTTCAGGTTTTATCATTCTGAGCCCCGTTTCACACTATGCTGTGTCGCCGGAACAGCAGCCGTGAAGGCGGTCAGATATCACACATAGGTGACCTGACTCGACTCGTGAAAAGGCGGCTAAGGGGCAAAAAATCTATTTTCAGATTTTTGATAAACATCGAAAATCTGAAAATCGATTTTTTGTCCCTTTTAACCGTCTATGAAAGCGTTCACACTAGGTCTTCACGGTTGCCCATCCAACTCCTGTGAACGCTCCCGTTCTCTGTGTGATATCTGACTGTTTTCACAGCTGCCATTCTAGTGACACAGTTTAGTGTGAAACGGGGCTAATGATGTCAGAGGGCAAGATTTGCAGTGTTACCACACACCAGTTTTTTTTCTTTCTTATTAATTTAATGAAAGGAACAGCCCACTTTTGGTGGAAATTATCATGTTAATTCGCCTTTGTCATTAATTTCAGATGTAAGGTAGGCAATGAAACGCATTTTGTTTACAAATGTGGGTTAGTTCCGTTTTGTTAAACAGCGTCCAATTGAACGCTGTTCAACAAAAGGGAACTAACCCACATTTGTAAACAAAATGAGTTCTTATTATATAGTATCGTTGGAAAGAATATAAAATGTAGAATTTTTCGAAATTGGGCCCCCGATTCAAAAATGTGTACTCACGTTGAAAAAAGCTTATCAATAAACTCAATGCCATATACGTTCTACATGGCTCTTGAAGTTCGAATCATGTGTTCTCAAAAAACGGATTTTGTGGGTTATTTCCCTTTTGTTAAAGAGCGTCCAATTACAATTACAATACAGAGAACAGTGCGCTGCAGGTTGGCATTCTTGAAAACTGAATGATGAGAAAAGAGAAAGAAAACTGATCCCTTATCAGATTGCCATTTGATGAAAGCAGAATTTTATCAATTTTGCTGAATTAATTAAAAAGTTTGCGGATTTACAGGAATTTTTGCAAATTGTAATGACATACTTATAATATTTCTCCCTTAAAGGAGTGAAATATCACTAAACACGTCCATTTTTATTTCCCTATGTTTCAGGAATCAGGATACCCTAGTAATCCTTGATTGTGCAGAAACACCAGTTATGTAAAATAGCTGTTTGAAATGTAAGATATTATAATATATTTCCATTAACTATAAGGGAACTCACACAGTGAAATTATGCAATTCCACAGCTGTGAAACACTACTACTGCGATTGATACGGTTTTTTATTAGTCTGTAGTTTGGTGTGTATTTTAATTTTAAAACTTTTAATAGCTTAAAAGATTCATATGTTTGTCTGTTAGTTAGTGGTTTACATGTTTCGTCTAAATATAGGTATTTATGATCATTGAGTATTGAAGTGAAAATGAGGACTCTTGAGGCATGGAAAATTTGTGTTTTATACTGCATTATCATGTTTTCTTCTTGACTTTGTCTACATTTGTTATGGGGATTTAAACTTGGAGTTTCAAGTGTTGGCAGCCCTGCGATATGTGTGAGTGATCAGGTATGATTTACCATAAGCGTGTAGCAAACTTCAACTAGCATTAAGTCGATTAAAAATTCATTTTCAAAGAAAATTTGTCCTAAACTCGACTGCATCATAACCAAAAAATTAAATTATAATCAGTTCTACTGGCAGAATAATTTTTACTCGGTTTTTTGGCCTACTGAAGATAGCGGTGTTTCTATTTGAAAGTACACATGATCACTCACTCATTTTCACCCGCTAACACCCGCGCAGGTAATTTTGCAACGCGCACTCTAGTGCAGGTTTAAGTCCCAATAGGTATTATATGAAATTGATATTGAAAATTCATATTAGAATTCATTTATATAATTAAATATTAAAATTAATGATTACTGCGAATATCACACTTTCTACCAGAAGTGAACAGTTGCTATCGAGGGTTGGGAAAAAGAACTTTTTTTTAATAATAAAAAAAAAGAACAATAAAACAGTTTGTTTTAAAAGATGTTGCTATTAATGTTTTTACCCGTTGTTTTAAAACGTTTAAAAACATTGTTTTAAAACGTGTTTTTTTGTTTCTTTCCCTATTTCCGACCTTTTGTTTTACCTTTTTGTTCTGTTATTCGACCTTCAATACTGACATCACACAGTGAGTAACTGTTAGCAGGAATACCCGTCGTTGGGACGACAAATGTATTGATAATTATCACTAATATCAAATCATTCTGTAAATTTTTGCGTGAAATTCTGAAATTCATTATTTGTACTTGAAAGATTATTTTGATCCCTGAATGTTCTGGATAAGAAAATCTCAAGAAAATGAATCGGAAAAAAAAACATTTTAAACAAAAAAAAAGTTTTAGAACACATATTTGGTTTAAAACATGCCAACCCTGATGCAATCCCACGAAAATGTAAATTAAAACATCTGGCGTGCGGCAACACTGAAAATTTTACTTGAAGTCGGCTTGAGCTACTTGAGAAAAGTCTATTGTACACAGTTGGATGCAATTAAGCAAAAACTAGCCAGGCGACATCTGTTCACAAAATGGAGTTATTACGAGCAGTTTCACACTATACCGTGTGGAGCATAGTGTGAAACTGCCCTACGTCTCATTGGAAAGAGCGTTAAAAGTACAATTTTTTAAAATTGGGGTTTCCAATACATAATGCGTATCTATGTTGGAGAAAACTTATCAGGGCGTCGATGACATAAAGGCACCAATCATAGTACAAGGCGTAATCGACTTTTAGGCATTAGTGATTCCATAAAAGCGCAAAGAAGTATAATTTATGTACAAACGGTTGTGTAAAAATTACGCCCATTATGACAATGAGAACCTGTTGTAAACGACATGAAAGATGTAATTACACATTACGCCGTTATGTCATTGACGCCCAGCAAACGCTGTGTTTGTAAACCGTCATTATTCAATGGTTTTTAATATTACCTACATTTTATGAAGAAACAGATTTTGTTGATTGGTGAGTGTTTGCTTCACATCGTCTAGTTGGCTTACAGTATAAAGGCTGGTCCATTTCAGAAACATAATTTGAACGCTGTTGTTAAGCATAACAGAACCAATCAACGAAATCTGTGTTGTATTTTTTGTTCTTGTTTTCAGAACAGTGATTTGAAGTTCAAGAGCCATATAAAAACTATATGACATAGGGTTTACTGATAATAAGCTTTCAACGCGAGTACACATTTTTGAATCGAGGGCCCAGTTTTGAAAAATTCTACTTTTTATGCTTTTTCTAACGATATTACTAACTCATTTTGTCAACAAATGTCGGTTGGTTCTATTACGCTTAATAGCGTGCATTTGCAACCCGCAATACACGTCAATAATGGGCATTGTGAAATTGGAGGGAAAGGACGAGTTCAAGAACACGTTATCATAGGGCTCTATAGTTTCACCTGGGTATACTAAGCCACCATTTTGGTTCGTACTGCGCCCGTCAATGCCGAATTGACTACGCGTTACGCTCCGCATAGTCGGATTCGGCATCCACGGGCGCAGTATGAACCAAAATGGCGGCTTAGTATACCCAGGTGAAACTATAGAGCCCTAGTTATCAGCGCCGTGAAAAAAATTACGTTTCTTAACAGGACCACCTCCTCTTGGGTGATACCTTGCCGTGGTGAGGAGGCTTAAGCGTTATAAATAAATAAATAAAGAGAGAAAAAAGGCTCTCTGTGAGGTTATATATCGTTAAAATCACGACCAAAAGCACCTAGGAGTGGGAAAACTCCGACGGATTAACCCTGTTGAAAGCAATAAAAAACTACAATAGTTTGTCTTTCCAGGAAATATAGTTTTTCCAAAATTAATTACTGATGATGGTGTTCCAATAGGTATATAATTTTTCCGGACGTAAAAAGCTCCCCATTCGGATGTCCGGGAGAGAGCTACTTGGGGGAGCATCATCATCAGAAAGTATTAAAAAGAAAGGCGTAATTAAGATAGGAACTTGGAAACGAAGGAACTCGCACAAGATAGTGGAGAGCTGCATCAAACTGGTCGTAAGACTGATAACCTTATCATCATCATCTTCAATAGGACCAGACTGAGTTAGGTAAGAGCTCTATAACTATTTTACAGAATTTAACGCTTCTGGAAGAGGGTCGACTTTGGACTGAAAACTTAGAGACTAGTTGGACGCTGTTAAGCGGAGGGGAACTAACCAGCAAAATCTGTTTTTTTGAGAACACGTGATTCGATGTTCAAGAATCAAGAGCCATGTAGAAAGTGTATGCCCAAGCGTTTACTGATAGGCTTGTATTGCGAGTAGCAAATGCACGCTATTAAGCTTAATAGAACCAAGCGACATTTGTTGACAACATGAGTTAGTAATATTTTGTTAGGAAGAGCATAAAAAGTAGAATTTTTCAAAACTCGGCCCTCGATTCAAAAATGTGTGCTCGCGTTGAGAGCTTATCAAGAACTCCTCATATCTGAACTTATTTGGTGGTCACCGTAATTGGAGACTGTTACGTGCTATGTTCTCTTTCACATCACAGCACTAACACTACTACATGCTGCGTGCCTGCGCGCTGACGTTAACGCTCGAACCAGGGCTGAAAAAAACAACAAAAAACGTTTTCTTTTTAAAAAAAAAACAGTTTTTTTTTGTTTAAAACGTATTTTTGTAATTTTTTAAAACATAATTTGATTATTTGCAAATTATACCAATGTTTTAAACGCGTTTAAAACAAAACAAGCGACCTCGCGGATTGCGAGGTAGTACCAGGGTGTTTGCCATTGGGACTATGCAAATTGTTGAAGCGCTAGTGTAGAATAGGTATTTTTTGATAAGTGAATGATGCTCTTTAGGCTCTGAATCTGAAGTCTTCTTTTCGTTTAAAAAATAAATTCAAAGGACATAAATCCAAGGAATTTAAAAAGTGAGTCGTTTCAAGGAATATGAACTGTCAACTGCTGATAACATATCAGAGGCACAGGAATTTTGTTTCGATTCAAATAAACGAGGAATTTTACTTCCATTCAAATAAAGTTGTGTTCTCACTTCAAGTGAAGACATTAACTGGATTTAGAAGAGGTAATAAGTGTATTGTTTGTTTGTATGAAATGGGTTCTCAGTTGAATTAGCGTGTATAATGTATTTGAATCGAACCAAGTACAAGCAACATTCTGTGGTACACTTATCTGGAAATTTTCTGAGGAATAATGCGATGTGAGTTATGTCTCATAAATATATAATATGTTAGCAGTATTAAGTAATTGGTAATTATGGTATTCTGTTTCACAGGTCTTTCACGAATATTTCGTTTCTCGTTTGACTATTTACTTTCCTCTTTCATTATCAGTCAGGATCCAGGAATCATGCAAAACCATCAACATGCCTTCAACCACGAATTTGAACTTCTATTATAATCGTGTAGCGGAATTGATGAAAAACGTGAATAAATAATTGGCAGATCACTTTTTGTTTTTGAAATAACAGATTATTTTTCTCGCATTAACAGTTCACGAATTCACAGGAGTGGAGCATAGAGCTAATGTCT
Source organism: Acanthococcus lagerstroemiae (assembly GCA_031841125.1). NCBI lineage: Eukaryota > Metazoa > Arthropoda > Insecta > Hemiptera > Eriococcidae > Acanthococcus > Acanthococcus lagerstroemiae. Next base: position 30,420,603 of record CM063114.1, read on the forward strand.
TTCCGTCTTATAAACGTATTACCTCTTCTAAATCCAGTTAATGTCTTCACTTGAAGTGAGAACACAACTTTATTTGAATGGAAGTAAAATTCCTCGTTTATTTGAATCGAAACAAAATTCCTGTGCCTCTGATATGTTATCAGCAGCTGACAGTTCATATTCCTTGAAACGACTGACTTTTTAAATTCCTTGGATTTATGTCCTTTGAATTTATTTTTTGTCTTGTAAAGGTAGAGTGTTTGAATTCTGCTTGCCACTTGGAATGAATCAAACAGAAAATGGAAATGTATTCTAGTTTTCTAGTATGTTCTGATGATCAAAGAGAAGTCTGCCGAGTGATTGCAGTTTGCAGCTTCACAGTTCGAAGCCTTGAACTTCCATGATGTGCGTGTAGCGTCCTGAGCTTTTATGTTCCCTGGTCTGGGGGAAACTTTGACTATATATAACTATATGGACTGATCAAGTTGATAAAATGTTGTTTCAACATCTTTTGTGCTATAATGATTAAGCGAATGATAACAGGTGATAACCTGTAATTTATGTAATGTACTAAGTATACAAAGATCTGCGGATTCAAATAATTCCTGTCACCATAAGGATTGTTTTTGATGTTAATGATGAACATTCTTAGTCTCTTTTTGATTAGTTGTTTCCCATTGACAGCAATTACTGAGTTCGAAACGATAGTTGTGGCGTTTAATGCTAAAACAACATTCGTGAGGAACTCTTGTTTTGTGAAGAAAACTTGTACTTTGATTCAATTTTACGGCTGCTTTTGTTACAGACTTTTCCAACTTAAATTTGGGAGTGGTTGATTTATTCCTGTAAAACAAACGCTGAAGCAGGCTATGGAATAAAAGACGTATTGATTTGCCTTGTTTTCTCCGTTTTTCTTCTCATTCTTCCTTTTGTGCAAAAATATTTGGCTGTATCAATAGAGAAATACGGTATATATAATTGAAAAATACATTGGTTGATGTATAGGCTCAAAAGTGGACTGCTTTTTAGCAAATAAATCGCATCTTTTCAACATTAGTAACGTTAGGATCTAGGATACAGAACAAACTGATAACCAGAAATCACAACAAGGGCTTCTCTAATCATTATAGCACAAAAGATGTTGAAACAGGGTCCTGTGCCAGATTTCCTTGTAGTAGTATCGTCTTGATCAGTCCATATAGTAATATATAGTCAAAGGGGGGAAAAACGAAAAGAAGACTTCAGATTCAGAGCCTAAAGAGCATCATTCGCTTATCAAAAAATACCTATTCTACACTAGCGCTTCTACAATTTGCATAGTCCCAATGGCAAACACCCTGGTACTACCTCGCAATCCGCGAGGTCGCTTGTTTTGTTTTAAACGCGTTTAAAACATTGGTATAATTTGCAAATAATCAAATTATGTTTTAAAAAATTACAAAAATACGTTTTAAACAAAAAAAAACTGTTTTTTTTTTAAAAAGAAAACGTTTTTTGTTGTTTTTTTCAGCCCTGGTTCGAGCGTTAACGTCAGCGCGCAGGCACGCAGCATGTAGTAGTGTTAGTGCTGTGATGTGAAAGAGAACATAGCACGTAACAGTCTCCAATTACGGTGACCACCAAATAAGTTCAGATATGAGGAGTTCTTGATAAGCTCTCAACGCGAGCACACATTTTTGAATCGAGGGCCGAGTTTTGAAAAATTCTACTTTTTATGCTCTTCCTAACAAAATATTACTAACTCATGTTGTCAACAAATGTCGCTTGGTTCTATTAAGCTTAATAGCGTGCATTTGCTACTCGCAATACAAGCCTATCAGTAAACGCTTGGGCATACACTTTCTACATGGCTCTTGATTCTTGAACATCGAATCACGTGTTCTCAAAAAAACAGATTTTGCTGGTTAGTTCCCCTCCGCTTAACAGCGTCCAACTAGTCTCTAAGTTTTCAGTCCAAAGTCGACCCTCTTCCAGAAGCGTTAAATTCTGTAAAATAGTTATAGAGCTCTTACCTAACTCAGTCTGGTCCTATTGAAGATGATGATGATAAGGTTATCAGTCTTACGACCAGTTTGATGCAGCTCTCCACTATCTTGTGCGAGTTCCTTCGTTTCCAAGTTCCTATCTTAATTACGCCTTTCTTTTTAATACTTTCTGATGATGATGCTCCCCCAAGTAGCTCTCTCCCGGACATCCGAATGGGGAGCTTTTTACGTCCGGAAAAATTATATACCTATTGGAACACCATCATCAGTAATTAATTTTGGAAAAACTATATTTCCTGGAAAGACAAACTATTGTAGTTTTTTATTGCTTTCAACAGGGTTAATCCGTCGGAGTTTTCCCACTCCTAGGTGCTTTTGGTCGTGATTTTAACGATATATAACCTCACAGAGAGCCTTTTTTCTCTCTTTATTTATTTATTTATAACGCTTAAGCCTCCTCACCACGGCAAGGTATCACCCAAGAGGAGGTGGTCCTGTTAAGAAACGTAATTTTTTTCACGGCGCTGATAACTAGGGCTCTATAGTTTCACCTGGGTATACTAAGCCGCCATTTTGGTTCATACTGCGCCCGTGGATGCCGAATCCGACTATGCGGAGCGTAACGCGTAGTCAATTCGGCATTGACGGGCGCAGTACGAACCAAAATGGTGGCTTAGTATACCCAGGTGAAACTATAGAGCCCTATGATAACGTGTTCTTGAACTCGTCCTTTCCCTCCAATTTCACAATGCCCATTATTGACGTGTATTGCGGGTTGCAAATGCACGCTATTAAGCGTAATAGAACCAACCGACATTTGTTGACAAAATGAGTTAGTAATATCGTTAGAAAAAGCATAAAAAGTAGAATTTTTCAAAACTGGGCCCTCGATTCAAAAATGTGTACTCGCGTTGAAAGCTTATTATCAGTAAACCCTATGTCATATAGTTTTTATATGGCTCTTGAACTTCAAATCACTGTTCTGAAAACAAGAACAAAAAATACAACACAGATTTCGTTGATTGGTTCTGTTATGCTTAACAACAGCGTTCAAATTATGTTTCTGAAATGGACCAGCCTTTATACTGTAAGCCAACTAGACGATGTGAAGCAAACACTCACCAATCAACAAAATCTGTTTCTTCATAAAATGTAGGTAATATTAAAAACCATTGAATAATGACGGTTTACAAACACAGCGTTTGCTGGGCGTCAATGACATAACGGCGTAATGTGTAATTACATCTTTCATGTCGTTTACAACAGGTTCTCATTGTCATAATGGGCGTAATTTTTACACAACCGTTTGTACATAAATTATACTTCTTTGCGCTTTTATGGAATCACTAATGCCTAAAAGTCGATTACGCCTTGTACTATGATTGGTGCCTTTATGTCATCGACGCCCTGATAAGTTTTCTCCAACATAGATACGCATTATGTATTGGAAACCCCAATTTTAAAAAATTGTACTTTTAACGCTCTTTCCAATGAGACGTAGGGCAGTTTCACACTATGCTCCACACGGTATAGTGTGAAACTGCTCGTAATAACTCCATTTTGTGAACAGATGTCGCCTGGCTAGTTTTTGCTTAATTGCATCCAACTGTGTACAATAGACTTTTCTCAAGTAGCTCAAGCCGACTTCAAGTAAAATTTTCAGTGTTGCCGCACGCCAGATGTTTTAATTTACATTTTCGTGGGATTGCATCAGGGTTGGCATGTTTTAAACCAAATATGTGTTCTAAAACTTTTTTTTTGTTTAAAATGTTTTTTTTTCCGATTCATTTTCTTGAGATTTTCTTATCCAGAACATTCAGGGATCAAAATAATCTTTCAAGTACAAATAATGAATTTCAGAATTTCACGCAAAAATTTACAGAATGATTTGATATTAGTGATAATTATCAATACATTTGTCGTCCCAACGACGGGTATTCCTGCTAACAGTTACTCACTGTGTGATGTCAGTATTGAAGGTCGAATAACAGAACAAAAAGGTAAAACAAAAGGTCGGAAATAGGGAAAGAAACAAAAAAACACGTTTTAAAACAATGTTTTTAAACGTTTTAAAACAACGGGTAAAAACATTAATAACAACATCTTTTAAAACAAAAAATGTTTGGCTTTGTTGTTCTTTTTTTTATATTAAAAACAAAGTTCTTTTTCCCAACCCTGGATAGCAACAGTTCACTTCTGGTGGAAATTGTGATAATATAAATGAATTCTACATATGAATTATTAATATCAATTTCATATATTACCTATAACAAATGTAGACAAAGTCAAAAGGAAACATGATAATGCAGCATAGAACACGAATTTCCATGCTTCAGAAGTCCTCAATTTCACCTCAATACCTAATGATCATAAATACCTATGTTAAGAAGCAATATGAACTACTATAACTAACAGACAAACATATCCCGTTGAAGATTTTCCCACTAAAAACATGAAAATCTAGTTGCGCTGCGTACACGTATTAGAGTGGAAATACCACTACGACCTTTTGTCTTTTCAAAGAAAACGCACGCGCATGGAATGCGAATGTCAGTGGCGCTACGCCGACGACGTATCTTTACTACCACTCTTGCATCTAACCCCGTTTTATATACAGAGCTCATCAATGTAGTAGTGGAAGTGGTTTTCCGAATGCGTTCCACTTGGATACGCACATCAAAATCTTCAACGGGATGAATCTTTTAAGCTATTAAATAATGTTAAAATTAAAACACACACCAAACTACAGACCAGTAAAAACCCTTATCATTTTCAGTAGTATGTAGTGTTTCACAACTGTGGAATTGCATAATTTCACTATGGGCGAACAGCTATTTTACATAACTGGTGTTTCTGCACAATCAAGAATTACTAGTGTATCTTGATTCCTGAAACATAGGGAAATAAAAATGGACGTGTTTAGTGATATTTCACTCTTTCAAGGGAGAAATATTATAAGTATGTCCTTACAATTTGCAAAAATTCCTGTAAATCCGCAAACTTTTTAATTAATTCAGCAAAATTGATAAAATTCTGCATTCACCAAATGGCAATCTGATAAGGGATCAGTTTTCTTTCTCTTTTCTCATCATTCAGTTTTCAAGAATGGCAACCTGCAGCGCACTGTTCTCTGTATTGTAATTGTAATTGGACGCTGGTTAACAAAAGGGAACTAAACCACAAAATCCGCTTTTTGAGAACACGTGATTCGAAGTTCAAGATCCATGTAGAAACTACATATATGGCATTGCGCTTTTTGATAAGCTTTTTCAACGTGAATACACATTTTTATTGAATCGGGGGCCCAATTTCGAAAAATTCTATGTTTTACGCTCTTTCCAATGATACTTACTACAATATAATAATAAGTCATTTTGTTTACAAATGTGGGTTAGTTCCCTTTTGTTGAACAGAATTCAATTGTACGCTGTTTGACAAAAGGGAACTAACCCACATTTGTAAACAAAATGGGTTTCATTATCTACCTAACATCTGAAATTAATGACAAAGGCGAATTAACATGATCATTTCCACCAGAATTGTGCTGTTTTGTTCATTAAATTAATAAGAAAGAAAGAAACCTGGCGCGTGGTAACACTGCTAATCTTACCCTCTGAGTCTGAGCTCTAACATCATCAGAATGATAAAACCAGAAACAAACATGGCGACATTGATTATACCCTCTGTTTCTAATACCTTAGATCGGCCTGATCATAAATCATAACCCTCTGTTTCTAGTACCCTACAGATCTGTGGATCAGTCCATTAGAATTTTGAAGGTTACTGGAATATTTTTGCGGAAGGACTGTTACTAAACTGTATACTGTACTATATTATTATAGTATTGATTGGTCTGTAGTTGTTCCTAATTCAAAATTCTATTGGTGTATTAGTACATATATACATATACACATATATATTATATATGTAAGTTCGTGAAAGTGCACTTTCATTTTGCTTTTCTGTTATGTATATTATAGACTCTCATTGATACATTAAGATAACTACAGCAAGAAGAAATCGAGGATACTACAACTGAACAAACAAAAGTAAGTCATCACAATAGGAGTCGTTTTTCATTTATCATGATAGTATTACTCACAGCTACCTACGCACATCAGAGATGATGCTTCAGTGTTTATCCTATTCATAACAGTGACCCATCAGTAACGTTTTACAAGTTGTATAACGTCTTCCTGCGATCCTGATTTGAGGTAAGTACCAGTTTTCTTGCCACAACGAAGTAGGCACTGTCAGTACTCTATGTCTCATGTTACTTAAGGTAACGCTGATTTGAAATTGCTGTGATGAACATGAAAAGTTGATTGGGTGCACTGAGAACAAAACCAACGTAGTCATTTGGGCTACTTCACGAACCCAAATCATTGGAAAAACCTCTAAATATTTTTTCACTTGCTCTGCTTCCAAAATAAGCGGCTATCAGTTGAGAAAGTTTTGGCTTTTTGCCTCTACCAGTTTCCCCTTTAGTAGGCTCCTAATCGTCGGCCCCTGATTGATATACGCTTCAAGTGTAAAGCTGATAGTTGTAGGTAACTGATTCAGGCAGTAATTCCTTTTTAAATATCGGCGATCAAGGCAATTTTAGAACAGAAATTCGATATTAGAAATTACATCACTCATCGAATTGAACAAATGAGCTTTGAATAATATTAAGCAGGTGAGAAAAAGTTTTAAAAACATCATTGTAAATAGTTTTACAGAGTCTTATCCAAGACTGGAGACTTAAGTAATTTGAGTCAAGATTGAGATAGTCTAAAACAAGTCAAGCAGAGCTTTGAAGATAGCAAGGGCTCGAAGGGAGGTGCTCCTATGCGAGTGCCCAGGGGCGCTCACGATCTTAATCCGGCCCTGCCTATTTGGATTTGGAAACATGTCTTTGTTATAGAAGTTGTTCCAAGGCCGGATTTAACTTTTTTACTGTGAGGGCTAGAAATTTTTTGCGCTCTCTGTGCTATGTAAATAGCTGACCTCCCTCCACCCTATGTTACTGCCTACTCTGTATAATGGTAAACCCAGCCCTGCATCATACAACACCTTAAGTATGACAGAGCCTCAAGTTGGTCTGAAACAATCTTAAGGTTCTAAGAATTTAATATTAAAGTTTTTCAAAAAGTTTTGAACAAACTATTCAGAAACACATATTATCCTCAGTCAAGGAATAATCTCAAATTAGCTCGGATAGAATAATAACACTGGTCAGAGAAATCAGACAAAGAGAGAAAAGACAGTCAGTCTGCTCTCTTCTCTGTCAGGCAACCTGACGTTGTAATAAATTTTAATACTCTGTAGAGTTATAATAATTTTTTACGTCTAATATTTAATGAACGATTACCCTAAATTTTGATACGTTTAATACAACAAGGCTACGCAGATATTTCATCAATGTACCAAACAGAATTTTAAAAATGTTTACAAACCAAACCTTACATAATAAATATTTCGTAAGCGTCTAATGCGGATTAAGGTTAAAATCTATCCAATTTATATCGCTTTACAACCGCATTTTCGATGGATATTCACGTGCTACTCATCCATTTATGGTTAGTGTAAGTGTGATTCGCAGGGACTTCACCCAAATTTTGAATTCGTTTCCGAATTCCGTAGCACTAAAATTTTACACGAGTTCCGATACTCAACATGCACGTGATTATTCGGTATACTTAGTTATTTCTCTATTTGTTTATCTTTTAATTGCAGTCATTGCTTGAAATCGGTGTTAGAGTACCTAGATTGTTTGTTTTTCGAAGATCTGACTAAATTAGCCGACTCCTCGAGAACAGTAATTACATTTTCCGTTCTGAGTGGGGTATTATAACGATGGGTATTGTTGAGCAACTCTAGAAAAATTTACACGCATAATAATGAAAAATGAATGTAACTAAATTATTTGGGATACTTACTGAAATAATTCTAAATTATAGCAATTTTTGTACGAGAAAACTTTTCGAATTCGTTTCTCCTTTTCTCCTTTTTGCTTTTGTACAGCGTCGACGGCCATACATTATTTATTTTTGGCCGGCCATAGGTTATGCATTTTTTTCGGTACAGTGAACATAAATCATACCTATAATGGTCAATAACGCTCATTAGAATATTCGTCATTTTTACAGGGTTTTGTGAATAAGAGTCATATAATTTTAAAACTGAAAATACATACGTTTCTAAAGGATTGAATGTCTATATTAGTAAACTATTTGTCAGTACATAGGTACCTAATATGAGTATTTCATCATAAAATGATTAGTCTGTCGAATGTCAATAAAACGAACGCGACTGCTTGTCCATATAACTGCCTGAATGTTTGTCAGTCTAACTCGTGGAATCATGAGCTGGCTGAATCTAGAAGTGACAAATCTGCTCCTGAGATTCTTCAGATTTCAGAAGCATAACCCGCCGTTCGCAAGAGAGAGAGAGTGAAAATTAAGCTCTTCGACCGAGGTGTTCTCTATGGGGTACTACGAACTAGAACCCTCCCCCCTGAAGTAGACACATCTAAAATTACTTCAAAAGACCAAATCTGACAAGAAAAAGTCAAACCCGACCCAATAAGACAATAGTAAATAGTTGACCAATTATGACAAAATTCGGCTACAATTAACCCTTAATGACCAAATATGTCCAAACAAGACTAAAATTTGCCAAAAATGACCGAATCAGACTAAAAACTATGTAAACCGAACATGATCATATAAAGAACCAGTAACCTCAAAACTTGGACAAAAACAACCAAATCCGACTAAATCGATTCAAATTTGCTGCAAACTGACTAAAGTTGAACGACATTGATTTATTGAAAAAGGTACCTTCAATTCTCTGTTAGAGTTGGCCAAAACTATCTATAGGATCGTGGCCATGACAGCAGCCCTCTCCCCAGTAATTTGAAATGTTCATGAGTTGGTACATTATAATAATCTAGCTATAGTTGGCAGAAGTATGACAGTTCCAAGTTTCTAATTTTCTTTTTGATCAATGTTTTTTGACTTTGCAATCTCTTAAAATTACAGTTTGATAAGTGTTTTTTCCCCTTCAGAATTACCCAGCTATTCACAAACAGTGATGGTCCGGTTGCTAGCTAGGTACATAACTTTCGAGCCGACCAACATTGTTAATTTGTAAATCCCGTGCGAGGTCATTAGGTTTGTATTCCTCTGAGATGAAACATTCATTACCGAAAAAAAGGATAGATATTTTTCATTTTCTCAAAAAGAAAAAAAGAAATAATGGCTAATGGGATTGCTCTCGATTGACGATTTATGGTTATTGATCGAAATAATTAGTTTGAAATACGTTTTTAGAATTTCGTTTCCCTCTTTATAGAAGTCCGAATGATATTTCAAAAAGAAACACACCCACAATGGCGATGAAGTATAACACCGGGCGGGAATCGCTGAAAGGAATGGCCACCTGCAACCGATAAAAGTATCGCTAATTGTGTGCTTTTGGAAAGAAATCGCAGACGAGATCCCTTTCAGCTCATTGCCAACCATTCTGAAGACCATTTAACTACAAAGTAGTATACGTTTCCTTCGTTATCTTCATTCTCGTTACCGAGAAAGATGTTTCTTTCTTTTTCTTTCTTCGCTTCTTTTCCGTTTTCCGCAATCCAAAAAGAAATATATGTTTTCTTTTCCGCGGGAAATGTAATTTTTTAGAAGCGAACTTGGAAACGGAAACCGCCTTCGATTGTTCGCACCTCGGGATAAATTAATCGCCGAAATGCGGAAATAATGGCTGCGCTGAAATTGTATACAGAAAATTAAAATATTTATCTCGATCTTTGTATGAGCGAAAGAAGATCGCAGTCGGAGATGCAGACGTGCTTTTGCAACGTTTAACGCAGAAATATAATTAGCTCAACTTTTCCACTGTGGTTTTAAAAGGCAGGTCTGAAACTAAATTTTAGTGTAACTGCCTCTTGTACCCCGAATTAACAACTTTTAAAAGACATTTACTTATTTTTTATTTTGTTATTTCTTATCTAGACTCGTGCACTTAAAAGCCTATAACCACTCTAAATACCTAGTAATAAAATAATATCTACCTCAGTTTCCTCCTCTCTGGAAGAAAATGCCAGACGGATTGCTTACATGAAAAATTTAAAAAAATTGTAGCAATTAATCGTAAAATAGTTCTTCTTTATTAATTCATTTAAGAATTCTACGGAGAAATGTGAAGATTTGAGAAAACTCATAAATGTATTCCCTTGAAATCACATTTTCATCAATCGGGTAAATATCAACAATTAATGAACTATGGACTCATACAGACAAGAGACTACAGACAACAGCAGGACAATACACTGCCTTTTGGCCTCAGGTGACACAACGTTATCGATTTCAGTAGTGAAAAAAATATGGTTTGAAAGAGGAATGTGTAGTACGCTAAAATTTTTAATCTCCAATTCGTTCTTTGAATTAATTATGTATGATATTTTTGAAACCCAGGTTTTTCCCCAAGTGCGATGTAAAATATTATCGCTAGGACTAACAGCGTGGTTACATTATTAATTTTGTTACCCGTCTTTTCTTTCTTTAATAATTGGGATTTAGAATCAAAGTAGCTGATATGCAAGTGAAGACATATATATACACCATTCTGAATCCAACATGGTTTGTGAAACGAAAACTGGTCACGTGATGGCTATATACTGCTCAGTAGGGATTGGCAAAAACCGGGAATTTATTTTTATTTCCAAATAGATTCCCTCCCTGGAAATTTTGGGTGGGAAAATTGGGAACATTCGGGAATTCTTTATTTGGACGTAGTGAAACAAAAAGCTCCTAAAAGGGATATTTGTTGACAAAATGAGCTATTAGTATCGTTAGAAAGAGCGTAAAAAGTAGAATTTTTTCGAATGCGCCTCCCGTTATAAAAATGTGTATCCAGCACGTGGAAAAAAGCTTATTAGTAAACGCTATGTCCCTAAACCGGAATTATTCATTAGCTTTTAATGTTACCTATGTTTTCTCAGAAAACAGATTTTGTCGCTTGGGAGCTTCTTGTTCAACAGCATCAATTTTTCATAGTTTCCTGCATGTGTATAGGAAAAAGGTTCCCTTGAAGACCTATAACGACCAGATATCGTCTAGTCTTTGACCCATATTTTCGATTGCAAAATGACTAAATGAGATTAGGAGGAAGGTAACTAAACTTAGAAGTGATATTTTGATATGGCCAAACCTCAAAAATCAAAATACTCATCACAAGCTGAATCACAACTCATTTCAGATTTTCAGAAGCTCCATGATATGAATTATGATGATTGTGACCTGTCACAGGAAAAAGGTCCTTAGTTCAATGTTACTAAGGGCTTTTTTCTTGTGACAGGTCACATTTGATAAAATCTGAGACAGCTAATGATTCGTTGATACTATTACAGCTTTTACAGTGCTACTAAGTACTGACTGCAACTGGAGCCTGCAAGCTGGTCTATAATACAAATAAATTCCCAATCTTCCCTGAAAATAACTTCCCATCCAAAATTTCTATTTCTTTCCTTCTCAGTATTTTATTTATTTACTTCTTCTTCTTTTTTTTGGGGGGGGGGGTGAATATTCCTACCGCTCAGTCGATATTCTTTTCATGGAACCAAACTGGATTAGAAGTGACGTATATGTTCTCACTCATACTGTTTTGGTCTCTTTACTACTTAACTAGGGATAGGGTACCTGGATAATTCCAATTTCGAATCCTTCTTCCCATTGCCAACAGTTACCTACATGTGTTGTATTTTGTTCATCTCCGCCTTCAATTTCTCGGCAAACGCATTATATGAAATTGCATCGGACATGCTTTCAACACCACCTTCAAGGTGTATTTTCCTCATGCATAAAAAGTTTGATTTATTTTATTAATAGTCAGTAATCAATTCCAATCAGTCAGAGCCAGTGACATTATTTATGGAAGGGACGTTTTCATTAGAAAAGTCGAAATATGATTACATTCTGAATAACTTTAACTACTGCAATTAGCCTTTTGAAATTTAATTTCAATAGTTCAAAAATTGAAGAAAGTGAGATAGAGTAAACTGCTGGGCTAGCCACAATACTAATAATTAGGAACCTGACAGGTCAACTGACAAACTGCCTGTAAATTATCATTTTTAGCTAGCCATTAGTATGCTGCATTAACCTTATCAGTTATCAGTACTGGAAATTGAACAGGATGTTTTCACAACTTACACTCTTCTTTTGGCAATTCCCATCATTCAGGGGACGGATATGCTTTTTGGAATTCATTTTATCGGGTACACAGTCACGCTTGTACTGCAGAAGAAGGAAACATCATGAAGTCATATTCATAAATGAAATAAATTCATACCCACTCAATAAATTTACCGATCTTGGCATATTTCATGAATCAGACTCATTTATTTTACATACTTTGATTAAAACTGAGATTTCTAAACTTAAACTTTTTCTGATTTCACAGAGATCAAAAATTTACACCTCATGTCAATCCAAAAAGAATGGAGAAATTATGCGTGTCTTCCATATCATAATATTATCATTCGGAACTGCGATGATAAGAACTTGTCTATTCTCTCTTTATAAATCGATAAAAATTGATACGATCCATAACTTTATAAATCATTATAAGACCTATAGACAGGCCATATAGTTTCTTTAGACACTTCGTAAACAGTCTCCTGGAAACACCCACGTACCAGGCATTCATCGCCATATATATTCAGTCTTTCTGTCCTGGATATTTCGAAATTCACTGCGTGAAAAATCTGGAATAATGTGAATATTGTCGGGCACCAAGACGACCAAAAATGGCGGATGTCAATACTTGGGTGTTTTCAGGTGCTCTAGCGGCAGAGTTGAGCACCTGTTTAGTTTGAGTCATCAAATTAATCGCTCCTATAAGTAGGGCTCTATAGTTTCACCTGGGTATACTAAGCCGCCATTTTGGTTCATACTGCGCCCGAGGATGCCGAATCCGACTATGCGGAGCGTAACGCGTAGTCAATTCGGCATCTACGGGCGCAGTATGAACCAAAATGGTGGCTTAGTATACCCAGGTGAAACTATAGAGCCCTACTATAAGAAAGGTACATGCCAAAGTCATATAGACTTTGACTATATATAACTATATGGACTGATCAAGACGACACTACTACAAGGAAATCTTGCACACGACCCTGTTTCAACATCTTTTGTGCTATAATGATTAGAGAAGACCTTGTTGTGATTTCTGGTTATCAGTTTGTTCAGTATCCTAGATCCTAACGTTGTAATGTTGAAAAGATGCGATTTATTTGCTAAAAATCAGTCCACTTTTGAGCCTATACATCAACCAATGTATTTTTCAATTATATATACCGTATTTCTCTATTGATACAGCCAAATATTTTTGCACAAAAGGAAGAATGAGAAGAAAAACTGAGAAAACAAGGCAAATCAATACGTCTTTTATTCTATAGCCTGCTTCAGCGTTTGTTTTACAGGAATTATTCAACCGCTCCCAAATTTGTTGGAAAAGTCTGTAACAAAAGCAGCCGTAAAATTGTATCAAAACACAAGTTTTCTTCACAAAACAAGAGTTCCTCACGAATGTTGTTTTAGCATTAAACGCCACAACTATCGTTTCGAACTCAGTAATTGCTGTAAATAGGAAACAACTAATCAAAAAGAGACTAAGAATATTCATCATTAACATCAAAAACAATCCTTATGGTGACAGGAATTATTTGAATCCGCAGATCTTTGTATACTTAGTACATTACATAAATTACAGGTTATCACCTGTTATCATTAGCTTAATCATTATAGCACAAAAGATGTTGAAACAACATTTTATCAACTTGATCAGTCCATATAGTTATATATAGTCAAAGCATATAGATACACCAAGTTAGAGGACTGGCGCGTTTTCGCGTTTTGCCGTCATGCCAGCGCGCTGCTATCGCTGAACACCTTGTTTGCATTGCACTTATATGGACGTTTTTAGGTTTTTGCGAATTAGCTCGAAAACTATCGATTTTGATGAAAAATTGGAAAGAGCTAAATTTGTTCACCTTGGAATTTCCCATCAAATGCAAGTAAATTCGGAATTTTTGTGGGTAAAATTTTGAAACTGATCTTACCTGATAGAAAATGACAGGTAAAATAAATTTGGTTCTTTTCACTTTTTCATAAAACTCGACCATTATCGAGATATCGCAAAACCTTGTTAGGGCTCCCAATGATTACATTGATTTCACGGCAGTAGAACATTGCCAGCGCTCCTATCGGGATAAATTATTGTAACGTACGATGTTTAACATTGGTTAAATGGAGAGTCGTCTATCTTGGGTATCCATCTATCCATATGACTTTGGTACATGCAATGATTTGATATTTTGAATTTTGAAAAATTTGAAGTTATTTGTGGATAAATGTTTATTGAAATCATTTTTTTGTAGCATTCACTATATATATTAAAATAGTTATCAAAAGAAACTGACAAGAAGAATCCTCATAAGATGAGACCAATCTATTTGCTCCCAGTATTGAAGGATAGGAAATATATTAATTTTGATCATTACCTATTACCTTCTTACAAGCAGACAAGTAGAGACAGAAAGCGATTGAATAATGCTTTCACTGTTGCATTTGGCCGCTGTTAAGCGAGAAGGACTTAGGCTACAAAATTTGTTTCTTAAGAAAATGTAACATTAAGAGCCAATGAATAATTCATTCTACTTTTTGCACTCTTCCCGAGGATACTAATAACTCATTTTGTCAACAAATGTCACCTAAATACTTTTTGCTTAAGCGTAGGGATGTGCCTTCGAAATATTTCCGGAAATATTACTTGGAAAAGTAGAAATTTTTGGAAAGAAATATATCGTTTATTTCTTTCCAAAATTTCCACTTTCTTAAAATATTTTTTAGTGCTTTCCCACTGAATTTAATCTCTGGACGAACTGTGATAAGCTTTAGATAGAACATTTTAGAAGATGCTGTATATTCTTGGAATTCATCTTTTTTCCTTTCTAGATCCTAAGGGTACTAGCTACTACCACATAAAAAGTCAAACTGATGATTTTTTCTTCCCGTACATTAGACATTGTAATTATTCATGAGAGAAAATAAAAATAATACGAATTATCATCATTTTTTAAAATTAGTTCACGAAAATAAGTTAGTACTAAATGAAGACTGAAGAATCAATTTTTATTCCATTTCCTGGCTACTGTACTGGACTTTAATTAGTTCAATTGAATCCATAAGTATTGAAGAATTTTTTGACATAAAACTCTCGTAGTGGTTGAATAAGATTTAATCGAGAACTACTTCTATAGTTCTATCCTCAATTCAAGAACAACAGATAGTTAAACTAAACAGCTTTAATTTTAATTTAATGGCTCAGATTTCCATCAAAGAAGGTGTATACATGAAAAAAGAGTGTGTTTTCATACAAAAATTTGAAAATTTCCAAAGTTTCCATGAATTTTCATTATTTCTTTTCAGAAAGACATTTATCTGGAAAAATTTATAAATATCTTTCCAAGGTACATCCCTACATAAGAGTGTCCATTTTGCGTCTGACCTTGACAGATATAAAACTTTTACTTTTGGCTTTTCGCTCATTCAATACTTGTTTTGCTTTTTTATTGCGCTTTTTGTTTCCAGAAATGCCTGCGCGTTTCACTTCCAGAAATGGACGCTATTAAGCAAAACAGATTTATGCGACCATTTGTTGACTAAATCAGCTACAGTATCATTGCATATCATTGGAAAGAGTGTAAAAAGTAGAATGTTTCAAAATTAATTGGGCCCCGATACAAAAATGTGTACCCACGTTGAAAAGACCTTATCAGATATCAATATATGTTAGGTCATACAGTTACTGGCTCCTGAACAAAACCGATTTTGTCGCTTGGTTCTGTTTTGCTTAACAGCGTCAAAATGCCTGCCCTTTTCGCTATTCAATAATTTTCCTTCTATTTCTACTTGCAAGTGTGCGCATTTAAGCAAAACTGAACCAAGCGACAAAATTGGTTTTTGAGAACACGTGATTTGCAGTTCAAGAGCCATATAGAAACTATGTGACACAGCGTTTACTGATTACGTCTTTTCAATGTGGGTACACATTTTTGTATCGGGAGCCTAATTTTGAAAAATTCTACTTTTTACGATCTTTCCAGCAATACTAATAACTCATTTTGTCAACAAATGTCACTTGGTTCTGTTTTGCTTAACATCGGCCAACAGTGTTTGTTCTGGTGGGCAAGCACGGATGGGGAAGCCGAACAATACAGCTTCCGCCTCCGGCTTCTAGCCTTCAAATGTCATCTAGCTTCCCACTTCTAGCTTCCAGTCTCAATAAGTGAGCTCTTGGGCTCTTCTAACTTCCAATCTTTTTTTGCCGATTCTGGCTTCTAGCTTCCAGCCTCTTTTACTTATTTTCACCCAAGGTTCTTATAAATAAGGTTCTTATTAGAAAATTAGAGAAAATAAAGTAGAAGAGGTACATTAGTTTTCTTGTTTGGGCTTTCGACTTTGAGTAAAAAAATCTTTAAGAAAAATATTATAAGCAGTCGATAAGAAGCTGAAAGTTTTTCAGGTTCCGCTTCCAGCTTCCAGTTTTTAACTCATTCAGCTTCCAGCTACTGGCTTTTCCACATGCCTGTGGGCCTGGGGGCAGGGCTGATGAGCCGTTCCTGATTGGCTAAAACTTCCGCATTCGATTACAAGCTATTGGCTATTGGGAATCAGCTTACAAATGGATTTTTCAAAATGTTATCAGCTGCTACTAGCTGTTCATGATGGGCTTGGGCTTAATTGGCAAGTTACATAGGTATATCAATTCAGTGTAGAATGTACCACAGAGTTCAAAAATGTTATTCTCTTGCATCATAGATTACACTAATTCTCTTCTCTCAAACATTAAATTTGACAACCACATTCCCAAGAGTAAGCCGTAGAAAACCAGGGGTGATAAGCCAAAGCCGATGAACGCGCGGCTTAGCAGCAGCCGTCTTTGATCGGCTTTTTAGGCTAGCCGTTAGCCAGCTTTTCCGAAAGCAATAGGCCAATCAAAAGCCGATAAATGTTCAAAGTAGCAGAAGCCAAGAGATTCCTTTTTTTCTTTTTTTCTTTTTTTAACTCATGCAGCAAAAGTGCGAATATTTCAGACAGCGAAAATTATTCTTATTCAAATTTAATGTTTTAAAGATGAGATTTCTGTGAATCAGTGTAATCTATGATGCAAAAGAGTGACGTTTTTGAACTTTGTGGTTCATTCTACATTCTATACTGAATTGGTATATAACTTGCCAATTAAGCCGTTAGCCAATCATGAACGGCTAGTAGCAGCTGATAACATGGGGAAAAGCCATTAAAGTTGATTTCCAACAGCCAATGCGGAAGTTTAAGCCAATCAGTAACGGCTTATCACCCCTGGCTCATACACTACCAACCAGGGATGAGAAGCTTATTGAAAAAACTTCTCTTCCGGCTTTTGGCTTCCATAAATATAAAAAGCTTCCAGCTTCCGACTTCTTTCAATTTTGTAATTTAAAAACTTCCGGCTTCTAGCTGTTGTTATTTCAAAAAACTTCCAGCTTCCGACTTCTAGCTCCCGACATTTCACTTTATTTCACCTCTAGCATCTTTTAAGCCCTCCCCCCCCCCTCCAATGAATAAGAAGCACAAAACAAGTTTAAACAAAATAATATATTTAGACCTTAAAGCAACGAGTTTAAGAGCTCTTTTCTTATAAATAATGACTGACAAGTTAAGCCAAATGCTGACTCTGAGTTAGAACTTGGAAGCCTATAAGAAGCCGATAAACAAAAAACATCTCTTCCAGTTTCTAGCTCAAGGTTCTTATATTTATAAGGTTACCTCACTTGGGTGCAACCTGCAACAATTCCTCCTCGTCGCATCCGTACCCGGAATCCACTCCATAAGAAAGTAATGGGAAAATTGAGTTTTTGCAGTAGAGGGCTCTTTTATTTTATTTTAAACAGTAGCCAATTGAATGTTGTACGTCACGAAAATGATAGAAAAATATGTTGAGGGTATCAGTTATGATTTATGAGTAAAGATGGAAAAAAACAACTGTATTTCCATAAGCGGCCTAGTATGACTAGAGCGCTATAGATACAAGTAGGTTCATACGCCATTTTGGATCCAAAAGCGCCCGTTGATGCCGAATCGACTAGGCGGAACGCTCTGCATAGTCGGATTCGGCATCGATGGGCACTTTTGGATTTAAAATGGCGTACGTCTCTATTCGTGTATTCTAGCGACGTCATGAACATCTTTGCGCCTGGCAAAGTTGGGTAACCTTCTAATAGTAGAAATCTTGCTTCTGGCTTCCAACTGGAATTGGCTTCCGGCTGCCAGCTTGTTGATTTGAGTCAGGATACATAAAAACTTCCGGCTTCCGCTTCTAGCTTCTATCACATCCCTGCTACCAAGTACCAACTTGATAACAAGGCAGGCGAATAAGTATGCAATATAAAGTACTAGGAAAGCCGTATTTCTAGTTTAATTTAGTATACCTCAGTGGAATAAAGTAATGAATTTATTGTGATGGTTAGGTGATAACGTGATAAGTGATATTGTAATAAGTAACTGGGTCAGTAAATTGTGACATTGTAAATTTTCTGGATTAAATCTTTTGAAACTGTTCATTGCTTTTGAAGTGTGCGGGAGTTACACTTGTTTTTCTTGAATTCATAACGCCAATGTGGATGAAGCTGCATGCAGTAAGTATAATTTTGTCTTCTGTCAGAGAAAAAATTGATTCACCTTAAGTATCTGCTTTTCTCCTGTTCTCCGGGTATCATTCTGTAACAACTACCATTCAAAAGTTCCAGAATTACTACTGAGTGATTGTTTGCAGCTCTGAGTACATCATTATTGTTCCGTTCAGTTTATCAGTTATGTAAAGAAGGCACCCCAGTAATTCACAAAGTTTTGGAGCAGGGTAGAAGTTATAGAGTTCGAATTTAAAAATGTGTGGAGTTATTCAAGCGTTCATATTGTAACTACTACTTTTACATGTTGCGCGCAAATTAGTGAGGTTCCACACAGTATGTAATATATATGTATATATCTCCCTGAACAGAAGTACAGATTCTGTTAAAAACATTGAATCAACGCTACATCACAGCTTTTTATCTACTTCTCATCACTGTCTTGGGTAATTTGTATTACTTATGCTTCAGTGCTGATATATTTGCAGATGTCGATATGTTTTCTGTAAGGTTTTAGGTAATTCTGTTATATCGCATGAATTTACATTTAAATATATTTGGTACCACAAAAAACCTGACTTTTGTGACTTATATTTCATTTGTTCCCACACTTTCAGATAAGGAGGATGGTGGCCATATCACATCGAGAAGATGGTTGTTAACATTCATTGCACTGTAAAATTGGATGATATGTAAGTACCAAATATTGTTAGATTATGCGAATTAGATGAAGTTCTGTAACAATCCAATAGGATGAATATGGACTGTGCTGCATAGTGATAAGAAATTTGTGTAACCCAAGTCAATTATAAGTACAGTAGAACCTCGAGCATCCGGAACTCGTTCTCCCAGAATCTCCATTAACAGGAATGTGGAAAATACCAAAAAATCTCTTGAGTATCATACAAATACTCGTACTTTATAAGTACTGTACTGTGAGATTATGTGATATGTACAGTATTTTTTGCGACTTTTGTCATAAGTAATGTATAAAAAATTAATTTAAAAAAATGTTCATACTATATATTCTGTACGCGTTTTAATATGAATCAACATAATCAGTCTTTTTGATTAACTGTAAATTTTGGTATCCAGAAGACTTCTGGTCCCAATTGTTCCGGATAATCGAGGTTCTGTTATAGTGGAAAATGTTGAATACTCAGTATATGAGCATATGAGAACAGAACTGCTTGAGTTTGAGAATGAAAAACACCTAAAAGTAGATGATTCTGCGATTTAAGATATCTATTTTTGTGTGTATGAGCCTGACGCCCATATTTGCGGACTCGTACTCTTATAGCATTTTAGATCATATAACTGCAATAGAAAACGATGATTATTCTATTCAGTGAAAATGCTTAACTCCCGTTCCTGTGAAGGATTAATTTACAAAAACTTCAAAATTAATGAAGAAATGGATCTGCATACTTCTTCTTAGGTTTTTTGAATATTTGTGATGCTTTGACAGTAGTATCCCAGTTTTGTTTTACTTATTCGACTACACCTCCCCCCCCCCAAAAAAAAAAAAACAACTTTATTCACTTACCTTAGTTTTAAATACTAAACTCCCTCCCCCTTTCTCATCAAGAGTTTATGAAAAAGTGGATTGTCATATCTAAGTTAGTAACTGTATAAATGACAAATATTAACTTGGTGGGCTGTTAGGAATGTGACTGTTGGTAAGCAGGAGGTGGTCAAAAGATCAAGCACAATGGAATGATGTTGAGTTGAAAAGAGTTTTGAAAATCTAGGAAGTTTAAGCGCAACTTTAGTACTAATATTGTTACTGACACTAATACCAGAGGGAGAGTAAAGGGCAGTATGTGCTTCATTTCCAGTGTGACCCGGAGACATGAGGAATTCACATAGTCAATATATTTTTTGTTGAACGTATTCAAGGTGTTGTGGTCATATGTTATTAATATCCCTTTATACCAACCGCCCTTCCAAGGTATTTGCCTTGGTCACATAGTCTTTCGTGTAAGTGAGCTCTCATTGGTGCAGTTTTCTTTGTTGAAACTATGGGGGCGGCAAAATGATACTATTACTTTCCCTGCCTCCGATTCCGGCGCCGCTGACACTTGAATTTTCTTGGCTGTTATGAAACTCGGGAACACACTCTGTGCTGTCCTTTCTTTGTAGGCACTCCGAACTCTAATTATCTACTGATATCTTATAGTAGATGTATGAATATTATATGTCCACACACCCTTTAAATTATCCTGCAAAACAAAGAACACAATCGATATTTTACTAACTTGACTATATTATCGCCATATCTACTTAGTTTACGAGCAGATTTATGCTAGTTGGGAATTTCTACCTACACACAATTTAACAATGGTCAAGCCAAAAACGGAAATTTCTGTTTTATAAAATTGCGACGACCTAATTCGTTATCATTTTCTCATTGGACTCGACTGCATCGAATTATTATTGGGAACCAACAAAACTAGCTCGCTTCTATACCTCCTTAGTACTACTCCCTATGGGAGAATGCGTTCATACTAGTGCTCGGTAACTGAAATATGAAAATATAAATGATGAAGAAACACAAGGAACCAAATACGTATCTACTGCTTAACTTTTTCAGTCGAAATTACATTCTGCGTACGTATTCAAAAATATGAAATTTTACGGCGTACTAAAACGAAATTTGTATGTCAGCCAAAGCGTCGTCAGGTGTACCTTAGTAGTATCATATCGCAAAAAACTATAAAGATAATTCGGAAATAGCGAGAAAAAGGTTCCTACACGTACCATTTTTGATATTCAAATGCTTTCTCTTCTCTCCAGTTTTCCTTCTTCCATTTTGTATGCATATTCGTTTCGAAATAACTCGAATTTATTACAATTTTTTATTCTAATTTAAAATAGAACATGATCGTATTCAATATTGGGAACAGGGAGGCAATACTGTCGACCATTTCTAATAAGTGAAAGGAACATTAGAGTCGGTAAATCGGCAAGAGTAATCTTCCAAATTTAACGTTGTTAGTTCGCGCATTTCGACTGATAGCAGTTTTCGTCTCTATTTACCTGTACAATCAGCATTTTTCATTATCTCTATTTACCTGTACAATCAAATTAGTACAGACAAGGAATTGTATTTCTTGGGCGAAAGTTTCGCCAGCGAAGAATATAGAGGCTGTTATACACCATGCACGAAATGTTTGAAAGTTTAGTCGGTAAATATAGGTACTGGAGCAGGATAAAGCGCCTATTCTGGCGAATGCAGCCTCAAATTTCAAATAAATGTAAATTTAGCTTGCTACTGGTAATCCTCGTAAGCTGGCGTGAACGTTTTATCGGATCTACTTGAAATGGGAAACGGCGTCCAGATGTTAGTTTTAAAACAAATGAGATTATAAAAGGATAAAAAAGTTTTAAGTTAGCGCTCCTGCAACATGCTGTTTGTCGCGTTCTCAGCCGTCTTCATGAGGAACCCAAATCTAAGTATCGCCTTGATTGTGCATGCATCTAAAATGGGAATCGCATTTCGCACGGAGATGACGTGAAGAAAAAGCGAGATCTGATTCCACAGTACCCGAAATCTGAGATTTGATTTAGCAGGTTGTCAGGATTGTTAGTGTTTTCCCTCTTTGTGTCTAATTTATTTTCTGTTTATATGCAAACAGTAATCTGGAAAATTCAATCCATATATATTAAAAAAATAGTATGTATCCAGTTCTGCCCCCTCTTCTGCGAGAAAAAAAAGAAGTCAGATTATGAAAAATGATTACGAGAACAGACCAGCTATACCTTCTCCTACACTACTGATAAAATATAAAGACAGACATCACTTGTCTTTATATATTGACAACTACATAATGACATAGAAACTACTTAAAGTACCCTGATGTACATATAACTGGTAACTAACTTTCATTCCTTCCCCAAGGCTCTGTGTACTTTGTACGGGTAAAGAAAGCCGCCATTTTCTTTTCAATTCAGTCTGTCTAAAGAAAATTGGTTGAGTGGTAACACCGCGTGACCAGCTCTTGTTTCACGAAACAAAGTGAATAGCGACTGTCCTTACCTGTCTTTGTTTAAAGCCCTACCTTCCCTGCTGATAAGACATAAAGGTAGACATGCCACATGTCTATATGTTGCTGATAAGACTTTAAAGACATAGTGACATATACATATATATATAAGCTAGACATGAGACTTAAGATGTACCCAATATTTTCTTGCTGGTAGACATAAAAACAGACATAGGGTGTTCTAGATATAAATATCACTGATACATACATTCTACTTCCTTACTGATTAAACGTAAAGACAGCCTGAAAATCGTATAAAAACAGGTATGCGGCCTATCTATACATTACTGATTAACTGTAGAGACATGGAGACAAACATGTGATAGACATGAGACTTAGGATGTAACCAATATAAATACTACTGATCGCTACTTTGACAGACATGAAGATTGACATGTGACTTAAAACATACCCGGTAGGTTACCTACCCTATAAATTCAGCGCCGGCAGACCAATTACCTTGGAATTGGAAAATGTAGTTTCCTGTCTTCCTACAGTGTTCAAATCTGGTTCTTTCTGTAGTTTCTAAACCCACGTTGTCTGTTTGTGACATCCTCAGTTGCATGATGACGCCATCTCATCCGGGTTGCTTAGCTATGATATCATCAGCTTAGAAATCCTGATTTTGTCTAGTGATGGCGTTATTTTACTACACTTACGTATTTGGTCAAGTGGCTCACAGCGCCGAGCAGGCGATCAATATGAGCAAAGCGGATGTCAGTCTATGAGGGTTGAGGCCCCCTGATTAGATTAAGAAAAAATCAAAGTAAACTAATGTCTTGGGGGAAAAAAAAAATCAGTAGCATCCTAAAAGTCATCACCCCTACACTTTGTGCTAATTTTTTAGAAGAGTTTAAAACCCTCTCCTCTTCCATTTTGTTTAAATCTCGAAACCTATCGAAAATACAAAAAAAAAAAAATTATTCTACACCAGATATTTGTTATAAAAAGATTACTTGTACTTTTCTCTTATCTACCCCAAAAAAGCCTTAATAACCTTTCCCTGCAGCGAAGCCTTATGAAAAGAAGGTTTTCAGATCTTTTTCTTATATCACTGGACTTGGAGATGAAAGGAATCTAAACCTTACCTTCAGTAGATACCTTACCTTCATACCTTTCCATCGCTGGGAATTTCTTAATCTCTTATACGTCCACCCCTCAATTACCAGGTGTTTGAAATTGTGTTTTTTTGTGTGATGCGTGTTTATGAGCTAGAATGAGTACAAAATTGGCATAGGGTGAACGAAGCACTCAAATTCAATTTTGGTATCAGTTTCACCCTTAGCTGAAAATCATTGCACTGATAGGAGGGCGGAGGGGCAAAACAAAGTAAAATGTGATGCGGATAATACTAGGTTCCCAAGGTTCTTGAATCCATTTTTAACTTTGGCCTAGAGGAGAGGAAGGGGGCTCAAGATTGAATAAAAGGGAAAATGTGACACGGCTATCAAGAAATAGGGGCTCGGTTTAAAATTGTAACGCTGGGAGAGAACAGAGGAAATGAAGTTAAAAACAGAACTTGAAGTCGGGTTGATGGGAATATTTAAATCTCCTGTCTCTACACGACATACAGGATGGTTCACGAATTGGTCCCGCCCTCTTCAGGGCCGTACCCAGGATTTAGATAAGGGGGTTGTGATTAGGATACATCTTTTGCTTGTTGGGGTCTCAGTCACAGATCCGCCCTCCTCTCCATCTCAACCCATTGTTATTTCGTGTTTTTTTGCCAATGAGGGGGTGTTGACACCCCCCCCCCCCTCCACCCTCAGGACGGCCCTGGCCCTCTTCGTTTTGATCGCGAAGTCAAATCTGCATGTATAAAAATGGATCTTCGTGTGACAAGATCTGGTTTCTTCCAGGGTAAAAAAATTTTTCTTACCCGTAAAGGAGGGAAGAGGGTCAAACATACCACAAACTTGTAGTATTATTGGAAAAGTACTGAAAAAATATCAATAAGAGTTCAGGAAGTCTTTTCGATCGCTGATTTTAAACATCCCATCAGATGTTTGATCAAGCCTAATAGGTTTGGGCCCAAAAGTTAAAATTGCATACCCAAAAAGGATCAAAATTGAGATGGTGTATAAGATTGAATTAAGTATCGAAGC
This sequence comes from Acanthococcus lagerstroemiae, assembly GCA_031841125.1. NCBI lineage: Eukaryota > Metazoa > Arthropoda > Insecta > Hemiptera > Eriococcidae > Acanthococcus > Acanthococcus lagerstroemiae. The sequence continues at coordinate 30,445,438 of CM063114.1, forward strand.
ACGATTTTTTGGGTCGCTGATTTCGATTATTGCATGAGATTTGTAGTCCATAATCCAACCTCAGTTTGAGCCTAAAGATACAAATTTCGGACCTAAAATGGGCTAAAATATAATTTGGTTAAAAAATTAAAGAATTTTTGCTGGTGGAAGGAGGGGTCACTGATTACAAATGTTGCATCAGATTATCGATCTAGTCCTGATTTGGGTCCAAAATTGGGATTTTCGGACCCGGAAAAGGTCACAATTGGTATTTTTTATGGTCACTGCTTCCGAATATTGCGTCAGAATTTCGGTCTGGTCCCAGTTTTTGGGTAACTAATTCAACATTTTCTCCATAAAAGGGGCAAAACAAACTTGGATTGAGAAACTGAACTCAAAAATTTGGACTCCTATAATCCAATGTGAGTTCTGACCCCTGAGGGTAGGGGGGAAGCTATCCAAAGTTGAAAAACTCCAAAATGACTATATATCTCTCAAATTTAAAGACTGCTCAATTCATTTCACCCGCCAGTTCGATCCAAATTTGAAAATTAACTTATGGGCCTTTTCCTCTCTACTCTATAGATTTTCAAGGTAGCTGAAGTATGTTCTGAAATTAATTTTCACATACGACCCCCCTTCATCGGGATGCCACCAAGAAAATCGAGACTAAATTTTTCATTTTTTCAAAATGGTATTCCGTTTATCGGTCTGATAAGTCAATGAACTCGATTCTGCAAGTGATTTCGAAACCCAACTCATCAGGTGTCTCCAAAAAGGATGAAGCCCTAATGATGACGAATTTTAGGAGGTATTAAATTTATATGTATCCATAGGAGACCCTACTGACCAAGGTAACGCACACCCAGCATTAACCCGAAATTCGAGTGCACCACACAGATGGACGCGCTTCCTTCACTCACCTCTCACCCTCTCGTGTAGGTACGTATGGCGACGCACGATGGCGGTGACTGCGAGTGAGGCCCTGCAGGGAGGTCCGCAGCAGCTGCAGCAGCTCTAGGATGGTACAGAGTTGTTATGCTCGATGGTGTGGGCCGAGCTGCGTCCGTCCGTCTTCATAACCTCGACCACTCTGTCTGCATCTTCTTCTTCATGGGTGGGCGAGACAAAGACCGACACTCGGTTCCATCTGCTTCTGCTCTTCAACATTTCCGGAATTAAGCACGCCGTCGTCGATCACTTCCTATCTGCCATTAAAAGTGTTCAACCACGAGCTGCCATTAAGAAATAAATCTAATTAGACTGTACAGTTCCCTGAATTAATTCGCAAAATTTACTTTTTACGACACTATAAGCAACCCCGTTAGTGGAGTAGGAGAAATTTTCTTCACGATAGTAAACAGGAATGCCTATACATAAACAGTGGCAAAGGCGAAAGGGGTCCAAAAATACGCGCTCGTTCCCACGCTAATTACGCCAGCAGTTCAGTCGCCACGAACGTGAACTAGCAACAGCAACGTTGACTTGGGCGAATTGATATTCCGTAATTGACTGTCATTTTCAAAATCCGTAAACGAGTACCGCGAAAACGATTACCATAACTGAGGAAGTGCGTCTCCTATTACCCCGAGTCGTTAGGCGTAATGGTCAAACTCTTCATAATATCTTTTAGCTTGTTATTAATTATTCAGAAATTAAGCAAAAGTAACTGGTCTACTCATCGAGGGTAGAAACGACGACATTGATGACGAGAGGGTGAAATACACTGAACAGCGAAATCGGCGAACTCGTTATATTAAACAAACAACTGCCATCACCTTTATCTCATACTTACAGAATGTACACTTCTTTTGTTTCACGAAACTTTCTCACCAAAGCTATTGTAATTTAAGCGTCGTGAAGGACGCTTTCACAAGATGCAAGCATCGAGCAATGAAACAAGAAAGTATAATTACAACTTTTACTAGGCTCTATATACAAAGACAGGTAAAGACAGCCGCCATTTTCTTCCCAGTCTGTTCCCTGAAATAATGATGGGCAGTATCGATACATTTATACATCGATGTTTTCAATACTTTGGAAATTGTGTATCGATGCATCGATACACCTTCTTTTTGAAAAATATATCGATGTATCGAGCGATACATCGATACATGGCCCACCACTACCTGCAATAACACATCTTTTAAAATACATCGATGTTTTCGATACTTTGGAAATTGTGTATCGATGCATCGATACACCTTCTTTATGGAAAATATATCGATGTATCGAGCGATGCATCGATACATCGCCCACCACTACCCTGAAACGAGAACTGGTCACGCGGTGTTTACCGCTTCGGCCGATTTTCTTTGACAGACCAAACTAGAAAGAAAACGGTGACTGTCTTTACCTGTATGAAGTATATTAAGCCTTAGTTTTACGCTATATTGGATTGGAGATAACCCAACTGCGTCCCATTTCAAGTGTTCCAATTGCGTTTCGAAAAAAGGAACCGCCCAATTGCATCCAGCTCGCAAAATGTCTCCCTGCGATCATAACCCAGTTGCGTCTGCAGTCCATTTAGCATTACACAGGGTGCACCACAAGGAGGCGGACTGCTGTCAGATAAGGAAAGCAAGCTAAAAGCTGAAAGCGAAAAGCGAAGAGTTTTTTTTACCTAAAAAGCAAAAGCTGAAAACAAAAGCACAAGTTTTATTTTTTCCAGCTTTTCCAGTATTTATCTATTTATAAATTATAATTTCAAATTTTCATTTTTATTTTCATTATCTCAATGGTCAGTGCTGTTAAAGTGCTAACTGTTAAGCAGTGTTGTGAAAAGCTATTTCTAAAAAAATATAATGTTGTACAAAATATTCAAAATTTAGGAAAAAAGCCGAAAGTCAAAAGTGAAAAGCTGAAAGGTTATGATTTTTGCGTTGAAAAGCAAAAGCCAAAAGAGAAAGCTGAATATGAAAAAATTTGAAAAACAAAAGCTAAAGTTTTATTTTCCAAGGTCAGAAGCTAAAGCCGTTAGCAAAAGTTTTATCATATGGCTTTTCCATCTCTGACTGCTGTACCTACTCTCCAGAAAATATGTGTACTAAGCTTTGCAAGCCGCATAACATTTTTTCTCATCAAAGTTCGTACTTGATAAAACAGAGTTCCTTGCAAAACGGACCCTGAAAGTTGTTGAAGATTCGTAATCATTTTTCTCAGTAGCCATCTTCTGCTTTTACAGTTCAGAAACTTATTTCAGTACCCAGTGCTATGTGGTTTTCATACTGGAATGATCGCTGTCTGAATTTGAGATAGCGATAGACGTTTACTACAAGTATGCAATCAGCAACCATCTTCGCTGATTATGACATGGATATATCTATTCACTAGCCCTCAATGAAAAATGTACCTATCTAATGTTTGACCGACCAGCATAATGACACCAAGAATGCTGACAGTTGCGAAGAATGGCCGACTAATGCCAATAATGTTATTAGGACGACATCATTGCAGCAACTATAGCTTCATGATATTCACTATCATTCTCAGTTGTGTGTACATTCAATGATATTGGATGTGAACATTCCTATGTTGACTGAATGAGTGGAATGTGTTCTGTTAGGGCTCTATAAGCTTCATGTAGTATACTCGGCCACCATTTTTATCCTTTCAGCCCCGTGCGACCTCCATAGTGGCTCTCGACATGTTCCATAATACGCTCGCTGTTATTGGAAACAGTAAGGGTTAAAATGGCGGATGTGCATGTCCATATGGAGTTTACAGAACCTTAGTTCTACAGCTGTAAGACATATCCTTATGTACTAAGGTATCTGTATGCATTGTAGATACTCGGCATCAATTTGCTGACGTTTTTCATCGTATATTCACCAATTGAATCAGTGGTATAATATTGGATACCTATACTGATCCAGTTAGCAAATATACCCTGAGGAATGGAACTCTTCGCTAATTGAATCCCTGGTAGTGCTGTAATACGGGAATAGATTTGTTAAGTTATTGTCTTGTAATTATACTACCTTTTTAGGGTATCATTACAGTTTATAACCGTTAAAATTGGTTCTAGCGTGTTGTTCTGGTTATGTTCCAATGCTCAAGGTCAATTATTGTACCCCAAAATCTGTATTTCTTCTTCCTTGTAGTCCTGTACTTCAGTACTCTCCAAATCTGAATCAGCAGAATTCACTAATTTTTCAGCTGTAAGTAAGTACACGGATCACGCACTCACTAATTCCAGTCAGTGTTTAAGGTAACCCTGCCAGTACTAAGCACTATGCCAATAGTCAGCACTCTTCTTTAACAAAGGCCAAAATTAAGGCTTAAGAGGATGGTATTAGCAAAACACTGTCATGACATTCATTACATCTGGACAGTGTTGCCAACACCACCATTTTAAGCCTTAATATTAGCAGTTGGAAAAAAGAGTGCGCACCATTGGTACATAGTGCTTAGTACTGCCATGTTCACCTTATATGCGCGTATACTGATTTGAATCCATGATATGTAATTGGTATACTTATAGCTGAAAACCCAGCAAATTCTGCTGATTTAATTTTAGAAAGTAATTTACCTAATTACAATACTTACAATAATCAAACGAACTTGCGACGTTGACATATTCTCAGTTTTGCATATTATTATGATGTGAGAATGGAAACAGAAAACCAAATGAAAATGAGCGACTCAGTATCTACCTCATTATTGAAATTTGAATCAGCGGGATTAGCTAATTCATCAGCTATAAGTATAACGATCCCGTGATCACTGATTTAAAGCAGCATAGGTATATACTATATATGCCATGATTTTCAGGCATGCTTGCATAATATATGTATACGCTTATTTGAATCTGTAATCACGTGATAAGCATATTTATACAGCTGAAAAACCAGCGAATTTTGCTGATTCAAATCTAGAGAGTTTGATTCTGTTATCTTGCATAGACTCATATTCTGGTAAGTTCGTTTTGGTAATAGCGAGGTTTTGCACTATCCTGTTATAGGATAGGTACCATATTTCGCTATTTATCAAATTGGGAGTTGAACTGTTCACTAAGAGTGCTGTAGTCAACTGTAACATAACGCACCAACATTAACAAAAGATAAAAGATTGACTATACCACGAGAAAATCGATTTCTTCAATTCCTTTATAGGGGAAGCCAAAATAATTTTTCTTTTATAAACATTTGAACTTCAATTCTTTGTGGAAGATCCCGATGTAGAAAATTATTTATAGTTGATGGCTATCTTCAAAGAAGTGTAATTTTTAAGAATGGAATCATCGCCTGTGCATTTGTTATTTTTCATTTTATAACTCATAGTTACTAATTCTGCCACCAGATGTTCGCCACTTTGTGTTCAAATATCCAATTAGAGCCTTCTCGTTGGTTCAGAATGTACTTAACAGAATAAGGCTTTTCCCTCTAAGGCGGTTGACTATCTTTTGCCGTAATTTGCCTACAAAGTTGATAAAATTAAACACAGCGTTATGGTAGAGAAAAAAAATTTCAACCAGAAGATATGAAATAGGAGTCAGTTGAAAGGAAATCACAAGGACTTCAACTTTGTTTCTCTTTGTGCCCTGTAAAACTCGATATTTTTAAAGAAAATAGTGTTTTTTGTGTTTTCTCTGTAAGAGCCAATTATAAACTGCCTACAAAGTTGATAAGAAGTCAGGTGGGCAGGTAGGCAACTGGCTTCGAGGGAAAATTCTTGTACAGTATCTGTTGTGGCAGACATGAAGAAACCCCTAATGTTTTTCCTTCGGTATTCCACGGTATTTATTACCATTCGTAACCCTGATCCGTGGTAAACGTATCGCTAATTCAAATTTAGAGAGCGTGTCTACAAACAGATATGAGATTGGATTTCCAAATTGCACTCTTCATCGATGTAAACCCGGCTTTAAGTTTCATTGTTTCTTGTCTTACCGGTGGTGGAGCACCATATAACTATGTTTACACAGAGTGGTTCTCATATTATTTAAACAGATCAACGTTTTCTTAATGACATTTCCTTTAATTAAAAACTTCGTCTTGTTAGGCAATTGCAATGTCTACCTTCTGCATTGTAGCCAGCACGCGCCCTGACTTCGTTTTTTTTTTTATTTTTTCTTTCTTTTGGTAGGTGGTCGTGTTCGCGAAATTTAATACCTGTTTTTGTCGAGATAAGTGGCATGGTTTTCGTATAATTTTTTGGGCTTTTTCCTAGTAGTGCGACATTGTTTACCGTTTGGAGATTATTTGCGCGTGTACTTATTAATAGCACATCCAGGAAACAAATAAGTATTATTTTGAAGAGTATGTAGTTGACTGTTTACGTCCACCTATCCGTGTACCAAAAGTTTGATAATCGATTTTCAGGGTCGTAAGTTGTAGAACGATATCAGAACATAGACTGGAATTTGGTTTTCAATGTACCTATACAGTGTACAACTGACAATACCAGCATTCCAAGACCACCGGAGAGAGCTGCTAATCGTTGACAGCATGAGACATAGCGAGGTACGAGAAATTCTATAGCTGTATGGAGATTGTAGCCTAGAGAATATTCTCAAGAGGTAATGCTCAGAGAAACTGAGCATTAGCTAACACAATATTCCTAGGTCAGCATAGTCTCACAAAACAACTTTTTCATCAGTCGATCAAATACGTTTTTATCCTTTTCGAGCATTTTCTGTTTCTGTTAAATCTAAATTGCAAAAGTTTCTCTGTTCTCTGTCACAGTCGAGTTAAAGTGCAAATAATAAATAAATCATTAAATTCAGAATTCAATAATCTGATTTCCAATATGTACACTGATCTGAAAAGACAATGCGATGAGGGATTATTGATAAGTTTGGCTATTCCTCGTGTTCCATTTTTTAATCTTATGATTAGTGATCTGTATTGCAGGTTTTAAGGTAGGGATTATGAGATTGCACGATTGTAGTACTGAAGAACCCAGAAAAGGGTGGGTCCGACATCATTATTTATGAGTCTGGAAGATCTTTCCGAAAGAAGAAGGGCTAGTATTTTAGGTTTGATGGTGTTGAGAAACTGATTGATAAATCCAAATTTTTGAACAAATGACACTCGTACACCCCATGAAATTTTTTGCGTGGGTACAATGTACCCATGTACTTCCCAATGCTTGCGCCACTGACACAAGTTGAGAAAAATAATTAAATACCAGGAGGAATAGATTGAGGAGACGGGTCAAGTGGAGGGGGAAAATTTGAAATGGTACACTTTACATATAATGTTAAATTTACCTAATTACACTAGATCGATAATTTTTACGCCTGGATACCCCTGAGAAAGAAAGCCCCTTGTAGAGGAAAACCTGGGAATGCCCCAGACTGAGGATTCTGTTGCTGTTCAAAATGTAAACCAATCGAAGGAAGAAGAATAACTGTAAGCCACTGCTGAAATAACAGATCTATAATTCCAATCTGCAATATGAATCTACTCCGGACAGTGTGTGTGAGCTTCAAGTCGAAACTCACCGAAAGGAGAAAACAAGAGCCAAAACGATTGTTATTATTGTTACCGGGAGTAACTATTTGAATATTAACGAGCTAAATTTCTTTAAAAATACAAATTCCAAGGCATTTTTTTCATTTAAGTTCATAAGCCGAAACTTGAGAAACGTGATTGATGAATAAGTCTAAATTATGACTTGGAAAAAATGATCGATTTAATCATAACTTTTGGTCCCAGAACATTCTCTATGACATAAATACATACAGTCACAACACGATTTTGTATGGCAGAAATAGGAAAGCTTGTTTGTTAATATATTCTCTTGTTTTTTGAAAATATTGAACTTAATTAATGGTTAAAAATCGGAAATATTCTCAAAATATTCATCAAAGAGACTATGCTGGAGTATTGGTCAGCCTTAGCTGCAGTACCCTTTAGATATACTAGGTGTCTCGGATACATTATCCCCTTCAACCGCAGAAGTAGGCAACTTATCCTGGCAACGTGTAGGTATGTTTGCTTGTTCGCACATTTGAAGGAGCTAAAATACAACCACTTTGCTTTCGATGGGGAAGTGGGAACCTTCAATATCAGTTTTTACGTATGCTGTTGAGTGACTGCACAGATATATTAGGGCATTTATAACCTCCCTTTGTACCCCTTGTTCTGCCAGGGACTGCCATAGCGTATTGCGGTATACGGATTCAGATGCCTTGTTGTAGTCTACAAAGAGCAACCATACTTCAATCAAAGCAAAAGAAGAAAGAGACCTTTTGATTTGTTGGGTTTTCCCAACTTCTCAATATTATATTCTTTTGTTTACTCAATGATTTGGTTTAGGGTTAGCATGTGGTCAACTGTTGTGTAGTTACACCTAAAGCCCCCTTGTTCGACTGGTTGTTGTTCGTCTAACACTTTATAAATACGGTTCTTCAGTACTTTCATAAAGAGTTTTCCCAAGTTTGAGGATAGGCTAATCGGTCAATAATTCGTCATTTCCGCCCTTTCGCTTTTGTGTGTAGAAGGATAATTTCTGAGATATTCCATTGAGAGGGAGTGATTCCTAGTTTCAGTACCTTGTGAAATAGAGTCGTTAAGAGTCCTAGCAGTGTTTCCGATAGTATTTTCAATGTTTCATTTTCAGTTTTATCGAAGCCTGGTTCCTTGTTTAGTTTTAGTTCTTCAAGTTCTTTGGCTATTTCTTCCTTTAGGAAGGGTGGTTGGGTCATTTTTATTCGTCTTGCGCGCCCATAGGCTATCGTCAATGTTTCTGTTGTGACAACAAAATTTTCAAACTGGAAAATTAAAATAGGTAGAAGTGAGGCCAACGAATATATTTTTGAGCAACGGAAAAATCGCTGAGTCCAAAAGACAATTTTATGGAAAATTGAAAAAATATGAAAATTTTGTGCTTAGTTTAACTAAAATTGATTTTGTGAACACTCTGTTGATTTGACTGCAATGATTTTTCTTTAACAGCTGCAGTATCTTCTGTTATATCAAAAACTTCCACAAATTTATAAAAAATTTCCATTAATACTGTACCTACGTCATTTCTTTTAAAATGTTCATATATTTGTCCCGTTAAATGTGAACGCAAGCAAATATTTTGTATTTACTCGTTGTCACAATGAGTTGCCTACCTACCGGGTGAAGGGGACACATACTAAGACACATCTTTTGTGAGCATTTCTATTGTTGCTCTAGTATTTGTATACCTCCCTCCCCACACGCACCCATCCAGCATCACTGCAGGAACTTAAGAAAGTACATATGAAAAATGACAAAATGGTGATAGCAGAACTGACGAGTGACGGGGGAAAATAAAATGAAAATCAATCTAATGATGGACATAGAAATAGAATGATCTAATACGTGCACATGAGGCAAGATGTAGAACCCGGGATCCCGCTGCTGGGTTGACCAGCTAGCGCCCCAATTATCAGTTCCAAAACAAGTGAGAAAACTTGTCAAGCATTATTTTTGGTGAAAATTTGTTACCCCGTCTCTTTCTCCCCTCTGTCGTACTAGTCGATGATATGGAGTTAACATTTTTCCTCTTTCATTCGCCTTTGCCAATTGAATACTTTTTTAGCTTCTTAACACCAGACTGAAAATTAATTCAGCATTCGATTTTCTTCAATTTACTTCGCAACTATCATCGAAACGAACATTGAAAAAGAAAATCTAAATTCCAACCAATATTTTTATTTTTCAGTACTTTTCGAACTTAAAAAGAATTCCGTAGGGTCTTCTCTTTCGTGACCTCCATGAGGCATTACTGATCTCTCTCTTTATATTCCACTCACAATGGCTATTTTTCAAAATTCTGTAACGAGTATGTCTGTAAATTTGGCCACATAATTTCCTTTTACGTCGTGTGTTAGTTGAATCAGCTGCTATTAGTCGCTCCAAACAACCGAAGTTACTTGCACAACAAAATTATCATAGTAATAACTAAAATTAATGATTATTGACAAAACAGTCAAAAAACATGAATTTAATGGGGAGGGAGTTGCAGAAAAAGAGGAAAGATGAAAAAATTTAATTCGAAATAGGAGTTGATTTATAGGTTTTCGAAGTTGTTGACGACAGAAAATTAATTCGAGAGGGATTAATTTATAGGTTTTCGAGGTTGTTTACTTCCAATTCTGTGAGTAATTGTACGTTCGACCCTGCAGGCGCCACTAAAGGTAGCAGGGCAGATGCGAAGGGTTTGTGGGATGACTTCTCCTCCCTTCTCCCACCATTCGAGACATTCCGACTCTTAATCAATTAATCAGGAAATTTCCGCATTCAATGGAAAATTAAGTAGTTTTTTTTTTGCTTTGGAAATTTTGTGACCTTTGAGTCGTAATTTACGAAAGTTCGTGAAAGTCGAGAAATTGTAGAGCTCAGTCGGGAATATAAATAAGATGAGAAACTTTTGTTTTCATTCATTTTATTTTTGTTTCTCACTTGTCAACTAAAATATGTAGAGTTTTGGTCGAGATTTTTCGTATTCATCCCCACCCCTCCCTTCTAGAACATATTCATCCCCACCCCTCCTTTCTAGAACATATTCGCACCGGGCCTGAAATGAAAGGAAGCTGACCACGAATATTTTTCATTTTTTGGGATTAATGTTCTCCATTTTTAGGTTTCCAAAGTCACTCTGAACTCAATCCTGAGAGCGATTATATGATACGATTCATTTGGTGGCATCAGATAAGGTCAAAATCTGGTGATAATTTAGTAAATGAAGTACGTTTTCGAAAAATTAATTGTTATTTGATTTGTATTCCCGTTGGGGTACCTGATGATCGGATCCAAAATCACACTTATAATCGAGCTTAGTGATCTTAAAACCCTTTAAATGGAAAACGTATCATCTCGAATTCTATCTTTTCACTCACCCCGTCTTTTGGAGGTACCACTGGAACCACGGACCCAGATTACGGAGCCAAACTATTTTATATTCGATAGCATGTCGCATAGCCTATGGAAATCTACGAGAACAATTTCTTAACATAATTAAGGGCCAAGAAAAAAGTTTTTCTGTTGAAAATTTCAAAACTCCATGCATTTCCTTATTAAAAAAGAGACGGAACGTGCAGCACGTCTTTGAAATTGTATATTAGGGGAGGAGTCGAGAAAATTTGTAAAAAATTCCCACTAAGAATAAGTGAATTCCACTTAGTGAGTAGTGGGTCTGAATTCGAGCCATCGGAATGCAAGTATGTGACAGCGGACCTTGGGTTGCATTACGTCTCCTTTGAGGAAACTTGTCATAGAAAATCCTGAAGGTGGATTGCATTTCAGAGCAATTTGAAATGCAATGTAGGTGCATTGGACACGGGAGCGAACGCCCCCCCCCCCGACACCTGAAATTGAATGTAAAAAGGGCAAAAATGAGCAATTTTTCTCCCTTAAAACATGTTTTTTCGAAAAAATTTTGCTCGAGCCGTAATTTTACCTTCATTTTTATAAAGTAGTCCTCTAGTATCGGTGATTTGTTTAAAAAATAGGTACCTCAATTTTCGACTTTTTCTTCCTTGAAAATCTAACTTTGCCCCCCCCCCCACCAACTTAGGAAAATGTTGGCTGCACCACTGTTAATCTTTCCTTGTTACTGGTATGTGCTGAGCACGAAAGTGTATAACTTTTTTGAACACGGTCTGAAGTTTTAAAAGGTACTGCTGGATCTGATCCGAATTCATTTTTGGGCTGTTGATGGCAATTTTTTGACTCTCTTGGCATTAACGGTGTTTGGTCTAAAACATAAGCTTCAGATTGTAAATAGCATCTATACAGCGAGTGTATTCCAAGAAAAGAGGAACGAAATTAATAAAACAGATAATGGAGACGATCGCATAAAAACTCCGCATAAAGGGCACGGGGCTCGTGCGAAACGCAAATTTGGTATTTAAAATGGTCCTTAGCAATTTCAATTAAATGACTACGGAGGCTTCTCAGTGAACGGAAGTATTTACTGGAAATTCGCTTTCTCACGAAACACAGGAGTGAGTGGGAATCAGTGGGCAGCTTTTCAACTTCGGTCGTGTATTCTCTCCCCCCCCCCCCACGTCCATGATCGTGCCCTCATCACGCGGTCGCAGATGTACCACAAAATTCTGCCCGAATATATCAACGCCTAATTGCTCACGAGCGTTTTCAGAGCGAACTTTTTTTATTTATTTATGTTTTACTTTTTTTAAATTTATTTATTTATTTTTTTTTTTTCATCTATCTACTAAGGTTTTTTTCATTACTTTTCTCTTCGTTGCCCAAGTTGTTCTAAATTCGCGAATTATTTTCTGTTCCATTAGCTCGTTCTTTTTTGTTTCTGAGAAAACTAAGGAAAAGTCCTTTCGCTCTATCTCCTCTGTTTTATACTCTCAAGTCAAAACGATCTTCAAAGTACGAACCGAGAATGCGTGCTAATTTGGAAACAAAAGACAGTAGCGTGGCATTAATGCAGAAAGAAAGTCGTAATTTTAACATCTGTAAAACAATTTTACTGTCGAATATTTGAGAGAAAAAAACTCTTTATCTGAAGCCAAGTAAAGGCTGAATATTAAAATACGTCCGCTGGGCATTTCTTTCTCTTTTAACCGTACAAAAAGAAAGATTAGAAATCCGAACACAGCGTTAAACATCTCGATTGAATTTTCTGTCTTTGAAATTCAAATAACGTGGCTGTAAGTTGTTTGCCATGAACGACAACTTTTAATGTTTTTTTCGGTCATACGATCTCTTTCGAAATTTTGTTCATGATATCACACTACAAAGGTCCTTCTCATTCTTTCAGAATTCGTAAGGCTATTCTGTTCTTGGAACTGTGAAATCATTGGATGAAAATGGTGTGTGTATTGAAGCTGTGACACCAACAAGGGGGTTTAGGTGTGACAAAGGCCATACTGTCTTGGTGGTGAGTCCCAGACATTAGGACGGTCTTTGTCTCTGATTTACGTATTTTTGTCAAAATCGCTAGGCAAAATTACTCCCGAATTCATTCTTATAATTCATGATGAGAATTTTAAGTTCCTGTCGGTCTTCCTCCTGTCACTAACATGTTTGATTGTTGAGAATCATCTACTTTATCATTTCCTCAATGATTATCTCATAACCTGGGTCGGTCATATTGCAGATACACAGACTTTCTACCTACCTAAACACCTGTTCGTATATAATTTAGTTTTTCCATTTACTTACTTAAGTATTCAAGAAGATTTTTCTTCAAGAAAGCTATTACAAGATTTAACTATAGATATCTGTACCTAAATGTAATAAGCCTAAAACGAATATGCCTGTCAAGACGATAAATGCCTCTGAATATATAATATATGTACAAAATTTGTAAATCAGGTTTTAATGTAAAATTAAAATCAGACCATAGAATTTATTCCTGCCACCGCACCAGAACGTTTTTAAAAACACCTTTAAAAGTTGAAGTAAAATTTTTGATTTAGATCGCTGATTAACAAATTTGGATTAGATTCCGGATTTGACCTGCATCTAGGGCCTAAAATGAAAATTTAGCCCCTCAAATAAGGGAAACTCACTAGGTGTGAAAAATCAAATGAAGCATTGAAATGGGAATTTTGTCGAGTAACTAATTACGAAAATTGCATAAGATTTCGCATATGTGGCCTTCACTGGGATAAGAATATCAAAACTCCCTTTAAATGGGCGGAATCGACTTGGATTGAAAATTCAAATAAAGTATCAGAAAAGAAGTTTTTGGGTCACTGGTGGTAAGTATTACGTTAGACTTTCGGCTGAAGACCCATGATATCAAATTAGGTTCAGTTTTCAATTTTTTGGGTTTAAACATTTTTTAGACTTTTATCCTCTAAGCAGATCTGTAGCTATAATCGGGGTCATAGCCCTCGGGCAGTAAATACCTCGTTAAAGTTAGAATAAAAAAAAAAAAGAAGAAAAAAAAGACTTTTATCTTAATTTTTGTTGAAACTCTTGATTATATGTATTTCCAATGTAACTATAATTTTGCACGGATCTGGCTTATTTATTTTTGTACACAAAATAACTGGATACTTCAAATGTCAAATCAAGTTTGATTTTTAATCCTGTCCAATTTTAAAATTTTGAACTGTCTTAAATAATTCTCGGATCATTCTTCCATTGTGATAAGACTTTTTCAACAGTCTGCTGAATTTTTATACTCAGGTCTTTTTCAAGTTTTTTTATGTTGAATTAAGTTCAATTTTCCATTTTGTCTAATTTTTCAAAATTCGAGATTTTTTAAAGTTTCTCCATTATTTTTTATTAATTTTTCCAAGCAACTAAAATTTCTTACGAATCTGGCTATAAATTTTTGTACTCGAGTTACCTTGAAGTCTCCTGTTCTTGAATTAAGTTTAGTTTTTAATCTTGTCCAGGTTTTCGAATTTTGATTTTTCCCCCAATTTTTTCGACTATTTATGGATTATTTTTCCAATGTGTGCTGAAATTTTCCATTAATCTGGCTGCATATTCACACTCCAGTTTGGTTGGAATCTCTTGATAGCAAACCAAGTTCAGTTTTAAACCATTTATCGAATTTTGAAATTTTTTGAAATTGAGGACCTGACTTCCGAAATGCGCTTAGTCCAAAAAATCGAAAATCGAGTTTTTAGCGCAATCTGAAGGAAGAAGTCAGAAGGCAATTTTCAGTGTTGGTTTCACGATTTTATCACGACTTAGAGCCACAGCTAAACCTTACTTTCATTCTTTTTTTATAATACTGACTTATTTGTTTTTTCAAATTTTATGAATGTAAGACTCTGACTCTGAAGGCCAGTGGGAGGGGGCAGTATTAGCATTGACTCCTCCTCTTCCCGTCCACGCAATTGAATCAGTGTTACCGCTTATCGTTCGCGAGTCAGAATGTTTTTTCGATTTCTCAACATTTTGTTCTTTGGACTAAGCGCGTTTTGAAAGTCAGGTCCTCAATTGTTTGATAATTTGTGAATCATTTTTCCAAGGTTTTCATGAATTTAGCTGAATATCCGCTTTCGAATTCGTTTGAACCTTCTGTCAAATTAAGTTTAATTTTCAGTTTTCAAATTTCGAGATTTTTTCAATTTTTTAAAATTATTTTAGGATTGTTGTTCCAAGATGACTACAGTTTTCCAGTTTTCCATGAATTTGGTTGAATTTTAGTATTCGCACTTGTTCACGATTCCCTATTTCAAATTAGGCTCATTTCTAAATATTTAAAAATTTTTTGAATTTTGAATTTTTTGAAATTGTTTTCATGATTTTGGGATTATATTTTCAAGGTGACTAAAATTTTTCATTAATTTGGCTGAATGTCCGTATTCGAATTTGTTTGAAGTCTTCTGATGTTGATATCGAATTATGTTCCGTGTTTAATCTTATCCAATTTTTTGAAATTTTGAAATTTTTTATTATTATTTTTTGGATTATTTGTCCTGGGTGACTGCCATCCTTCATGAACTGAATCTGATTGAATTTTACTTTTTGTATTCAAGTCTGTTAAGGCTGTGCTAGGCTCTGAGTCGGAAGAAATAGAAAAATTTTACGGCGAACTGCAGGAAACTCTAAAAACGAATAAAGAATACTACACTATAATAATGGGCGATTGGAACGCCATCGTGGGGGCCCGTCGGAATCGGAACGAGAATCTGGGAGAATTTGGTACGGGAATTAGAAATCATAATGGGGATACTCTAGTCGAATTTTGTGTCAAAAATAATCTAAAAATTGCAAACACTTTTTTCGATAAAAACAAAAAACTAAAATGGACTTGGGAATCCCCGGGGGGCAAATACAAAAATGAAATCGACCATATTTTAGTGAATGATATGTCAATTGTGGACGACGTGTCAGTTCTGCCGGGCTTTCGCTTCAGCTCCGATCACAGGTTCTGTAGAGCAACAGTGAGAATACAAAAGAGAGCACCCTATCGAAACCAAACCAGAGCACCACAAAGCACAAAAAGTATTTCCACACACAGCACAGACGAAGCTAGAGAAGAGCTGAGAAAGGCACTAAGTAATTTAGAAAAAGAATGGAACCATAACACGCTTCAAACTAAATACGACCGCGTGGAGAGTGCGATAAAGGAAACAGTAGACATATATGGGAGGGTTAGGTTTAAGGAGAGGACAGACGATAAACTCACGAGGGAAACGAAGGACTGGATAAACAAAAGAGACGAGTTGGAGAGAAAGGAGAGGAAAACACAAAGAGAGAAATTTGAACTTCTGCTACTAAGGAAAAAAGTTAAGGACGTGATAAGAGAAGATATCCGGAACTTCGATACCAAATGTATTAAGGAAATTTTGGAAGAGAGCGGCTCAATCCGTAAAGCTAAGATGGCAACCTTCACGGACAAAAAAATGATACCAAATATGGAAAACACAAGAGAGCAAAAAATATACGAGCGTAAAGGCATAGTAGAGGTAGCCACTAAATTCTACAAGGAGCTGTACCAAAACAACGAGGAAAAGTCGTCAGGGAATGTGGACAAAAAAGGAAATAAAGAAACGAGACAGAACACCCCTGATTTCCCATGTATACTGAAAGGAGAAGTGAGGAAAGCACTTAAAACATTAAAAGCGGAGAAGGCAGTTGGTCCGGACGGGGTGAGCAACGGGTCCCTGAAACTCTTTATGGAGGAACTAACCCCTACGTTAACCAAGCTATTTAACGAAATCCTAGAAACCGAATCCCCCCCGGAACAATGGAAAATAGCGGAAATAATTTTACTCTTTAAAAAAGGCAATAAAGCGGATATTAAAAATTACAGACCAATCAGCCTGACCTCCAACATTGGAAAAGTTTTCATGAAAATCCTAAAAGAAAGAATATACCCTCAGCTTGACAGCCAACAAGCAAAGGAACAAGCAGGCTTTAGAAAAAACCGATCCACAATAGACCAAATTTTTACTATCAAACAACTCATAGAAAAAGCTAACGAATACAATTTCAATCTATACCTGCTATTCATAGATTTCTCAAAAGCTTTTGATACTATAAACCATAATTTTCTTTGGAAGGCACTAAAAAACCAGGGAGTTGACCAAAAAACAATCAATATTATTAAAAATACATATAAAGGTGCTCGAGCTTACGTCAAAACAGATGTAAAGGGAAAACCTTTTGCTATTGAGAGGGGGGTTAGACAAGGAGACCCGCTGTCCCCCAACCTGTTCAACTGCGCATTGGAAGAAGCAATGCGTCAACTAAAGTTGGAAGGGAGGGGGGTTAAAGTAGATGGATCCTTTCTAAATAACCTACGCTTTGCGGACGACGTGGTGCTGATCGCGAGAGAGTTAAACGAAATTACGGTGAGTGTAAAGGAATTTACGTCAGCATGCAAACAAGCGGGACTGAGTGTGAATATAAGCAAAACAACTCTCCTCTCAAACGCCAAAAGAGACAAGTTAGAAATAGATGGTCAGGAAATTAAATGGGTTAACGAAACAAAATATCTCGGCCAACTAATGTCGTTCGAAGGTGCAAGAGAGAAAGAACTTTCAAGCCGTACAAAGAACGGATGGAATAACTACTGGAGATTAAAATCCATCTTTAAGAGCAAGCTCCCTGTAAGAACTAAAGCGGAGGTCTGGCGGAGCTGCATAGAACCCACAATCACCTACGGAGCGCAAACATGGGCCCTGACCGAAACAAACACAAACCGACTCAGAGCTACGCAAACAGCTATGGAACGCAGCATGGTGGGAGCAAAAAGATTAGAAAAAATTGAAAACGCAAGGATCAGAGACAAAACAAAATTAAGAGACATAGCGGTTTCGGTTAAAAATCTGAAATGGAGATACGCTGGCCATGTAATGAGACAAACGAACGAAAGGTGGGAAAGAAGGGTGGAAGGATGGACTCCATATGACGAAACAAGAAAGGTAGGAAGACCCCTAACAAGATGGCGAGACGAATTCAGGAAACAACTAGGCCCCACCTGGAGGAGACGTACCCTGGATAGGAAAAATTGGAGGGAGGAAGGGGAGGCTTATGCCCAAAAATGGGCGGGTGAGAGACATGGGGAAGACGATGGGGTGAGACCCACACAACCCTCAGCGCTCAACGAATGAGCGGTCAACACATAGGAATTGTATTGTACCCAAAAATAAAGCCGTTATTATTATTATTATTATTATTATTATTATTATTAAGGACTCTTAATGTCGAATAAGGTTTAATTTTCAAGTAATTTCTTGAAACTTTTTCTTTTTTTTAATAATTATTGAATTATTTTTTTGCTGCGAAGAAACTTTTCGAAGAATCTGGATGAATTTTTGTATTCAATTTTGTTTGAATTCTCCTGAATGTCGAATTAAGCTCTATTTTCAATCCTGTCCAATTTTTAGAATTTTGACATTTTTCAAGTTTCTTCATTATTTTTGGATTATTTTCCTAAGGTGATTGCAATTTTCTGTGAATCTGGTTGAATTTCCTCATTCGAATTTCTTGAAAATTCTTAATATTAAATTAAGTTCGATTTTGAGATTTTTTCGAAATTCCTGTCATGACTCTTTGATTACGTTTCAAAGGGACTACAATTTTTCATTAATTGTATTCGAGTTGGTTGAAAATTCATGATATCGGATTCAGTTTAATTTTTCAAACATTGTTGCCTTCTTGAATGACTGATCGAAGGATGATGACACAAGCTCTCAAAACTCAAAAATTCGGCAAAATTGAACCTTATTTGATATCGAACGTTTTAATAAAACTTGTATACGAAAATTAAGCCAGATTCATAAAAAATTGTAATGAAGTTTTGAAAATAATCAAAAATTTATGACAGATTCTGCATTTAAAAAAAAAAAAATAGAAAAAAAAAAGAAGAAAAAAGAAAAGTTGAAAACTGTGCACAGTCCAATATCACGAGTTTTCAAACAATTCATACGATGTGGCAAGATTCATGGAAAATTTTCTCATCTACGAGTATAAGAATTTTAATTAAAAAGTTGGTATAAAAATTCCGAAGAAAAAATTTGGGAATTGATATCTGAAGTATCTACACAAACCTAGCATATATGATCTCGAGAAGGATTCCTTTTGAAGGTGTGTGTAAAGTTTATTTTCTTTCGTTTCAATTCCATATTTTGATGACCTCGAAGATAAAAGGATGCAAAATCGGATGCAGTATGTTTAAAATCACTTATCCATAAAACATTAAATTTCAATAGCTCAATCAAGTTAATTTCATTTTGTCAATCTTAATTTGTTATCAGACGCATTTACGAGGAAGGGAGAGAGAAATTCCGAATTTTTTTGTGGATTTGAGTTCCGGGTACTATAAGTTTAATAACAATCTACATAAAGGTAATGTTCAATTTAAGAACTAAAAAACATATTTTTCAATCTCAGTTCTGAATTTTGGGACCCTAAACGGAATCTGGTACAAAATCCGATGCGATATTTGATATCAGCGACCCAGAAAACCCATGTTTGGATAGTTTGGTCAATTTTTTATAGTTGAGTTAATTATAAACCTTTTCAAGAAGAAAATTTAGACTTTGGTACCCAGATTAAGATTGGATCGAATATCTTACGCGGTATTCGAAATAAATAACCCAAGAAACCCCTATTTTAATTGTTTAGTCAGTTTTCGAAAATAATTCCATGCTTGTCCATCGAATGTTTTCACTCACTTTGCAAGGAAAGGGGAAGATTTTCGATTTTCTTCAGTGACCCCGGTTCCCGGGTGGTCAAATCAGTCGATCTGTGATTAGTCAATTCGGAAGTTAAAATGAAGAAAATTGATAATCTTTCTGTAAAGTTTTGGATCTGAAGACTCCAAATGCGAATATAGATGGTTAAAAGTATGCGATGTTCGAAATAAATGATCAGGAAAAGCCCTGTCTCGATATAGTTGGTCCAGTTTTCCGAAATGTATCCCACTAAGCCTGTGTTTTGATTAATTTATTTGTGAACATATATCTAAATCAAATTTGGTACAAAATGTGCTGTGACAATCGATAGAGATTGATATACCAATATTTTTCGAATTTTAAGCTACCTGTTTGAGTTTCCTGGTGAAGAGATGGGGAGAGTTTTGAAAAATTCCGACTAATCGTATTAAATCAAGTAGCTTGCTTTAACCTATTTCGGAGCTGCCAAAATCGCAGTGTAAAATTCGATAGTGCATTGGTGAGACGGATACGCGATTCTTGCGAGAGCTCCCATAAAGTGGGTACATCTATTCACTCACATCCTGCATTTTAAGAACCTAAATGTATTTTTAATTTGAAATCAAATTCTTAAAGGCCAGTTTTGAAGTATGACCCAGAAATTATCAAGATTTAAACATTTTTAATTTCGTTCTTTAAATACGAGATGCGAAACACGAAACAGCTATTTCCAAAAAAAAAAAGCAAGAAATTTGATTATGATGATTTGATGATTTAATACAACACATTTCTAGACAAAATAAGGACCGCGATGGAATAGCAATCAACATACTTCAGAATTAGAAATTAGCATAAAATGTGATTCTAAAGACATTGTTCTAGAATTCAGATCGACAAGATGTCGCCATAGTTGAGAATACTAGACATTATCTATTACTTCAATCAACAACTTTCACGGTGCCTGTTTCCTTACAAATGGAAGACTTACATTTTTTTTTCAACGGGGCCAGATCTGGTGCGGGTGGCTGATCCCCTTTCTTTCGGATTAGAGTTTTCGAGGCTTATTTAAAATCCTATGGGCCACGCTGTACAGAAATACATCTCTGCTGCTGATTTATTCCTCTACGTAGCGACGTGAAAAGAAGCGTCGGTATTTTTGAAAAAATTTCAATCGACGTATCGAGATCCAATTTTGGAAAGAAACGTTCTGTTCTACGCTCAGGTATAAAAACCCGAATTTTTGGTGAGGAAATTACGTTAGGTTTCCAACGATGGTAAAAAGAGTCGAGGTACAAATGCGACGGAGATGTATCTTATTGGAACTGAAAATAGTTCGATCAAAAGAACAACGTATACACAGGAGAGAGTACGCCAGTGAAAATATATATGTAGTTGGGGAAAAGATTCGATATTTGATAAAAGTACTTTTACTTGTAAATTTTATCCGAATTCGAGTAAGGGTGGTTTCGGGTGTGTGATAAAATATTTGAGCAAGTCAGGGAGCCTCTAAACGTACAGGAGCATGCGGTATAAACAGATCAAAGAAATTTAAATTTTGAAAGCCCGTGGTGTATGATATACAACCGAAGAAGGGCAATAATGATGAGAAATAAATAAGCCATCCGTGATTCACCGACCAGGTGGTTTAGTTTTCCCTTTTACAGAAGACATGAACTTTCGAGCAATGTGGGTGTGCTTTCATGTAATATCGACTGAATGACATATACTGAGTATAAGCCTACCTATTTTACTGTAAATTTGAACTATGAGTATAGTCTTCAGATTTTCTCATATGGTGCTCTACTTTGTTATAATACTGACCCCCTCCTCTCCCAAAAAATGATAGAATGAAGCATCGCCAGACTACTTGAAAGTAATTCAAACGAAGAAAGTGATTTTTAGTAGCCAGAAATACTTAACTGCCGCAATAATAAACGTATGACAGGCTAGCTAATGAGGTGGAACGAAAATAATTTTGCTTTTAATGTTCGGTGGACCAAACTAGCCAGCTGCAAAAAAACAAGTATAAAATGTCATCAAAATTTAGTAATATGGTATCGTTTTAAGGGCGTAAAGTTTGAGGAGATACAAATGTAAATAGTATATTAGACGAACTAGACACAAAATGCGATTAAAAAACATTTTTTCATAACAGACGGGGTTTTCTGGAAACTGTAGTCAGGTATTTCCTGAGTAATGTCTCAAAAGTTCCATCCGCACCTCGTAAGATGAACTTTGAGCGGGGAAAATGGGGCAGATCCCTAGATTTTCTTTACATTTAGAGAAATATCTATGTTGAAAAATATTTTAAACAATGTTTGTTTTTACACCGGACTATCGAAAATCATATGATATTCATTTATCTGCCCTCTAACCTGAGCAAGCGGAGGCTGAAATTGACCAAGTTCAGACTACATCTTAATATGGACCTTATAGGGAAAATTGATTTTTTGACTTGTTTTCTTATTTTACAAGAAAGTAGGAATAAATTCCGTTCCACATTTCATACTTTGAATCTCTCGACAACGTCATTATCCAACTCCTACCTCACCCCAGATGCCACAATTTCGATTTAAGGGTGAACATAATATCAAAAATTAATTCGGCGACACTGAAAATATTAGAGTTGACATACATATAGCATTGAACCTCATTTTGTCCCTTGTTCCCTCCCTCAGGTGCCATACTTTTGAAATGAGGAAAAAAGTAATGTTAGAATTGAGTTCAGCGACCTGGAAAACCTCTGCCATTTGATATCCGTGTTACATTTCTCGACAGAATCATTTTCCAGCTCCCTTCCTTGCCACCAGATGCCACAATTTTGATGTGAAGGTAAAAATAGTGTCGAAAATGATTTATACAACCTTGTAAACCTGGGAATAGACGTACGTCGTACATATATTAACCCTCGTATCTCCTCAGGGTGCCACAGTTTTAAAGTGAAGGTGGAAATAATTTCAAAATTGAATTCAGCAGCCCCGAATACCTTATACGCGATGTCTTATTAACAATTTACGTTTCCTTGAGTTCAAAAAGTATCAAAACATTCAGCTCAAAAATATGGAAAACACGCAAAAGTCTAAAACTACAATCGGTAATTCCTGAGGAAAGAAAGGATATGGAAATTTAAAAATTTCCGGGAGTGGGAGGTTATTAGGGTGGGGAAGCGACTCCAATTTGCCGAATACTGGTTCAAGGTGTCGATTAAATGATCGAATTTTTCGAAAAATAATGCTAACTCCGAAGATTACTCTGCTCCTCTGCCATTGGTCTGCCCCTAAGCAGGCGTTACACGTACTACACCCTGAAGTATTCATTTGTTGCACCTTACAAGAAATGAAAATAGTAAAACTCTTCGGCCACTTAGCTCCACGTTGAAAATTTTCTTCTTACGAAGTAAATTTTTCTCTGAGAATCGCTGTCACGATAGATAGATTTTCTTTAGTCATATGTTCTCCATCCTCTCCTACATATAAACTAAGTATTCGGGGGGTGGGGGTGCTAATAAAAAAAAACACAACAATTTAATATTCTCAGTTTTTGGAGAATGACCCATTCACGAATCCGGTTGTTTTTAAGGTCAGAGTAATACACCAAGTCCTACGCTGAGAAAGTCTCCTTCAAGATTTCTCGAAAATTGCGCTTCAGATTTATTGTGTGTGTGAGTGTGTGAGTGAGTGAGTGTGTGTGAGAGAGAGAGAGAGAGAGAGAGACCATTTCTTTTGCCTGAATAGTGGATCCCCTTCCCACGTATCCTTCATTACCTTTTCCTCCCCGTTCTGGTAAGTCATGGAGACAGATGCACAAGAAATACGAATATAAGACTCAGGATGCACCCTATATAATATTGCTGATAGCTACCTTCTCTTGCCCTACTGATACAACATGCAGACGGATATAAAACTTGAAACATTGATCTCTCATCTTCCCTCTGGTCGTCAATGCGACACTCAAAAGGGTAGTTTCCAGGGCCAAGGGTGCGGTGTCTGGGTTGCCACTTTGGCATTCCCACATTGCCATGCGCTTCACCAGGTGTATACATCCCTCATCTACTTATGTATCACGGATAGCAGCTGATCTCTACATGGAGACAGACATAAAGATTGACATGCAACATGAGACTCACTCGACCCTATGCGATAAATATGTACATAGTACAGGTAGACCAGTTACCTTGAAATCTGAGGCTGTAGTCCTTTGTCTTTTTATGGAGCATTTCAGATTTATGGCACAAAACTACCTCCAACCCGCCCCTGTACTAGTTGCTTGTTATCTTAGAATCCGAAACTGTGGTGGTTCCTTGTTTTTCTAAGTTTCTGAATCCGATTGTCTTTCTATGGGTTTCAAACCCATTTATCTTTCTATAGTTTCAAAGCCCAGTTGTCATTCTATAGTTTCTGGACCTAATTTTCTTACTGTAGTTTCCTAATTCAGTTGTCTTTCTATAGTTTTCAAACCCAGTTATCTTTTTATAGTTTCCGAAGCCAGTTGTCATTCTATAGCTTCCAAACTCAGTTGTATTTCTATAGTTTCCAAACCCAATTGATCGTCTTTCTACAGTTGTCATTGGCAAACTGTCTTTCTATGGTCTTGAAAGCAGGATATCTTTTATAGTTTCCAAATTGAGTTATCTTCCTGTAATTTCATGATTGTCTTTCTATAGTTTCCATATCAAATGGTCTTTTGATAGTTTCCAAATCCGGCTGTCTTTCTATAGTTTTCCTACACTAGGTTGCTTTTCTGTAATTTCTAAACAAGGTTGTCTTTTTATAATTTCCAAATTATGCGGTATTTCTATAATTTCCAAACCTAGTTATCTTTCTATAGTTTCCAAATACGGGTGTCTTTCTATAGTTTCCAAACCCAGTATCTTACTATAGTTTTTAAACCTAGTTTTATCCTTCTGTAGTTTCCAAATTCGGTTGTCTTTCAATAGTTTTCAAATCTGGTTTGTCTGACAGTGACACTCCCAGTTGCGTGATGATGTCATTTGGCTCGGATGGCTTATTTACGACATTATTATCAGTTTTTTAATC
The DNA here is from genome assembly GCA_031841125.1 of Acanthococcus lagerstroemiae. Lineage (NCBI taxonomy): Eukaryota > Metazoa > Arthropoda > Insecta > Hemiptera > Eriococcidae > Acanthococcus > Acanthococcus lagerstroemiae. The sequence goes on from CM063114.1 coordinate 30,469,981, forward strand.
TTAATTTCGCCTAGTAATGATCCAGTTTTATGGAATGTGACTATAAATATCCGGTTCAGTGATATAATGGCGCGTGGCGTCGAGAAAAAGATCGGCATGAGCGAAACGAAGGTCAGTTCACAAGGGTTAGGTCGTACAGCGACCAGAAAGCGAGTCCCCTAGTACTTACTGAGAATTATCAGCATCATTTGATCTTGTCATCCCCCAATGGCAGCCCTCACCCTACAGGTCGGCTATGCATATCATTCACTCGGTTTCTCAATTTTGTTTTTCTCATTTTCGCTCTTACGTATATATATTTTTAAATTTTCCTCTATTTTCTTTGCCTTGAACGAAGCTAGAGCTATATATACTTTAAAATATATTATAGTCTACGAATTTGGCTTCTTATTTCCAACTTTATTGCCAGCTTATACCAACTACATTATAACCCGGGAACCGCACTCATAAAACTAACTTTACCCGTGCAAGCAGCCAAAGCTTGTATTAATACCAGACTTTAATGCCCTAATATAATGACGGCTGGCGCCCGCTATCTGCGATGAACAGATTTTAGTCTCACAGAAGCTTGTATTTCGTCAGTGTTACGTAAAACGCCGTATACCGTTTGCTACGACGACGATGATTTATTTTGGACTTAAAAACCGTTTAGAAGCCAAAAATGAGGAAACGTTTGAAATATTTAATTAATTTTGCAGCCCTCTAAATCTGATTTGCAAATTACTGCTCATTGTTTGCGAAGTTCACCCGTAAAAAAGGGTTTAAATATTAAATGAAGAGAGAGAAAAACTATTTTCCTAAAGCAGGAAAAAGTGGGAAATAAACCGCGGAAAGTTTCCAAGCTATAGGTAATGTATATGCTGATTTCGTGGATCATGGAAGAGAAAAGAACATGAGGCGGTCTACGCAGAAATGTGAAGAGGCATTTTCTCGTAGTCGGGCTTTACGTTGAGGCTTTGCGGTCATGTTGACAAAATTTTCAGTTCATTAAACTAATGTAAAAAGCGGGTTCAGCAACTTCCATTTAAAACCCCTCTTCTCGGTAACACAGATCTCGAAGTGAAGGGGAAATTATGTCATGGACTAAGTCAGCGACTTCGAAATGATATTCACGTATTACTTGACATTTATTAAAATACATATTTTTGAACATATCTGTCTAACATCCAGACGGCTTCCTATTTTCGACTTTTGGTTTTTTAATAGGCCACCCTCTAGATCATTTCCAAATATTAAAGAAAAAAAAAGAATAAAATATCTAGAATGCTTGAACAAAATCTAAAAACGTTAGCCCATGCCGCAAGGGAAAGAAGTTCTTGGGGAAATTAGCATTGAGTTTTGGAATTCAAGCTTCAGGCGCTGGGAGAGCCACCCATGCGAGAAGTGATTTTGTTTTTTAAATTCGGGTTTTAAGGATCGCTGAATTTATTTCGAGGGTTATTCTTCCCTTCCCTTCACGCTCCTCGGAGGACTAATTTCAAGTTAGTCTAACTTCTCACAATTTCCGAGTTCTTTACTTGAATCGTAGGATTTTTGGGTCCCTGGATTGACTTTAGGAGAACTTTCTCCCCTCCCCTGAACTCTTGAACATCACAGGGAGTTCATCCTCAATTACTCCTATTTCGACAGTTAATTTTTCTGGGTCGCTGGATTCATTCAAGGATAATTTCCCCATCTGTTCCACCCTTGAGGTTCCATAGGGGACTAACCTTAAATTACTTAAATTTCTTCAGTTTCCAAGTTTTTCATGTTGTTAATAGGGTTTTCTGTTTTTCTCCCTCTCCTCCACCCTTTAGACTCCACAGGGGCTAATCTGTGACTACTCCAATGTTCACATTGTTTATATTGAAAACAGGGTTATGGGGCTGCTGAATTCATTGCTGGAGTCCTTTACCTTCTCCGTCCAACCGTTCAGGTTCTGATAAGGAGGGCTAACATTAAATAATGTCAATTCGAGGACATATTACGTCGAAATTATAGTAAAATGTTCTTGTATTACCTTTACCAAGAAGAGGAATTTTATCAATTTCTCTTATAGGATTGACGCTACAACATTACAGAGACCTCTTGGAGTAAACCTTGATAGTAAATTGAATTTTGATAGCCATTTAAACCTCCAGACTCAGAAAGCAAATAAAATGCTAGGCTGTATACTTCGCAATACAAAAATATTCACAGCAATTTATTTTTACTTAAATCTGTATTATGCAATAATTGGTTACATCTCATTTAGAATTTTCATCGCTGATATGGCAGAGGCAAACAAGGAGTCTTAAAGGTAAAATTGAAAAAATTCAAAGACGGTTTTTGAGAATAGTTTTTACGCGTATTCTCCAGTACTACCTACATGAATTGGGTTACATGGAACTTCTTGCAGGTTTTAAGATAGCTTGGAAAATCGACGTATCTTATTCTCATTGCTTTTTATGACGTTGTACATGGTATAATTTCTGATCCTATACTTCTTGCAAAGATTTTCCTGCGGGTACCATCTCCATTGAACACATTAGTATGGGACACATTCTATATAAAGAAAATTGAGGACACATTTCTGCACTGCGATGAGATATTATAATAAAATAGCATCCTCTAATCCACGTGCTATATTTAAGTCTGATATACTTCTAATTTTAAGATCTCTACCGAATTTGTATTATAGCCTTTACTGTTTAAATTCTTGATCTGTTATTATCCTCATCCTGTGTCCTCCTTGTGAATCTTTCTTTTTTTTTTCTTCTCTTTTTCTTCTATTTTTCAATACCAAAATGATGGAAACAGAATTTCTATCAAGTAACCTCTTTTTAACCCTCTCTTAGTCACCACCACAAACCGCCTCTCCTAATTGTTTTTATTGCAACAACATAATGTATTTTTTTTTTCTTAGTTCATTATTCTAAATTACTCTCACGTATTTTGTATTTTTGAAATAATAGATCTTGTACATGTATCATAACTCCCCTCGTTTTTGGATTTCGGGTTGTTGATGTGGAGTATAATAATAATATAAATGCCACCACTTGCAATCCCATCAGCCGAGTGGGGTAGCTCCCGTTTAGTTGGGACTTTCGCAATTTAAACGAATGATATGTTTCAAATCTATTGGGATGAGTGCGGAGGGGGCGAGAAAATGAACCTGATGTATGTTCCCCTTGCTTTTATCAAGATTTATTTGTCGGAGTTTCCCTTCTCCCATGTGCTTTTAGTTCTTTTGACATTTTCATATCTTTACTTTGGCACACATACGAGAAAAACGTTACGCGTTACATTTGAAGAGAAACGAAATAATCATTTCCATGGAAATTTACATATTTTGACATTTTCATGTCTTTACTTATTTGGCACACAAACGGGAAAAACGTACGCGTAATACATTTTAGGAGGAACGAAATCAGGGACATACCGATAGGGGGAAAGGGACAACCTACCCCCTCTTCCTTCTGTAGAAATTTTTCGCTCAGCAGTTGGGAAATGTATCATGTCAGTCAGGCGAGTTGGGAAAATCCAACAAGTCAGAAGTTTTTTTTTTTTTTTGCTTTGATACTTGGGAATTGACTTGAGAAGTTGGGAAACCCCAACAAGTCAAAAGGGTTTTCTTCTTTTGCATTGATACTTGGGAATTTTGAGTTGAGTCAGTTGGAAAAATCCAACAGGCCAAAAGTTTTCTTTTTTTGCGTTGATACTTGAGAATTCTGAGTTGAGTCAGTTGTGACTTTCACAATTTTACCCCCCCCCCTCCTCCCCACCTCCCCTGAGCAAAACTCTTTGGTACGTCTCTGAACGAAATACTATTTTCATGGAAATTTATTTTTATTCGAACCATTGATATACTTGAGCGAAAACTGTTACGCTACCCCCAACACGCTCGAAAACCGTATAACAACACCGCTGCAGATTGCAGTCGTGCAGCAAGAACACGGCTGCAGTTTATAGAAATGTTAACCACTGAACTGAAATGTCAGCATGAAGTGCTAAATCATACGGACTGGCTTCGTGTCGGGGGAACGTGTCGAGGGTGAGGTCGCTATAGAGGGGTTGCGCTAGCGATGTGGCTATGTTACTTCTCCTGAACATAACCTAATTAAAAAAATTCCATGGAAATTTCTATTAACAACACGGCTGCAAACTGTTTCAGCGTTACTTCTATCCGTAGATTTTGCTTTTCATGGTCACAATTCAATTCAGTGGTTCAGCCCCGTAGAGAGAAAAAGAGGGCCTGGGGAGAATTTCCACGGGCCCCCTCTCCTTCCAGGTCATTTTGTTCTTTTGTTAGATCGGAAAAATTATAAGCTACGGAATACGAGATTTCTTTCATGGTGTAACGAGTGACGGCTGATTTGATGTACAGTATGACTGAAATTCAGGCATTTTAAAAATATCGGGCCCTCTTGAAAGTCCGGGCCCGGGGTATGTCCCCCTTTCTCCCCCCTCTCTACAGGGTTGTAGTGGTTCAAATATCCATGGAAATGTTTATTCCTTCCAGCCATCTTCAGTATTTAATAGGAATTTCCATGGAAACTCGAGCGAAAACCGTAACTCTAGTCATGTGCTGATTGATCTTGATCTTTGCTGCGCCCTGCGCCCTGCGCCCTGCGCGACTACAGGTGTTCTCTTCTCTTCTCATTTCCTGCCAAGTTCAGCTCAGCGTTCTTAGCTCTTGAAGGTGACAATTGTGGTTGACATTTCCATTTTCTTCCAGCCATGGGTATACTTGAGCGAAAACCGTATCCCCCCCCCCCGACACGAATTTTGTGATTGATATTTGCTGCGCCCTGCGCGTCTACAATCTGCAGTCGTGTTGTTGCTGCGCGACTGCAGTCTGCCATTGTGTTGTTAATGGAAATTTTTTTTTAATGTGATACAAAAGCATACAAAATGTTCTTATGTATGTTTGCGCATTATCAGTACCTTCAAATATTGTTTCTTTTTCGCTCAAACTAGCGAATCATTGTTAAATCTTACAAATTTTAGCTGATATCGTGGCCATGAAATTTATTTAGGACACTGCAGCCATCGAAAAGGAAGACACTTCGAAAGTAAAGATAAAAGTTTTATATTTTTGGGAAAATTCCGCTTGGACGTCAATTAAGAAGCCCTCGAATAAGATAGTTGGCTGTTATGCTGTTTTTTTTTCTCTTTCTTTCTTTCTTTTTTCACTTGAAGAATGTTACTGACGTTGATATTTTTCAAGATAGTTCGCGGTAATATCGGGAATTCGCACATGACTTCGTCAGAAAAATATGGTTTGGAGTTTCAAAAAGTAACAAATGGTCCTGATAGATATCTAAGTACAGGCACATTGCTAATGGCATCCGGTCGATAACAAAACTGGTAGATAAACTGGTAAAATTTTCGTAGAAAAATACTTGTAATTTTTAAGCTCCCTCGCCACGTCAAGGTAGCACACATAAAGGGGATACGTCAGGTAATACAAGGAGAAATGGAACTTGTTATAAAAATTTAGAAACAATGACAATTCTGTATTCTAGTTTTGTCAGATCAATATTGGAATTCTCCTCTGTTGTGTGGGATCCCAGAACTCAAGAAGGTAAAGATAAAATTGAGACAATTCAAAAAAGATTTTTGAAATACTTATATTGCAAAATCTTTACATATTATTCTTCTGAAATTTTATATAAAGAACTTTTGGTTGGCTTTGAGATTATGAGTCTAAAAAATAGATGTCTGGCAAAGTTGACCTTCTTGAGGGATGTTCTGGATAACAAAATTTTGGATTCCAACAACTTGACACGTATTCAATTCAGGGTCCCTACATTCAATACAAGAAATACTAATCTATTTGTAACACGTAGAGGCTCAGCATCAAGTATGGACAATACTCTAGCATTATATAATAATATTACCCAAAAACACCCTGAGATCGACATACTCTTCATGAGTAGGAGACAATATATTTCATCAGCATTAAAGTATTCGAGGGTATGTAAGTCCTAGTCTCTGCAGTTTTTTCCGTTATGCCGCACAAGTGTGGTTTGTTTCGGCCCCTCGGTTACCTTCAACCCTCAGTTCTCAATTCACAATTTTCAACTGCCGCATGTGGACATGTCCCTCACTCCCCGCTTTGCCTTTGCTCTGGTGCCTGTCTCCCCCTCCCTCGTTCTGTCATTTTTTCCTTCTTCTTTATCACACACCCTTCATTTGAAAAGTATTTTTTGTTTTTAAAAGTTATATTGTACCTGCACCTGGGGGGGGGGCTCAAATATAAATAAATAAATATGCATAATAAAGTGTATTTCCCTGTAATGAGAATATACTCAGTAGAACTCTCTCAAAAGTAAACATTCCTTTGGTTGCATTCGGTACTCTGCATACGTGCATAATATCGACTAATGACAAGGTGACTCGCGAAAAAATAAAACAGATTATCTACTGACCGCACTCGATTTCGAGGTACGAATAAATGTGCGAATTCGTTTGCCCTTACGAATGAAATCATCTCGTGAATAATAGAAATGACCAGAGGTTTTTCCCTTCCGGAGTTATGCCGGTGTAAGAAAGTATATCGATTCGCGGATGTCGACGGTCTGCGGAACATCGGCGAGCGAGGGAGATTTTTTGCGAAACCTTCGTTCGCGGATAAATTGTAATTTCAATTTATTGCGAGGCTGGAAATTTCGCGCGATTTTCCCGAGCTCGCATAGGATGCGATAATGACGTCGGTTTTGGCGGCGGCGGAGGAAAAACAATGTCCTATTATCGGCGACTCCGGAGAATAGACGGGGTCGACGAAATTCGAGTGAAAGCCGGTGAAAGTACCTGACGTTATGGGCGCGATGGCGGCGACAGAGGCGAGCAATACCATTTACCAATCATCCGCAGAAATAGACGTGTTTCTCGGGCGCGCAGTAGAAGGAAAATCTACGTTTTCGCTTGCACTTAAGAACATTACGAGACCCCGGGGGGTTATTCGGTTCTCAATAATGCACACGTTCACGTTCTCCTTTTTCAGAACAACCCATTTCGGTTGCTTTTAAAGCTGTTACCGATATATTGCTAACAGCTTAATACGTACAATATCGAGAAAATAGACAATTTTGGCGTATCAACTGAACTGTCGGCTAATGGATGACGGTAATGATTTTCCTCGTTGCGGCGCTGCAAATTTTCAATGTTTACTACGGTTTATTTCGCCCCAATTAAGCCATTCGACGGGAAATTCGAGGATGCAAAATTTCATGCCGTTTGGTAGTCCGGGAGCCAAGTGAAGAAAATCGTGAAATCGCGGCCGGTACCATTGATGTAGGAGGTCATTACGAACACAAAAATCGTGATAACCGGCTGCATGAGTTAGCTATTCAAAATTGCGGTCATTTAAAAATGGTGGATTATTTTGTGCAGGGACGCACCGAAGAGTTTTTCCTAACGGGGGCAAAAATTGTGAAAGTCCCATCAACTACAGTAAAACCCCGTTATAGTGCGATTGAAGGGACTGAATGAAATTCGCACCATAAGCGGGATTTTACTCGTGAGGGAATATTTTGACATATTTTGGCCTTTCTTTTTTGAGGAATATTATATGCGCATATTTCACTGTATTTAGGACATAAAATAATTTCCCCTGAATATGACGAAACGCGAACCAATCCCTATACACTTCTCCCAACATCAGCTGTTTCGTGTTTCGTGTTCTCATCTCATCCTGTTCGCAAGAATTTGAAAATCGGTGCGAAAAGACGCGAAAATGTAAAAATGTTCGGTCTAGCTTCTTTCCCCAGTGTAATGATTTTTTTGAGAACGTCGTAATGAAACGAAAATTGAATTCACATTCTGGGACATCTTGCCATCGGGTTTTGCTTCGGTTCCCCTCTCCTTCGCAAATGTAGCTGAGTGTGAATGAAAGGGACTTTCGAGATTTTGGGGAAAGAGCAGTGGCCAGCTAGGATTTTCTCAAGGGGTGGGGGAGGCAGAATACGATTTTCAAGGGAGAAAAAGTCGAAAACTGAGGTATTTTTTTAAAATCGCCGATATTAGAGAACTATGTAAAAATATTGCGGAGCACGTGCCCCCGTGACGATACGTCACTGGGAAGAGTAATTAATCCACAAAATTTGAAAAAATCTAAAGACCGCATAATAATAATTATGTATTATCGCGTTACAAAAGAGTCCACATTTTCAAATGTATGACCTTTTATTGTATCTGTCGATACTCTTAAATTGAAGCTTCTTCCGAGCCCTGGTGCCATAATTTTCCAGATCCTAACCACCTTTTTACTTTCATCGCATTTGTCGTTAGATATGCTGCAGCTTTTTTACCTGGGTTCCAGAATTCATTTTAATAGTTATGTTCCCTCCCCCTAAACCATCCGGTCTCCTCGAGGGAGGGGCTAATTCCCGTTACTCTAGTTTTCCTCAAGTTCCAAATTCTTTACGAGATTCTAAAGTCAGTTCTTTTGGACAGGATAGCCAACCGAGCTCTGAGTCGCTGATTTCGAATATTGCCTCAGATTTTTATCCGACCCCTTCCAAAGCACCGTCGTAATACAAATTCAGCTTCTCCGGCGAAAAATTGCACGAAGCATCCAAATAGGGGTGATTTTGCGTCGCTGATTTCGAATATCGCTGCTGATTTTTAATCACAGTTTTTCAGTTGAGAAATTTTTACGTTATTTTCTATTAGCAACACTTTGAATAAATAAAATGTATTTTTACCCTATTCGGTGGCTTTAATTTGTCCTACGCTCTTGCTACCTCATTGGTCGCACCAGAAGGGACAGGATCCAAATATTACCCCTAAAATCGAATACAGCGACCTCGAAAGCCTATAAATCAATTTTCGAATTTTATTCTTTCAGCCCCCCCCCCCCGGTCAACATTAAGTTACACAAAAAAAAAAATATGAAGTCTTTAATTGACATTGCACCTCGCTGTACTCAATAGAGCGCGTTTTCATTTCCATCATTAAATGTTTACACCCCCTCTGCCACCGATTCATAAGCACACGGTAGTAAAAAAAAGTTTGTGGAGTGATTGACGACATTCGCCGCTCACTATGTTTGAAAAAATTTTGACCTCCCCCCCCCCCCCGTGTAATTTGTGTTTTAAGGGTCTGGAAAACTGGAAAAATTGGCCTGGAAAACCTGGAAAAGTCAGGGAAAATCATTTCCGAACAAGAATGGACACCCTGGTCCAACGATTTTACAAAAACACAATATGAACTTCTTATACACTCGGTTGGTACACGCCGTTCGCTTACACGTTTCAAAACTGAAGAAAGACTCACTCACATTCTAAGAGCTGAGCGTATGTTGACCCTGCAATGCCACACATATTTTGTTACGTAAATGCCACTCTTAGTGAAATTCACTCAAATGGTATTTTTAAGCATGAAATGGACGGTATGTTAACAGATTCTGTCCAAATCGTCACTAGGTAATGCTTAGCATCTCTTTACTCTCTTTAGAATATACCATGTTCGTTGTCATTTCTCTAACAATGGTTAGGGATGGGCAACCAACCGGCTGATAAAAAATTTAACTGAATTGTTTATTAACTCGATTAGTTTTAAGTATTAAAAAAAATTTTAAAAAATGGGAACCCCTGCATTCTAATATTCAGCTAATTTTGATAGAAACTATAATATTGTGCTAGACTACTCTAGACCACTGGTTAAAATAAACCTCTTTACAACATAAAAAGTCATGCGAGATTGAATTATCAATTTTGACTATTATGCCGAAAATGCCCGAAAACCCAATATTTCAGAAGCACGTAAAAAATTTTTTGAGGACCCCTAAATTGGGTGTATCTGCTCAACGTATATGGTAGGTAGTTTGACAGCGTATCATTAGCGAGTGTTCTGTGCCCCAACGTTCAGAGAGATACTGCTGCACATACCGTGCCAGTAAGGTTGCCTATCACCATTTTAGTGAATTTCATTAAGAGTGGCATTAAGCAGGTATACCTACGGCTCCACCGACCATTCACGTCGATCAAATATTCCACCATTTGTAAGTAGTATCGACCGGCTATTCTTGCGTTTCTGTTTTATATCAAATATAGTGTGTAATTTAACTCAAATTTCCCGAGTATCAAAGCACGAGAAAAACATCTTTTGACTTGCTGGATTTTCCCGACTTCGAACTCAAAATTCCCAAGTATCAAATTAAATTAAAAAAAAAAAAACTTATGACTTGTTGAATTTTTAATTATCTGCTGAAATTGCCCAACTCCGCCTGACTGAAACGGTAGATTTTTTCCCAACTGCTGAGTGAAAAATTCCTACGGGGATGTTCCCCCCTCCCCTCGGTAGGTCTCTGATTGTGTGTTTCAGTCATGGACCGTAACTCAGTCTGTATAGTCTAGGAAAATGAGAAAGAATAAGAGTAAATCTCGTAAGCGAAGGTTCTGTTTCTGAACATTTTTATGAATGGCTTACGACAAACATCTTCTTCATTCCTTTTGTAGGGTGTGCCAATTCACTTTTCCTTCTTCTGTATTCCAGAGCGCTTTCGGCTGTTATGCCATCATCAGTGGAGTACCCTAAATGAGACTTGTCTCTGTGGTCCTGTAGTTATAGTCGAAGGTAGTACCGTATGGTGAGTCACAGACTGCATATTCACAAACAACCAATAGGAACGCAAGACTAAACAGACTCACCATACGGTACTACTCTCGACTATAACTACAGGACCACAGAAACAAGTCTCATTTAGGCTACTCCACTGATGATGGCATAACAGCCGAAAGCGCTCTGGAATACAGAAGAAGGAAAAGTGAATTGGCATACCCTACAAAAGGAATATTACCAAGTTCACTCACACTCCAAAATGGACACTAATCTTCTTCATTACTTCTTTCAGCCTGTATTTTCAATCCACTGCTGGATGAAGATCTCGTACAGCAAAAAAGATTGACGTGCCCCCCTCCCCTCCACTGCCTTACATACCTTCGATTAGGTTCACATTTTTAAACTACGTATTGTATATGAAATATTTACACATTAAAATTTACAACCAAGATTCTCTAATCTTCCGACTCCATTCAAGCTTCTCACATTCCAAGTTCCTATTTTAATTGCGCCTTTCTTTTGAAAACTTTCCGATGACCATGCTCCGATGCTCCCCCAAGTAGCTTCCTCCCGGACGTCCGAATGGGAAGCTTTTCATGTACAGAAAAATTATATACCTGTTGGAACGCCATCATCAGTAATTATTATTTGGAAAAGCCACATTTCCTGGAAAGAAATACTGTTATAGTTTTTCATTGCTTTCAACAGGGTTTATCGGTTGGAGTTTGCCTTCTCCGAGGTGCTTTTGCCTCATAGAGATACTTTTTTTTTTTTATTCTTTACGCTTAAGCCACCTCACCACGGCAAGGTATCACCTAAGAGGAGGACCTTATATGACTTTCTGAAAATTTCCTACGCGTTAGAATTTTGGCTGACGTCTCAGATGATTTTGAAGATTTTCAACCCTTCGGTATTTTGTCTGTCGGCCGGTTATTTCTGCCTAATCTTGTGTCTTTTTTTTTTCTCGATGATACATAAACGCCATCAACGAGCGACTTTTTTCCCAAAAGTTTGAGAGGATTGGTATTTTTGCCGCCTCTGCATTATATTTTTAAACGAAAACAAATATCATAACACATTTGTTGTTTCAATTGCTGGAAAAAAACGCTTTTGACGTTGAACTTTTCGATAAAAGTTTTTTTTTTCTCAGAAACTTTCGCTGGAATTTATACTCGGCGATAACGGTGTTTCGCCTTTAATAGCCCTGGTATATACTTGGTATAACAAACGAAGCCTTCTCAACATATTGCTTCTTTATAGTCGGGCAATAAATTGCGATTAAGTACTTCCAGGTTGTTGCAGATGGCTGGAGCTGTATTGTGGAAGCCGGGGGGATATTTTCTCTGTTGGTAATATAATCTGCTGCCGTGTACCCATATCGCGAAACTTCCATTCCGTAGCCATTAAAGCTTGTACTTGTATAAACGAATTTTAACTACCGGTACCTCTTATCGGTAAGTTTAATTTTGGGCTTAACGCGGCACCCACTAATGATTTCGAAAATCGAACAAATCAGTTGTAGTTCTGTTCATTCTTGCACATATAGCTCGTATAGTGTCGTGGTATCGTCATTACCTGCCTCGACTGAATTCCTGAAATTCTTAGATAAAGCCGGCGCGGGGAATCTTTTTTTCATTTTCGAACTTATCCTCGCTGTTTGGCCTCTTCGTATACGGAAACATTCCTTAACAATAGGAGTACTTTTCCCGATATTAAATTTTTTCATGTTTCAAAGGTAAGAGAAGACTTTCTCGTATAATAGAAAGTAATATCGAGGCGTGGTATTTGCCGAGAATAGGATTTAGTTCGATGAAACAAAAATTCGGTATCCTATTCCACATAGTCCCTTTTTGTCGGGCTGAAACAAAACCGTCGTCATTTCTGCGCACCAAATAATACAGAAAATAAATATTCGCAGCCAGCGCGGCAAACCGTGCAGTGAGAACTTTTGCCTCGATGACGACGAGGGAAAAAAGCTCGCTCCGAGCAAACCGAATCCCGAATCGTAAATAATCAAATATTCGGGGGAAACGCGTTTTTCTCGTTATTCGCGAATTATTTGTCGCGGTTTTCCGACGCAGAAGTTACATCTCTTCTTCAACATTAAACCAAATATTTTCACGGGCAATTTGCTCGGTGTTTTGCGTTTTGCAATTTACGCCTACACTGGTACTGTTTTCAAATTCTGAGGGTATCCGACCAGGTGAGGAAGATCTCGGACAAGCCGTTATGTCGCACTTTATTCTACTTCCAATCTAAGCGTATTATGGTTTTTCGGTAACTGTACGAGAAAGAGAAGTGGTAGTCCGGACCAGAGCAAGGGCATACGAAATCAAAAACCGAGAGTGTTGATCGGTAGTAAAAACAGATCTCAGAGCGCACGCTAAACATAAATTGTGTCCGGTACTGTAACTGAACTGAATCTAAACTAGCCGCATGTCCTGTCTGTGCCGATTGAGAGTAGAAAAAAGGAGAGTCAGACATGAGAATGAGAAGAAGAAAACGTGGTGTAGAAAAGACAAGGAGTATGGGTGTGCAGGAGACAAAAGACGTTTGTTAGACGCTCGCGTCCTGCTACAGAGGAAACAGCCAGGCAGGACGATTTATACCAGAATGGAAATTCGAGAGGAGAGGATTGCCGCAGATATAACAAGGGAATTAGGAGATGGAAGAAACAAGTTGAATTTGAGGAAAAGTGTCGAGAGTGATTCTCTAACTGAGTTGTAAACTACTACCTTCTTCTGTTAACCGTGTCTTGCAAAGTTCAACTACTGTAGTTTCTTTAATACAAATCTGTTGAACTATTATAGTTCAAGCAATAAAGAAATAAGTCTGACAATGTCGCACAGCTCAATTTTGGTATAATTTTTTGTATAGGCCTCTCAATCCGGGTAGGGAGCTCCGTGAGAGCTAAAGCCTGCAATAATCCATCGCACGAGGTCAACTGTAGTTCAGGTCTAAGCCGAAGATCGTTCTCACTAAGAAAAAGAATGCAAAAACAAAGCTGAAAAATTAAAAAATTTGTATTTCAACAGTCAACACTTGGCCAATGAAAGTCATCTGTATAAGTTCGAAAACGCTCTTGATAAATTCGATATTGTTGAAATTTCGGTAGCTAAAAGGTCAGACGAAAATTTGTTCAAAAGACTTAACGGTAACGTTTTTGGTTTTTATGGTTCCACTCGACAAGGGGGCTGGTTTCTGTCAGGAGGTATTTGGTACCTCGCATACTCGGGTTTCAGGGGTTTACGGAAAGAATTGCGGTTGTGAGGTTCGGGTGGGGATGAGGCAAAATCTTTAAAATTACTCAGGTCTATGCTCCTACAAGGGTAGCGCCGTAGCCAGAGATTTCGGAATTCTATTAGTTGTTGGAAAGGGTTATAGTAAGAGAGAGAAAGGGAATCTTAACTTGATTTTAGGTGATCGGAATGCAAAGGTGGGAACAGATACGCAACCTTCAAGTAGTATTGGCGAATTTCCCGTAGGTCTTTCTAACGAAAGTGGAGAGAGATTTGTTCAACTGGGCTTAGAAAACAATCTCAAAATTATAAATACATTTTTTGATCAACCTGAACACAGAAAATGGACTTGTAAGTCACCAAATGTAATCACAAAAAATGAAATCGATCATTCATTAGTGGACGATTTGAGAGTAGTCGAAAACTGTGAAATCTTGAACAGATATCAGTTTTTTTCTAACTGTCGCCTAGGGAGATTGACCTTGAATTTTGAAAAAAGTAAAAATTCGAAGTTGAAAAATGTCAGCATCCTGTTGTTCAAATCTAAGGAAGCAAATGAGCTGCTAATAACAAAACTAAGTAAGTCAGTCAACTACAATTTAAAAGGAGTGCAAGAAAGATAGGACAGGTTGTTGAAAGCTTTGGAAGAAGCTCTGTCCGAAGTGGGCGAGCGCCAAGACGTAGCTACAACCGACAACAAACTGAGTGCAAAAACGAAAGAGCTTATTGGAAAAAGGTCCAAGCTGAGATCGAAGCCAAACAAAAGTAGGTTAGAAAAAGTTGATTTAGTGGAAGTTGATAAACTCGTGAGGAAAGAAATTAAGAAAGATATGCAGAAATATGACTTCGATCTGGCTATAGAGAAACAGTGGAGAAATCCTGGTCGACTAAAAAGGTCAAAAAAGCCCTTTCTAAAGATCAATTCTTGCCTTTGGCTCATAAACGAAAAAAGTGTGTCTTTTTGAGCGTTACTTCTGAGAATCGAAATCAAGGCTCTTCATGGTGACGATTCAGTTCAGTGGTTGACATTTCCATGGAAATTCATTTTTCTTCCAGCCGTGGGTATACTTGAGCGAAAACTGTTACGCTCCCCCCGACACGAAGCCAGTCCGTATGATTTTCTTCATGGTGACAATTCAGTTCAGGGGTTGACATTTCCGTGGAATTTTCTATTAACAACATGGCTACAGACTGTAGTCGAAAATGTTCTCCTGTGGTTGCAGATCCGTTTGCGACATGTTTTCAAGGTGCAAGTGATTTTAAATACTTTTGGTTTGACTTAGTGGTTTTCGGTCGTTTTGGTCAACCTTGGCTAGATATAGACATTTTTTCTTTGCGTATATAAGATTCTAGTTGTTTTAGTCAACTTCCTTCCAATTTTTCTTTGTATTATTTCATGCTCTCTCCCCCGTCAAATTATATGGTCATGGGTGGGAGTAGTTTCCTTCTGCTTTCATTCTCCTCCTAATGGACCCTACCATAAGTTTTATTTCATTTTGAAATTTCAGATTCTTATGATTTGTTATGTGCGCAGAATCCTGTTCTTTTAAGAGGATAGCAATGTTCAAAATATATTCTACTCACGGAGGCTGTTTTTCAAAATAAGTTACGTAGATATCAAAAATGAAAACTTAGGGAAATTTTTATGACTTTTTCAACTAAGTGTCGTAATTTTTCTTAATATAACAGGACCTAAAAATAATTTTCCTTCCACATTTTGAAAAGGAGTTGATTGATTTTTCGTCCTTCTCCCTTCCTCTGCCTTCTGTGGTTTTTATGCTCTCGTTTGTGGTTGATAGTATAAATCGGTTCAGACCTATTTTTTGTGGAGTGCGGGAAAAGGATTCTCCTTGGTCTTTTAGTTCGGAACCCTTCTCGTTTTACTTCGGACTACGGGTCATTCTCCAGAAACTGAGAATATTAAAGTGGTATTTTTTTTTCTTCAACCCCCTCCCCTCACCACCTAATAATATTTAGTTAATATGTAGTAACGAATATTCAACAAGCTTACAAAGCAAGAGCATCAAAATTTTAGGAGGGAGACGATTTTTCTCAATTTTAGCCCCCACCCAAAAAAGTCCTGGTTTCGCCTCTGCAAAAAACTATTTTTTCAAAAGAAAAGCAACTAAATTTCACTCTGATCTCTGGGCACAGCCCACGGAAGAGGGAAGACTCCGTAACATACTCACCCCCTGCCTCCGTACCCACCCTTTTCGGATGAAGAATGTTTACCAATAATTCTGAAAGACTAGGTATAACGAATTTTGGAAAAGTTGAAAAGCAAAAAAGTAGCAGGCCCTGATAAAATTGAGAATTATAACTTGAAGACTTGAAGGCACTTGCATCATTTCTGGCCTCCCTCTGTAATCAAATTTTAATCTCAAGGAATTACCCTTCATCAGTGGCGTGTTTCGGAAATTATTGCACAAAAAAGGGGACAGAGGAAATTTGAATAACTATAGACCGGTTAGCCTGACTTCAAATCTTGCTAAGGTGTTTCTTAAAATTTTAAAAAGTAGGGTCTATGAGGTTTTGTATTTCAACAACCAATTGAACAGGTTGGATTCCGTCGGGGACTCTCCACTGTCGACCACATTCTGGCGCTGAACTTGTTAATCGATAAAGCGAGAGAGTATATTTTTGAAGTACATTTTATGTTTATAGACTACCATAAGGGTTCTACGAATTTCTTATGCGAGAAGCAAAATTTTCTCCGTTTAGCTGTATCTCAAATAGGTCTTGCGAAAAATGAGCTTTCATTAGGTAGACTAACAGACTAGTCAGAAATGATAATCACCGGAATTTCAAACCGTTTTGCTTTAGTTGTCTCCAGTCAAGATTTATTCGAATTTTTCCGCCTCCCCCTAGGGAAATTTCGAAAATGTACATTGGTGTGTATTGTATTGCATATTCAGTGTATTAAAGGCGTGATCACATTGACGTGTTCATTTTCGTCTACACTCTCGCAAATATTTGAAAAATTTGGTAACGCCTTTAATACCCTGAATATGCAATACAGCATACACCGATGTGCATTTTCGAAATTTCTCTTTTTTCGAGGGGCACTGTAAAAATGCGAATAACTTTGGCCTGGAGATAGCTAGAGCAAAATGGTTTGAAATTTTGGTAAGAGGACATCATTTCTGACAAAATGAAGGTAATGAAAAGTTCGAATTTCTTATGCGAGAAGCAACATGTTCTTCGTTTAGCTGTATCTCAAACAGGTCTTGCGAAAAATTAGCTCTTATTAAGAAGACTGACAGACTAGTCAGAAACGATGTCCTCTCACTAAAATTTCAAACCGTTTGGCTCGGTGGTGCGCTTGCTAACCAGGGCTTTGCCCTTACTGCCCTGGTGTTAGCTACTGGCCATTTTTGTTTTTGCGGAGTTGAGCCTCAGAACTGCCTTTTTACTCCTCTCTGCGGATTCGGTCATCATATCCTCTAGCTTCTGCTAACTTCTCGCCACCAGTACCACGGCGTCCGCGTACGTTAAGTGGTTTAATTTCTCGCCGTCGATCTGCATCTCCTTCTCGTTCCACTCGAGTTCTCTAACTACCTGTTCTAGCACGCAGTTGAAAATATTTGGGAACAGTGGGTCACCTTGGCGCACTCTTTTTTGTATTCTAAATTCCTCACCTTCTCAGTCAGGCTTTATACGCGCTGTTGCTCCTTCATACAATGCTCTTAATTCATTTCGGTGGTGCTTCTTGTTTTTTCATTGCTTGCCATAGATGTTCGTAGTTTACCGACTGAGATGAAACTTGACTTTCAGATGGGGGGGGGGCGAGAAGAAAAATTTGTCGACAAATATTTTTGTAAAATTGAAAATTTCCCGATTTTTCAATCAATATATTTTTTTAATTGAGAAAACAAACGTTTTTAGAAAATGAAAAATTCAAATGAACAGTTTCAAAATTTGCCAACTGTCAAATTACTGGGGGGGGGGTCACTCCCTTCCCATAGTTTCGTGCCTGCAAATGCAGATTTGAACCTTATCCCCTAAGCACTCACATATGCGCACATGAACATACCCTAGTCTGGGAGAGTAAAAGCTGGAAAGATGTTAAGAATACTTGAGAGGAACACACAACTTAAGATGGTCACTATTTACTCTTGGTGATATTTTTTTCAGAATTTTCTCTGATTCATCTCCTAAACTGGTTCTAATAAAATCAAAATCAGAAAAAAAAAAAACCTTCAAAGTTTTAGTTTGATCGGATTAGGGGAACCGTGCCACAACTCTCTTCCGTTCTTATGGGAAAAACACATGGCGTTTTGAGTTTTGTTCCAGATAAAATTTTTCTCCTATAGTCACCGGGACCAAAGCTCGTAAATCAAGCAATAGAGCATTGCTATCGGATTCAGCTTGTGACTTTGGAAAATAAGTCTTTTGCTTTCAACTTCTAGATTTTAATAAAATGTTCAACTTTCTCAAATTTTAGGCTCTAGGTCAAACAGAGATTCTAGTAAAAAAGAACAAAACAGAATCGTCATTGGAATTTGAAATTCAGCGTTTACTACTGACTTTCAGATTTTCGAAATGTCTTCCAAATTTCAGCTTTGTTTCAACCTTTCAAATAACATTCGATACTCAGCTCTTGTGACCTTCGTTTTGTGGCTGACTAGTCTCTGAAAGGAGTCCACGGTACTCCATTTTCAGAAACGAAATTCGACTTTCAGTTTGAGGAGGTGGAGAAAAAAATTTTCCGACAAATATATTTTGAGAGCTAACAGTTTGCCGATTTTTTAATCGAAATAATTTTTAATTGAAGATAAAAATAAAAATAAACAAACATTCATAAAAAATGAAAAATTCAAATAAACAGTTTCAAAATTTGCCGACTGCCGATTTTTTTTTGTTGGGGGGGGGGGGGCATGTGATCACCCCCGGTAGTTTCGTCCATCTTTACCGAGTCAAACGCTTTTTGGAAGTCAATTAGCATGAAGTGGTTTTCGAGATTGTATTCGTTGGCCTTCTCAATTAATTGGTTGGAGAAGTATTTTCTAAACCTAGCCTGCTCTCTCCCTTGGTTCTCATCTAACTTCCTGTATTTTTGATATGTGGTGAATATTTTGCTCGTGCCTGTAGACGTACTGGTCTGTAATTAGTGATTTGTTGCCTGCTTCGTTTTTTAATATCAAGATTATCTCGGCTCTCTTCTATTGTATCGGAATGTTTGCTTCCTTTAGAATCTTATTGAAAAGTTGTCAGTGGTTTTTTTGAGGCTAACAGCCGGAATTTATATTGTTTCGTTGCTAATTTTACCTGGACCAGTGGCTTTGTTGCTTTTTAACTGTTTTATAACTTGTTTCAAGTGGATAGCGCGTTGGTTTTGGAATCCGGAGGTCCCGCGTGTTCGAGCCCACGTAGCAACTCGCTACATTTCGACCTAGGCCGGTTTTTCGGCAAGTAGAGAAGAGGGCTAAGACAGCCCTAACAGTCTCCCCGACGTTTGTGAAGTAATGCTCGAAAGGGGCGGATTTCAGGGCTCGGGTTGAGAGCAAAAATGAAAAAGAGACCTCGGATTCAAGTATTTCTTGGACTTCATCCTCTTCTTCGTCTCTGACCTTTTCAGCTCTTTTTTCCTGCTGCTTACTATTTTTAATTTTGTATACTTAGATCTCTTTTAAACCTGGTGAGTATTTCCAATATGTCTTTCCTCTTCGACACCTCTTTTCCTTCCTCGTTTAGCATTTTCAGCATCAGGCTTTTCCCTGTGCTCAACTATTTTCTTATTTTTCTTGTGGATTTGTTGATATTTGGTATCTCTAGTACCGCCTTTGTATTGTAGTCCCGCCCATCTTTTTTAACCTTTTCCTTCACTGTTTTTTCTAGCTCCGTTAGCTCTATCCTTTCACTCGAACTTTTCGATTTTTCCCCCTCTCAATTCGTTTCTTACTGTGATTAGTTCTAGTGTCTTGCTTGTGATTTTGTCCTCTCCGTTTCATTCTTTTCTCACTACTCCTTTCTCCTCCAGGGCCTCTATGATCGCCTTTTCGATAATGTTGTATATTTCTTGCACTGCATTTTCTTTCTTAAGTCCCTCCTTACTCAGGAATATTGTTATTACTGCTAAAGGGCATGGTTGAGGGAAAGAACTGGAAATGAAGGCAAAGAATGAGCTATGAAGAGCAGATAATGAAGGATATAAAGTGTAAATCCTTCTCATAAATGAAAAGATTACCACAGGAGGGAAAAAAGTGGAAAGACGCAACCTACTAGTCGAGAGACTAAGGAATATAACGACATGTCCTTTCTATACAGTAACTGCTTTGTTATATGTCAATATCTCTAGAGTTTTTTAATATAGACGGTGAAATAGAAGCGAGCGATTGGTCTATCAAGGCACTGCCAGAAGCCACACTTCACAGAGTCAGTAGTGTCATGAAATGGTCTTGGTTGTTCGGTACGAATAGGGAATTTAAAAGAGTTCAACTCCTGTTACAGTTACTTTAATTTCTTAGTTGAGGTTCGTCGCCAAACAACCACTTCTAGCTCGTTATACTTAAGTATGTACCATAAATCCGAAAACGCTAAACCAAAATTTTCATCCTTACTTTTTCCGTTGACGAGTGAACGCGTCGGAGGCAATGATCGACGCTGCCCGCGATGCAGATCGGGGTTGCACGGCGAATAAAGAGATGTAAATGGTGGCGTTGTCGCGGGCGATGACCGGGGCTGCCCGCGACGAAGATCGAGATTGCACGGTGATTAAAAAGACGAAGATGGTCACTTCGAATACTCTCGTTTATAGTGTTCTCGTTAAACATTGTATCCTTAACGCACTTTCTGAGTACGCATTGAATGAAATAATATTTTCGTTCTATTTTCCGCTCAAAATTATTGTTCCAATACAAAAATTATTTATTATAAAATCTAACAATGTCTATGACAGAACCGGTGACACCGCTTACGAACAAAAACACAGCAATTGCGATTAGTATAAAATCCTTCAAAATTTTTAAAACAGCCCATGGTTTCTTCCTAGTTGGCCATAGCACTATAACATGCAGAAGTGGTGGAATACCAATGTCCATCAGTATACCGATGGTACCAGTTAGTGACGCGAACAACTCGAAGTTGGGGATCGCGATTGCCACCATATAAGTAAACAGGTTCACGAGCATCTTCACTCCGTTTTTGATGATGAATTCGTACCTGCTGTTCGGCGGTACCTTTATGCCGAGATAATTACTCCATATGGCATCGAAGATGATATAAAAACTCAGAGTGAAAGAAACACATACCGCTACCGTGTATAACGAGTACACCAGTATCGATAAAAATTGTCCTTTGGGTTTGGGTAGATTCGAGAGAATATTACCTTGCGTCGTTTCCCCATATTTCAAGTAGCACAGAAGTCCGAATGCAGCGTAGAGGAGGGAGGTGGCCAAAAGGGAAACATTCAGCACTCCAACAGACGAGCTGAAAGATTTCGGCTTTGCCATATCATTTTTGATGGGTAAAGTTAACCCGGTCGCAGTCACTGCCGATAACACCATTCCAAAAAACTGAGGGAAAAAGTAAATATTGTTCACTGGTTTTGGTTGCCCTTTTTCGATTTCAGAACTCGGTGGTATTGGGATCATAAGTATGATGACGATATTGAGTATTGTAAATACGCTGGTCATTATTGATACTGGAATCAGGAATCGCAGCCTTGAAATCCAGCATAATGCGATTAAAGGAACAACCAGCGCTGTTATAAAACTCTTTATGTCTGAGCTGGTATCGTAGTAAGCGTCATATATGTGCTGTACATTCCCAGCCATTATCATGAGATATCCAGCGTTGCCTACAGCGCCATTGAACACGTAGTTGAAATATAGAATTGACAGGACATAGGGTGCAACCTCATGGATCTTCGTGGATGCGGTTTTGAAGGTATTTTCAACCACGCCTATGTAGGTCAGGTTCGGCGTTTGCAGCCGTTTGCAGAGCTCGTACTCGACTGCAAGCAGAGTGTGCACGATGTGAATGTAAATAAAGCTCACAGTGAGCATGCCGATGATACCGATAACATAGCCTACATTTTTGAATGCATATGGTATGGCCAATATACCAGTACCTACGATGTACTTTGAAAGGTGAAAAAGAGCTCCGTAGTACTGGAGTGGGTTGTCCTTGTTACCGAAATCGTAAGGATCGTAATCGTGTGATTTGCTGGCTTCACTCTGATTGACATCTTTACAACTGGAAGGCTCATCAACCCCGCTCTTTTCATTTAAGAAAATCAGCGAAAGCGGAGCGATAGGATTCCGAAACTTCTTCAGGAACACCATGGTTTAAAGATGTTGGTAAACATTCATTTCTTATCGTAAGCACGAAGTTGTTTCTGAAAGATGAGAAACAAAATGTGATTAGCCATAGATGTTCTGTACATGAATACTCGTTTACGTGGCTTACATCATATTCACCAATCTTATAGGGGAGAGGCAAATGAAAGCATCCTCCGACTAAGATGACGTCTCCTTCTTCCCACGACAAGAAGGCAAAGACACTTTCTAACCATATTTTT
Source organism: Acanthococcus lagerstroemiae (assembly GCA_031841125.1). NCBI lineage: Eukaryota > Metazoa > Arthropoda > Insecta > Hemiptera > Eriococcidae > Acanthococcus > Acanthococcus lagerstroemiae. The sequence goes on from CM063114.1 coordinate 30,492,268, forward strand.
CGATTTTTGGACGTGAAATTTGCAATTTTCTCCCAAATTGCTTCCCTGGAAAAGTGATGATAGGCAAATGTAAGCATCCACCCACTGAGACAACATTCTCTTCTCCCCGCAGCAGGTAGGCCAAGACCCTTCTTAAGCATATTTTTAGATTTTTGGATGCGACATTTGTAATTTTCAACCATGTTGCCCTCCTGAAAAAGTGGTCGTGCTACGAGCCTGAATCTTTGCTAGCCCAAAAATAAAATTTTAGATTTGGAATTATCAGAATTGACTGCACTTGAAAAATGAAACATGTCGGAATAAGAGTTTTTTTGGTTCTTGATTACGAATATTGCCTCTGATTCCTGCTGCGGGTTTGAATCTTTGCGAACCCAAAAATAAAATTTTAGATTTGGAATTATCAGAATTAACTGCACTTGAAAAATGAAACATGTCGGAATAAGAGTTTTTTTGGTTCTTGATTACGAATATTGCCTCTGATTCCTGCTGCGGGTTTGAATCTTTGCGAACCCAAAAATAAAATTTTAGATTTGGAATTATCAAAATTGACTGCACTTGAAAAATCAAACAACATGTCGGAATAAGGGTTTTTTGGCTCTTAATTACGAATATTGCCTCTGATTCCTTATCAGGTCCTGATCTGGACCCGAAAAGTTCGAACCCGAAAAAGGTAAAAATTGCTTGACTTGAAAAATCTAACACGATATTGAAATAGGCGTCTTTTTGGTCACTGATTATGGCTATCGAACTATATTTCGGTTTCGGCCTCGTTTTCGGGTCAGACATACAAACTGTGTCCCTCAAATAAGTGAAATTATCTCGATCCGAAAAAAGGAAGGATCGAAATGAGCATTCTCTGGGTACTAATTACGAATATTGCATGAGATTTTGGATTCCGTCGCAAATAAGCCTCGAAAATTAAATTTCATTCTCTAAATGAACGAACCTGACTTGATTCAAAAATCAACTAACGTATTAAATCAAAATATGTGTTTGTGTGTCACCGACTCCGATAATGATATTAGACAATGGTTTCGGTCCCTTTTGGATTCTACGAGTAGAATCCACATTTAACATTGCAAATGGGTCAAAGAAATATTCAATTAAAGAAAAAAAAATCGTACAAGGAATTTGATTGAGAATACTCAATACTCAATTCAATTCTTCATACAGCTCCGATTTTAGCCTGAACACCGAGAAGGAGGTAAAATTTTTTCTTGTCCAGAAACAGGAAAAGATTTTTTCCTCGACGAAAGAAACTAATTCCTTTCATCGAAAAAAGAAAAAAAGTTTTTCTTGTTTGGGAAAAGGAGGAGGAGAACATGATTTTCTTCTTTTCTTCAAAAGAGGAAAAAAAGAGGGGTTCTCGTTTTTCATAAAAGAACTGAAACAGATTTTCTATTTTATCGAATATTGAAGTTTTCTTCAAAACTGTGGTCATAACATTCGCTTATCTTTTCCAATGTAACCAGAATTTTTCATGAATCTTGTTGAATTTTCGTATACAAATTAGGCTCATGTCTTGGTTTTGTCGAATTTTTTTGAAACTTGAGGATTTTTCAAAATATTTATAGTTGGTTTTTTATGATATTTTCAAGATGACTACAGCTTTTTGTGGGATTTTACTCAATTTATACATATACTAGTTGATTAAAAACTCATGATATCGAATTAGGTTCAACTTTAAAATCCATCATTTTTCAAATTTCCCCCCTTTTTTTTCTTTCTTTACTACAATAACCCAAGACATTTTTCTAAAATGACCACAATGTCCGATTTATCTTGCCAAATTCTTGCCTTCGAATTGATTAAAGACGCATGATATCAAACCAGGTTCGATTTTTTAATTTTGAGATTTTGAGATTTTTTCCAAAGTTTTGATCATTATTATTTGTTTATTTTTTCAATGTAATTACGATTTTTCATGAGTCTGACTCAAATTTCATATACGATTTGTTTGAAAACGCATAATATCTGATTTCCATTTTGTTACTTTTTCCAAATTTTGAGATTTTTTAAAAATTTATTTTTGTTATTAAATTAAATTAATTCGAATACTAAAGTTCTTTCGAAATTTTCATCCTAATCATTTTCCAAGGTGACTACGTTTTTCCCTGAATTTTGCCGATTTTTGGTATTCAAATTTATTGAAGGGTTGTATTATCAGATTAAATTCGATATTCAAACTTGTCAATATGTTCAAATTTTGATTTTAATAAAAAAAATTTTGTAATTAAGTACTCTTTGATTATTTTCCCAAGACGATTACAGTTTTCCATGAATCATAAACAATTTTCGTATAAAAGTTGCTTGAAGAGGGAAGACTCATGATATCAATTCAAATTTAATTTTAAATTTGGTAAAATTTTTTTAATTATAATTTTTACTTCCTGAATTTTCATTTTTCCAAGTGCACCTTCAAATCGACTTTGGCACGTTAAAATAAATGGAAAGAACGAATTAATTTATTCTGTGGCGTCGAAACGGACGAACCTGGGAGGAGCGCAGAATATCATTTGTACCCCCACCCCCCGCGCCTGAAAATCGGGAAAATTAAAAAAATTATTCTGCAAGTTTTTAAAAAGGCGCCTTGAGAGATACAATTTCCGAGATTTTCAAAGATTTATTAAATTTTTCAAGAATTTTTGCTTGTGCTATATTTCAAATCGCAATGCTTCAAATCGACGTCGATTTTGCACCAAAAACAGGGTAAAGTCGACATTGAATTGATTGTACTTTTATCCTTCGAATCTGCACCGAAATGTTTTCATATTAATTAAGGGATTTATTTAGAGGCTAGCACTGTACTGCAAGTCAAACAGTCTAAAATTACTGACTACATATTTTAGTGCATAATTGACAGTCGTACTCACGTAGGTATATTATTGTATTATACTGTATCTCATTTTGCAAAAAAAAAAAAAAAAAAAAAGAATTCTGTAATTGGAAATTATTTCGTTGTCCCTTGAGAATCGAATTACAGAGAGTTTACTGTAATTATAAATTAATTAATTAAAAAAAAGAAATTTTAAAAATAATTAAAATTTATTAATTTAATTTTCAAATTAGATGACGTAAGATGACTCAGATGACCGGTAGACACCCCCCCCCCCGCTATAGGGATTGTGAATTCAGTTTTTCAAGTTTGGTTAATTTTGCCTATTTAGAGTGGTCAGAATTGAATTTTTGAGGATTATGATTTGAACGGGATGGAAAATCTGATTTGTTTTTAAAATGAGTGACCTAAATTTGGATTTGATTAGAAATCTGATTGGGTTTTCAACCTGCTTGATTTTTTGGGAGTCAATCCGAGGAACCACCGGCTGTCACACACACCCCAGGGACGTGACTTCGTGGGTCCGGGGACACGAGATCACGAGGGTCGTGATTGCTCCCTACAGGATCCTTCATCCGGGACCGTTTGTCGATCACCAATGACTTACTTGTTTCAAGTTCTAGTGAATCTTTTCAGAAATCCGTCCATCTACTTGTGAATTCCGGGCGTTTGGGCGAAACCCGCTTGAAACTGAGCGTGCAAAAAGAATAAATTTCGTATGTTTTCCTTGACAAATTTTATGTTCTCGCATGCTTGTCCAGAAATATTTACACCTCGATGACGAATGATTGAGAAAGTTATTAGCGAATTTCTTTGATGGCTGAGGGGTAACGTGCTGTAAATAGATTTAAAAAAAAATTTAAGGTCGAACTCTGCTACCGGTTGTCTCTCTTGCAATGACCCTCTACCACCTGGTAAGTAGACAACCTACCCCGACACATTTGAAAGGGTTGAGTTATGGTCAAATTTTGAAAAGTTTTCTTTTTGAAAAAATATTTTCTTCTAGTTGTGGTAACCACAAAGAGAAAAATGGTCGGAATCGGTTCAACACATAAAATAAATTTTAGTGCAAATTATATCAGAAAATTTTCACATTTTTTCAATTCCCCGTGAAACTTGCTCTATTCCTATTATAGGCTACTGTTTTTTTTTTAGCAATACATAAATTTCCCAAGGTCCCTTACTTCTTGAATACTTGGCGGTCTGTAATCTCCTATTGTATGACGGTGTAGCGAGGGCTCCTTTATGCGACTAAGTAATGCTTTGGCATTTGAATTTATTAAAGGGCAGTACGATCCAATCGCTGCAACAAACAATAGAATTCAGATCTGCCTGAAACTCAGTACGGTCTGAGAAGGAAGTTTCTATTTAAATATTCTTATGTCATCTGCATATAAGAGTAGTTTGGATTTCTCTACTTCAAAAGTAACATCATTTGCAACATGCATTTTCAAAAGATCTTCACGAATCACAGAATTCTGAATCAAATGAGCAGCACTTCATTTTGCATGTTTCGCATATTTTGGCATTTACCGCATAGTTTGCACCAATTCTGCTTATTTTTCAATATTTTTTCCCAAAAGGGGGTTTTTTAATTCTTTACTCAAAAATACTAAAAATAACTCCCGATTCGAAAAAAAAAAGACTTCATGATTAATGAATCAGCAGAGAAGATTTTAGAAAAATTATGTTCTTTTTCATGTGAGATACTCTTCCTCTTACCCACATCACGTTCATCAGTCTCATCAAGAAATTACGAATAGGAGCAGCATCTCCTGAGTACATCGCCTATTGAAGAGATGATTGGATTTCTTAGGTAGATACTTAGTTACGTCATTAAGTTTGAAATTGGATAAAAATTGTCTTAGTGTATCTAACTTAATTTTTCCTTTAAAATGATACCCATATCGTATTTGCATTTTAGAGCATTCATAGCAAATGGGGGGGGGGGAGTCATTTAATTTCAAAGTTCGATTTTGTTAAGCACTCTGGCCGTAGAGCATAGTCACTGCAGTCTATATAATCAAATATAGCGGCGTGTGAAGTATTACTTCATAAAAATCGTTATTTTATGGGGCTAAAACAAGTTTTTGGAAAAAAATCATAATGACCATTTCGATAGGGAATGTTATGGGGGACATTTTATGGAATAACTACTTTCCCGAAAAACACAATATTTCACGAGATAATTGCAACAAAAAAAAAAAAAAACGGCGCGACAGGACACATTTCACCCTATAGTATATGACTCACGCGGGGTATGGGATTAGACTTTGAGTTTGTTAATAAGGACCTCTTTCACTGCAGAATCCCGCAAAACACTGTAGGAATTAATCCGAATAAGAAAACACATCCCTCCCTGGCTATAAGTTTTACTGAGAAGGCTAAAACATAAACTGAAACTAATGTCATGCCTGGTCGATCGAGGGAGAAAAAGGACAGAGAGTAAGAAGAAGAAGAACGTGATTTTGACAAGATCACAAACATGAAGTGTAGAAATGTAGGCGATAAAATTTTACTCCTCGCCTTCGATCGCCCATTTTTGGGCATAGGTTTCCGTCACCTGTTTCCATTTGCTTCGGTTCTTGGCCACCATGGGCCAATTTTGACCGAAATTTTGAACCAACTCGTCTGACCACCTTGTTAGGGGTCTCCCTCTTCTCCTCCTCCCCTCATGAGGGACCCACAATGCCAATCTTTTGTTCCATTTATAAGAGGAGTCCCTAACTATATGTCCTGCATATTTTAGTTTGAGCCTTTTAGCATGGACCCAGACCTGTTTGGCATTAGTTTTTTCCAAAATTGAACTTACTTTTATTTGAACTTTGAGTTTAACTCCTAAAATGCTACGTAGCATGGAGTTATAGGTAGATTGAATTTTACAGATTTGTTTTTTCGTGGTAGCTCATGTTTGAGCACCATATTATGTGAGGACTGGGAGAACTGAGCTTTCTAGAATACGTATTTTTGATTTTAATTTTAGATTACTTGTAAAATTTTTTTGTAATGACCAAAAAGCTTTCCACGCATTTGTTCTTAGAATTTTTAATTAGTTTTCTGTTTTGTTAGTAAATGCTACTGTTTGACCAAGATATTTGTAATCTGAGACAACTTCAATCTCCCTGCCCTCAATTTCAATTTTTTCAAAATTTGTAATATTTGTCAAAATTTTTGTTTTATTTTGGTTGATTTATAATCCCACCTTGCGGCTCTCTTTTACCAGGTCATCCACCATAGTTTTCAGCTCAGTATGGTTTCTCTCTATCAGAGCAATGTCATCTGCAAATCTAAGATTATTCAAAAATTTATAATCAAACAAGTTTCCATTTCTGTCTTTGATTTTAAAACCTTTATTCCCCCAATTTAGCTGGCGAAATACCTGTTCCAAAACTGCATTAAAAATATTGTGGGATAAGGGGAAAAAATGGCTTGCATGATGCCACGTAGAAACTAATTGGGCAAAACGGTTTACACAAAAAGGTCGCTGCACACCCTAATATGTATGCCCCTGGGAAGGTTCAAAATGGCTCCTCGTGGAGGCCTGAACTCTTAAAATAATTCCCGAGAGTTTCAACTGCATACGTTCCAATTGGTACTTTATCTTCAGAAATTGCAGGGTACCCCCTCCCGTTTTCGCAATTAGCGTCTCGACTATTGAGAATGATAGTATCAGTTCTAACTCTTCGTATTCTAGAATATACTCAACTTACCTCTAGTGGTCAGAGCAAGCTCAAGTTACCATTTTTGGAATACGTTCATCAGGTCGTACCTACCATGCGATACACAGTCGGCCCCTCGCACGGGTTAATTTACTCCCAGAATGACACAAAACAGTCCGTAGGAAAATTATATAACCGCTTTTATCTTTTCTTCCGAGTTACTGAAAATCATTTCACAGATTTACGATACGAAGCGACGAAGTACTTATGAAAACTAATAACGAGTCGAGGAGATGAAACAAACATGACAGTGTTTCTTATATTCAACGGACAAGTTGAAGGCTAGGTCGTGCATTACCTCTGAAGCGGAAAGATTTGTAGTTAGTTACTAAAAAATACGAAGCAAACATCTGAACGTCGGTCTATCCGCATTGCAGCACTGACCTTCTGCCTATACAATGGTGACAAAAAGTTACTGCTGTAACTCGGCTCCGTCCTAATTTTTTTCTCTCCCAATGAGCTTTCCGTCAAGTGCTCTGATTCGCCTGCTCGTGCCCGCCGTACATCGGAATTGACTCGCCGTCTGGTCGCATCCTGAGTGAGAGCTGAAGCCGCGATTGTTCAAATATCGACGCGAACGGGTTCACGGTCGGATGAAAATCGCTATTCTTAATTTAGCCCCATTTTGAATCGATTCGGGTGCAGAGGTAATCCGGATAAGCAGGCGATTTCGCGCATCACTTGTACGATATGGGTATTGCACCCGGCCACGGCCATTCCAATATACCTTTGCACCCGTTGATATTCGTTTTACGCCATTAACCCATCGAAACTGAAAATTACTTTGCTATTAATTTCACGTATTAATTTTGCCGAAGCTGTTAATATACTCGGACGGGTTGGTAAAATGAACGCGGTGCCAAGCATTGTCGGGTCCCGTCTAGATCGAACAGTGTAATATTTTAATCCCTTAATTAGCGTGTTCGGAGTATGCGATGCAGGATGCACTCCGAAACGCTTTCCAGTTTCGACGTGATGACATTACGAGAAGTTTCTAGATTTCAGACTCACTCGAAGACGAGCAAAAATTAGTCTGCTCCGGCGTGCCGAGCAAAAGTTCTAATTACAAGTTTCGCAGACTCGGAACAAACAAAAGGAGAACTGCATCCGGGTTACAGCGTCGTTCGTGTACCTAATTTCCAAATTAGAACTGCTACGACAAGCGAACGTGTTAAATAGCTTCCCCGGTTATACGAGTCGACCATAAATCGACAAAAAATTGATTTCTTATCGTTCGTTCATCGTTTTTGAAAATCTGTGTGTAAGGAAGTAAACTAGGCTCTCAATATTAATAAAATGCCATATAGAATGAAAGACCACGTTGTATAAAAACCAATACGCGAGGGGGAGCTGAGGCTAAGCACCCCCAAGAAAAGAGATTCTCAGGGGGAAATTAAAAAAAATAACCTTCTCATAAGGTTCTACTGTCAACTGAACTATCTGAAATCAGCATTATCATTATGAAAATCATAGTCGCTATCGACTGTCCTGATTTTCAATCTCCCTCTACATCTAGCGGTCCTGAGCTGCAGTGACTGCCACGGCAGTTGAACTCAGCCAGTTTCGAATGCAGTCCGTTCATCGTGTTGGCAATCTTCCTCTGCCCTCCACCCACTCACCTGGGACTATCCTGACCATGATATTTTGCTCCAAGTTTTTGCCGCCTGTGCGCGCTATATGCCCAAAATAGCTCGAGATCCTCCTTTTACATGTCCGCCATACTGTTCATGGGATGCGCATAGATTCACATTTCAAAGGCATCTATCTTTCATCTGTCTTCCTGTTTAAGCCTCTATGTCTACAGCATATAGATAGTCCAGGACGTTTAAATGAGAAATGGGGGTAAGGGAGGAAACAAGTATGGGTGTCAAGTATCAAACAAAAAAGTATAGATTAGTATCGATTAGGTGTTCAAACTTTCACATTGCCAGGCTGAGTGCTGAAATAGAATTGAATCGGTTAGGACCAAAGTCCTTCAAGGCGATAGTAGAGGGTCACAAGAGACAACTTTTAAGCCCAGTCCCGTCGGATAAAATTTTGTTGGGCCGAAGCTGGGGGGCTCAACGTTTTCGGACTTGACCCCTTCTGGTTCTGAACGATATTCTTGCAGTTTTACGGCTCGAAATTGCCCCCTCCCCTTTTGTAGCCAGACATAAAGGGGTCACATTAGTGTTGGTCCCATTCCAATCGAGCAAAATCCCTGCTTGTAATAAAAAAAGTTCTGAAGTTGTATTCAGGCTGACCACTCGGTCACTTTTTTCACCTTAAGTCACCTCTGGTCACTTTTTTTAAATTTGGTCACGAAAATCACTTTTTAATCAAAAAAGTCACTTTTTAGAAAATTTTCTTTAAAAAAAAAATATAAAAAATGATCATTTTAACTATTACTTCTATCAATTTATCGAGAGAAAAAAACTGAAAAAAGTGTTTCTTCAATCTGATATGTGATATAAGTATACAAGACAAGTGTGCGTGAGTAGAGTGTGTGATGCTGCGAGTCTGTGCGGCTTCAAATTTGTTAAACAACGTCGCATAACTAACAGCGCAACTATGCAGTGTAGCCTTTGAATGAGAATAATTTTTAGTCGAAAATATGGGAATTATGGTGATTGTTTGGTCACTTTTCGGTCACTTTTTTTGCGAAATTGGTCTCTTTTATCAACTTTTTCAGAGAAAATTTGAGTGGTCAGCCTGTGTATTGGAAAATTGCGATTTCGTTTTTGAAAATAGCACTTTTCAGGTATAAAAATGCAAAAAGAGGGGGTGGGCCGGAATTGTTGATTTATTTCTATTTTTTTACATTAAAATACATCATTTTCGAACAGTTTCTGGAAAAAATCAATTTTTTGAGAAACTTTTGTGACAAAAAAAAATGAAAGAAAGCGATTTTACCAAAAAGCACTTTCTCAGTTGTTTCACGAAATTTCGACCACACCAGCAGATCTGCGATACAACAGTACCCCATAATCCGTGAAAAAAGCAAAAACGACGAAAGTGAACTTAACCCTTTTGGGTCTAACCGATTCAATTGGTAATCCAAAGTCAACAAACAAAAAAATAATAATAATAATAAAAACTAAGGAATCAAAATTAACTACTATCTATTTTTTACTACATAAAATTAAATGTCTTGGTTTAAAACCGTTAGAATAAAATTAATGGTAAGGATTATAAACTAAAAACTAGAATACGCGAAGGAACTAATGAGAACAAATCAAAAAATTAGAAGCGCAACCAAGGAGGGGGCTAGGGGGCTATAGTCCCCCAATTCTTCGAAATTTTTTCAAAATAAATTTTGAAACGAAAAAATTGATAATACCGATGGCCTGATGCGGTTACGTTGCGTCATAGGTTCGTACAAATTTACAGCTCATAAAAATAAGTAGGTACCAAATCAAACTTTCACCACTGTTCAAGTTTTTTTTTTTTTTTTTAAATCTAAATTTTTATGTCTTTGCCTTGGCACATAAACGAAAAAAACTTAATTTTTGAGCGTTACTTGGAGCATCGCGAAAAAAAACAGCTGATCGAGAACTTTGGCACATAAACGAAAAAAAGTGTTTCTTTTTGAACATTACTTCTGAGACAAGAATCGAAATCAAGGCTCTTCACGGTGACAATTCAGTTCAGTGGTTGACTTTTCCATGGAAATTCATTTTCCTTCCAGCCATGGGTATACTTGAGCGAGAACTGTTGCGCTCCCCCCGACAGGAAGCCAGTCCGTATGATTTTCTTCATGGTGACAATTCAGTTCAGGGGTTGACATTTCCGTGGAAATTTCTATGAACAACATGGCTGCAGACTGTAGTCACGTCGATATTAAAATCCAGACGTGAAAATGCTTTCCCATGGTAGCAGATCCGTCTGCAGTTCAGAATAAAATTTGAACAACAATTATGAATGGAAATTTCAAAAAGCTGTAAAATGATACCCATATTCTGATTTTACATATTCCTAGGGAAAACTCATATTTTGCTCATATTTCGGGTAAAAAAGTCACATATCTTATGCATGGTTAGGTCATTCTACCGAAACCTTGTTACTCTTGTCCCAGCTAGATATCTGACAATGTACAAACAATACAGTCCTCTAATACTGTACAGGCTCTCAGAGGATATCTTATTATATCTTTTTTATCAATTTGAAATATCGTGCCTCCACCCCTATTGCGGAAATTCCATTTAAATGCTCAAAAATTCCTTCATCATGGCTGTCCCTCACCATGGATTGGACCACAGAATTTTTTTTGTAACTATTATAGCTGCGTGTTTGGATAAACTGATGCGTGTGTACAGTTTTTGTGAGTACAGTGAACAAGTTGGCAATGCAGTACGTGTTTCATACTCGATCAGAATCAGTGCAGCCATATTCGAAAACGTGTCCCTCGCTTTTTTGTCCTTCACCGTGGTCAAATTTGAACCAGTCAGAGAGAACAGACACAGAGCAAATATTTTTGAACTTAGAATAGCCAACCTGAAGTATTTTTATCAGTCAGGTGGTGTGCACATATGATTTTTTGCGAATTCTGAATGGATTGCCGCTGAATTTAAGAAAAGTGCCGGAAACAAGAGCTTTTACTAACAGAAATTCCTTAAACGTGGCGCATTGTGTGAGTGCCGCAAGCGACTCAAATTTTTGATAATCTCAATTAAATATATGGGTACGTTCATCAGATCACACTTTATCGTTTCATCACTTTTTAAAATACCTATAGTCAAAATCGTGAGATCCAGTGAACCTTTATCAATTTTGTGAAGATTTTTTCCCATTAACAGGAATTATGAAAGCCACGATGAAGAAATAGGATACCACTATGAAACAATTTACTAAAGTCTGGTTCTACGAGAGACCGTAAATTTGCGAATACGAGTCAGTGCTGTCAGATTTCGTTTTGCCAAGATCTGGAGAACAGTCCAGAGAGAGAAATCCGAAAAAATCCGGACACAAAATGTGAAATCCAAAGGGAAGGGACCTTAGGGTGAAAAAATAAAAAAATATTTTTTCAGCTTTTCTGGCATAGAATTAAGTATAGAATGATAATCTATGTTCAGTTTTACCAATTATTCTGAAAAAATTAATTGCCCCGAGTTTCATAAGTTGAAAAAAGTACATTACAACAATTGGAAAAAGCAATGATGAAAAAAATGCATTTAAGGTTCAATTTATTAGAAAATAATAATAAAACTATTGAAAATAAAAGGAGATTATTAATATTTTTATAGGAAATTTCATGCAGAATTCAGTTTTATTTTCAGTTTTACCAAATAATGCACCCAAAATTAAATTAACAGAGAAAGGAAATGCCCTATTAAAAATCACTCAAATATATCACACAACAAATTACTATAGATCAAATTGAATCTCTACATTTGGGAAACTGGAAATAAATTCTTTTACTATTTTATTTTCATTTTGGAACCATGCATAAATCAATGGCCTAGAAGCATTTTCCTCCATTATATTGAATTTGAATGGGAGCTGAAAAATTACGAATGGATTCGTATCAATAATTCGATCTATAATAAACGCTATGGATTGGGGAAATTTATTCGAAACTTTTTAGTAGATTCGTCGGATTTGTACTTTTTTTTTGTCTCTTTGTTAAGCTCACACTGAAAGCTCATAATTTTCGGGGGGGGGAGGGGGAGACGAAAAGAGAATAACCAAAAACACGCTGAAAAAATATGATTATTTTCAACTTTTAATTGAATTTTGAATTAATTACAATGGGGGGGGGGGTCCGGAAGAAATGGAAGATGCCCCTGGAAAAGTTGATTTGAATGCCAGAACCGGCCAGTTCGTGTATTAGAATCCACAAACCCACTTCATTTATTCGAATCCGATTTGAATCACAGCAAACGTGAATCATTCTTGAATCATATTCGAATCAAAAAAATAATAATAAATAATAGTTATTCGTAAATGCTGATTCGAATCTAATTTTAGTGGATTTGTTTTTAACCTTGGCCTCTGAAAAACGAGGCTTTGAGCGGGAGGAAAACTGAGTAATTATTAAGGTAAAAAAAACGAGAAAACATTTTTCCTAGTCCAGTTTAGTGCAGTCAAAATGCAGTCAGCCGCAGAAAAATATTTCAAACTAATCAGAAGTTGAATAAAACCACAAAACGAGAAAAAACAACAAAAATCCGGATTTTTCCTAAAATTTCCGGACATATTCAGAAATTTGGACATTTTTTGCGTAAGGTTGAAAAATCCGGAGATTTACTGGAAAATCCGGACACCTGGCAACATTGATACGAGTGCGTTGATGTGCGGGTGGAAGAGTACGTGCGTATTCACAGTACACGGACGCGCGTGCGCGTAGGAACTTCTTTCTCTGGCCAACAATTCCTTCAACGTGGGCTGCCATTCCTTAAGCGTGGTCCTAATCATTTTGAGCCCCCTCTATCTCTTCCCCAAGTAAGCTGTTGGTTCAACCTCATAAATACTCGTATTATCAAAGTTTTGGTAGAATGACCCATTTGGTTTTTTTTTTTTTTTTTGCAGCTCATGGCGTACTCTAGTGATAAGATTTTGGTAACAATATACATGAAATCGTGTATAGATAATCCGATATAATAGGTTCCTGCTAAGCATTTTGGGCATTCCATATTAAAAATGCGGAAAAACGTCTGTATAAGAAATTTTCATAGCTTTGAAATTAAAAATCAAAAAGCAATTGAGTTGACTACCTATTCTGACTCAATTTTGACCCAAAACCCCGAGATACATACACAAAGTAGGTAGGCGTAACTCGGTTCAAAAAATATGTTGTTATAGTCTTTAGTCTCTCGAGTCTCGACTAGTAGGTTGTGTCTCCCCACTTTTTTCGCTAATCTTTTCATTTCTGAGAAGGATTTACCTTTTGTATCCTTCATTATCTGCTTTTCGTAGTTCATTCTTTGCCTTCCATTCCAATTCTTTCATTCATAAATATCGAAGCACAGATGAACAAAGAAATCAACAAAAGAACTATAAACGCTTGGAAAAACTTTTGGATTCTCAAAACCGTTTATACATCTAAAAAATTACACCCAGAAACAAAAATCAAAATTTTAGAAACTTGTACACCCCCAGAACCTAAATTTGCTAAAGATTTTAAGACTTTTCTACACCTGATTGAAACTCATACAAATTCAATTAGGCCTCTTCAAAACTTGATCACGACTTTCCAGGACGCCTTACTCTTCAAGATCTTTTGACACTCATTTACTGCTTTCGAGACTTTTTCATATCTTCCCTCCATTCTGTAGCTCTCTCAACTCTAGCAAGTTTGTTTGAAACTTGGTAAGACTTTGTCATTTCTGAAGCGTTTTAGTATCCGCGCTAGGTCAACTCGACGTATCAAAAACATAATTATCGTCTTGTTTTGCCTCTAATACCTAAACTGAAACCGAAACAGACTCCGCTTCACGTTGTATACTCAACTCGTAACTGGATATTCCCTCTTTTTCCTTGGATCGCAAACTTTTTGATTGAATTTCTAGTTTTATAAAAGCGAAAAAATATACGCTACTTTGGCTTTCGAAGTAATCTTTTTGTATTCTTTGTACGTTTTGACCTGCTTCAAGAATGCGACGAAAAGTATTACCCCCACCCTCTTTTTATTTGATAACGTAATCTGTTTTTCTTTATTCACTTAGGACATTTTTCACCTTTTATATTTTACCGAGTAGGTTAGTGACGCGTATTTTATTCCCCATATAACCTGTGCGGCTTATTCCCTTTTACAAGCCATTTGTACTGCGCGAAAGTATCAGATTTTTCAACCTGTCATCGCTGTGCTTTGAACACCTTCATGAGAGAAGGTGAGACGTGAGACCAGCTGCAGCGCCTCACTTACACCGCCATACGAATAATAGTAAATACAGAGAATCGATATTTTCAAATTCTTATTTCGAACTTGCAATTTATGAAGGATTTTGATGATGAAAACGACGGCATCAAGTAATAAAAGTTGCCTCGAGCCTGTTCGTGGGGTAAACTCTTCACTTACAGCTTCCATCCTTCAGACACTGGTATTCTTTTCCTGTCATATTGCACGTGTATCATAGTGCATTGCCTCAGCTCCTTCCACAAGTATTCTCAAATTTCAGAACTGCTCTCAGGGGTTGATTCTCACCCTTTTTATAACCTGTTGTTTCATCGAATTACTTTCTTCTTTCCTTCTTTTCCATATTTGTGATACCGCTGCCACCTTCTTCCATTTTCTCTTTTTTTTTTTAAATTTATGTTTGTCAATAAGATACATGCTGGAAAGACTTTATCTTCTTCTTCTGTTCGGGTTCGTTCGTATTTGATGTTTGGTCTTCGCCACTCACTTTTCTAGATGACACCTTTTTCGCATTCTACGTTCACCTATCTCATTTTTCAATGTATTCTAGACGACGATACCAATAAAACACGGTAATTCTAACGAACTAGCCCCGTAGAGCTCACGCAGATAGCAAATTTTTCACTGCCTACCCAGCTGAGACACAGAAGAGATTTTTTCACCATCTCTGTCACCTGCTTTTCAGTATGCACTGCAAAATATAAGTTTAAAATTTTAATGAAATCAGCCGAGTCAGTTGTGGAAGGAAAATCATGATTCATGAAAATCGGGTGGTGACTGGGTTGCTAAGGAAATTTAACAAAATGCCGATACCAAGAAAAATTTGTAGTGGCAACCGTGTATAGATAAATTTCGCCCCGTAATTGTAGCTAGAGGACTGAACCTCGGAAAAAATTAGGGAAAACTTACTCATTGTAGCTGAAAGAATAGTGTGAAATGTAAGAATAACGGTCATTAATTGGAGGGATCTGAAATGTAAGACTGATGATGATAATGACGAGGTCATCAGTTTTACGACACGTTTGATGCAGCTCTCCATTCCTCCCTATCTTGTGCGAGTTCCTTCATTTTGTAATAACATTTACATTTGACATCCTTGAATTATTTGCTGAACATACTGGAATCTTTTCCGACCTATCCAATTCTTTCCTTCCATTCTTTCGTCTAGCAGCAGTGATATTTTCCTGGATAACTCCAGTTTTGCCCTATTAGTTTATCTCTCCTTCTCTTCAGGTAATTCCAAATATTCATTTTACCTCCAACTCTGTTGAGTACTTCCTCATTTCTTACCTTATCCGTCCATTTGATGCTAAGTATCCGCCTATCAGGGACGTACCGAAGAGTTTCCTTGGGGGGGGGGGTGAAAGTCCCAATTGATTCAACTCAAAATTCCCACGTATCAAGGGGAAAAAAGCTCTTAACTTGTTGGATTTTCCCAACTTCTCAACTCAAAATTTTCAAGTATATTTCCTACGAAGGGGTATCTCTCGGTCGGAAATAGGATGGAGGGCCAGCCAATAGACATATCTATGTCAGAATAATTTCCATAGAAATGTGGACCACTGAACTGTGTTGTGACTATAAGGAGCTAAATCATACTGATTGGCTTTACGCATCATACACAACTGAACTAAACTATGAGCTGAACTGGAATCAAGTTCAGTGTCGGTCGGAAAAAGTGAATTGTAACCATGAAGAGCTAAATCATCCTGATTGGCTTCTCGCAACACGCACGACTGAACTGAACTGGAATCAAATTTAGTGTCGGTCGAAAATAGATAGCCCTATTTTGGACAATTTTTGTGAATTTGGCAACATGTAAAAACAAAAACAAAAGAAATTTAAAAAAAAATTTTAATTTGGCTTAAATTTCTGAAACATATAGTCTCGCTAAAGGCGTATTATGGCTTATCAAAATAAAACTTAAGGCTTCTGGCTGACGGCTGAAGATACCAAACCTTTTGACTTTCGGCTTGAAACTTAAGGCTTGCAGCTCGCTTGACATCCCTGATTGCAAAAATTCAAGAATGAAAATTGAACTGTGAAAAGTGAAAATCAAGCCAATTTATTTATGCCTTTCTATCTCTCTGTATACTAAAAAAGTAAAATCCGCCGCCACCGCCTCCGGGAGAGAGAAAGAAAACACTGCGGGTTGCCTATCCTGCCCCTTAAATGCTCCTTTCTCCAGGGGTAGTCTACCCTTGGGAGGGTTTCATGATACTAAAATAGTCAAATCTGTCACTGTCACCGCCGCCGGGAGGAAAAACCCTCTGCATGTTGCCTACCCTGCCCCTTAATTACTCATTTCTCCAGGGGTAGCCTACCCTTGGATGTAAAAGTCTGGTTGGCCGAGTGGATAGCGCGTTGGTCTCAGAATCCGGAGGTTCCGGGTTCGAACCCATGTGGCAACTCGCCAGAATTTTCGACCTAGGCCGGTTTTTCGGCCAGAAGGTAAGAGGGTTAAGACAGACCTAACAGCCTCCCTGACATCTTTGAAGTAATCCTCGGAAGGGCGGATTCCAGGACTCGGATGGAGAGCAAATTAGAAAAAACAAAGGAGCCTACCCTCGGGAGGGGGTTCATGGTGGAGCTGGGAGCTAGCGGGGGAGGAAGATCGCGGTGTAAATTAATGAAAAATTGTAGTCACCTTAGCAAATGAGTAAAACTTACAGAAACAGCAATTACTAAAAATTCAGCTCTCTCTATCTTCTCTATCTCTGTATCTCTCTTCTCTCTACCTCTCTGTATACTAAAAAACTAAATCGGCCACCACCTGCAAGTGAAAAACCCACTGCGGGGTGCGTACGCTGCAAGTAAATTCCGCCACCACCGCTTCCGGGAGAAAAAAAACACTGCGGGTTTCCTACCCTACCCCTTAATTGCTCATTTCTCCAGGGATAGTCCACCCTCGGGAGGGGTTCATGGTGTAGGAGGGAGCTTGTGGGAAGAAAGGTCGCGGTGAAGGACGAGAAGGAGTTGTGATGAAGGAAGGCTCTCCATACACTAAACAGTAAAAGCCACCTCCTCCTTCCTTTCTGTAGGGATAAATTCTTGGTGGCCTCCCCTGTACCTTAATCTCAAGTTTCACCAGAGGTACCCTACCCCGGGGGGCCCCTCGGTGGAGATGGGAGCTCCTGGAGGAGGACAGCCACGGTGAAGAAGGGCGTCGCGATGGCCGAGGAGCAGCGTGGTGGGGGAATGTGACTGTGATGGAGAAGGACAGCTGTGGTGGGCTAGTTTATTTTAATTTTATTTTCATGTTGCAGACGGGTCGGCAACAACGGGAGAGCATTTTCATGTCTAGAATTTAACTTTGCTGCGTCCTGCGCAACTACATTCTGCAGTCGTGTTGTTGCTGCGCAGCTGCAGACTGCAGCCTTGTTGTTAATTCCATGGAGATTTTAAGTACTGAGGATAGTTGGAAGAAGTACGATACATAGGCTCGTATATGCGTGGCCCTGTGCGGTCAGTCATTCATTCATTCTGTCAGTCAGTCAGTCAGTCAGTCAGCCAGCCTAGCCAGCCCGTAACGCTATATTTTAGTCACGCTCTAAAGTAATGCTTTTCGACATTTTCACTTTGGCACACAAACCAGAAAACGTTACTTTTACGCGTGACGTTTTACTCGTTGGCACATAATATAAAAAAGGGTCACTTTGGAGTATGACGAAAAGAGCGTGACGAAAATCGCGTCACGAGCTGGCTAGGCTGGCTGGCTGGCTGGCAATAGAAAAAAGCGTTACTCTGGAGCGTGACGAAAATAGCGTTACGGGCTGGCTGGCTGGCTGGCTGACAGGCTGACTTTTTACTTATTGACATTTTTATGCCTTTACTTCAGTACCCAAAAGGGAAAAACGTGATATTTTGCGCGTTACATTTCTGACTCACTGGACTGAATGACTGGCTGACTGGACTGACTGACTCAACACTTTATTCGCCAGCGAGTACCACACTCCTTGTCTCAACCTGTATTCCCTTGCGAGCATCACGTTCCTTGTACCAGCCTGCGAGCACTACGCTCTGCTATTGCATCATCTTGCAGACGAGTCTGCAACCACGGGAAAGCATTCTCGTGTCGGTTTTCATGTCTGCTTCGCGAACTGCGCCGACGTGAGAATGTCCTCGTCCGCTACGCTCCGCAAAGCACGTTACGCTCCATATTTTTTGGCGCGCTCGCTGGACAATGACATTCTCATGTCGGCGCAGTCCGCGAAGCAGACATGAAAATGCTCTCCCGTGGTTACAGACTTGTCTGCAAGATAACGCACCAGCAGAGCATAGTGCTCGCAGACTGGTACAACGAACGTGCACGTTCGCAAGGAAATACAGGATGATACAAGGAGTGTGGTACTCGTAGGCAAATGAAGTGTTTAGTCAGTCAGTCAGTCAGTCATTCAGTCCAGTGAGTCAGGAACGTAATTTCCATCGCGTGCCTAAGTAAAAACATGAAAATGTCAATATCTTTTCCGACCGATACTGAACTTGATTCCAGTGTAGTTCACAGTTCAGTTCAGTTGTGCGTATTGCGTGAAGCCAATCAGTATGATTTAGCACTTCATGGTCACAATTCAGTTCAGTGGTCTACATTTCCATGGAAATTATTTTTTCTTCTGGCCATGTGCTCATTAATCTTGATCTTTGCTGCGCGGCTTTCAATAACTGTAAGACATATCCGTGTACCAATGTATCTGCATGCAGTATAGATACTCGTCATCAGTTTACTGATGATTTTGTTAATAGAAATTTCTATGGAAATATCAGCCACTGAATTGAATTGTCATCATGAAGAGCTAAATCATACGGACTGGCTTCGTGTCGGTGGTTTTTTCTTAGAGCCATGAGTATACTTGAGCGGAAACTGTGACGCCCTCCCCCCCCGACATACTCGACGCTCCACCCGATATTCTTCCAGCCATGTGCTCATTGATCTTGATCTTAGCTACGCGACTGCAGTCTGCAGGCGTGTTGATATAAATTTCCATGAAGGTATGATGCACTTATGTTACTATAACGTCATATTACTGAATATACTTTTATGCCTCCGTGATGGAAACTGAGTAAATAAGCAAGACAATAGAGAAATAGTTGAAAGTATTGAATTTCATTACTTTTGGGATCGAAGATGACCTAAAAAATATGTATTTGCATATTATGCCGCAATTTATTTATCACTTTTAAACTGACAAATTACGTTTAGTGGAATGATATAGAATAACTAGGGTAACAAGAGAAAATCTGTTGATTCGAAATGCAAGTGAACGACCACAACTGGCAAAAAATAACGATTTTAGTGTTTCAGTGTCGCGGGCGTTGACTATCGCAGTGTTACGCGGAACGCCAGGCGATGTCAACCGCGACGGTCTACGTGAGCGCTCGGACATATGTTTTTGAATTTCAAGCCCAAGTTGGCCCGGGTTAATATCATCCAATTTAGCTGAAATTTTCTGGGTTTATTTTTACAGCTCATGGAAAAAATTTAGTAGGGGAAAATTTCGAACATTTTCCGTACGAATAAGTGGCATCCTAAGCAACGTCACTACCATCGATGAACTGCGTTCAGCCTTACAGCAAAGTGAAATAGCATATCCAGGACTCGTAATTTTGTTTCGTCGGTGAAATATCAATAATATATAAAAATATTACAGTGGAGTTGAAAACTGCAGGTGTTCCATGTTTCTGTACATAATCCCCCATTTGAGACGGCGGAGGCACTGTAGAAATATTACTCGTATTTTACAGTTGTACCATATCGCCCCGGTTCTGCGTGACAAGAAATAAACGCGAAGTGTGTCGAACGGGTTTCAAAAGAATAAAAAAAAGAACGCGGATCGCGAAGAAATGAATTTTAAATTTAGAATATACACAGCAGTGTAGGTATGTAAATTAGAGAAGCGATACACAAATATATGTATAGGAAAGTACGACCTCGTTCGTCAAAGTTATTAGGAAGGGGAAAAAAAGGCGAAAAAAGCTCCGAACTGAGCGCAGGTTCTATTACCGAGCTTCTGGAGCGACTTTTCGGAATATTCATGAAACCAATTCCGGGCGTAAAAAATAAATTACGTTCGCAGGCTCGGGCAGAGTTGCTAACGATAAGTTGGAAAGGATAAACGTTATAGACGCGTAAACACGGGGCGGGGGCGCGAAGCTGTAGAGACGGTAATCGCGAAAAAATATAATAAAATTTTGAACAACTACAGATAAAAGGGATAAATAAGAGTTAGCGAGGGTATAACGCTGTAAATACGGCCGTATAATTATACACGTAAAAAGCTGCGACGAAAATTCGGGTGACGATATTCGCGTTTTTAGTTTCCGGAAACGGTAATTGCTTGGGTCGGAAATTTGCAGCAGAAAAGACTGCCAGCAGATATTGCGTATTAGTTTAATACATACATCGTATCGCTTAGGTATATTCCATTCTGTGTACACGCGAGCCGGGATATTCCCAGAAGGGGGATTTGTCGCAAATGTACGTACTTAAGGAAAAATTGGCGGTGAAAAATTTTCAGCTCTCGTGCGGATAAATTAAAGGCGATAAATTCAACTTTGCGTCGACAGTCAACTGCCACGCGGTCTCGCGTATTAATTTTTCGCACGTTTCGGGCGAACACAATCAGCCCCCGCGCTCCGCTCCGACGCGATTGATGCTCGAATTTTAAAGTTTCTGCATTCGTCTCCTCTAAGTGGATGATATTATACGTCGGCATTTGAGCTCTGCAGACGAGTTGCCGCCGGAAGCTGATAAATCGTCGACCCGGTGAAAAATTCTCCAATTTTCCAGCATCAACTTGAAGCCTTTGCCGAGTAATGGTGTTCGTCTTCATTTCCGTAAGCATTAAGATGCTGACACAGCGTGCAGAGGTTATTCTAAGTGGCATTCGGTGCTGTGTTCGAGCCTGAAACCGTAAAAATGTTTTCGGGCGAACTAATAAAACCAAAAATGCCAGTTTTAGTTAATGAAATATTAGACAAAAACGAAATACCAGAACAATGGAAGAAATCGGAATTAATAATTTTTCATAAAAAAGGTGATAAGAAAAAAGTAGAAAATTATAGGTCCATTTCGCCAGCCCCCTAAATTGGATATTCAAGGTGAAACTAGTATCATAACTTTGTGCCTATTTTGTGCAATTTTGTGCACCCATTCCCGAATTTTGGGCGCACTCCCCTCCTCAGATAAGCGCTTATCAGTTTTGGGAAGCTGGAGAAATGAAGCCACCAAGTTGGATTTTCCAGGTGAAAATAGTGTAATAATTTTGTGCCTATTTGGTGCACCCATTCCCAAATTCTGTGCTCACCCCTTCTTGAGATAAATGCCTATCCGTTTTGGGGGGTGTGGTAGATGCAATTTGCGGTTGGTCATATGCTATCGGAGCGGCTCAATAACATTGTTATTTCATTCTGGTTGGAAGAATGACTCAGGCAGGATATCCCTGTATCAAAGATTTGCGCCACAGATCAGTCTTTTTGGCATTAATGATGTATGCGCCTGGGCGTTTACCCAGTATTCCACTGTAAACCAGTACCTACATGCGTGCTCAGCATTTCTGAAAAATGAAGGCAACTGGGATCTGCCAACATGCTTGCTGAAAAATGATTTTGCACATGTGATGCATCTGGTGAGTACTTGGCCTGAGGTTAAGGGAAAATATCCGCCACCAAGGCAGTTCTTCTTTAGATGTTTTGCTCTTATACTAGCGAGCACATATTTAGTAGAAGTGAAGAAACTACTTCGCAAAATATTAATAATATTGTTAAAAACTTGGAGTGCTGCATTTCTCTACCTCCCCCCGAAATGGATAAGCTTTTATCTTAAGAAGGGGGTGTGCACAAAATTCGGGAATGGGTACATAAAATTCAACAAAATAGGCTCAAAATTAATACGCTATTTTCACCTGAACAATCCAACTGAGGAGGCTGCATTTTCCCAGTCACCTCCCCCAAAAAACTGGCAAGCTTTTATCTGAGGAAGGGGGTGAGCACACAATTTGGGAACGGGTGCACAAAATTGCACAAAATAGACACAAAATTATGACACTAGTTTCACCTGAAACATCCAACTTGGGAGGCTGCATTTTTCCAGCCCCCCAAAACGGACAGGCGCTTATCACAAGAAGGGGTGAGCACAAAATTCGGGAATTGGTGCACAAAATTGAAAAAAAATAGGCACCAAATTATTACACTATTTTCACCTGAAAAATCCAACATGGGGCTACATTTTTTCATCTTCCCCAAGACGGATAGGCGATTATCTCAAGAAGGGGGTGAACACAGAACACAAAATTCGGGAATGAGTGCACAAAATTGCACAAAATAGGCACTAAATCTCTCTATTCTCTCTCTCTCTCACTCTCTCTCTCTCTCTCTCTCTCTCTCTCTCTCTCTCTCTCTCTCTCTCTCTCTCTCTCTCTACTCTCTCTCTCTCTCTCTCTCTCTCTCTCTCTCTCTCTCTCTCTCTCTCTCTCTCTCTCTCTCTCTCCCTCTCTGTATACTAAAAAAAAGTAAAATCCGCCGCCACCGCTACCTCCGGGAGAAAAAAATGCACTGCGGGTTGCCTGCCTAAAAATCAGAAAAATTGCTGGGGCAGATCAGCTACTCTCGAGGACATAATCTGTTCTAACATGAAAGGTCTCCAAGTTTTAAGACATAACCGACATAATAAGACGTAAGAGATCTCAAGTCGCTGCTGGTTGCGTACCCTGCCCCTTAATTGCTCAATTTTTCAGGAGTAGCCTACCCTCAGGAGGGGGATAATGGTTGAGGAGGGAGCTCCTGAAAGGGGAGAAGGGCCCCTGTGGGAGCGTGGGTTGTGGACGGAGATTGTGGCCCTGGTTGAGGCGGGGGGTTAAGATGAGTAAGAGGATCTGGTGGAGGAGAAAGTCCTTGGTGAGAGAGAGGACCAGGGAGAGAAATAGCCGTGGTGCGGGAGGAGCTGGTGGCAGGGTGGGGTTTATGAGGGGGAAGGGCTCTTGGGGGGTGGTCATGGTTGTGAGAGCACCTGGGTGGATGACCAGGGATCTTCAAGGGGGTTGTAGGATCATAGTGAGGACAGGGGCAGTGAAGGGAGATAAATAAATAAATACTTGGGGGCTTCGCCCCCTGGCCGCCAGAGGATCTTCGAGGTGATTGAGCGAGGAGGTCGTAGGGTGATGGAGCCATGGAAGAAGGGAAGGCTGTAGAGAGGGACTAAGGCCGCCACTGGGGAGGAAGTAGAGACTGCGGATTGCCTACCCTGCCCCACTAATTGCTCATTTCTCCAAGGGTAGCCTACCCCTAGAAGGTGGTTCATGGTGGAGATAGCTCCAGAATGGGGAGGAAATCCGTGAGAGCGTGGCCTTAGGAAGAGGATAAAGGCACTTGGTGGTGGGGGCAATGGTGAATAAGAGGTCCTGGTGGAGGAGGAAGTCCTGGGTGAGAGAAGAACCAGGAAGGGAAATGAAAGCCATGGTGCGAGAGGGGCTGGTGGCGGGGTCTGAAGGGGAAGGATGGTTATGGTGGTGGGAGCTCCTGAATGGTGGACCATGGAATCTTCGAGGGAGTTGGGACAAGGAGGCCGCAGAGGAGGAGCAGTGGAAGGGGACGGCTGTGGCGAGGGATTAAGACCTTAATTGGGGAGAGTGTAGTGGATTGAAGGGTTGAACGGAGGGTGCCATGTGAGGGAGAAGCTGTGGACGGAGAATGTCATGGAGAGAGGGAGAGGGTAATGTGAAGAGATTAAGGCCCAGGTTGGTTATGGTGGTTGATGATTGTAGAGGTGAGGAGGAAGTCCAAGGGAGAGGGCCTACCCGGATGTGCAGAAGGAAAGGGTTCGCAGGGGGGTGAATACTGCGGAGGTAAAAGACCATGGGGTGGGCATTGAAGCCTCTGATAGGAGATTATGGCCATTGTGGGGGGGAGAGTTGTGGTTGAGGATGGCTGCGAATGTTGAAATGTAACGAGGTGGAGAGCGATCATGGTGAATAAGGGGTTCGTGGTGGAGGAGGAGGCTCGTGATGAAGAAAGGATGAAAGGGCGTTCATGGTGGAAGATTGAGGACCGCTGATAGAGGGGGAACAAAAGAAGCGTAAAGCAAACCTCAACTCAGGAACAAAAGTTTTAGACCAAACACTGAGGACTGTGATGGTTGGCACTCGCTTCGCTCGTGCCGGCGGGAGGTTGGGCTGCAAAGTGGCCAGGTGGCGAAGCCCGCTAGTTATTACACTACTTTCACCTGAAAAATCAACTGGGGCCTTAATTTCTCCAGACCCCAAAACTGATAAGCGTTTATCTGAGGAAGGGGTTGCGCACAAAATTCGGGAATGGGCCCACAAAATTGCACAACATAGGCACAAAATTATGACACTAGTTTCACCTGAAACATCCAACTTGGGGGCTGGCGAAATGGACTTGAAAATTACAGACTGATTATGCTAAACACTAACATCAGCAAATTTATTTATTTACTTGATGGCTTGCTGGTGCTCACTGTATATCAAGTTTTACCAGTTTACACTCTTATTAATATAGATAGACAGGAGAGACGCCCTCTCCTCGGCCTCAGCACTCAGTGCCCTATTTCTGAGCATAAGCCGTGCATAAATCAGCCCACTTTCTTCTATTTTTGGCAGTTTCAGTTGCTATTGCTGCCCTGCCACCTGTCCAACCTCATCGATCCATCTTGTCATTGGTCTCCCCCTTTTGCGTTTTCCCATAAATTTTCATACAGTTAGTATCCTGTTCCATCCACAAATGGGTTCTCCAGCTATGTGTCCAGCATACTTGAGTTTTAGCTTTTTGATAGTAGCTCCCACTCCTTTGCTTTTGTTTTTCTCATTATCTCCGAGATACTAAATTTATCTTTTAGTTTCATCTTCAAAATATTACGGTGCATGGCGTTTTGCGTCTTGATTAGGTTTGGCGTTTGATTTTTAGTGTGCACCCAAGTTTGGGCACCATACGTAAGCACTGAAATTATTGCGCTTTCAAAAATTTTTATTTTTGATTTCAAGCTTAATTTGCTATTCCAAAATATTTTATGACTCCAAAATGCCTTCCACGCGTTAGCTGTTCTAGTATCAAGTTCTTTTTCAGATTTGTTTTTAAATGAGATCGTTTGGCTCAAGTATTTGTATTCCGAGACTCTTTCAATTGGATAAGTGCTCATTTTGATTTCGTCTAAATTGTCAATGTTAGACATAACCTTCGTTTCAGTAAAATTAATACTTAAGCCTACTTTCGCACTTTCCCTTTTCTAGTTCTTCTGCATGTTTGGCGATGCTGACAATATCATCGGCAAATCTCAGGTTATTTAGCTCTTTAGGTTTCTCAAAGAGGTGTCCCCTAGTTTTTATGCCCTTCTCTGTCCCGTTCATTTTCTTGATCATTGGAGGATCTACAACACCTAGATAAGGTCAGACAGGTGTTCTCCAGGTTTCAGGGTGCCGGGTTGAAGCTGTTGCCCAAGAAGTGTTCTCTGGCCCAGAAGGAGGTACGATTTTTGGGCCACGTTATCCCCAAGGAAGGAATCCGGACAGACCTAAGCTATCTGCAGTGGAAAAGTGGCCAGTTCCAGTCGACAAGCGTTAGACCCCAGGAGCTTCCTCGGATTCTGTTCCTACTACCGAAGGTACATCCGAGACTTTGCTGGTATTGCCCGACCACTGCATCAGCTAATAGAAGATCGCCGGGAATTTGTTTGGACAGACAAGTGCACAGAAGCCTTTGAGAAATTGACGAAGCTGTTGTGTACAGCCCCAGTCTTAGCTTTTCCCAAGCCGGAGCAGCCATTCATTGTGGACACAGACGCCAGCGACACAGCCATTGGAGCTGTACTTGCCCAGCTGGAAGATGGGAATGAGCGCGTCATTGCTTACTACTGCAAGTCTTTTTTGTGGCCTGGGCGGAACTACTGTGTCGCTAGGAGAGAGCTCCTCAGGGAACTGGATGACTTAGAACCCCTGCTTGAACACTTTTTCATTACAATCGGTGTAGCCACACGCACAAAGCGAAATATAGCAAAATATAGCGTAAAATGTCCAAAGTAGCCCCAATTTATGGTAACTGTATTGGTCTATGGAGATTTTGATGCACGGTAATGAAAACGCTAACTCGGCTGCGAAGAAGTCGACACCAGCGAATTCGACGTGTTTACGCATTTCTGAATACAAAAGTGCAACGAAACGCCTTTAGACGTTTGGCTTTATCCACTCGTATCGACTATATGAAGGAAATCTGATCGATATTTTAAAATAAACGTAATTGGCGAATCTAGAGTGAAAGTCGTTTATCATCGCTGTCACTGTAAACTGTTGTCGACTATGCAATATGTAACTGGGATTCGCGTCGCGTTTATGAACCGCCGCTCGGGCCATACTAGGGTCGTAAATCATATTGAAAAAATTCGCCCCAGAATCACGGGTTGTTACCTCTGCTCGCTGCCGGCTGCGGGAATAAAAAATAAACACACGTTAAAATAAAAGCAGCGCGAAAAGAAGACGAAAAAGAGGGAAACAAGCGTTCGGGTGGAGTGCACGCGGTTAGGAGATTTAACTGATATTCGTTAACACGATAAACGTTTTTCTATTCCCGACGGTTTCCTCATAAATCGAAAGAAGAAAAGCGAGACAACTCCGTCTATGACTGGGAGGCGGATACGTAAGGTTCTCGAGTGAGTCGTCGACTCGCTGGACGCTCTTTGGTTTCGAATTTCCACTTCGTCGTCACTTTCAAGCTGGGTCACTCCAGGCAGAAGTACCGAATGAAGCTCATTACCTCACTATTAGTATATAGGAGCCAACTGGGAGTCAGGAAATCGGGAATTTCCCGAGAGACCCTAACAATATCATGGCTTGTGAAGGAAAATGAATACCTAGTTAAGATGACAATTATTATTATTATTATTATTATTATTATTATTATAAAACGTTACCCCCTCTGTGTGCGCTACCCAGGGACAAAAAAAGGGGGCGCCTGCCCCCAAGCCTTCGCCGGAGTTGGGAGATTTTAGTACATAGATGGATCAAAAATTGGAAAAATCCAACAAGTCAAAATAGTCATGTTAGATATGTACATTGTACCTGGAAAAAATTCCGAAGTTAATGGAACTTTTACAGGTTGTTCGGGGGTACTGTGAGATGACTCCGTCAAGTTTTCCACCTCGAGGACCCTGTGCTAACTTGGAAAGAGCCGAAAGACCTCAAAATGTTCGGACTTTCTTCGGTTTTTTGCTCATAACTTCTAAACTAAGTAATTTTTGACCAAAACGTTTATTTTTAAAGCTGTATAGCATTAAATTTTCTACAATTTTGTATGTATGAACTCTTTTCTAAACCTAATATTAACCGAGATATAGCCGATCAAAGTTATAGGAATTTTCTCAAAATGGCAAAAATTGGCCAAAAACGAAGGTTTTGCCCCTCTAACTGTCAATTACCATCAGTTCTGTGGTAATTATGGTAATCACTCATCAATTTCGACATGCTGGAACACGGGGGGGGGGGGATCAGCTGACCAAGTGTCTGTTTTTGTGAAGCGTAGTTATTTCAATATTATAGTGGCAGGTCATAAAGACTAGTGATATAAGAATAATGGTAGTATGTACAATAATACAAGTATGATTATACAATTTATGTGTAAAAACTTCATGAGGCCACCAATAATTTGGAGCGATTGAGGGCTGCTGCACCATCTTTCTCGTCGTCGTCGGCAATGTTGTTGGGGTCCATGGACATGTCTGGTGCAGGCGTAAGTGGGAGATTTTCCTCACTCTCGTCATCAGTATCAACTTCGTTGGTGTCAGGCTGAGGGCTGTTTTCGCATGCTGTGCCCACGCAGTGCTTGCATACTGCGGAGCACAACAGACCAGCCTTTTTAAAGCTGCAGGCAGCGGTGGCGCAACCAGTTGTGCACTTCCAGCTGACGATGCGGAGCAGCTGTTCTGGGGCGGCATCCATTGTTGTGGTGATGGGAACCACACCTGTGAACATATAAATCGCTCAATTAACTGATGACTTTGTTACAAGAGTGAATAATTATGGGGGGGGGGGTTAAGAATGAAAAATGTACTACTTCAGGATGATGAGCATAATAATACCCACCTCGTTTGGTAATTTTCCATCCGCAAGCAGATGGCAACTTCTCATTGACCCCTTGGCTTCCTCCCATCCACGTCTGGACTTGTTGGTAAGTCCTGAATGACTGGTATTTAACGGCATCTCTGATTAGTGGCAGTCTGGCAAGTTGGCATTTCGACTTTGCCACGACCGTGATGAAAATACGGTATCTCAGATCATCGAGGTGGCTCCACACAGTTTCACCAAGAACTTCTCTCCAACGTCAGCAATTTGAGCTGGGGTTGTCTTGAAGTCCTTGAAAATCTCCAACATCTCGGAGAGGCCGGGGTTCTTCTGATACGTCTGTATCACATTCTTCTTCCCAGTTCCAAAGGGTGCTGAGGTGGTGTCGTACCCTTTTATCGCGTGCTGGA
The DNA here is from genome assembly GCA_031841125.1 of Acanthococcus lagerstroemiae. NCBI lineage: Eukaryota > Metazoa > Arthropoda > Insecta > Hemiptera > Eriococcidae > Acanthococcus > Acanthococcus lagerstroemiae. Next base: position 30,521,124 of record CM063114.1, read on the forward strand.
AGAGTTTGTCCTGTGGCCCGTGTTTATGAAAGAGTGGGAAGAATGAAGGACGATTGGGGTTTTACCCTTCACATTCTTCTGGAAGTAGACGTTTTTCTTTGAAAATCCTAAAGCATTCAGCAGCACCAGAAGATCAATGTCCTCCCCTGTAATGACGACACTATTGTACTCCTTGGCAACTGAGATATCAGTCAGCACATCAGCATCTTCTACTGCCTGCTTGACTTGGATCCCCTTGGCTTCCAGTTCACCCTTCAGCATCGTTATGAAATTCATCTTGTTTTCGTCGTTGAAGAGAAATAAAGATTATTCATAAAATTTACTACGAAACGCATGTATCACATGTTAGCCTAGGTTTAATCATGAGCCTACAATCCGATCAAAGTTAGACAGCTTTAAAAAATTTCGAAAAACTGACAAATTATGGCGAATATCTTGGCAAAGGCGAGTTATAGAGAAAATTATTTCAAAATAAAAAAGATACCTCGTAAAATGTGCCATAGAATGGACTACCTTTAGTCTAGCCTAGGCCGCTGCCTTTGTCAAGAAGACGTTCGGCCGCAAGATGGAGCTGGAGTGGCAGAGGCAAAGGCAGCGGACACAGCACCCTATGCCGGCACTCGCCATCCCACCAATATCGACGACGACAACGACAATGTCGCTGCTAGCAACAACCGACGAAAAAGACGATCCGGCGCTACTCGACAGCGAAGAGACAAAAGAATAAGACGCCTGGAGAAATGGGGTTAGCAGGAGCTACCCGAAAGCGATCCCCTCTATTCTGACGCAGGCACATTCGGGGCGTTTCCGAGGTAGAGGGTGCGGTGTCCCGGGACCAATTTGGCATGCGTGCATCGCCATACGCCACTCTATCATCGATTTGATATTGGGCAAGTTTAAAAGTCAATAAATAAATTGTGGCCTGATTACCAAGTTTCTTCTTCAGGGTTTTCGAGTTTTCTTCCTCGTTCAAACGCCATGACATAAATCGCAAATTCATGAATCCCCTGGATTTCCGACGCATTCTACATGTGCTCAGTCTTTGCATTGAGTAGCTCGCTGTTTGGCCAAGGGGTAACGCGCCCGCTTTGCAATCCTGGCGTCTCGGGTTCAAATCCTATCAACGCTGGAGAGCTAGTGATGTTCGAATATCGAATACCCCCACTAACATCCTAGCGAACACAGCAACTACAGTATCCATTGAGGCGGAAACATGGCATATCCTGTAACTCACGCCAGTTCGAATGAACGAGGCATTACAATCGCAGGGCGTGTTACCACTAGTTACCACCAGATCAGAAAGATTTGTGCTGTGCGTGTGCACATCGTGGAAAGCTTACTCAACGTTGTGAAACACGTAGTTAGTAGGCGAACGAGCCTCTTGCAGTCACTTCTTTTAGAGCCTATTGCAATCGCTTTTTCTCTCTCTCTCTTCTCTCCTCATTTCCAGTTTAGTTCAGTTCAGTGGGGCGTTATTTCAGGTGTGCGGTTTTTAGTAGTGTTCATTGATTTAAGTCACAGGGTCACAGGTCAGTTCAGTGGCGTTTTATTTTGGAGAAATTAATTAGTTGAAAATTATAAGAATAATTATTATAAATAACAATTTTGATTTTTTATTAGGGTCGGTAACCAGTCTCTTACAATCTTTTGTTTTCTTCTTCTTCAGGCGTGCTCATTAATCTTGATCTTCATTACTGTCCGAGCGTTCTTTTTAATGTATATAGAGCCAAAGAGATGAAATTTACAATGCAATTATTTACGTTTGAACACATTTTATCATGTTTTGACCGCACCTCCCAAAAAATCCCTTCGTCAAGTTCCTCTGGTTTTTTTGTTAATTTCTCCATAATTACATCTTTTTTTTTTCCCCCTACCAAGAAAATGTTTGTTGAGTAAAGCCAACAGGACCACATGAAAATTACTCAAAATTTGGAAGTGAATTCAAATCAGACCTCAAAACTGAGCTAGAACCATTTTCAGCCCACTTTTGTTTCGCGTCCCAACAACAGAGCGTCCAATGAATTTGAACTCAGCACCTTCAGACTAATCGAGATCAGTGCCTGATACTCAATTTTTTAATTATAAATTCTTATTGCTCCTATTTCGGGGGCCAAACTTTTTACCAAACATGACGAAGAAGCATAGGCACCGACTTATGGAAATATTTGGAGGAGGGCAGAATCAGTCGGAGAGCGGTTTTTTCTTTGATTATTTTATTGAGACGCGTCCGATATTTCGGTATTATCGATTTTATTCTTATTCGTTTTCTCTTTTCTTCTTTTTTGTTAAATTTAAAAATTGATGGTAAAATTTGTTACACTTTTTCCATTTTCTAGTTGAAAATATTGCAAAAAAGAAAAATGCCAAGTCTACGCCTATGCGAAGAAAATTTTAATTCAACACTCAAAAATACTCCAGAATTAGTTTATGTAAACTCAGTTTTTTGATTTTCATATTTTGCACAATTATTTGTACTTATTAGCAAAAATTTCATATTAAAGGGGGCAGCTAGTTACCACTGGGCGGAAAAAACCTGAATCCAGTTTTGACTAAAACAGAAATTCCCATCATGATCATGTTAACGAACATGTCACAAGCAACTTAAAAAAGTGAAAATTTCATGCTCCTTCAGTATTATTTCCCTCGAGGATGTTTTTTTCTTGTTTAATTGCCCCTCCGTCGAGTCGGAGTCTGTGTCCCAGTGTCCTTATAATTACACGAGGGAAACGTATATCAATCAAGTCTTATCAATTTCGCCCGAGAAGACTATTTCAACGTAATAAAAACTTTGAACGTATCTCAGGACAGCCAATAAGAGTACATTCGATGTTTACTCGGTCTACGAAATAACTTCGAAATCGGACACCACTGCTCATTATAATCGAGGTCGGCTTTTGAAAGCGATTAAGCTCCCCCCTTGATAGTCGTTTTCTTTCAAATTATGTTGATTGGTCCCTTTGTACGTAAAAAACTTCAGCTGGACTTTATTACGTTAGGTTATTATAATTAAAATTATTATTTTCTCTTCGGATTTGATTACGGAGATATTTTGAGCAAGAAAATGAAAGCACACTGTGAATACATGGCAAAAAAAGAAAGTAGTTCTCAATTTTTCACTCTAGAATCTCATTTCATTAATCAACTTTCGTGACTTCGGTAACAAATCTTCGTTCGTAGTTACTAATTTTTTTCGTCTCAGGGCATTGTCACGTAGACTGTTTTCATTCGCCGAGAGCACAATTCTTCATTCCCTCCGTCAGCTAAATCTGTTTTAAATTCGATTATTTTCTTCGTTTTATTTTCCCTTCCAACTCGTTTCCGGTTACTTCATCGATCATTAGTTTTGTTTTTCAATTACGGCGAGAACTGATTGTCATTCAAATTTGAGCCAGAAAAGCTGATCCACCTTTTATCGTCAGAGTTAATGAAATCACGAGACGAAGGACGAGCGAGGAATACGAGTAAAGATGAATGTGTCGCCGTTTTTTTCAATTTCTTCGAAAATCCATAACGGATAACGAATGAGGCTCGAACGAAAGAAATGAGCCGAAATAACAGAACGGCGTGTATTTTCTGGACCGGATGCCGATTTGAAAAGGTCTCCAAGTGGCATTGACGGTAATTGAGAAAGACCTGGAAGAGGTACCCCCAATCTGAAGCACCTCAGAGAATTTATTAATTTTACCCATCTTGTATGGTCCTTTTTGAAAAAGTGAGCGGTCGCCGTAAGACCTTTTTGCTATATTTCGCTGGAATGATGGAGCACTTACAATTCAGTTGAGGGGTCTTATTCCAAACTGAACCTAAGGTGCTCCGGAACGATTTTACGATTTAGATGGTTTTGGATGCTGGCCACTATAGTGTGTGACATGCTGTTGTGCTAATCTTTTCATTATGAGAAGGATTTACCCTTTGTATCCTTTATTATTTGCTCTTCATAGCTCATTCTCTGCCTTATTTTCTAGTTCTTTCCCTCAACCATTCCCTCTGGCAGTAATAACAATATCACTGGATGTCATATTATGAACTATCATTTTAACTTCTCTTTTTACAATATGTTGCACCTTTTTGATCAAAATTCAACCAAGCGACATTTTTGAGTGTATGGAGTTGGTATATACCACCGGATAGTGCTAAATGAATAGAACACGATGAAGAAGAAAAAAATGTTTCTTAAAGACAGCTAACTCATTGAGATATTAAGTCTCAAAAATCAGCTGCAAATGGCGATGCTGTACGTAACATTTCATTCTAACGGGAATATTTCGAAAGTACACAAATGTCGTTTGGTTGGGTTTTGCTTAAAAGGGTCCAATTATATTCCGAATTTCTCTTTTCCTTCCTATTCACCTCAATACTTTTTTATTCCTGATCTTTTCCGTCCATTCGATTTTCAACATTCTCCGATAAGACCACGTTTCATAAGAGGCTGTTTACCGGTCCCGGAAGTTTCAAATAACCGGCAAAAGTGTCGGAGGCTTAAATTGGGTCCTGGAACCTTGGAAAAGTCCCGATTCACTCAGCTAGTGCCAAAGGTCCCGGAATTTTTCACAAATATTGGACATAATTTTCCCCCAAAGCTTGAACTGTTTTCCCAGTACAGTCCAGATCGATAACAACTAGAGATGTAGCCCACCAACGTGAATTCCTAAGAATTTGAAAAAATAATTTTTCAAAACTTAATTTTAATGACTCGAACGGATTTTTTGCAAACTTCTGACTATGCGAACGAATTTTTTGCGAACTTTGAACATTGAACGATTGTTGTGTATATTGAGCAAAACATGGTATTTTTTGCCCCGCACCCAAATTTTTCCCGGAAGTATCTTACAAAGTCACAGAATTCCAATCCTGAATTCTGGTAGACACTCTGTAAAAGCTTTTATACTTTTTCTTTCTTGTGTTCCTACTGTTCAGGTCTCATATCCATACAATAATATACTTCAAATGAATGTTTGAAGAAATCTCAGTCTTACTTTTATATCTATATTTGCCCTGGAAATGCCTACTTTTGATTTTAAAAAACGCTCTCTTAGCTTTTTCCATTCTACTCTTTTTTTTTTTTTTTTCTTCCATCTTGCGTTATCAGACTATCTAAATAAGTATTTTAATTTCTTTGTCTCCTTTATTTTTTCACATCCTATTTCCATATTTCTTATATTTTGTTTCCATCTATGACTATCATCACTTTTATTTTCTTTTTATTCATCTTCATTTTATATTTTATTTTCAATTTTTCATCCAACGTTTTAGTGTTTCCTTTAGTTCTTCTACACTTCTTTCCACAATGACAATGTCATCTGCAAACCGTATATCATTCTAACCGTCTCCCTTATTATCACGTCTGATTTCCTTTCATTCATTTCTTGGATTACTTTTTTATGTCAGTAAGCTAAACAGTATTAATTACAAACAGAAACCCTGAGTCCCTCCTTTTTGAATTTTCGCTTCCGCCACTCCATCCCCTATTTGTATTTCAGCCTTTTGATCCTTATATAAGTTCCATATCACTCTTCCTTATACTTAACTCCTGTCCCCTTCAATATTTGAAACATTTTTGACCACGTTATCAGAAGCTTTTTTTAAATCTACAAGTGCTATGTATGTATTCAAACCTTTTTTCTAATAAAAGTCTCAAACATAAAATTGCTTCCCTAGTTCCTTGACTCTTTCTGAATCTGAGCTGATCTTCTCCCACTATTTCTTCCATTTTATTTAGTATTCTCCTATTTATTATCCTTGCTAAAATGTTTGATGCATGCGATAGTAAACTTACAGCACGAGAATCTTTACATTTGTTTGCTCCTGGTTTTTTAGGAATCATAATCAACCTGCTTTTCTGGCAATTTATTGGCATTTTCTATCCTGCAAATTAATTTATATAAATCTTGAACTCCTACGTTCCTCAATAACTCACTAGCAGTTTCATCAACTCCTTTTGCTTTACCTGCTTACTTCTCTTCCAGAGCTTCATCAAATTCCAATCTCAAAATAGATTTCCTCTTTCGTCATCCTCCACACTATCTTCTCTTTCCATACATTTACTTATACCTGTTCCATTCTTGTACAGTTTTTCATCATGTCTCCCCCATAGTGTCCATGTTAGAGTGTGAGTGAACTTGGTAATAATGTAGGGTGTGCCAATTCACAATTTCTTCTTCTGCAGTCCAGAGCGCTTTCGGCTGTTACGCCGTCGTCAGTGAAGTATCCTAACACTTTTCTGGAGTTCTCTCCGGATTTCTTGGTCACATCTACCCTGTCTCATCGTGAAGCATTGAAAAATATTAAAATAGTGTAAATTTTCTTGTTTATTAGGAAATTTATACCCACGTTCTCAACTGGAAACAGGTACAAAATTGCAAGGAGTTTTTGAAATCAGTGACTAAGAAAACTACTAATTCAGTTTTTCTTCAATTTCTTCAATGAACTGAACGATTATAGTTGATCATTCACCCCATATACGAGAGGGAAGGGGGAGCAGTGTTGCTGGCCTTTTATTAGTTTCAAGTACCTATAAGTTTCAACGAATAGGCCCCATAGAAGACAAGTATACTACCCACTGAACACACAGATTTGATTCATAATGAATAAAAGAATTTGACATGAACATACACGTTGATAAACGAACTAGTGTTTTGAGGAAATGAAGAAAAAAAGTCATTCAAAAGTATATCAAGTCAGAAAGTTTATGTACTCGAAACGATAGTTCAAGAATTTGGCATCTCTTTAACCAAGATGTTTCACAAATTGCCCCCCCCCCTTTACACACTACACAGACGATGATCAGCCAATCAAAATATTCAACACCTGGAGTTACAAGGAGGGACGTCGGAGAAGCAAAAAAAAGGGGCACTGCTACTGCCTACAGGTAGAAGGGAAGAGTCAGCGCACGATCGAACCAGAAAAAACGCTTTTACAGTGCGCCGAACCTTGCAGTGTGCTCGTTTTTATAATGATATTAATGTCTGGTGAGACATATGGCGATGCACGCATGCCAAAGTGACCCCCTGAGACACCGCACCCCGGCCCCGGAAACTACCCTTTTGAGTATCGCATCAGTGGCTAGGGGTCTCTTTTTCTAATTTGCTCTCTATCCGTGTCCTGGAATCCACCCTGTCGAGCATTACTTCGGAGACGTCAGGGAGGCTGTTGGAGCTGTCGCAGCTCTCCCCTTCTGGCCGAAAAACCGTCCTAGGTCGAAAATTTTGGCGAGTGGCTACGTGAGCTCGAACCCGGGATCTCCGGATTCTGAGACCAACGCGCTATCCACTTGGCCAACCAGCTAGGGGTATAAATGATTGTAAGCCAAAAGAGGTGACTCTTCCTCTTAATAATTAACTAGTTGACTAAAGTTCATTAGGTAATTAATGAAATTTTACAACAGAAATGTTTCAGTTATGTGAAATGTAAGAAATGGTCCCGTGAAAATTGTTTTTCCAACAAACTGATCTAGGAGTTTTCCCTTACTTGTTCTGGCAAAACACTTAAGCCATCTTGTTTCAAGTAGTAGAAAATTTGTCATACTATGAACAGATTTTTAGATGAAAAGTAAATAGACAAGTAACTACGCAGTTGAGGGAATATTAAACCTCGACTTTTAGTTTGAAACTTTCGTAATACTGAAAATTTCCCCATGTAGGGACGGGTAGTAGAATTTTCCAACGGTAACCCTGCCTGTTGTAAAAGGCGACTAAAATGGAACCTCAAGGGCATGCAGCTGGCTAATACGGGCGTTGCGCACCCGAGGACCTTCTGCTAGTGTCTTAACTTCTTTCAGTCCCTATAGTTAAACACGTCCCGTGCTCGGAATCTGTGCGCTAGGCAGGGAACCCGACGTTGCGAATGCGAAATAAAGACGGTATAAATGATTGTAAGCCAAAATTCTCTTACTGATCAACTAGTAGGTAATTAATGAAATTTTACAACAGAAATGGTTCAGTTATGTGAAATGTAAGAAATGGTCCCGCAAAAATCATTTTTCCAACAAACTGATTGAGGAGTTTTCCCTTACTTGTTCTGGCAAAACACTTAAGCCATCTTGTTTCAAGCAGTAGAAAATTTGTCCATCTCTGAGCAGATTTTTAGATGAAAAGCGAACAGACAAGTAACTAGGCTGTTGAGGGAATATTAAACGTCGACTTTTAGTTTAAAACCTCAAGGCCATATGTTGGAACCAAACTGCCAAAAGCGATTGCCTAATGATAATATTTCTCTACTTACTGCTGCTTTATCATGAAAAATAATAATTATTTTGTAATTATCTCCATTTCACAGGAAGAACATGTTCTCGCAAAAATTTCAGTATTACTAAATGGAAAAAGATAAATTCTATTTCTTTGGTTGGTGTAACTTACACTCGTTGTGATAATGTAACTTAGTAGAAAGTTAATTACTTAGGGACATAGATAAAAATAATAGTTTTGTTGACTAAAAAATAAAGTAATAATAAAAAAAACCTGCAAATGTGAAAATTGGAGCCACGGCACTAGCTTTTCATTAAATTTTAGATACTTCAGTATAGAACACTAATTTCCTTTCACACCAGGCTTTAGGCGCTATATAGTATTGTGAGAAACGTCCAGCTCTTGATCTCAGGATAATTTCGCTGTTTTTTTGAAATGATAGCACTTCGGCTAATTTTTGCGATAATACTGTGGCTTGGATTTATACAAAGCGTAATGATGAAACCGTTAGATCTTCCTGACGGAGGACTAGATATCAGTGATATTCTAGAAGAAATTTGGAGGTAAGTTACATTATGAACTTTAATTATTTGTCAGAAGAATTACCATGAAACAATCCTCAAGTTGGCAAAATTTAAAATAAAGATAGCAGAGATACGCCTCTTTTGGTTCAAAATTGAAAACTGGTGCGGAAGTTCGAATGTCACGCTTATCTTCATACTATAAATTCTCATCGATCTGACCGGTATATTGCCCCCTTCGAAACAATTGGGGAGGGTGTTAGACCTATATCATCATGTTGCTCTGCATTGAGTATCAGTTTTTTTTTGTTTTTTTTTCTATAAAGTTTACATAGGTATTTGTAGATTAGAATGTCTATTACTTTCCACATTTTCGAAAAATTGGGTGGAACACCCCACGTTGTTCCGCATCATGGGGTGGTAAAGTAAAATAAATCAGTTTTTATTGCGCGAGTATGGTATGGAATTGTAAGGTGAAATACGAAACAAAAATGGCCTAAGGATAACAAAAGATGTAGAAATTTCATACATTTTCCACTAATGGATGACTAATTTTTGCAGAAACGGAGTAGATATGTACGCAAACCCCTATCACACCACACCCTTGTCTGTGAGAAAAGGCCTACCTTATTCTTTCTCAATCACTTCTTTCACACCTTATTCCATGGTATAGTTTATTTCTCAAAAATTTATAAAACGCATCCCTCCATATTACAGGCTGTCTTCTTCCTTCTCTTCTTGTGTATATGAGTTCCAAACTGTTACCAAATAAATACCATAGATAGCAATACGAGAAACGGAGGTCGAATTTCCTAATGTATTCCCCTGGTGACGTGGATTGACACTAATGAAGTCTTGTACATGTAGGATGTATGTGTAGTAGTATAAAACGTAGGGGAGACCGGGGTTAGTTGCAACAGTTTTTACCAACTTCAAAATTCTGAAAAAACTATTGGACCGAGAAACTCCAAATTAGGCTCAAATTGTAACTACAATCCTTGGCTACAAATTGGCGTATAAAAACACAAACATTTTTCATACGGTTGGCCCCAAATATTCTTAAGCGCGGCTACTTTTTTTGTGACATCTTGCCCCATACCCGGGTAAGTTGTCATACATGATGTGGTAAGTCTTGCGCTAAAAAGTGCTAAAAATGTACTGAAATGTCTTACGAACGTATTTCGTACCACTTTCTAAAAACATGGAAGAAAATTCGCATTAATTGATAATTTTTGTAATGGGACAACTTGCCCCGGATTGAGGGGGCTTAGAAAGTCCAATTTTTTGGGAGAAGATAAACGTAATTTTAGGTTCTAATACAGCCAAAAATAGCTAAAGAAATTGTACTTACCACACAGTGTTTAATTTTTGCCAGTACAAAATATTACACTTGTAAGAATTATTTTGGTAACACCCATGTCTAATATTTTAGGTACCCCTTTGCATTTCTCATCTTCTCTCGAGCTGACTTTGTTTACCTAGCAAAGGTGAGGGGAAAAAAACACAAAAAAATCTGCATCTAATCTCGATTTTGCTAATGCACCGCATGTTGGAGAAAGTCAGAATGAATAGCAAGGGTGTGAACAATAGGTGTTGTTCCGGTAGCTCGATCGAGATTCTCTCGATCGATGCAGATTGTCAGTCAGCATATGTATGTAGTTGTGCGAATACCAGGCGCGGATCTAGGGGGTCATGGGGGTCATGACCCTCCTCCCGCTTAATCATAAACCTTTTTTTTATTACGGCCCCAACAGTGAAGATACTTGGTAGCATAATTGCAAGTTACAATGATAAAAATTAAAATCGCACTACCTAGGTTGCGTTTTTCACATCGTGCATCCGCGCGGCTGCACTCCAACTCCTCGTTTACACCGCATGTTAGTGCGGGAGTTGCAGTGCAGCCACGCGGATGCATGATGTGAAAAACGCAACCCTAGCTCCATGACAGCAGACAGTTGACTTCCCCTCCCACGTTACAAAAAAAACACCTTGACCCCCCCCCCCCCCTTAATCGAAGTCTGGATCCGCCCCTGCCGAATACGAATTTCCTTTCTGACTTATTCGCGATATACTCGGATCATTTTGTATTGTGGTGGTTCCCGTACCTGGGGTAAGTGTACACACTCTAATGTGGGTCTTTTACTGAGTATACGCCTGCAATTGGTTAATTTATGTTACAGTAATCAGATATGATAGCATTAGAAAGAAACCCGTAGGTCAGTGCTCGATCGACACTACTGTCTTGCGACCCGGTACTGTAAGTAGCCTTACATCGCTCGAAGAGAGCAGAGTAGCCTTACATGCTCGAAGAGAGCATAGTACCAAGGGGGAACTACTATGCGGAGTTACCGGTGGTTAGCCTGTCTCCGGCGACAATGTACTCTCCCGCTGGGTGCCGCGGCCAGCCTTACCTTGGTGTGAGTTGGTGAGAGAGATTATGGACGTGGGGCTAGGCCGCTGATGGCATCGCAGTTCTAGGGGTTCGCACGGCCGGGGGAGTACCGTGGTACTCCCGACGTTGGTCTGGCAGCAAGCTGGATCAGAGACAGGTGCACAGTGATTTGTCTCACCCTGTTAAGTTACGCAATTTACCTCAAGCTATTAGTAGATATGGTCATAGTTACGGAATTTCATACTGAGGCATGATTTTCTTCTCCGATTACAGGTAAATAATCCATTGGGGAGCCAGATGTCCGCCCGATGCCGCCCTGTCATGGATAGCCTAGCTTTATTTTATTATTATCATTGTTATTATTAATAAGTATGCCCCCCCCCAGGTTTCCCTAGTTTCTCTTCCCTTGTTTTTAGACACGCATGAGAGTGAACTTGTTTATAATACTTGACTTTTTGCTAAATTTTGTATTATCAAAATAACAAACCACTATAAATCAGGTCAGTTCCATAATCGCGAGGTGTGTCAGGTATGGATGACGTGTTGGTACACTAAGGAGTAGCGTGACGTCATCAGATTCAAAAAAAGCACTTCCACACGGGTAACATGGAGGCTGGAGACAACTAACCCCGTGGACCACTTACCCCAGTCTATCCTACGTAATTTTGACATTATGGTACAGCGTAATGTAATTGATAATAAATAATTATTTTCGCCGACAGAAACTTTTTTTTATGTACAGTTACGTCAGTATAGTAATTTTCAAAGTCTTACGTCTTCACCTTACCAACAGAATTATTATATTATTATTTTTAATCACATTTTCCCCATGAGTGCAATGCTTTACAATTTTATCAACAATCCACACTGCTAGATAGCGCTTTTTTCACGACCGAAAGCGCTCAGTGTATTTTAAATGGACGTTGCGGGTATTATAAAATCTGTGGTATTTACTGTTACCCTTTGGGTCCATCTGCTGTCTATGGGCCTTCTGACATAACCCACCCAGTTCCATTTCTGTCTTCAATGTACAGTTATAATATTTCCAATAGCCGGTAATTCATTTGTATTGTTGTTAGAGGGACATCGTTTCATAGTTTCAAATTTAGTACCTGTGAATCTTTTCACTTTGTTTTGGGTTACAGTAATAGTGTAGGCAAAAATAAGGGGAAAAAAAGCGCAAAGCGTGCGGGTAAAGGTCTGATTGCTGAAAGTAGCGTAGAATAGTGTCCAAAACCACATACTAAAAATCCCACAAAATCCCCCCAGTGTTTTTTTATGGGGGTTTGAACCCCCCATAAAACAGTTTTTCGCAAATATTTTCCTGAGCATGCATTTTTATGGAAAAACACATCAGTCAAGAATTGTTCCTCGGAAAATTTCCTATCGAATCATGAACTCATAGTTAGCCTACAAAGTGGTTCGAAATGGTCCTATTTTGCAAAAAAAAAAAAAAAAAAAAAAACCCTGTTTTTCACAAATAACCTGCTCAATTCGCATTTTCAGGCAAAAATACATCAAACAAGAATTATTCCTCGTAAAATTTCCTATCGAATGATTTATTCAACATTTAGCCTAGACCTCATACTTAGCCTACAATGTCGTTGAAAGTCCGAATTTGTGCACTAATATTCAAATGCTACATGTAGGTATGATTATCTAAAACCTTTTTCAAGTGAAATAAATCAAGGGAAGGCGGTAGGAACTTTCTATATATAATATCATAATTATATACATGCAATTTCATTGGACAATTACATTAATTATAGCAGTATAATAATACCTAATAATAATAATAATAATATTAATAATAATAATAGGTTTCAATCGTTCTCGTCGTCTTCATCATGCGTTATTGACCACATGGTCACGTCCTCGTCTTCATCGTCGCTCTGCTCTCGCACCTCTAAATCATCGTCAACATCTTCATGTTCTTCCGATATAACTATGGAACGAGCGTTCAGACAACTTTGTCCCAAACAAGACGTGCACATGTCGAACACTTTAGGTCTAAACACAGAACCAAAAATGGAAGTACACAAATTATTATAATTCAAAGACTAGTGGGTACTTAAAAATACTACTGTCTGGGTACCGCTTCTTACCCACTTTCAGACAGATGCAGGCGTTTTTACACCCTTTTTTACAGCTGCAAGAAATAAGTTGTAGAACAGCAGCTGGGGCTGGAGGTTGACTCATAATAACTGGTTCCAGCATTCCTTCATTTTTTTCCACCCCCATTTGTTGGGATCCTTGTGATTTTGAAGCCACATTTGTACTTGGTGGTAGGCACGATAGATGTCATACCTAGCTGCGTCCTCTGTGGGCGGTAGGGAAGGTAGGTCAACTTTGTTGCGGACACTTTTAGCTAAGCACTGAAATCGTACGTCGTTCAGCCTCGTGAATTTTGTGGTGGATATACAGTACAGTGCTGCTATGTACTTGCAGCCTTCTTCAAAGACAGCTTCTGGTGTAGATGTAGGGTCCAAGAAAGTACTTCTTATGTCGTCAAATTCCGGTTTACATAAGAGTTTTAAAGCTTTGGTCTTGCTTCGACGATAAATACAGGAAGTAGTGTCTGACCCAGTCATTGCTTGGGCTATCAGAACACTATCTCAGACATTTGCGATATTCTGCACATCACTTATTGTACTCGTATATAATTTCTCTGGCTGTTTGCCGATTGCTGGTTTCAAGAAATAGACCTCCACCGTTTTCGGTAACAGCAACAGATTTATATCCTCTCCAACTACAATGGTCGGACTGTTCTTTGCTTTATCTATTGCGGTCACAACAATCACAGTATCGGCATCGGACACTGCTACGCCCACAGAATACTTATGTTCAATAAACTTCTGTGTAAGAATGCGGATCAAACTTCCTTTATATATTGCCATTTCTGTACACTGTACATCCATTCCTCTGGTCTTAAAACTTCTTCTCTTGCGTTCGCAAACTTTGGTGTTGTTCAAATTCTCTCCATAGCCGTCAAAAATTACCCTCACATTTGTTCCATAATGCCTTTTTACATAGGAGACATATTCTTCACATATGGATCCGTATGTAACATCTTCGGACCAAATGACCTTATGTAGCAAAAATCCACCATTTATGACATAGTGTATGTCATCGCTGACGTCTCCTCTATTTTCAGTGGTAGTGAAAAAAGAGTACAGCGATGATTTTGCCGTTTTCCTCATACCGACTATCAAAGAGAGCGATAAGGGGAATGGTGACAACTCATAATTAAAGTACTCTCGAAATTGGTCGTTGTTCTCCTTGAGCAACGAAATTCGTTGGAATAGGAGTAAGGGGTCCGTTAAAACTTTCTCATCTTCCCGAATCTTCACCTTGGATGACATACTAGCTAATGTTTTGACTGTCTCTGAACGTTTAAATTTGATGTCGGCGAAATTTTGACCGATACATTTTTTCATCATGTCTCTACCGACATTGAAAGCTTCATAACAGTCGATATTTTCATTGCCTGTAATGCCAGTCGACAGGGACACTAGATGAGGCACAAAGGGGAATGGATTGCGATGGGCAGATGAAAAATTTTTCTATGAAGATCTCTCTAGCTCGTTTGTACTTATGTTAAGTGAAACGTGTTCTCGCGCAACGCGTCTATACGTTGTATTCGAATATTCGTCAGTGCCTTGATAAATGTCCGTAATACGCTCATTTTCTTGGAGCAGGCATACTTTTGACGACTTTGTAGGCTGAGTATGAGGTCTAGACTAAATGTTGAATAAATCATTCTATAGGAAATTTTATGAGGAATAATTCTTGTCTGATATATTTTTGTCCGAAAATGCGAATTGAGCAGGTTATTTGTGAGAAACAGGTTTATTTTTTGGCAACATAGGCCCATCTCGGACAACTTTTTAGGCTGACTATGAGGTCTAGGCTTCGTGTTGAATACATGATTCGATAGAAAATTTTTCGAGAAACAATTCTTGACTGATGTGTTTTTCTATGAAGATGTATACTCAGTGAGATATTTGCAAAACTGTTTTTTGGGGGTTTAAACCCCCATTAAAAAAGAAGCACCTGGAGAATTTTGTGGTATTTTTAGTATGTTATTTCGGACACCATTCTACGCCACTTTCAGCAATCAGATCTTTGCCCACACACTTTGCACTTTTTTTTTTTTTTTGAAATTCTTCTAATTTGCCTACAGTATAAGTTGTTTTTCTTGGTTTTTCGTTGTTACCAATGTCCGTGAGCCGTATGTTATTGCTGGAGTAATATTTATGTTGAATATTGCACTTTTAAGTTTATTATTGTATTTTGTCCTTTAAAAATATGTTTTAAACTCCAACACTGATTCCATCCTATTGGTACTCTTCTCTTCACTTCTTCATCCATTCTGTTTTCGAAGCTGAGATAGTTCAACCAATTATAGCTTTATTTACGTCTTCAGTTGTTTCTCTTTCAACCACTATGGGTTGTTTTGTTCCTCTATTTGAAATTAGTAGCTGGAAGTAAAAATCTTCCCAATATTTCCAATAAAACACTGTAAGGAAGCCCTGACCTCCTTATAATAGCAGGATTCTCAGTTCAATATGTAAGTGTTCAACCCATTCTCACTTCAAAATTCAGATTTCAGGAATATTTTTCAGAGAATTTTTAAAGAAAAGACCTGGCCTGATGCCGCGTGTGGAAATGGTTTCTAGACAGTCGAAGTGAATTCATGAATTTGAGCCAAAAACTCAAATACATATACGTAGCGTTCGCCGGATCTGCTTCTCAAAATTTCCTTAAAATTTGCATTTTTTTCCCCTGTAAAATTTTGACTTGAATTGTCAGAGGTTTGGCGAAGCAAATACCCGATTACGTTCGCTAATTTTTTACTTTTCCTTGAAGTTGCAGCCAATCAGCGAACAGTATTTTTTTTAAATAACACAATCTGTCGAAATGTCAAAATTTCACGATATAAACTGTCGCACAAAAACCAAACGACAAACTCTGAAAACGACGCTTGCTTCTTCTTTATATATCATAACTACGTTTGGTGATCTTTATTATTCTGACTTGTAACTTCAAACAATCCAGAAACCATATTGTTTTACAGCTTAGCTGTGTAGAACTTGTTCCAGTCAAATTCTTCAATGAGCCTTTTATAAATCCAACCAAACTGATCTAGGGCTTTTACTTATTTGTTTTGACGAAACACTTAAGCCATTTAGCGAAGTCAGATATTCAGGAGACAAAATGAATCCTCGAAAAAAACAATAGAAGCCACCAAAATCACAAAATCAAAAGCTAAACATGATGAACACCAAGGAATCACAAACATTACAAAAAATGACAAAAGATAGTCGAGGAAAAAATCAAGACAAAAAAATGAAATCAAGACCAATTAAAAGAAATCATAATCCGAATTAGTAATGTAGTTCTCCAAGTTATTATATTAATAACGTATTTGCGGGGAGTTGAGTATGCAATTTCATATGCATATAACAGGCGAGAAATATCGATGGTGTTGCGCAAGAAGGGCAAATCTGCATTTTTTCTAAACTCAATTAGAAGGAATCATAATCCGAGTTAGTAATGTAGTCCCGGAAGTGAACATAATAATGTATTTACGGGGAATTAAGTATGCAATTTCATATGCATGTACTCGTAACAGGCGAGAAATATACAGGGATTCGTTCCCATCTTTTCCTCTGAGTGTGAAGTCGAATCGACGCGGGGTAAACAGGGAATTTCAAGTGAAGGGTCGAGTTTCTTTTTGGATGGAAAGATCTTCTCCCTTCAAGAGGGGTGGGGGCTCGAATGTACCCGGAACATTGAAATATTAAATAGAAGGATGCCAAACAAAGTTTCTTTGGATCACTGATTTCGAAGAAAATATCAGAGTACAGATCAAGACCGATTTGGGCTCAAAATTCAAATTATTGCCATCACAATTGTGATGGTGAAGACCAATCTCCAGGGACGAATACTGATGTGGTTCCCCCTTGCTTTTATCATGGTTTTATCTGTCGGAGTTTTTCTTCTCCTGTGTGCCTTTAGTTTTTCTTTAAGCCTCCTCAGCACGCTTAGGTAGCACATACAGAAGGGGGAGTTCTATCTACCACACTGCAGAACAGTTCACACTGGTCTTCATACTGGTCTTCTGCAGTCCTCAGATGTCGATTCTCATTGTCCAATTTTTTTTCAAATCCTTCAGATGTTAGTATTGATGATACAGTCGTGCTGGAATGCCAATGTCAAGGTACCACTACACTTTTAGGCTAGCTTGGAAAAATTAAGGAAGTCTGAAAGGGTATATTTCGGGTGACCAGAGTGTAAATTAACTCCAACTCCAGTTCTAATAAAATTCTGAAATTGACTTCGACTCATTTCCCTTGAATTAATTCGGGCATGGGATATAATACTACAGAAAAAAGAGAAGAAAAGGTTATGCAATTTTTTTCGGGTCCTTCTTAGAAATCACAATTCTGCACTAAGACCCCCCCCCCCCAAAGAAAAAAGATCATAAAATGAAAAATTCGAACCCTCAAAGATTTAAAGAAGCCCGGGTGCGAAGAGCGGTAGAGGCCTCTTTTTCGACCCTTCGTCTAGCCGGGGAGTGGGCTGAAAGAAAAATTTGTACTCGTACTACCGTCATCTCGACTGGTGTAAGTGAACAAACTGATGAATTGAGTTCCTACTTGAAAAGCGCTATTGAATACGATTTACAACATATGTTGTAGCTTTAATTTTCATAATTGAGAAATTGAAAAAGAAAACGTTTGCTAAGGAAGGTGCACACGTTAAGGAAATTCATGCACAAGGCGTGGAAATTTAGCACTTTTTTTACTTTATTCCTCTTTTGAAATTTCAGTTGAAGAGACTAAGGGTAAAACGTACATCACCCATACTTCGGCTGTGGGAGGTCCCTTGATGGGAAAGTTACATCATTTATTCTTCAGGTGGAGAAGATGCACCTAATTTGGGGAACGCGGGCACAAGAAAACGAAAAATTGGCTCAATTTTTTTTTAATATATATATAAATAAACTTGCGGTTTTTAGTTGCACGTATGAATAGGCCAGGAGAACAGATCCACTAATTTTTTACACGCTAGACTCTTGAATTCAGTGTTAGTTCGTCTCTCCAGTCCAGTCGTTTTAATACCCAGTTCATTACAACAAATGCTACTTATGAGATGGACAAATAGACGAAATTCCGAATTCACTGAACGTTTTTCCTGACTTTCAAACTTTCATCAGCCCTGCTTTCAATGGTATTTCTAATCTCTAGTTTCCTTCTATTTTTCGTCTCTGTTTTCTTTCCAACATTGTAAATCGGTTGTATAGCAGCTGTCGCTCCTAATTTTGAAGACAACAAGAAGAGAATAAATAATGATGGGCTTTAAGTCGCTCGACGGCTTGCCTTCCCTTCATTTATTTTCTCCAAGGAATGTGCGCAGAATGATGAGGTGTGTTACTCTAATATGAGATTACTCGATTTTACTCCGCTGGGTGAATGTACGAGTAAGTTACAGAATCGCAGCTGCGCTAACGATGTGTGTCGATATTTTCGAACACGTTTATACTGATTTGCTAGTCGAGTAATCCGGAGTGTATTATGATAAAATGAAGTTTGAGCGATGTCGACTAGTCGACACCTCAAAATACCAGCTCCACAGCTGAGCCCACTGGCTCATATGCGTGTAGAAATGAAGTCAGTATAGATAGGTAAATGTGGCATTTAGTTTACCGAGCTTACGATTTTGTGTCTATAAAATATCGACGCACGGCACACTTGAATGCCCCATCGAAAATCTAAATGGATCATCATCGAATGTGAAAAGGAGAGCCGACTTAATACTAATTACTTTTACGCTCGAATAACCAATAAAATAAAAATTAATATCCGTGCGGTGAAAATACGTAATCGAACATTAAGTTTGAAAATCGTTATTCGAAGGCATTTACTAAAAGGGTCCTTGATCGCCTGGCAAAAAATAACGATAAAGATTTGAGCGAATTTCGGCAGGCGACAAATAGGTCTTCGAAATTAAAGTTCAAATGAAAATATTTCGATGAAAGTTGCGTAAGCAAACGATATAGAGGTTCCAGAATGCGAGGTAAATGTTCAGTTGTGTGAAGTTCGGAGTTCCAATTAAATATTTCGATGCGGGACATTCTGGTTGCGAAGTTCGTTTTCAACGACTTCAGATTAATATGACGATAATCGTCTTTACCGGAGAGAGAATTCCCCCGCAGCTAAGTCTGTGCATTACAGTGTGAGCGACCTTCCAACTTTCTTCATCTTTACGGAAACGCGTGTGTAGGTAAATGGCGAAACAAGTCGTGTCAAAATAACTGGAGTGGTTTGAAACCTAAATTCCCGAACAGCTTATGTATGCGGGTTCTAGGCAATGCAAAATTCCTTCTGAAGCGAACAAACCATCGCACTTTCCAGGATTTGGACTTCTGGGCGGAGAACTTTCTTTTGTTATTCAAGCGTGATGAGGCGGTATAAATCCACTTTTCCAATGGATTTAAGGAAATAACTTGCGAGTGGGCTGGGTGCACCGAGTTTACTCTGAAGAGCCTCCAACGTTGACACCGACCCACTCACAGGAAACTAAAATTTGACAAATCGATTGCAAACTTTTTCAAACATATTTTTGGCTGAAAAAAGTTACATGGATTGGTCCATTTCTGTATAAACATCGTTATATTCACACCCCTAATAGAGTAGGTTGGACATTCTTACCCTTTCTCCCACTTTAAAAATTACAGATTATGGTTCCGTGAAGATGAATGTTGCAAATTTATTGAAGCGCGAAATGGTACGCATCAAGAAGTAACGCAATTGCAGCCTACCGCGTGTAGAGCTCTAAACCACAGGCATGCTAAATGGAAATTTTGCAACATGTATGAAAAGATTCAAAATCACTGAAACCAGCATCTGCAGAGAGTGTATGGAATCAGAAGATACACCAGATCACACCTTTAGGGACTGTAAAATTTTTGGAGAAATCAGGAAAAAATATAATGTCACAGAAAATGACTATCAGGAATGCTTTAGGGACAAAAATAGTCATAACAAAATTAACAGAATGGTAGCAGAAATACTCAGAAAGAAAAAGGAAATAAGTTAAATATTACCTATAGTACTAGATTTTACCACTAGAGCAAATGACATTGAAAGCTAAGTTGAAGTTTAATTTATTATATAGTCTAAATTTAATTACTTGTATAAACTAATACTAAGTTGAAACCAACTCACCTCCAGGGGATAAACATTTTGTAAAACCCTGGGGGAAGGGCTCGTAATTGTTAATACTGGAAAAAAGAATATATATATAAATTAAAAAAAACAAAAAAAAACCGCCATTTTTATCCTTACGTCTTCCGTATAATTTGTACGGGTGAAGACAGCTGCCATTTTCTTTTCAGTTTGATTCATTAAAAAAAAAAATCAGCTGAATGGTAGGCACAGCGTAACTAGGTCTCCTTTCCTAGAGGAAACTGAAAATAGAATGGTGGTTGTCATTACCTACCTTTTATATGTTATATACCTTGTCCGAGTTAAGAACCTCCTGTAAAATAAACACGCAGTGGGCAATTCGGTAAGCTGCGGGGAAAGGAGATTGTGTGTGTTCACGCTGAACGCGCAGTAGCGCAAATGTAAATATCCGTCTCGCCGTGAAGTGGATGAAAATATTGGCCATGACCGTGCATTTCATGATTTTGTTTTCATGAAAATCGCAAATTGTCCACACTATCACTTCGGACAAGTGAACTGCGAACGCGCAACAAATGCGCGTTCGGTGTGGTTAGCCCATTGATTGACAGGACGTTCTTAACTCGGATAAAGTATAGAACTCTACTTATACTTAATAAGGTTCTATAGTTTTCACACGGGTATACTGGACCGCCATTTTGATTCTCAAGTTAGTCCGAGCATTCTCGGAATCGCTCGCACCCGTTCGCAAATGGGTGATCAAGGAAGTTCGGGCTAGTTGCAGTTGGGAATCAAAATGGCGGTTCATTATACTCGTGTGAAACTACAGAACCATATAAATAGAGTTCTATACCCTATCCGAGTTAAAAACGTCCTGTCAATCAATAGGCTAACCACACCGGACGCACATTTGTTGCGCGTTCGCAGTTCACTTGTCCGAAGTGATAGTGTGGACAATTTGCGATTTTCATGAAAACAAAATCATGAAATGCACGGCCATGGCCAATATTTTCATCCATTTCACGACGAGAGGGATACTATTTAGTATTTACATTTGCGCTACTGCGCGTTCAGCGTGAACTTTCCCCGCAGCTTACCGAATTGCCCACTGCGTGTTTGTTTGACGGGACGTTCTTATAAAGATTTGATTTGGAGTTATTAGCCTCAGAGTCAGTAAAATACGCAAAATGATATATTATCAATGTACGCGAAATACATAACTTGAATTCTTCTTCAGACGCTGTTAACACGGCTCTAAAGGGAGGTACTACGGACAGCCATTTTGATTGCAAGAAATGTCTGTCCGTTATATCTCCCCTTAGAGCCGCCTGAACGCTGTATCCAATACTGGACGTTGACAGTCCCGGTTGCTGATGCGCGACCGCTCCTTGGACAGGTTAGTTGTTCCCAAAAGTAACGCCAGTCAAAAAATTGCCTAAAAAAAATTAATGAAACAACCTGGAGTTCATTCAGTTAATTATGATCACTAACGTTTGCGACACTTGACACAGAACGACTTTCTCCATTCAATCCATTTACTGTTTCCACCAAAAAAAAAAATCTTCTCCTTATACTGCAGAGCAATGTGCGTTCATTGTCAAACATGCTAAAGTCACTGAACCCACCTATGGAAAATGACGCATATGAAAGCTGTGAAGATGATTTGTCGAGAATACAGAAAAATATTGCCCTGAAACACATTTTTTGCCCACTCCTGTAGGATTATGTTGGGAGGTTGGGAAATAATGACGCGAGAACAGACCTTAGACCATACACATAGTGATAAGTCAGTAAACATTTAATTGTTGAAAAACAGAAAATGAGAAAATTTTTGTTTCAAGATTTTTTACAAAGAATCCTGGGATTTTTCAACAGGCTTGGTTGGCAGCACTGGAATCTGGTAGTGTGTGTACGTGTGTAGTGTACCGACCGAGCGCGTGTGCTAAGTTGTCGTTTGTTTGTACACAATGAGACATAATCTAAGGAACAGACGATCTCTCTTCGAGAAGATAACATTCATTGTGTACAAACAAACGGCGAGTTAGCACACGCGCTCGGTCGGTACACCACACGTACACACACTACCCGATTTCAGTGCTGCCAACCAAGCCTGTTGAAAAATCTCAGGATTCTTCGTAAAAAATCTTGAGATTTCCCAATAAATCTTGAAACAAAAATTGTCGCATTTTCTATGTTTCTCAACAATTAAATGTTTACTGATTATCACATTTGTTGTTTTACCCCCTCTACTCTCAGTTCTGTCGAGAAACCTTAAAGTTTTCCTTTTTCTTTTCACTTTTGTTCCTGAATACTGTGAAGAAGAGAGAAGAGAATTTCATTGCTTACGCATTTTTTTAGGGTCGGCGCAGCCGAGCCTTATACAGTGGGAAAATAGTTCCACCCGGCGCGTGACGTCAGTGGTTTAGTCAGCGGTTTACAGTCGACGCAGCCAGTAGAAAAATAATTCTACGATGTCAGTGGTTTATGGTCGGCGCAGCCAATGGAAAAATAGTACTACGCGACGCGTGACGTCAGTGGTTTGAGTTTGTCTTCCAGTGACTCTTTTTCTTATCAATCGATGTTCGAGATATACGAGAATGAATCGCGTTTGCTTCCAAAAGTGGCGCTTGTGGTTTTAAATGTAGAAGTGAACGTAACTGTGTGTAAAAGAAACAGATAGGAAAATGGTTTTGCATCGTGCTTATAGTCTCAGCAAAAGTGACTCGAGGTATCAACATAAGGAATCGATGAAAGGAGTTCATTTTGTGAGGTTTGTAATATTGTGTATGATTCTTGCTAAAATTAGGGTCAGCGTGAACCAACTGACATTTTTGTAAATAAAATGAGTTATTAGCATCGTTGGAAAAAGCGTAAAAAGTAGAATTTTTCAGAGGCCCCGATTCAAAAATGTGTACTCACGTTGATCAAAGCTTATCAATAAATGCTATGTCATATAGTTTCTACATGGCTCTTGAACTTGGAATCACGTGTTCTCAAAAAACAGATTTTGCTGGTTAGCAGCGTTCTAGTGCGATTGTATTTTTGTACTTTTTGTTCGAAGTTGGTTAGTGGAATAGCCGCCCCGACTTCAGCTGAAAGGCGGACCCTATTACTAGGTCGCAAGGCGACCTAGCTTGTCTTAGAACATTTCAGTGCCATTAAGGGCTCTTTTCTTGTGACAGGTCACAGATGTATTTCACATATTTCTATTGCTGTGTAAAACGCGAGTTCTTATTACTCCCATAAGACGATAAATTTTC
This sequence comes from Acanthococcus lagerstroemiae, assembly GCA_031841125.1. Taxonomy (NCBI): domain Eukaryota; kingdom Metazoa; phylum Arthropoda; class Insecta; order Hemiptera; family Eriococcidae; genus Acanthococcus; species Acanthococcus lagerstroemiae. The sequence continues at coordinate 30,544,671 of CM063114.1, forward strand.
CATTTCGCAAATTTTGGAAGTGAAAAATTTGATGAAGCAATGCATATTCACTAAATTTTATGTAAATTCTTGAGAACTCTTGAGATTTTCTTGAAAGTCTTGAGATCTTAAGATTCATCTTGAGGTTGGCAGCAGTGCCCGATTCTTGCCTGTCACCATGCTTTTTGCGACTAGATACTCAGTGTGACCACATTAGGCATACGGAACATTTTTCTTGCCGTTCTGTAAGCTATGGGTTTCACGGGTTTAGTGACTTTAGCCTCACCCTCCCACCTTATTTTCGATCCACGCGATTTGGTGAAAACGTAAACGAAATTCCGCTCGTATTTTTTTCCAAAGAGGTTCGGTTTCATCTGTCCGGTTACATCAACAGTCAAAAGTACAGAATTTGGTCTCAGCTAACCACACTGGAAGAGTTGAACAGTTCCAACATCTTCTATAAACATTTGTCCCAACAGAACCAAAAAATAAAAAGAATTTTTCCAACTTTCAAATTTCTCACGTGCATTACTTATGGGTCACCCAGTAATTTGCCGTTGCTTTCCCCAAGGTTTTGTTGCGCTACAGTTTCCCGTCTGTGTGCCAAAGAGAGTGCAGTCGCAGTTCGCTTACTAGCCATGTTTTTCACGACGTTACGTAAGCCGTCAGCGACGGGCACACGCACAGTACAATTCTTTCTGATCTGGTGGTAACACACCTTGCGATTGTAATGCCTAGTTTATGTGTACTGGCGGGGGTTACAGGATACGCTATGTTTTCATCTCGAGTTGCTGTGATCGTCGGGATGTTAGTATTTGAATATCACTAGAGCTTTCCGACGTTGATGGGACTCGAACCCGAGATGCCAAGATAGCGAAGCAGGCACGTTACCACTTGGCCACACAGCAACTATCTAGAGTTGTGAGTGGACAGATTTTAATCCATATTTGGCCCAATCCGTTATGGCACCAACTGATAAAAGTAGTCTATGGACTCGGGAATATAATCATCATCTAATATTCCTGGATTATTCTTTCTTTTTTTCTTCATACTTTCTAAAGGACATTATTTATCACATATATCATGGTGTTACTTACACAGTTTTATAATTTGAGAGGATAGGGGAAAATTTTGTGCCGAACTTAAATATAGTTCTTGGAAAGCAAGACCTCTTGAGCAACTACCCACCACATGTAGGAATTCACGAGCGGAACGAGAAAATTTTCCGAATGACCCTGTTTGGTATTCCCTTCGTTTCCCTCATGAACTTGCAAGTTCTCGTTCATTATTTCTATCGACAAACTTATAATTGTCTGGTCTTATCAAAACTCATCTCCCCGGTGCGAATTTTCCGCGGTCCCAAATACTCCTATTCGCGAAATATACATCGGAGTTCATCGGTTTGCCGGATGCGCCCCCTCATCGGCGTGATTGGCCCACGCAACCGATTTCAAGCGCCGATATCTTCATAAATCTTCGACCCGTAACCGAGCCAAAGTTATCCGGTGTACGATGTGTACGTGCCTCAGCTCAGCTCGAACGTTATTTACATTTTTAAGAGAGTACACTGGCGTGCCTCCAAAGGCTCACTTTAATACAATGACAAGATCTCAGAGCCGAAATTTAGCGCTACGTGGATCTGTGACCCACGATGCCCACATAGTTTGGAAACCACCGGCGGAGCAGACGCATTAAAAATGCAACGGACGCGTATAATCCTGAAATTTTACAATGCTCGCCGTCGGCCTTACAAACGTGCACATAGTTTTGCATACCGCATGGCCGTAAATCACAGACACGTGGAAAATTTAAAGGCCTTTCCTACTTCGAGCACTCCGGGGTACCGTTTTCGGGGGGGGGGGGGGCAAGTTATACGGTTTCGTGTTTATGTCATGCTCTCATATACTCCATAGGCGCTATATCACAATTTTCGCGATTTGCGTACATCGATCAATATGGCGCAAAAAGTGACATTAACGAGGTATAAATGCATCAATTAAAAGATTGAGCTCGGGTTACGAAGCGTCAGGAGTCTCACGCAGACAGAGGAACAGAGTGCGATGTGCAGAGAAGGCGAACGCAGACAGTGAAATTATCCGTAGATGTGATGGATTATTTACGACTAAACCGATTTCGAAACACTGGATGTACGTTCTCCCGAAGGTATTTTTTCGGCCAAATTACCATCAATTATACGCAAACAAGAACTCGAAATTACGATAAAAGCGATTCCAATCAAATTAATTCCTGTACACCTAAAGCGGATATTCGTTGTACGTGTAATATAATAATTTATCTAGACGGTTCTGGACTGATGCATTTTCGATTTCCCAAGTTATAAAAGGTTGGGATTGTACTAACTAGTGTGTATCCCAAAAACATAAGGAAGAAAATTGTCGACTTTTGGAAAGTCTCATCTCCGAGTACGGGGTATCCTAAACATAAGGAGAAAGGAAAATGTCGACTTTTTAATGGTCTTATCTTCGGGATTGGGTCCCCTCTGCCAGGCTACTCAGAAAAATTGAAACAACCCAAAACGCAATGATCGCTCATTTCTAGGCATAAAAATAAAGGAAAAAATCAATCTAGAAGTAACCCGGAAAAAACTTTAGAACGTAAAAAATTGTGTACAACTAATTAGGAACCTAAATTGAGGATGGACGAAATACATTGCGAGACTACCTCAAGATAGAATGTCTTACCGAGCCACCTTCTTGTTCCCAAGTCATAAAACAAGAAGAAGAGGAAAACAAAAAAATAGATAGAAGGACAATAATCAAAAATAAACTTTGTCACCGAATTGCCCAAAATCGAAAGGAAGGGAGAGGGTGAGAGGTACCTTTGCCCTCAATGGTCCGTGGGTACATTCGGAACGAGGGCGAAGCACATGGGAGACACACATTCCCGTTTTGTAATGTAGCTGTAACCAATAAAGGCTTATTATTATTTATTTATTTTAAATTTGTTTATTTTTTGAGGTGGTCCCGACAACAGTCCGTAGACCAATTACCGCCGACACCACCTTTACAAAATAATTTCACTTAAGATTAAAGACTTAATAATTTGTTTACTAGAATACAAAACTAACAGTATAGTATTTATATTCATTCAGTCATTCATTCATTCATAATTCGTTCGTTCATTCATTCATTCGTTCATCCATTCATCCATTCATTCGTATTCTTTATTTCATTTTTCTTCTCACCTTTTGCTCATTTCCTAATCTTTAGCCTGCAGGATGGTCTTACGGAAATTAATCCTGGACTGGTAAAATATGTCAAGATCCGGACAGCTCAAACACAGTCTATTATATAGATCCAATGCTCTGGATAAGACACTGTTTCCCAGGATATCCGTACGTTTGGATGAGGTGCGGAACGTTTGCATGGACCGGCTGTTAGCCCTAGGGTCCATAGATTGATTTTTGAGAGGAGTTCTGGCTCCACAACTCTGCACCGCATCAGGTCGTAGAGGAATAATAAGGAAACTGTCCTACGCCTTGCCTCCAATGAATGCATTTCGAAGCCCTGCAACAGTTCCTCATATCCATACCAGACGGGTAGTATTCAAAAGTCTTGTAAAAGAGAAATTTGAGGAATCTTTTCTGTATTGATTCCAGAATTCCGGAAAGCGTTATAGACGAAGGGTACCACACTAACACCCCAAATTCCAGTAACGAGCGTATCAAAGTAAAATAAAGGACCCTTAGGGTGTGAATTCGTTTGAGGTTTTTGGAATTTCTGATGATAAATCTACCTTCCTTCTTGCCTGCTTAATGAGTTGCGCTGTATGATATTTAAAAGTTACATTGCTATCCACAAATACGCCCAGATCCCTAACTGTTGCAATCTCCCTTAGCCGCATATTGTTTATTATGTAGGCGTGACTTATTGTTCTTACTGTATTTCGAGTGTACGTTATCTCCGGAATAGACAGGGCCGCCGAGAAGGGGGGTACTTTTCCCTGGACCCGGTTTTTTTGAGGGGGACCGCAGGGTCACAGAAAGTAAAATTATCAAATAGACAATACGCCTTTTTACGAGCAAATAATTTCAGTGTAAGCACGCAGATTTTCCCCCCGAACCTGGTTTGCGGCTCTTGGCGGCCCTGGGAATAGATTCTCTGTCGGACCCAACTAATACATCTTGCAGAAACGTAGCGAAGAGTCTTTTGTGGAGGGGCAAAAATTGTTAAATTCCCAACTGACTCAATTCAAAATTCCCAATTATCAAAATTTGTTTATACTGGCCAAAAAAAAAAAAAACAACTTTTAACTTGTTGGATTTTTCCAACTTTTGATCCATGTAATAAAATTTCACAACTCCGGCGGAAGCTTGGAGGCAGGCTACCCCCTGTGCCCCCTTATTTTCGTCCCTAACATCTTGAAGGATTTTGGAGAAAAAAATTGAAAGATGGTTCAGGGACCTCATAGTTTCTCATAAGAAGATTGCAGGGTTTCCAGGATCGTAGGGGAGATAAGTGTATAGTCCGCACCGGAGCGATGGCGTATGTAATAAAAAAACGAGAGCGAGTAGAAAAAGCGCGTGTGCAGTGCCCGGTTTAGGTAAAGCACTGTAAACACGAGTGCGGCAATACGCCATTTTGGTTCCAACGCGCCCGTCGATGCCGAATTGACTACGCGGTACGCTTCGCATAGTCGGATTCGGCATCCACGGATGCGGTTGGAACCAAAATGGCGTGTTGCCGCACTTGTGTTTATAGCGCTCTAGTTTAGGTATAGGCTGCCGCTGTGTGCAGAATTTTTCTTGCCACCCTTGGGGACAAGCTGACTCAAATCTGAAAATCTATTCCCAGTCGCATCAGGCGCCTATTCTGCAGTGTCTCGATTATATTAGGCACGATTTTTCTTCTTCTTTTTCAAATTTGCCGCCCTTAAATATTTGTCGCCCTGTGCAAGTGCACAGTCTGCCCCCGCTGTGTATAGGGCTTTTCACTGTCCTGTTCGTCTACATGATTTCTTATCTCGCCGTGGGATTATTAGTAAGGAGCTGTATGGTTCCTTTCCCGCACTTTATTACAAATTTTCATCTTTTCAGTACTCTATTTTCACAGTGACTTGGGACTTAAATTTTTATGTAAAAATGCACACTTGTTCTGCTAATAGTTGTGACTTGAGAAGCAATATGCATCCTTATGAATAGTTTTTTGATTTACTGAAAGTTGTAGCCTGATTTGGTGAAGAATATCGCAAGAGTTGTTATGAAAACACAGGAGAGCATGGTTTTCCGTCTTAAAATTGGATTCGAGTTAAGTTTGTTCAAAATATTTCTAAGGAGATGCGGTACTTTCTCTTCAGAAAACGATCCTAATTCATATTCATATCTGTAAGAAAACCATCAGATGAGAGGACTGGATCCGAGTTGCGTCCCAAAACCAGGGGGAGGGGGGTTGAAAAACAATGTCTGAATTGCAGCCGTCAAAGCAAAAACAAAAGTCCGAATTGCGGCCACTACAATTAATACCTACCAGATACATGACTTGACATGGAAACCGGGTCTTTTGAAAATATAACATAATATTCGACTAGGACTGTTGAATTAAGCTACGAGAAGAACATTTAGTTCTGTTTGAAGTTTAAAATTGGTCGCATTAAAATATGCGGTGAAAAAGGTGAACTATTAAAAGTTGTTAAAATTTTTTTATTTCGCTTCCACAAATTTTTAGCTAACGATATTGGAAAATGGTGCTATACAAAAAAAAGGGAGAAATATAAGGCATTTATAAAAATAAATTGTGACTAGCAGCGCGCCACATATCTCTATTCTATATATTATTTAAAATAAAAAAAAAAATTAAAATTACAAAAATTTATAAAGTTATCATATTACAGGACCTCCTTCCACACCACTTTGGCGGTTTTATAGCTTCCAGGTTGTACTTGAATTTTTAAATAATTAAACGAAGTTGTCCGCGACAGAGCTACGTATAATTGTCCATGACTGAAGACATACTCGGGTAGATATATCCCAACCTTCTCCAGCGTCTATCCCTGGACCTTGTTGATCGTCATACAAAAGGCTAACTTTATTGGAAATTGTCTCCTTTTGAATGGAAAAGGCAAGGTGGAATCCGCTGGCGACAGGTCCACTCTTGGGAGTAATATCCTTCGACTGCACTCCACCCCAGTTATTATTTCCAGATCCAGTGCATTCGTGTACATGTTTCTCACAATTAGTCGTGTCCCATTCAGCAGTCCAAGTGCCACATTCATATTACGTAGCCACATAACAATCGCACCAACTTTTAAGTGTAATTTATTTGATGGTAAACCTGTCAACTCCGGACTATCCAGAAATTCAAAGGGGAATTGCTGGATTTCTCTGTCATTTTCACTGATCAGTCTATTAACGCTTGTGTAGGTTTTGGCTTCTCCAGAAATCAAGTCCAAAATCTTGTCGTTGATCTTCTGACAATGATCATTCTTTGGTGCCAGAATTGCAACATTGGAAAATTTCAGGACATCCTCTGGCGTGTCAAACTTTTCACCATAGACATCTCTTAATGTCCTGAGAAATTATGCTTGCAGGTAATTCTATAATGCCACCATTTTCAGAGCCAGAATGAGGGAAAGTACCATTACCAATCTACAGCAAGAATTCTGAGAACACTTTTTCTCCTGCTTCCGGAGTGGAAGAAATGCGTGTGAGTAGTGAGGTTTAGTTGGTTGTTACCTCATAACTCTACTCAGACTGAACGGATTTGAGTGATCAAAAAAGATTCATAAGGAGCTTGATTCACCGAGTGTGTAAGAACTTAACCAGCACTATGCGATAATTAGGACCTGAGATATAGGCTCTGAATTTAATAGAACCCAGGTTTTCAAACATATTTTAAATATATAGATGGTGAACCTGTAGAGCAGAAGTTGGAGCATAATCACCCAACTGACGATTCGGCAGCAACTCACTATAATAAGTTGAAGAGAAAGGCTGTGGGTGATCCAAATGAAAGACCTCAAAAGCTGATCCGCAAAGAACTGGAACCTAGCTCCCGTCAAGTTTTGAAAAAATTTCTGCCACGACGTGAAAAAGTGTTTGTTGATGGTACCTTTTACAGTGTCCTAAATTGTTTTATCAACTTTTTACCATTCTTCTAGCATTTTGTCAATCATGAAACGTAAATAGCAGGGATGTACCGATAGGGGACAACTTCCCCCACCCCTCATCCCCTCTCTGTAGGAATTTTTCTCTCAGCTGTTGGGGAAATTTACCATTTCAGTCAGGCGAGTTTGGAAAATCCAACAAGTTCAAAATTTTTCTTTGCTTTGATACTTGGGAATTGAGTTGAGAAGTGGAGTTGGGAAAACCCAACGAGAAAAAAGGGTTTTCTTCTTCAAATTTGATACTTGGGAATTTTGAGTTGAGTCACTTGGAAAAATTCAACAGGTCAAAAGTTTTTGTTTTTTTTTTTTGCTTCGATACTCGAGAATTTTGAGTCAAGTCAGTTGGTACTTTCACAATTTTTACCCCCCCCCCCTCCGGAAAAACTCATCGGTTCGTCCCTAATAGTAAGGCGAGAATGGTTCCAAAATCGAAAGGACATTTGACTGAATGCGTAGAACATGTTCAGTAACTACTCGGACTGTGCAAACAACAACAACAACAACAACGCCGGAACTAAACCCAACTGATAAGCGAACGGTGATGGTTATACTTTGACTCCCATAAGAAAAACACACGGAGCAAAGATCATTATGATACTACCTGAGAATAAGAAATTTCTTAGAAACCAAAGGTATACATTTTTAATCCAGAAGGTTTCTAGCAGTTGCTAATAAACTTCTGGTTACTAACAAATTTATTATTCTCAGATAATAACATAATGATCTTTGCTCCCTGTGTTTTTCTTTTGGGAGTCAAAACGTCCGTTGGCCAAAAGTATGTATTTTACAAACAGTAACCAAGACCTGTAACTCGCTGTGTGACGTCAAATCACCGTTCGTTTATACCTACAAAAATACCTATTCTACACTAGCGTCTCTACAATTTGCCTAGTCTCAATAAGACATGTCATATCCATGTACAGGGTTGCCAGATTTGGTCCTTTTCTTTTGGTTCCTTTCTTTTTTGGTCCTTTTTTTTGGGGGGGGGGCGCAAATAACCTTCTAGAAATGGATCGATATTTGAAAAATGAGCAACAAATAAAGAATTGGAGGTTCATTTTCACAAATGAAGAACCTTTGTTGGCGTTTGCACACTTCTGTAGATGCGCTAGTGTCGTGGACGAAAAGATGATCAGGGTATTTTTCCCACAAAATCATGTACAAGTAAAGTGAGCTCTAGCATCTTCAGTATTGGAACTAAAGTGTTAGCCCTTATCATTTCTTTTCAGATGAGTCCAACTTCAGTTTTTTTGCTGAACCCAAGATTACTAAAACTAGAACAGGTTACTCCACTGAGCAAGGCGCAGATATTTCAGTGACGTCACTGCCATGAAACTCATACTGGTCGTTTATGGGAATACAGCTTTTTTTATCTTTACTCATAATTGATGTCCTCAAGATATTTTTCTATTATTCTTACTATAATATACAGCATTCAATGGGCTGTTGTTTAAAAAAAAAAACTCTACAGCAAAAATTCAATTTTTCCATTACTTTCTTATTGGGATTTAAATTCAGAGTTTCAAGTGTTGGCAGCCCTGCGATATGTGTGAGTGATCACGTATGATTTACCGTAAGCGTGTAGCAAACTTCAACTGTCATTAAGTCGATTAGAAATTCACTTTCAAAGAAAATTTGTCCCTAAATTCAACTGCATCATCTCCAAAAAATTAAATTATAATCAGATCTACTGGCAGAATAATTTTTATTCGGTTTTTTGCCCTACTGAAGATACCAGTGTTTCTGTTTGGAAGTACACATGATCATTCACTCATTTTCACCCGCTAACACCCACGCAGGTAATATTGGAGCGCACGCTAGTACAGGTTTAAATCCCAATTAAGTGAATTTCGGCGCGGATGAGACGGGAAGAATTGTTGCGGATTGCATACCCGAGTGGACCAACCTGTTATAGTTTTATTAATCTTGCTCGTCATCAGTTTACTGATAATTTTCTTCTCACAATTGGAGATAGACAGAAAAGTAGTACATAGTTTTTCTTCTAGATATGTGCTCATTGATCTTGATTTGGCTGCGCGGCTGCAGTGTGCAGCCGATTTTTCTTTCTTTTAGCTTTCGATCTTCTTTCCGAAGAACTTCATGCTGTTTTCTTTTTCTTTAGCTCAAATTGCTTATGGAAATCTTAAAACTTGTCGGCACTTATTGGATTTTATTTTTACTTTTGAATGTGGTTCATTTTAGAGAGGAAAGTACCACATCAAATTTTTGTCCCCCCCCCCTCTCACAGGTAAATGGGAAGTGGGACCTAGTTTTTATTTTAGTTTATCTTGGGCTCTTTTGAGCCAATTTTGATCAGATTTTGTAATTCAAGGTGGCTACATTTTTGGTCAGATTAATTCAACTTTAGTCGTTATTGGTTGTTTTTGTCATTTTTCGTCGCTATTGATATTACCCTAATGGGTGAACACAGAAGTAATGAAACATTTGGGGATATGAGTTGAAATGTTCGTGTTATATAGATGTAAAGATCCTCTATACCAGAACAATGTTTTTGACCTGGTTCATAAAAATTAATAAAATCGCTTAAATTTTGATAATTACTTTTTTGTATTTTGTTAGTAAGTACAGCATACGCGCACAATTACCCCGCTGTGCGTTATTACCCCAGCGGTTGGGGAATGGTGCATGTTTGACTTTCCCTGTTTAATACAAGGTGATGGGCCTATCACTGAAATGATCTAACGTCATTAAAAATTCAAAACGATTTGAATTATTAATGACGCTTGATCGTTTTTATGATCTCTTTATCATTATGATGATGACTTGTTCTGTGTACACGTTCACTATTACTGACGCAGCGCTCAAGAATGATCATTTTTATTGACCGTGTACAGCGGGCTTAAGTCAAGGAGATACATGCAGGTAAGATCTTCAGTTGAAAGTTTCTTCCTCGGTCAATTCAAGTTTGAATAACAGTCACGCGCACTTTGGTGCACACAACTACCTTGCTCTCCCTTGCCTATCTTTAAATGACCCTTATGGTTCATCCTTCTATAATAATGTACAATGTACTTGTTCTCTCTACACTCATATTTGAAACTTGTTAAGAATTTTGTTAACTTGCCGTTTTCCCTTGTATTTCTGTACTTTGAACATCGAACCTAATCGAATCGTTTCTTAATAATTTCAGGTATGTTTCAACAAAACCTCATCACATTTTAGCTATTACACATTGCGCACGAACGAATGAACCAACAATAATTGGAATAGCAATGGTAACAAGAAAATACCTGTTGATTTGGAGTACAAACGAATGAATAGCCGGTAAGAAATAACGATTTTGGTGTTTCAGTGTCTCGCGGGTGAGTTTATCGTTGCACTACGCGGAGCAGCATGCGATGACAACCGCGACGCCTGTGGACACGCTCGGACTTATGTTTTTGAATTTCAAGCTCAAGTTGGCACATGTTAATATTATCCGATTTGGGTGAAATTTTCAGAGGTTCATTCTCATACCCCAAGCAAAATTTAGTAGAGAGGACGAGGAAAATCTAATATTTTTCTCTTATGGCGCTCTAATGAACTAGTTTCTTCACCTCTATAAGTTTCCCAGGTATGCATATTTTTACAAAGCACATGTGAAGACACGTTTTTTTACTCTGTAAATAGGTTTTGCTATCTCCTGGCCATGCTTTACTTCTTTCCCCTTCCACTCCTTCTCCACCCATTCACATTTCCCCTTGAATTAAAAAAATCATGTACGAAGAAAAGTTTATCGATACCTCTTGGATGTACCTTTCTCCTATCCACTCTTCCCCCACCTCTATGAATTTTTAGATGACACCTTTTACAAAGAAAAGAACACTTTCTGTACCCTGTCTACCTTTCAATGTACATCTCACTTATTCCTCTACTCCTCCCATCTGAATTTTCAAGCGATAGTCAACCTGAATGATCCGGGATAAGCGCCATTGGATACGTTCCTTCCATATAAACTCCAGATGCGGACTAAGAACAAGCTCCGGCCATGAGTCCGACGAGCCACAGTCAAGAAATTTTACGCCACGATGTTGTTTCCGACAAAAAGTGACTGATTTTATCGATGCACGAGGTAATATAGGTGTAACTCCATCTCGCCGCTTCATTTACCCCTTATGCCTTCCATCCGGGCGCATTTCTCGCGACAATATTTCGCTTTTGACGTGTACGATGAAAAAGCGGCGTACTTTAGAGGCGTATAAGAAAATTGAAACACTTTTATTAGGCTTTCTTCTACACACGGTGTGGAAACAAAGCAACGTATATTCGTCACCAACTAAGCCCGAAGACTGGCTGGGTGGCTGCGAGCTGGGTGAACCTAATCCGGCCCAACGTTTTCGTATATCTTTCGCTAATACGAACGAGGTTTTAATTTTCATAAAGTGTAATTCACGCTGCGTAAGCATCGGGGTGTTGCGAGGTGCATCCCTTCTTTTGGGCGGCCAAGGAAAAAGAGATAGCGTCGTTTTTATTAGATCTTCTTGTTATATAACCTGTGTGTAAATTAAGAAGGCATAAGCCACTGGTCCCCATTCCGCCTCCTTCGTTTATTACATTTCCTTTTATTATCTTCGTTTTTGTTTTTCTCTGCACATTTACGCTTAACGTCGTCGTCCTCGTCTGCGTCGTCTTGGCAGTCCTCGTAAAAAACGGATCATTTCGTTCTTAATTTTCCTCGAACGTATGTCACTCTCGTCAAATTGCTCTACCCTGCATTATTAGTTGTGTAGGGGGAAATCGCCTTTTCGTTCGACGCGTTTAAATTGTGTATTTATACAGGGTGTTTCATGAACTGCCCCTCCCATCTGATTGTTTTTTTATTTAGAAGTCAGATCAAGATGGCACTAATGGCACAGACCTGGAAAAACGGTTATCTCCCTCAGTTGGTGGGAACTGTTAACGCGAAGTGACTTTACAATCATGGGGTGACTTGACACACGTATATTGTTATTACTTCTACAAGCTCGAGGGAAAAAATTGAAAGTGTGGCAACACTGAGGCGTGACTCGTTGTAATGTAGGCAGGCAGGGAGGTGTCGATAGGGGAGGTAAAAGACAATTCACTCCTCCCCCGTAGGAGGTTTTCACTCAGCAGTTGGGAAAATTTATCATTTCAATTAGGCGGAGTTGGGAAAATCCAACAAATCAAAAGGTTTTCCTTCTTTTGCTTTGATACCAGGGAGTTTTGAGTTGAGTCAGTTGGAAAAATCGAGCGAATCAAAAGGTTTTTCTTTGCTTTGCTTTAATACGTGGGAATTTTGAGTTGAGTCAGTTGGAACGTCCATAAGTTTTACCCCCCCCCCCCAAAAAAAAAAAACAAAAAAACAAACAAACAAACAAACAAAAAACTCTTCGGTACGTCTTTGTAGGCAGGGGTGTGGAAAGTGGATCGCGATGCGCTTAAACTTTGGCTTCAGCATAACAGTTTCTCAGAATATTTCATCAACTGCTCGTTGGTTTTTTGTTCTCATCACTAGCTTTTAAGCGCTACGCTATCGGCTCTATTTTTTTCTCTCAATAAGTTGGTAATTTTACTTGACATTATAGAGGCAGTTCAATATGAAATCGACCGTAGAATTCTAAAATCACACCAATCATCAGTGAAGTTTTACTGTTCTAAAATATTTTCAGAATGCAGAGCATATTTTAAGCTATTTTCAGTGCGTGGCACTAATAATTTTAAGTGACCATTTTTTCTTGTGTCATATTTTTCTACGTACATAATACTTTTCTTTTCCTAAAATACCTTTACTAATTTTTCTTACCCCCTTCCTCCAATCAAGCCAATTTTTAGTGATAAAAATACTGTTCAATTTCAATGTTGACATCACGACCGGAATGTTTTATTTGAATTTTAACCAATTACATCAAACTAGATACAATAAAAACAAATAATAACTCCAGTACTGTATTGGAAGTAATATTTGTTTCTGTATTTTTCAGAACAAAAAAGAAGTAAGTACCTAACTCATTCAACCAAATTTGGTTTCAGTAATTCGGTACCATAATGAAAGCACCAAAATAAAATAAAAATCTAGAAACTAGTAACAAACTTATAAGTAACTAGGATGTAACCAAATTATAGTTTCAATGCCATTACCATAACAAAAAAAAATAAAATAAAATAAAATGAAAACAAAACGCTAAAAACTAAAAACTGGGACCAGGTTTGGTTTCTCAGTACTACAATGAAAGTAACATTTATTTCAGTATTTACAAAACTAAAAATAAAAAAAATTAAAATAAAAACCTAGTTTGTTTTTAGTAGGTACCACAATGAAAATAAAATAAAACAAAAACTAACAACAAATATTACTTTTTAAAAATTTAGGCTTAGGTATCACTAAAGAAATATTAAAAAAATAAAAAATATATTAATAATAAAAAAATAAAAACTATGACCAAATTTGGTTTTAGTACTATAGTGAAAGTAACATCTGTTTCAATTTCAATATTTACAGAACGAGAGAGAACGAAAACTAATAAACAAAAAAAACTTTCTAAACATGAAAAATAACTTTCGTTCCAGTAACAGATAGGTAATGAAAACAAAACTCCCAAGATAGTAAATTATTAAAATATAGGTATAAAGATAATTGGTGAAATGTAGGTATAAAATAATAAGAAGAAAGTAGTGGTACTTATAAGAAAATTCCATTTTCGCCTACGGTTTTTTTTAAAGAATTATAATTTCAAATGAAGTTCATTTCCATTTCTGTCAGATTTACCAATTCTCCCCAAGAACTTTTATCATAATCTTTCTTATGATTTCTGGGACACAGAAAAAGTACAGTTTTCATTGTTAACATCGTTCGTTTTTTGCGTACATCTGTATACCAGTATATTAGTTTGGGGTTACTTGGTACTTTCAATGGACAATACTACTTACAACTATTTTCCCTGTTCAACCATAAACATATGCACTGTTACCCCATCGTCGTACCACTTAGCACCCTTATTTCATGGTTCTGTGGGGAAATTTTGGTAAGGTGACTTGGGGATCACAAACTTCTGGGGAATTTATTCCACAATGTTTCATCAAAATAACTAAAATATCCCAGTTCCCTAACCCATTTTTACGATTCGTAGAGTACGTAAAACTTGAAAGTACAGACAAAAATGAACAATGTTGCTCCATTGTGACGGAACATGTCACTAGCCTTAGAATTTTAATGGGAACACATCGAAAAAAATATCCAAACAGGGGGATTTTCGCAGGTCCTATCCTGTTTTGGTGCCAAATTTGATTTGTTTCTCTTCTGCGGAGCCAGTTTCAGTTGACCGAGAAAATTGAACAGAGTATCAGTATAGGGTTTTCTCTTGGGTCACTAGTTTGAAAAGTTTATCAAGTTCTTGATCCTATACCGATTTGGACCCCAAAACTGCAAATTTGATTTCTTCAAATTGATAAATGAAAAAATTGTGTAAGTTATTTATCAGCATAGGGTTTTCTGGGATCTACGACTTGGAAAATTCAATTAGATTTTTAGTCATACTCCGATTAGGAATCCAAGATCCAAATGTACCCTCTTGAAATGGATAAAATTAGTTAAACTTGGAAAATAAATCGAAAGTTGACTTAAGATTTTTTTGTGTTATAATTTTGAAAAATGTTACGGAACGTGTTACTAACCCTATAAAATTTTAAATGGGAAGCTATCGAGAGAAATATCGAGAAAGGTGAGATTTTCGGGCCCTATATCCTGATGGCGCCTTTGACTTATTTCTCATCTGCGGAGGAAATTTCAATTGACTGAGAAAATTGATCAGAGTATTAAAATTTGAGTTTCTCTCAGTGTCGCTAGTTTGAAAATGTTATCAAGTTTTTGATCCGATCCCGATTTGGGTCTCAAAATGCAAATTTGATTTCTTCAAACTAACTAAAGGAGAAATTCAATAAGTTATTGGAATAGGAGTTTTGTTCAAAAATGCAATTAGATCTTTCAATCGTACTCCGATTAGCCCTGATGATCGCTTGTAAGTAACGCGGAAGATCGCATTCATGGCTCGCTTTCTGGACTCTCTCTCTCTCGCTCTCTCTCTCTCTCTCTCTCTCCCTCCCAATTCTCAATTCTCCTTAACCTAACCTTTTTCGCCCCAAAATTTTCAAAATTCCAAAAAATCAATAAATTTGAAATAAAGATCGTTTTATACTCAATTTTTCATGCTGTTCAAATTTGGCAGCGATCGGCGGCGACGCTACGTTGCCGAGGTACACTCGAACATGTCAAAATGGGTCAAAAAAAGACGAGCTCAATTTTGACAAAGGATTTGAATTTGTCCCGAAAAATTGAGTAATAAGCACCAGCGCCGACGCCGAAGCTCTCCGATAATTTTGTCGCCCCAAAAAAGACATGATATAGTATGGAGAAATTTTCAAAATTCCAAAAATGAAAAATTTTGAACTACAGACTGATTTCACTCAATTTTTCACGCTGAGTTCGGATTTCGTGTTCAAATTTGGTGGCGACGTTCCGTTACCGAGATACACTCGAAAATCTGGTCAAAATTGATCAAAATATGAATGTAGCTCAATTTTAAAAACGGCTTCGAATGTGTCTCCAATAATAAAGTAATAAGCACCAGGTTGCTTCCTTCTTCTCTTTCTCAATAATATAATAATCATTCTTTTAAAAAGAGAACCGTTTATTTTCCCGCTCTTGAAAAACGGGATGCAGTTTTCGTTCAGGAAAGGTGTAAATTTCTTCTTCTAAAGAAGAAACAGCGTTTTCATATTCTGACACTTGAATTGTCTCAGATGAATGAGTTTTGCTAATTTGAAGAAGTCAAATTTATTTAGGGCACAGATGGATTCTGTTACGTTTTGGAAACCAGCGGATTAGCGAGCCCAGGAACCACTGATCCTTTGTTCAGTGTTTTCAGGAAGTCAAACGTGTCTGAAGGATTCAAATTTGGAATTCAGGCTCCAAATTGGGATCAGATTAAAAATTTGCTAAGCGATCCCAAAAACCCTTATTTTGATACTTCGTTCAATTTTTTCAGCGAAGTCAAATTAGTCTTGTTGAAATACTCAAATTTAAATTTTAGAGTCCATATCGAAGTTGAATCAAAAATTTGATATTTTCAAACTCAGTGATATAAAAAATTTGTTATGATACCTATTCGTTTAGTAAAGTCAAATTGATTCATTTGGCGAATTTAAATTTGGAAGACAGGGCCAAACTAGGGTCATACCAAAAATTTTGTGATCCCAGAAACCCACACTTCGATACCTCGTTCAATTTTTTCAGCAAAATCAAATTTGAAGGACTCAAATTTGAATTTGATGATCCAAATTGGGGTCTGATCAAAAATTTATTTCATATTTTCGAATTCAGCGATCTAAAAGCTTCTCTGTTATGATACCTAGTTCAACACTTTTAGTGAAATCAAACTGATCCATTTGAAAAACTCAACTTTGGATTAAGAAGCCTATATCGGGATCGGATCAAAAACTTAATAAAATTTTCGATGTCACTGGCCTACAAAATTC
The DNA here is from genome assembly GCA_031841125.1 of Acanthococcus lagerstroemiae. Lineage (NCBI taxonomy): Eukaryota > Metazoa > Arthropoda > Insecta > Hemiptera > Eriococcidae > Acanthococcus > Acanthococcus lagerstroemiae. The sequence goes on from CM063114.1 coordinate 30,561,264, forward strand.
CTATTCAGATACCGTGTTCAATTTTTTTAGCAAACTGAAACTAGCCCCTCGGAAGAGTGGGACCCATATCGAGAAATTGCGTTTTCAAATTTAGCGACTCAGATTACTTCCATTTCGATGTGTTTCTTGATATGTTTCCATTTGATGTTCCAAAGTAAGTGTTATGTCCCAGCCTCTCGTTGGAAGGAAGGAAAATTAAGGAAGTCCTAAAACGTACTCATTTGTCTCTTGATCTGACTTTGCAATAAAAAAAAAAGAAAGTAGAAGGACCAGTTCGTGGAACACCCTGCTCATATATTATTTTCATCAGACGCTGCGATTTTCTTTCCTGGCAAAAAATAAAATCTCTGCTTAAAATTCGCGTCTCGTCGCGCACCTACCAAAGAAAGGGCTCGCAAAATGTAAATCTTTTTTTAAAATTCTTCTTCTTTAGTCTTTTTATTAAATACGATATCGCAGCGGGTGGTACGAATAATTAACGTTTAAAATCTAATCGCTATTTCGACCTGCAGAATAAACACGTCTTTGACCCGCGTCCCCTTCCAGCTCCCTAAACGACGCGAAGCCTTTTCACTTTTTTCCACGTACAAACTGTCTCAGTCAAATTGACTTTCCTGCAACTAGAGGGAGGGTAAATTCTTATAAGTTACTACGGATTAACATTAAACTTGGTTTTTACTCTCTCGTTTTTGCATTATCTTCTGATGGCACTAATGAGTTCAGAGTTTTGTGCTGTAGAAATCGACTTTAGTCTCGCATCTGCTGTATCCTCATTTTCTCTCATATTCGGTTGTCTAGGCAAATAAGAAAATTCAGAGGTTGAGAATGGTGTTCTAAGTATAAAGGAGGCTAGAAGTTGAGGAAATGCTCAAGGAAAAATTGAGTATAATCGATGGGAAGAAATAGACTCGTTTAATTTCCAGGATAGCTATAACTACTTAGAAAAATCAATCAATCTGACTCTCAAAAAAGATAGAATTGACAAAAACAAATAAAAACAGACGACAAATTGAGTTTGACCTGTAAACAATTAATTCGAAAGTGAATGGAAATCAAACAAAAATTAATCTTGTGGCGAGAGAACAAAACAAGTTAATTGAATTAAGGAAACTGATTTTAAAAAAATCAGGGAGGATGCTGCGTGACGATTTGAACATGACATTGCAGAAAATATTATTGAAAACACATGGTGTAGCATACAAACATATAGGGCCCTATCTTAAGGAAACTGTCTCCTCCCAAAAATTAAAAACAAACGAGGGGAAACATTCAGCAGTTGTGATAAAATAGCCAAACTAGCCGCGAAATTTTACAGGGAACTATATTCAGACAAGAGACCGAAAGACGGCAACCCAGATAGCTGGCAAGAAAATGTGCACAACAAGGAACAACACCCCCCCCCCCCTAAGCCCCACTGAAATAGAACAAACCCTCAATCGACTAAAACCAGGTCGGGCCCCATGGCCTGATGGGATTGAGAACGAAAACTTAAAAACATTCAAGAAAATCTTAGCAGAACCATTTGGCTGACCTATTCAGCTGGGTGCTCTTCTCAGGTCTCCCCTCAAGACAGTGGTGTGATTCAGAGATCATCTTACTCCATAAGAAAGAAGACCGAGCAGAGATCAATAATTGTTGCCCGATTAGTCTGTCCTCGAATATCGGGAAAGGGTTTATGAAATTTCTAAAAAAATCGTATTTACAAGATTCTAGACGGTCAACAGCCAGTGAAGCAGGCAGGATTCCGGAAAAAAAAAAAAAGAAAAAAAAAACTTGAGTACAATAGACCACCGTCAACTATTAGAAAAAACCAAGAAATTCAAAATAAATTTGGCAATTATGTTTACAGATTTTAATAAAACTTTCGACTCCCTCTTCCATGACAGAATTTGGCTTACGTTAGCTCAGCAAGGGGTTTCGGAAAAGATCATCAAAATTCTAAAAAAATCTGTATGAAAACTCTAAAGCCCAAATTAAGCTGGATAAAGAAAGTGAGTGGTTCAGGGTCGAACGCGGTGTGAAACAAGGGGATCCACTCTCCCCAAACATTTTTTATGCAGTTTTAGAACATATTTTTCGGTAGATCAATTGGCAAGGAACGGGAATCAAAACTAACATTAGAAATCAAAACTTATTCCACTACAAACAAATAAATAATCTCAGGTTTGCAGACGGCATCGCGATTATAGCAAAGAACGGAGACGAACTTAGAGCCATAGCGGAGGATCTGAGGAGAGAGAGCGTGAAAGTTGGCTTGACAATCAACCACAATAAAACAAAAATCCTAACAGATATTAAACACCTTGGCGAAATCAAAATTGATAATATAAAAATAGAAGAGGTTACGGAATACAGATATTTAGGGCAGATTTTATCAACCAAAAATAAAACAGAAAAAGCGAGTTAAAAATCGGTAGGGCGAATGCCTGGAAAGCGTTCTGGGCGCAAAGAAAAATACTGAAGAAATTGAACACCAAAATAGAATTTGGGAAGGTGCTGTTCTCCCTGTCCTGACCTACGGAGCTCAGACCTGGGCCACCACCCGAAAACTAGAAAGAAAGATTCAGACATCCCACAACTCAATGTTGTGGAGCATTCTCCAAATGAAACTAAGAGATCATGTAAAAATAGACGAATAAGTGTACAAGACTAAAGCCAAAACTATCTGGATTGCCATCAAGCGGCGAAAACGGAAATACGCTGGCCGTGTTGTAAGAGAATCGGGACCTAAATGGAACAAGATCCTGACAATATGGGTCCCACACCAAGGCATGAGGGGAAGAGGCAGACCAGTCAGGAGATGGGCTAACGAACTGGTGCAAGGCGTGGGACCCCAATGCATATACCTGGCTAGAAATAGGGACAAATAGAGAGAAGTGACGGAGAGCTATTCCCAGAAATGGGTAGCCCAAGGAGGAGTCAGTAAGGGGTGAATTCGCCTACCTACCATAAATACTTTGTTCGATTTCAAAAGTGTCTCCTAATCGGACTAAGCTCAAAAAAAAATGTCTTTTGGCTGACTCTCCCATCCCATTTTCAATCGACACCAATCCTCGACCGACACTGAACTTGATTCCAGTTCAGTTCAGTTGTGCGTATTGCGTGAAGCCAATCAGTATGATTTAGCTCTTCATGGTCACAATTCAGTTCAGTGGTCCACATTTCCATGGAAATTATTTTTCCTTGTAGCCCTGTGCTCGTTGATCTTGATCTTTGCTGCGCGGCTATCTGCAGCCGATTAATTTGCAATGATTAAAAATTTGACACCTTACAGCCATGGGTATACCTGAGTGAAAACTGTAACGCCCCCCCGACACGCTTTACGCTCCACTCGACATTCTTCCAGCCATGTGCTCATTGACCTTTCTGTTAGCTGCGCGACTGCAGCCTGCAGCCATGTTGTTAATAGAAATTTGGACGCTGTTTAACAAAAGGGAACTAACCCACATATGTAAACAAAATGAGTTATTAGTATCGTTGGAAAGAGCGTAAAATGTAGAATTTTTCAAAATTTGGCCCCCGATTCAAAAATGTGTATTCAAGTTGAGAAAAGCTTATCAGTAAACGCAATGCCATATAGTTTCTACATGGCTCTTGAACTTCAAATCACGTGTTCTCAAAGAGCGGATTTTGTGGGTTAGTTCCCTTTTGTTAAACAGCGTCCATTTCCATTAGGGTGTGATACACTCCTGTTACCATGACGTCATATTACTGATCTGACGTGAGTATACTTAAGTGAAAACCGTGCTTATATCAAACGTTACGCCCCCCCCCTCTGACATTCTCCCAGCCATTTGCTCATTGATCTTGATCTTTGCTGCGTGACTGCAGTCTGCATCCGTATTGTTAATAGAAATTTTCATTAGGAAATAGTACACTCCTGTTACTATAACGTCATATTACTTACCTGAGTATACTTAAGCGAAAACCGTGTTTCTATCAAACGTTACGCCCCCCCCCTTCCGACATTCTTCCAGCAGTTTGCTCACTGATCTTCATCTTTGCTGCGCGGCTGCATTCTGCAACCGTATTGTTAATGGAAATTTTTAAATTAGGTGGTTCTAATTAATGTGTCAACGTTCATTTTTGTCTGAGAACACTCAGTAGATCAAGACCTTTCATTTGAGTTTTTGACCTCTCAAATCGGTCGAGTCTGAGGACAGTTGTGAGTGGACATTCAACTTGACTTTTGATATTTTCAAAATTTTTCTTGACGCAAAGATCTATATCTCAGGTTCTAATTGAGGTAAAGAACTTGTTTTGTTCTAAGAACACTCAGTGGATCAGGACCTTTTATTTGAGTTTTTGACCACTCAAATCGGTTGAGTCTGAGAACAGTTGTGAGTGGACATTCAACTTCATCTGTTATAATTTTAGAAGGGGAAAAAAATTGTAGTTTTCGAACTCACCAAAAATATGAAGGCTAGCGCTGACGAATGTGAATTTGCGAATTTCCTGCTTGATATTGGTAATGGTCAATACCCTGCTGATGATGATGGCTTGGTCGACTTACCTTCCTCCCTGATTTCAGACTCGGACATTGTCAGTGAAATATATGGCCAGAATTCATCATTTCTTCTGGACACTTCTTACCTTTCGGAGTGTGCAATTCTAGCCCCCAAGAATGAACACTGTGATGAAATCACTAAAAGGGTTCTAGATCTTCTTCCAGGCTCATCAAGAACATACCAAAGTGTGAATACACTAATAGCAGAAGATGAAAGTGAACTTTTGCAATTCCCTACTGAATTCTTGGACAGCCTTGAGATGACTGGCTTACCATCTCACGAACTGACCGTGAAGGAAGGTGCTGTAGTGATGCTTTTGAGGAATTTGAATCCAATGAAAGGATTATTGAATGGCACAAGACTAACTGTTAGAAAGATGTACGAAAACAGTTTAGATTTGGAGATTATCACTGGTAGAAATGTGTTCCCTTCTCATTTAAGCGAAGACAATTTTCTATAAGGTCTAGAGACCGGATTCCTCGGCTTTTGCCGAATGAGTTGGTTTGTGGGTAGATGGAAAATAATCACATTCAAGCATGTTTCAGAGTAGTAGGGACCTACCAAAAAAAGTTTTATTTAGCCGAAAAATTCCAAAAATGGAATATAAATGCCGAAAACGGGGTTTGAAGCCAAATAAAGCCGAAAATAACCAATGTTCTGAAAAATTCACCTTCTGGTGCACGGGGCACTCTCTTACAAAGGAAATGTGACAAAAGGTTTTCACGAAAAATGTCGGATTGTCTTCCCTGGAAGCAATCAATTCTTTTTTGATAAATGGTACTGCTGATGATGAAGCGTGTTCAACACTGCTTTGTACTGACCCGCTTGTTTTGAGTGCGTACCGCTACGCCCCTGTCGTATCAGTAGAAGTAGAACGGTCCTTCTCAGAATATAAATGTATTTTAACAGGAAGAAGATGAAATTTTACGTAAAATAATTTAGAAAACCACGTAATTGTGAGCCATAACAAGAAATTTTTGTGATTTATTTTTACTCACTATTCAAACATCTCAATCGATTTTGGTTTTCAATTTTGAATCATACATTTTGCAAATTATAAAAATTTTAGTACTCTCGTTTCGTTAATGCCGAATCTTATCGAAAATGACCATTTAAAATGCCGAATTTAAAAGTTTTTAGTGCCGAAGAATCCAGTCTCTATGTATACATATAACCAGTGGCGTAGCTAGGGGGGGGAATTCCCCCCTCCGTGAGATGAGAATTTTTTTACATTCTGGCAGTATCACAGTGAATGCGCGAAATGAAATTTAAATCCAGATACATAACTGAAGTTAAAAAGCACAACATACTGATACGTCAATGTAAAATCATACAGTTCATGTTAGGTGTACCCCCCCCCCCGCCCAAAATTTTGCTGATCCCCCTCTTTGGAAAAATCCTGGCTACGCCACTGTATATAACTATTATTAAGGCGCAGGGACAAACTATTGACCGAGTGGGAGTCTACTTACCAGAGCCGGTTTTCAGTCATGGGGTCAGTTGTACATAGCTCTATCGCGCGGAAAATCTTTCAAAAATGTTAAGGTAGAAATTAAACCGAAAGGTCGACGCACTGCCAATGTAGTTTGGAAGGAAGTATTATAAAATTAATTTCGTAATATTGTTTAAAATATTGTTATCATACCTGGATCTATATTAAGTGCATATATTAAACTTCCATTTAACCACTAATGCTGCGGAGCAGCACTGGTCTTCTAGTAGTAAGACTAATTTAACAAAAAAAAAAAAAAAAACACAAAAAAAACGAGAACAACAATGACAGTGAGAAAACAAATTTATGGTAAATAAATTTTTAATTTTACAATATGTATGTAAGTACGAACAACAATGATAATGACAACGAGAAAACAAATTTATGGAAAATAAATTTTAAAATAAATATTATGTATGTAAGTAACTAAGTATTAGGTCTACACATTTCTCAACTCGAACGTATTCATTCGTATGTTACAATTCTTTATCCACTCAGAGGCGAAACTTAACTTTCAGTTGGGGGGGGGGGGGAGAAGGATAATTTGCCGATAAGATATTTTTGAGAAACTAAAAATTCGCCAACAAAATTTTTTTAAAAATGGAAAATTATTTGCCGATTTTTCAATCAAAATATTTTTTAATTGAAAAAAATAATAATAATAAAGAAAAAAACAAACAAACGTTCTTAGAAAATGAAAAATTCAAATGAACAGTTTCAAAATTTGCCGACTGCCAAATGATTGGGGATGTTTCACCTCCTCCATAGTTTCGTCCCTGCAAATGCGGATTGGAACCTTATCCCTCAAGCACTCTCATTTGCGCACATGAGCATACCCTAGTCTGGGAGAGTAAGCTGGAAGGATGTTAGCAATACTTGAGAGGAACACAGACAACTTCCTTTACACATTAAGGTGGTCGTTATTTACTCTTATGGTAATCTTATTATCTGAATTTCTTCTGATTCGTCTTCTAAATTGGTTCCAAAATAAAGTTTAAAAATAAAAAATAAAAAAAAAACCTACAAAGTTCTAGGTCGATTGGATTAGGGGAATCCGTGCCGCAAGCTCCCTTTCATTCTTATGGAGAAGACACACGGAGTTTTAACTTTTGTTTCGGACTAAATTTCACTCCTGTATTCAGGACCAAAGCCCATAAACAATAGAACATTTGCTATCTGATTCAGCTTGTGACTTTGGAAAATAAGTATTTTGCTTTCAACGTTTAGATTTTAATAAAAAATGTTCAATTTTCTTAAATTTCAGGCTCTAGGTCAAACAGAGAATTTAGTAAAAACCGAATAGTCATTGAAATTTGAGATTCAACTATTGCTACCGACTTTCAGATTTTCGAAATGTCCTCCACATTTCAGCTTTGTTTCAACCTTTCAGATAACTTTCGATACTCAGCTTGACACCTTCAGCTTTTGACTGACTATTCTCTGACAGGAGTCCAGGGTACTCCATTTTCAGAAACGAAATTTAACTTTCAGTTTAGAGAGGTGGTGAAGAAAAATTTGCCGACAAATATTTTTTGAGAACTAAAAATTGGACAACATTTTTAAAAAATTAAAAATTTGCCGATTTTTAATCGAAATACTTTTTAATTGTAAAAAATAAAACAAACATTTATAAAAAATGAAAAATTCAAATGAACAGTTTCAAAATTTGCCGACCGCCAAATTATTAGGGAGGTGTTTCAACCCCCACACCCCCTATAGTCTCACTCCTGTATCCATTCGTGGATTTAAATTTAATGATCTATGAACATGTAAGATCGAAATGTTGTGATGTAATCTCTCGGCTTCTCGGGTCGATTGTAAGTACGATTTCAGACGTCCTAGCGCAGAAAAAGATCTTTCGCATGTGCAAGTCGATACAAAAATTATGCGTAATAAGTTGCAGACTTCTGGTATTAAAGAAATACAATCAACATTCGATTTTTTAAATATTATGACGTTTTAAAAGGTCTTAGTGTGTAACTTCATTTTATTTACCTGAGAGGTCTGGTCGGCCGAGTTGATAGCGCGCTGGTCTCGGAACCCGGAGGTTTCGGGTTCGAGCCCACGTAGCGACTCGCTACATTTCGACCTAGGCCGGTTTTTCGGCAAGAAGAGAAGAGGGCTAAAACAGCCCTAACAGCCTCCCCGGCGTTTCTGAGGTAATGCTCGAAAGGGTGGATTCCAGGGCTCGGGTTGAGAGCAAAATTAGAAAAAGAGAACCATTATCTCGATAAGCATATTGCGATGTAAGATTAACCTGTCAATATCAAAGTCGTCTGTACCATTATTATTACTCGTATTATAAAACGAAACTATACCATAAACTGGACCTTTCTTAATTATAAAATTCTCAATGTTATTTAACAAATTCATTGATTCGGGATTAAATTTGTCATTTAAGGACAACAAAGCTGTATTGACGACTTCATAATACATTTTTCTAAAATATTATTTGGGTACTGCAAATGCCTTGAACCTTGGGTTATCATACAGAGGTCAATGGCAGTAAATAGGAAAAATATGTGTGTTTCGTTGATTACGAAAAAGCGTTAGACAAGGTAGAGCACACCAAAATGCTACTTATCCACCAAAAACATGGATTTGATAAAGAAGATCTGCAGCTGATAAAACGCTCTACTTTCAACAGAAAGGTAATGTCAGAATAGGGAACGGTGTTACCGAAAAGCTCCGCGAAATTGAGAAAGGAGTGAGGCAAGGGTGCCCACTTTCGCCAAAGCTATTCAATATATACGCTGAAGAAATTTTCCAATACCCAGCATTCAAGAAATGGGGATTAAGATTAATGGCGAAAGAGTAGCTGACATAAGCCATGCCGATGACAAAGTACTACTAGCGGAAACGCTTCAACAGCTGCAGAAAATGGTTAAAAGATTGCATATTGAGAGCCGAAAACTCGGAATGAGGATAAATGTCGGTAAAACTGAGGTCATGCAAATTGAAAAGAGTAAAAGTGGAAAACCTCTGCGTATTGAAAACGATGGGAGATACTTGAAACAGGTCGAACAATATAAGTACCTGGGCTCCAAGATAACCGCAGACGGCCGGGACATGCAGAAAGGCCTGTCAGTTTCAAGCTTGTTGGAATCAGACTTCTGTGGCAATTTGGGCCGAAGTTTCTAGTATCGAATCTAGACTTCGAAAAGTCTATTGTACCATTCAAACCTGGAAGCTGTACCATTGAAACACGTTTTTTGACCGCAACCAAACCCCCCAATTGTTCTTTTGAAGATATTAACTTGTTCTCTTATTATGATAGGTTAGTGTCTGTTAGCTTGTTTGATCCGTCTAAGCCGAAGGCGAAAATCTATACCAGTTACCTTGCTGGAGTCGGTATGCTAAAGAAGAGGAAGAATAATGAGAGCACGAATGAAAGCGCACACTGGGATTAAGAGAGCCGCAGATAAGATGATAGAAGTCACAGCAAAAAGAGTGTAGCTTTTTCATATTTGGAATTAGTAGTCCCAAAGGTGGATCGTGGTCCTCTGGATAGCCGAAATCTTATTTGCAAAATTGTGGATATGAACAACAACGTCTATTGTGTCGGCACACAGCAGGGAATTCTGAAGTCCTGGTTTCCCGCAACCAATTTACAGCTGTCTGGAGCTTCCTTCAGTAATAATATACCAGACACGTACCTTTCTCTTTGACAAGCCATAAGTAAACAATCTAAATTTGGTGGCCAAGCATATGCATCCTGCACATGTGCAGTCTCACGCAAGCAGTGTTCAACAAATCAATGCGCCTGCAAAAAATTAGGTCAACTGTGCAACTCAAGGTGCCATTCCAGTGCTCCATGTAACAATAAGTGATACCATGTTCCCTTTTTTAAATTAATACTTTGACTCTGGTTTACCAACGACGTAAGAATCAAATTTCACAATCTCTTTTTCCATTTAGCCTAACACTGCGCAGGCTCTTTATAATCTGCCTGAAAATGATTAGGCTGAATGAAAATTTAAATAAAATTTTCCATTTTGCCGGCTCTTTTTATTTAGCCTAAGGCTGTTTGTAAAATGCCGATCCAACATAGTAATGTGGAGTATAGTTGCGACTTGCGAGTCAATACACGAATCAACATGTGCATATTCGCATCAAGAAAGTACTGTAGGTAGATGATATATAATTTTTATGCTTTGATTTCTATAATTTGCAATATATTATAGTCGGTATCGGTATATTTTACTGAAATTTGAATTGTAATATTAAAATGTAAGATAAAGGGAACCCACATAGTGAAATTCATGCTAGGAGCCTAGGTAGGTAGGTACCTTCTTGAGCAAAATGTTTTGAGCAGAAGCGTTTGACAAATTCACAGTCAGAGATTCCAAGATTCTCGAGAAATGTAATCTTAGGGAAGGTGTTTTGTTGGAAAAAGGCTTTGCAACTGATGATGAGTGCTCAACTTAGCGAACATTTTAGTAAAATTTTTCTTGTCGCTCTGCTTTATTCGGGCTGCTCAAAGCGGTAGCGCGCTGTTGTCATTTAGCAGTGAGTGAGTCAGTGAGCCAGTGAGTTTGCGAGAGAGAGGGTGGGAGAGTAAGAAGAGGATGGGAGAGTGCGCGAGGGAGTGTGTTCGTGAGAGAGGGAGAGAGTGGTTAAGTAAGAGCGCTAAAGAGAGACAAACTCTGAGAGAGAGAGAGAGAGAGAGAGATACTCTAAGCTGGCAAAAGAGAGAGAGACAGACAGAGAGAAAAAGAGAGAGAGTTCAAGTTAGAGAGAGACAAACCTAAGAAAAATGAAATTTACTAAGAAGTTGATGCAAAACAATATATGTATACCTCTTCAACCTGGAATTAGCAGGAGGAGTTGTAGCTGTATAAATGACTGATAATTCATTACTTTGAGGTAAGTATTTATTGTGTATTTATACCTGGCTATAAATACCTTAGTATTTATGTAACAATTTTCACTTATAGAAAAAGAGGAAGAAGGGGCTGCGGCGCAGCTTGTGGAGCCGAAATCGGCCAATTGGAAGGCCGCAGTACAGGAGGCGAAGGAATTTCTTAAGCCGTAGGTATTTATTCATAATTTAATAGGCTTTTTCCTCGATTTATTGTGAGAAAACTTCCAGATAATGTCATTGAAGATCAATTCTCGAAGAAGATTGTTTTCTATACTCAAAAGAATAAGATCCACAAGGCGTTCTTGAGTCATGCTTGTTCGTAGCCTATTTTTAATCATTTAAATGAACGTTCACCTGAGCAGATGGAAGCCATAATGCATAGGAACATTCTTAGGAGGATCTCAACATTGACAAAAGGACTTTTCAACTCGTTTTTGATGATGACACGGTATAAAAAGTTTTCATTTCTTTTGGTATAGTTTCACGTGGTGCTTTAATTGAAATATTTCATTTTGAAGATCTACTGGTTCTAAATCTTCCTGATAAAGTTTCGTTAAATTTTTTACTCGATATCTTTCAATTCTTCTGGTTCGATATCATCCAGCTTTTCTAAAAATCAAAAGCGTGCATCAACCTCTTTGTAAGCATCAATTTGCTCCTGTAGTGAGGTTGCCAATTGATCTACAACCGGAAGGAATGCTTGCGTGCGAAATTTATCCCGCGGCATTAGCTCTGCCTCAGTCAACTTTAATAGGCGTCGCTGTTTAACCATAAAGGTAGTTTTCTTTTTATTTCACTGCGATTGGAAAAATTGAGAAGAAATGCTTTTTTCCGAGGTCCGACAAATTTTTGGCATGTCGCAAAAAAATCTAGTCTCCGCCTCTGTACCTAGGTTCAGATGAAGATGACCTTGGCTACGAACGGATTCGAGTTGCTCTAAAATATCACATCCCGTACAGCAGCTCACCCCTCACCCTGTCATTCCTCCCCGATTATCAGTCACGTTTACGCTTCTGAGGAAACCGCTTTGGGATTTGGGAATTTTTATTATTGTCGGGCATGTGCCCGAAATTATTCCGGAGGCAAATCGGAGCTAGACAAGCATGCGTCGTCAAAACGACATAAAGAGAATATTGAAGACTATAACTATTGAGGTGTGAACGTAATCTCAAATACGTAGTTCACCGTTTCCAATATATCAGTTGGACTCCATATTCACGTACTTATATGCTTCCTTTCATGTTTTTATTAGTTTTATATTCAAGGATAGCTATTTTCCATAAAAGTATAATGCCTTTTAATTTCACCTAACTGGTTGACATCATTAATTTATTTCTTTTCATGTCCGTATACTGTTTTATTTGACATTTTAATGGCCTTTCAGTAATATTGATGAATCAGTTTTCATAGTTGCTTATTTTCATTCGTCGATCTGTTTCATTTGTCAATCAGTTTTTCTGGCTAAAACATTGCATTGGTCAATGAGTATTATTGATCAATTAGTTTTATTGATCAGTTGATATTATTGGTCGATTGATTTTACTGATTGATCAACTTTATTAGTATATCTCAGTCATTGGTCGATTAATTTTATTGGTTGATTATGCTCATTGGTTGATTTTTTCGTTGGTCAGCAATTAGTTTTATTGGTTAATTAATGTCAGTTGGTCAATTATTTTCATTCGACCACAATTTTCATTGGTCAATCAGTTTCACTTGTCATTCATAGGTTTACTGTCAGAGCAGATGGTAACTGAAGGGCTGCCTGATGATCTCAGATGATTTTGGAAGTTTTAAATAATATAAAAGCTACCTATGTTGATCTCATATTCTGATTCAGTTTTGAATGCTGAGTTCGATTCTGTTGTCCAAATTTGGCGGCAACGTTCTGTTGCCAAGATACCGTGAAAAATAGAATCTGTTTCTCAATTTTAAAATCTCGTTAACTCACTGTAGCTCAATCTCACTTTAGCTAACTCATTTCAGTCTATGGTCTTGGTGAGCCGCAAAGCAAGTCATTTAGTTACTTTTTTCTCTCAAAAACTTGGTGTGATGGCAATTGAAGTTTTTTCAAAAGAAAGTCCTCGGGTATCTACGCCAAGTTATGGACGTTTATCCTGGGCATGAAGCTAATTAATGAGGCCCATAGCCAATTAGCCGAGTATCAGGGCTGGATCCACCCGCCTCACCAGCTGCTCATCGGGGGTGTGCAGCATGCCACCATCGCCGCGCACCAGCTGGTAGCTCATATCAACCAGGGGCGGGTGGTGTGTATTCAAGAGTGCGACTTCGTACTGGCAGATCTGCCTCATCTTTATTTCCTCGCCTGCACAACACCGTTTTATGATCCCCCTGAAGGAGGAGCGGGATTCGCTTTTCAGACGGTCGACTGGCCAGAAGTTCCATTGACTTTAGTCTACATAGATCAGCCTCTCTACGTGGATCAGCCTCAAGTGCCAGCACCGTCTCCAGCCATCCGACCGGTGCCTGCTGATCTGCGCGCCTTTATGCTGCGTTTCGCCCAGAGAAGGAACGAAGAGGACGATATGGTCCGAGGGTTCTATTTTGCTTGCGATCTTTTGGGCTCTCAATATGCCCAAAGGTGGGCGCATTAGTAATAACATACATACGATGTAAGCGCATATATAAAACTGTAAATAAAGGCTGTACTACTACTAGTAGTACTACTTGATACCCAAGTTATGCAAATGCGTTCGAAAATTATCCGGGTGATTACTACATTATATTCGATCTCGAAAATATTACATTGGACTGATGAAAACGTTGAAAGTTGAATATTTTTTGTTTGTGTACCATATTTTGCTAACTAATCAATTTAAACGTAGATTAATAAGGTGTACACTTAGATTCTATCAACAGCTGCAAGAGGGTGCAATTTATCAACAAAATCAGTCATGCGCACTCTTAGGATCTGCACGCTCTTACGATCCTTTCCCCTATTTAACGAAGAAAACTGATATTCCGGCTGATCGAGCTGGTGCTCGGACTCTCTTTTTTAAATTCGCTTATTCATTATTATTATTATTATTATCACTATAGGGCTTCGCCCCTGGCCGCTTCGTGGCCCAACCACCCCGCCGTCACTCGCTTCGCTCGTGCCGGTCTTACTCGGCGCTTCGCGCCTCGTCCAATCGCCACAATCCTCCGTGTTTGGTCTGAAACTTTTGTTCCTGAGTTGAGGGTTGCTTTGTGCTTCTTTTACTCCCCCTCTATCAGCGGTCCTCAATCTTCCACCATGAACCCCCTTCCATCCTTTCTTCATCACGAAACTCCTCCTCCTCCACCGCGACCTCCTCGTTAACCACGGTTGCTCTCCGCCTCCACGGTCACACCTCAACAGTCGCAGCCCTTCTCAGCTACAAACTCCTCCCCCACAATGACCATATTCCTCCACCTAGTCTCCCCCGATCACCCTCTTCCACCCCGAGTGCCCTCCATTAGGACCACGTCCTTCGACCACCCCACACCACTATGGCCTTCATTTCTGTTCACGTACCACACCTCCACCAACTCTACAGCCTTCCCCTTCCGCGGCTCCATCACCCTATGGCCTCCTTGCTGAACCACAACGAAGATCCCCTGGTCCTCCTCCCAGGAGCTTCCACCACCATGACCACCCCTCCACCATGAGAATCCTTCCCTTCAAGACCACCTGCCCGGGAACCAGAACCTTCCGCACAATGGCCTTCATTCGCCCTCTCGGCCGCCTATCTCACCAAGGACTTCCTCCTCCACCAGAACCTCTTACTCACCATTACTCCCCCCACACCACCCAGGGTCTTTATCCCCCTCCTGAGATCACGCCACCCATGGATTTCCTTCCCATTCTGGAGCTCCCTCGACCATGAACCACCTCCTAGGGGTAGGCTACCCATGGAGAAATAAGCAGTTAGTGGGGCAGGGTAGGCGATCCGCAGTCTCTATACTCCCTCCCAATGGCGGCCTTAGTCCCTCTCCACAGCCTGGCCCACCAACCCCCTTGAAGATCCCTGACCATCCACCCAGGAGCTCTCACAACCATGACCACCCTCCCCCTGAGAGCCTTCCCCCTCAAGACCCCACCCCGCCACCAGCTCCTCCCGCACCACGGCTATTTCTCTCCGTGGTCCCGTCTCTCACCAAGAACTTTCTCCACCAGGTCCTCTTACTCCCGCCCCACCAAGGGCCTTCTTCTCCGTACACAGCTCACGCCCCCATAGGGGCCCTCCCTCCCTTCGGGGACTCCCTTCTCAACCATGAACCCCCTCCTAAGGGTAAGCTACCTTTGAAAAATTGAGCAATTAAGGGGCAGGGTACGCCGACAACTGGCGGCATCTCCCGCGCGTTGATCCCTCCTTCAGCGAGTGGCCAAGTCAGCTCCACCAGGCGACCATCGACGAGTGGAACCGTCGATGGTGGGTCAACACGACGGTGGCGCAGTGGACACAGGTGCTGTTCCCAGACGTACGCGCTAGGATGTAGCAGCAGGAAGAAGACAACGAAATGAAGTGCATGGACTTCTTCCTGGCGCAGGCGGTTTCAGGCCATGGGGGCTTCGCATCCTACCTGCACCGCCGAAACCGCCGGGACAGCGACCAGTGCCCATGCGGTGCTGGCCCGAAGACACCTCGACATGTCTTTCGAGAGTGTATCCGGTGGGCTGACGGAAGGCCGGACATATGGACAAGGACCAGCCGTGAGCACCTGCGGTACATGCGGGGTGTAGTCAAGAGTTTATGGATTCTTGAAAACCCCGCATTCCCCGCAGGTGACACAGACCGGACCGGATGAGGTCGAAGAACCCGGAAGAGGGTGGGGGCAAACCCGAAGAGGCCAGAAGAGGTCGCCCCCCACCATCGCCGTCGCCAAAGGAGGAGAAGAAACAGCACCAAACTGCCGCCAATCACGGGCGGCGGGTTGCGTCCCTTGTAGGTGAGACCATAGTAAGTCGGGTGTCGAGACTATCTCCATCTCCTCCAGTACGAGAGGCAGGGCACGAACGGGGCGCAGCCCCCAACGTGGCCGCCAGTCGCAATTTTAGTATATAGAGAGAAGTATGTACGGCCAGCCTCCCCCGTAAGGGGAGGTCCGGTTTGGCCATAAAAGAGTGATGCCGTGGAGTGTGAGGGGTCTCCTGTGACACCCGGTGATAAACCTTAGGGTAAAAGCCGGACAAAGCAGGGGACCCCACCCAGTGGTGTAGCCAAGGGGAGGGGGGGCGAAGGGGCGATCGCCCCCCATGGCCTTTTTTTTTTTTTTTTTTAATGAACAACTAGTACCTATATATAAATTGTGTAATGAAAAAGTACCTAGTTATGTTCCAAAACTTTATCTAACCCCCCCCCCAGCCCCTCCACCAAGCACGGCATGCCACACCACACAAAATTTGACATTTAAAAAATGCCTATTTCTCGTTCTGAAGTTTTCGCCCCCCCCCCCTTGACCAAATCCTGGCTACGCTACTGACCCCACCGTTAAAACAAACACTTCATGTAACTCAAGCAGGAACCTAATGTGCTTATTACCTATGTAATACACGGAGCCACCCGGGGTAAGTTCCGGGATTGACCGCCCCACCGGGTTTAAAAAAAAAAAGAGAAAAAAAGCTACCCCTGGAAAATTTAGCAATTAAGGGGCAGGGTAGGCAACCTGCAGCGACTTGTGATCTTGAAGATTATGGGTAATTATGTCATTTTATGTCTTTTTATGTTATGTCTTAAAACTTGGAGATCTTTTATGTTAGAATAGATTATGTCCTTGAAAGCAGCTGATCCGCCCCTGCAATTTTTCTAATTTTTAGGTAGGCAACTCGCAGTGAGTTTTTCCAGGAGAGGAGGAGGGGTGGGAGGGGGAGGAGTTTTAGTTTTTAATATATA
The DNA here is from genome assembly GCA_031841125.1 of Acanthococcus lagerstroemiae. NCBI lineage: Eukaryota > Metazoa > Arthropoda > Insecta > Hemiptera > Eriococcidae > Acanthococcus > Acanthococcus lagerstroemiae. The sequence continues at coordinate 30,578,004 of CM063114.1, forward strand.
GAGAGATTATTATTATTATTATTTTTTAAATTTACAAATCACTTTATTTGTAACTCTAGTAGGTGCTCGTGACAAGCCGGTTGCCGATGCTAATTTTTTTCTCACGTTGACGCGTATCGCCATCGTCATCGTGCTCCTAGGTGCTCGTGCGTTAATTAGACTATAAATTCCAATTTCAAAGCCATTCTTTTAATTTATTTCCCCTTTAGCTTAGGTACAACAATCCTTCAAAGGTACAAATGAGGGGTTGTATTCGGGCGCCCGCCGAATTAGTATGCTAACGCTATCGCGAAAGAATCGGCGAGGGAGATTTAATGCGGAACAGTTACTCGGCAGGCGAGTCACGTTTACCGCCGTGTACCGCCACTTTCTTTACATTTTCGACCTCACAGTTACAAAATCCAGTCGAACAAGAAGTAATTAATATATGAGTTGTGGATATGCGGCGAGATATAACATCTCTCAGCCCGCTCAGAGCGCATCAGTTTTACCTACAATGCATGTGTACATATCAAAATTAGTCGGCTCTGATACGAATTCGGCGGCGAAGGAGCCCCGGCAAAATGGTGACGTTCTAATTTGATGGAGATTCGACGAAGTTTACACGCGGCTGCCTGCCATACGCCGAGTAAAGTTTCATGTCGAGGTACTAACTTTGATTACTTTATTATTAGCCGTGGATGGAGACAAGGGCTGCTTTCGTATTCGCTCTCTGTACGCTGGTATGCGACCATTCGTTGATTTCCCTTTTTCAGAATTGTCTGCTACCATATCAAGGTGCATTTGGAAAAGCGGCGAAACAATCACGTATCTCAAATGTAATGCAAAGAGATGCGGTTTTCATCGAAGCACAGAGACAGTGTTAGCGGTAGCTCAAGTATACCCCCGGCATAAGTTCTTGCGTAAAATAAAAATAAAAACTCATTCGGCCTCGCCCGAGACCCGTCAAGCGTGAGGCCTCACTGTGGGCGTAAAAGTCATAGAGCCAGCGATATTCAATCGGCGAGTTGGCCTTGGACAACTATAGCAGAGTTAATGAAACGTAGCCGCCAAATTGGACAACATATTTGAACTAAACATAGTTAACTCAGTTTTTTTGAATTTAGATATTCTGAAAATTCCTCCATCTTTTTTTGGGCGAAAAAATGTTCGAAGAGCTCCGATGTGAGCCCTTGGCCCAGATTACTCAGTCTTAGCAAATTCAAATCCGTCGACCATACTTAGTCATTTTTTGACGAATTTTACTAACATATACTTCAGTTTTTGAGCCTGTTTCGGCAACGAAGCGTGGCCGCCAAATTTGGTCAACGAATTTGAAATCAACGTGAAAAATAATTGAGGGGAAAGAAGTTAACTCAGTTTTTTTTTGTTCACTTTTGAGAATGTTGCAGATATTTTCATGCTATATCATGTTATCATTTGGGCGAAAAAATTTCGGGGAGCTTCAGCATCAATATCTGATCAAAATTACACATCTTGAGATGGATTCAAATCCGCCGAATAGATTGAGCTGCAGTCGTAACGATCCACAGTTGATTTTCCACCCAGTGTACCTTCCTTCTTCCACCAGTAAAACCAAATTTCTGGTCGTACCTTGGCAACGAAGAGTCAGCACCTAATTTGGACTCCAGATTTGAACTCAGCGAGAAGAATTCAGTATGAATAGGTGTTTATCTCAATTTTTTTTTTCGTTTTTTCGATTTAGACAATTTTTCCCATCCTGCATTTTTTTTTTTTTGTGAAACATTTTCCATGGAGCTGCCGAACTATGACCTGGAAAAATTTGTCAGGTTTTCGAGCGGACATGACTGTCGATGTAAAGAGCTAGTGCAAATGATACTGCCTGTCAGCGTTCGAAGATTCATCGCCATATACTCGGTCACCACCACAGCGTTTCCCAACTAGTGACCCACGGACATTGTGGGACCCGTTAGAGGAGTCTGAAGGATTCAGATATGTGTGCACCTTCATCGGCAAAGCAACGAAGTGGATTGAAGCCATCCCAGTCAAGGATATTACAGCCAGGACGGTCGCGCGAACGTTTTTTTGAAACGTGGGTTGCGAGATATGGAGTACCCTTGAAGCTGACTGCGGATAGGGGATCGCAGTATATATCTGCTCTCTTTTGTGAATTGTCGAAGTTACTTGGAGCGCAGCATATCAAAACAATAACGTATCATCCGGAATCGAACACGCCGCCATCGAAAACGTGCACAGGACGTTAAAAGCCGCACTCATATACAGAGGAAATAGGTGCACGATTCAACTACCAGCGGTCTCACTTGGTTTGCGCGCAGCTTTACAAGATGATTCCGAAGTGTCTTGCGCCGAAATGCTGAAGGACGCAACACTGAAACTACCTAGCGAGTTCTATCAGCACAAGGAGCAAGTAAACGACAGATCCGAATACGTTCGCGATTTGAGGCCGCATCTCCTTGATCACTTCGACCAGTGCAGCATACAACGCTCAAAAGTCAAAAGGTAAGATTTTTCATTCATAAGCATTTGTATACCACCGAAAAGTTTTATGTCCGTGTTAACAGGGTGGAGCATCCTCTCGAGGCACCCTATGAAGGCCCTTATCAGGTGATACAACGACATCCGAAATACTTTCAGTTGAAGATGGGACAGAGAAAGGATACAGTGGCAGTAGATCGATTAAAGCCTGCGTACGAGTTAGCCCGCCCAATGACGATTGCTCACAACAGACCGAAGTATCAATGCCAAAGCCATTATTGAAGCAACCAGGCGAATTGCCATTTGCAGTAAAGAAGGACTCGGGAGACGGTAGGTCAAAAAAAAAAGGTAAGTTTTTATTCGTTACCGAACAGCACAGCTCAACTTCTCACGAATCCAATCCCTAATAGTAATCCAGTTTCTACGCCATCTGTCGAACGCCCTCAACCGACCCCTAGCCAAACTTTCTCCCAGCGTGATCGACTGAGGAGGAACGTGAGGCCGCCGCAAAGATTTAACGATTTTGTAAGAACCTAAATATCCAACAAGCAGCAATGCTGCACGACTAGGGTCGGCAAATGCTGCAATTCTTATCGTCTGAATTCAGCTAAACATTAACGCACTCTATATTCATCAATAATAAACATCCTACAAAACTACGAACTACGACAGAATCGCCATCCATATTACCACTTGATAACGTCTGAGTACTGAACAACTTGAAGAATAACATAACTCGTACAGGAGTAAGCAGTAGCTAATCCGATGACAAAAAACATACGAGAGAGTGAGTATCTAATACGGATCTATACAAAACTGAACGTGCACACTTAACACATACACATGTCGAACTGGATAATAACGCGCATGTATGTGTAGTCAACAAATACCAAAAGCATTTTAGATAGCTCGAATTCGAATCCTTTTCAATGCATTTCACAGTAATACGCGAATAATTTTTCGGAACGTACCCGCATTCACTAACGCTCTCTATATTCATCAATAATAAACATCCTACGAAACTACGAACTACGACAGAATCGCCATCCATATTACCACTTGATAACTTCTGAGTACTGAACAACTTGAAGAAGAAAAATAAAAAGCGATTGCAATAGGGTCTAGCCGACCCTAAAAAGGGAAATACGAATATCTACATGGTGACTCTCCACCATTTCTTGTGACAAATAATTCGACAACGAACCTGTTGGTGAAAGTGCAATGCGATTTTTTTACCTTTGTGAATTTTTTAAGTTTCAAGTATTTTACGAGTAGTAAGGTAAAGTGCCCTAATATCGCCACTTTTTCTTTGTGTGCTTGAGATTCATTACTAAGTTATCTGTAGATGAAAATAAGTACATATATGAATGAGTAGGGTATAGCATGCAAAACACATTAGTACCATTTCCCGGCCAAAAAAGTATACCTAGGCTTCTAAAAATTTATTTTTCAAAAAAGTGAAATTTTTGAAAAATTAAAAAAAGGTGCCTAATATTGTCAATTTGTTTTTCCCTGTAAAATACGAAAAAAAAGTCGAAAAAAGACAAATCAACTTATTTATTGGGATCTGTTACAAAATCAGGCTTTACTATATCAGGGTAGACCGCGGAACACCGAATTTTTTAGAGGCTGGTAAGTATAAGATTTTCAAATATTTTTCTTTTACTGCTATAATGGCCTTGGCCATATCTGGCCATGACATTTACGTCGAATACTCATTGTCTAGTGGACAGGAAACGTTAACAAACATTGAAATTCTCAATTCCTTTCGCAAACGCTTTGTTGACAAACTGGCGATATCAGGCACCTATACCCATGAAACACATGCTCATGGAAATATCGATTAAAATATCAATATTGAAATCTAGGACATCTTTAGTACACATTTTCATGTGCAGAGTACACACAAATGTCGATGCTCTGTTTAATATCGACAGTATAGTGTACATTTCCATAGACAAGATGATGAACAAGTGTTCAGAGAATGTAAAATGGAGTTGGCATTTTAATCGACAAGTATCTACATATATTGACATTCTTTAAACATTCTAGTATCTAGCAAACTGACACATATTTAGTAGAGATAGACAAATTTTTGTATAGTCGATATTTCAGTTGATATTATAGTCGACAAGTATTGATATTACTTATGAACATTGTAGTATCAGTGTATACCTACAAAAGTAGATCCAGTTGTACAGTCGACATTTGCATTGATAGGTTCCTCGATAAATGGCTTAGACTGAATAATTTTTGCATAAATTGAGTTACTGTCATAATTATTTTATAAGGTATGATTCAATACAATGTGTTACAAAGTATTTGTATTAAAAACTCAAAAAATGTGAGAAAAAAAATGTTGATGCAAATGTCGATGCATCTGTCAATGTCGACAGTGTTTCATGGGTACTGATAACAATTTTTTTTCACCATAACTCAAAGAAATCGCAAGTAATCTATTGAAACTCACTGGAATAATCAAGTACTAGCAGTATACAACATATTTACTGAATTTCAGTGTATTGCAGCCAGCCGAAAGCTGAAAGCCAAAAGCCAAATTCAGCCGAATTTCTACTGATAAGAGAAAAACCGAAAGCCAGCCGAATTTTTCTTAGAAGCCGAAAGCAGAAAACCAAATCTGTATTTTTCAAGGTCAAAAGTTTAAGCTGAAAGCCGAAGCTGGAATTTTTGGCTGCAATCTGCTGAATTTTGAGCCTCTGGAGTAACTCTTCATTTGATTTAATTTGCCACTGTGTATTTCAATCACAGAAATATTTTCATCATCGAAAATCTGGGTATCAGGTACAACACAAACGGACTGCCATACTGAAAACTGGATGGTACCATCGTACTTTAATACCAGGGATGATAAGTCAGCCATAAGCTATAAGATTTAAGCTATAAGCTGAAGGTTTTTGGGCAACTAAGCCAGCTATAAGTTTAAGCCAAATGTGCTGTAAGCTATAAGCCATAAGCATAAGCAATATTTTTTCGGCTGATTTTTCGGCTGGTTATCTGATAACAGTATAACGACCATAGCGAGTTACGGTTACAGCTGAGCTAAAATTGTGTCGAAAGCTGGAGGGAACCATAATGAGAAATTTAAAATATTGTCTAAAACCAATGTCCCACACACAATGTTAACGGCCATTCATCACCATTTCTTCCACAATTGAGAACAGAACAACTTACCTCGACTATAGCGCTCATACCGATCGCTGAAAATACAAGTAAGCCATAAGTTTAAGCCAGCCATATGTTTAAGCTATAAGCCATAAGCTTAGGCCAATCAATTCTTAAGCTATAAGCTATAAGCATCAGCCATATTTTCAAGGTCGTAAGCAAAAACCATAAGTTTAAGCTTTATTGATTGGCTTATCATCCCTGGCTAATACACATGTTTCACGTATTGCCTGCTTGGTAGCGCCACTAGAAAGTGAGATCACATGGGTGGCGATATTTGGAACCTAGCGATATTAGGGCACTTTCCTTGCCAATTATAGCTGCTCGCGACTCATTTGTTTATAAGAAATAACGAATATGTACCCTCAAGATGGTTCCTTGATATTTTATATCATTTCGTATTCGACTTTGTATTATTTGTTACAATAGATGTAATATCTCGATATAATGTAATTATCCCATACCATTGTTTTCTATGATCCGTACGCTCCACGTTTAAAAGGGGAAGATTTGAGGAAGATAAGAGTACATACCATTATTATACGAGCTTGATGTGCCCACACTTAGATAATAAACAGTTCGATTTCTGACGCGTGACGAGAAGCACAAGTTGACATTCACGTAGAGACCGTTGCACGGCCAAGTTAGGATGGCGACGGTTTTACAACTAGGTACCTGGCCTGCGACCACAATGTCGGAAATACAATAACCACAGTCTCTGCGATTGGATACGACCAACTCAGGATGGTGACGGTTTTTACTACTGCTTGGCCTGCGACCGTAACGTCGGAAATGGGAACAAGACCCACAGTACCACGACTGGATACGGCTAGGTCCGGATGGTGACGACTTTTACTACTGCCTAGCCGGCGATCGCAACTGCACCTGTAGCAAATCAGAATTGAATAGACACGCGTCGTCACAAAAACACCGTTTGAATGTGATGACTATGCCGTGAGTTGAAAAGTGAATCATTCCATTTTTTTTTTGGGTTCCGGGAGGATGTACTCGATACTGACTATGATTGTTAATTTTAGGCGGAAAACGAGAAAGGAATACTCAGTGACTTCGCTATGGCCGAGCCTTTGGACAGCGGCAACAAAGACGATACGCCAGCGAGAAAGTTGATAAAAAGACGCAGCACGAAGATAATAATATACTATCGGAAATGAGAAAAGACCCATAGTACGGCGACTGGATACGGCCAAGTAAGGACGGCAACAGTTTTTACTATTTCCTGCTCAAGAACAGATGGAAGCGGGGCGATGCATGCATGTCAAAGTCGCGACCCAGATACCGCATTTCCCCAACCTCGGAAACTTTCCTTTCGAGTATCGTATCAGTGGCCAGAGGGACGCATATTCCGGCCCGAGCCCTAGTTTCGTCGTTCCATTGCCGATGCGCGCTTTCCTGCCAGAGCCACCATGGGGCCCCCTACTAACCGAGTTAACGCTCACATAGCATTAACCTAGAATTCGGGTGCACCACGGCCGGACGCCCTTCCACTTCACCCACTCATCACCTCCTCGACTTAGTATGCGTGGCGACAGATGCAAGCGGATAGTGGATGCTTATGCCCCATGGCGGGCAGGAAAAATGAAATTTTTTGTACAGTTTGAAAAATACAGATTGAGTTGAAAATTTTATCACCCGACACTCCCCCCTCCCCCCAAAAAAACAATAAATTTTGGAAAAGCATTTCGTACAATTTGACAAGAGATACAGATTGATTCTGGGTTTCATCCCCCGTTCTTCTCCCACCTCAAAAAACATACTGAATTTGGAGAAAGTACTGTATGCAATTTGACAAAAAGATACAGATTAGTTAATGATTTTATCACCAGCGCCCCCCTTCTCCAAAAAACATAATGAATTATGGAAATACATTTTGTACAGTTTAATACTGAGATATATAGATTACATCAAGGTTTCATCACAAGTCTTCCCCCCCCCCGTCCCTCAAAGACTTGATGAATTTTGGAAAAGTATTTCGTACAATTTTACAAAGAGGTACAGATTAGTTCAGTTCCATCACCAGCCCTCTCCTTTCAAATAAATCTAATGAATTTAGGAGAAGCATTTAGTTTAATTTGAAAGAAAGATACGAATTAGTTCAGGGTTTCATCACCCGCTCCCTCCCCCTCAAGAAACCTGAATGAATTTAGGAAAAGCATTTTGTACAGCCTGTAAGAATGCTTACTACAATTTGAAATAGTATTTTATGCGATTTAACAAAGAAATACAGATTAGTTGAGGGTTTCATTACCTGCCTCCCCCCCCCGTGTGAGGGTTTCACCGCCAGTCCTACCCTTGCCACGTAAAAAGACATAAGGTAATTTGGAAAAGCCTTTTGTACAATATAACAAAAAGATACTAATTCTGACGCGATACTTGAAAGGGTAGTTCCTGTGGCCGGGGGTGCGGTGTCATAGGGGCCACTTTGGCATGCGGGCATCGCCATACGTCCCACCACACCAATATAACAAAGAGATACTAATTAGTTGGGGGTTTCATCACCAGGTTTCCCCCTCCCTTCACAAACTTGATGAATTTTTGAAAAGCGTTTTGTACAAGTTGACGACGAGGTACAGATTAGTTCAGGGTTTCATCACCGACCTCTCCTTCCAAAAAAAGAAACCAATGAATTTGGGAACAGCATTTAGTTTGATTTGAAAACGGATTAGCTCAGAGGGTTTCATCTCTGGCCCCCATACTCTCAAGAAACCTTAATAAATTTAGGAACAGCATTTTATACAGTTTGACACAGCGATACGTACCCAGTTGATGGTTTCATTACAAGATCTCCCCCCCCCCCGTTCCGAAGAAAATTTACTACCAATTGAAATAGTATTTTATGCTGAACAAAAAGATACAGATTGGTCGAGGATTTCATCACCCCCCCCCCACTCTTACTTGAGGGTTTACCGCCAGTTCTCCCCTTGTCCCGTAAGAAAACTTACAGAATTTTGGAAAAGCATTTTGTACAGTTTAATAAAGAAATACAGATTAGTTGAGGCTCTCATTTCCAGATCTCCCCCCGCCCACCCTTTCCTAAACTTGAGGAATTTTAGAAATGCATTCGTATATTAATTTGACAGCGCGATACAAATTATTTCAGGGTTTCATCGCCAGCTCCCTACCCCTCAAAAACTTGATGAATTTAAGAAAACCAGTTTGTTCAATTTGAAAAAATAATACGGATTACTTCTATGTTTTATCGCCAGCACCCACTCCCCTCCGCTAGAAATTTAATGAATTTAGAATAAGCATTTTGTACAATTTGACAAAGCAATAAAGATTAAGTTGAGGGCCTCATTACCAGATTGACACCCCCCCCCCCCTCAAAATGCTTACTAAAATTCAGAAAAGTATTTTATGCAATTTGACGAAAAGATACCGATTAGTTGAGGCTTCCATCATCAAATTCTCTCTCCTCTCAAGAAACATAATGAATTATGAAAAAACATTTGTGCAGTTTCACACAGAGATACAGAGTAAATGAGGGTTTCATCATCAGGTATTCCCCTCCCCCCTCAAGAACTTCTTGAATTTTGGAAAAGTATTTCGTACAATTTTACAAAGAAATACAGATTAGTTCAGAGTTTCATCACCAACCCCTCCTTCCAAAAACACCTAAGAAATTTAGGAAAAGCATTTAGTTTAATTTGAAAAGAAGGTACGGATTAGTTCAGGGTTTCATCACTGGCCCCCTCCCACTCAAGAAACCTTAATAAATTTAGGAAAAGCATTTTATACAATTTGACACAGCGATACACGTATCCAGTTGAGAGTTTCATTAGCAGATCTCCCTCCCCTGAAAAAAGTACTACAATTTGAAATAGTATTTTATGCTTGACAAAGAGATACAGATTAGTAGTTGAGGGTCTCATTACCAGATCTTTCCCCCCTCACCCTTTCAAAAAATTGATGAATTTTAGAAAAGCATTCGTACAATTTGACAACGAGATACAAATTAGTTCAGGGTTTCATCACGAGCTCCCTCCCCCTCAAAAACCTAATGAATTTAAGAAAAACTGTTTATCCAATTATTAAAAAAAAATGCGGATTAGTTCTGCGTTTTATCGCCACCCCACCCCCTCTTCAAGAACCCTTCATGAATTTAGAAAAAGCATTCTGCACAATTTGACAAAGCTATAAAAACTAAGTTGAGGGTTTCATTACCAGATCAATACCACCTCCCCTTTCAAGAAACTTACTAAAATTTGGAAAAGTATTTCATGCAATTTGACAAAAAGCTATCGATCAGTTGAGGCTTCCATCACCAGATTCTCCCTTCCCTCAAGAAACACAAAGAATTATAGAAAAACCTTTTATGTACAGTTTAACACAGAGATACGTATTAAATAAGGGTTTTATCACCAGATCTCCCCCACCCTCCTCAAAAACTTGGTGAATTTTGGAAAAGTATTTCGTACAATTTTAGAAAGAGATACAGATTAGTTCAGAGTTTCATCACCTACCCCCTCCTTCCAAAAATAAACCTAATGAACTTAGGAAGAGCATTAATTTTAATTTGAAAGAAGATACGGATTAGTTCAGGGTTTTTTCACTGGCCCCCTCCCACTCAAGAAATCTTAATAAATTTAGGAAAAGCATTTTATACAATTTGACACCGCGGTACCCGTATCCAGTTGAAGGTTCCTTACCAGTTTACCCCCCCCCCCCGAAAAAAGGTACTACGATTTAAAAGAGTATTTTATGTTTGACAAAGAGATACAGATTAGTTGAAGGTTTCATCACCAACCCCCACCCCTCAGTCTTACTCTAGGTTTCACCACCAGTCCTCTCCTTGCCCCGCCAAAAACATACGGAATTTTGAAAAAGCATTTTGTACAGTTTAACAAAGAAATACGGATCAGTTGATAGTCTCATTACCAGATCTCTCCCCCCCCCCCTCTACCCTTTCAAAAACTTGATGAATTTTAGAAAAGCATTCGAACAGTTTGTCAACGAGATACAAATTAGTTCAGGGTTTCATCACCTGCCTCTTTCCCCTCAAAAATCTGATGAATTTAAGAAAAACAGTTTGTTCGATTGATGAAGAAAAATACGGACTACTTCTGTGTTTCATCCCGCCCCTTCTCTCCTTCTCAAGATACCTTAATGAATTTAGAAAAAGCATTTTCTACAATTCGACAAAGCTATAAAGATTAGGTTTAGTGTTGCGTTACCAGATCCCGCTCCCCCTTCCAAGAACTTACTACAATTTGGAAACGTGTTCTATGCAATTTGACAATAAAATATACCGATTAGTTGAGGGCTCCATCGCCAGATTCTCGCTTTCCTCAAGAAACTTGATGAATTTCGGAAAAGCATTTCGTACAATTTCACTACGGATTAGTTCAGGGTTTCTTCACCAGCCCCTCGTCCCTCCTTCAAGAAACCTTAACGAATTTTAGAAAACCATTTTGTACAATTTGACAAAGCGATACAGATCAAGGGGGTGGGGGTTCAAAACCAGATCTCCCCCCCCCCCTCAAAACTTACTAAAATTTGAAAAAGTAATTTATGCGATTTGACAAAAAGTACAGATTAGTTGAGGGTTTCATCACCAGTCCTCGCCCTGCCCCTCAAAAAAGACACAAGGAATTTTGGGAAAATATTTTGTACAGTTTAACTAAGAGACACAGATTAGTTGTGGGTTTCATCACCAAGTCTCCCCCCCCCCTTCAATAATCTGATGAATTTTAGAAAACCATTTCGTACAATTTGACGACGATGTACAGATTAGTTCAGGCTTTCATCACCAGCCCACTCCCCTTCAAAAGCCTAGTAAATTTAATAAAAGCATTTTGTTCAATTTGGAAACAAGATACGGATTAATTCTGCGTTCCATCACCAGTATTCCCCGTCCCCCCTCGTCTCAAAAAACTTACGAAAATTTAGAAAAGTATTTTATGCAATTTGACAAAAAGATACTGATTAATTGTGGGCTCCGTCACCAGATTCGCCCTTTCCTCAAAAAACTTAACAAATTTTGTACAATTTCACAGTGAAATACAAATTCCTTATGGCTTATGGGTTTCATCAGCAGACCCCCTCCGTCAACAAAGAACTTGCTGAAATTCGGAAAAGTATCTTATGAAATTTGACAAAGAGATACAGATTAGTTGAAGGTATTATCTCCAGATTTCTTTACCCCTCCCCCTTTAAAAGACATACTGAATTTTGGAAAAGTATTTTATGCAATTTTACAAAGACTTAAAACATAGCGAGTCGAATCATCGACTCAATAAAAACCTTTGTAAATGCAAGCCAATTGCAGTACAATAAAACTATATCCACGAAAAACATTGACAAAGCGATACAGATGGTTCTATCATCAGTCCCCCTTTCCCCGGGAAAACTTAGAGTATATTTTGGAAAAGTATTTCATACAATTTGACAAAGAAATACAGAATGGTTCTATCGCCAGTCCCCCTTTCCCCGGGAAAACTTAGAGTAAATTTTGGAAAAGTATTTCATACAATTTGACAAAGAAATACAGATTAAGTTGAGGGTTCCATCACCAGCCCCCTCCCTTCAAAAAACTTATTAAATGTTTGGAAAAGCATTTTGTACAATTTCATAATGAGATACAGATTAGCTGTAGGTTTCATCATCAGATCCCCGCCGCCCCCCCATACACACACACAAAATTGGAAAAGCAGTTCGTGTAGTTTGACAAAGAGATATGTGCGAGTTTGAGGGCTTCACATCAGATTGAGAAGAAACTACCAAATTTTGGCAAAGCATTAATTTTACTTCTGGTAATTATAAAACTTGTTTCGGGTAGCCGTTAGACTCGAACGTACGGGTTTCAACGTGGATGAATCTCAGAGTTTTCAGATAGTCAATACTGAATTCGAATTTCTGTCCAACACTCAGAGCAACAACCCAGCGCCCGGGGAACCGAAACGAAATTAACCTGGAACGAAGGAAAAGCTGTGAACTCATCGAGGGCAGAATCGATGGCAGGTCTCGCTGTGCCACGCCTTGGCCGGGCCCCCCGCCCCGGTTCAACAAAAGAACGCTGCAGATTGCCCAAATTAGACGTCAAGATCGGCGATGACACTGCGGTTTTTTTTTTCTCGAAAACGTTCACGATATGAAATGATGAATAAATGTGCCCGCGTGTAATTCGGGCGTGCGGTTTTTCGCGTCCTCGACGACACAATTTGGAAAATTGATCGTTTTTAGATTAACAATCGTTAATTTACAAACGACGAGAAGGAGGGGAAAATGAGATTTGGTATATCACAGGGCGATAAATATTCTGTAAAATTAGAAAAAAAGAAGAAAAAAGTACAAAAAGAAATATGAAGCCTATTACTGCAGTTCAATCCTCGAACCAGTTTCTGGATAGAAGACTTTTGGCCTTGACGTTGCTTCCCAATGTAATACAAAGTGTTCGTCTGAGCTCGCTTGAAACTTGCCGTGTAGCTTCAGTTACAGCAGCTTGCTGCAACACGAACAGAAAATTGATTTAAATTGGATTAATTAGTAGATACATAAAGCTTGGAACGTGTTCTTGTTCCCTACCATCAGTGGCAGTATGGCTGGCAGGACTTTTAAGTGCAAATGGAAGAAAATCTGTTACCTTAACTGCGCCCAACGGTTGCCGAAAATATCCGTGATGGCGCTGTGAAGACGCTCGTCAAATGTAGCCTGTTGAATCGCAAGAACGCGAAAATTTGCCCAAGATTTAAGTAGGTACTCGAAATCACAAAACTCGGTCGATAAGCACGCAAACAGATACAGTGACCCGAACGATGGACGTTGAATGTTCGAACTCGAACTAAAATGGCTGAAAATGTTCTGTCAATGCATCTTGCTGGAAAACCGCTACGTAGAATGAGAAGATACGGTGCCAGTCATGGAGTGAAGGCCTACGTGTACACCGACCAGCTTATTCTTTCTTGGTTGATATCAGTAGAGATAAGAGAATTTCATGTTATTGCCAGTTTGTTTGCTTTATCTGTTGGCAACGAGGGTTAAAGCGGTTAAAGCAACTTATCGTCTTGATGACCAAGATAGCTTTGCCGAGATTTGATACTACACATTGTTGCATGTTTCAGACGTTTACACTAACAGTGGTTCAAAATCTTGTAACACTGTAGGTAGGTATTGAAAATGGAAACTATGTAGCCTATTTTTCAACCGAACCGAATCCTGCAGAATTTAACTTCATATCAGGTGGTGAGAACACGGTATCAACATCTACAACAGAGTTTCTGGGTGTACGCAGTCACCAATCTCTCACCTGAACGGTATATTAACAAAATGTGTGCTAAAAACTAAATAAAACAATTACCTACGTATGTTATATTCCCTACAGGATGTACATACGAGTAATATGTACCGGCGACCTTTACCAGGCTCGTGCGCAGGATTGTTCCAAGGGAGGGGTTTCAAGTTTAAAAAAATAATTTTCTATTGTGCCATGTATGCCTCTTGGATACATAAACTACCAATATTATTTTAGGGTCCGTTTCCCCAGCAGCGCCCATTTCAGATTCGAAGTTCAAACTATTGGCTGAAAAGCTGTTGGGCAGCACTTTAAATACACGCTGTAAATAAAAAAATAAAAATAAAAATGAAAATTTCAGGATCGTTAGTGCTACGTTAGTGCTGGTTAGTGCCGTAAAAATTTTCGTTAGTGCTTCCCCCCTTCCATACTTTTTAAAAAATAAATTTGGGCGCTGCTGGGGAAATGGTGGTACCGCCCATGAGACCTAGCTCATCGAAACACTCAGGATCGTTAGTGCTATGTTAGTGCTGGTTAGTGCTGTGCAAGCACTAATGATCCAGATATTTTGAGCTTCGATTCTGGAATGGGGTCCTCGATCCCTTATATTTTGTCCCCTATAATGGGGATGTGAAGGACTGCAGGGGTTGACGTTTTGCACTAAGGAAAAGTTGCCCAGCACTAACGTAGCACTAATGATCCTGACATTTTGAGCTTCGATTCTGGAATGGGGTCTTCGGTCCCTTATATTTTGTCTCCTACAATGTGGAATTGAACGACTGCAGGGGATGGCGGGTTGCACTTACGAAAATTTGCCCAGCACTAATGTAGCACTAATGATCCTGACATTTTGAGCTTCGATTCTGGAATGGGGTCTTCGGTACCTTATATTTTGTACCCTACAATGTGGATGTGGTCGACTGCGGGGGTGGGCGGGTTGCACTAACGAAAATTTGCACAGCACTAACCAGCACTAACGTAGCACTAACGATCCTAAGTGTTTCGGAGAGCTAGGCCTCATGGGCGGTGCCACCGTTTCCCCAACAGCGCCCAACTTCATTTTTTAAAAAGTATGGAAGGGGGCAGCACTAACGAAAATGTGTACGGCACTAACCAGCACTAACGATCCTGAGTGTTTCGGAGAGTTAGGCCTCATGGGCGGTGCCACCGTTTCCCCAGCAGCGCCCAACTTCATTTTTTTTAAAGTATGGAAGGGGGGCAGCACTAACGAAAATTTGTACGGCACTAACCAGCACTAACGTAGCACTAACAATCTTGAGTGTTTCGATGAGCTAGGCCTCATGGGCGGTGCCACCGTTTCCCCAGCAGCGCCCAAATTCATTTTTTTAAAAGTATGGAAGGGGGGAAGCACTAACGAAGATTTTTACGGCACTAACCAGCACTAACGTAGCACTAACGATCCTGAAATTTTGAACTTCGAATCTGAAATGGGCGCTGCTGGGGAAACGACCCTATTATTTTATACGTACGTGTATTAATCAAAATTAACAATAAACGTCCTCACTGATATTTGTAAACGCACCACGATCAGTGATGACTCACAGATAAGCAATGGAATGTCGGACCGGATTTCATTCTAATTTTAACTCGAAAATCGTATTTTTTAGCCATGGGGGTTTCAACCCCCCCCCCTGCGCACGGGCCTGACCCTTACCCATCGCATATTTTGGACTACTTCACTCGGACTTGAAATACGGCGATATTTTGGACTGCGAGCAAAACTAATACGGATCGAATTTTCTGATGACAAAAGTGAGCGGTGCGTACCCTGGCTAAATTAAAAAGATCGAACTCGTGTAGAGCACTGATCACGAAATTGGGAATTTTGACTTGACCATCCCTATACATTTATTGTCTTAATATTTGCGCACAAGAACCACCTTAAAATTGATTCCGCGGACCACCACTATGACACGAGCAGTAAAAATAATCTCACGACCGCGAACTTTCGATTAACCTCCGCCCCACCCCCATACAATCAGTACTTTTATGTTTCTAATGGGTTATACAAATAAGTGCTTTCCAAAACGTAGTACGTTCTTATTTCTAGATTAAGGGAGCACGAGAAACTGTATATATATCTCTCTGTATACTAAAAAAGTGAAATCCGCCGCCGCCACTACCGTCTCCGGGAGAAAAAACGCACTGCGGGTTGCCTACCAAAAAATCAGCAAAATTGCAGGGGCAGGTCAGCTACTATCAAGGACATAAATTGTTCTGACATTTAAAAGATCTCCAAGTTTTAAGACATAACTGACATAATAAGACATATAATAACATAATTACCCATAATCTCCGAGATCTCAAGTCGCAAGATGTAACACATAGACTACTTCAAATATGTATAAAGGCAGATATAGTGTTTTTATGAATAGGCAGACCAGCTACCTTGGACTCTGAGATCTCAGGTCCTTATGATGTCATAATCATCTCATTAGATCTGTTCACAGAGAATTTTCCCAAAATCATAGGTGGTGGCTGCGTGCTGCACGATGCCTCCGGGAGGAGAGGGGGAACACTGCAGCTTGCCTACCCTGCCCCTTAATTGCTCATTTCTCCAAGGGTAGCCTACTTTGGGAGGGGATTCATCGTGGAGGAGGGTCGCCCCCGCCACCACCGCCTCTGGGAGAAAAACCCACTGCGGGTTGCCTACCCGGCCCCTTAACTGCTCATTTCTCCAGGAGTAGTCTACCCCTGGCAAGGGGCGCTAATTTTTATTCTGTTTAGAGGCGCGAGCATGTTAAATCCGGCCTGATGACTTCATACACTGATAGTGAGTATAATTGAGAGAAAACCTGTTATTAAATAAAAATATTCGGCCATAGTAGTCAGTTGATATGACAGGATAGCATAATAATTGGGGGTTGGGCCGCGAAGCTAAAAAAGTAGAATCCGCCACCGTCACCATCACCACCTTCGAAAGAAAGAAAACCCACCGCGGGTTGCCTACCCGGCCCCTTAATTGCTTATTTCTCTAGGAGTGGCCTACCTCTTAGGAGGTGGTTCATGGTGGAGGCAGCTCCAGAATGGGGAGGAGATCCATGGAGGGCGTAGCCACAGGAGTGGGATAAAGACCCTGGGTGGTGGGGGTAATGGTGAGTAAGAGGTCCTGGTGGAGGAGGAAGTCCTGGGTGAAAGAGGGACCGGGGAGGGAAATGAAAGCCGTGGTGCGGGAGAGGCTGGTGGCGGAGGTTTGAAGGGGAAGGGTTGTCATGGTGGTGGGAGCTCCTGAGTGGAGGACCAGGAGATCTTCAAAAGAACTGAGACGAGGAGGCTGCAGAGAAGGAGCAGTGGAAGGGGAAGGCTGTAGCGAAGGATTAAGGCCGCAATTGGGGAGGGCGTAGTGATGGGGGAAGAAGTCTTAGTGAGGGCGTGGTACGTGAACAGAAATGAAGGCCATAGTGGTGTGGGGATCATGGAGACATGGTTCTAATGGGGGAGGGCACTCGAGGTGGAAGACGGTGATCAGGGGGAGAGACTAGGTGGAGGACTGGGTGATGCTTGGAGGGATGAACGGAGGGTGCCATGTGGGGGAGAAGCTGTGGATGGAGAAAGTCATGGAGCGAGGGAGAGGGTAATGTGAAGAGATTAAGGCCCAGGGGGGATACTGCGGATGTAAAAGACCATGGGGTGGGCATTGAAGCCTCTGGTAGATTATGGTCGTTGTGGTGGAGGATTTCGTGGCTGAGGAGGGCTTCGACTGTTGAAGTGTGACCGTGGAGGCGGTGAGCAACCGTGGTGAACGAGGGGGTCGTGGTGGAGGAGGAGGCTCGTGATGAAGAAAATATGGAAAGGGGGTCCCTGGTGGAAGATTGAGGACCGCTGATAGAGGGGGAGCAAAAGTAGCCCAAAGCAAACCTCAACTCAGGAACAAAAGTTTTAGACCAAACACTGAGGCCTGTGGTGGTCGGACGAGGCGCGAAGCGCCGAGCAAGGCCGGCACGAGCGAAGCGAGAGACGGCTGGGGGTTGGGCCGCAAAGCGGCCAGGGGGCAAAGCCCCTAGTATATTACAATTTTGATTTTGTCCCTCTTCAATTTTTGGTAGCGGTGGCCTCAGTTTCAACTGAATTCCATTTTAAAGAAGATACTGGCGAAAATGTAAGCTTAAGAAAATCAGTGGTGGAGCTGGCTTTTTTTAGGAGGGGCCGGGAGGGGGACAGGAGACATCGATAAAAAAAATTTAGCTCTAAAAATTCATTTTGAATTCATGAAATGAGACCCGTGAAATTCTAAAATATATTTAATTTTTTCACCATAGTCTTTGTTTATAATGCACGTGTTAAGGTTTGAGTACTGAAAAAGTTGGTCAATTTTTTTACTTTTTAGCCGAATATTTGATGTTTGTAAAATTTTTTGGGGAGGCAAAAATTTTTTCTGAGCTGTCTGTGGCCTCCCTGGGACCCCTCTTAGGTTCACCACTGATAGAAAATTCTCAAAAATTAGACTTAATGGCCAATGGATTTATCGAGTTTCAAAAGTAGTTTATTGCAAGACGAAAGAAAATTATTTAGCAATCCAACACGGAGATGTGCTGGAGGTTCCATTCAGGGGCAAAACTATAGGGAGTGTGGGGGGTTGACCCCCCCCCCATAATTTGCTAGTCGGCAAATTTTGAAATAGTTCATTTGAATTTTTCATTTTTTTATGAATGTTTGTTTATTTATTTATTTTTCAGTCAAAAGCCGGAGGTTTCAAGCAGAGTATCGAACGTTATCTGAAAAGTTGAAAAAAAACTGAAATGTGGAAGACATATCGAAAATCTGAAAATCGGTAGCACACGTTGAATTTCGAATTGCAATGACTATTCTGTTCTTACTAGTTTCTTTGTTTGACCTAGAGCCTAAAATTTAAGAAAGTTGAACATTTTATTAAAATCTAAAAACAGGCCCGTAGCCAGCCATTTGCGGTAGGTGGTGCTGACTGTTTACCAGAGGCGGCGGGGGGGCTTTAGAATACATATAGTATATAATGTGAAGAGTTCTACGAGGCAGTGGTATAGCTAGGGGGCAAAGGGGCGAATGCCTCCAAGGCATCTGAAATTGAATGTAAAATATGCAGAAATGAGCAATTTTTCGCTTTAAAACACGTTTTTTCGAAAAATTTTCACAGTGGGCAGCTCTCTTTTATTTATTCTTATTTTTTGTTTATGTTAAGAACCCAGGTTTGCAAATAGCGAGAACAATAATACTATTATACCTAACTGAGAACCAATGTACATACCTATTACCTCCGTTCGTCATCAGTTTCTCTTGTGTCCTCGACTCTGTTCTTGTGGACTGATTCCAGATGAAAGTAACATGGTTGGACACAGTGGCGTAACTAGGGGTTTCCCAAAGGGGGGACACAATAAGTTTTTCAAGGAAGAAAAAGTCGAAAATTGAGGTATTTTTTAAAAGTCGCCAATATTAGAGGACTTTGTAAAAATATTGAGCACGTGCCCCTCGACGCGCTACTGGTTGGACAAGTCGACAGGAAGGAGGAAGTCGGTACAGCTTTGAAACTGTACATTTCAAAAGACCGGGAGAAACAAAGACTAGGTAAGTTCTCTCATTCCTTCAAAGCCTAAGATCCCGTAAATTTGATGGTCTGCTCAAATTGAGAGATTCGATCTTTAGATGGCGCCGTCACATTTCTTTATCAAATTCAGCAAGTGAGATTTTTTCCATGATATTATAGTATGGAGAAATTTTCAGAATGATAAGAAATCAAAAATTTTGAGTTAGGTATGGAAGACTATATTCCACTCAACGTTTTACGCCGAGTTCAAACTTATTCTCATTCAAATTAGGTGACGACCTCCGTTCCCAATATACGCTCGAAAATGATGTTGGTGAAATTGGTCAAAAAATGACTAAGCTCAATTTTGACGACGGATTCGAATTTGTCTCGAATAATTGAATTAGGAGTGAGTAACTCGTCAAGGCGTTTGCCGGAAATGACCACACGATCATCGGTCGCATTAGCAACCGATGCCAGCAGTTAGGCAGGGGTAGAGGGAGTAAAACGGGACAAGATTTTTCATGAAGGAAAAGATCAGGAAGGAAATACAAATGCCTGTTGAGCTCCGTGAAGTTGAATTTTGCAGCATATTCGCATGTTTCCATTCACTTTACGTATTTTGTGAAACTTCGTACCTGTGCCTATGTCGAGTTCTCACGTGTCTGTATACAAAGGATCATACTTTGGAGGCATTGTTCAGTTAAATGAAATTTAATAATTAATAGGTATGTACCGGAAGATGTCTTGTTACTATTATATCGTCCCAGGTTATTTATGTAAGTGATGACTGGGCACGGCTGAGTTCGGTGGCATACACTTTACTTAAATTTATTTACATTAGCTCTAACTATATCTTTAACTGCAGTCTATGTATTCTTGAGTTCTAATTGTTCCAGTGTTTGTTGCTTGTTGGCATACCCATTTAAAAAAAAATATTTTCTGTGTTCCTGGTTTCTTATACATACGGATTCGATTGGTGCTGCTTTTTCCCTCGTTATCCTCGTCCTTATCGTCACCTCTCTTGTTGTTCTCAAAGATCTGCAGCTGTTCAACGTCTGTTATTCAGCTCAAAATTTCTGGACTCCTTGTCTGTCTCTCGAACGAAGGTCTAGCTATCCATACATTATACACGAATTACACTCTTCGTTGGGTCTTCATTTCTTTTGCTGTTTTCAACATTTTCCTTTGTATTCCTCATCAAGTGCTCATCGACATAGATCGGAAAGGAAAGTTCGAACTTTTAAGCTCTTTTCCTCGGACTTTTTTTTTTTTGTTTCGAGTCTTTTATTAGCGATATTTAATCCAACGATTATCGAGGGAACAGTCTGTGTGTTGCACCAACGTCATGTTCCTTCAAAACCTCGAACTTACTGCTACAGTGTTCTCTACTGTTTCTAAATTTTCTTCCTCTTCGTATGGTACTCCACTAATTGTCACATTATATTTCCTCGAGTAGTACTCAAGCTCATCCGACATTTTTTTTGTGCCCGTATTTTCTCCTTTCAGTCGATCTATATCCTTTCGTTGGTTTTCGTTTTCCTGACGAAGTTGTGATGAGCTAATTCTTTCGTTATCCTTTCTCTGGTTTCGTTTTCGTATCTGTACCTGCATATTGTTTTTATTTTATTTACATCTTTCAAAAGTAATATTTTTCTTGCAGATACCCAAATGGAGAATCTGGCACCTGTTGTGCGGGCTAAACTGCCCGGTACTCCTTATTGGCCGGCCAAAGTAATCGGCCAGGATGCAGAAAAAGTTGGTAAGTCACAACCTCAATGAAACTCGTAACTTTTCTGATCTAATCTTCAATTAGTTTATGGTACAATGTGTGCTTCTTCTTCTTTTGGCATAAATGCTAATTTTTGGCATACTGTTTCACAACTTTCAGCAATTATTGTTTAATTCTGTGTATGTCATCCTGTCCTTGTTCCCCTTTATTATTATTTTTAATGGATTTGTTACACTGAGCTTCATGTATACACTTCCACAATCAGTTTTCTCAGAAGCCGTTCTTGATTTTCCTAGGTACAGCAGATACAACATTCTCCTTAATTATTAAATTAATTTGTTTCTACCTAGTCTTTTCTTTTGTACCTCTTTGTCTACACCACGTCCCAGCATGATATGTATATGACGATACAAAGACTTATATACGTGTAACCATTTCCAGGTAAAGTGGTAGACTCATTTTTTGACCCATTTTGACTACATTTTCGACTGTAACTCGGCAACGGAGGGTCTCCGCCAAAGTTGAACACCGAATTCGAACGCAGTGTGAAAAATTGAGTCAAAATAGTATTTTTTTTCTATTTATTCGAATTTTGAAAACATTATGTACTCTTTGGAGCGGAAAAATTTTCTGAGAGCTTCGTGTTCGGAGCTGGTGCTAATTACTCAATTTTTCGAGACGAATTCGAATCCGTTGCCAAAATTGTGCTAGACTTATTTTTTGACCCATTTTGACCACATTTTGACATCATTTTCCA
Source organism: Acanthococcus lagerstroemiae (assembly GCA_031841125.1). Lineage (NCBI taxonomy): Eukaryota > Metazoa > Arthropoda > Insecta > Hemiptera > Eriococcidae > Acanthococcus > Acanthococcus lagerstroemiae. The sequence goes on from CM063114.1 coordinate 30,599,899, forward strand.
CTGTATCCCGGCAACGGAGCGCCTTCGCCGAATTCGAACTCAGCGTGAAAACTTGATTCAAAATAGTCTTTGATTCAATATTTTTCAATCTTTTCGAAATTTGAAAATTTCTTTGTATTTTATCATGTCTCTTTTGGGGCGGAAAAATTTTCGGAGAGCTTCGGGTTCGGCGCTGGTGCTAATTATCATATTTTTCGAGACGAATTCGAATCCGTTGTCAAAATTGAGCTAGACCCATTTTTTGACCCATTTTGACACTATTTTCAACTATATCTCGGTAACGGAGGGTCTCTGCCAAAATTGAACGCTGAATTCAAACTCAGCGTGAAAATTTGAGTAAAAAACAGTCTATAGAACGAAATTGTTGATTTTTTCGAATTTTGTAAAATTTCTCCATACTTTGGGGCGAAAAAATTTTCGGAGACGTTTAGCTTCGACGCGGGTACTAATTACTCAATTTTTCGAGACGAATTCGAATCCGTGGTCAAAATTGAGCTGGACTCATTTTTCGATCCATTATTCCAGCAACGGGAATTTTGAAAATTTCTCCTGACTTTACATCATGTCTTTTTTGGGGCGAAAAAATTTAAATTTGCGGAGAGGTTTAGCGTCGGCGCTGGTGCTAATTACTTAGTTTTTCGAGACGAATTCGAATCCGTTCGCAAAATTTAGCGAGAACCATTTTTTGACCCATTTTGACAACATTTTCAACTATATCTCGGCAACGGAGGGTCTCCGCCAAAGTTGAACACCGAATTCGAACTCAGCGTGAAAAATTCAGTTTAGAAAAGTTCTTAATTCCGAATTTGTGATATTTCGAATATTCGAAATATCTCTGTACACATCATGTCTTTTTTGTGGCGAAAAAATTTTCGGAGAGGTTTACCGTCGGCGCTGGTGCTAATTACTCAATTTTTCAAGACGAATTCGGATCCGTTCGCAAAATTGAGCCAGAGCTATTTTTGACCCATTTTGACTACATTTTGACCACATTTTGACAACATTTTCGACTGTATCCCGGCAACAGAACGTCTCCGCCGAATTTGAACTCCGAATTCAAACTCAGCGTAAATACTTGATTCAAAATAGTCTTTAATTCAATATTTTTTAATTTTTTCGAAATTTCATGTTTTTGTACTTATCATGTCTTTTTTGGGGCGAAAATTTTTCGGAGAGCTTCGCGTTCGGCCCTGATGTTAATTATCCAATTTTTCGAGATGAATTTGAATCCGTTGTCGAAATTGAGCTAGACCCATTTTTTGACCCTTTTGAAAACATTATCGACTGTATCTCCGCAACGGAGCGTCTCCGCCAAATTTGAACACCGAGTTCGAACTCAGCATGAAAAATTGAGTCAAAATAGTCTGTAATTCAAAATTTTGTCAATTTTTTCGAAATTTGAAAATTTATTTGTACTATCATGTCTGTATTCGTAGCGAAAAAATTTTCGTTGAGGCTTACCATCGGCGCTGGTGCTAATTACTCAATTTTCCGAAACGAATTCAAATCCGTTGTTAAAATTACGGTAGACTCATTTTTTGGCCCATTTTGACTACATTTTCGACTGTATCTCGGCAACGGAGCGTCTCCGACAAATTTGAACACCGAGTTCTAACTCAGCATGAAAAATTGAGTCAAAATAGTCTGTAATTCAAAATTTTTCAATTTTTTCGAAATTTGAAAATTTATTTGTAGGTACTATCATGTCTGTATTGGTAGCGAAAAATTTTTCGTTGAGGCTTACCGTCGGCGCTGGTGCTAATTACTCAATTTTCCAAAACGAATTCAAATCCGTTGTTAAAATTGCGGTAGACTCATTTTTTGGCCCATTTTGACTACATTTTCGACTGTATCTCGGAAACGGAGCGTTTCCGCCAAATTTGAATATCGAATTCGAACTCAGCGTGAAAAATTGAGTAGAAAACAGTCTTTACTTCCGAATTTTTGATTTTTTCGAATTTTGAAAATTTCTCCATACTATAGGTACATCGCGTCTTTTTTTGGGCGAAAAAATTTTCGGAGAGCTTCCGGTTCGATGCTTGTGCTAATTATTTTATTTTCCAGACAAATTCGAATCCGTTCGCAAAATTGAGCGAGAGCAATTTTTGACCTAGTTTGACCACATTTTGACAACATTATCGACTGTATCTCCGCAACGGAGCGTCTCCGCCAAATTTGAACACCGAGTTCGAACTCAGCATGAAAAATTGAGTCAAAATAGTCTGTAATTCAAAATTTCGTCAATTTTTTCAAAATTTGAAAATTTATTTGTACTATTATGTCTGTATTGGTAGCGAAAAATTTTTCGTTGAGGCTTACCGTCGGCGCTGGTACTACCCAGTGGGAAAATTCAAAGCCGCGCCACCAAAGCAAATAGTAGCAACTGCCACTAAAGCGGATGCTCCTCTTCGCTCATAATAGTGCAGCGTGGCGAATGCTACGTAGCAATCGCTACTTATTTGCCTATAGTCGCAGAAAGGTGCAGCTGCTACCAAAGCATCCGCTATCACTTTGCTTATATGCGCAAACAGTAGCCTATGCCCCTAAGGGCATTCGCTACTACCTGCTCCCAGATCGGCCCACGCGCTTATCCAGAAGTTACTGCTTACTGTGCAAAAATGACAAATATTCCGCTGTAACTAAAAATAGCCTGTGCATATCAGATTGAATGAAACAGTTCGCCCGTTTATCCGTCGTTGTATTGACAGCCGATCGAGTTCTTAATGTACCTACACGTGTTGTGTTAGTGTTCAATTATTATTTTACACGTTCAGAGTTACATACTCGTATATTTTTTTCCTATTTCCATATTGCAACTGCCTGCCGGGACTACAGTTATTAAAAGTAAGTTGAAGCTAATTTATTAATGCTATTTATAATTATTTCCGGTCGTCTACAAAATTTTAACAGTACCTGCGAACTCGAACTGATTGGAAAGCAGTGGACGAATAAATCGTGTCGCCTTATCTGTTTACCAAATCTTACTGGATATGAATAAATGAAGTTGGAGCATGAGAAGGATGAAGGGAACTGGTGACTTTGGATGTAGTAAGTTGCAGAGGGCTAAACGAAGAAATGGAGATGATAAGGGAGTGGTGCGCAGCAATTCCAAGGAAGATGAAGGAGATGAGGAACAGGGATCTACTGATAGGGGGCAACTTCCCCCCTCCCCCGTAGGAATTTTTTACTCTCAGCAGTTGGGAAGATTTATCATTTTAGGCAGACAAAGTTGAAAAAAGTTACGGAAATATCCAACAAGCTTTGATACTTCAGAATTTTGAGTTGAGAAGTTGGAAAAATACAATAAGTCAAAAGGTTTTTTTTTTTTTTTTTGCTTTGACAGTTCGGAATTTTTTGAGTTCAGTCATTAGGGACTTCCACAACTCTCCCCCCTCCCAGGGGAAACTCTTGTGTACGTCCCTGATCAAGAAAGGTAGAAGGAGCCTCCCAAGCCGCCGCGGTCCTTGTCTTTCACTTTCAGTCCTTTGGTGTAGCCAGAAAGGGAAGGTTGATTGGGAAATGGAGATATAATGGAAGCAGAATTGGATTGCTTCAAACTTGACCGCTTTGCGACTTCACTAAGTCATCAAGATTTTTTCGGACAAAACAGGTAACGTTAATGACATCATCAGTCATTTTTCGACCGTCAGGTCAGATATGTCGAATGATTCACTCTATCCCCTCATCTTTCATCTTTAGCCACTGCCTCGTTTTCTCAGAGTCCCCTCTTGCTACTTGGGGTCAAGGCGATCCTCTCATCTGTCTTGCCTCTCCATTATCTTACCTTCCATCCCCGGTCACCGCTTACGAATGTACTTTTCAGCTGAGAGTTATAGTCAAATATTTGTACCGCAAAAGCTTAGTTTTGCAGTCTCAATAATTTCTGTTGCCCCAGGTCGTTCTATCCCCGCCCGATAGTTTTTGAACCACCAGTCCGATTTTGCAGACACCCCCTTCTCCCAATCCTGGCTACGCCACTGTTCTCGGACTATGAACTACTAACGATAGTATGTTCTTTGAAAACTCAGTGATGTTCTTTACATACTATGTATGTACAGGGAAAAAAATCAAGCTGCAACAAGAACCTTTGTACATTTTTCTTTAGTTGGGTAAATCAGTTACCTAAATGAAGTGTTCTGGGTTGTGTAATTGACTCTATTCATCGGCTGTTGTTGTAACAACTGGTTTAAGCCTTTGATTTAATATTGCGTGATTTATTTGTTGATTTTTCTGGCACGTCCACTAGATATCTACTTTCTAAACTCTTTGCTACATTACAGTGTCATACAATGTTAATCAGCGACTAAAATCTAAATCATCGTACTATAGATATAGCTTAGTGACAATAACAATGATAATAGCGTTGACGATGACAGCGACCATGATCATGATAATTATGATGTGAGTCAATCTTTCATTTTTTTAAAAGCCCCTTTATGTACCGCCGGTAAAGTTTCTGGCAGGTGCGGATCTACGGGAAGAGGAAGGATAGCGGAAATCCTCCCAACTTGGAAAAGAAAAGAAGAAAAATCTGAAAGAATTACCCCTGGGAAGGTGTGAGATCACCAGGGAGACCCCGGACAAGGTAGTACGATAAAACAATAGGAGGAAGGCTTTGTGTTAGAGGAGCTAGGGATAGGGAACGATGGAGAAAGGTTGGGGAGACCTACGCACTAATCTAATGTTACTCGTAGATAATTAAGTAAAGGTTGTAAATCAAAATAAAATAAATAAATGGACACGAGGTCCGTTTCGCCCGTCCTCCCTCCCGAAGTACCTTTCCCGAACCAAAGAATCATGTATCATAATTTTGTACCTATTTTGAATTATTTTGTACCATCATCCTTGAATTTTGTACCACCTCCCTTCACCATAATTATTTTTAAAAGTCCATTTAGGGAGGCGGACAAGACGTAGCCCCTCCCCCGGACAAGTTGGCATTTTGATTCAAAATGGTATAGCAATTTTGTACCTATTTTGTACCGCAAGTTCCGAATTTTCTAAAACCTTCACCACTCCCGAGTTGTGAGTGATAAGAGTAACTCCGGCGGTATATCTTTGAAGGTATTTTACATCGAAAGTGTACATAAATTTTATACCATCTTGTACCCCTCATCCCAAATTTCGTACTCGTACTTTACCCTCTCCCGAGTTTGTACGAGGGTGGTAACCTACATTCCAAATTTCCTGCTTCTGATATTCTGCAACGGAAGCAGTGCCGACATTTTGTAACTTAAATTTTGTATCCGCTCACTACCACTATCATTTGCAAAATGAGTAGCTACCAGTAATCACCCTCCTCCAAGAAAAAGTTTAGTAACCAGGATAGAACCAAAATTTTCCACTTATTTTGCTATCGCTAATTTCCAAATATTGTCCCCCTCCCTCCTCGAGTTATCGACAGGAACTGTAACATCTCATCTCGACAACCTCCCCCCCCCCCACCCTAAAAGTAGACGTACACAATAATCGAAGTTGGTGCAGAAACCATGTACCTATTGTTTGTTAGTTCGGTGACGAATACATGCAAGAACGAAGACTCATGTTACTTGTAAGCCGTATATTTAGTAACTGACTCGTGTGACAGTCTCAACCCCGGTATCTAATAGTGTACATACAATCGACAGTGTAAGGAGCAGGTTTGAACACAACAGATCCCCCTCAAACCAGCAACTAATAAATTTTAAAATCACAATAGGTACAGCAGTCAATAATCACAGTGCACATGAAAAAAAAAATGGAAACTAATTACAACTAAAAATTAAACATACAACAGTCAATAATCACAGTGCACATTGAACATGGAAACGAGTTACAACTTAAAATTAAATATTCTATCTCTGATGTGAGCGTACCTAATGTGAGAAACGGATTTAGTAAAAATATCACCTAGTTGATAATTTGAACTTATATGAACGACTTGAACTATATTTTTCCCGACTAGATCACGACTAAGATGATATTTAACGTCGACTGCTTTAGTTCTTTTTTCTTTACTGAATTGAGTTATCGCGATAGTACTCAGATTATCTTCGAAGACCCTTACGGCATTATCGTTTATCAATCTTAATTCCAGCAATAAATTACGGATCCAAACTAGATCTACTAAGCTAGTACCTAGGGCAATATACTCCGCGGCTGTGGTTGACTGAGCTACAACAGACTGTTTTACACTACACCAATGAATCGGATTATTGAAAAGAAAAAATATAAAACCAGTAGTAGACTTTCTATCTTCCACGTCATTGGCGAAATCGGCGTCCACAAAGCATAATAGCGAATCAACTCCAGGATTATTGGACTTGTTAAAGTTAAGGCAAATTTCCATAGTAGACTTTAAATATCTAAGAACACGTTTTAGAGCATTCCAATGCTCCTGACCATAATTACTCTGAAATCTACTCAAATATGATACTGCGAAACATATGTCCGGACGAGTGCCACGAGTGAGGAACATTAGTGTACCGATGAGTTCCTGATAAGGGACGTTTAGGCACTCGGTTCCCGAACTAGAAAGCGATAGGCCAACTTCCATAGGTGTACTGCAGGCGTTTGAACCATCCATACCATATTTAGTCACTAAACGACGAACGTATTCGATCTGATCAATTCTCATAGTATGCGCATTACGATCGCGCGAAATATTAAGACCAACGAACACAGTATCGTCCAAGCTAGCCGACTTAGACATTTCGAATTCCTTACTTAGTAGGCCTTGAACATTTTTGAGAATATCGTACGATGAACTAGCTATGATTAAATCGTCAACGTATAATAAGATATATGTCACAGTGTCTTTATCGAAGGAGTAATACAAACAAGGCTCGACCCGACTACACACGAAACCAATGTCGAGCATATACCCATCGAATCGCTTGTACCAACATTTGCTGGCCTGGCGTAAACCATAAATCGATTTCGTCAATTTACAAATTCTGCCTGAACCATCGTCGAATCCCTCAGGTTGGTACATGTACACAGGAGTGTCAAGTTTGCCATATAAAAAAGCGGCTTTGACATCCATTTGAATGGCATCTAAATCGAACTGACAAATCGATGACAATAAAGCTTTAATGGACTCGAAGCTAGCAGTCGGAGAGTAAACGTCGGAAAATTGAAAAACACCTTTCTGCATGCAGCCTTTTGCGCACAATCGTGCACGGTACCTATCAATCGTACCATCCCTATGACGTTTAATGTTAAAAACCCAACGACAACGTATTATATCAACTTTGGGTGGAGGACTTATTAATGTCCAAACCTCGTTCTTATTCATGGACTCTATTTCAGACTGGGCAGCGTTTAACCAGCAATCGCGATCCTCCCTACCTTCGATTTCCGCCATTCTATCAGGAATATCATAGACGTTAGCTTCGACATTATTAACACTAACTTCATACTCTTTGAGGTGAGGCGGAGGACGACGAACCCTATCACCAAGGCGAGGTACAACAGGCTCGGGAATAGGCGCATCATTCTGAGCAGCAGGTTCAGCCGACACGAGAATAGGCTCGTCATGGGCTGGCTCAACTGACGCGAGAACAGGTTCGTCATTCTGGACCGGCGTCGAATCCGCAGGGACGACACAATCGCGGGCAATGACGCTATCTAAGTCGAACAACGCATACCTGTCACCATTAGAGTTTTTACTTTGAAATAAATCCGAGCCCTTTTTATGCTCCATAAATAGCACGTTCCTGGCGAGTTTAACTTTTCGATCGGAGATACTCCATAGACGAAAACCAGAATCGTAGTAACCAATGAAAATACACTCCTCGGAACGACTATCAAGTTTCTTACGTTCATGAGGATGCAAAAGCCTGAAAGCTTTGCACCCGAAAACCTTTAAATTATCGGCACGCGGCTTCCTACCACGAAATAACTCGGCCGGAGTACAACGAAAATCGAGAGCATATGTAGGAGACCGATTCATACAGAAAACGGCATAACGACAAGCTTCTCCCCAAAATGCTTTAGGTAAGCCAGAATCGAACAACAAAGCACGAATTTTGTCACAAATGCTACGATTAATTCGCTCAGCGACACCATTATGCTGCGGGGTATAGCCTATCGTATATTGAATCTTAATACCTTTATTACTCATCCATTCCTTAAATTTGTTACTCGAATACTCCCCGCCTCTATCACAACGTAAAACAGATGGTTTCAAGTTAAGCGCCGCGGCACTGCGATTAAAATATTCCTTTATACAATCGAAAGTCTCGCTCTTATGTCTCAACAAGTAAATGGTACAAAAATGAGAATAATCATCTACTAAAGTTAAAATATAATATTTACCATCGTGAGTTGAATTTTCTATTTTACATAAATCCGAATGTGTTAATTCCAACAAACGCGAGCTACGATTTTTAACTACCACATTAAACGGCAACGTGACTTGTTTGCTTTTTATGCAGGAAATGCAATTGGAATTATCGATGAACCTATCGTTAATACCGTCTAAACCATCGACTAGTCCTTTTTTAATAATCATGGACAAGTATTTGTCACTTATGTGACCAAAACGTCTATGCCAAAGGTTACCTACAGAATTCCCATCACAAAGAAACGAACCTGCGTCAATTTTATTAAATGAAATTTTGTAAAGTCGGCCAATTTTTATACCTTCAGCGACAAATTTACCGTTTTTCGATATGATGACATTAGTACCGTCATAAAATAAACTCATTCCATTATCGGTCATTACAGCAACAGAGAGCAAATTTCTCCTTAATTCAGGTACATATAATACGTCACTTATTCGAATTTGCTTACCATTGAAAGATACATGTACAATACCTCGGTGAGTCGCCTTCATAGTGGTATTTTTGTCCGCAACCTTGACGCTGGACTCGACCAAAACCGCATCCGTGAGTAAACGAATATCATTGACCATATGATCGGTACATCCACTGTCCAGATAAAAAACAACGTCATCTTCAACCAAATTACAAGAAGCACCACGGTCGCCGATCTCAGCTTCCGTCAAAAACAACACAGGTTCATCAGCTTCGGCATTGTTGGTCCTCGGATTTGAAATGACTTTCTTACGTTTAAAACACCGGTTGAATGTATGACCATCTTTACCACAGTATGTACACGTTGGCGGATCACAGGCACGGTTATCATTTGAACGTTTGTAGTCATCACTAAAACGGCTACGGTCTTGACGCATCGGCTCACCACGAACTTTTTTATTGGTGTAAAATGCAGTCAGATCGTCCTCGGCAATACCATCTGAACTCGTACGCGTTTCTTCGTCCAATAGACGACCCTTCACGTATTCCATTGTAAGGCGCTCTTCCGGCAAAGTTTCTAATGCCGTTATCGCCGCACGGTACTTATCAGGTAACGCCATAAATAAATGACAAATTTCGTCAAGCTGATCTATTGTTGAACCGGCGGATTTGAGCTGGCGTACAATATCGTCGAATTTACGGAACGCATCTGTGAGAGATTCACTAGCACCGATTTTTAAAGTAAATAATTTCTTACGTAGCATGAATCGAGTGCAAATACTCTTTTTTTCAAAAACGGAATCAAGTCTGCTTATCATGTCTTTAGCTGATTTTATACTCTCGTCTTGTAGATACGATAGGTGAGGATCAGAAACGCACGCGATTATGGCAGCCTGAGCAGTGTTGTCCGCATTTGTCCATTTATTTTTAATGTCTTCGGTGGCGGTATTTGGAGGCTTTTCAGAATTTAACGCCTCATACCCTTTCTTCGCCTTTATGAGAGAGATGACTCGAAACTTCCAAGATGAGTAATCGACACCGTTGAACTTACGGATCCCAAACACAAATTCATCTGACGATTGCTCCATTTTCGACGAATTTCCACAAACAGGAAACGGCCACAACAAGGTAAAATCGGAGAGAAACGCGTGAGACCAGAAACAAGCCCGAACGTACGTGCTATGAAGGAGACGTAAAAACACGGCACACTTTTACATGCACTGGGCCCATAACCATGTTAGTTCGGTGACGAATACATGCAAGAACGAAGACTCATGTTACTTGTAAGCCGTATATTTAGTAACTGACTCGTGTGACAGTCTCAACCCCGGTATCTAATAGTGTACATACAATCGACAGTGTAAGGAGCAGGTTTGAACACAACATTGTTTACAATTTTGTACCACGAATGTTAAGCTTTGTACCTTCCCCCTTCCCCTTACATTTGTGAAATAAGTGGCCCACAGTATGTGCTCCACCTCCCTTCTTCCCCCTTTGTCTTTCATAAATATCACTTCACCCATATGCACACTTTCTTCTTTCTCTCCAAAATTATGAAAGGGCTAAGGATAAATGTAACGCTGCCTGGGTGATTTCAATCTCCTTCAGTTTCTTTCCTCGCCCCTCGTCAAATCCACATGCTGCACTTCCTCAAATTGCAAATCCTCGTTTACACGCTTGCTCCTCTGTTCTCCAACAATCTCTTCAACCTTTTCTCCATTTACCTTCTCGTTCTTCAACAAGGAAGGACATGAAAAAGAGAAGTGGTGTTCTTGGAGGGGGGGGGGGTTGACAAAGAGGAAAGAGCAAGGCGAAGATAGAGCGTGGTGAAAGTAGGAAGTGGAGGTGCACTAAACGAGAAGGGTAAAAATTTAGAATTAGCGGCACAAATTGTATAAAATAGGTAATAATTTTTCAGTCCACTCTCCACTTGGGGTTCCGAACTCTTTCATGGAGGGTGAGTTATTGAAGGCTACTCTTTTTGGAACTAAGAGGGAAGAGGATAGAACAAAATCTAGAATTTGTGATACGAAATAGTATAATTAGGTACACAATTTCTGCCCTGATCCGCTTGTCAAATATCAAGGGGGAAGGTGACTGCCCTTGCCTATAACTTGGGGAGGGCATTTTAAAATCTGGGATAAGCGGTAGAAATTGGTACAGCATATGTAGAAAATTGTGAAGCTACTTTGAGTGCCGAACTTCTTTACAGTGACCTGAGGCTAAAGGGAGATGAAACCTTTTATGTCTGGAGGAAACCAGATACGGAATTTCAAGTCATGATCCTACTCCTGGTCACGATGTTGCATCCCTTTTCTTCTATTAATCCATTCTTCATTTGTGTGGGCTTTTCAGGTTCATGTCACCAGCCCCCTCATTATGGAAATGGGAAAGAAAAATAATATCAATAATTTGTTCTTAATTTGTTCTAATTTGTTCTCACCCCCACCCCTCAAAATTAGCAACTCAGTTCGAAGGGCTGGTGACATGCTAGCCCCTGACATTTGATTTCGGGGTTGTAACAAGTCTCAAATATTTGTTCTTAATTTGTTCTAATTTTTTCCGCAGTTTTCAGAATTTGTTTCGCCATCCTCCCCTTTTTACAGACACCAAAAAGAGGAGCAGGATCAACTAATAGCTATAATCCATTTACCCACCCGAGTCCATCACCACTATGCATTTGCCGACTAGTTGAATTCAGGGGCGGAGGAAGTGACCCTTAAGTCTTTAGTTTCCATATAATACGATTTGCTGCACACTGAAATTTGTTCTATATACGTTCTAGTTTGTTCATTCAACCCCACACCTCAAACTATCAAAACCATACACTTATGGGGGGGGGGGGTAAGGGACACTTATGTATGAATTTTCCGCATAAATACGATTTGCTACTGACTGCAATTTGTTCTCTATTTATTCTAATTTCCATCGACACACTAAAATACGTCGCCACAAAGTATTGGCGGACAATATGAACTACTGTAGTGGGGGTAAGTGGCCCTTTTGTGCGAATTTTCCATATAATTGCGATTTTTCGCCCACTACAATTTTTCCTCTATTTGTTCTAATTTATTCTCTCATCTACACACTAAAATCTGTCGCCACAAGGCATTGACTGAACATATAAACTTATGTGGTGGGAGTAAGTGGCCCTTGTGCGCGAATTTCCCACATAATTGCGATTTGGCCCCACTACAATTTGTCCTCTATTTGTTCTAATTTGTTCTCGAATCTACACACCACAATCCACCATCACTGTATATTTGAGGTCATTCGAAGTTCAAAGGTTGGGCGTAAGTAACCTGTAAGTCCTAAGTATCCACAAAAATTTAGGACTTAAGGGTCACTCAAGACCACCCTTTGAATTTTGGTTTACTTCAAATACACATTGATGATGGATTGTGGTGTGTAGATTCGAGAACAAATTAAAGCAAGTAGAGAACAAATTGTAGGGGCGACAAATCGCAATTATGGGGAATTCGCACATCAGGGCCACTCTTCACCACCACATAAGTTCATATTGTCGGCCAATGCTTTGTGGCGAGGGATTTGAGTGTGTAGAGGAAAGAACAAACTAGAATGAATAGAGAACAAATTGCAGTTTATAGCAACTCGTATTTATGTGGAAAATTCTTACATAAGTGTCACTTACCCCCACTCCCTACTTCAGATAGTCGGCAAATGTATGGTTTTGATAGTCTGAGGTGTGGGGTTGAGAGAACAAACTAGAACGTGTATATAGAACAAATTTCAGTGTGCAGCAAATCGTATTCATATGGAAACAGAAGATTTAAGGGTCACTTACCCCCGCCCCTGAGCTCGAATAGTCGGCAAATGCATAGTGGTAATGGACTTAGGTGTGTAGATGAGAGAAAAAATTAGAACGAATGTAGAACAAATTTTAGTGTACAACAAGTAGTATGCATGTGGGATTATAGCTATTATTTGATCCTGCTCCTCTTTTTGGTGTCTGTAAATAGGGGAGAGTAGCGGAAAAATTCTGAAAACTGCGGAACAAATTAGAACAAACTAAGAACAATTGTTTGAGACTTGTTACAACCCCGATATCGAATGTAGGGGCTAGCATGTCACCAGCCCCTCAAACTGAGTTTCTAATTTTTGGGGGCTGGGGGTAAGAACAAATTCTAAAAATGGCCGAACAAATTGGAACAAATTAAGAACAAATTATTAACATTATTTTTCTCCTCCATTTCCACGATGGGGGTCCGGCGACCCCCTTTTTCTGACCCCCCGTATAATCTCCTGTATGACCGCGTCAATGTGTGACGGGTCAAGACCGCGCTGTTGTGCAGAGGCCTATAGTGTTTAGTGAATGTGCTGAATAGGGTTATGGGGATGATTCTTCCAATGTAATGACAGTGGACGCTGAGGATGATGAGGAAAATGAAGAAGATGATAAAGAGGACATACCTTTTAACTCGTTTGAAAATTATAATGGTATGCTTAAACTGCATGGCGTAGCGTCGGGAGCATAGGGGCACGTGCCCCCAATATTTTTCTATACATATCGTTTTTTTTCTCTTTGAAGGAAATTTGGAGAAATTTAGAAAACAGTTTTAGATCTTCTGAAATTTCCTTCTCAGAGTCTTTTCTATTTGTGTGGTATGAACAAAGGATACTTTCTTACTTTCATTGTTTGTCCGCCTAGAACTGAAATCGTCGCCATATGTCGGTAATAAGGATTTGTATAAGGTCCATTGAATGCAACTTATCAAGGCGAATAAAGGACAAAAAATTTAGAACTGCCTACCCCGTTTCTAAAAAATATGTCCGATTAAAATTAATGTATTTTTAACTGAAATTTATTTTTTAGCTGAAGGACCTGTGGATCAATTCGTATGTCTCGAAATTTGAACGCATACACACTGATGGATAATTTTCAGCAGTCCAATTCAAGGTTCCTGAAATAATTAGATTTACACCATGTCGAATATCCTAACTTCAAATAGATCTTCCGTGGCAATTTTTAATTAAGGTTTTCTGTTTTGGTATATTTTAGTTCGAGACGAACAGTCTCCTCCATATTAACCTACTAACTGAGCTCATTTACTAAGTACCAAATACTGATACCTTTTCGTTATTAAATACTATTATCATATGCCGCTATACGGACCCATTATTCTACAATTCAAGTATAATTAAGAACTTGTATCATTAGGTCCATTGTAGTTTTGGCCCGAATTAATTTCACTTTAATACATATCCAACAAAATTTCTAGAGAATAATAAAAATAGTTATTCGTTATAATGCTATTGAAATATCCATCATCAACATTTTGTTATTTTGTAAGATCATAGAATCTTTTATGCTGTTGTGTAGTGTAACATAATAAGTAATTACTTTTTTCATCATTAATTTTTTTATGGTTATTGTTATACCATGAAAATATGTTTGTTAGCAATTTTTTATGTAATAAACACTTCTTGTTAGGTATACTACAAATTTGTGTATGCTTTTATTTATTTGTACCCTACATAATTACAAGAGTTTTGATCATCTCTACTTAGGGGCGGAAATAGAGCAAAAACTTCGAGGGGCTGAAGCCCTTGTGCCTAAAATAGCTTTATTACAAATCCAGAAATCATACCTCCCCCCCCACAAAAAAAAGAAAAAAGAAAAACCGAAAAATAGAGACTACATTGGAATTGGAATTAGGTTCCCATTTTTACTCTATTAAGAATGATTTTAAAAAAATTTAGGGGGCTAATTTTGAACCCAGGAGGCTTAGCCTCCCTTAGCCACCCTCTATTTCCGGCCCTGCTCTACTAAAACATTCTGAGAAGCATATGGTAGCGCACGCTACGATGCATAATCATAGGAGTATTATGGTGGCGCCATTGAGAGCGCTACATAGCGCGTTGCTGTAGCAACATAATTAGAATGGAGGCGCAACGAAGCAGTTGCTACGTTGCGCACTTATAAGTAGAAAGTAGCCAACGCCACTGATAGCGAATGGCAGCGGATATTACGTTGTGCTCTTAAGCATAGGCTACCGTGGCGCATGGTGGCAAAAAGGCCGACTTAGTCCCACTGCTACTACTTCTGCCACGTAGTGGCCGAAGTAGTAGCAGCTTTTTAAAAACTAGTGGCAGTTTTCCCACTGGGTAATTACTCAATTTTTCGAGTCGAATTCGAATCCGTTCTCACAATTGAGCTAGACCCAGGTTTTGACCCATTTTGACCACATTTTCGACTGTATCTCGGAATTCGAAATCAGCGTAAAAAATTGAGTCAAAAAATAGTCTGTAATTCAAGATTTTTCAATTTTTTCGACATTTAAAATTTCTCTGTAGTTATCATGTCGTTTTTGAAGCGAAATTTTTCGGAGAGGTTTACCGTCGGCGCTGGTGCTAATTACTCAATTTTTCGAGTCGAATTCGAATCCGTTGTCAAAATTGTGCTAGCGTCTTCTTGTGACCCATTTGACCACACTTTCGAGTGTTTGTATCTTGACAGCGGAGCCTCGCCTGCAAATTTGACACCACGCCTAAGAAGGCTATGGCCTTCGTCACACTCACACCCCCATATGGGCGCCACGGCAGCAGACTACTGGTCTCAAACATCTATAAACTCTGATTCCCTTCTTCTGATGCCTAAACTACTCAAAACAATACACATCCGAAATTTTCATCTCGGCTTCAAAACATCTTCAAATATGAAGTGTACTCCAACGAACATCCTGCGAATTGCCTCGAGCTTCGGTCCGGAATAACAACTATCATTAATACATTCTATATAGTTTCTACGCGTGCCACATTTCGACTGTCTCACGAAATCAATTTATATCTCCTAAGATAGCTCTGCTACAGTTACAGTTATGTCGTCGAGATTTCTTTGCTATTCCTAAACCGAGGAACGTGTTACGCCGAAGGAAACGTGCACGTCGTCCGTTGAAAAATTGGGAGAACTTTAGGCGTCGAAGAAAACGCTAAGAAAATTCTGATGCCGCATCAGGCGAATACGTGCGCTGACAGCATTCTGCCGTAATAAATCACTCCGTAAATGTTACTTAATATGTTCACCGTTTCGATTTTGTTGGAACAACCTCGACGTTTTGTTACACTCGTGTGCGGTAGACACATATGTATCCGTAGGTGTATGTTGAGAGTATATCTCACTAATTAAACTGGAGAGCGCTGGAGCTGCTGAATGATTTTAAGGCAGTTTTGAATTTCAACACAAGCTACCCACGTAAAGTGGGGCTTCTTGGAACATTCTCCGCTGTATTCTGCCATCTTTTGCCTCCTTTGTGTATCTACACTGATTGAAATGTAAAATGGCTTTAAGTCAAGTTCCCTCAATCAGTTTATATAGTTCGAAACATGTTACAACGTGCTTGTGTAAAGTGTATGGAGCTCGGTACAAAGGGTGAGTTCAAAAAGACCGGTTTTTGGGCTTCTTTGAATAGCATTCTGATTGGCTGTTCAATAAACTGTCATTCAGCCAATCAGAACGCTCCGTTTAGGTGGTGGGTAACTGATAACTCTCTAGTTATTCATGTAGCCCTGCAGTTACCCCGGTAATCAAAGAGTTACCAAAGTGTAACTTTTCCGCGGGGAACTGGTGGTTTTTGCGCATCGGAAAACCTGCCTTGAAACACCTGATGCAATTTTAAAAAAATATTACTTTATTAAGGACTGCCCGAGGGCATTTACTTAGTACTATGACAATGGATTTGACGGGAAGGACCTGACGGATCGCAGTCGGCCGCGGACGACTAAGAATTACAAGTTAACAAAGAAGCTTAAATACTAATAGAACATTGTGATCAAGAGCTTATACCCAGTAGGATTTACGATCAGAGAGAAGTGACCGGAGGACACAGTGAGAGTGACTGTGAGGTCAGGAGGAGGTCAAAATGCAGGACATATAGGGTAACAAGTACAACTGGGAGGAAGAAAGGGTCGCAGCATTGCATAACATAATAATAAGATCATAAGAGAAGTACGCTAAGGAATATCAGTAGGAAATTTTCTTTTGAGCCGAGTGATCGGAGGAACCTCCAGCAGGCCAATAGCGAGGGTGTTGGGGTGACGATGTAGGCGTTGTTCGTAGGAACCGGCTAGCCGATGGATGGCCTGCGCGGCACCAACTCGATGTACATGTCCTGGTGGAGTAGATCTCTTGTTCCGAGAGCAACGCAACCAGAAGATGGAGCGGAACCTGAGCTTGACTTCCTGACTCTTACCCGAACTGTGCTCCTTCCAAGTGAGCCGACGATCGAGATGGACTCCAAGACAACGGGCGTAAGTGGCTGTCCTGATCGGTTCATTGACTATCACCAGAGAGATCGTTGAATGCAACCTGAGCGAGAAATCAACTTCGACAGACTTGGCACTATTGAGGCGTACTTTCCATATTTTGGTCCAGGCTGAGATACGATCGAGCGTACCCTGAAGGTTGGTGGTGGCAACAGCATAATTGGAGGCAGGAGCTAGTATGGCTGTATCATCGGCGAATGTTGCCAACGTTGCGAATCTGGTTTGCCGGATGTCAGCTGTGTAAAGAAGGAAGAGCAGCTGGAGATAGGGCAAAGGTGGCACTGCTAAGGTGTACAAAGAACGACCGGTTGTGAAGATATGACCCCAAGAAATCAACGTAGGAAATGGGAAGATACTGGCAGACTTTATAGAGGAGCCTCTCCAGCCAGACCCGATCAAAGGCCTGGCTGACGTCCAGGAATGCGGCTGGGCAGTATTGCTTCGCTTTCAACGCGTTTCGGACCACAGAGACCACCCTGTGCACCTGTTCCACCGCGGAGTGATGGTTTTGGAACCCAAACTTATAGTCGGGGAGTATTTTGAGATCGAGTACTACCTGGAGGATGCGGCGGTATAAGAGCTTCTCGAAGAGCTTGGAGAGATCACTAAAAGAAGAGAGATGGGCCAGTAGGAAGCAGGTCCTCCACTGGCTTGTCCGGCTTCGAGATCATAATAACTTTAGCAGTCTTTCATGTTGTTGGGAAGTAGCTAAATTTCAGACATGCGTTGAACTTGAGGTTAACATAACAATTGTCTTCCGGAGTGCTTCCCTTAGCATTTTGGTAGAAATGGGATCAAATTTTGCGGCCTTCTGCACATTAAGACGACCGATCTGGGTTTTAATCGCTCTGGGTGAGACGAGATTTAGTGGGGGATCCTTCCAGGCGAGTAAGTGCTGGAAGATCAGCAGGAATGTTGTTGGGCTTGAAGATAGTGGTGAGATGCTCCGCGAACAGCTCAGCTTTATCAGGATCCTTGCAGGCCCACATGCCTGCAGGGCTACGAAGTGGAGAGCTGAATCCCGGTGTGTTCTTCTTGGCCCTAGCCACCTTCCAGAGAGAGTAGCCAGCCTTCTCCAAGGTGTCAAGGGAGAGTAGGAATTCTTCGAAAGATCGAGAATTATGGGCTGCAATCAAAGCTGTGGCCCTCATGGATAGTCTATTAAACACAGCCTTGTCTTCAGGATCTCTGGACAGCTGCCAGCGGTGCCGAGCAGCTCGGCGATCGTGGACAGCCTTGCTTGACTTGGCTAGCTGGTTGTTGACCTGTGGCAGCGGATTCTCTCGCTGCCTCTACGTGAGATCTAGATTGAAATCGATTGGGAGCCAGAAAGAAGATCGAGATTCTCCTGGAGGTGGAGATGAGTTGGTTGGCTGATCTTTTTCCGCTTGTGGCCTCGAGGCATGACTTCCCTGGTGGCTTCAGTATTTTCTTGTATTCAGGGCAGCCTCTATAGTTAGCTGGACGAGCTCCTTTACATAAGCCACTGGTAGGAGTGGCATTAGGTGTTTTAGGGCAGGATCTGTTATTGTGATCGCCACCGCATTTCTCACAGGGTCCAGTCGGTTTTCGTATGGCCATACTGCTGAAATCTCTTATATTGAGCGACCTCACGTCAATGTCGAGGAGCCACAACTGCAATCTTGGTATGCAGGAGACTTTCAAGATCATAGATTGCCTTTGCCTCTACAGAAGGCTCCAGGTCTACGAAGAATAGAGGCAGTAGTTCCTTAGTTTTCCGGTGGTGGACGTTGACTACATTACGAACAACAAGGCATTCTGACATTTTTATGATTTTACTTTGCCGCACAACGGAAAAGAGCGTTACTTTTTAGCCTCACGAAAGGAGCGTTATAAAAATCGTGCTGGCTAAGTTGGCTGGTTGGCTAAGCTGGCTGGCAATGGAAAACTGGACTGCTGGACTGGATTGGACTGGACTGGACTGACTGACTGACTGGACTGACTGGACTGACGGAACTGACTGACCAACCAAACTGATCGACTGAAGTGACTGACTGACTGACCAACTGAACTGACTGACTGACTGACCGAACTGACCAATCAAACTGATAAACCGAACTGATTGACCAAACTGATCGACTGAACTGACTGATTGACTGGCCGACAATACTGACCAACTAAACTGAGTGACTGACTGACTGACTTGACTGTGACTGAATGTGGCTGTGGCTGTGACTGACCATCTAGGTTGGCTGGCAATGGAAAACTGGACTGCTGGACTGAACTGAACTGGACTGACTGACTGACTGACTGACTGGACTGACTGAACTGACTAAACTGATCAACCAGAATGATTGGCTGAAGTGACTGAAATGACTGACTGACTAACTAACTGACTGACCAACTAACTGACTGACCAACTGACCGACCGACCGACTAAGCGACTGACCAACCAACTGACCGACCGACTGACTGACTGAACTGACTGAATGACCAAACTAACTGACCTGACTGACCTGACTGACCTACCAAACTGATCAACCGAAGTGACTGATCTGACTGGCCGACCAAACTGACTGACCAACCAAACAGATCGACTGACATGACTGAACTGACTGACCAACTGAACTGACCAATCAGACTGATAAATGAACTGATTGACCAAACTGATCAACTGAACTGACTGATCTGACTGATCTGACTGGCCGACAAAACTGACCAACTGAGCTGAGTGACTGACTGACTGACTTGACTGTGACTGAATGTGGCTGTGGCTGTGACTGACCGTCTAGGTTGGCTGGCAATGGAAAACTGGACTGCTGGACTGGACTGGACTGGACTGGACTGGACTGGACTGACTGAACTGACTAAACTGATCAACCAGAATGATTGGCTGAAGTGACTGAAATGACAGACTGACTGACTGACTGACCGACTGACCAACCAACTGAACGACCAACCAACCAACTGACCAACCGACCGACTGACTGACTGAACTGACTGAATGACCAAACTAACTGACCTGACTGACCTACCAAACTGATCAACTGAAATGACTGATCTGACTGGCCGACCAAACTGACTGACCAACCAAACTGATCGACTGAACTGACTGAACAACTGAACTAACTGACTAGACTGACTGATCAAACTGATTGACTAAAGTTATTGCATTGACTCACTGACTTCACTGACTGCTGACTTCACTGACTTCTGACTTAACTGACTTCTGACTTAACTGACTGGCCAACCAAACTGACTGACTGGACCAACTGACTGTGACTGAATATGGCTGTAACCGTGACTGACTGTCTAGGTTGGCTGGCTGGTTAGGCTGGCTGGCAATGGAAAACTGAACTGACTGACTGAACTGATCGACCAAACTGATCGACTGAAATGACTGACCAACCAAACTGGCCGACCGGACTGAATGACTGACTGTATCTTACTCTACATAAAAAATTTCATGGAAATTTAAAAACAACACGGCTGAAGACTGTAGAAATGTCAACCAATGAACTGACATATCACCATGACGAGCTAAGTCATACGGACTGTCTTTGTGTCGGGGGAGTGTGTCGGGGGCGATGTCGCTACAGTGGTGTTGCGCTAGCGATGTGACTATGCTGGCCAACCAATAGATATACGCTTGAAGTATTTCGCCGAAATTTCGTTGTTGGAATAGAGGTGCGAAATGTAAATTGTATAAATCAAGGCTGGGTGCGAGGCGCTGCCGACTTGCAACGCTCATCCTTGAATCAGCCTGAAAGCCTTCTTCAAGGCTTGCTTAATTTTTTGGGAACTAACCGAATAGTGCAAGTGGCGAATGACTACTTCAAACGTTCTGTCGGTTTTGAGCTGACAGGTAAAGAAATGGGCTTGCTTGACCCTAAGTGCATTTAAGATCTTTCGATAGTCATCTGGTGTAGTGGGATCGAGGCGTACGGTACCGTTGCCTAATGACAGCAAGGAACGCCTCCTTGCTTGCCATTTGAGACAATTCCGCGATCATGACACTGAAATTGTTGACATTTTGAACGAAAATGGGCGGAGACTTAATTTTCTTGGACTTCTCTGCAGTACCAGCTGTCCTCGAATTCCCAGCATCCATTAGGAGGGGAGGTAGGAGCATTTTCAGCCGTAGTTTCTTCCGGTGACTGAAAACGATTCTGCGTACTAACTGGATTGGACTTTCTTTGCCTGTTGGTTTTTTTCGACTGCACCTGGTTAGAGACCTCAGGAAGTTCAGCAGAAGTTCCTAGTTTCTTCTTCTAGTTCACACTCTGCCACGTAGGCCCATTAGGGCCGGAGCCGGAGTATTCCGTTGCCATGAAATCAGGAATTACCTTTTGGCCTTTGGGGGTAGCATTGGAATCAACTACAGGCATTAGGAGGCTGACACCAACAGAGATCGTTTCGCGGGTTAACACCGACTAGAAAAAGTACTAAACACTATAGATTGCGATGTTTAAGGCAATTAGATCAAAAAGAAACAGAAAAATCCAGTGTGAAGTCTCTTCGATACGTTTCTTGGCTCGTTCAAGACCGCTGTAGGCCATATTCAGACACTAAGACATTTCCAGCTGAAATGAAGATGCTATTCGAATAATCGAATAGCGTGCACAGCGCGCATTTAAAGACGTGTTTAATAGTGCGCCATAAATCTTACAGCAGGCCGAAGAGCACCGGCGGGATAAAAAATCGGGTAACAAGAGAAATTAACTTCATTTGTGTAATATTAACAACCACGCGTAATGGCGGAACATAACGAAGCTGACTTGCCGGCTTATTACTACGCCGTGAAATTAATGGCGAAGTTTATCAGAATAAGTTCGGCGTAATTAATTTTTCGCAAATTTCGCCGGCAAAGTCTGGAAGGAGAAAAGTCGACGATAAAATTATCTTATCGGCGCGGCGTGTTCGGCTGCGAAAGAAACCCGCGAGCCGCGAATTCTCGCTGTCCAGACGCAGAGCCCGTCTCGCCGTCCTCGTTAATTAAAGCAATCTCGCACTGTCCTGTAGCGGTTTTTTGGGCCCGAATTCTCGGGCTGACTAATCGAATTTCCTCCGTATAATTAAAAGGTCGCAGGTAATAAAAAATGTTATCTAATTATAACTTAATCGGAAGCGTGCCTTCCAGTTGGTAATGGATACTCGTATATACAGTCGAACGGAAAACTACTCGTCCAGAGGTTTCGCGGCCGCACATTTTCGAATCGCGCGCGTAATTACGCTCGTCATTCACGGCGCCGATTCGAATTTGCGGGTAAATTCCGTGCATTCGATTGAATCCACTTTGAACCTCGGAGGCTGCAGAATGAAATATGTTGGCTCGTGCAGCGTGTGTACATTTTGTACGGGTTAAACTACATATACGTTAGGATGGGTCGTCAGCATTTTTTTTTCGAAACTTCTAACGCGACCCAGTTAAAAAGTTGTCACTGGTGGAAAAAGTGTTCAACTTTTTTTTTTTTTTTTTAATTTGTAAATTATCCGTAGAGCATTTGTCCTTACAGTTATGTACTATGGGGCTGAAAATTGTATGCTGACTCCAGATATGCAGACGATACCACTCTGCAAGCCCCAACGATAGAAGAACTGAGAGAACTATTGAAGAGAGTAGAGGCAGCTAGTGCCGCGGCGGGCTGAGAATAAATAAGTCCAAAACTAAAATCATAATTGTCGACTGTAACTATGTAACAGTGGTATTCATCGCGAACCTTACATTAGTTCATATACAAATTTTGCCTACTCGTGAAATTCAAGGCACTGAAGAATTATTACTACAGTAGACGCCGCCTAATAGCATCACGGATAATGGGATCAACCGTTTTATTGAATCAAAATGTGCAGGTACCGATCGGCCGTATCTAATACATTGAAAAGAAATCGAATAACAGAATCAACACTTCGCTTATTTGAATCAAATTATTAATGCCAAACTACTCCAAAGCAGAAAGAAACATGAAAATTTTATCTTATCTTGTCTTCTTACATTTTCAATTACGTACAGTATTCGTCTTCGACTCACTTTAGTTAGTTCTACTGAAGTACACTTTATTGGTTTAACGTAAGTTTTTAATATGAGTAAACGGCATGATCTGAGTGGAAGTGATGAATTAAAAATTTTGAAAAATTGCGATGATTTGCCGAAATTATGCCAGCGTGATGTGGCTATAAAATAGGTTGAACATTTCACAAGCAATTTGGTTTCGGTTATTAAAAGATCGTAGCAGTTTTGAAAATACAGCCATCCAAAACGAAAATCGGAGCAGAAAAAGAAAAAGAGGAGGTAAAGATGACGATGTGGAATTAGCTTTAAAAGAATGGTTTACGAAAGTGAGAGCAAAGGATGCTCGTATTACCGAACCTTTACTTCGTCAAAAAGCTGAGGATTTGGCTCAAAAAATGGGAAAGACGGACTTTGTTGCAACGGAGGGATGGTTTCATAGGTGGAAGAAGGGAGAAAATATGTGTTTCGTTAAACCACAAGATGAAGTAGGAGATACTAAAATAATTTCGTTTTATAGATTCAGTCCCTTATTAGAATCATTTTGGGTTGGTCCCAAAGTGATTCTAATAAGCGGCGTCTACTGTATATTGATGCAAGAGGAGATCAATTTGCTCTCAAAATTTAAAACCGTTTTCCTCTAGCTATCCCCAGTCTGGAGATTTTCGCGTTTTATTAGTTCCCCCCAGAGCAATTCGCAATTTCGAAAACGTCAATTGGTGTATGTTGGGTTGCATATTCGATGTGCTGAAGGCATTGCCAGAATATTAGAAAATTTGAAATAAAATTGTGACGCCTTCGAAGAATTGAATATGCTATTTCTCATACGCCAATTGACGTTTTCAAAATCGCTAATTTCTCTGGGGCGAACTAATAAAATGCAAAAATCTTTGGATTGGAGGCAGCTACAACAAAGCGGGTTGACACTTTTGCAAGAGGAGATCAATTTGCTCTCAAAATTTCAAACCCTTTTCCTCTAGCTATCCCCAGTCCCGAGAATTTCGCGTTTTATTAGTTCCCCCCAGAGAAATTCGCAATTTCGAAAACGTCAATTGGTGTATGTTGGGTTGCATATTCGACGTGCTGAAGGCATTGCCAGAATATTAGAAACCTTGAAATAAAATTGTGACGCCTTCGAAGAATTGAATATGCTATTTCTCATACGCCAATTGACGTTTTCGAAATCGCTAATTTCTCTGGGGCGAACTAATAAAATGCAAAAATCTTTGGATTGGAGGCAGCTACAGCGAAACGGGTTGACACTTTCGAAAGAGGAGATCAATGTGCTCTCAAAATTTCTAACCATTTTCCTCTAGCTACCCCGAGTTCGGAGATTTTCGAGAATATCTCGAGAACGATGAGGGATAGAGAAACACGGAGAAATTATCCAGGTATAGCTATTTCTAGGAGAAGTTCTAAGGGGCTGAGAGCTTATCGATATCATTGCTATCCACAGAGGGTACCAATCATCAATCTCTACAAATGTATAATGCATAAAAATCATGTCTATGTGCAGCACCTCCCCAAAAGAAGCAGCAAGGGGCTACGGGTTATGCTGGCTGCAGGTACCATTTACTAAGTAGTACAAAATATATGTTCTATACAAATCATCTTCATTTGGAGTGCCCCCCCCCCCAAGTGAAGCCCCGAGGGGCCGAGGGTAAGTTCATGTCAAAATGTAGGAAATGAAAAATCAGCACTTCTTCGCTTTAGATTTCTTAAAAAATTTTCTCCGTTTTTCTCTATCTCTCACCGTTCTCGAGATATTCGCAATTTTCCGGGAAATTTTCGATTTTTTCTCCCAGGTTTCAAAAAAAAAGTTGAAAAAGAACCAATTTCGAATTTGCATGTTCTATGAGTTGCATAACTTGCTACTGGTAGGCGCAACTAATTTTTTTTTAATAAAAAATTTTTCCTGCGAGTAGTGCGTTATGCAACTTAAGTAACATCCATCTTCAAAATTGGTAGTTTTACACAAATTTTTCGTAAGGTTTGAGAAAAAATGCAAAATTTCCCGGAAAATTGCGAATATCTCAAGAACGGTGAGAGATAGAGAAAAACGGAGAAAATTTTGTAAGAAATCTAAGGCAAAGAAGTGCTGGTTTTTCATTTCCCACATTTTGACACCAACTTGACCCCAGCCCCTTGGGGCTTCTCCTGGGGGGGTACTCGAGATGGAAATTATTTGTGTAGAAGACATATTTTTGTACTAATAGTACTCGCTGCAGGCAGGCAGGTATAGTATTAACATGCCCCCTGCCCCTTGTAGCCACTGTAAGGAAGGTGCTGTGGATGAAAACTCGAAAACGTCAATTGGTGTATGCTGGGTTGCATATTTGACGTGCTGAGGGCATTGCCAGAATATTAGAAACTTTGTAATAAAATTGTGACGCCTTCGAAGAATTGAATATGCTATTTCTCATACGCCAATTGACGTTTTCAAAATCGCTAATTTCTCTGGGGCGAACTAATAAAATGCAAAAATCTTTGGATTGGAGGCAGCTACAACAAAGCGGGTTGACACTTTTGCAAGAGGAGATCAATTTGCTCTCAAAATTTCAAACCCTTTTCCTCTAGCTATCCCCAGTCCCGAGAATTTCGCGTTTTATTAGTTCCCCCCAGAGAAATTCGCAATTTCGAAAACGTCAATTGGTGTATGTTGGGTTGCATATTCGACGTGCTGAAGGCATTGCCAGAATATTAGAAACCTTGAAATAAAATTGTGACGCCTTCGAAGAATTGAATATGCTATTTCTCATTCGCCAATTGACATTTTCGAAATCGCTAATTTCTCTGGGGCGAACTAATAAAATGCAAAAATCTTTGGATTGGAGGCAGCTACAGCGAAACGGGTTGACACTTTCGAAAGAGGAGATCAATGTGCTCTCAAAATTTCTAACCATTTTCCTCTAGCTACCCCGAGTTCGGAGATTTTCGAGAATATCTCGAGAACGATGAGGGATAGAGAAACACGGAGAAATTATCCAGGTATAGCTATTTCTAGGAGAAGTTCTAAGGGGCTGAGAGCTTATCGATATCATTGCTATCCACAGAGGGTACCAATCATCAATCTCTACAAATGTATACTGCATAAAAATCATGTCTATGTGCAGCACCTCCCCAAAAGAAGCAGCAAGGGGCTACGGGTTATGCTGGCTGCAGGTACCATTTACTAAGTAGTACAAAATATATGTTCTATACAAATCATCTTCATTTGGAGTGCCCCCCCAAGTGAAGCCCCGAGGGGCCGGGGGCAAGTTTATGTCAAAATGTAGGAAATGAAAAATCAGCACTTCTTTGCTTTAGATTTCTTAAAAAATTTTCTCCGTTTTTCTCTATCTCTCACCGTTCTCGAGATATTCGCAATTTTCCGGGAAATTTTCGATTTTTTCTCCCAGGTTTCAAAAAAAAAGTTGAAAAAGAACCAATTTCGAATTTGCATGTTCTATGAGTTGCATAACTTGCTACTGGTAGGCGCAACTAATTTTTTTTTAATAAAAAATTTTTCCTGCGAGTAGTGCGTTATGCAACTTAAGTAACATCCATCTTCAAAATTGGTAGTTTTACACAAATTTTTCGTAAGGTTTGAGAAAAAATGCAAAATTTCCCGGAAAATTGCGAATATCTCAAGAACGGTGAGAGATAGAGAAAAACGGAGAAAATTTTGTAAGAAATCTAAGGCAAAGAAGTGCTGGTTTTTCATTTCCCACATTTTGACACCAACTTGACCCCAGCCCCTTGGGGCTTCTCCTGGGGGGGTACTCGAGATGGAAATTATTTGTGTAGAAGACATATTTTTGTACTAATAGTACTCGCTGCAGGCAGGCAGGTATAGTATTAACATGCCCCCTGCCCCTTGTAGCCACTGTAAGGAAGGTGCTGTGGATGAAAACTCGAAAACGTCAATTGGTGTATGCTGGGTTGCATATTTGACGTGCTGAGGGCATTGCCAGAATATTAGAAACTTTGTAATAAAATTGTGACGCCTTCGAAGAATTGAATATGCTATTTCTCATACGCCAATTGACGTTTTCAAAATCGCTAATTTCTCTGGGGCGAACTAATAAAATGCAAAAATCTTTGGATTGGAGGCAGCTACAACAAAGCGGGTTGACACTTTTGCAAGAGGAGATCAATTTGCTCTCAAAATTTCAAACCCTTTTCCTCTAGCTATCCCCAGTCCCGAGAATTTCGCGTTTTATTAGTTCCCCCCAGAGAAATTCGCAATTTCGAAAACGTCAATTGGTGTATGTTGGGTTGCATATTCGACGTGCTGAAGGCATTGCCAGAATATTAGAAACCTTGAAATAAAATTGTGACGCCTTCGAAGAATTGAATATGCTATTTCTCATTCGCCAATTGACATTTTCGAAATCGCTAATTTCTCTGGGGCGAACTAATAAAATGCAAAAATCTTTGGATTGGAGGCAGCTACAGCGAAACGGGTTGACACTTTCGAAAGAGGAGATCAATGTGCTCTCAAAATTTCTAACCATTTTCCTCTAGCTACCCCGAGTTCGGAGATTTTCGAGAATATCTCGAGAACGATGAGGGATAGAGAAACACGGAGAAATTATCCAGGTATAGCTATTTCTAGGAGAAGTTCTAAGGGGCTGAGAGCTTATCGATATCATTGCTATCCACAGAGGGTACCAATCATCAATCTCTACAAATGTATAATGCATAAAAATCATGTCTATGTGCAGCACCTCCCCAAAAGAAGCAGCAAGGGGCTACGGGTTATGCTGGCTGCAGGTACCATTTACTAAGTAGTACAAAATATATGTTCTATACAAATCATCTTCATTTGGAGTGCCCCCCCCCCAAGTGAAGCCCCGAGGGGCCGAGGGTAAGTTCATGTCAAAATGTAGGAAATGAAAAATCAGCACTTCTTCGCTTTAGATTTCTTAAAAAATTTTCTCCGTTTTTCTCTATCTCTCACCGTTCTCGAGATATTCGCAATTTTCCGGGAAATTTTCGATTTTTTCTCCCAGGTTTCAAAAAAAAAGTTGAAAAAGAACCAATTTCGAATTTGCATGTTCTATGAGTTGCATAACTTGCTACTGGTAGGCGCAACTAATTTTTTTTTAATAAAAAATTTTTCCTGCGAGTAGTGCGTTATGCAACTTAAGTAACATCCATCTTCAAAATTGGTAGTTTTACACAAATTTTTCGTAAGGTTTGAGAAAAAATGCAAAATTTCCCGGAAAATTGCGAATATCTCAAGAACGGTGAGAGATAGAGAAAAACGGAGAAAATTTTGTAAGAAATCTAAGGCAAAGAAGTGCTGGTTTTTCATTTCCCACATTTTGACACCAACTTGACCCCAGCCCCTTGGGGCTTCTCCTGGGGGGGTACTCGAGATGGAAATTATTTGTGTAGAAGACATATTTTTGTACTAATAGTACTCGCTGCAGGCAGGCAGGTATAGTATTAACATGCCCCCTGCCCCTTGTAGCCACTGTAAGGAAGGTGCTGTGGATGAAAACTCGAAAACGTCAATTGGTGTATGCTGGGTTGCATATTTGACGTGCTGAGGGCATTGCCAGAATATTAGAAACTTTGTAATAAAATTGTGACGCCTTCGAAGAATTGAATATGCTATTTCTCATACGCCAATTGACGTTTTCAAAATCGCTAATTTCTCTGGGGCGAACTAATAAAATGCAAAAATCTTTGGATTGGAGGCAGCTACAACAAAGCGGGTTGACACTTTTGCAAGAGGAGATCAATTTGCTCTCAAAATTTCAAACCCTTTTCCTCTAGCTATCCCCAGTCCCGAGAATTTCGCGTTTTATTAGTTCCCCCCAGAGAAATTCGCAATTTCGAAAACGTCAATTGGTGTATGTTGGGTTGCATATTCGACGTGCTGAAGGCATTGCCAGAATATTAGAAACCTTGAAATAAAATTGTGACGCCTTCGAAGAATTGAATATGCTATTTCTCATTCGCCAATTGACATTTTCGAAATCGCTAATTTCTCTGGGGCGAACTAATAAAATGCAAAAATCTTTGGATTGGAGGCAGCTACAGCGAAACGGGTTGACACTTTCGAAAGAGGAGATCAATGTGCTCTCAAAATTTCTAACCATTTTCCTCTAGCTACCCCGAGTTCGGAGATTTTCGAGAATATCTCGAGAACGATGAGGGATAGAGAAACACGGAGAAATTATCCAGGTATAGCTATTTCTAGGAGAAGTTCTAAGGGGCTGAGAGCTTATCGATATCATTGCTATCCACAGAGGGTACCAATCATCAATCTCTACAAATGTATAATGCATAAAAATCATGTCTATGTGCAGCACCTCCCCAAAAGAAGCAGCAAGGGGCTACGGGTTATGCTGGCTGCAGGTACCATTTACTAAGTAGTACAAAATATATGTTCTATACAAATCATCTTCATTTGGAGTGCCCCCCCCCCAAGTGAAGCCCCGAGGGGCCGAGGGTAAGTTCATGTCAAAATGTAGGAAATGAAAAATCAGCACTTCTTTGCTTTAGATTTCTTAAAAAATTTTCTCCGTTTTTCTCTATCTCTCACCGTTCTCGAGATATTCGCAATTTTCCGGGAAATTTTCGATTTTTTCTCCCAGGTTTCAAAAAAAAAAGTTGAAAAAGAACCAATTTCGAATTTGCATGTTCTATGAGTTGCATAACTTGCTACTGGTAGGCGCAACTAATTTTTTTTTAATAAAAAATTTTTCCTGCGAGTAGTGCGTTATGCAACTTAAGTAACATCCATCTTCAAAATTGGTAGTTTTACACAAATTTTTCGTAAGGTTTGAGAAAAAATGCAAAATTTCCCGGAAAATTGCGAATATCTCAAGAACGGTGAGAGATAGAGAAAAACGGAGAAAATTTTGTAAGAAATCTAAGGCAAAGAAGTGCTGGTTTTTCATTTCCCACATTTTGACACCAACTTGACCCCAGCCCCTTGGGGCTTCTCCTGGGGGGGTACTCGAGATGGAAATTATTTGTGTAGAAGACATATTTTTGTACTAATAGTACTCGCTGCAGGCAGGCAGGTATAGTATTAACATGCCCCCTGCCCCTTGTAGCCACTGTAAGGAAGGTGCTGTGGATGAAAACTCGAAAACGTCAATTGGTGTATGCTGGGTTGCATATTTGACGTGCTGAGGGCATTGCCAGAATATTAGAAACTTTGTAATAAAATTGTGACGCCTTCGAAGAATTGAATATGCTATTTCTCATACGCCAATTGACGTTTTCAAAATCGCTAATTTCTCTGGGGCGAACTAATAAAATGCAAAAATCTTTGGATTGGAGGCAGCTACAACAAAGCGGGTTGACACTTTTGCAAGAGGAGATCAATTTGCTCTCAAAATTTCAAACCCTTTTCCTCTAGCTATCCCCAGTCCCGAGAATTTCGCGTTTTATTAGTTCCCCCCAGAGAAATTCGCAATTTCGAAAACGTCAATTGGTGTATGTTGGGTTGCATATTCGACGTGCTGAAGGCATTGCCAGAATATTAGAAACCTTGAAATAAAATTGTGACGCCTTCGAAGAATTGAATATGCTATTTCTCATTCGCCAATTGACATTTTCGAAATCGCTAATTTCTCTGGGGCGAACTAATAAAATGCAAAAATCTTTGGATTGGAGGCAGCTACAGCGAAACGGGTTGACACTTTCGAAAGAGGAGATCAATGTGCTCTCAAAATTTCTAACCATTTTCCTCTAGCTACCCCGAGTTCGGAGATTTTCGAGAATATCTCGAGAACGATGAGGGATAGAGAAACACGGAGAAATTATCCAGGTACAGCTATTTCTAGGAGAAGTTCTAAGGGGCTGAGAGCTTATCGATATCATTGCTATCCACAGAGGGTACCAATCATCAATCTCTACAAATGTATAATGCATAAAAATCATGTCTATGTGCAGCACCTCCCCAAAAGAAGCAGCAAGGGGCTACGGGTTATGCTGGCTGCAGGTACCATTTACTAAGTAGTACAAAATATACGTTCTATACAAATCATCTTCATTTGGAGTGCCCCCCCCCTCAAGTGAAGCCCCGAGGGGCCGGGGGCAAGTTGATGTCAAAATGTAGGAAATGAAAAATCAGCACTTCTTTGCCTTAGATTTCTTGAAAAATTTTCTCCGTTTTTCTCTATCTCTCACCGTTCTTGAGATATTCGCAATTTTCCGGGAAATTTTGCATTTTTTCTCAAACCTTACGAAAAATTTGTGTAAAACTACCAATTTTGAAGATGGATGTTACATAAGTTGCATAACGCACTACTCGCAGGAAAAATTTTTTATTTGAAAAAAATTAGTTGCGCCTACCAGTAGCAAGTTATGCAACTCATAGAACATGCAAATTCAAAATTGGTTCTTGTTCAACTTTTATTTTGAAACCTGGGAGAAAAAAATCAAAAATTTCCCGGAAAATTGCGAATATCTCGAGAACCGCGAGAGATAGAGAAAAACGGAGAAAATTTTTCAAGAAATCTAACGCAAAGAAGTGCTGGTTTTTCATTTCCCACATTTTGACACCAACTTGACCCCAGCCACTGGGGGCTTCCTCTGGGGGGGGGGGGGGTACTCGAGATGGAAATTATTTGTGTAGAAGACGCAAAAGCAGAGGTGCCTTCGACAAGTAGAATATGCTATTTCTCATACGCCAGTTGACGTTTTCGAAATCGCTAATTTCTCTGGGGCGAACTAATAAAATGCAAAAATCTTTGGATTGGAGGCAGGCTACAACGAAACGGGTTGACACTTTCGAAAGAGGAGACCAATCAAGCCGCTCAACCAAATTCGGCCGACAAACTGGTAGTGTGGACGCGGCTTCACAAATAATATAAACGACTGATCCGTAATAATCGAAAATATATTAATGCACGAGGAATAATTATAATTAACGAAATATAAAAAAATTAACGGTTTCTTTTCTCTCCCTTTCTTTTTTCCAGTTGATAGCCATTCGAAAACAAAGAAGGGGAAAATAAATAAAACGCATTAACACACTTTCTCTAGTTAAAACGAAATCGATGAATTCGATTACTTAGACGGGGGAGCCGAAAATTGCATTCGTCAGCGACATAGAGCTTTCTCCACGAATGCGCGCCATTTTTATTGTCAAAACGTTACAAATTTACACGGCGCATTAACGAGTCCAATTAATTGAATAAAATCTTCGATAAAACTAGATATTAACATTTTTTTGTTTTGTTTTGTTTCAAGTCAATGAATTCCAACACAATATAATAATTACAAACGTATAATACACACCGGTTGCTTATCACGTATCTAAAATTTCATACATTTTAGTTTTGTTATAATAATATTAATGAAAAACAATTCACACGAAACCGAACGGCTATAGGGTTAATCTGCTTCCCCAAGTGGACGCGAGTGTGCGATATCCGGCGAACTGAAACCCTGCACTCAGGTTTACAATCAGCACCCAATTACAAAAACTAATTTCGTATACTCGAGTAAACTGGCCCATCCGAGTATCGTAAACTTTATCGCATCTACCACCTGCGTCGAGAACTCAAAACGGCCCGAGTTTCCTCATCGCCGAAGGGGGTGTGTAAAACAGTACACGCACTTACACTTATAATAATGCTCATTTGCGGTGGTTTAAGTGGCCGTCAACGCAACAGCGACGACGGCGACATCGTCCAGTTTCAGACTTCGAAGAAACGGCCGCTTCTTTCGCCCTTCCTGTACATCAGGCACGTAGCTGACCGCTTGTGTGTGCCAGGGCATTTGATATTCAACCAGGGCATGAACCGTAAGGGTACAACACCAAAAATTTTATTTTACTTCATGTTTTTAAGAATGTGCTAGCCAGGGCTTCGCTGTCCTGGCGTTAGTTACGGGCCTGCTGTACATTTACCGTCGAAAATGCCCCATTTCACAACGGACATCGCGGACACTCATTCGAAGAGGTCACTCAAATTTAATTGAGCACAGCCGAACGCTTTGAGTATTGAAACCTCACGAGCCAGGCTTTCGTTCAACGAATAATACGTCTGATAAGAAAAAAACGTGCACTTGATCATAAATAAAATTTGGCAAGTTCATGCTGAAAGACTCAGTTTTAAGATTGAAGTCACTCAAACTCTTCGGGTTTGACAACTGCGGAAAAAATGGGTCAAAATCAGAATTCAGCTACTGAAGCTTGCTAGATCCTCCAAGAAGAAGACTTCTGACTATTTTCTTGTATTTACTCCAAAATAAGTGTAAAAGGGGTTTTATGATAACTCTGTACACTGCGATCCATTAAAGTAGGGTACTATAATTTTCGCACAAGTATACTGGACCGCCATTTTGATTCCCTAGTTAGTCAGAGTATTCTCGGACGCGCTCGCACTCGGTTGTGAACGAGTGATCAAGGATGTTCGGGCTAGTTGAGAATCAAAATGGCGGTCCATTAAACCCGTGTGAAACTATAGAACCTTAATTAAAGGTCTTATGGTGGTGAAAGGCGATAATCGGATTTTTCGAGGGTCGACACATCGGCAATTCTGATAAAAATGTCATCTATGTATCCATAGATTTAGAGTAAAAATACATCATACCGTCAACTGGAGTATCGGCCACTCATGACCTATAGATGCGCTGACATTGTTATCAGTAAGCAAGTCACGAATTGCTATAACGCCAGTTGACGGTGCATCGACATTTCAGATGGAGTCCGCATTTCAACCTCATAAGTTGAAAATATCGATACGTCCGTATTTTTCAAAAACGCCAACAATCTCCACCTTTTTCTCCTTATATCAAGGCACATCAGTACTTTATCGAGTTACTAAAGAACAAACTTGGGTAGGCTTCAAGCTAACATTGACCCTTAAGTCTTTCAGCACCAAGATACCAAATGGCATGCTTTTATGACAAACTGCACGATACTGATCGAAACTGACATCTATCAGCCGTACAACAGAAGATTCGCAGAACGGGAGCTAAACTGTTCGTGAAGAGATTTATAAGCGAGTATATTTCAACGAATAGAAATTGCAAAATGTAGTTCTTGTAGTCACACGATTACGCTCGTTTCAGTTGAAACGATTATTATTTTGTTCATTCGCAAAAACACTTAAAATTTGACCCAATAACATACAGACTATATCCACTCGATTGAAATGTACCTGCAATAAAATAAAACGTAGTCTACTGAAATATACAAAATTTCGACTTTTTCGGGATTATTCATTTCTTTTCGTTCCGATCGACTTTGCGACACGAACGACGAAGTTCGGGGTAATGATACACTTTCTCCTAAGCATACAAAGGAACTTACATAAATTTGAAAACGAATTACTTAAAGCATAACAATGACGAGTTATTCCGATTATTTTTCCTAAGCGACGTATGTATAGATTTTCCTGAAAGCAAAACAAAAACCACATGAAGAAATTAGTACAAGTTCTCTGTACAACGTGTAACGGCTCTGTGAACAACATCGCAACGAATTATAGAAAAAGTGTCTAAACGTACGTTCATTTAGAGGCTCTTCTTTCCATACAGTTCTACCTATATTGGATGTGTAGTTCTACTAGAGCAACTGGAAACTCCCTTTTCTCCGAAAAGTTGGTAAAGCCCGAGTACTGACACCCGCCATTTTGAGTCGCTTGGTGCCCAACGACTCACAATTCGATACGCGGAACGTTCCGCGTAGTGAATTCTGATTCGTCCGGCACCAAGCGATTCAAAATGGCGGATGTCGTCAGGACTCTGGTTTTTCCACGTGCTCTAGTTCTACTAAGGCTCTAAAAGAACGGGTAGAGTCACGAAGGCAAACTGGATCCTTAGCAATGGAACTGTCATAAGAACGTGTGTAACTTTGGTTGCTAATATCTAGACAAATATTGCTGTTGATGAATAATTGAAGAGAATAAAATTTATCGTACTTAAAATTTCCTATCTAATGCAATATTTTTCAAGATCTTTTGGGAATATATTTTAAAGTCATGTTCCCTCTCCGCGTGTCTCATTGTGATAGCACTGCAGGACCACTATTCTCGAAAAGTTGTTATGCGATGTTATGATAACTGTTGAAAAATAAATTGTATATTTCATCGTATGGCTGCACTGATTTCTAGTTTGTTTAAGTTCTGTAACGAATTTTAAGCGTTTGTACTCTTTTTGTTTTGTTCTACTTTCTTGTATGTTTTGAAATAAAATGAATTTATAATAGGTTATGGGCTCAGCTCGTTACCCAATGCGTGTTTCGAAGTTTTAAAGAACTTTTCACTAGTTTTGATTGAGCAGTGTTTCGTCGTCCTCTGCACTTTAGCACTATGGATTATTTGGAGTCGAAGCAGCCATCGATCAAACTGACAGGTCGGAAGAACTACCAGGAATGGCGGTTCCTCGTGGACCTTTACATCGAAAATGAAATCGCATTGAATGCATCCAAGAAGAAGGCATCTAAGGATTGGAATTTTGATGTGGGCACAAAATTAAAAACGGTGGTAGCCATGAGTGTTCACGAGAGCATTTTGTGTAATATTACACAATGCAAAACATATAGACAGATGTTGGATCGTCTTGAGAATCTGTACGGGTTGAAATACGATGAATTAGATCGGCTACACAGTCAGTTCCAAAATTTTAGATTAGATGCAGCTCGGTCAATTCAAGAAAACGTCTGCAGGTTGGAGAACATTTGCAACAAGATCGAAAGTCTCGATGAGACAATTTCGGATTCCGCGTTCAAGACAAAATTGTTTAGTGCACTACCACGAAAATTTAATGGCTTTGTTTCTGCTTGCAACCTCAATCCTAATTTGACAAACTCGCAGATAATAACCGCATTAATCTCTGAAGATATCCGTCTTGAGCAGTCGAGCGAGAAATATGAGAAGTCAGTGGGAAAATCATTCAGTTGTTATGATAATAATGACAACAAACTAACGAATTCGACGAATCAGCCCAGTAGCAGTAAACCGGTGAGTTCAACAAATACTACTAAATGTGCGTATTGCAAGGAAACTGGACATAAAATTGACGTATGTCCGACACTCGAAAAACGGAAGAAAGCCGTTTGTCACGAATGCAAACAGGTGGGACATTATGCTAAAAATTGTCCATCTAAGTCTTCTGGTTCGAATCACAAACCGAAAGAACCAGTTCTGAAATCTGACAAAAAGGAATTCGCAGCGTGCATCAGTATGTCTAGTCCGTCAGTATTCGGCCTTTCGACTTCGACAAGCGAACTTAAAACTTCGTGGGTCTTGGACTCGGCATGCACCACTCACATCGCAAATAGCTTGACCTCTTTTTATTCACTGGAGCATACCGAAGTGGAACACACTATCACAATCGCGAATGATGAAAAAATCACGATCTCTCAGCAAGGAATTATTCGTGCCGTACATAAAGATAATGGACTGGAGCTACAAAATGTCTTGTTTTATCCGGATGCACCCGCTAATCTAATGTCCTTCAAGATTTTATTAGAAAAGGGATGGCTCGTAGAGATTTTCACTCTGGAACGTATTCTTCTTCGAAAAGGAGAATATGTTATCGAAGCAGAATTGGACACAAGGTCGGGACTATGGATTATTCCGTTAGAAGTGATCCGACCAGAAGTTGGTTCAAGCGCATTCGTTACTCTTCACGAATGGCATAGGAAATTCGGGCATCAAAATTTGCAGTATACCAAGGAGATTTTAAATCAGCACTCGCTGCCATTCAAGGATGACCGTACGAAGTGTATTCCATGCCTGAAAGGTAAAGCAACACGTCTACCGTTTCAGCTGAGTTCTAATCGTGCGACGAACGTAGGAGAATTAACGCATGTAGATCTGTTTGGTCCTGTCGAATTATCGTTAGGGAAATCGAAGTACGGCTTGGTCTTTAAGGATGATTTTTCTAGTAACCGAACTGTTTATTTTCTTAAAACTAAAGCTAATTCGGTAGAATTTTTTGAAGACTACTTAAACTTGGTTGAAACTCAGTCTGGTCTTAAACCAAAAAGAATTAGATCCGATTTAGGAACTGAGGAAGTTAACCTCGAAATTGGAGAATTATGTTCGAAAAAGGGTATTATTCACGAAACAGCCTGTGTTAAGACTCCGGAACAAAACGGTCGGGCGGAACGTGAAATCAGAACTCTGTCTGAAATGGTCACTACATTGTTAATTGATTCAGGACTGCCAAAAAATTTATGGGCAGAAGCGTTGAATTATTCTGTGTTTACTCTCAATCGAACTGGCAAATCCTCAATTAAAGGGAAAAGTCCTTATGAGTTATTTAATCAGAAAGAACGTTTTGATATTAAATATTTGAAACCCTTTGGTACTAAAGCTGTTATACAAATTCCGAAGGAACAACGTAAAAAATTCGATCCGAAAGGTGAAGAAGGTGTTTTTGTAGGATATGGTATGTACTCGAAAGGGTATAAGATATTTTTTCCTAGTTCTAAGAAACTAAAAATTTCCCGTAATGTCGTATTTGTAAGTGAAGAATCGCATGAATTAATGTATGATTCTGAGCAAGAAGATGTTGATATAGATACTGAGGTTATAGAGTTAGAAATTTCCGATTTTGAAGATTATGAAGATTCATGTTCTACGCTTGCTGGTGCCTGTTGCGCTTTCTTTGTAAGTAAAATACCGAAAAATTATGACGAAATAAATTCAGTTAACGTAAATGAGCAAGAATTATGGCATAGGGCCGTTGATAAAGAACTTGGTTTAATGAACAAATATAAAGTATGGGATGTTGTGCCGAACCGCAATTTTAAGTTAGTAGATACACGATGGGTTTTTTCAATTAAAGAAACTGTTGAAGGAAAGTTGATGAAAGCCAGACTCGTGGCTCGAGGGTTTCAGAACGATGATCACGGTGTAACGTACGCTCCAGTTGCGAGCATCACCTCAGTACGAATATTGTTAGCATTGGCGGCACATTTTAATTATAAGATTGTACATGCTGATATTGAAACAGCGTTTTTAAACGGTATTTTAAAGGAAACTATCTACTTGAAACCTCCTAAGGGAATAGTCGTTAATGAGGGAGAAGTATTAAAACTTAACAAATCAATCTATGGACTTAAACAGTCGCCTAAGAACTGGCATGACAAAATAAATTCCGTATTGAAGAGTAATGGTTTTAGACAATCCGGATATGAACACTGTTTGTACATTAAGAACCCAAATTTACTTGTCCTGTTATATGTTGATGATTTGTTGATTGTAGGTAAAAATGATGGACATATTAAGCAGTTTTTACAAGAATTGATGAATCATTTTTCTGTTCGTATTCTAGATCCTGTGACCACATTTCTTGGTTTAAATATTGAACGTAAGAATAATGTAATTTTCATAGATCAAAACAGACTAATAACTAAAGCTGTTGAAAAATATGGTGTCATAAATGCCAAACCAGTTCGCACACCTATGGAGATAAATTTGAAGTTAGAACGTAATGCTGACTTAGTCAAGACTAAATTTCCGTATCAAGAACTTCTGGGTGTATTATTGTATATTACAGGGCATACACGCCCAGATATTAACTTTAGTATTGATTTCCTGAGTCGTTATACTGCAGTAGCTACTGACGAGCATTATAAATATTTATTACGTATTTTAAAATACTTGAACTGTACTCAAGACTATAAATTAGCCTATGATTATAGAGTAGATGGTGAGCCCGTCGAATGTTTTGTTGATGCCTCGTGGGGAACATCTGAAGATTGTAAATCCACAACGGGGTTTATTGTGAAAGTGTTTGGTCATACTGTCTCCTATAAATCTAAGAAGCAATCGATTGTAGCTCTTTCAACCGCAGAAGCGGAGTATATTGCGCTTTCTGAAGCTACAAGGGAAGTATCGTGGATTCTCGGAATCCTGAGAGATGTAGGTGTAGATCCCGGTCCCGCAGTTGTATATGAAGATAACCAGGCCTGTGTCAAAATCGCAGAAAATCGCACCAACTATAAAAGAACTAAACATATTGATTTAAAGTTCCATTATGTTAAAGATCTTGTCACTGATAATGTGATTAAACTTGTGTATCTTGAATCCGATAAACAAATAGCAGATGGATTAACAAAAGCCTTGCCAGAACCTAAATTTAAGTTTTTTAGAGCAAACGTTCTAAGTTACAGCCATACAATGTGAGGGAGTGTTGAAAAATAAATTGTATATTTCATCGTATGGCTGCACTGATTTCTAGTTTGTTTAAGTTCTGTAACGAATTTTAAGCGTTTGTACTCTTTTTGTTTTGTTCTACTTTCTTGTATGTTTTGAAATAAAATGAATTTATAATAATAACACCGTTGTTATAAAAAAAGTTGTTATAAGTTGTTACCGGTTGTTACCCATTTACCGCAATGTTGAATAACATCTCATAACCACTCATAACACCACCTTGGGACTAGTTGTTATGAGTGGTTACCGTAACAACTTTTCGAGAATACCGCTCCAGGACGATAGATCCAGTTAGCTCTCGTGACGCTACCTATACTTATAGAGCCCTGGTTCTACCTCCAGGTTATCATATTACAGGTTAGCTAACTTCGCCAGGGGCAGCGTATCATCGCCGTATCGTGACGTCACGGAAGTGAAAAACTTTTTCGCCCATAGATAGAGAGAGTGCATTTTGAGCAGTGGTAAATTACACGTAGAATATCTTATTCTACATTTCACGTGAAAAATGTAGAATATGTAAAATAAAATTTGTAGAATATGTAAAATGTAGAAAATGTTTTGATTGGCTAATTAATTGAGTTTACCGAAGTCATGACTCATGAGTGGTGGGTGGACAGGTGGTAAGCTAAAAAAAAAAAACACGTTCATGATTATGATCAATGAAAGAATGTTGGATAATTGGATTTTGTGAATTTATTAATTAATGTTACTGTCTGTCATGATTTTGTTCGTTTTTAGGGTCGGCTAGACCCTATTGCAATCGCTTTTTTATTCTTCAAGTTGTTCAGTACTCAGACGTTATCAAGTGGTAATATGGATGGCGATTCTGTCGTAGTTCGTAGTTTTGTAGGATGTTTATTATTGATGAATATAGAGTGCGTTAATGTTTACCAGAATTCGGACGATAGGAATTGCAGCATTTGCCGACCCTAGTCGTGCAGCATTGCTGCTCGTTATTAATATATAATGATTGCTTGATAGTTGTGGCCTTGTGGCTGGCTGGTTATTTATTATTATTTCTTCAGAGACCGAGATAAATGAGAACTTTGAAAAAGTGGAGACAAAAGTTCTGAGTTCGAATTTTTTTCAAATTAAAAAATCAAAATACAATTTTTTTAGCTTTAAAATCGAAATAGAAACCTTGATTTTTGTAAGTTTTCAGATTAAAAGTTGAAACAGAAATCAAAATTTCCTGACTAAAACCACATAATTTTGGTAATGTATATGATGTGGGGGAAAGCTTTAGTTGCGTTCCAGAAGAATATAAGAATTTCAGATGCAAAATTGAAGATGGAAATGGAAAACAATGAAAATAAAACTTATTCTACTTATTCTACATATTCTACTTTACATAAAAATCTTATTTTACTTTACATATTCTACATTTTATTCTACATTCAATTTACATTTTACATTCTACATTACCAACCCTGATTTTGAGTAACATGAAAAATTGCAAAGATCAAATTTTTCATACTCTTAAAGTGGGGATAGTTCGGAATTAAATTTTGGAACCTCCTCATATAAAAGAAAACCACATTCATCCATCGAAAATTTGATTTGTGGTGAATTTTTTAAAATGTGAAGAAAATACAATACAACTTTGTATTCAGTTAAACTTCAAACGTCAATTTCTACGTTAATTCGATTCCATTTTTAGCAGGATTGGCATGTTTTAAGACAACGAAAAAGAACAATCATTGTTTTAAAACAAATATGTTGCGGCGAACGCTCCCGAAGATTCTAGATAGGTAAAGAACAATCGACACATATCAAGCAGCAGAATAGAAGATTGATAACGAGATTGATAAGGAGTTTCGCCAATAACACCGGGGTATGTAAAGGCCGCTGGCTGTCGCCCTATAGTCTAGTATGTTATGTATGCGATAAATAGCGCGTTTTCATTTAGCTACTGTTATGTGTTGTGTTGTATTAGTGTGGAATTAAAGTCGTTATTACATGTTTTTGTGCATTTTCCGGTGCGAATTCCGTTACATTGGTGTCAGAAGTGGGATTCGGCAATACATGTTGTGAAGAAAATCTCATTCGGACATTCGTTTGGACATTTTCTCTGTGGATGCGGTGTTCCCATTGAAGAAAAATAAATTATAAGTTTATATTTGTTATATTTATAATCTTGCAGATAAGCCTCCAGCCTGCCAGACCAGTTCTGCTTTCGAACCCGATGGCAATTAGTCGTGGTTCCTCAATGCCTCCCGGAGCTCATTTTGTGTCATCGGAACTTTCCATTCAAAATGGCTCCTAAGAAGTTATTCAAACTGACAAGAACCAACCAACAAAATCTGTTTTTTCAAAACACGTGATTCGAAGTTCAAGAGCCATGCAGAAACCATACTCTATTGGAGTTAAGAATGCCTGTCAATCAAAATCCAGTAGGCGTTTCGGTAAATTACGTCGATTCACACTATGCCACGCAGTGCCGCAGATTAAAATGAAGTCTTTCAAATGAAATCAATTCCTAGTTCATTTTCTCAAGTTTGCTGATAACGATTGAAAATGAGTACTTTTCTGGCAGAAGGAGCTCCGCACATCCATTTTTCTCGGCAATTTTGTAGCGATGCTAAACAGTGTGATCGTCTCTTTGACGACGGGCATTCTCAACTCGAAATGGCGTATACTGATAAGCTTTTTTTCAACGTATGTATACATTTTTGAATTAGGGGGCCCAATTTTGAAAAGTTCTCCTTGCTCTTTCCAACGATACTCATAAATGTCGCTTGGTTTTGTCTCGCTTAACAGCGTCCATATCAATACATATGTTGGCCCAACGACGGGTATTCTTGCTAACAGTAACTCACTGTGTGATGTCAGATTTGAAGGTCAAATAACGGAACAAGAAGGTAAGACAAAGACAAAGGTCGGAAATAGAAAAAAAAACAACAAAAAAACATGTTTTAAAACAAAAAAAAACACTTGTTTTTTTATGTTTTTTCCCAACCCTGGTCATTCTACCCTTTCTACGCGCATTCTACATTCAATACCCACATTGATATTCTACGCGTAGACGCACAACCCTGCTTTCGACTAACTGCTGATCTGCATTAATTTGTTTGACTTTCGACTGTCAGAATTTTTTAATCGAAAATATGTTAAACTTTCGACTTAAACTCAACTTAAACTGTCTACCTTTGCTGCCTGCTGCCGATTTCCTGTCACTCTGCATCCTCGTTTCGATCCCATCTCTCTTCCCCTCTCATTCATCTCTGTCCCTCTCTGAGCCTGGTTCTTCCTTACAACGCTCATCAACAGGAGAAAGTGGGTCCGGAAAGTCATGAAAATACATATAGTTGCAAATCCACTCCAGCTCAACTTGGCAGTATTGATTTACCAAAGCCCACTTTGTACGGTATCATTAGAAACGGAGTAAGAATAGGTCAATCATTCGTGAAAAGGTGCGAATGATTAAATGCACGTTTGCACCCCACTGGCCTTCAAAATCAACATTCGAACAATGAAAATCAAATCAGTTCACGACTCCTCTCATTTATAACGCGTCGAAAAAACGCAAGTTGAAATCGCTAAACTGGTCATCAGACACCAACCCGAGTTCGCTATCGTAAAATGCGGCACTAAATTTAAAATTCGAGCAGACTTTCACGCGCCATGTTTTACATCCAACTGGGAAATATTACGAAGCGATTTCAACTTAAAAATTAAACGTTTTTATTCGAATTTTACTTTCTTCGACCATTAAAGTTTAATTCACTTCAGGGCAATTTCACCTAGCGTCTATTTTGCAAGAGAAATTTAATTTACATTAGCGGTCATTTCAAGATAAGTTTGCATACGCAGGGTTTCTTCAGACGACGAACTTGAAAAGATAATAAAAACAGCCCCCAGTTAACTTTTTTAGGTACACGTCGTTTTACGAAGAAGAGCCAATAAAGATTTTACACGTTGGCTTAGTGCTCGTATTTAAATTAAAACGATGCTTCTGTACCGCGGTTCGACTAGTCCGTAATTATAATCAATTTAAAATCAGAATTCTAATCGGCGACATCTAATAACTTGGCTAGCGAATCAGCGAGATCTGTTATCGTACTTTGGCACATCAAAAATTACAATTCGGAGAATACGGGGAAACGCCAGTGGATTTGTTTTGCACGGAGCCATCTATTCGCTGCTCTTGTAATTCACGAAGTTAACACTAATGCTGTGAAACCAACACTTACCTATCCTCTGGGGTTCGAGCCAAGTATTCGCGTTCTATTAGACCTTCGATTCGTTTCTTGATCACTACTGGACTCGGCATAAAACGGCCTTTTAACTGCTCGGTTACTTCGGCAACTAAGACATTGTGCTACAACAAACACCAATCGGAGTTAGGATGATTTAAATCAACGGTATAAGAAATTCTTTGAAGTAAACAATTTCACTTATATAGGATGTTCCAACTGAGGTTGATCATACTCAGCAAGAACAAAAAACATCGTGTACATGTTTGGTCTATACTCATGATTGAAGGGGCTACAAGTGTTCACAGCTTGGAAAACAGCGAAAAACAGAAAACTTTCATTGCGAGTCTGATAACTAATTCCGACTTATGCCCCGAAGATAATCAAGGAGTAATCGAAAGGGCAACAAGGATTCATCAGACTGAATTGCCTACTTTGGTATACAAGGGTTACACCACTCATGAAGCATAAAATTTGAGTATTATTTTCGAAGTGCAAGACTTTCAATTCTTATAGCCCCTTCAATATTCAATAAAGGCAACAGGTGGTAATAATTTCTGGTTCACGTTCAACATACTACCTGCGAGGGGGCTTAAAGAAAAACTAAAGACACACAGGAGAAGAAAACTCCACAGATAAACCCTGACAAAAGCAAGGGAGACGACATCAGTATTCTTCCCTGGAGATGTGTGTCTACCACCACAATTATGATGACAACTCACAAAGTTAAATAATAATTCCAGATGTAAAAAGTCTCCCACTCGGATGTCCAGGCACAGACTACCTAGTGAAAAACTAGCAGAATTGAGAATGTGGACATGGAAAATAATGAGACTGACTGAGGTAGGCAAATGAGAAAACTTCAAGAAAGAGATGAGAACATTAAAATTAAGAATTAGTGAAGTGAGGTGGCCAGATGAAAATGATTTGTGTATAGAGTATAGAATAATACAGCAGCGAAAAGAGGGCAAGCAGATGTGGGAATTATTATGAAGAAACTGTAGGCAACAGAGAGCAAAGTTATACCCAACACAGTGAGAGAACATTAATGGTGAGCATTTCAGCTAAACTTAATATCTTTAATGATAGTCCAAGTTTATATGCCTAAAGGAACTTATAGTGAAGAAGTAGAAAAAATATATGAAGAAATCGATGAAGAATTTTGGGTCCGTGCATCGAAAGAGTCGTCTCCTGGCGGCCCAAAATAGAAGCTTTGAAAGAATGATCATCTAGGACTATTTAATAGAAATGATAATGGTGAAAGGCCAAAACCATTTTTTCCCTATGTTTTCGATTTTTCTAAAATTATTAATAATGTGAAGGTATTCAGAAGTGTAATGTGTATTTAACACGACAGAAATTTTTCTCTTTGTTATTTGTCATAAAAAAACAATAATTATCATGATTACTTTATCTCTGATGGTCGGAGAAAATATAATTTTA
Organism: Acanthococcus lagerstroemiae; assembly: GCA_031841125.1. NCBI lineage: Eukaryota > Metazoa > Arthropoda > Insecta > Hemiptera > Eriococcidae > Acanthococcus > Acanthococcus lagerstroemiae. The sequence continues at coordinate 30,644,657 of CM063114.1, forward strand.
AGAGCCGTACCAAAAATTTATGAAACCTCCACCAACATTACATTAAATATTTTTCAAATGTGTAAACTCATGAAAATTGCTCTATTTACACATCAGTTTGATTGTCATGATCACTCTTTCAAATTCTTATCACCTAGAGCAATACTAGCGCTCCTGACGTTCATCCGGTCCGAACCAACCAAGGTAAAAGAAAGAGAAAACTAGCAAAAATAAGAGAATATAAAATAAAGTGGAAGAAAGCATGGGAGATCAGTTTGGATTCAGAAAACGTAAAGGAACTAGGAAAGCAATTTCATATTTGAGACTTTTATTGGAAGAAAGAATTAAAGAAGGTTTTGATCAGTGTTGCCAGATGTGAAAATTGAACTCTGCTCTTGGATGTCCCAAATTCTGCTAGATTTTGCTATATTTCAAAAACATTCTACTGAAGCCTGTTTAGCTCGAGTTTCTAATGAGAATTGAGATACTAAAGTGAAATTTTTGCAGCTCAAAATGAAAAATTCTGCTAGATGTATCAGCAAAAGGTCCATTCAGGCAATACTAGTTTCGATACATATTATGTAATATTTGTAAGATTAGAAAGAGCTTTTGATCATTGGAATGGTCAAAAATGTTTCAAACATTGATGGAGATGGAAGTTAAGGGTAAAGAAAGAAGAGTAATATAGAACTTATGTAAGAATCAAAAGGCTCAAACATGAAGAGAGAGAAGCTTAAATTTAAAAAGAAGTAAGACAATATCAAGTTTGTCACAGGTACTGTTCAACCTATTCATAGAAAAAGTATCTGAGGAAATTAATGAATGGAAATCAGCTGTAAAAATACATGAGAAGACAGCGAAGATGATCGAGGAGGAATTGAAAGGGTAACAAGGATTCATCAAACTGAATTGCCTACCTTTAGTATACAAGGGGCTATACTACTTTTGAAGCACAAAATTTGAGTATTATTTTTAAAGTGCACAACTTTCAATTCTTATAGTCCCTTCAATATTCGATAAAGGTAACAGGTGGTAATAATTTCTGTTTCACGTTCAACGGACCATCGGCGAGGGGGCTTAAAGAAAAACTAAAGACACAAAGGAGAAGAAAACTCCACAGCTAAACCCTGACAAAAGCAAAGGAAACGACATCAGTCTTCTTCCCTGGAGATGTGTGTCTACCACCACAATTATGATGACAACTCACGAAGTTAAATAATAATTCCAGATGTAAAAAGTCTCCCACTCGGATGTCTAGGCACAGACTACCTAATGAAAAACTAACAGAATTGAGAATGTGGACATGGAAAATAATGAGACTGACTGAGGTAGGCAAATGAGAAAACTTAAAGAAAGAGATGAGAACATTAAAATTAAGAATTAGTGAAGTGAGATGGCCAGAAGAAAATGATTTGTGTATAGAGTATAGAATAATACAGCAGCGAAAAGAGGGCCAGCAGATGTGGGAATTATTATGAAGAAACTGTAGGGAATATAGACAGCAAAGTTATACCCAACACAGTGAGAGAACATCTGATGGTGAGCATTTTAGCTAAACTTAATATCTTTAATGATAGCCCGGGAGTTATAGTGAAGAACAAACAGAAAAAAATGTATGAAGAAATTGATGAAGAACTAAGTAAGGTAAAAGAAAGAAAAAACTAGCATAAATAAATAAATAAGAGACTATAAAATAAAGTGGAAGAAAGGATAGGAGATCAGTTTGGATTCCGAAAAGGTAAAGGAACTTGGAAAGCAACTTCATGTTTAAGGCTTTTATTAGAGAAAAGACTTAGAAAAGGTTTCAATCAGTGTTGCCAGAAGTGAAAATTGAACCTTGCTCTCGGATGTCCTAAATTCTGCTAGACTTTGTTAGATTTCAAAAAATAATTCTGCTGAAGCCCGTATAACTCGAGTGTTCTAACGGAAACTGAGATGCTAAAGTGAAATTTTCACTGCTCAAAATGAAAAATTCTGCTTGCCGTTCTGGCGACACTGGTTTTGATACATATGTAATACTGTAGATTTAGAAAAAGCTTCTGATAATTGGAAGGGTCAAAAATGTTTCAAATATTGAAGGAGATAGGAGGAGTTAAGTGTAAAGAAATAAGAGTGATATAGAACTTACATAAGGATCAAAAACTCAAATACAGAGGATGCAGTGGGAGAAGCCAAAATTTACAAAGGAACGAGACAAGGTTGCTGTTTGTCACCAGCACTGTTTAACCTACTTATAGATAAAGTAACTGAAGAAATTAATGAAAGGAAGCCAGCTGTGAAAATACAAGGGGAGACAGTTAGTGTGATTTGCAATAGTAGACAGAAGTAAGGAAGAACCAAGAGAAAGTTGTATGAAAAATTGAAAATAAAATATAGAATGAAGATAAATAAGAATAAAACAAAAGTGATGGCACTAGGTGGGAACAAAATCCAATAAAATGTGACCTGGAATCATGAAATGTGCCTCTGGTATCAAAAATGCATTTTTCACTTTCTTGATAATTCTTATAGAAAAAATCGCGCTCTTTCGAATGAAACAAATCGCAGCTTCCCATCTTCATTAGTTTTTCCACACATTACATTTAAAAATCACGACAAAAGTTTAAAACCATCTGTTTACATGGCGTTGTGTGAAACAGGCCTATGGAAATGACAGAGAACAAGATAGCAACGTGTAAACTCACCACCACAGATATACACGCTATGTACATACATCTGGGTGCACCATTACCACCATCCCATCTTTACACTGGTGTATCTCCAAAACCTATTTTCGCACAAGAGGCACATTTCACGATTCCAGGTCGCCAATATGGAAATAGGTGAAAAAATGAAGGAGGTAAAGGAATTTAAATATTTAGGTAGTCTGATAACGCAAGATGGAAGAAGTAAAACAGAAGTAGAGTAAAATAGAACAAGCTAAGGAAGATTTTTTCCAAAAAGGAGACATATTTAAGGGCAAATATAAATTTGGAAGTGAGACTCGGATTTCTCCGAATGTATTTAGAGTATAGCATTGCACAGATGTACAGATGTGAGACCTGATCAATAGGAACACAATAAAGATATAGGATAGAAGCTTTTGAAATGTCGACGTTATCGGAGAATGTTGAAAATAGGAAAGATCAAAAATGAGGAAGTATTGAGGCAAATAGAAAGGGAAAGAAAAAATTGTAATATAATTGTACGGAGAAAAGTTTAGATGATAGGTCACAACATGAGACATCCACGGATATTGTCATTAGTGCTACAGGGAATGACTGAGAGAAAGACCAACAGATAACAAAGGATATAAAGAGTAAATCCTTCTCAAAATTGAAAAGATTAGCACAAGAAAGAGGAACTGATGAGATACAACCTACTAGTCAAGAGACTAAGGAATATAACAACAACAACAACATACATGATCTATACTCACAATTGAAAGGGCTACATCCAAAGTTTGAAAAACAGCAAAAGAATTGCGAAATTTTATTGCGAGTCCAATAACTAATTCCGATTCCCCCCGAACATAATCAACGGGTAGATCATTGTACGGGTAACAGACTAAGATTCATTAAACTGAATTGGAACTGAATCAGATACCTTCGCTGAAGACGGGCTACATCACTTTCAAAGCATACAGTTCGAGTATTATTTTCTGAAATGCTCAACTTTCAATTCTTATAGCACCTTCAATTCTCGGTATCAATAACAGGTGGTAAATTTTGATTCACGTTCTATGGTCCATCTATAGCTACTCTTTGAAACAGGACATAAAGTAGTCACAAATACAATTCAGTTTCAAAATTTGCAATTCAGAAATTCTGAATGTAAGTTCACCGAGCAAAATTTCAATCTACATAAAAGATGGTTATGAATTCCAGCTACACTTAAAGAGAAACAAAATTTATCATCATCGCCTATTGCCTATCTCGAAGATTGAAGGAACTACGAAATTGAAAAGTGTGCACTTCAACAATTTTATTCTGATTTCATCACCAGAATTTTAAAACTGGTAACGCACCTTAAATTAAAAATAGACAGTTAAGTTCGATAAATTTCTGTTGCCTCTTCAGTGTGCTACTCATTCAACACCTTCGAAAGAAAATTCTGAATTCAAGTGAATAATCAGACTTCCTAAGAACGTTTGCTACTTTCACACTGTGAAGACTTGTAGCCTCTTCAATTCTGAGTACAAGCCATACGTGTACATCGTATACTATCACCATCTGCCGATTTAGCATACTAAGCTAAAACACTCTGAATTTGTTCGAACTATCCGAGAACCTTCACTGCTACGAGACGTGACGTTGAAATACTATCAAAATTTCGTAAATATGACGCAGCTAAGTCCCACTGAAACTGCGGCCGAAGAGTTCAGTCTCCTAGACAATTCAGAAAAGTTTCTCGACACATTCTACGGCCAGAAACTTATTACTAACCGGCATTCGTTTTCTAGCCTTCATTATCCTAACAATAGCCGCTTCGATTTCATGTTTACGGTCTTCATCAACTTTATTTCTCGTTTCTCTTCTTTCGGGTTCCGACTCGCCTTTGGCGGCAACAGTTTGGATCTTAACTCTGAAAATACATTCGCAATTAATACAAATGAGCCAACACAAAATGAAAATAAGATTAAAATATGGATTACTGCGCCCCTTCATCAACACTCGAACATTCAAATGCATAACCATATTCCCAATTTACTAATTAACCCCTCCAACGTTTTCGATAAAAATGCATACGAAGACGAACTTTGATGGTATCCGACAGAAATCTGCTTTAAAAAAATTGCAGCTCGTCCTGCACTTCGAGCTTTCTGACGCCATTCTATAAATGGTGTGGTGGGACGTATGGCAATGCACGCATGCCAAAGTGGCCTCTATGACACGGCACCCCCAGCACCGGAAACTACGCTTTCAGGCATCGCATCAGTGGGCAGGGGATCCATATTGTATTTCGTGATAATTGTAAGCAACGACCCCCCGGTGACTTCATTTAATTGACGAATTTGTTGATCCCCCCCCCAACTATGACTCCTTCTCAAACCTAAATTTTGAAATGAAGATCAAGTTGATAGTAGGAACATTCGTGATTTTGAAATCCCAAGAAATATTCATATTTATAATATCTCGTAACAATTTCAACGACTGACCCTCCGTAGGTGTCCCATATCAATTGTCAAATTAGGGTCAAGGGGATATGACGACAGTCGATTTTAGAAGCCGAACCGAGATCTGATTAATTCATTTCTCTACGTTGGTCGAACTCTTCTTTACTATCCCTGTCTGCCCCTTCCCAATCTCTGTCTACCTGTGTTTGTCTCAGCACCCCTTCTCTTCTTCTCTATACCCTCAATGTAAGCAATACATCTGCTAAGTTTTTCGTTCACAGAGAATAAGACGACCGGACCATTTTCAAGAACTACAATTAGTTCCAAAACAACGAAACTGTGGCTTACTTATGCTCTCACTTTTCAAATTCCAGAATGCAAAAACGAGCATTTTCATCCTTTCATAAAACTACACCAACAATGTTCGTCGAAAACTCATAATTGGGCTCAATGGTAAAAAATGTCAATACTATACCTGTGCAGCTTAGAAGAGAATGAGTCATTAACGGTAAACACGTGATCTGCTTCGATTTCTTTCGTCTTGGGTTGTTTAATTAAAATACGCTGAGTCGCTTTGCCCAGTGCTAGTGACTGCAGGGCTCTGACTAAATCTTTTTCAGGAATTTCGGTCTCACTTTGTAATTCCTAGTAACAGAAATAAGAAAGATATAATAACTTCGAGCAGTGATGAAAATACCGAGTCAAAAATGTAGGATGTTTCTGTGGGAATTCCGTTGAGATAAGAATGCGGACACCAATGGACGATTTATCGAAAATTCGATAAGGGCTTCTCTATCTTTCATCGGATAAACTATAGCGTTAATTCGGAAAGGTATACACTCAGCCATTCAAAGTCAAGCGTGAATCATTCTGCCGTCAATCATTCGCACAAATGTGATCGCGTCTGCATTAACAGAACACACGGGTACAGCTATGAAAGTTGCGTTTATGAAAGCAGACGTATCCTAAGGTCCACGTCAAAGGTGTCCAACTATCGGAGATTTCTTGCCTTCAGACTAGATCTCTCATCAGGTGCCGTATCCGATACCGGATGTTGGCGGTCGCGGTTTCTGACGTGCGACTTTCCCACGCTGGGTTAGTCGGGGTAGTCTGCCGCTGCTGTACCCATGGTTCGTCGCGGTAGTGTTTTCTTTCTCTGTGCCGAGGAGTATCTAGTCGCAGGTCACTTACTACCCACGTGTATCACGACGTTGAGTAAGCTGTCTACGGCGTGCACACGTAGAGTACCAAGCTTTCTGATCTGGCGGTAACACGCCCTGCGATTGAAATGTCTTGTTCGTTCGAACTAGCGGAAGTTACAGGACGTACTATCTTTCCACCAGGATTGATACTGAGGTAACTGTGTTCGCTAGGCTGTTATGGGGGTATTCGAATATCACTAGCTTTCCAGCATTGGTAGAACTCGAACCTGAGACGCAAGGATTGCGAAGCGGGCACGTTATCACTAGATCTACAATATTCTCGAACACACCCCTCTCACTGAATCATTTCTCTTCTCTGGTAGTTCTTCTCGCAGAGCTCAGCAGATGTTCACATTCCTACCCGGCAAACTCATTCGACGGAGTTAGCGGGACAACAAAGTACCTTACCATTTCCCTCTCACTTTGGCGCGAACTCTACAACTCGACTCACTATATCTAATCCTAAAAATATACTGTTTCGTATTTCAATCAACTTACCTCGTATGTTAACTTTTCGCGATTATTAAACAACATTAATATACACATTTGATACGTGGACACGCTAATAATATGTTTTCGGGGTGGGTTCGTTTTCTCGTTCGAAATGGCAAATGGTGACGCAGTAGCGTACGTTGAGGACGACACCATCGACGAAGCGGCCGGAGTACTATAAGAGGTTGAAGTCGGCGTCACGAATGATGAGGTGCTGGGCATGGCGGCGGCATCGCGTGGCGATTCGCTGTCTTCGCGTTTGGGCCCAAAAAATACGGCATTCAGATCGGCGTTGCCAAGCTGCGGCTGCAGCGTCAACTGGCGACCACTGTGTTTACCCAGATAGAACCTAAGAACCATTCCGAATTTTTAAAAAACGCGTAGGTAGTCTCGTTCGAGTTTCAAAGGCAAAAAATTATAACTAGGGAACCGATTGACACCGATTGCTCGGGCCCGGCGGGAGGAGCACACGAAACACGTTTACGGTCACTCACCTTCTGAACGCTTCGAAAGCAGAATGAGGAGCCATGGGTATATTGCATTTGGTTGCACTCTGGGTCGGCCAGAATCCGGTCGTTAGTACGCGCACATTCAAATCTACGTTATGTAAATTCACCTGGAAGATGAATGGGAACAAAACACATCAGTTAAAACGAAATTACGAGTATGAATACAATCAAACAGCAGGAGAGGACCCTAAGAGTGCGCATGGCTGATTTTTCGATAAATTGCGCCCTTTTGCAGCTGTTAATGGAATCGAAGTATGTAAGTCTTTCGCCTATCATTACGCTCGTGCTTAACACCTCCTCCCATGTTCCGACCTGCACTGAGGACGCCCGGCAATACTGTATCATTTTCGAACACCGACGATAGATGTATTAGATATGATACTACTCGTAGATATGATACGGCAGTATACTTTATGTACGATCGAGTGAATGTACCCACCCGCTATAACTGGTCAGATTTTGTTAACGTTAGAATTTACTCGCTTTCGTGGAAAAAGAGCTTCATTTTTCGATTCTTTTTAATTATAGTTTCTTTTGCATCGATCATTTGGTTTTTTTTTTTGCGAGCGACGTAAAACGGACGTATAAATATACCTTGTAAATCTATGGGTGCATTGATTAGTTAGAAGTACTGTACACAATCATAAAGAACATTCAAATTTCAATGTTTTCGTCATTCTAGTTGTAATATCGTCTAGGTCAAATACAGTAATATAATTACGTACATAATTTTAGAACAAATTTGCATTGTCCAAGCATCAACCGAAAGACAAAAGTACTACTCATTACATAAAACAGACCTTCCGCAAAAACTACCTGATAATTTCATCATTTTTTCCCATGAATTACAATAGATCCTAAGAGTGCGCAACGTATTTTACAAAAAATTATGATTTTAGATGCCGAAAAACAACGATAATCAGGTAGCAAAACGAAAACTAGTAATACAAGGAAGAATACGTCAGACTAACTGGAAATGACGCAGAAGAATTCGTGGATCCAAGGTGTCGAAAGAGATCCATCTCTTCTTGTCCAAGTGTTTCATTTATAGTGTTCGCTATTTCAAATAAAGACAATTCCAACAATGACCGTGACTTACCTATTTGACGATTCTTTTGTAAAATAACTCGACGCGCACTTTTAGGAAACTGGGTTCCTAAGTGTACGCATTCGACTTTTTCTGGGAAAATCGTTATTTTAATTTCATAGTTTAAAATCTTGGGGGAGAAACATAGCAAATGCCGATAGTTTTTTTCACATTATATCAAAATTCCAGCAAATTTCATGAAAAACTAACCAAGCAATAAAGTTTTTTCTGACGGTGCGCACTCTTATGGTCTTGTTCTCTATATATTCGCTAAGAAACCGTCATCAGAGAATAGTTCCCCATTGCTTTTTTCGAAAAACTGAAGACGCATAATTCTGATATACGGCTGTGCCATAAGGTAAAAAGTTAGGAAAGTAGGTTCAAACATTTAAATCGGTATCGAGCTTGAAAATCCTATTTCCAATTCCCCTTTCTATCTCTCGGTGAACAAGATGCCTTCTCGACTCATTTTACATTCAGAGGAGGCCTATCACACCGCATAAATTTTCTATATTGCTCAAATTTAAACTTAACGAAACAGTAGGCTGAAATTATCCACACATAGCTTGTAGTTACATGATAAGGAATATGTTCACAAAACAACATTTAATGTTATGATAAGGTAGGAAACATATTATGTGCAGGGACAGAGCAAAATTCCTACGGGGAGTTACCCCCTGCCCCCTATCGGTACGTCCCTGTATATGTGTATGCGGCGACCCTCTCCTCTCGAATGTATATTTTTGTATAAACCGTCCTGCCTGACTACTTTCTACGTAGCACAATGAGTGTCTTAGGAACGTCTTTTGTCGTCTGCATACCTGTATTTTCTGTGTGCAAAGTGACCACTCGAAATTTCAGAAAAAAAGAAAAGAAAAAGGATCTTATTAAACTTGAAAAATATCAAAAAATTACCAGAACCGGAGACCATTTGTAATTTTTTCCTTCTCAGGGTGTCTACAGAAATTGGAAAGTAAGAATGAAGTACTTTTTAGGACCCTTTGCAGGACTGCAGTCGGCATATTTTCCATCGTTTCCCCGAATGTGCAAATCTTCTTTTTTGTTTCCAATTGTTTTACCCCCTTTACCTCTTCCTCCTTTTTGCTCCCCCCACTTCCCCCCTCCATGTGAATATGGATCCTGCGCTACGCTTTTCAACGATCAATCATAAGAATCGCAAAAAATGTATTTTTGAGAATTGGAAACAAATATATTATCTGTAAAATTAATTTACCAGTGACTTAGAATTCTTGGAAGAAAACTAAGGAACAAGTAACTCAGAATAGAATTTTTAAATTAAAGTTTTATACAAGAACCATAACTTAGAATTTTGAAGTAAACTGGGAAATGAAACTAGATATGATAGTTAAACTTACAGTATAACATGTGCCTCAGAATTTTAGAAAATTTTTGTAGAAAGAAAACAAACAAGAAGTTGACGCACTTCACTCGAAATTTTGAACAGAAGATTTGACTACAAAATAAGAAACCTAGCAAATGATCACAAGAATTACACTAATGTAAATTATTAATCATCAAAACAAGGAGAGGAAAACTTTGAAATGAAACCATCAATCAAATTAACAAAAATGAAAGACTTTTCAATTTTTTTCCCCTTTAATTTTAGCACTTTTCAGGACTTTTTGGACTTACTTTCTAAATTCAGAACTTGAAGGACTTTTCAGCACCTGCAGACACCCTGCTTCTTTTTTGTGCTCCTCTCCTTACAAACTACTCGTCATCATATATTTTTAACCCTCCTTCCCAACTAACTACTGACTAGCTAGAGTCCCGTTAGAAGTGTTTGCTACAATCTGCCGGAAAACTGAATTTTAATTTTATTTACACTGCACAGCAGAAGCACACAACGAAGAAAATAATAATAATTTTCTTCATAGTTAACTGAATTTCCAAAATTTGAAGAAGAAACTTTCATTTTAGGATGGGGGGATGACCAAAGATTACCTTCGATTACTAAAAATGAAAAACCTACTGAAAGTGATCCGTTCAAAACCACTTTCTTTTGTTTTTCTTATTCTTGTGACTCACTCTTCTTTTTCCTCCCTCGACCGGCCAGGCAAGACATCCGTTTAGTTCATTTACAGTTCATGTTTTAGCATTCTCGGTCAGATCTGTTTTTACTACTGATCATTCAATACACGCCCTTTTTACTCGCGTTTCCTTGATTTCAAATGCACTCGCTAAGGTCCGAACCAAAAACTCTTTTCGCTCGTACAAATTACACAGAACCCGCACATACAATAAAGTTCGATTCCCTTCACAGGACAAACACTCACCTTTTCCAGTTTTCCAGGTAAGGTAACAAGTTATCAGCATAAGTTTTAACTCCAGTAGATGGTGGCAGTTTTACTCACCTGGCGAAATATAAAGCTACGGAACAGTTTATATTTGTATAGTAAAAAGTTGTTTGGGGATTGAAATTTTATAAACCCGCCACCCTCTATTTTGGCCTGTTGTGGGGTAGGAATCCCCAAAATTGGCCAAAATTCTGAAAAAAGTAACCGCACAATATATGCGGCAGACATATGTCGTACATTTGGACCACTTTAGTAGGTCATAAAAATGCTTACCTGCTATTATCCAAGGTCATTCAGGCGGTGGGGGGGATCAAAATTAAAAATTTGATTTTTATAACCTGACGGATATATGCGGCAGGTACATTTAGAATGTTATTTCAATAGTAGCGTACACATATGTACCTGCTACTCCAAAACTGGGTATTTGAGGCGTTGCAGCCCTTCAAAATATTGAGAAAGTGATTCGTATTTCAATAACCTGAAGAATATATGCGACAAAGGTTGCGCTCACGTAATGGTATACACTTTATAATAATCGATTATCATAACCTGCCACCCTTCTCCCCCCCCCAATCCAATGTGGAGTCATAGCCCCCTCAAGGTAAGCTATATAGTGTGAGTTAGCATTTATCCGTGCCTTTTTCCAAAGATGAATTCAAGTATTTTTATTTTGTACTTCTATTACCATTTCTTTATATCAAGACACAATCCAAGTTGTACCCCTCTGACCAAACCTAATTGTGGCACCTCCGCCCCCTGCCAAGTTCCCACATCAACGGCAACTTAAATAAGATCTCAAGATTTTATTATGTATTCTTTTGTATCTAGTTGACAATATTCAAGTGGAAATAGCAGCAAGCTGATAGCTACACCGAAAACATGAATTATTCGGACCTAGCAGGGTGGTGGCGCGCTAATGTCGTTTTACGACTTTCTATTGAATTTCTTATCAACGTTAGGGGAAAATGTACGATTTTATCCAAACGTTGATAAAAACACAAAAGAACTAGATGTTGTTGAAAACTTCCGCCAGATGTCAGCCATCACGTTGCTAGGTCTGAATACTGCTTCGATTTCGCAGAACAGTTCCATCACTTTTTTTTTTACTACCCTGCTAAAACATGCTTGCTTTGGATAACCAAAACAATGGTCTTTTCGTATCTAAAAATGATAAAGCATGATACAGTCGAAGTTTTATATCAAATTGCTGACATAGGGAATAGCAGTCGGGTTATAAATGATCGAGTAATCTCTCCAAGCAGAAAAGGTATGAAAAGAAGAGATTTTGAACAGGACAATCCAGAATTTGAGCCTTACCATAAAAAAACAAAAAGTCAATAAATATAGTTTGGAATTGAAAAGTACTAAAGTAATCCAAATGTACAACACATGCCTGCCGCATATGTTGTGCGGTTACTTTTTTCAGAATTTTGGTCAATTTTGGGGGTTCTCCCCCCCCCCCCCCGACCAAAATAGAGGGAGGCAGGTTTACAAAATTTCAATCACCAAACAACATTTTACTATATAAACTGTTCCGTAGCTTTATATTCCGCCAGTTGAGTAAAACTGTCACCATCCTCTGGACTACTTAGGATGGGCAAAATCACGAACTCAGTGATGTAAAATCGTAGTGTAGCGATTACTTGGAAAATTAACACTGATCTCGCATTCATATCTCCAGAGATCCCCAAATGAATGATATATCGTGGCCTTGTGTTATTTTCTACATCCATATTACGATTCAGCTCTTCCGGGAAACTAAATGATCTCAGATCATGATCTGCAGATGCTTTGGCAGTTACACTCAAGATCATGATCTGATATTTTCTATTCTCACATCACGATTTTGCCTCCCACCTTGATATTCAAATCATGATCTGCATATGCTTTGGAAATCAGGTACAAAACTATAATTTCAACTTTTGATTGAGGAGCGATATTCCAAAACGGCTTACAGGAGAATGAAATAACGTGGTACCTACTCTTGTGTACACCATACATGTGCCACCAGTGACTCTTACATTACCCAGCAGAACACCGACCTGAATAACAAACTCATTCTTGGTTTAAGAGTTAGCTACCTATGCGAGGTCTTCCATTACTGTACCAATACGTTAATTCAAATATATAAAAATCAACGAGCGGCTGAGAAACCAAGTAGTCTCCATTGAATAGGTTAGAACTAAAAGGTGGCGAAGTCCAAAATTCGCATTTTCGAGGTAAGAGGCGGAATATGGGTTTTCGAGACGTCAGAATTTTGGAGGGACTTCACAAAACGGCTGGTTGGTAATACTGAATTTTGTATGAACACGTAATTTGGAACTAAAAAGTCGTAAATTCCAAACAGTTGTGGACTTAGCCTGCGTTTAGTTTCGAGTGCATAACATGTGATCATTCGCAGCAGAGCTGATAAGACGAAAAGAGGGTACAAAGAAACTCGGCGTAATATCGTGCTCGACGATTATTTCGAAAGAGATTTAGTGGGAAAGTCAGTTCCTTTCGTATTACCTCAAAAAAATACGTATATTATCACGCCGCTTCCATTGTTTCACTCACAGACCAATTTGGGGTAATATCCATGACGTCTCCCAGTCACAGGGTACAAATTCCAGGTACAATCACCCGCTTCTCTCGACTTATTTCAACTAAAAAGGATCAAGTACGCGATCGTTAGGCCGCCACCAGAGTTCCAATTCGAAGCATTTTTTTTTTAAAGTCAGCATACAACGGTTTGTGATACCCTCCTCTAGGCGAATATACGAATTTTCAAGTTATAAACTTTGGTTAAGGTAGTGCCACACCAGTTTTCTACGTTTTCCCAACAACTGGGTTTTTGGACTTAGCCACCTTTGAGTTCTAACCAGTTCAATTACATTTCGTTATTCTTTCCACTACAGTAATTTCTAGACTATTAGTATACGAGCTAATCCCTTCTAGCATAGTTTCAACATCAACCTTCTCGGATCAAGTTCTCTTAAATTATCCGGAAACACCCTATATACTACAATAAAACTGAATTTCGTTCATCCCACTCGGAACTCCCACCACGATATCCATCCATTCCACCAAAATCGTCCAAGGTGTAAAGGATCACACACTAAGTAAATGTAGCCCACAAAACTACACAGGTTGTCATTCTAACCAACAACCGTCGATTTCTTGAGGGGACTGGCTTTTTTTATTAGAGAAAAAAGGCATTAGTTCATTACCGCCATCTGGGAAAGAAACTTGACGCTCATTATTCACGGCCAGATGCTTTAAAAATATCTAGCAGTATTTTAAACCAAAAGAAAACGTGGTACACTTACACTTAAACAGTTGACATGTTCTTTGAATTCTTCATTAATTGAATTAGACACGGTCATATCCTTAAACATACCCTCTAACTTCGATGTGAACTGACAGCCGCATTCAGTCTGAAAAACACACAACAATGTTCTGAGATTACTTAATTTTAGTTTAAATGAAACGAGTGGACCGCTCTTTAGAAATTTGCAAGGCCGTACCTTCAGTTTTGAGATCATATTCTTTTCGCTATCATCGCTAACTGATTTATTTAATAACAAACGTTTGGCCAGATGCTGTTTGTAGTACCGTTCGAAAACATCTTTTTCTTGTAAGAATCGGAACAACACCATTGTTTTATCTAACACAGTTTCGATCTCCTGTTCGGTCATCTGAGAACACACAAACAAAACAAAAAAAGGTCATACGTTGCTGAAACAGAAGAATTCTCGAAGCAAAATCTGTTCATATTTGAACCAAGATGAGTAGAAGTAAATGATCGCTTCGGAGGTGAGAACGGATATTCAATAAGCCATACATGTATCAGTTGAAAAAAGAATAATAATAACAATAAGACTAGATTTTAAGGACTTGGCATATAGAAAAGTAAAAATGGAGTTCAGAGAAAGAACGAAGAAAGCAAGTAATATAACAAATGAGAGAGAGCCAATTTACACAGCTGAAGGAAAAGTGAAAAGATGGTAGAGTATGTAGAAAGATTATATGTAGGACTGTTGACCTCGGCCCCAAAGAAAAATGGGCAAGGAAACTGCTAGGGCTGCGATGGGTAGACAAAATCTCAAACGCAAAACTATACGAAATGGTGGGAGGTGAAGATATAAGGCGTAATATCAAAAAATTAAAGTGGAGAAATGCGGGGCATCTGGCGAGGGCGAATAACAATAGATGGGGAGTAAAAGTACTCAACTGGATACCCCTGCAAAGGAAAAAAAAGATAGGTAGACCAGTAGCCAGATGAAGAGATAAACTCGTCAGAGAACTGGGGCCGGTAGCAAAGATTAGCGCGGGATAAGAGAAAATGGAAAAGCTACAGGGAGGCGTATGTCCAAAAATGGGCGGAGGTGGGTGGCCCCAGAGAGCCCCTGCACTCACTCGCAAACGACTTTTCCTTCAGCTGTGTAAATAGGCTCTCCCTCCTTATTTGTTATACTACTTGCTTTCTTTCTCCTTTTTCCAAACTCCATTTTTACTTTTCTATTGGCCGAGTCTGTTTGTCCTTTATTCATGAACTCTTCTATCTTACCACCTTTTTCATTTATCCATTCCTCCTTTACCTTTTTACACTCTCTCTACATTTCATTCCTTAACCTTTAATGAGCTAATCTACCTTCCCTATCTTTAGCATTCTTATATTTTCTTCGTTCTCCGGATTCCTTCCAAACTGCATTTTTTTTTTACACCCCTATTGTTATGATTCCTCAGTCTATTCTTATTCGGACTTCGCAGACCAGTGGCGTGCTAGCATCAGGTCTTTCTCCCTTTCCGCACTCAAGGAAATGATGCTTATCACTATTAGGATAGTAAGAAGCACATGGAGAAACGCGATTTTTATTTCTTCACCAATGCGTCAGAGATTTATTTTCAAGGCAAATTCAAACAAAAATCGCTGTTAAAGTAAAACTGGGGACAAGTTTTTTTTTTGCAAAAATCGGGTACAGAGCCGTTTGAAAATCATGTTTTTACGTTATAATTGGGATTCAAACTTGCACTAGAGGGCGCTGCAAAATTACCTGCGCGGGTGTTAGCGGGTGAAAATGAGTGAGTGATGATGTTTGTGTACTTTCAAATTGAAACACTGCTTTCTTCAGGAGAGAAAATAACCAAGTAGCAATTATTCTGCCAGTAGAACTGATATAATTTAATGTTTTGGTGATGATGCAGTTGAATTTAGGACAAATTTTCTTTGAAAGTGAATTTCTAATCGACTTAAGAATAGCTGAAGTTTGCTACACGCTTATGATACATCATACGTGATCACTCACACATATGCAGGGCTTTAAATCCCAATGAATGCCTAGCATCACAGTAATCTTAACGCTGATAAGACTGCCAATAACATCCGTCAGCTGCTTTGCTGTTGATTCTTGGGAAGTCCGAATTCCGAAACAGCTCGATTCTCTCTCTCTTTCTCTCACACACACACACACACACACACACACCTTTCTGCTTTCTCTTTCCAACCCAGGCTAGGCCGAACATCGTCGAAGCACCAGTGTAAAGTCAGTCGGCAAACAATGAGATGAATAAATTGAACATCAACTCAGAATACAACGAAAAAGTCGATGTTGAGAATAAAATTGAAAGACAGAGTCAGTCTAGACATGATAAAAAGATAATTCAAAAATAATCTGAACACGGTGCATGTAGCCCGTACAATCAAATGAGACTGAGAGCAGGGCATGTAACAAGAATAACAGACGACTGACTGACCAACAAAATCAATTACTGGTACAACAGAACACCTTTGAGTATAAATCTCCCGGAGAGATAGAAATCGGATTATTTACATTATACGAGCGTGGAACTGTAAAGCGGGCTATACTGTGTGACACGCGCGTTTCTCTCATGCGAATGCCCCGTTGTAAACAAACTGATAGCCATTAGCTTCCATTAGCACCGGTGGCATCTGCATGACAGAAATGCGCGCTCTACAGGTCCAGAATAGGAAACGTGGTTTCTATCCCTCCAGGAGATTTATACTCAAAGCAGAACAGGCAGGAGACAGCGAAGACAAAAAACCAGGTAGAGAGATGATGAAAGAAAAATTTCAAGAAACACACAATTTCACAAGGTAGCAAATGACAGGGCAGAATAGGTAAGGCTGAAGGAGGCTTATACTCAAGACATGGGCCTTATAAATAGCGACAAAAGTTTGCATTTTTAAAAGCTGTGGTGATGATGATGACTATGAAGGATACTTGCTCCGGTTACCCGGCCATGAGCTCGGCTCTGATAAATGAAACTACAAAGGTACACTTTTCTAATAAATAGCCTCACAATTCAGTATCAGTTGATCTAGTGTACTTACTCCTTTCACTCCTTTTTTCAATTTATCATCAATAAATAAAGATAAGTACTCCGGCGACTTCGGGTTCAAGTTCAAGAAGTATTCGAAATCCGATGAGATCATTTGTTTGAATATTTTGTCCGTAGAAAATGAATTGTGCAAGAAGTGGTCCATTCTGTCTTTCAAATCTAATAAACTCTGCAAAATTACAAAGATTAATTACTTTATATTCTAATTGGCAATAAATATTATTACCAGATAACTTTTCAATTTCGATAGTTCTTCACGAAGGATTTCAAAAATCAGTCACTCGGACTTTCTATTCAAGACAATGCAAAAGTAAGAGATATTTTTAAGCCGTTTACATCAACTTTTGTACTCAAAAGAGCATTCGAGACAAAGGAAAGAGGAAGATCAAAATATGAAGAAAGCAAACGTCTGTTAAGAATGTGACTAGTCTTTTAACCGGCTCTGTAGTTGTCTGGTTTCGGGCAACATATTTCTTAGTTTTAGAAAACGATTGGTACAGTTTTAACTTAGAAAATCTTGTATCAGTTAACCTGAACGAAGGAAATAGCATTGCCAGAATCATCTTCCTGAACTAAAGATTTTCCTTGTTCCCGCAAGTATTTGCTGACGCATTCGGACATGATCTTCAAACCATCTGGAACTCTTGAAAATAATTTATACATGCAAGCGATGTCTTCGGTTTTTTGATTCTTCAGCATGTGAATCACACCCGAATTCTCCATCTGTTCAACAATGACAAAGAATGTGAAAACCAAGTACAGCTCACAAACGAAATTCTCTTCAAGTCAGGGTCTATTCACATTACACTGCGGGTTCATTTAGAGAAGTTTCGCACGTGGCCTCAATATGGAAAAACAAACAGAAAGTAAAAGGGAGTTTCATCTAGTTTCAAACAGATAATTTTCAACAATAAATTCATATGAAGCACGGAACTTTCGCAACATGAAATGTAAAACTGGATCAACTTTCGGATGCAATACTAATGTCCCGATTCGCCTTTCCAAGTATCAGAATGAATTCTAATTAATTACCTCGACTACGGTTTTCATGTGCTTTTTAATAAGTTCTTGTTCCACGACTTCGACGATTCTCGGCTCTGTCGTTTCATCTAGATAATGTTTAGCACGACCGGCTTCTTCGTTGATCCGGGTCTCAACCTTTTTGATATAAACGGAAGCACTGTTCTCGGCAAGAAATTTCTGACTCTCCACCTGTTGATAAGACAAAGGAAACGTTTGATACGAAAAAAATCACCAGGTTTACAAGAAACTGAGCTCATACTGGAAAACGAAATCAGATAGCTAAACCTCATTCCAAAAGGCTAAGAGATACTACGAAATCTTTGGTCGGTGAAAATCGAAGGTAATTTATTCATCAAAACGTTCACTTTCATTCACAAATTATCAATATCACAGCCAAGTTACTCTGACAATAGCTGAAGGAAATACTCGAAAATATATTACTTTGTAGAATTCAGCGGATTGTGCCAGAAACGGCCGTTCGAAATCTTCTTCATAAACCGCCCTAGAGTTGATACCCAAACGCATGAGCATTTGACTGGCATTTTTAATTGCACTGCGATCAACAATTTCACCCTTTCTCTCTTTCATCACCATGTCCAACAACGTATCACGAAGATGATCACGGATACATCCATGCCGTATAACCTGCAAAAGGTCAAGTTGTATCAAAAATTCGACGATCGACTTTACAGTTTTAAAGAATGAAGAACATCAACTCACCTGATCTCTGAATATTATCAATCCCAAATTATAAACATTATCAACTTCGTTCTGCTGCACGTAGACGCGATCCACGTACATTAATATATCACGTATCATGATCATTGACGTCTGATGATCGTTCCATGCTTGATTCAAGGTTTGCAAGAAGTTATTATTCAAAGATTTCAGAACATCTTCTCGGACCTAGGACACGAAAAAATTAAATTAATTTCACAGCATCGAAACAATATACGGAGGTAGAAATGTGAACTGAACTCTTAGATACGTTTATACAGACAAACACATAATAATAGTATCAAACTGGTAGCATAATAAAATACAATTTTCAGCATCTTAGAGAATTCTCAAATTCCTATTACCTATGATCCAAAAAGAGTACTGAATCATTCGAGAATCGAGTATATGAAAAATAATGCGGCAATGCGAGCAAACGAGAGGAATAAACATGTCAGGACTTACTTTTGTTTCCAAATGATTAGTAACGACTTCCTTCAGGCCCGAGTACAATCTTTCACCATGTTTATGAAGAACCATTGTGTATGCGTTTCGGTACAGTTCTTCGAAACTTAATCCCGAATTGTTTTTCTTCTGTATTTCTTGTATCGCATTTTTCAGCAATGCCCAAATGTTATCAACGAACTTCTCATCCATCGACATCTGAAATACAAAGATTTTTGTAGAATCATGCCGAAATAGAAAACATCGCAGCTCCACAGGATCATCAGGTTATCAGACGCATACTTACAGGGAAGGCCCGGATCCTCATCTTTGGTTCTTTCTTCGGAGCAGAGGCTTTCATTATAACTACATGTAAATTTAAATTACAGCTGAAGAAAATGAACAACCAGAATCAGGTATATCAGACTGAGTGTAGGAATAAAGAATGTAACCACAAGTATATCTACTCAATCAAACCATACAGTAATGATTTATCGATCACGATTCACAAATTTACGGGCGGTTTAACAAGATCATTTTTTTCGTTTCAAATTAAAACCATGCAAAATACTTTGGATTTATAAACCTTTAAGTAAAATCACTGCGAATTAACATGGAACGATGAACGATGGTAAAAATGAAAATTTATTGGATCAACAACAAAGCACCCGTTAGGTCTGTTCTTCCCGTTTCATGTTGGTGATGATGAAACTTGAAAACGTAAAAAACAACTGAAAAATAACGGAGGTCCTGAAATGTTTCAGTATCTTGGAATGTGAAAGTTGAAAAATTGTAGAGGTTGTTTGTAGAATGCCCTGGTCTGCCAGCCGAAGCACAAAGCAAGCAGCAAACAGCTTTCACTCACGTCAATATTCAATTTGAAAGTTTCATTGAAATTGAAAAGTTGAAACTTGAAAAACGTAGGGTGTAACGGATAGGAGAGCCTCCCCCAAAGATTAGACAGGATTAGACAATTCGCTTCAGTTGGAAATTTGGGACTTTTCCATACCTTGCCTACTTTCTTAACTCAAATCAGCAGAAAAATTAGAGATAGTGAAGAGACCGATAGGAACGGAATCTGGATCGGGCATTCTTCAAAAATGACAAATGAGTTGATCCCTTCGACCATACTCGAAGGTTGATCCTGGATAGGGCACTTACTACAAACATGAGTATAATCATCCGCCATTTTAATTCACAGCGTGCCCGTGGGGGACGTCGAGTCCGAATGTGCGGACCTGCGGAGCGTACCGCGTAGGCAATTTGGCATCAACGGGCGCAGTGTGAATCAAAATGGCGGATGATTATACCCATGTTTACAGTGCTCTATCCTGGAATAACACTAGCCACAAACTTATTTCAAAATTATTAAGCTCAACTCTTGAGCATTTACTTAAGCATGGTCAGCATATTTATTCATTACTACTTGTAAATGCTCATGAATTTCTTCATGGGCTCGCACTTATCACGAGTTGTGGTTGAAATATGGAATGTTTCCTCGTTGGATCATTTTTTAGCGTTCATATACAAAGGATTCTCGAAATTCAACGTCTTAAAAATGTGGGGGGGGGGTATAAATTGACACCCGTTACCTATCCCGAGCCAGGAAGAAAAGTAAATTTTACAGTTCGTAAACGAAAGTGCAGGTGAAACTGTAGACATTAGTCCTTTTGATTTTGCTTTGGTAAAGTCACAGTTTGAGCAAAATTTTAGACCACTTTTTTGCTTGATAATAGTCCCTCTCGTTGCCCCAGGAGAATGTCTTATTTCCGCAGTACGCAGTTACACTACTGCAGTAGGTATTGTTAATAAAAAAATGAATGAATAAAACAAATGCTGCAATGCTGCATTAATTTTAGTCTCCAAGAACAGTCCAAAATATAGTTTTTTCATGCTAATTCTCTGACAAATAGAAAAAATTTCTCTCCATCCGCTCACAAATGAGTGTTTACTGTCACATTTAAGGGTCAACATCATGAAATTGGCTTTCATGGAAGAATTCTGGTAAAATCCTGCACTTTTATTGTTTGAGCATGTGTTTGTCGCCACCGCTAGTCATAGCTCTCTGTTTCACCCTCCGATGACAGTTGTATGCCTACATGTAACTAGGTATTACTTAATTATTTTTTTAGGAATGTGCAAAAGCGACCACTGTAGGACATTACGACTCTATTTTGACGTAGGGAATTGATTTAAATGATAAAGAACGGAAAACACGATCAAAAGATAAGACAAACTACTTTGTACCTTTTACAGTGAAAGTACTGCACGAGATAATAAAGTTGAATTACACATAGCTGAATATTACGAACTTACATTTGTTAGATGCACATAGGTAGAAATCTGATAAGTTTATTTGGTTCGTATAGTTATGGCGATACAGAACTTTTCGCATGCTCCTATACTTGAGTAGTTGAATCTATTAAAATTGATTACTCGGGGCAGCATTTCAACCAATTTTCGTTTCTTTTTGACATCCTCTTAAAATGAAAATTTTGATCTGATTGATGCTAGCTCAACACGTTGTGCAAGCCTGCATGTATTTGATTCACTTTGCTGTTTGACTTGAGTGTTCAGAAAAGCTACATGCCACGCTTGGTTAGTTATTACTTCAGACATCACGGTTCCCCAATTACTTCCTGTTGATTCATTTCTGATATTTTGTGATTCAAGTGAATGACATCTGCCAGTTGATGCGTCAAACAGCGTTCGCAATGAAGCTCTGAAATAACTATCTTATATCATTTTAACTGTAACCCATTCGGGCTGCTCAAAGTGGTGGCATGCGGTTGTTTACCTTGTAACCCTAATAGAGGGAAATATTTCATTTGCAGGCATATTCGGACTTCCCAATATTCAACAGAACCTTATCAACGTTAGGATTACATGAGAATCTTTTCCACCAACGTAATATTGGAATGACAAAATTGTTTTGTCATTGATTCATTTTTTTGATATGTCATTTCCATTTTGTCATATGACAAAACTGAGAAATGGTTTTGTCATTATGACAAAATTCCTAAAATTCAACTGTCATTTTGTTTTGATGCTAGGCATTGTTTACATACAGTGTATCCTAACATTGATAAGAATTCTATGGCACTATTTCCTGAAGTGCGGAAAGGGAGGAAGGCCCGATGCTAGCGCGCCATCGGTCTGGGAAGTCCGAATGAAGAAATCTCAAAATATTATGAAAACGAAAGCGTTTATCGAAAAAATGAATAGAACAAAATTTATAGTACATAAAATATTTTGACGGTGCAGAATCGAGTACAACCCAACACAAGATGGCCGAACGTCTTCTCAAACTGACAGCCTAAATTGAAAAACATTAATGCGCAGTGCTGCCATTTAAACGAATTTAAATTTACTTCTACACCTTTGAATTTTTTGCGTCTCCGTCTTGCGGCATCTTGATTTGATTTACGTTCGATAATTAAAACAAAAAATTCGCGATTCCAGAAAATTATTACTTTTAATTAACGACCGGCGAACGTATTCGACTGCGTTCACAAACTGTGAACGATCGATTTTTCGGATGTTCAGTTTTTTACTTCTGACACCATGTTTTGATGAGATTCTAATTAAACTCGAATATCGTTATTGGACAAGTTTATTATACGAACTGATTCTTCAGTCTCGTCTTTCCTTCGACGTTAGTTAAAAATAATAATCTTATAAATTTTAGTAGCCGTATATTTCTGGACATTGCTTACATATTATTTATATCATATGTAGAATTGAACTTGGTTTGAACCAAATACTGGACTTTCACTTGCGCAACATCGTATACGATATATCTAAAAACAAACGCTAAGGAAAACCCATCGATAAAATAATGAAGATATTTTATCCAATCACTTCTATTTCTACCAAAAATACCCATTCAGGTGTAACAGGATTTTTGAAATTTCCTTAAGAAAACTTCAAAAGACGTCTTTTTTTTTTCCCAATGTGCTCTCCACCCGAGTCCTGGAATCCGCCCTTTCGAGCATTACTTCAGAGACGTCCGGGAGGCTGTTAGGGCTGTCAAAGCCCCCTTCCCTTCTGGTCGAAAGACCAGCCTAGGTCGAAAGTCCTGGCGAGTTGCTACGTGGGCTCGAACCCGGGACCCCGGATTCTGAGACCAACGTCGCTATCCACTCGGCCAACTAGGACAAGAGACCTAAGATGTTCCTTCAGATCTTTACACAGGAACTTAGAAAATCAATGTAGACGGCAAAATCAGTGTTTGAAACTAAAGCCTATTAAAACCATCACCGCGTAAACTTTAAAAAAAAAAAAATCTGAAAAAAAAAAGTAAATAGAATGCTAAAAGGATACTCATTATACAGCAACGAAGTTTCTCGATGGTTACTGGGGACTCCTTTACCCAGTGGTACTTCAACTCCATCGTCATTTTTCTTAGACATACTTGGATCCGGATGAGTTTTTCCAATACCTTTTACACTATGTTTGCCTTCCGGCGGTTTCACTATAGTTTCAGCGTGGTATAGTTCATGCCTACAATGTAAATATGGTAGTTTTATTAAAAACTAACGACCGTTTGTTGAAGACCCTTTATATCCCCATTTATCGCCATTTTCTTGCCTTTTCCGGTCCGACTGTATGAGCGTTACTTCGAAAAGCAGGAACAAAGAACAAAGGACTGAACAACTGGTGCGCGTTTTTTACCGACTTTTCGAAGAAAAGGGAGGTATTACACTCGTCACAGTTGTGAAGTTGGGGGCGGGGGCAATGTTTTTTTTGCGTTTCAGAGTGTTTAGAACACGACTGTAATAGTGGCTGAATTTCAACATTGGGTTGGGTTGTTTTTGGCCAAATTTAGTTTTCCTCTTTCTGATTCATAAGTAAGATTTGGTCAATTGTAACCGATCTTGTCAGTTTGCGATAATGTTTGATTTAATAAGCTCTTTGTCTGCGCGTTAATTTACCGAGTTTTTCGTGTATTTGGTGGTTGTTGATTACTTATGCTGTAGTCAATTTCAGTCAAAATTGGTCTGAGTCTGTCGATATTGATAGTTTTATTTTGTGATTCTACTAGCTTCTATCATTTTTAGTCGTTCTTCATCGGACTTGGTCATTTTTATCGTTTTTAATTACTGACGATAATTTTGGTCATTGGTCGTTCCTCGTAGAATTTGATAATTTCTTCCTTTCTTGACTGTTTCTCATTGGATTTCCTGATCTGGGTCATTTGTGTCAGTTTTTCTTCGGATTTGATTATTTTGGCCTTTTACCGACTTTTCGAAGAAAAGGGAGGTATTACACTCGTCACAGTTGTGAAGTTGGGGGCGGGGGCAATGTTTTTTTTGCGTTTCAGAGTGTTTAGAACACGACTGTAATAGTGGCTGAATTTCAGGTTTCCTTATATATATATATATATATATATATATATAGTTCACGGGTGTTGAGGCACCACACAACTGCTGTACGTTGCAGCACCAGGGATAAATAGACGGTATTGTAGCACCAGGCCAATAAACAGTATTATGACACCAAATGTTTATGATAATTAACCTTATTTAGGCACCACACACTGCTGCCAAATTTATCTGCATAGATTAACTGTATCGTACCGATAATATTCAATCATGCGCGCGAAGTTTTGCATATGTACTCGTTCGGTTCCTTCCGAATGTGTTTAAATTGCGGATTCCTATATAAATGTCAAGTTCATGCAAGGTAGCTACAAGTTTTTCACCGTGATTTTTGTCTTCTTTAAATAATACCGAGAACCACTATAGCCTAGCCAATTGAGTAATTCTTCATTAACAATAACCTTCTTATCCAGTTGAATTTTCCAAAAAAATCTGTTCCTTCTGTCATTGTCAATATCCACGCCGAATCTCGCGCAAACTTCATTGACTGTTATTTTAACAATATTATTATTACACGACCAAGTAGAAACATCGGAGTCACGAACCGCAACACATTTAGATGAAAACATCTCGACGGCGGTCACTTCACATGTGCAGTGATCACTGTTTCCTTTCAGGCTGTATTTCTACGGCCCCCCAAAATGAGGTAGGGGGTTGGAATTAGCGGCACAAATTCTATTGTAATTTGTGCTAATTGTGCTTCGAAGTCCCAGAATTTGTGCCGCCTCCCGTGGGTCTACATTTTAATAAAAAGTTTGGGGGGGGGGGGGCAGGGAAATGTTGCCCCCCCCCAAATGAAGATAGGGGGTTGGAATTAGCGGCACAAATTTGTATTTTATTTGTGCTAATTGTGCTCCGAAGTCCCAGAATTTGTGCCGCCTCCCGTGGGTCTACATCTTACTGAAAAGTTTGGGAGGCCAGAGAAATGTTGCCCCCCCCCCAAATGAAGATAGGGGTTGGAATTAGCGGCACAAATTTTATCGTAATTTGTGCTAATTGTGCTCCGAGGACTCAGAATTTGTGCCGCATTTTCTGGGCTCACAGTCCAGTGCTCAATTTGGGGGGGGGGGGCTGGAAAAATTGAGTGCGTGCAAATGAAAGGGGCCTAAGTGACAGTTAGGCCTTTTAGCGGACATTGACTATTCTGATGCCCTGAAGCGCGCTCTATCGAGTAGTGAAAACCGCGTGCTGATATCTATAATAGTCGCAGAGTTATCAGTCTTATTAAATTTTCTGTTCAAGCAGTTTTCAATACTACTGAAAAAATTTGACTGGTTTGGTGGATTCGTTGTGTTCTTGTATTAATTTCGCATTAAAATACCTTTTTGGACCATAACAACATAGATTAATATTCAAGTTTGATGCAAAAATTCACTGCCAATGAAAAGGGCATTCATAGAGTCTACTTTGAAAAATTGCCGAAAATAGGATTATTTCTACCAAAGGTACCTACATCAACTGATTTGGAACGTTAAATTAATTTCTCATTAGAATACCTTTTTAGACCATAACAACATACATTAATATTCAATTTTGGTGCAAAAATTCACTGCCAATGAAAAGGGCACTCATAGAGTCTACTTTGAAAAATTGCCGAAAATAGGAACATATTTCTACCGAAGGTACATCAACTGATTTGGAACGTTAAAGACATCTAGTTTTGTACCTTTTTTACCGCACGTTTTTATCTCTGTTTATTCTCATGTGGTAACAAACTGAAACTTTGAACGCGTTTATCTCAAAACTACGTTTTTGCTCTTAGGCCCCTTTCATTTGCACGCACTCAATTATGATATTTTAAAAAAACGATCTTCAAAAGGAGAGATTAACTGGTTTCTGCTGTCACCGAATTAATTTTTCAGGTTTCTTTTCACGGTATCTCATATCCTACCCCAATTTTGGGAGATGCACCCATTCTATCCAAAGTTTTGTTGTCTTTGTTCATACTTTTTTTAAACTCATGAGGTGAATGTGCGATAATTTCAGGCAACGACACTTCTGTTTTTGCGCATCGGATTTGGCAACAATGATAACGAAGAAACCAGTGGGGAAAGTAAAAACAGTGTGGATATGGGCCACACCCCCCCCCCAAGAAAGGGGTGGGGGCTCGGGTGTGATGGCACGAATTTTTACCTAATTTGTGCTAAATGTGCTCGAGGTTCCCACAATTTGTGCCCCCTTCCCTGGGCCTACAGCCCAAAAATAAAATGGAGGTCGGTGAAATGTTAGCCCACCCCCCAAACAAAGGTGGGGTCTCAAAAATAGTGGCACAAACTTGTATTTTATTTGTTCTGATTGTGCTCAAGGGTCCCACATTTTGTGCCTCCTTCTTTGAACGTTGGAATTGGTTGTTATCTCATCTATTTGGAATTTCGAAAATTTTGAAAATTTCTCCATACATCAGGCATTTTTTTGGGCGAGAATATTTTCCGAGAATTTCGGAGCCCGAATCCGGCGAAATAGGATCGAATTGCCGAGACGAATTCAGAACCGTCGTCAAAATTGATTCACAGGCTATTTCTGACCCCGTATAGCTCCGCTGCCCCCAGTATAACCTCATTTCTGACTGTACCTCGGCCACGGAGGGTCAGCGCCTGATTTGGTAGACGAATTCGAACTCAGCGCGAAAAATTGAGTAATAATTTGTTGTTATCTCATCTTTATGGAATTTCGATAATTTTGAAAACTTCTCCATACGTACGTACATCAGGCATTTCTAAGGGCGAAAAAATTTTCCGAGAGTTTCGGTGCCCGGATCCGGCGAAATAGAATCGAAATGCCGAGAAGAATTCAGAACAATCGTCAAAATTGATTCACAGGCTCTTTCCGAGCCTCTATAGCCCTCGCCCTCATTATAACCACATTTTTGACTGTATCTCGGCAACGGAGGGTCAGCGTCTGATTAGGTCGACGAATTCGAACTGAGCGCGAAAAATTGTGTAGGAATTTGTTGTTATCTCATCTATTTGGAATTTCAAAAATTTTGAAAATTCTTCCATACCGTATGTATACGTCAGGCATTCATTTGGGCGAGAAAATTTTCCGAGAGCTTATTGGCCTGGATCCGGCGAAATAGAATCGAAATGCCGAGACGAATTCAGAACCGTCGTCAAAATTGATTCAGAGGCTATTTCTGACCCAGAATAGCCCCCGCCCCAGTATAACCATATTTTGGACTGTATCTTGCTAACGGATGGTCAACGCCTGCTTTGGTCGATGAATTCGAACTCAGCGCGAATAATTGTGTAGGAATTTGTTGTTATCTCATCTATTTGGAATTTCGAAAATTTTGAAAATTTCTCCATACTTACATCAGGCATTTTTTTTTTTGCGAGAAAATTTTCCGAGAATTTCGGGGCCCGAATCCGGCGAAATAGGATCGAATTGCCGAGACGAATTCAGAACCATCGTCCAAATTGATTCACAGGCTATTTCTGACCCCGTTTAGCTCCGCGGCCCCCAGTTTAACCACATTTTTGACTGTACCTCGGCAACGGAGGGTCAGCGTCTGATTTGGTAGACGAATTCGAACTCAGCGCGAAAAATTGAGTAGCAATTTGTTGTTATCTTATCTATTTGGAATTTCGAAAATTTTGAAAATTTCTCCTACCACACATCAGGCATTTTTTTGGGCGAAAAAATTTTCCGAGAGCTTCGGGGACCGAACCCGGCGATATAGAATCGAAATGCCGAGACGAATTCAAAACCCTCGTCAAAATTGATTCACAGGCTATTTGTTACCCAGTATAGCCCGGCCCCCAGTATAAACACATTTTTGTCTGTATCTCGGCGACGGAGGGTCACCGCCAGATTTGGTCGACGAATTCGAACTCGGCGCGAAACATTTTTTAGTAGGAATTGCTGCTTATCTCAGTACTTTTGAATTCCGAAAATTTTGAAAACTCCCCCATACTATATACATCAGGCATTTTTTGGGGGGCAAAAAAATTTTCCGAGAGATTTGGGGCCCAGACCCGGCCAAATAGATTTGAAAGTTCGAGACAAATTCAGCACCGTCGTCCAAATTGATTGAAAGGCTATTTTTGACCCACTATAGCCACCGCCCCCCGTATAACCACATTTTTGACTGTCTCTTGGAAACGGAGTGTCAGCGCCTGATTTGGTCGACGAATTCGAACTCAGTTCGAAAAATAGAGTAGAAATTGGTGGTTATCTCATCTATTTCAAATTTTGAAAATTTGTAAAATATCTCCATACTATACATCAGGCATTCTTTTAGGCGAAAACATATTCCGAGAGCTCCGGGGCCCGTACCCGGCGAATTCTAAACCATCGTCAAAATTGATCACAGTCTATTCCTGACCCAGTATAGCCCAGCCCCCAGTATAACCACATTTTTGACTGTATCTCGGCAACACAGGGTCAGCGCCTGCTTTGGTCGACGAATTCGAACTCAGTGCGAAAAATTGAGTAGGAATTGGTAGTCATCTCATTAATTTGAAATTTCGAAAATTTTGAAAATTTCTCCATACTATACGTCAGATATTTTTTGGGGCAAAAAAATTATCCGAGAGCTTCGGGGCCCGAAAACTGCGAAATAGATTCAAAAGCCCGAGACGAATTCAGAACCATCGTCAAAACTGATTCACAGGCTATTTCTTACCCAGTATAGCCCCCGCCCCCAGATACAGTCAAAAATGTGGATATACTGAGGGCTAGGGCTATACACTGGGTCAGAAATAGCCAGTGAATCAATTCTGACGAGGGTTTTGAATTCGTCTCGGCATTTCGAATCTATTTCGCCGGGTCCGGTCCCCGAAGCTCCCGGAACTTTTTTCGACCAAAAAAATGCTTGATGTGTGGTAGGAGAAATTTTCAAAATTTTCGAAATTCAAAAATACAGAGATAACCACCAATTCCTACTCAATTTTTCGCGCTGAGTTCGAATTCGTCGACCAAATTAGGCGCCGACCCACCGTTGACGCGATACAGTCAAAAAGGGGTTAAACTGGGTGCGGAGTCTATACTAGGTCAGAGAGAGCCTGTGAATCAATTTTTACGACAGCTCTGAATTCTCCTCGGCATTTCGAATCTATTCCGCCAGGTCCGGGACCCAAGAAGCTCGCGAAAATTTTTTTTGCCCAGTAAAAATGCCTGATATTATCGTATGGAGAAATTTTCAAAATTTTCCAAATTCCAAAAAGGTGAGATAACCGCAAACTCTTACTCAATTTTTTGCGCTGAGTTCAAATTCGTCCGACCAAATCAGGCGCTGATCCCGTTGCCGAGATACAGTCAAAAATACGGGTACACTTGGGGCAGGGCCTATACTGGGCCAGAAAGGGCCTGTGAAACAATTTCGACGACTGTTTTGAATTCGGCTCGGCATTTCGAATCTATTTCGCCGGGTCCGGGCTCCGAAGCTCTCGGAAAATTTATCCGCCCAAAAAAAAACCTGATGTATGGAGAAACTTTCAAAATTTTCAAAATTCCATAAAGATGAGATAACCACAAACTCCTACTAAATGATTCGCGCCGAGTTCGAATTCGTCGACTAAATCAGGCGCTGACCCTCCTTTCCCGAGATACAGTCAAAAATGTGGTTATACTGGAGGCGAGGGCTATACTGGGTCAGAAATAGCCTATGAATCAATTTTGACGAGGGTTTTGAATTTGTCTCGGCATCTCTAATCTATTTCGCCGGGTCCGGTCCCCGATGCTCTCGGAAAAATTTTCCGCACAAAAGAATGCCTGATGTTAGTATGGAGAACTTTTCAAAACCTTCGAAATTCCAAAAAGATGAGAAAACCACAAACACCTACTCAATTTTTCGCGCTGAGTTCGAATTCGTCGACCAAATCAGGCGCTGACCCTCCGTGGCCGAGATACAGTCAGAAATGAGGTTATACTGGGGGCGGGGACTATACGGGGTCAGAAATGGCCTGTGAATCAATTCTGACGATGGTTTAGTATTCGTCTCGGCATTTCGAATATATTTCACCGGGTCCGGGCCCCGAAACTCTCGCAAAATTTTTTCGCCCAAAAAAATGCCGGATGTACGCGTGGAGAAATTATCAAAATTTTCGAAATTTCTAAAAAATGGGATAACAACAAATTCCTACTCAAGTTTTCGCGCTGAGTTCGAATTCATCGACCAAATCAGGCGCTGAACCTCCGTTGCAGAGATACAGTCAAGAATGTGGTTATAATGGGAGCGAGGGGTATACTGGCTCAGAAAGAGCCTGTAAATCAATTTTGACGATTGTTCTGAATTCGTCTCGGCATTTCGATTCTATTTCGCCGGATCCGGGCCCCGAAACACTCGGAAAATTTTCTCGCCCAAAAAAATGCCTGATGATGTACGTAGGGAGAAATTTTCAAAATTATCGAAATTCCAAATAGATGAGATAACAAGAAATTCCTACTCAATTTTTCGCGCTGAGTTCGGATTCGTCGACCAAATCAGACGCTGACTCTCCGTTGCCGAGGTACAGTCAAAAATGTGGTTAAACTGGGGGCCGCGGAGCTATACGGGGTCAGAAATAGCCTGTGAATCAATTTTGACGACGGTTCTGAATTCGTCTCGGCATTGCCAATCTATTTCACCGGGTCCGGGCCCGAAGCTCTCGGAAAATTTTTTCGCCCAAAAAATTGCCTGATGTATGTATGGTACTGAGAAATTTTCATAATTTTAGAAATTCCAAATAGATAAGATAACAACAAATTGCTACTCAGTTTTTCGGGTTGAGTTCGAATTCGTCGACCATCAGACGCTGACCCTCCGTTGCCGAGATACGGTCAAAAATGTGGTTATAATGGGGGCGAGGGCTATACTGGATCCCAAATAGCCTGTGAATCAATTTGGACGACGGTTCTTATTTCGTCTCGGCATTTCGATTCTATTTCGCCGGATCCGGGCACCGAAACTCTCGGAAACTTTTTTCGCCCTTAAAAATGCCTGATGTACGTGGGTGATTCTCCGAAAAATGGACAATTCAACGTGGACAAAAACCAAAAAAAATGAGGTTCACTTTTCAAATTTTTTTCGTTGAAATCGATACTAGGGGTGTTTAGAAATCATATTCCGGTACCGGCCGGGCTTAAATTTGATTTTGGAGGGTTGTAAAAAAAATTGTTGTCCGCGTTGAAAGACAAATTTTTCAAGTTTACATAGTGTGATAAGATGAGGCTGTACGATCACACAGCGACACCGTGGGTTACAATCTCACGGATCACGGTTTTATGAAGTACCAAAAATTCATCTAGGAAAGTAGTCTCTGCACGAAGAAGATTTAAAGGCTGTTTCTACAGACTGCTTCTAAGTGTCGAAAGATTCACGTCCTTCAGCGTGGAGACAAGGAATACGTGAGTAGCCACGTTGAATAATATTTTATGTCCACGTTTAAGGACAAAATCGCCTTTTCCCTTTTCCCATTGGGTAAATATGCGGAAAATATTTGATACATGTTGCTGAATGTAATGTGGCCAACATTAGTTATATTATTACGTTTTTATAAATTCGGAGCTATAAATTCAATATGGCTGTTGATGTCCACGATGAAGGACACTTTTTTTTTTAGAAACCAGGATCTCAGCAATAAATGAGTATTTTAGCATACAAATTATCATTATTTCACAGAAGTTCTTACACAGCCTTCTAGAGGAAGTTATGAGGAAGTTATATGAGCATTTGAGAGAAGTTTATGCTTATAGTGGAACCCTACAGAGAGGTTTGAAAATTATCCACGTTGAAGGACATATCTCTTCCTAGACACAATTTTGAGGTATTCTAAAGGTTACTTAACTTGGTCAGAAAAAGATTGTAAGACCTATACCGTGTTGCCTCAACTTAACTCTTCAACAATGGGAAACAGTAGTTCCTGAAAATGATGTATTAAACCCTTCCAGCAAGCAAAAAAAAAACGGAACTAGGCCAGGTTGACACCCACGCTGATGGACATTTCAAGTGCATTTTCGATTTTCTAATGATGTTCTGCTGAACTAGGGAGAGCTTTTACCACTGTCTCCATCAGAAGAGTTCATTTCCTCAATTTTGATATATTGCGCATAGCATTCTGATAATAAGTGGCAGAGTTACAGCCTATTTACATGAATTGTCCATTTTTCGGAGAATTACCCACGTATGGAGAAGTTTTCAAAATTATCGAAATTCCATAAAGATGAGATAACAACAAATTATTACTCAATTTTTCGCGCTGAGTTCGAATTCGTCGACCAATTCAGGCGCTGACCCTCCGTTGCCAAGATACAGTCAAAAAAGTGGGTAAACTGGGGGCCGGGGCTATGCGACCGCAGAGACGCAGACAGAAAACACGTCGTCGCTACATTCTCCGGACAGCTGATTCTAACTTCGTATCCCTACACAAGGCTAAACGCTGATGCCAAATTTCCGTACCGCTAGGTGTATTACTCTATTACTACTGTATTGAAACGAGAAATATACGCTGGTGCTTCAACCTCTTGCAATTATATTCTGTGTATAACAGCGAACGCGATCTGGTTAAAAACACTGCGCACTAATTTGTATATGAGTATGGAAATACCCTCCTATAGGCACCAAGACTATTTCTCGTATTTCGCATGTAGATAGCATTACTAGCCATTTGCGCTCATTCCCATTGAAAAACGTTCAGGCACCAATTTTTGGTGCCTGAACGAAATTTTTGGTGCCACAATACCGTTTAACCTTACATTTTGGTGCCTCAATGACTGAAAGTAAATCTATATATATATATATATATATATATATACACATGTGTTTATATATGTACACCCTAATTTTGTGGGAAGAAAATCTCAGAAACTATTGAATCAATTGATTCCAAATTTTGGTATAGTCTGGAGAAGTACTCGAAGTTGTTAAAATAAGCTTTTGAAGGCAATCGGTCGAGCCGTTCGTGAGTTTTCCTTGAGGACAAAATTTGTGGCACAAAAATCTCAGGAACTATCGAATCATTTGATTCCAAATTTTGGTACATTATAGAGAAGTACTCGAAGTTGTATTGGTGAAAGTTTGATAACAATCGGTTGAGTCGTTCACGAATTTCCTCAATTTAAGTTCAGCATAAGAAGCGCAAGGCGACTTATGTACTCGATGTTGTTTGGGATTTAATATATACGAAATCGAATTTTGATAGCTGCGTAGTTTTGTTGTATTATACAAATGTTTCGGTCTTACACGTTTCCGCCTTGAATGTATCGATTTCAAATTTATACGAACTCTAATTTTGATAGCCGGGTAGTTTTATATTTTTTTTTATTATAATACTATTCCCTGTCGAGAGTTGCGTTTTTTAAAACGTGAATGGCCTTAAACATTTCAGCCGAATACCACTA
This sequence comes from Acanthococcus lagerstroemiae, assembly GCA_031841125.1. Lineage (NCBI taxonomy): Eukaryota > Metazoa > Arthropoda > Insecta > Hemiptera > Eriococcidae > Acanthococcus > Acanthococcus lagerstroemiae. Next base: position 30,678,564 of record CM063114.1, read on the forward strand.
GTCCTTGTCGACATTTGCGTTTTTTAAAACGTTAACGACTTAAAACGTGTCGACAGTGTCTTGATTTCGCGAGGAACGAGCGAAGCGAGTTCCGAGTACTTTTCGCTACTATTGCGAGGAACGAGCGAAGCGAAAGCAGTTTTTTATAATACTATTCTCTGTCGAGAGTTGCGTTTTTTAAAACGTGAATGGCCTTAAATATTTCGGCCGAATACCACTAGTCCTTGTCGACATTTGCGTTTTCTAAAACGTTTGCCACTTAAAACGTGTCGACAGTGTCTCGATTTCGCGAGGAACGAGCGAAACGAGTTCCGAGTACGTTTCGGTATTACTGCGAGGAACGAGCGAAGCGAGTTCCGAGTGCTTTTCGGCCGAAGGCCGAAAAGTCGGTACTGCTTTCGCGAAGCGAAAGCAGTTTTTTTTATTAAAGATAATTTTCTTTTCGTTAATTCCTATTTTAATTTTTTTAATGAAACGGTAAGGAAAAATATGAAACTTTCCAATTTTTTCTGGCCGTCCAAAATAAAATCTTGCGTTCTTGCTCAGTTCTTCAATTTCTTGCTATTTTTTTGATTTTCTGGCTTTTCTTGCCCAGTAGACACTCTCTAGGGAATCTGAATCAAGGGTGTCGAAGAAAGCCCCATATGGAGCGAGATGAAATTCTCAAAGTTGACATCGTACTTGTATGTAAAAATAGTGATTTTCGAGAAAAAAAAATCACCTATCTTACTTTGGTTAGTTTTACTGATTTTGTGCAATTATTTTCATATGGAGCTGCACACGGAAACCTCCATATGGAGCAACTGCTCCTCGCTCCATATGGGTTCGGCGCCAATGATCTCAACTGAAAATTCTAATGGTAATCATCGTCCTGCTATCAACTTCTCAACTAGCGTGCATTACATCGTTACTCGTATGCTCACTGATTTCAAAATGAAAATCTTCAACTTACATATCTCCGAGGGCAACTTCGCACAACAAAAGTAGACCGGTGTTGTTACCGGAGCTCGGCATACAGTAATTAGCGGATTTGGAAACCATGTCAGCGAAGTAGATTCCTTTGCCGAACATGTAACCAGAGACAGGTGCCTCAGGCGGGGCGATACGCAGACCCTGAAATAAAATGCAACTCTTCGTTAGTTCATATTCCATCACCAACCACCAATCGTCCTCATCATCCAATCACACCAATTAACATGGAATTGGCGAGCGTAAAACTTAATTTTAGACAATATGCGAATGCACGAGTCTCGTCACAAAAAAACAACAAAACAAAACAAACAAAAAACGGGATTTTATATGCGGATCGTGTTGTTCTGATAAGAATGTACAATTTGACCATGAATTGTGACGAAAAAATATTGAAACGCTAACAGTAAGTCTAGCAAAGAAATAGCTATGGGTAACAATCAAATTACGAGTATAGCACAAGATAGCACGATATATTTAGGTCAAATTATTTCATTTAAAAATAAATCAGAAAAGGAAATTTCAGAAAAGAAGATCACAGGCATGGAAAAGTTTCTGGTCCCTAAAAAATATCTACAAAAGTGAAATGCCTTTGGCAATGAAAAAGAAAATATGGGAGTCATGCACACTACCGGTGCTAATGTACGGCGCGCAGACATGGGCCGCCATACAAGGCCAAACTCTGAAGCTACCTAGGACCCAGATTGCAATGGAGAGGGCTATAATCGGAGTAAAAAGAAAAGACAGACTAACCAATAGACGGGTAAGGGATACATCAAAAGTCAAGGACTGTAGATTTGTCATGAAAAAACTGAAATTTGATTACGCGGGTCATGTTGCAAGAGGGGGGATGGACAGGTGGGAAAGAAAATTTTTGGAATGGGTACCCAGGGGAACAGAAAGAAATGTAGGGAGACCTACTACCCGATGGGCTGATGAAATCAGGCAACATGCCGGGGTCGCCTGGGGAAGAGACGCCAGGGAAAGGGGCCGCTGGAAAAGAGCGGGGGAGGCCTATGCCCGTCAATGGGCGCATTAAGCTAGAAATTTTATTTTAAGTTAATATATTAAGAAGTACAAATGGGCTGCAAAATAAATAATAATAAGATAAATAAATGTTCTGTGACTGGTTGAAAAAGAGCCACGCCGAAAGACAAAAAATCGGGGGACAATTTTCAAAGCTGGCCATACTGACTCCTACCTGTAAAGATGCGATTTCAGTGTTACCCTGTGATTCCTTCATTCATTTAAAGTAGCACTACGTTGTCAGTATGTTCTAATATACAGCGTGAAAATATAGGGGGAAAAAGCAATGAAAATTGTTCAAGGGACAGCCATTAGTTCAATTCTGACCCATTAAAAGTGGATCAAATTTTCTTCTCAGTTTACACGTAGCATTCGTACGATCATGTTGCATATCGCTGCTTATCTCGTTTAATTCGGTAGATTGTGGAACTGCTCGGTTACAACGTGTCAAAAATAACGTGTTAAATATCAATTCGGATTCCGAGAAAAGCATTCCAAGATGGAGCAGGTACATAGGGTTGTGCATGATATTCCACAGGCCCCTGAGAATAAAGAATTCGCCCCCGCGGTCTTCCTCGATGACAGCTCTGCCTTCGATATGGTCTGGCATCACGGATTGATACACAAAATTCAACACCACATCTCCCCCGGACTGTGTAAGTTAATCCTATCATACTTATCATCTCGCAAATTTTATGTCCACCTTGGTGAGGCATCCTCCTCACTCACAGACATCGGAGCTGGAGTCCCGCAAGGATCCGTACTCGGACCAATCCTCCACACATTACACACGATGGATATTCCTCAACACCCGGAGGCGACAACTAGCTTATTTGCCGACGATACAGCCATCACAGCTCGACACAAAGATTATGACACGGCCGTTTCGGAACTACAGTCAGCGGTGACAAGACACAGCTTCATGGGCTCAGACCTGGAAGATCCGGCTCAAAGAAAATAAATCAACTCGAGTCGATTTCTCACTCCGACCGCACGGCTACATTCTCATAGCCATCGACGGCAAACCCTTACTGAAAGCCTGTTCGGCCCGATACTTAGGGCTCCATCTTGACTCGAAACTCAACTAGTATGAGCATATCCGAAACAAACTCGAAATGCTTGACTTAATGCTACGGAAATTCCGATCGTTAGTCGGACCGAGATCTCAGCTTTCGTTAAAAAATAAAACGCTGATCTACAAAATCTTCCAACCAGCTTGGAGCTACGGCTCGGAAATCTGGGGGACAGCAGCGAAATCGAATATTAAGATACTCGAAATATTTCTCCATAAATACTTACGCACCATCACAGGGGCACAACGGTATATCACAAATTCGCAATTACGTCAGGACACTGGAGTAGAGTTCATCTTTACCATCATTAAGCAAAGAGTGTCTAATTACGTCCGACGCCACCACAATCATACGAACCCGGAGGCTCTAATCTTACTCGATCCTTCGAACGACACCCGACGGTTGCGCCGACGGTACACTCTCGATTTACTTTCACTAATAGTTAAATAACTCGCCACATATTTCTAACAGTATAACCGAAAATTGTATTTGTACAACACTCGACCACGTGGTTTATTCCTATGTTGTATCAGTTGGAAAAAGTACAACTATGCAGTCCCAATAAAACATTATTTATACATATTTTTTCAATTCTCAGTTTTAACAACCGATTTCAAAATCCAACTTACCTGAGATAAAATTCCAGCGAAGTTGGTCAATAGCGAACCGTGCCACAATAATTTTCGGTTGTGTAACTTCTTGAATGGCTTGAATCGCTCGTCTTCACCGTGTCTGTTCACCTTGAACACCTATGAATAGGATGACAAATACTGAATGAAAGAAAACATAATAAGTATGTATACAAGTAGTTAGGCAGGAAGAAGGGATCAAGTGAGAACAGTCTTCTGTCAGCGACAGCTAGCCCTCTCTTTTCCCGAGTGATTACAGGGACACAACGATTACAAAACGGCAAGAGAGCACAGTTACACTTCAGTGACTGTCGGCCCATCCTTTTCTCTTTGAGATACGATTTGCCTTCCTTCTCAAGTTTAGAACAGGAAATGGAATGGAAGACGAAGCCCGCTCTCTATTTTCGTGTTGCTAGTTCTATGTTTATACACAACAAGATGAGCACATATACGAAAACATTCTACCTCTACGATCTCGAGCTGGTAGTCCCTATGAGTCTCAGCATGAGTATTCTGAACGTATAATTCAATATCTTTGAATTCTGGATGATCTTTGCTTAATACGCTGATATCGGTGTTCAGTTTAACATAGTGCGAATCAATAGGATGAACTTTTCCACCTTCGCCGGCCGATTCTTTCACCATGGAATAGGCGATCTCGAGCTCCATTAAAGCATCCAGCATTTCTACTTTTTGCTACATTAAAACAGAATTATTGGAGTAGTTGGCATCGGTTCTTTTACAACTATGATCAAGAATGTCAACGGTGAGTCCAGTAACACAAAAAAATAAACTGAAAATGAGGATGGTCAATACTAACTTTAATCGTTTCCAAGTCGTTCAGAAGTGGGGGGTTGTCGATGCCAAAATCGTGAGGAATCAACGTGAAGAACTGGTTTGTACAACCAATGATCATAGCTTCATCAACTCCACTCGCAGACTGAATGGTATCTTGCAACTTGGTAAGCACGCAAAACGCGTTTTGAATCTGTTTTTTGCTCAGTTTTCCCAACGGCATTTTCTCCAAATCAAGCTAGAAAATGTTACAAAATTGTGAGCGCGCAGCCTTCATAAGTTTTCGACTAGTAATCAGGTTGCCAGCAAACCTCCATCTTTTTCATCACGTTCTCCATCAGAGACACGTTAAAGATCAACGATACCAAATCTTGAACCGGTTTCTCCAACTTAGAAGACATATTGGATAGAGCGGCACTATCCACTGCATCCTCCTGGCCAAAACAGAAATTATAGTATTTACTACTTCGTCAAAGCCTACAGCTAAACGAAAGAACAACGAAAACAGAACCAGGGAGACTTTACAGAGCTACCGCCAATATTAAAAATAATGGTCTTTCGGAGCCCCTGTCATCGTTCGGTTCTAACTCAATGCTTGCCTTTTGTCCTTTACTATAGCGCGGCCCTAACTGGAAATACCACAAATTTACGGTCATTACTTACATCCTCGTAAGAAATATCCACCATCACCATTTTATCCGGCACTTTGACGAAATTCTGCCGGTTGTCCCACATGTTAGCGGTACGGTCCTTAAAGAGCTTTTTGAACTGATCGATAGCTTCTTGTCTCGACAGGCTCTTACATATCTTTCCACCGATAGTTGTACCACCAATACGGCCCCACGAATAGAAAAGCCAGTAACTATGCGAGAAAAATAAAAGCCATGTAATGAGCCGAACCAGAGCTTCAACATTCATCAGGTAATATCTTCACTTACGAGTGTTTATTCTCTGATTCTAAAATCTGAAGTTTGTAGTACTTGTTTAGGCTGCTTTGTAAATGGGTCAACGAAAGAGCACAGGTGTAAACATCTTTGTGGTCGCGATACACATGAGCAATGCTCTCCAAACCAGAATCCGGATCCACTGCATAGCCGTCTTTGATTATTAGTGTTTGTTTTGTTGGTACCTTCGACATAGGTCTTTCTATTTTCGGCCTGTTTATAGTTAAACAATGATAAAGTATTATTGAGTGTATTCAAGAAGACAAATATTTCTTGTTGGCATTTATTCAGGGGTTTTCTAAAGCGAAAATACTCTTTGTTTCGTTTTTTAAATTTATAGTTCAGATGCAGTTTCTATTTTTATTGTTAAAAAATTCATACTGACAATTAAAAAGAGAAATGAATCTACCTCACTTCTTCAAGTAACAGCTTTTTCTATTCCCTCCTATTGGTATCCCCTAAAACTACATAAAGCGAAGGACACGCAACATTTGTAAGTGTTTTATATTAATTTTTACTCACCCTGATTTACTTAGTTCACTTTTCACACTCTTCGGAGAAATCTTCGTGCTCTTGGCCCCCGTTGCAGCTGAAGGAGCATGCTTCGCGAATACTCGCTTTCCAACTTCACACTTGTAGTTTGTCCTGTGAACAAGAACAGCACTGTCGTAACCATCGCTGTTCCATAGTAAGTCTGAAAAATCTGAACTTTGTCTCAAACCACTTTTTAGCTCAGCCCCTCGATTATCCACAAAAGTGAGTTATATCTGCAGAAGGAAAAGAAAGTTGACAGCATTCACAGAATGAAAGAAGAGAATGAAGAGTTTGGATCTAAATTCCAAATGTTAACTCGAGAGGTGGCGCTATTCCTGAAGCCACTGATGGGTACCGAGGAAAGAAATACGTACATGCCGATAGAAAGACAGACAGATACATAGATACTAGCAGACAAAAGAGACAGATAGATGAACCAGAACTGTAAGGATTCTTTGGGACTTGCTCCAGATTCTTCAAGACTGATTGTGGCACGTTAAGATTGCAGTTCATGAAAACTGATCAAAGCTGACTAAGTCAAGATTCTTTATGACCGACTGAAGCTTGCCAAGACTGTCAGGCCTGTTCAATGTTTCGTAAAATTGATTAAAGCTAAATGAATACCAATCAATTCGTAGTATTTAAGTTTAGTTTATATAAAATTTGAAAATCTAAAAAAATATGAGATCTCTGCAAAGTTCCTTTCAGGAGACCAGAAGAGAGGGAAACAGCCAGACTAAGACTGATACAATGAGCTAGAGAGATCTTAGCACTTGAGAGCTTATTCTACCACATCGTTTGACTGACGTGCGGGATTATATAATTTCGAATGAAGAACCCCGAAAAAATTGGTTACCTGGATCTTACACTTCTCAAGTCATAAGGTTGTGTTGGCCTACTGAATACGCGCCAGGATTGCTTTAACCTCTAAAAGATGCTGATTTTCTGACTGGCTCACAATTAGCACATCATCAACATAGGCGCACGTGGAAGGCTCTAGTCCTTTGAGGACAACCTTCATGGCAGATTATAAACTCCTGCATGCTATCAGCGGTTCCAAAGGGCAGAAGGGTGCTCATAAGCGGGTCATCTTCCAGCATCATAACGCAGTACTTCCGGAACTTCACATCCAGCGGTATCTGTAGGAATGAATTATTGAAATCCAGGCTGGTAAACCACATGGGCTCATTACAGAATCGCGTCTCAACCTCCTGGAGTTTTGGTGCTTCGTACCCGCTAGTCAACAGGTGTTCGTTTTGGTATTTGAAGTCCACGCAGGGTCGCACTGATCCATTTGCTTTCTTCACGAAGATCATCCTGGAGCGAAACGGTGGTCGCCTTTGATACAAGTACTCCATCTCTTTTATATGATGATGTAACTTTCAGGATCTCCTCTCTGCTGAATCTTGGGAGAGGTCTTGTTCTTGAAGGCCTGATGGTATCCTCGAACCTGTAGATGATGGGTGTAGTTACAGCATCCGATTTTGTCTTCAAAAACACAAACGTGGGAGGTGAGGTCAGCTAGGGCGTTTTTACTCTCTTCGGTGATATCCAAGTGAACGACTCTGGCCTCTACAAGCTGTTCGAATTTGCAGTTGCTTTCTTTCATGGCTGGGGGACAGGTTGCCCCTACTGGAGCGGCCGCTGGGCTAGCAGGCCCATCAGCTATCATTTTTACAAAGTCAAATCGTTGTTCACACACTTCTCCTTCTTTAAACACTATTCCGTATTCCCTCCAGGGTCTCAAGTCCAATTTGAAGTCGTATAGAAAGCTGCGACCAAGTATGAGTAGTGTGTTCAACTCTTTCGCCACTCGGCAGGCAGACTGGAGCTCGAATTGACTTCCATCTGAGGAGGCCATGTTAAAGATAAGGAGGATCACTGATGTCATCTTAATGGGCCGCTTTCCCAGGATTCCTTGCAGTCTGAGGCTGCTCATCTTGATCTCATACAACTTCACCTCAGGGTTTTCTCGCACTATCTCGCGTACTCGGTAAGACAGATAAAGCTGTATGGACTGCCGGGATCTACTAGCGCGTCTGTTTCTGAGACTCCAATTCTCACTCTGAGGTACAATGGTTGGCGGCATTGGCGTTCTAAGGGAGCCGAATAGTCTTGATGGTTCCGTCAATAATGCTAGCTAACAGTTCGGCTATCTTCTCATGGCTGATCTTCTGCCTGGGGTCTTCCCACTTCCTACAGGCTTGGGCAGACTTTTTTCCCAGGGTTCAATGAGTTTGTCACTGAATCTGGACAGTCGATGTTCCAATTCACTATTTCCATATGGCGTCGGGGAGACAAGGGCTGATTTTCCTGCTGCTGTGAGTTTCGAGATATTTCTCAATTTCCACTCACGGCAAAGGTGGTCATTTTCATCCAGATAATAGAAACTGATATTACTACTTTCGCCAGTTCATATCTTGAGTACCACCAGTGATGTTTTGAAGACTCGTACCTGACTATATTGTCTTGGGAGGCGCCACAGGAACTTATCGAGCAACTGCAGGGTGACCTAGTAATAGGGTTGTTCCACTCCTGCTTTAGCAGGGGCAGCAGTTGGCATACTAGGATCTCCTCGAATTTTGAGATCCCATGAAGGAGCTCCATTGGCCGAAGGTATTCTGTCATCCACTTGTCCAAGTCGAAGTTTGGCTTCGGGATGTCCTCATGGCCTATTAACACTATCCATCCGGCAAGAAGATTAGCTCCGGATTGGAGGAGGTGTCGTAACTTCGATATCGCTTTGTGGATCGTTAATCCCTCATGATAGTGTGATATCGATTTGTTTGGCACCCCGGGAGCCAGGCTGTAGATTTGACTTAGCGGACCACTGTGCGAATTTAAACAGCAGGTCATCCTCTAGTAGTCCATATCCTTGCCACCCGACCGTCGACAATAGTCACAGACTCTGTAGTTTCCCACTCGGCTGGATTCAGGGGTAGCGTCATTGTTCGGTTTGTTCGCCTCTTCCTGAAGAGGTGGAGTCGAAAGGAGGGCGGCAATGTCATTTTCTTCTTCTTCACTTCCACCAATTTCTTTTTTAAAGTCTCTCAGGCACTCTGGAGCGGTGCGGTCATCTTCGATGCTTTTATACTTCAGGATGGTTCCATATTTTCGAAAGGCTTCCTTCTCCAGTCTTTCAGCTTCGGTCCGGTCAGGACGGGATTGGTTCAGCGAACACGTATGGCTAGATGTCTGCGAGAGACACTCTGACCTTGGCACCGGCGCCGAAGTCGAATGTAGACTTGGATTGACACTAACTGATTCACGGCTGCACAAGGGGGCTGTACCTCTTCGGGCTCAACGGTAGTGTTAGTCGCCCTGGACTCCATTGCCGATGTGTTCTTCAGAATCAGGGAGCGCAGGTTTTCAAGCTCTTGCCGCATGCCTACAAACTTATCTTTCAGTGCTTTATCCCTAACAGTCTCATTTAGGCTGATCTGTCGAACAACATACATAGCATTCTTTCCTATCAGACTTCTTCAAGTTCCCCGAGCTGCTTATCGAATCCACGCAACTAAGCAACTACGAAATAGCTTCCCTAGTTCTCCCTTCTGCGGCTTATTTTCCTCTGTCTGTTTTTCTTGCTATACATAAAAACCAAGAATGATCTCATTTTTATTTTTGGTTTTTATGTATAGCAAGAAGAGCAGACATGAAATTTCGAAAACACAAAAAGCAAGTCACGAGGCACTTGATTTCAAGAAACTAAATGGTGGGAACTTGAAATCAGTATTTCAAGAAATAACATGAACATCCCTTCTTGGTTTCAGGAGGCTATCGGATTTCAAATTCAATTTTGATCAAATAAGAAATCAATATTTTAAGAAACATGAATATTCCTTTTTGGTTGCAGAAGGCTATGAATTTCAAATTCAAATCTGATCGAATAAAACAATATAAACAAACCACAAGACTTACAAAAAATCATATTTCTCCTTCAGCTCGTCTGGAACCTTGAACGGCCTCCTAGGCGGATCCTCACATAAGCTTTCGCATTTGACCCATTCATCTTTATTGCCCAGACAGAAATATCCAACTCCCGATCGAAAAACGAACTGACCATTCCTACATGCTGTGCATGGTAACAAGGCTCCAAATGTCATAATATCGGCCAATCTATCACATATCTAGAGAGAGAAAAAAAAATACTTTCATGTAATCTAGAATACATAATAACGGCTGATTCCAATACAGTCAACTTACGCTTTCCATTCCTGCAGGTATTTGTTGATCATTGTACTCCAAAAGCGATACCAATTCTTTTTTTGGTAAATCTTTCAGTCGATCACGATAGCGAAACATTGTCTGGTTCTGTTTCTTCAGAACATTGTCGTCTTCCAATTTTGGTTTCTTTTCGGGCTCCTCGCCTGGTTCCTCTTTCTTAATTCTACAGGCACGACAGGATTATGATCGGTTTATATTTCGCTATCTCCAGAAACGTATGAGTAGCAGTAATGATGCGGAACTTACGGCTTGATTTCCGGTAAAGCGCTTTTGACTTTGTCTTGATCCTCTTTTGAAAGTTGTTCGAATCCCGACAACTTGGACCCCGAATCCCAAAATTCGAGTTCATGTCTCAGTTTTGTAAAACAATCAAAATGATGCCATAAATCGATTCCACCGTATTGTCGACCTTCAGGGCTGTCAAAGTCTTTTTTCGAAGCTCTCAGATCACCCTGAAATGAAGTTATACTTTCAAATAAGAGATATTAAAGCTGACCAGAGACCTTCATACTTGTGTCCCTCATTGAACTGATTTTTCACGCTCGGATACAGCAGTCATTAGCTTAGTAAATGATTATACGGTATCAATCAAGTTCAGATTCATAGATCAGGTACCAAATACCATGAGCTAATCTACACAGAATTCTCAATCGTCAGTTACGCTTTTCAAAACAATATCGTTCATCAGGATACTCATATACAGCCGCATTTCCCAATTAGATTAACAGTTGCTGAATCTTGTAAACATGGTACTAAGTATGCTACCTCACCAAATCCTAAAGATTATCTCATTGTACTCGTAAGACAATAACGAAGACAGTAATTTCCTTGCATCAAATGCAATTTTAATACGGATGATTCAAATAAACATTTAACTGGATCTCTTCCTTCACAATAATGTCACAAGCAAAACGTAAAGATACAGCCTACGATACTAGACATTTCGAAGTCCTTTTCTTAACTCAGAAATACTACTTGAAAGTCTGCACTCTGCATGGTATATTCCCTAAATCTGTGCATCATTCCTCAGACATACTAATCTCAAGTTCATACGTCGGCTTTTAACTGTTATAGAACAAATATAACAATGTAGAATCATTTTACCTTAATGATTTCTTCTTCACATCCTCGACAAGTGGCTGGACTAGATTCCGAATATTCCACGCTATAATCTTTAGCCGAACTACTTTTACTCGATTTTCTCTCAGCTCCCTTTTTCGAACTGCTATTTTCTGCACTAGATGATGGTCCAGCTGAACCTAAAAACAAAAAAGTAATATTATACAATACGAACAAGGGGAACACATTGTTTCAGCATGATATCTTACCTCCGGCTTCTACTTCCGCTCTGATTTTCTCTTGATCTTCCCATCTCAACGATTCAAAATGTGAGATGTCGCCGACACATTTAGGACGTTGTTCCACGAAAAAGCAAGAGTAGTGATACCAATTTGGGATCCGTCCATCGAACGTTTGTGACTGAAATCAATTTCAATATTACATCTGAAGTAACATATCACTGATTCACAGCGACAGGAAAGTAACTGAGTACAGTTATTAGCTTTTGTAAGGAATCAAGAATTTTCAGTGAATTCTTCGCTTCAATAATTACAGTTTGTTAAGATTCGCACGGAACCATTTTCCCTGCTAAGTGACCTTCGTATAGCCGGTATCCAGCAGTTATGTGAAATATAACTCTTTCGACGTACCTGAACCACGACTGCCAAACGAAGATGATCTTTTTCGATCTCCTTTTTACAACAATTACAACTAGCTCTATTACTTTTCGAATATTCGGCCCGGTAAGGCAAGTCAACTAGTTTCTCATTTCCCATGCTGAAGGAATACGAAGAATACAGTCGATCGACAAGAATCGAAATCTGAAGACAGACACGCAATCAATAGAGTACGCAAACGAAAAACAAATGGCAATAACCACACAAAGACTAACTAGACTGCAATCACTTTACTAGCTTGGCAAAATTGGATGAGCGAGGCGAAAATTGAGCGTGAAATATGAAAATAGTTACAGTAACCTAGAACCTTCGAGCGCCTTCGAGTATGCTCCAAGCCTAGTTGGTTATCTATGCTAGTGATGTAGAATTTAGAATTAGCACCAGAATTATATTTAGCAGAGTTGTGACGTCGATCAGTCACGGAATGATCGAGACGCCACCTGGTGAAATTACGTCCAAACAACTCATGTGAACTAAGGCGCAGTGGAAGACTATAGGTTTCAGTACCAAGTTCAAGAAAGAACAGATTAAATACAGGCATAACTTTATTTACTTACATTAAACGACAACTGGTTATTAACTAAACTTCTTTTCTTCTGGTCCAGTCCTCATTTCAACGATTACCTAACGGCAAACAAACAAGTCCACCGTCAGTCCAAAGGATGTTAGTAAATTCTAATTTAAATGTTAATTAAATTAAATGTCGGTTAGTGGTAAGGAGGATATGCACCGGCAATCCTGCACCCCCGACTATACCACAAGAGAGGAAGTTTACCTTAAACTCAGGGTACCGACCCATAAGTTTGATCAGGACAACAGTAGTTCTGGATCAAGTAATAAATTGAGCCAAAGGTTGGGAAGGCGGGGAGGGTCCCTAATTCGGTTGGAATAATTACGTTCCGACCAAACAGTAAAGAAATTTCCCCGGGAGTCAAGGACCCCAGACAGGGTTAGAAATAAGTAGCTTCTCCCTTTACCAAAAGGGAAAAAAAATGCACGGATCCATCACGAATGGACAATTTAAATATATCAGGTTTGTACCAGAATAATTACGTTCTGGGTGCAAACTGAAAGAATAATTTACCACACAAGAAGGGGGTAAACAATAAGAATTCACTGACCTGAGCCATGCCGCTTCAAACACAAAACACCACAATCAATGAGTAGTAACGCGATTCGCAAACACAACTGTAAATACTGAAGCGCGAGTCCGAACAAGAATGACCTGGGTATTGTTCTGCTCAGCCCTTTTATGTTTGTTGGGGCACGTTGTGTACTACAATTCTCAAACTATCGCCCATTGGTCGAAGTCGGAAATTGTGACGTCAATACTGTACCTCACGACGTCATCTCACCAGGGTGACTTACGTATTTATTATCAGTAGCCTGTACTATGTCACATATTTTCGGCACTCGGGGGGGGGGGGGGGTTGGACCTACTTAGGTCCAATGCTCCACCTGTGATATCTTCTATAGGCCACCGGGACGTAGGGTGTAATTCTTTGTGCAGCCTCTACTGACCGCAGTAGACCTGTTTACTTAAGGGAGGCATAGTCTCTTAGCAGCAGGTGGTTCCAACTCAACTTCCACTTGAGTTGATGGACATTCATTATTTTCTGCAGTGGGAACAGTTAGGGTTTGATCCATCATTCCATCTACCAAGACGCCTTCCTTGTCCGCAGGGGCAGCGTCTGACTGTAGGGTGACTGGATACAGTTGATTTATTGAACGTATTATGACCTTTGTATTTAGGCTTCTACTGGCTGGCAGATTAAGGCTCTGAATTCGATTTACAGTCTTAACATAAGCCAAAGCTTGACGGGTATCGAGACGCTCGATGACACCAAAGGGCCATTGTGCACGAGGAGCATTTGGTTCCTTAATTAGAACAACGTCTTCCTTTTTGGGAGTAGCGGGTAGAGAACCTCTAGGATGTCGGTGGGTAGCAACATGTTTTTCTCGGAGGGAAGTAAGGTATAGACTGTGAAAGGCTACCCAGTAATTCTCTATAATACCTACCACACGTTTGTGGAAGGGAATAAGATGTTGGGTAGTAGCTGGGATATCTTCTAGGTTGATCTCAATCTCCGCATTGACGTTACAGGTATTAGGAAGTAGGAAATCATTTGGCGTAAGAGGCTGTAAGATTTCCTCAGACGACACATAGGTAAGTGGTCTGCTGTTGGAGAGATGAGCTACGCGATACATTGCAGTGTTCAAGGTAACATAGTCTACAAGAGCCATACCCAAAGCCTTACGAAGACTCTGCTTTACCACCCCAACTAATCGTTCATAGGCCCCACCGTACCATGGAGAGTAGGCCGGGATGAAGGACCAGTCAATCCGATTGGAGGTGATGAAATGATTGACCTTATGGTCACGAATTGCTACCTTGCGCCCAACTAAGGGCTGGACAAACGTGAAATTAGTGGCATTGTCTGAGATCATTAACTTAGGCACTCGCCGCAGGCTAGTAAAACGATCTAGAGCGAGTAGGAATTCATCCGCACTCAAGTTACGAGCTAACTCTAAATGTATGGCTCGAGTTACTAAGCACGTGAACAAGACACCATAACATTTTCTTATGTTTCCATTCTCCAGTCGTGTATGGAGGGGTGCAAAGTAGTCTACACCCACATGCAGAAAGACGCCCGCGTCTATTACTCGGACCTGAGGGAGAGGAGGAATAGGAGGTAGTTGGTACGCTCCTCCCATCCACCTACGACAGATACCGCAATGATGAATTACCGATTTCACCTTTGCACGTCCCTTGACAATCCAAAATCGTTCACGAAATTTAGCCAATAAATGCGAGACACCTATATGATAATGTTCTCTATGCAGAGAGGAAAGGAGAACCCTTACCAAAGGGCTTTCTCTTGGTAATAGTATGGGGTGAACCATACCCCAGTCCAGAGAAGCATTCTGTAGGCGACCTTGTAACCGTATAAGGCCATCCTTATCCAAGAAGAGCCTTAGCTGAGTCTTAGGCTGTATCTTGTTTTGTAGTTGTTTTCGTTCCTTACTGAAGTACTTCTTTTGGAGTTCACGAAGCAAAGTATTTTCTGCCAGTCGAGTTTCTTCGGAGGAAGAGATGTCTAATTTACGACGGTTAAATACTAGGACTACTAGTCTAAAAAGCCGAATGTAAGCATTCCGCTAGAGAACCGTTTCTCCAGTGCATCAGTTAGGACACTTGGTTCGTGCATCTGACTGTCCGCAATCAATAATGACACAGCTGGAGTCCTAAAGATGGTTGTAGTAGCAGGAGGATCAGGCCAGAGTCGTTCATGGACCAGCCAGGAAGGGCCCTCCCACCACTTTGGGTTATCTTTCAACTGAGAGGCCCTTTGACCTCTTGATATTATGTCTGCCGGATTATCTCCTGTTGGAACATAGCGAACAAGTAGATTAGGTGTACGCCTTATCTCAGAGAGGCGGTTGTTCACAAATTGTGGCTGCACAGCTGACGAATGTAACCACTGCAGGACTGTAGTGGCATCTGTCCAAAGAACTGTTTGTTCTACCTTAACCATAAGGAGACCAGTGACAAATGAAGAACAACGTTTACCAACAGAGAGGGCAAGCAATTCAAGCTGAGGAATTGAGTGCTGGCTAGAACGTTGCTCCTCCATATCACCTTCGCAAGGAGAGGTCGTCCGTTTCATAGGTGCTACTCTAACCTTGGAAAAAATGAGTGCCGACTCATTGACTTTAGTCCTAGACTTTCGCACTAAATAGATGACACAACCATATGCTCTCTTGGAGGCATCACAGAACACATGGAGGTCATACTGGCTCTCACCGGGAGCATGATGCCACAATTTACGAGGAAGTGAAATTTCCTTTATCTGGTTTCTCTCAAGCACTAATTTACGAAATCGTGCTTCTAAATCAGCTGGTAGGGATTCATCCCAGGCCACCTTAGCTTTCCAACAGTCTTGTACAAAGAGCTTCAATCCTAACAAACACGGAGAAATTGCACCAAGGGGGTCATATACTTCAGCGAGGGCACGTAGAGCTAAACGCTGAGTAACTGAAGAGGGCACTGGCGCATCTTCAAACTTGAAGGACAACCGATCCTGAGTTTGATTCCATTCTAATCCGAGAATTGAAATCTTCTCCTTTACTGGTGCCTGTTTCTCAATAGGGAGGGATTTGCAAAAGGTAGAAGAATTGGAGGTCCAATCACGCAGATTGAATCCCGCAGAAGACAGTTTAGGTGTGACAGTATCATAGAGTTGCACTGCGTCTACTACACTGTCCACACTTGTTACCAAATTGTCAACATAAAAACATCTTTGGGCCACTTCTGACCATTGATTACCAGTATCTTCGGCAAACAGGTCAAGAAGAACCATGTTCAAGAGAAAGGGGGATGAAGCAACTCCAAATGGAGTCCGAGTGAAACGATAGAGGATCACAGTCTCCTGGGTAGGTGGCTTACCGAAGTCCTTTACCCACAGGAATCGTACTACATCCCGGTCCACTTCATCTAACCCAACCTGAAGAAAGGCCTTTTCTATGTCTGCGGAGATACCGATCTCCTTCAACCTAAAACCTAGGAGGATTTCAATCAGGCTGGAAGTTAGGGGCGGACCAGTATGCACTAAATCATTAAGACTGTTACTGGTTTTAGACTTAGCTGATGCGTCATATACAAGCCGCACCTTTTCATTCTTCACCACTGGGCGATGAGGCAAATAATGAATCTGGTACCGGGAACTAGGAGGAACCCTTTCTATAACTCCCAGTGCTTCCTGTTCCTTTAAGATTGCATCACATTTAGAAAGTACTGAAAGTGGGGTGTTAGCTAGCAAATTACATAAGCGAGCCCAACACATACGATAGTTCTTAGGCAGGGAAGGATTCTCAACCTTCCATGGTAACTGTACCACGAAACGGCCATTTTCATAACGAGTAGTTTGCCAAAACCTCGCTATTACTTGAGCTTCTACTCCCTGTAGCTCCGAAGGTCGTATTCCCATCACTTCCAGTTCCCAAAGAAACGTAATCTCTAGAGAGCGAAGGAAATCAGCCTTCTCACAGCCTAGCTTTGCAGTAACTGCCGAGTTACTTGAGGAAGCAAGGAGAGAGCTAAGGCATTTTAGTCCTTGTTCATCTTCCCTTAGGTTTGCCCTGCCCGCAGGAATCCAACCAAAGGAAGATCGTAATAACACTATTCCATTAGGTAATCTACGGTTACCCTCTAGTCTCACAACTTGGTAATAGATATCACTACCGAGTAACATCTCTATTGGTCGCTGTTCAATTCGAAATATATCATGGTCCGCATAGTCTAAACTAGAAGGTAGTAACCTAACTGTTTCCCCAACTGGAGGAGACAATCTAGATACTCCCGTAATACACGGAGTAGATAAAAGAGTGCAGGAGGTTCTAACACCATTTCTACCCCACAGAATTACCTGAACTTTCTGAGAATGTACCTCTGTATGGTCTACCGAACCATAAGTCAGTACAGATAAGACAACTTCCCTAGTTGCACCAACACCTAGACGACTAAGTAGATTCTCATAGATGTAAGAGATGTCGCTCCCACTATCTAGTATACCCCTTGCTGACATAGTTTTACCATTACCTGCAGTAACAGAACAAGAAGAGGTTTGTAGAAATGTACCTGAGGCCTGGTTAGCTGATTCAGAGGACCCAGCCGTGGGTGTCTCCTTCATCTTCTTATGTCCATCAGTCGACCACGGCTGGTGACACATGGGACCACAGTGTCCTTGCTTTTTACAGTTGCGACATTCACGACTTTTGTGGGGGCATGAAGAAGCTTGGTGTTTCTCCCCCAGACACACAAAACACCGCTGTAGTTCACTAAGTCGCGTCTTGCGAGTTGAAGTATTTGGGTATTTTTTACAGTCGGAAGATGCGTGTCTACCATCGCAGAAAAGACATGACCGCTTATGTTTGGAAGCCTGATTACTAGCAGGGCGTTTCTTGCCTTGCTGAGCCGAACCCTTTGCCATAAGCGTAGTCACATTAGTGGTAGGCTGGATAGGCGCTAAACCGTTAGCACCCTGTCCATTACCATTGGCACGAATATCAAGGATTTCCTCAATATATACGGACTTCTCAACTTCCTTCATTAGCTCCCCAAGCTCAAACCGCAGCTCGGGATGTTGAGGAGAAAGCCTCTCGAAGGCTCGACGTAAATAGCGCTTAGGGATCTTCCTCAAAATAGTATTTTGAATCAATTCAGGGTCGAACTGTTGTCCAACATTTTGCAAGTTTAACAAAATACGATTGATACTATCCAAATTAGAACGAGTATTTGACAATGTAGCCTTAGGAACTAAATCAAATAAATCTGGTAATGCTGCTAGTTCAGCATAATATGATTGGATTAATTTGGTAGGATCCCCGAAACGATTTTTTAGGGCCTCAACCGCGCGTGGAAATTGTTCCGAGGTTACACTGAAACCACAAAGGTACTCCTTAGCTGGCCCCTTTACACATTCCAACAAGTGTATAAACCTCTGCAAATCAGTAAATTTCTGGTTGGAATGGACAGCCGCATCATAGTGTTGCCACCACTGGCTCCACTCTCTCACCTCGCCATTGAATATTGGCGGTTTACAACGCAACTTAAAGCAGTCATCCGAGCCGGATGATGGAGCAGGCGATGATTTGGGGGCAGAGACTCCATCGAACATAAGGGCAGCTTCATATAACATGGATGCCTTATCCCGAATTGCCTTAATCTCCAACTGTCTCTCTAATGTCTCTTCTGCAGACAAATTTAGAGCTTCTAGGTTAACATCTACTGTCCCTGTACGTGCAAGAAGACGAGATGCTGCCGTCTTCACCTGAGCAGGGCTCTGTTGCAATAGACTATCCAATATAGCCAACTGCATTTTCAGCACCTCAATTGCGTGGAGAATATCCGCCGCAAGAGGTGGAACACTCACGGTAGCCCCGGCACCATGGGTTGTATCCACAGGTTCATTCACCTATAACAGTAAGAACTATGTAAATCACGTATTCCTTATATCAACATTTTGATAAACTCTACTGAACCTCTCAAGAGATGGATTCATAACTCAACTACTGTCAAACCACTACCGAGTGGGATGACCTTCTATCTTCTGTGGCAGTTGTCAGCACCAGTACTGCCTTACCCTGGTACCTATGTTGGGGTAGAACGTAAGATACCTCTATGGCTAGGTCAAGATCTGTTAGCCTGCGCAGCAGTGGAGGGGGAACTGTAGGCATATTGCCTAAGGTTGGAGTAGCTTACATCATAGTAATAACTCCAACGTGCCCTAGCCTATTAAATGCTGTATGGGCAGGGGATCCTGCATAAACAATTCTCGCGTCAAGGCCATAGTGCAACACACTATGCAGGATTTTGAGAAATCCTCGCCACAGCGAGGTCGCAAAGTCAGGGGATCAAAGGTAAGAGCAACCGTGCAAGTTTACTAATGACTACTTTCTCCCTACGCAATAACGACATGCCCACATCCACCACACTAGAGTAGCAGGACTACTTCTATGCAGAGGATGGAAGGCGAGCCGGTCCCTATTTAGTTAGGACAACACTGGAAACAAGGTTTCCAACCAAGGGTCTGCGCCCCCACGGTCCAAAAGGGGGTGTAGGTTTTACAGAATCCAATCCATCACTAAGGACCCATACCCTTGATGATAGATGCTATTCCATAAACCAACACAATTCACCCGAAGGTGCTACAGTTGATGGCCAACAGATGGGGGACTCTTGCTATTTCAGTAACTACCCACCAAACTCAGCTTGAGCAACACTCCACGGAAGCAAGGTCGGGGTAGTCCAACCTGCTGTGAACCCAACGCCGTTTCAGAAGACAGGTACAGTTCAAGAAGGAACAGCCACGGGTATCCCTTTAAGAATTGGAGGAACGTACACAATGTTTGTGTCAAAGGAATAGATACGAGGATTCTAAGACCTATGATCAATAGGTCCACCGAATCAGAGGCATTAGTAACGGATTTTTTTTTTTGTCAAGTAACAGTACTGCGCGCTAGTACCTCAGTCACAAGTCATATCACATGAATGCTCTTGCCCACCAAGGGTGCGCACCCAGAGGCTGCGTTAAGAGAATAACAGACTCGAAATATAAAGACGCAGTAGAGTTTAGCTAAGTCTCTACTCCTGCCAACTTCACACCCAGTGACTTTGCTGATTGTACTGGCATGTATGCTGAAATTGACAGGTAGTGTAGACTGTACGAATGGTTTAGTCCAGAAAAAGAAAACCAATGGCAAGAGCACTCAGAGCCTCAAACAAGTAGAATTTTTTCATAGGGGACAGGATGAGACCTACATTTGTTATGCAGGATATCTAATCCAAGTTCCTTAGAACAGTACTCAGAGGCGGGCAGAGGAGGTTTGCAACCGTGCATATAACCACGCTCTGCTACCAAATGACGTAGAATTAGCACCAGAATTATATTTAGCAGAGTTGTGACGTCGATCAGTCACGGAATGATCGAGACGCCACCTGGTGAAATTACGTCCAAACAACTCATGTGAATTAAGGCGCAGTGGAAGACTATAGGTTTGAGTACCAAGTTCAAGAAAGAACAGATTAAATACAGGCATAACCTCCTGTTACTACCTCGCGATCCGCGAGGTCGCTTGTTTTTTGTTGTTTTTTTTTTCCTTTAAATACGAGTGAATTGTTTACAGCTCATAGTTCAGTTTTAGCTCAGTTGCGTTTAGATCGTTAGATCGGTCTTAAGGCGGAGGCGTGTTGTTAAGAGGACATTACAACATCTTTCATGTAAGACAATGCATTCAGAAGTTCTTCATCGGTATAATAAGAATCTTCAGATAACATAAAAAATAAGGCGCCGCTAATGCTTACATGTTACTTCCAAACGTAATAAAAAATTAGAAAATACTTACTCAATACACGCAACGTTTCGACAAATAATTCAAAATATGAGTAACAACTTAAAAAACAGACTGGAATCAGTACGAGTACATTACGTATATAGGATCATTCTTGTATATAACAGTACGATTAATTAGTAGGTAAAATTGAACTTGGTTTGAACCAAATACTGGACTTTCACTTGCGCAACATCGTATACGATATATCTAAAAACAAACGCTAAGGAAAACCCATCGATAAAATAATGAAGATATTCTATCCAATCACTTCTATTTCTATCAAAAATACCCATTCAGGTGTAACAGGATCTTTGAAATTTCCTTAAGCAAACTTCAAAAGACGTCTTTTTTTTCCTAATTTGCTCTCCACCCGAGTCCTGGAATCCGCCCTTTTGAGCATTACTTCAGAGACGTCCGGGAGGCTGTTAGGGCTGTCAAAGCCCCCTTCCCTTCTGGCCGAAAGACCGGCCTAGGTCGAAAGTTCTGGCGAGTTGCTACGTGGGCTCAAACCCGGGACCCCCGGATTCTGAGACCAACGTCGCTATCCACTCGGCCAACTAGGACAAGAGACCTAAGATGTTCCTTCAGATCTTTACACAGGAACTTAGAAAATCAATGTAGACGGCAAAATCAGTGTTTGAAACTAAAGCCTATTAAAACCATCACCGCGTAAACTAAAAAAAAAAATCTGAAAAAAAAAAGTAAATAGAATGCTAAAAGGATACTCATTATACAGCAACGAAGTTTCTCGAATGTTACTGGGGACTCCTTTACCCAGTGGTACTTCAACTCCATCGTCATTTTTCTTAGACATACTTGGATCCGGATGAGTTTTTCCAATACCTTTTACACTATGTTTGCCTTTCGGCGGTTTCACTATATTTTCAGCGCGGTATAGTTCATGCCTACAATGTAAATATGGTAGTTTTATTAAAAACTAACGACCGTTTGTTGAAGACCCTTTATATCCCCATTTATCGCCATTTTCTTGCCTTTTCCGGTCCGACTGTATGAGCGTTACTTCGAAAAGCAGGAACAAAGAACAAAGGACTGAACAACTGGTGCGCATTTTTTTATTAAGGATAATTTTCTTTTCGTTAATTCCTATTTTAATTTTTTAAATGAAACGGTAAGGAAAAATATGAAACTTTTCAATTTTTTCTGGCCGTCCAAAATAAAATCTTGCGTTCTTGCTCAGTTCTTCAATTTCTTGCTATTTTTTTTTAATTTTCTGGCTTTTCTTACCCAGTAGACACTCTCTAGGGAATCTCAATCAAGGGCGCCGAAGAAAGCCCCATATGGAGCGAGATGAAATTCTCAAAGTTGACATCGTACTTGTTTGTAAAAATAGTGATTTTCGAGAGAAAAAAAATCACTTTTCTTAATTTGGTTAGTTTTACTGATTTTGTGCAATTTTTTTTCATATGGAGCTGCACACGGAAACCTCCATATGGAGCAACTGCTCCTCGCTCCATATGGGTTCGGCGCCAATGATCTCAACTGAAAATTCTAATGCTAATCATCGTCCTGCTATCAACTTCTCAACTAGCGTGCATTACATCGTTACTCGTATGCTCACTGATTTCAAAATGAAAATCTTCAACTTACATATCTCCGAGGGCAACTTCGCACAACAAAAGTAGACCGGTGTTGTTACCGGGGCTCGTCATACAGTAATTAGCGGATTTGGAAACCATGTCGGCGAAGTAGATTCCTTTGCCGAACATGTAACCAGTGACTGGTGCCTCGGGCGGGGCGATACGCAGACCCTGAAATAAAATGCAACTCCTTGTTAGTTCATATTCTTCAAACAGTATGAACAATCATTTGACTTCCAAGACATACATATTATTCTACTTCACGGGCCAGGTAAAATACACACCTATTACAACACATCGGCAGTTAAAATGGCTGAAGTAGTTAGCGATTCTTACACTCAGTTTTGGCATTAAAGAACAGGCCTGTAAAGAGAGAAAAGTCAGATGGGGGGGGGGGTCTGCCCCAGGCTCACCCTCTTCACGAGACACGAATCCAAATTTTCCTGTCATTTTTCTAACCTCTCCTTCACTACTTCCCCCTCCCTTGAGAAACGATGATGGGTGGAGCAATGATACCTGACAGGAAAATCTAGAAAATTGCAAGGATTGATTCATAGTCGCAGACTGAAGACAAAAGGCCCAGTTAGCAAACGTTTTGAGAGACCCATCATTTTCAATACACAGAAAATATCGCACCAGGCCTGTAGCGCCATGGGGCTACGGGCTTAGTCTGACCTAACTCAGCTCCGCGCCCGACCAATTTATTTTTGTTGTTTACAATACGCATTAAGTCATTTGTATAATAGTAGTTATCTATAGGGGGCAACCCTATGGCGTGTAACGCGATTACATGACCGCAGTGATCACATAGCCTCTCCACTCTTACCCCGCACTCGCCAACAAGTGGTGTCCCTGTTAAGCCGAGCAACCTTATGGAAGGTTGTGGTAACCAATCCCAGCGAGAAATTAGGTCGGCTGACAGAAGAGTGCAAGGGGACTTTAGCTGGGGCAAGTACCTAATCCAATTAGCGAAAAAGTCTGGCTAAGCCGGATGGCGGGGACAGGTTACCTATCCTAGGGACGGCGGCACAGCGACTTAGGCAGTCTGAGTGGTGGCGTCTCAAGCTCGAGTAGGTGGAGCTAAGGTATCTAAGGACACTGGTCGTCGCAGCCATCTGTGCCATCAGACAAGTTCTCTATACTTGTAGCAACGAACGGGGAAACTGCACAAACCCCTTCGTATCACCCACGTGGTCGCATCACCATCACCAACCACCAATCGTTCTCATCATCCAATCACACCAATTAACACGGAATTGGCGAGCGTAAAACTTAATTTTAGACAATATGCGAATGCACGAGTCTCGTCACAAAAAAAACAAAAAAAAACGGGATTTCATATGCGGATCGTGTTGCTCTGATAAGAATGTACAACTTGACCATGAATTGCGACGAAAAAATATTGAAACGCTTGTTCTGTGACTGGTTGAAAAAGAGCCACGCCGAAAGACAAAAAATCGGGGGACAATTTTCAAAGCTGGCCATACTGACTCCTACCTGTGAAGATGCGTCCCACATGACTCATACGAGCTTGTCATATATGCGAAGACTTTTGTAAGTTGATATTTCGATTTATCGTCTTATCAGGACTGCAATTTTTATGCAGAAAAAATAGCGAAATATGCGCATATTTTATGCAATGAATTCAGTCTAAATAATGAGCCGAAAATATGCGCCAAAATTATAAAATATGCATAAATATGTTACAATATGGGTATATCATTTCAAAAGAAAAATTAAGTTGGATGCACTGAGACAATTTTTATCACATTTTTAAATGATCCAGTAAAGTACCTCCTTAAGAGTGCAATCTTCTTTTAATAGGACATGCACCCAGGAGATAATGCACCTATTCGTAATTTCTTGATGATTGATGATGAATGTGATGCGGCAAGAGAAAGGTTATCACACATGAAAAAGAACATATTTTTCTAAAAGCTTTTCTACTGATTCATTAACCATTAAGTCTTCTCAATTTTTTTTTTGAGTCGTACATGATTCTCAACACTAAAATATAATTTTTCGGGGGGAAAAAATTGAAAAATAAGCAAAATCGTTGCAAAATATGCGGTAAGTGCCAAAATATGCGAAATATGCATGATGAAGTTCTGCTCATTTGACTCAGAACTCTGTGATTCGTGAAGATCTTTTGAAACTTATATACCTATACGCCATGGATAAAAATACGCATTTGCATAAATGTTGCAGCCGTGGTGATTATAATAGAATTTTCCAATTCTAAAATCTTTGTTTTGTTTTTTAAGGCATCATTTGCTGATTTTTTAAGTACCATGACTGAAAATAAATGACTTAAATGACTGTTAGACACTTTGATATAACATATTACACCCCTCCCCCAGAAAAATCCACCAACTCCGATGAATATAGGTCAACACTACTGAAAAAATCCCCCCCCCAAAAAAAAAAACACAATACATTTTCCAGCGAAGCCACTGCCAACCAGTATTTTTCCATTCCTGGAACAAGTCATATTTTGGATGGGCCCGCAGTCCAAGGGGCCCGGCGGGGATTCCCCCATCCCCCCCAGGCAGTTCGCGGTTGCGTTTTATTAGGTATCTTTTATTTGTTACAAGTTGAAGTTGATATTGTATATGAACATTTATTTTCTCTGGAATTTTCAGGGTAAGCGGCGCTTTTACCTTGCTTGCCTGGAATGCACGCCACTGCTGTCTGACATGTTTCCATATTTGTTTAGAATTAGATACCTATGTAGAACAAACCTATTCAGGTTTTCCTGCTATATGAACTTGTTATAAGACAATTTGTAATTTGTATGAATTGTGTACTGAATTATATCAATAAAGTTGATGAAATAAGCAAATAAGTGTACTTTAACAAGTAAAGGAGAACGTGGAGCTCATTTAAAAAGGAATACAGGAAGGAAATGGGATTTGAAGAGATGTATACACTCAGCCTACGTTACCGTAACTTTTTTCTTATATCCTTAAGCAGTGAAACATGAGTATTCGAAAAAAATTAAAGCTGGAGTCAGCAGTTAAACACACTGACAATCGATTTAAGGATCTGAAAAGAGACCGAGTGAACAGCGCACTGGTTAAGAGTCCGGAAAGTCCGTGATCGAGCCTTCGCCGAATTTCGATCTGATCAACTGAAATTTGAAAGCTACTTATTGTACAAACTTTTTAATCCAGTTGTATATCATCAAAATATTCGGATAGGTAACGAAGCCAAAATTCAACTTTGGAACTTTTGTACTTTTCAACACTTTGACTTATTAATTAAAAAGTGGAAATAAGTTCCCAAAAAACCTACTAAAATTTAAAAATATGAATAGAAAATAGCCTAGGTGAAATAATATAGTTATCGTATCCTACACTGTTTTCTCACAAATAATCAAAATCCGTGATCCAGATATGTGTCGACCTCTGTGTTGGGAATAACCTGTTTAATTTTAAATAGGTATTTTCGATTGTAAATAGGGATTTGTTAAATATTTAAAAATAAATAACCGGTACATCTCAGTTGGCATCTGCATCCACTTCAGGCATCTCCATACTTATTCCGAATATTTTAGTAAACCGCATTTTGAAAAATAGTTGCTGGGAAAACGTAAGTATGTTCATTTATTTTATAAATTCCAAGTTTTAATAACAATAGTAAAAATTAAAAATCTGGAATTTGATTAATTTGTACAGTAGATAGTTTTGATAGTTTTCCAAGGAGGCATAGATGATGGCGACTGTAAAATTGATTATCCCGGAAAAAGAACCTAAAATAGCATCATTTTACGTCCTTTTTTCGATAACATCTACGAATGGGTCCTACTATAACGACAAGAATAGGACTTTATTTCTCATATAAATTAGAACCGATTTCGTAATGTTATTCACCAGACATCTATAGTGAAATTCGATAGATCTCGTACAAAAAAACAATAACAAAATGAATTATTTATTTATTTTAAAAGTTTATTGAAGTTGAAATTTGAGTATGTTATTTGAAACTTTTAATTTTCGAATCTCAAATTAGGAGCCAGATAAATTTTCCTTTTTCTTTTTAGTTCATTCTTTGACGTCCTTAAAGTTAAAGATGTTCACCATTAATCTGTAAGATCACCGTATGCCTGCATCTGCGGTATGAGTTCCTATAACTCGTGAAGTCGTGATTCATACATTCGGAGTATAAAAATGTGGAATCGGACAAGGAATTGCGGAGTATTCTGGAACTTGTAGCTTCCCAAATTAGGAAAATTCTTTATAACTGGATCAGAACTACTTACTCTACGACTATCTGATATTTGCATATGTAAGTTACCTTTGAATTAAGGAATGATATACATTTTTTTAAATTTGTTATTTGAGTACAAAAATCGGGAAAAGTAACGAGTGCATGGAAGTAGATTATAATTGTAAATGTTATGGAACCGTCAGATTTCGAGAAATAATTCAGAATACAAGGTAAACCAAGAAGGACATTGTGTGGTTCCTATTTATAGTTACTCTATGTTGTTGCTGCTTGTCAGTTTATGATTGTAATCTAAAACGAAATAAAGTAGTCAATGAACAACTGACATTACAATCGATGTAGAATTAATGCACTAATGACCGAGAACAACTTGAATGTGATTATCAGAGTGTAAGTGAGAAATGAAGCATCACTGTTTATCTAAAATTATCAGGATGGAATTCAGACCGAGAATGTCGAGTTGGACTAGAAGTGAGTCGTCATTTGTTTTACAGACATAATGTTTTTCATTGCAGGTTTAGTGGACAAAAACTAGCGCCTGCTGACTGGATAAGTTAACCAGCTGATCAACCATATGAACTTGTTGTTCTAAGGTGAAAACTTACTTCCCAGTTGATGGATTTGTGAAGTCAGTTACAGTAAAAGGAAGAAATAATAAAACAATCAAAAAATCAGTTTTTAGTTCCTTTTTAATAATTTACTTTCATTATTAACAGATTAGAAGTCAGAACATTGTTAAGAAAAACAAGGAAAACTTCCAGCAAATATTAAGAACCAACCGATAAGATTGAGGATTTGAATACTGGACTCTGAAGCCCGTTTGAACTTGAAAATCAGTTGCAGCTGGAATACGTTTAAGTGACATGACAGCAGTACTGAAGTGAACGGTATGTTCAAAGATTGATATAAGAACCTTATCGTTGATTAAAAGGTCGACTGAAAAATTCTGCATTTTCTGCTTCTAGAAATGAGTAAATAATCGAACCGTCCAGCCGAACAATTGAAAGAAAAAACAGAAAAGGAATTGCATAAATTGCTTTCTGAAGCATCTGCCAAATATGAACATTGGAAAAGCGGTTTACCATCAATGAGAGTACGTAGTAAGTACAAATAACATAAAAATCGCACCATTGCTGCTTTAAAGAGAGAATTAATCGATGCTCACAACTTAACTGAAACAGAGTCCGTCTGTTGAGTTGAATGTAATTAATTTATAGATTGTACTTGATATATCTCATTTTGTTTATTGTGCTTTTAGAACACCTGAGAGAAATTTTGGATAATCCATTATCTTCTATTGCTGTACTGAGAAATTCAATTTGCTCAGATATAGCGAGTAAGCGAATGTCCGGAGCGGCTGCTAGTCGTGAAAGTGAGCTATTATGAAGATCCGAAGGTTTTTATTGAGGTTAATATTACGTCTGTTAATTCCTTAGCGAGATGGTTACATGATCTCAAGTTACTAACACGTTTTCGCTGTGCAACAAATCGAGAGCTCAGCGTGTATACTGCAGAAACGGAACTGAGATTCGAGAATGCAAATAATGATTTTTGTTTCAGTCAAGAGGTGAATTTGGTTCTTCACTGAGTGAATATGAATGGAAAATGTACTCGGAAATTATTCAGTAATGATGTTACTCTCTAAATGTTTCTAAGGGAACAG
The DNA here is from genome assembly GCA_031841125.1 of Acanthococcus lagerstroemiae. NCBI lineage: Eukaryota > Metazoa > Arthropoda > Insecta > Hemiptera > Eriococcidae > Acanthococcus > Acanthococcus lagerstroemiae. The sequence goes on from CM063114.1 coordinate 30,706,877, forward strand.
TTCACATTTCGATTGCTGTTAAATAGGTGAACAGTATTCAGAGTAAAAACGAAGGTATTTAAGAATCATGGTCACGCATGAAAAGCCAGGTAGACGCAATAAGTTACAAGCTGACAAGCCCTTGACTTTCACTAAGTTCAGCCTGAAACTATGAACTGGTACCATAAGAATAATTGATGGTCGAGGGTAACGTCAGATTCATGGATTTTGTACTTATTCAGAAAAGTGAAAAGGTAGTCAGAAGTTGGAAGGTTTGATCCTAAGACTCATCCTTGCTTTGGATTGCCATAAACTGAAATTGTATTTTCAAGATTGAACGGTAAAATTAAAAGCCTCAGCCGTAAGTCATCAGTTATGATGAATAACCGTCATTTGAGGGTCCCATCTGTTACAACTTATAAAACGTATCAGTTCCATCAGGTAAATAAAAAATTTATTAATCAAAGTATTGGTCCGGCCGGGGAGAAAGCAAAAATTGAATCTGAATTTTAGCGAAGAATTTTTATTACATCAACTAGGTTATCAGCTGATAAGTGTCACTGTTGAATTCCATTCGGGAGGAGCCCCACAATTAGAAATATTTAATTAATTTTATGGCTTATTTGGGTTAACCTAATTATCTGATGTCTTTTTATTTCCAACCTGGGGGTTCTCAATTAGAGTGGAAGGCGAGTTTCTAAAGTCGTACTCACTTTGACTTTTATTTCCCTTTCTTTGTGGTTTATCTGTTGTCCACTAGCTGTGATACTGTTTCAGTTCTGTTTTCCACAATTATGATGTCATTCATTGCAGTTTGTGAGGTGGGGATCTTCAGTCGAAGGTGACTATCTTGGATCTGATACAGCTCTACATTCAACAAGGATTAGCCGTGTCAGGTAAAAGGCTTTTAGTGAATGACGGTCGGTATTATGTTTTCATCGATTACATCCTCTGTTTAATTTCAAACAGGGACCGCTTTTAGAAACCATCGTCTGACGACGTCCGGGTAATTTTAAGGTTAGCTAGTACGTTCTGAAACCTCACAAAATCCTCGGAACGATTTTTTCCGGCGTACCCAGTTCAGACTGGGAAAACAAAAACCATGTCTTTGGAGAATTTCGTGCGCCTTAAAATCACCTGGAAGTTGTCGAACGATGGTTTCAGAACGCACCCCTGGACTGGGTAGAAAATCATCCTGAGTGAGGTCATTTTCTCATTGATTGTCTTTATTCTGGTTCATAGATGGGATTATTTTATTGACTTTTGGTTTTCCATTTAATTAATCCTTATGCCTATGCTTAGTGAATTATTTTCTTTCCTAGTTAAAATATGAATCCTCTTTTTGGTCATGAGATAGAGGAGGTTTAGAAATACTCGTCTTACAAGTTTTTAGTCAATTTCCGAAGGGCTCGACTTTGAGATATATTCCACAAGTTCTGTTGAGGTAGTTAACCTTTCAATTCCTTAACTAACAAACCTATTTATTCTTCACTTAGTATTCTATTCAAGTTGATTGTTATTTGTATAAACGTTGTATAAATAGTCGGTACCAGACTTTGTAGAAGCCAAGGTACTTTGGTGTTATTGAAAATTCAAAATTAGTAAATTTGAGGGACTGATTTATAGTCATTCACTACGCCCATATGTAACAGACTTTCAACACGGTTTGATAATAATTATTCTAAACATTCGGATACTTGGCGAAATTCTGATCTTGAAATTCTCATTTGACACTTGATAAAAGCGCAGAGTATTCAAGAGGGGATAGGAAATTTCTTTTGAACAGTAGATACGATACATTTCGTTTTTTGGGACTGCTGGGATTTGAGATGTTTCTTTTATTAGGTATTTCTGATTTCATAAGTTTTTGGGGTTTGTAAGTTTATTTGAAAAACGCATGGTTTTACTTTATAATATTATGACAACTTTGGTCTCGTCGTTCACATATGTAGCCTTGCCTGGTGGATCAATATTGTTCGTGTTACTCGTTATTTTCAGTTTATATTCTCTACAATTTCATGTTTTCTAATAATTTGAAACTCAGGTGCAACCAACTCGATTATTGTTATTTTTAAAGTTTTATTCCGTCTTTATTTTATTTTTGTGACGATTTTAATGTGTAGAACTTCAAATTACTTTAGGAGGTTTTATTCATGTTATGTGAATGTTTATCATTTATGTTGTCCTTGATGCTATCTTGTACATTTTCTATCTTACATTCGTTTGCGGTTTATTTGTTTGGTAACTTTTCAACTTCGAGCATTTGTATTCAATGGAAACTGAAGATTTATTGGATGTTTCAGAATTTGTAAAATTGGGTTTTCACTTCATAGAATTATATGAAGTTTCTCATCTATGATCCAGTTACTTCATTTCAATTATACATTGTATTATTTTCACTTGACTTCTTAGTCTTGAGTTATGTATAGGTAGATGAAAATGACTGAAACTTGCAGAAGTATAAATAAATTTCAGAAGGATCATAGGGGGTTGTGGGGGTTGAAATCTATTTGGTGTTATACACGACACTCCACGCTTCCAGATAAATGAAAGAGAGATGATGTAATACAAAAATGAAAAGAACTTCATGGAACTCCACCACAAAACAACTGTGGGTGTTTTTAATACGAAAAAATAATTTGCACTTTAGACACTGAAAACAGCTTTCCAGCATGCACCCTACTTGCCCGCACTTTTGTTGGCAGTTTTTCTTAATCGGAAGGTGTCCTCCATGACTCAATAAGCCTACATCTGGAGGTGGAAGAATTTCAGGTGGTCCCCTGCCTGCAACTGCTGCTGATGTTGGTCTTCCTCGGGTTCCTGTCTTTATAACTGATTTGCAGAATACAATACTGACTTCCTTTTTAAATTCTGCGAAGGTGAGTTTGTTATTCGCGTCTCACAATTAGATGTCGTATTTCTCAAATACACCACGAAAATGGAAATCTGAAGCATCGCTCGACACTTCTCAAATTACAAATCCATGGTCTATATACCTCAGTATTGGGGGGGGGGGGATTACAGGTTGTTAATTTCAAGTAACAAAATATCACATTAAAGGACTCGGAAATTTGCACAAAAAATTATCACTTCAGCCTCCAAACTGTTACATTTTGAAGCTCTGATAAGATAAATCGCAAGTGGTATTCAAAGTTACTGATCTAAATATGCCACTCGTCGGTGTTTCTTTCATATTTTATCTTACTTCGAACGCTTTCCTACCACACAGAGCCTAGATTGATCGTTTTCACTTGCAGTCTATTATAACCCCTTTGGAGAGCGGATGTACAAATCGCAAAAGAATTGGATCTCGTTAAAAAAAAGGTGCACATTTGTCTGAAGGCGATCTAGCTATTTTGAGAAAAATTACAAGTGTGCTGCCAATTCACGATCCTACACCCTTGCATGGTTTAGAAAAAAGAAAAAAAAAGTCGCATTGTTGTGTCAATAGTATTTATAAATCCAACAGTCCGGTACAAGTTTATATTTACTTCTTGTAACAGAAAACTTCAGCAAAAATAGACATCTAGGATCTAGGTATGCGTATATTGAGGATATTACAGTGACTTGTTCAGCAGCAATACAGGCAAAATACTAGGGAATGACACAAATATGCCATCGTAGTTCGTAGATATAAATACTGATTCTCTTTTCCTTGTCTATGTGAGTGTACAACTTAATACTCGATGAATAAAAGTAATTTCTCAAAACTCCTTCCAATACTTATAAAAAGATCATCAGAATAGATAAGCTTTGTAAGTTGCATGCTTACAGAAAACTGCTACACGAGCAGTGAAAAGGCCATTTGTGTTTCTATAGAACGAAAGATTTTGGTTATGCATGAGCGATTTACTGCACTGATATTAGCAGTGGAACTATATTTGACTTTTTCCTTGGGTCTTTTGTGTACACTTCCAAAACGCATTCGTCTATTTGTAGATTAAACTTGAAGTCGGAAGTTTATTCTTCTCACAGAAATGGAAATTCAGCGAGAAAAGAAAACCCGTCATGCATAACAACCCACTCCCAATTATTGCCATCTACCAATCAACACTGCATCGGTTAAAACGAGGCCATTACAATTAATTAATTACAAAAAATACACGCACACCGATTAAAACATACAAGTTACAATTTACAAAATGATAACGATTTAACAAATATTATACGAAAATTCGAATTCAGGGATTCCAACGAACGAAACTAATCTACCGACCGACCCTAGTGTTGAATTCCCGATTTACGTCCCCGCGCCTCAAGTGTTCAAATCGTTTGAATTGAAAGTACGGCGACCGTCATTCCGTCCTTCCAGTTAACATTCCTTGAATGTTAAGGCATTATAAAAATACATTGGCCTCACGACTACTTTTGTTATTATTCCTTATCAATGTACATTTCGGTCCGGATTGTTTGGGCCATTCTCAATCAAATAGCACACTCTCTTGGTTCGGCTTTAACGAATGTATTAATATTGTATCTGTGACTTTTTTCTTTCTATGCGTTGAAACTGCTAATGTGGTGCGTAATGTGTGAATGATAGCTAGTTACAACTTACAGTTCTCTGACTTACAGTAAAGAAAATTTCGGTGTAATAAAGTATTAATTTCACTTTCGAACGACTCGAATCAACATCAACATCATCATGCCATTTGTTGCGAAAAAATTTGAAGATACGTTCCTGAACTATTTCGACGGTTTCAAGAAATATTTAAAGTATAAACACGCCCAAGATTTGGAGGACGCCATTAAACTCATGTGAGTGATTTTTTCGAAATATACATCCATGCATGTAAAGTGTTATTATGAATATCTCTTTTTTGTGCAGAAGTGACCTCTCAAAATTTACTGAAGAGAGTAAGCAAAAGGGCGTTGATGATGTGGAAATGCGTTCGTGCTCGGAACCGCTTGATGAAAGTCCCACGAAACAGGGTAAGTTTTTACTAATTTTTTCAAATATTCGAGATATGATACTATTCAAAATGGTTTTGTTTCTGCAGCTGAACGTGTTACGGAGGATTGGACTGCCTTGCGGAGATACCTCGTCCATTCTTTTAAGCATCACTTTTGGAAGCTCACTCTTCGACATCAATTAAATTGCGCATGTTCATTGTGTTCTGCGGTGAATGTACCATCTCATCTACTGGAAGAATGGCGATTGTGATTGTTGGAGTCAATCCATAAGTTAAACGATTTATAATAAGAGTATCTGAATAAAGAACGGATAATGTATAGAGTGTTAATCTCATTTTTTTCAATGTACACAAGCATTGAAACTTCTTGTAGCGTTCCTCCAATTTCGAGTGGAATAGCACATTTCTAATTACTTTATATTCTAATTGGCAATAAATATTATTACCAGATAACTTTTCAATTTCGATAGTTCTTCACGAAGGATTTCAAAAATAAGTCATTCGGACTTTCTATTCAAGACAATGCAAAAGTAAGAGATATTTTTAAGCCGTTTACATCAACTTTTGTACTCAAAAGAGCATTCGAGACAAAGGAAAGAGGAAGATCAAAATATGAAGAAAGCAAACGTCTGTTAAGAATGTGACTAGTCTTTTAACCGGCTCTGTAGTTGTCTGGTTTTGGGCAACATATTTCTTAGTTTTAGAAAACGATTGGTACAGTTTTAACTTAGAAAATCTTGTATCAGTTAACCTGAACGAAGGAAATAGCATTGCCAGAATCATCTTCCTGAACTAAAGATTTTCCTTGTTCCCGCAAGTATTTGCTGACGCATTCGGACATGATCTTCAAACCATCTGGAACTCTTGAAAATAATTTATACATGCAAGCGATGTCTTCGGTTTTTTGATTCTTCAGCATGTGAATCACACCCGAATTCTCCATCTGTTCAACAATGACAAAGAATGTGAAAACCAAGTACAGCTCACAAACGAAATTCTCTTCAAATCAGGGTCTATTCACATTACACTGCGGGTTCATTTAGAGAAGTTTCCGCACGTGGCCTCAATATGGAAAAACAAACAGAAAGTAAAAGGGAGTTTCATCTAGTTTCAAACAGATAATTTTCAACAATAAATTCAAATGAAGCACGGAACTTTCGCAACATGAAATGTAAAACTGGATCAACTTTCGGATGCAATACTAATGTCCCGATTCGCCTTTCCAAGTATCAGAATGAATTCTAATTAATTACCTCGACTACGGTTTTCATGTGCTTTTTAATAAGTTCTTGTTCCACAACTTCGACGATTCTCGGCTCTGTCGTTTCATCTAGATAATGTTTAGCACGACATGTCAGGACTTACTTTTGTTTCCAAATGATTAGTAACGACTTCCTTCAGGCCCGAGTACAATCTTTCACCATGTTTATGAAGAACCATTGTGTATGCGTTTCAGTACAGTTCTTCGAAACTTAATCCCGAATTGTTTTTCTTCTGTATTTCTTGTATCGCATTTTTCAGCAATGCCCAAATGTTATCAACGAACTTCTCATCCATTGACATCTGAAATACAAAGATTTTTGTAGAATCATGCCGAAATAGAAAACATCGCAGCTCCACAGGATTATCAGGTTATCAGACGCATACTTACAGGGAAGGCCCGGATCCTCATCTTTGGTTCTTTCTTCGGAGCAGAGGCTTTCATTATAACTACATGTAAATTTAAATTACAGCTGAAGAAAATGAACAACCAGAATCAGGTATATCAGACTGAGTGTAGGAATAAAGAATGTAACCACAAGTATATCTACTCAATCAAACCATACAGTAATGATTTATCGATCACGATTCACAAATTTACGGGTGGTTTAACAAGATCATTTTTTTCGTTTCAAATTAAAACCATGCAAAATACTTTGGATTTATAAACCTTTAAGTAAAATCACTGCGAATTAACATGGAACGACGAACGATGGTAAAAATGAAAATTTATTGGATCAACAACAAAGCACCCGTTAGGTCTGTTCTTCCCGTTTCATGTTGGTGATGATTAGGGCTGCCGATTTCATGCTCTAAAAAATAGCCAAATATGCGCATATTATATGCGGTTATTTTTTCAAAATATGCTAAAATATTCCCGTAAAACTGGAAATATGCAAAAATATGCCCTAACAATATGGGTATTTATTCCGAGTATGCTCATACGCCATTTTGAATCCAACTGCGCCTGTCGATGCCAAATTGACTATGCTGGTTGGATTCAAAATGGCGTATGAGCGTGCTCGGGTCTATAGTACTCCAGTGATACTGATAATGTGATAATTTTTCAAGTTTGTCTTTCTTTCAGCGAAAAATCTCCTGTTTTTATTGCAATTTGAGAATATGCACCTAAAATTAGCTAAAACGGAGAAATATGTTGTAAAATGCTGTAAAAATGGTCATTTTATGCAGTTTTATGCAATTATACCCAAAATATGTAAAAATATGCTACAACAAATAGGGCTTATTTTACTCAGAATTTGATGATTCGCAAAGATATCCAAGATATACAGAATCAGGTTCCATACAAAAAAATATGTTTTTACATGAAATCGGCAGCCCTAGTGATGATGAAACTTGAAAACGTAAAAAACGACTGAAAAATAACCCGAGGTCGTGAAATGTTTCAGTATCTTGGAATGTGAAAGTTGAAAAATTGTAGAGGTTGTTTGTAGAATGCCCTGGTCTGCCGGCCGAAGCACAAAGCAAGCAGCAAACAGCTTTCACTCAAGTCAATTTGAAAGTTTCATTGAAATTGAAAAGTTGAAACTTGAAAAACGTAGGGTGTAACGGATAGGAGAGCCTCCCCCAAAGATTAGACAATTCGCTTCAGTTGGAAATTTGGGACTTTACCATACCTTGCCTACTTTCTTGACTCAAATCAGCAGAAAAATTAGAGATAGTGAAGAGACCGATGGGAACGGAATCTGGATTGGGCATTCTTCAGAAATGACAAATGAGTTGATCCTGGATAGGGCACTACAAACATGAGCATAATCATCCGCCATTTTAATTCACAGCATGCCCGTGGGGGACGTTGAGTCCGAATGTGCGGACCTGCGGAGCGTACCACATAGGCAATTTCGCATCAACGGGCGCAGTGTGAATCAAAATGGCGGATGATTATACCCATGTTTACAGTGCTCTATCCTGGAATAACACTAGCCACAATTCAACTTATTTCAAAATTATTAAGCTCAACTCTTGAGCAATTACTTAAGCATGGTCAGCATATTTATTCATTACTTGTAAATGCTCATGAATTTCTTCATGGGCTCGCACTTATCACGAGTTGTGGCTGAAATATGGAATGTTTCCTCGTTGGATCATTTTTTAGCATCCATATACAAAGGATTCTCGAAATTCAACGTCTTAAAAATGTGGGGGGGGGGGGGAATAAATTGACACCCGTTACCTATCCCGAGCCTGGAGGAAAAGTAAATTTTACAGTTTGTAAACGAAAGCGCAGGTGAAACTGTAGACATTAGTCCTTTTGGTTTTGCTTTGGTAAAGTCACAGTTTGAGCAAAATTTTAGACCACTTTTTTGCTTGATAATAGTCCCTCTTGTTGCCCCAGGAGAATGTCTTATTTCCGCAGATACACAACTGCAGTAGGTATTGTTAATTAAAAAATGAATGAATAAAACAAATGCCGCAATGCTGCATGAATTTTAGTCTCCAAGAACAGTCCAAAATATAGTTTTTTCATGCTAATTCTCTGACAAATAGAAAAAATTTCTCTCCATCCGCTCACAAATGAGTGTTTACCGTCACATTTAAGAGTCAACACCATGAAATTGGCTCTCATGGAAGAATTATGGTAAAATTCTGCACTTTTATTGTTTGAGCATGTGTTCGTCGCCACTGCTAGTCATAGCTCTCTGTTTCAGCCTCCAATGACAGTTGTATGCCTACATGTAACTAGGTATTACTTAATTATTTTCTTAGGAATGTGCAAAAGCGACCACTGTAGGACGTTACGACTCTATTTTGACGTAGGGAATTGATTTAAATGATAAAGAATGGAGAACACGATCAAAAGATAAGACAAACTACTTTGTACCTTTTACAGAGAAAGTACTGCACCAGATAATAAAGTTGAATTACACATAGCTGAATATTACGAACTTACATTTGTTAGATGCACATAGGTATAAATCTGATAAGTTTATTCGGTTCGTATAGTTATGGCGATACAGAACTTTTCGCATGCTCCTATACTTGAGTAGTTGAATCTTTTAAAATTGATTACTCGGGGCAGCATTTCAACCAATTTTCGTTTCTTTTCGACATCCTCTTAAAATGAAAATTTTGATCTGATTGATGCTAGCTCAACACGTTGTGCAAGCCAGCATGTATTTGATTCACTTTGCTGTTTGACTCGGGTGTTCAGAAAAGCTACATGCCACGCTCGGTTAGTTATTACTTCAGACATCACGGTTCCCCAATTACTTCCTGTTGATTCATTTCTGATATTTTGTCATTCAAGTGAATGACATCTGCCAGTTGATGCGTCAAACAGCGTTAGCAATGAAGCTCTGAAATACCTATCTTATATCATTTTAACTGTAACCCATTCGGGCTGCTCAAAGTGGTGGCGTGCTGTTGTTTACCTCGTAACCCTAATAGAGGGAAATATTTCATTTGCAGGCATATGAAGAAATCTCAAAATATTATGAAAACGAAAGCGTTTATCGAAAAAATGAATAGAACAAAATTTATAGTACATAAAATTTCCCTTCCATTGAGTCCATTTTTATTTCAATCTGATAAATTTTTCTAAAATAAGTAGGGTTTCAGTAGTTTCTTTTTCTTTACGTCCCTAAAATTGTAGAGCGCGACTCTTTCGCGCTGACAGTCCCAATACCTGTTACCACAGGAGCAATGATCTGCACATTGGTAAAATAGCATGGAATAGTTTCAATCATCATATGGGGGGGGGGGGCTTATTTCATTTCTGATATTGTTTCAAGTGTAACCTAATCCTGCAGCACCACACGTGGTATACTTATAAATGAGCAAAGCTCAAAACTTTTTAGCCGTTTTCGTTCCATTACATCTTGGTAAAGACCCTCTGTGGTGTTACAGGGGCAAAGGTTATGCTCGAACATCAAACATAAGCGGCCAAAAAAGAACGAATGACGTGATTGAAGCTGTTACTCGTTACTTCACCAATTATAGCAGGTCACCACCCTCTATAATAGCAATACTTCAAAGCTTAATTAGAATTCATCGACGGCTTGTGGTCGATCACAATACAAGTTATAAAATTTGAGACCAACATCGCGGAATCACTGATTGATTTCATTTTTCAAGAGGCTACTTTTGATTATCAGAAGAACAAAATTTAGGGTTCAAATTGAGAGTAGGTCCAAAATTCAACAGGACAAGCAGTTATTTTTCGCAAATGTAATGCGAAGAGGACATTACAACATCTTTTATGTAAGACAATGCATTCAGAAATTCTTCATCGGTATAATAAGAATCTTAAGATAACATAAAAAATAAGGCGCCGCTAATGCTTACATGTTACTTCCAAACGTAATAAAAAATAAGAAAATACTTACTCAATACACGCAACGTTTCGACAAATAATTCAAAATACGAGTAACAACTTAAAAAACAGACTGGAATCAGTACGAGTACATTAGGTATATAGGATCATTCTTAAATATAACAGTACGATTAATTAGTAGGTAAAATTGAACTTGGTTTGAACCAAATACTGGACTTTCACTTGCGCAACATCGTATACGATATATCTAAAAACAAACGCTAAGGAAAACCCATCGATAAAATAATGAAGATATTTTATCCAATCACTTCTATTTCTACCAAAAATACCCATTCAGGTGTAACAGGATTTTTGAAATTTCCTTAAGCAAACTTCAAAAGACGTCTTTTTTTTCCTAATTTGCTCTCCACCCGAGTCCTGGAATCCGCCCTTTCGAGCATTACTTCAGAGACGCCGGGGAGGCTGTTAGGGCTGTCAAAGCCCCCTTCCCTTCTGGCCGAAAGACCGGCCTAGGTCGAAAGTTCTGGCGAGTTGCTACGTGGGCTCGAACCCGGGACCCCCGGATTCTGAGACCAACGTCGCTATCCACTCGGCCAACTAGGACAAGAGACCTAAGATGTTCCTTCAGATCTTTACACAGGAACTTAGAAAATCAATGTAGACGGCAAAATCAGTGTTTGAAACTAAAGCCTATTAAAACCATCACCGCGTAAACTAAAAAAAAAAATCTGAAAAAAAAAAGTAAATAGAATGCTAAAAGGATACTCATTATACAGCAACGAAGTTTCTCGAATGTTACTGGGGACTCCTTTACCCAGTGGTACTTCAACTCCATCGTCATTTTTCTTAGACATACTTGGATCCGGATGAGTTTTTCCAATACCTTTTACACTATGTTTGCCTTTCGGCGGTTTCACTATATTTTCAGCGCGGTATAGTTCATGCCTACAATGTAAATATGGTAGTTTTATTAAAAACTAACGACCGTTTGTTGAAGACCCTTTATATCCCCATTTATCGCCATTTTCTTGCCTTTTCCGGTCCGACTGTATGAGCGTTACTTCGAAAAGCAGGAACAAAGAACAAAGGACTGAACAACTGGTGCGCGTTTCTTTATTAAGGATAATTTTCTTTTCGTTAATTCCTATTTTAATTTTTTAAATGAAACGGTAAGGAAAAATATGAAACTTTTCAATTTTTTCTGGCCGTCCAAAATAAAAATCTTGCGTTCTTGCTCAGTTCTTCAATTTCTTGCTATTTTTTTTTAATTTTCTGGCTTTTCTTACCCAGTAGACACTCTCTAGGGAATCTCAATCAAGGGCGCCGAAGAAAGCCCCATATGGAGCGAGATGAAATTCTCAAAGTTGACATCGTACTTGTTTGTAAAAATAGTGATTTTCGAGAGAAAAAAAATCACTTTTCTTAATTTGGTTAGTTTTACTGATTTTGTGCAATTTTTTTTCATATGGAGCTGCACACGGAAACCTCCATATGGAGCAACTGCTCCTCGCTCCATATGGGTTCGGCGCCAATGATCTCAACTGAAAATTCTAATGCTAATCATCGTCCTGCTATCAACTTCTCAACTAGCGTGCATTACATCGTTACTCGTATGCTCACTGATTTCAAAATGAAAATCTTCAACTTACATATCTCCGAGGGCAACTTCGCACAACAAAAGTAGACCGGTGTTGTTACCGGGGCTCGTCATACAGTAATTAGCGGATTTGGAAACCATGTCAGCGAAGTAGATTCCTTTGCCGAACATGTAACCAGTGACTGGTGCCTCGGGCGGGGCGATACGCAGACCCTGAAATAAAATGCAACTCCTTGTTAGTTCATATTCTTCAAACAGTATGAACAATCATTTGACTTCCAAGACATACATATTATTCTACTTCACGGGCCAGGTAAAATACACACCTATTACAACACATCGGCAGTTAAAATGGCTGAAGTAGTTAGCGATTCTTACACTCAGTTTTGGCATTAAAGAACAGGCCTGTAAAGAGAGAAAAGTCAGATGGGGGGGGGGGTCTGCCCCAGGCTCACCCTCTTCACGAGACACGAATCCAAATTTTCCTGTCATTTTTCTAACCTCTCCTTCACTACTTCCCCCTCCCTTGAGAAACGATGATGGGTGGAGCAATGATACCTGACAGGAAAATCTAGAAAATTGCAAGGATAGATTCATAGTCGCAGACTGAAGACAAACGGCCCAGTTAGCAAACGTTTTGAGAGACCCATCATTTTCAATACACAGAAAATATCGCACCAGGCCTGTAGCGCCATGGGGGCTACGGGCTTAGTCTGACCTAACTCAGCTCCGCGCCCGACCAATTTATTTTTGTTGTTTACAATACGCATTAAGTCATTTGTATAATAGTAGTTATCTATAGGGGGCAACCCTATGGCGTGTAACGCGATTACATGACCGCAGTGATCACATAGCCTCTCCACTCTTACCCCGCACTCGTCAACAAGTGGTGTCCCTGTTAAGCCGAGCAACCTTATGGAAGGTTGTGGTAACCAATCCCAGCGAGAAATTAGGTCGGCTGACAGAAGAGTGCAAGGGGACTTTAGCTGGGGCAAGTACCTAATCCAATTAGCGAAAAAGTCTGGCTAAGCCGGATGGCGGGGACAGGTTACCTATCCTAGGGACGGCGGCACAGCGACTTAGGCAGTCTGAGTGGTGGCGTCTCAAGCTCGAGTAGGTGGAGCTAAGGTATCTAAGGACACTGGTCGTCGCAGCCATCTGTGCCATCAGACAAGTTTTCTATACTTGTAGCAACGAACGGGGAAACTGCACAAACCCCTTCGTATCACCCACGTGGTCGCATCACCATCACCAACCACCAATCGTTCTCATCATCCAATCACACCAATTAACACGGAATTGGCGAGCGTAAAACTTAATTTTAGACAATATGCGAATGCACGAGTCTCGTCACAAAAAAACAAAACAAAAAAAAACGGGATTTCATATGCAGATCGTGTTGCTCTGATAAGAATGTACAACTTGACCATGAATTGCGACGAAAAAATATTGAAACGCTTGTTCTGTGACTGGTTGAAAAAGAGCCACGCCGAAAGACAAAAAATCGGGGGACAATTTTCAAAGCTGGCCATACTGACTCCTACCTGTGAAGATGCGATTTCAGTGTTACCCTGTCTGTGATTCCTTCATTCATTTAAAGTAGCACTACGTTGTCAGTATGTTCTAATATACAGCGTGAAAATGTAAGGGAAAAAACAATGAAAATTGTTCAAGGGACAGCTACGCCGACGAACATTTGAGCATATTTAGTTCAATTTTGACCCATTAAAAGTGGATCAAATTTTCTTCTAAAAGCTTGAAAAAGTGGAACTGAGTCATATCTATCAACGAAAAAAAAAAAATTTAAAAATGGCCGTATCATTAATAGCTTGTGAGATAACGGCTGGGAATTCAAATACATATCAACATTTTCGAAGAATAACCCATACGCACAAAAAACAAAGATTATACGATTCTGACAGAGGCCTTTAAAGAAAAGGTCAGATGATCCAAAAAGATCAGATAATTTTATTGGTGTTCTTATATGCTACGCATTAGAACGTTCTTGTTTTCCAAGAAGTCGGCGGCCTAGATGGATCTTTTTCGGAAGCAGAAGAGACAGTCAACAAAGGTCCGTCTGCAGTCCTGGAGCGATATTCTCGAAAAGTTGTTACGGTAACCATAACCACTCATAACAACTAGTCCCAAGGTGGTGTTACGAGTGGTTATGAGATGTTATTCAACATTGCGGTAAATGGGTAACAACTGGTAACAACTCGTAACAACTTTTTTATAACAACGGTTGTTATAACATCGCGTAACAACTTTTCGATAATAGTGGTCCTGTCACATCCACCATTGTAGATCTGTTACCCTAAAATTTAGCTAAACGGGCGGACACAGATAAAATTGGTAAATATAAGCTATCAGTTGAACTTTGGAGACAGCAACATGAGCCAACAGGGAGCTTCCCTCCAATTTAGTGAGAAATGCACACGGGTCCTACAGCTAAGATCTCACCAGCCGGACTGACGGACAGGAAAATACGAGATGAATCTGTACCAGCGAAGGAAACTATGCCTAGGAGAAAGAATAAAACCATCCTGGGGACGTTCTTCAGTCACACTCAAAATTGGCGTGTACACCAGTCGATTTCTTGGGAAAAGAGAAGAAACATTTTCTCCCAGCCCGGATCCAATAATGTCACTGCAGTCCTATGACAAAGTATCCGTGGAGCTATTCTTCTTCACCCATCAGATTTCGGTTTGAAACTGTTTGTTCGATATTGTAAGTGCAAATAGTCGAACCCATCTAAGCTCCTGAACGATCCCAGCCATGCCACCGCACACAGGCCATGAAAACGAAACCTAAGCCACAGCATTTTATGAAACATGAACTTCGACGTATGCCAACAACACGAAGGATGTTACGCAAAACTAAAAACACATAATTTTCTCAGTTTCCACGCGACCAGCTATAAAGGATGCCCGTATTCTCAGTCAAAATCAGACCATCACCAAGACCAGCAGCTGATCGTATCAGAGCCAATTCTTTGGCTCCTTCCGCAGCAGCCAAGCTTGTAAACACTCAACGCGCCTTTGCAGCAACAGCCGCAATCCCACCACCACAGAACTATTTTCCGCAGGCTCCTCACAGCAAAAACCCCGTAAATCCCGAAGTGACAATACCGGGGAACCAACTCATGGACATACCCCAGAGGCTAGAGTCAACCCAGAAAACAATCATCGGAAAGTTTTCTACACTTGAAAATCGGGTCGCCATACTAGAAGGTGCGCACGAATCTCCCCCAAGGAAGAATACGAAGAAAGTATGACTTTATCCTCTCTAAACATCCTCAACTGGAACGCTAAGCGGCTACTCAGAAGGAAAGCGGAATTTGAATCTTTCCTATATCTTCAAGACGTTGACATCGCCCCGGTGTCGGAGACTCATCTCTGTAGTTATCTGAACCTACCGAAACTTCGAAACTACTCCGTGTATCCGGCCAACCATCCAAGTGGAGCAGCCCGAGGAGGAACAGCAGTGAATCGATCTCCCATCATGTTGTCGGTGCCTTCTGTATTAACAGTATCCAATCTTCAATTACCTCAATCACCCTCAACAACCACAGAGTCGCAATCGGTAGCATCTATTGTCCTTCTCGCTACCCTCCTCAACCTGAGGAATTCGAAGCACTAATAGGCCAACTTAGTAACCACTGGATTCTCGGAGATTTCAATGCCAAGAGCCCAGCATGGGGTCCAGGATCACAATCCCAAGGGGATGAGTCCTCCATAACCTGATCACGAAATATAACTGCCACTAGATTTCTCCAGGCAGTCCAACATTTTGGCCTTCGGATCAAAGTAAACAAACCAGACGTTATCAACTTCTACATCATCAAGGGACTGCCAATCACCCACATCCGTGCAACCTGTATTCCAGACCTCAGCTCTGATCATGTACCAATCCTGCTCACATATCTAGCAGCTCCAGTTCTAACTAGCAGAAATCAACCATTAGCAAATAAAACTACTAACTGGGATACGGTCCGTTCACAGATTAACAACCAACTAAATATCAGTACACGCTTCCACTCTCCTGCGGAGCTAGATAGAGCGGCGGCATCCTTCGCAGACACACTCCAACGTACCACAGCTGCAAACACTCGATACAACAATGTCCCCACTCCGGAAGTGGACAATCCCAAGTTCATCCGTGGGTTAGTACTCCAACGGCGTCACGCAAGGAAGAATCGGCAAAAACAACGCACTATGGTCTCTAAGGCTTTATTCAATAAACTATCACGCGACACTTCCCGCGCAATTCAACAATGGAAAAATGATTCGATCACAACGCATCTAACCTCACTCGCACCAAACAAAGAGGCCAATTATTCCCTCTGGACGGCCACTAAGTGAATTCAGCGGCCAACACAACCGAACCCCCTCTGAAACGTAATGATAACTCCTGGGCTAAAAGTGATTCTGAGAAAGCGGAATTATTTGCTCTTCACTTCCAGAAAGTATTCCAGGTCAACAACCAAACCTCACCGATCCAGCCAACGCTGCCAGTCAATGACGATGGCTGCATCAAGCACACATCCCCATTGGAGTCTGCAAAACTACAATTAATAAATTGAACATCCGTAAATCCCCAAGATACGATTGCATTTCTCCCATTAAGCTCAGGGAGCTATCATGCAAGCCACGTTATTTAACGCCTCCTTTAGACTTAAACACGTACCAAACACATGGTACATTGCTCGCATGATCGTCATACCTAAACCCGGAAAACCACCGGACAGCCCCGGATCATATCGACCAATATCCTTACCGTCGATGGTATCAAAGGTGTATGAAAAAGTACTACTACGAAGAATCCGCACAACTATCACTACGAAAAATCTAATCCCAGACATCCAATTCGGATTCCGAGAAAAGCACTCCAAGATGGAGCAGGTGCATAAGATTGTACATGATATTTCACAGGCCCCTGAGAATAAAGAATTCGCCCCCGCGGCCTTCCTCGACGACAGCTCTGCCTTCGATAAGGTCTGGCATCACGGATTGATACACAAAATTCAACAACACATCTCCCCCGGACTGTCTAAGTTAATCCTATCATACTTATCATCTAGCAAATTTTATGTCCACCTTGGTGAGGCATCCTCCTCATTCACAGACATCGGGCTGGAGTCCCGCAAGGATCCGTACTCGGACCAACCCTCCACACATTACACACGATGGATATTCCTCAACACCCGGAGGTGACAACTAGCTTATTTGCCGACGATACAGCCATCACAGCTCGACACAAAGATTATGACACGGCCGTTTCGGAACTACAGTCAGCGGTGACCGACAAAGCTTCATGGGCTCAGACCTGGAAGATCCGGCTCCACGAAAATAAATCAACTCGAGTCGATTTCTCATTCCGGCCGCACGGCTACATTCTCATAGCCATCGACGGCAAACCCTTACCGAAAGCCTGTTCGGCTCGATACTTAGGGCTCCATCTTGACTCGAAACTCAACCAGTACGAGCATATCCGAAACAAACGCGAAATGCTTGACTTAATGCTACGGAAATTCCGATCGTTAGTCGGACCGAGATCTCAGCTTTCGTTAAAAAATAAAACACTGATCTACAAAATCTTCCAACCAGCTTGGAGCTACGGCTCGGAAATCTGGGGGACAGCAGCGAAATCGAATATTAAGATACTCGAAATATTTCTCCATAAATACTTACGCACCATCACAGGGGCACAACGGTATGTCACGAATTCGCAATTACGTCAGGGCACTGGAGTAGAGTCCATCTTTACCATCATTAAGCAAAGGGTGTCTAGTTACGTCCGACGCCACCACAATCATACGAACCCGGAGGCTCTAATCTTACTCGATCCTTCGAACGACACCCGACGGTTGTGTCGACGGTACACTCTCGATTTACTTTCACTAATAGGTAAATAACTCGCCATATACCTCTAACAGTATAACCGAAAATTGTATTTGTACAACTCTCGACCACGTGGTATATTCCTATGTTCTATCAGTTGGAAAATGTATAACTATGCAGTCCCAATAAAACATTATTTATATATATTTTTCAATTCTCAGTTTTAACAACCGATTTCAAAATCCAACTTACCTGAGATAAGATTCCAGCAAAGTTGGTCAATCGCGAACCGTGCCACAATAATTTTCGGTTGTGTAACTTCTTGAATGGCTTGAATCGCTTGTCTTCACCGTGTCTGTTCACCTTGAACACCTATGAATAAGATGACAAATACTGAATGAAAGAAAACATAATAAGTATGTATACACGTAGTTAGGCAGGAAGAAGGGATCAAGTGAGAACAGTCTTCTGTCAGCGACAGCTAGCCCTCTCTTTTCCCGAGTGATTACAGGGACACAACGATTACAAAACGGCAAGAGAGCACAGTTACACTCCAGTGACTGTCTGCCCACCCTTTTCTCTTTGAGATACGATTTGCCTTCGCTCCCAAGTTTAGAACAGGAAATAGAATGGAAGACGAAGCCCGCTCTCTATTTTCGTGTTGCTAGTTCTATGTTTATACACTACAAGATGAGCACATATACGAAAAGTCATTCTACCTCTACAATCTCGAGCTGGTAGTTCCTATGAGTCTCAGCATGAGTATTCTGAACGTATAATTCAATATCTTTGAATTCTGGATGATCTTTGCTTAATACGCTGATATCGGTGTTGAGTTTAACGTAGTGCGAATCAATAGGATGAACTTTTCCACCTTCACCGGCCGATTCTTTCAGCATGGAATAGGCGATCTCGATCTCCATTAAAGCATCCAGCATTTCTACTTTTTGCTACATTAAAACAGAATTATTGGAGTAGTTGGCATCGGTTCTTTTACAACTATGATCAAGAATGTCAACGGTGAGTCCAGTAACAAAAAAATAAACTGAAAATGAGGATGGTCAATACTAACTTTAATCGTTTCCAAGTCGTTCAGAAGTGGGGGGTTGTCGATGCCAAAATCGTGAGGAATCAACGTGAAGAACTGGTTTGTACAACCAATGATCATAGCTTCATCAACTCCACTCGCAGACTGAATGGTATCTTGCAACTTGGTAAGCACGCGGTACGCTTCTTGAATCTGTTTTTTGCTCAGTTTTCCCAACGGCATTTTCTCCAAATCAAGCTAGAAAATGTTACAAAATTGTGAGCGCGCAGCCTTCACAAGTTTTCGACTAGTAATCAGGTTGCCAGCAAACCTCCATCTCTTTCATCACGTTCTTCATCAGAGACACGTTAAAGATCAACGATACCAAATCTTGAACCGGTTTCTCCAACTTAGAAGACATATTGGATAGAGCGGCACTATCCACTGTATCATCCTGGCCAAAACAGAAATTATAGTATTTACTACTTCGTCAAAGCCTACAGCTAAACGAAAGAACAACGAAAACAGAACCAGGCAGACTTTACAGAGCTACCGCCAATATTAAAAATAATGGTCTTTCGGAGCCCCTGTCATCATTCGGTTCTAACCCAATGCTTGCCTTTTGTCGTTTACTATAGCGCGGCCCTAACTGGAAATACCACAAATTTACGGTCATTACTTACATCCTCGTAAGAAATATCCACCATCACCATTCTACCCGGCACTTTGACGAAATTCTGCCGGTTGTCCCACATGTTAGCGGTACGTTCCTCAAAGAGCACCTTGAACTGATCGATAGCTTCTTGTCTCGACAGGCTCTCACATTTATTTCCACCTATAGTTGTACCAATACGGCCCCACGAACGGAAAAGCCAGTAACTATGCGAGAAAAATAAAAGCCATGTAATGAGCCGAACCAGAGCTTCAACATTCATCAGGTAATATCTTCACTTACGAGTGTTTATTCTCTGATTCTAAAATCTGAAGTTTGTAGTACGAGTTTTTGCCGCTTTGTAAATCGGTCAACGAAAGAGCACAGGTGTAAACATCTTTGTGGTCGCGATACACATGAGCAATGCTCTCCAAACCAGAATCCGGATCCACTGCATAGCCGTCTTTGATTTTTAATGTTTGTTTTGTTGGTACCTTCGACTTGTACCGACCTGAGTTAGAAAGTCAGAATTGTTTTAGCCATCAAATTAGAAATATTACAGATCCAAAAATAAAAAAATAAAAATTGTACTCACTTGCCAACGAGCGACTTATCGATTTAGTATCAGCGGGCTCGTCGGTTAAACGACTGGAGGGCTAAAATAGAGAGAAGAGAAGTCTCAGTAACGCGGTACAGAGTTATCAGAAATCGAGGAAATGTAAACGCAGTCACGAGCCAAATTACAAAACGAATGTTATCTTTAGAACGAAGTTACTTTGTGAACTAACATCGGAACCCCAAGACACGAGGTTCATTCTGTTGATACACGAAATGGCATCACCACCATTTCTACATTCATCGATGAAACTTTCAGGAACAACTTGTATATTCAATTCTTCGGCAGTTGCTATTCCCTTTCCCTTCTTCTGCGCCGTTTCTGAAATCAAGATTATACGCAATAAATCAAGCACATTATAGGTGTGAAATATCTTCGAAGCCTCGCTTCACCGAAAATGCCTACCTTTTGTCGATATGACTGCAGTGGTCATGTCGTCAATGTGACTGGTGACCTTTCCTCCCAATTTCAAGATGTCCAATTTGATGTCGTTGTTGCTTTTACTCAGTTTTCCTACGATAGCGAATTGCATTCTTTTAAGGGGCATGGGTCTTTCTATTTTCGGCCTGTTTATAGTTAAACAATGATAAAGTATTATTGAGTGTATTCAAGAAGACAAATATTTCTTGTTGGCATTTATTCAGCGGTTTTTTAAAGCTAAAATACTCTTTATTTCGTTTTTTCAATTTATAGTTCAGATGCAGTTTTTATTTTTGTTGTTAAAAAATTCATACTGACAATTAAAAAGAGAAATGAATCTACCTCACTTCTTCAAGCAACAGCTTTTTCTATTCTCTCCTATTGGTATCCCCTAAAACTACATAAAGCGAAGGACACGCAACATTTGTAAGTGTTTTATATTAATTTTTACTCACCCTGATTTACTTAGTTCACTTTTCACACTCTTCAGAGAAATCTTCGTGCTCTTGGCCACCGTTGCAGCTGAAGGAGCATGCTTCGCGAATACTCGCTTTCCAACTTTACACTTGTAGTTTGTCCTGTGAACAAGAACAGCACTGTCGTAACCATCGCTGTTCCATAGTAAGTCTGAAAAATCTGAACTTTGTCTCAAACCACTTTTCAGCTCAGCCCCTCGGTTATCCAAAAAAGTACCTAAGTTATATCTGCAGAAGGAAAAGGCAGATGACAGCATTCACAGAATGAAAGAAGAGAATGAAGAGTTTGGATCTAAATTCCAAATGTTAACTCGAGAGGTAGCGCTATTCCTGAAGCCACTGATGGGTACCAAGGAAAGAAATACGTACATGCCGATAGAAAGACAGACAGATACATAGATACTAGCAGACAAAATAGACAGATAGATGAACCAGAACTGTAAGGATTCTTTGGGACTTGCTCAAGATTCTTCAAGACTGATTGTGGCGTGTCAAGATTGTAGTTCATGAGAACTGATCAAAGCTGACTGAGTAAGTCAAGATTCTTTATGACCGACTGAAGCTTGCCAAGACTGTCAGGCCTGTTCAATGTTTCGTAAAATTGATTAAAGCTAAATGAATATCAATCAATTCATAGTATTTATGTTTAGTTTATATAAAATTTGAAAATCTAAAAAAATATAAGATCTCAGCAAAGTTCCTTTCAAGAGACCAGAAGAGAAGGAAACAGCCAGGCTAAGACTGATACAATGAGCTAGAGAGATCTTAGCACTTGAGAGCTTATTCTACCACATCGTTTGACTGACGTGCGGGATTATATAGCTTTGAATAATCGTTGTTCGCACACTTCTCCTTCTATAAACACTATTCCGTATCCCCTCCTGGGGCTCAAGTCTAATTTGAAGTCGTATAGAAAGCTGCGACCAAGTACGAGTAGTGTGTTCAACTCTTTCGCCACTCGGCAGGCAGACTGGAGCTCGAATTGACTTCCATCTGAGGAGGTCATGTTAAAGATAAGGAGGATCACTGATGTCATCTTAATGGGCCGCTTTCCCAGGACTCCTTGCAGTCTGAGGCTGCTCATCTTGATCTCATACAACTTCACCTCATGGTTTTCTCGCACTATCTCGCGTACTCGGTAAGACAGATAAAGCTGTATGGACTGCCGGGATCTACTAGCGCGTCTGTTTCTGAGACTCCAATCCTCACTCTGAGGTACAATGGTTGGCGGCATTGGCGTTAATAATGCTAGCTAACAGTTCGGCTATCTTCTGCCTGGGGTCTTCCCATTTCCTACAGGCTTGGGCAGACTTTTCTCCCCGGGTTCAATGAGTTTGTCACTGAATCTGGACAGTTGATGTTCCAATTCACTATTTCCATATGGCGTCACGGAGACATGGGCTGATTTTTCTGCTGCTGTGAGTTTTGAGATATTTCTCAATTTCCACTCATGGCGAAGGTGGTCATTTTCATCCAGATAATAGGAACTGATATTTCTCCTTTCGCCAGTTCATATCTTGAGTACCACCAGTGATGTTTTGAAGACTCGTACCTGACTATATTGTCTTGGGAGGTGCCACAGGAATTTATCGAGCTACTGCAGGGTGACCCAGTAATAGAGGTTGTTCCGCTCCTGCATTAGCAGGGGCAGCAGTTGGCATACTAGGATCTCCTCGAACTTTGAGATCCCATGAAGGAGCTCCATTAGCCGAAGGTATTCTGTCATCCACTTGTCCAAGTCAAAGTTTGGCTTCAGGATGTCCTCATGGCCTATTAACACTATCCATCCGGCAAGGAGATTAGCTCCGGATTGGAGGAGGTGTCGTAACTTTGATATCGCTTTGTGGATCGTTAATCCCTCATGATAGTGTGATATCGATTTGTTCGCCCCCCCCCCCGGGAGCCAGGATGTAGATTTGACTTAGCGGACCACTGTGAGAATTTAAACAACAGGTCATCCTCTAGTAGTCCATATCCTTGCCACCCGGCCGTCGACAATAGTCACAGACTCTAGTTTCCCACTCGGCTGGATTCAGGGGTAGCGTCATTGTTCGGTTTGTTCGCCTCTTCCTGGAGAGGTGGAGTCGAAAGGAGGGCGGCAATGTCATTTTCTTCTTCTTCACTTCCACCAATTTCTTTTTTAAAGTTTCTTAGGCACTCTGGAGCGGTGCGGTCATCTTCGATGCTTTTATACTTCAGGATGGTTCCATATTGTCGAAAGGCTTCCTTCTCCAGTCTTTCAGCTTCGCTCAGGTCTGGACGGGCTTGGTTCAGCGAACACGTATGGCTAGATGTCTGCGAGAGACACTCTGACCTTGGCACCGGCGCCGAAGTCGAATGTAGACTTGGATTGACACTAACTGATTCGCGGCTGCACAAGGGGGCTGTACCTCTTCGGACTCAACAGTAGTGTTAGTCGCCCTGGACTCCATTGCCGATGTGTTCTTCAGAATCAGGGAGCGCAGGTTTTCAAGCTCTTACCGCATGCCTACAAACTTATCTTTCAGTGCTTTATCCCTAACAGTCTCATTTAGGCTGATCTGTCGAACAACATACATAGTATTCTTTCCTATCAGACGTTCTTCAAGTTCCCCGAGCGCTTATCGAATCCACGCAACTAAGCAACTACGAAATAGCTTCCCTAGTTCTCCTTTCTGCGACTTATTTTCCTCTGTCTGTTTTTCTTGCTATACATAAAAACCAAGAATCTCATTTTTGGTTTTTATGTATAGCAAGAAAAACAGACATGAAATTTTGAAAACACAAAAAGCAAGTCACGAGGCACTTGATTTCAAGAAACTAAATGGTGCTTGCACACCATCAGCAAACTTTACGGAAGGGAACTTGAAATCAGTATTTCAAGAAATAACATGAACATCCCTTCTTGGTTTCAGGAGGCTATCGGATTTCAAATTCAATTTTGATCAAATAAGAAATCAATATTTTAAGAAACATGAATATTCCT
Source organism: Acanthococcus lagerstroemiae (assembly GCA_031841125.1). NCBI lineage: Eukaryota > Metazoa > Arthropoda > Insecta > Hemiptera > Eriococcidae > Acanthococcus > Acanthococcus lagerstroemiae. Next base: position 30,730,913 of record CM063114.1, read on the forward strand.
TTTTGGTTGCAGAAGGCTATGAATTTCAAATTCAAATCTGATCGAATAAAACAATATAAACAAACCACAAGACTTACAAAAAATCATATTTCTCCTTCAGCTCGTCTGGAACCTTGAACGGCCTCCTAGGCGGATCCTCACATAAGCTTTCGCATTTGACCCATTCATCTTTATTGCCCAGACAGAAATATCCAACTCCCGATCGAAAAACGAACTGACCATTCCTACATGCTGTGCATGGTAACAAGGCTCCAAATGTCATAATATCGGCCAATCTATCACATATCTAGAGAGAAGAAAAAAAAATACTTTCATGTAATCTAGAATACATAATAACGGCTGATTCCAATACAGTCAACTTACGCTTTCCATTCCTGCAGGTATTTGTTGATCATTGTACTCCAAAAGCGATACCAATTCTTTTTTTGGTAAATCTTTCAGTCGATCACGATAGCGAAACATTGTCTGGTTCTGTTTCTTCAGAACATTGTCGTCTTCCAATTTTGGTTTCTTTTCGGGCTCCTCGCCTGGTTCCTCTTTCTTAATTCTACAGGCACGACAGGATTATGATCGGTTTATATTTCGCTATCTCCAGAAACGTATGAGTAGCAGTAATGATGCGGAACTTACGGCTTGATTTCCGGTAAAGCGCTTTTGACTTTGTCTTGATCCTCTTTTGAAAGTTGTTTGAATCCCGACAACTTGGACCCCGAATCCCAAAATTCGAGTTCATGTCTCAGTTTTGTAAAACAATCAAAATGATGCCATAAATCGATTCCACCGTATTGTCTACCTTCAGGGCTGTCAAAGTCTTTTTTCGAAGCTCTCAGATCACCCTGAAATGAAGTTATACTTTCAAATAAGAGATATTAAAGCTGACCAGAGACCTTCATACTTGTGTCCCTCATTGAACTGATTTTTCACGCTCGGATACAGCAGTCATTAGCTTAGTAAATGATTATACGGTATCAATCAAGTTCAGATTCATAGATCAGGTACCAAATACCATGAGCTAATCTACACAGAATTCTCAATCGTCAGTTACGCTTTTCAAAACAATATCGTTCATCAGGATACTCATATACAGCCGCATTTCCCAATTAGATTCACAGTTGCTGAATCTTGTAAATATGGTACTAAGTATGCTACCTCACCAAATCCTCAAGATGATCTCAATGTACTCGTAAGACAATAACGAGGACAGTAATTTTCCTGCATCAAATGCAATTTTAATACGGATGATTCAAATAAACATTCAACTGGATCTCTTCCTTCTCAATAATGTCACAAGCAAAAACGTAAAGATACAGCTTACGACACTAGACATTTCGAAGTCCTTTTCTTAACTCAGAAATACTACTTGAAAATCGGCACTCTATATGGTATATTCCCTAAGTCTGTGCATCATTCCTCAGACATACTAATCTGAAGTTCATACGTCGGCTTTTAACTGTTATAGAACAAATATAACATTGTAGAATCATTTCACCTTAATGATTTTTTCTTCACATCCCCGACAAGTGGCTCGACTAGATTTCGAATATTCCACGCTATAATCTTTAGCCGAACTACTTTTACTCGATTTTCTCTTAGCGCCCTTTTTCGAACTGCTATTTTCTGCACTAGATGATGGTCCAGCTGAACCTAAAAACAAAAAAATAATATTATACAATACGAACAAGGGGAACACATTGTTTCAGCATGATATCTTACCTCCGGCTTCTACTTTCGCTCTGATTTTCTCTTGATCTTCCCATCTCAACGATTCAAAATGTGAGATGTCACCGACACATTTAGGACGTTGTTTCACGAAAAAGCAAGAGTAGTGATACCAATTTGGGGTCTTTCCATCGAACATTGGTGACTGAAATCAATTTCAATATTACGTCTGAAGTAACATATCACTGATTCACAGCGACAAGAAAGTAACTGAGTACAGTTATTTTGTAAGGAACCAAGAATTTCCAGTGAATTCTTCGCTTCAATAATTAGTTTGTTAAGATTCGCACGGAACCATTTTCCCTAAGTGACCTTCGTATAGCCGGTATCCAGCAGTTATGTGAAATATAACTCTTTCGACGTACCTGAACCATGACTGCCAAACGAAGATGATCTTTTTCGATCTTCATTCTACAACATTTACAACTAGCTCTATTACTTTTCGAATATTCGGCCCGGTAAGGCAAGTCAACTAGTTCCTCATTTCCCATGCTGAAGGAATACGAAGAATACAGTCGATCGACAAGAATCGAAATCTCAAGACAGACACGCAATCAATAGAGTACGCAAACGAAAAACAAATGGCAATAACCACACAAAGGCTAACTAGACTGCAGTCACTTTACTAGCGTGGCAAAATTTGATGAGCGAGGCGAAAATTGAACGTGAAATATGAAAATAGTAAAGGCGGTAAAACAATTCGAAGAGCGAAGAGACGAAGACGCAATAATTTGACAACGCCAATGGAAAATGATTTCCACCAATCACAATGCGCGCATTAATTCTCATCCCTCCAAAATATGCGCAGTACTTTAAATTTCCAAACTCAAAACTTCGGAAGTTGTAACTGAAAATGTCGCTCGGTAACCTGGTGATCTGTCACAATTTTTGTTCACAAAGCTCAAGTCAATATTCAATGTAATTCAAATTTGAATTCAGAAATTTAATTGAGAAAAATAATGAATTCAGTTCGAATTTATGAATTCAGAACTACATTTGTAGTTTGATAAATTGCAACACTGAGTATTCTCTCTCTGGCGCTCCCGCCCGCTCCCGCTTAGACTCCCGCTTGACCCGCTCCGGTCAAGCGTTATCAACTTGTATGTTTATCAACAAATGACTTGGAAATTTGAAAATTTGACCAGATGTTTTACGTTTCAGGAGATATAAATAATGAGAAAAAGTATTAATTACCAGCAAAATGAGCTCAGAAAATTTCTTTGAAAATAAAGTAATCTTGGCACCCATGGTACGAATGAACACATTACCTTTCCGCTTACTAGCTTTGGATTACGGAGCCGATATCGTATACAGTGAAGAAATTATTGACCATAAATTGCTGAGGAGTAAACGACTGTTCAATGGTACGGTAATATTCACCGCAATCATGCATTGGGCCCAAGTAGTATCTTCTCTAACTTGAAACATTTGTTCTCGCAGAAATCTTGAATACTATAGACTACATTGACAAAACCGACGGGTCGTTAATCTTCAGGACGTGCTCGAAAGAGAGAGACAAAGTCATCTTCCAAATCGGAACGAGCTGTCCGGAGAGAGCAGCTAAAGTTGCAGCCCTCGTGTAATTATCTCCCATTTCATCTCGTATCTTTTGCCGTGAAGAATGTTCTTTATAAGTGGTCGTTTCATTCCAGTGAAAATGATGTGGCTGGGATCGACATCAACATGGGTTGTCCGAAACACTTTTCTGTGTCCGGTGGCATGGGCGCTGCTCTCTTATCAAACCGATCAAACGCTCAAAACATAATTCAGCGTGTTCGGGGTGCTGTGAAGATACCTGTTACCTGTAAAATTCGAGTTCTTGACACAGTTGATGAGACTATCTCATTTTGCCAACTCATGAAAGAAAGCGGAGTCAGTGCGATTGCTGTACACGGGCGGACTGTAAAGGAACGACCACACCATCCAAACCGAAATTCCGTTGTTGAAAGTGTTTCTTCTAGTCTCTCAATTCCTGTGATAGCGAAGTAAGGTCATTGTTTTGTCTAACAATCTTGGATGCTGTTATTTTTAAGGTGTTAAATTTACAATTTTTCTTACAGTGGAGGATCTAACAACATTTATCAGTACGATGATATCTTGAAATTTAAAGAAAACACAAACTGCACTAGTGTGATGGTGGCTCGTTCAGCGCAGTACAATCCATCAATTTTTCGTAAAGATGGAAAATTAGATTTGGACGATGTCATTAAATCATATCTTAGATACGCTGTGGATTATGATAACTGCTTTCCAAATACAAAGTACTGTGTTCAGAGCATGCTACGCGACTTGCAAGATACCCCCCGCGGAAAAGTATTCCTAGAAACTCAAAATGTAGAGCAAATATGGTTAGTACTTTGTAACGTAATCAACTACGGAACGTCGAGCCAACCGTGTACTAATTATGAACTTCTTATTTCAGTAAAATATGGGACTTAGGCGATTATTGTCGACAAAAATCTAGGGAATACATATCCGAAGGACTAGACATTCAGTGTGAAGTTCTTCTGGAAAATCAGAAAAAAAAATTCAAGTCGGATGATACTCGGGTCTTACGGTGTTTATTTATACGATCCAACTTTCCACGAGATGCGGATCTCCCGAAGAGCGTGCTGCTTAGGTACGCGCAAAAATGCAAGAATGCCCCTCCGAAGTACCAAACTAGGAATATTGAAAAGTTGTTCCATTCGACCGTCACATATGATGGACACCAATATTCCTCTACGTATTGGTTTGTAATTTCACGTGATAGTAAGAGAATCAAGTGGATACCGTGATGTACTTCCTTACTATGAAATTTGATGGTTTGCAGGGAAAAGAATAAAAAGTCTGCAGAACAAGGAGCAGCGACAGTATGTTTATGTTACTTGAAAGTATACGATGAAGACGAATTACGATCCAAAGGCATTATAACGTAGCGCCCTCTCCGTGAATTCAGCTGGGAACTGAGTGTTCATTATTCAAACAGCTCAAGTTTTCTCACACGTAAGGTATTACATCGATGTCAGAGATGCTCTGTGTTCAAAGTGAATGCAATAAAAAGCTTAAAATTTCAATGTTCAATTCAGTATGCCTTTATTTTTATAACTATATGTACTTGACCCGCAAATCTTAGATTATTCAGTCTATTTCCATTTAGCCAAAGTCCTCTGTTTTCCCAGTTCATCTCTTCATTGCCTCTTCCAGCGCCACATTGAATAGAATTGGAGACAAGGGGTCACTCTGTTTTACACCCCTGTCCTCGGTAAAGTATCGACCCGGTCGTTCTGTGACTATTCTCACTTTCACATCTGAATACATATCGATTAGTGAGATGAGTTTGCCTGGGACCCCTTGTCTACGTAAATAATTTGTGTTAATTAGAAAATTGTGTTTTAGAGAGTCGAAAGCCTTCTCGTAATCCATAAAAGCCAAGGGTAATTAAATTTCTTAGAAATTTTCGTATTTATTGTACGAAATTATATTGATTGAATTAGTAAAAATTTTTACATCAATCGAGACGATTTTAGAGATCAAATTAATCTTACATCATTTCATTGGTACGAATCAAGGATTACAAGTGCACCAGGGACCACAAGCAAATATAAATAATAGAAAATAATACAAAATTAATGGCACAGGATTGGAACATCTCCGATCATGAAACAAATTTTAAACGTGCAATAGCCTATATATAGTAAGTACAAACTTATTTCTAAACTGTAATGTCACGCGAATCAAATTACAACATACGAATCACCAATATGTACAAACATTGATCAAGAAACGTTAGTACTTGCAAATAAAGTAATAACAAATTTTGAAACAATCACTGATGAATTTCACCAAATACGAGTTGAAAATTACATGAAAAATATACAGTCCTGTTACTTCTGAATCCGAAAAACATCGCATTCTTCGCCGTGTAGGTTTCGCTTCTCTATGAGAATGCCAGTATCGTGTTCTTTTAAATATACCATCACTTCCTCCCATAACTTCGGCCTTAATTTAACAACCGATGAGATCCATTCACGGACTTCGTTTACACCCACGAAATTACAGTCAGACTGCTTGTCATTTTGTTTAAGAATATCGAAAATATCTTTAACCAAGCGTCGTCTTTCCTGATCACCATCGGTACGCAGCTTGTTGACCCATCGGTTCAATTTGTAAGTTCCCCACACAAGTGCGAAACTAATGACGCCATACAATGCGTAAATATGCGTGGAATCTTTCCACGACACATGACCACATGTTCGTAAAAGTCGATTATTACGGTACAAGATACCTTCGTTCAGCACTTTCATCTCGAACAAAGCATTCGCTTTGAATAATACTTTGGCATTCTGGAGTAACTTTTTCGCCTCAGCCGCTTTGAATCCAAGGTCTTTAGTAAGTAGTTTTTCAATAACATCATCTTTGAACAGTGGGTACATACCAACGAAATCGCTGTTCTCGAAGCTTGAGTGAGAACACCGTTCTGACAGAGTAGCGTGATGTACCGCCGCCCTGATTACATTCAGATTATCAACGGTGAATTTCAAATCAGAATCGGGTACACACGAGACCCCAGGAACACCACCTTGACTACATTTAGGATACACACCATCGACCAAATGTACACTGCGGAATCGTCTTTCACTCCAGTCCCCAACACTTTTGAATACAAAGGCCAGAACTACACTCGCAATTAATAATACTAACGTAGTACCAATAATGCCGATTCTGTCCCAGAAGTCAACGGTCCTCACGTAACACCGAGAATACATGCCTACATTCTCGGGAATGAAAGTTGATTTCTGCACACGTTGTCGAGCGATATTTGCAGTTACACTAGAATACGGAGGAATGATTGCATCTGCGTCATCTTCATCGTCTGCAGCGCTGTCTGAATTATTCGTGCTTTCCATTTGACCACCGGTTTCCAGAGCCTTGAGTTTTTTCAACAAAACTGCACGACTAGTACTAGTGATTGGCGGTGCGACAAAACCTAACGCCAGTAAACGTTCTCTCAGCTCGGTGTCTGATATCTCCATGGTTATTTCTGTAAAATGAAAAATATCGTAATTTGGTGGCAATAATGAAAAATGATCGAGGCATTTTAACGTGAGAAAAACGATCCTCCAATATTTTGAGGACACAGTCTCGTTTTCTGTTAAAGAAAACTAAGTAGCAAATTAAATTCATAAACGTTACCTTCACGAAGTTGTAGCCTTGCACTATAATCAGTCAAAGTATATGAATAGTTACAACTTTACCAAACATGGAAAAAATTATATTCCGTTGAAATTACGAAGTGATTTCAACTTGAAACGAGAGGTTTGAAACAGAGTTGGGCGCAAAACAAGAGCAACGGCAAAATTATCAGCACTGTTACCATTTGCTAAAATTAAAAATGGGTAAAGGAAGTTTCAACTTTCAAGGGGTTTCAAGCTTCCAAGTTCCAAGCGCATTTAAACAGCGCGCAGTGCTACCAGATGATAATTTTTGAATCCGCTGGCTGTACCCTCCAAAGGTGATATCTACGATATCTGATTATAACTGATAAGTTGGTGATAAGGTGATAACTGATAAGCTGAGCCATTAGCTTTAGCTATAAGCCATCAGCCACTAAATTGCTAATGAAAAGCTAATTGTGAGGTTATTCGAGGAAACCATTCGACCGTTGCCGTTTGAAATTCGCGTTCATCTGCGTCGAGTGAGGCGAAGATCGTTAGCAGATCGTATCCTTCGTTTCATCGATCATATAATACTCAAATAGAGTCGGTAGCTTGTGTTGGAAGGCGAGATGTAGGTTATAAGGTTGTGCCGCACAGAGTGCGCTAACCAACACTCCCTCCCAACTCGACTTCCAATAATCCAGTATCCTGTAAGTTCTATGTTTTATCACATCTAAGAACTCCTTTATCAAATAATCTTATCAACAATCGTATATTCAAAACAAAAATTATTTCAAGTCTAGGTCTTCAACTTCAACTTGTTCATAAACCAAATATCGTGTATTCTCTACTTCTCATAAAGGAATGGAAGGATTCAAATATAATTATATACATATTAAAAAAAACTTAATTCTAGTCAAGTAGGCTTCAGGTCTTTTCGTTTCAAGTAATATGACTTTTTCTTTTTCTCGATTTTTTTTTTTTTTTTTTTTCGATTTTCCCGATTATTCCTTCTTGGGTTTGTTTCGACCTGTAATTAAAATATCATTTCGATTAATTCCAGAAACCGCTTAGTTGATAAGGGTTTCGTACATATGTCTGCCTTTTGATCTATTGTTCCAATTTTTGTAACAGTTAATAAGTTTCGTTCGAATAGCTCTTGTTTTTCTAAGTATTTTTGTTCCAAGTATTTTAGTCTTCCTCTGGACAAGGTTTTCGTACACTGCGTAATTGCAGCTGTATTATCTTCGTGTACTACAATGGGGAATATAATTCTATCGATTGTTTCGTTTGCCAGGTATGCCAAGAAAAGTATTTCTGTTGACATATCACAAATGGCTACGTATTCGGCTTCTGCCGTGCTTCTTGCTATATTCTTTTGAACTTGTGACCTCCAATGTACGATGTTACCATCGTAAGTAATTATGAAACCTGTTGTCGATCGTCTTGTCTGTGGATCACCTCCGAAGTCGGCGTCTACATAAACCTCAAATTTCGTGTTCGTTTTCTTGTCATATTTTAATGAGTAATCGATTGTTCCTTTTAGGTATCTAAATATACGTTTTACCATTTTCCAGTGAGTATCGTCTGGTTCAGACTGAAATCTTGCAAGGTAGTTTACTGCAAAACAAATGTCTGGTCTTGTCATGTTCGAGATGAATAAAAGTGAGCCTGTTGCTCTCTTATAAGGAAATTCGTTCGATTGTTTCAAATTCGTGTTTTCTTGTTTTAAAGATTCGATTGGTGTCGGAACTGGTTTAGCGTCATTCATATTAAACGTCTTTAACGTTTTTGTTATGAAGTTCGGCTGTGAGATTAGTAAATAACCCTCATCGTTTCGTTTAATTTCGATTCCAATAAAATTCGTAGGAGAACCTAAGTCTTTCATTTCGAATTTTTGTTTAAGTTGTTTCGTTGTTTGTTCTATTAATTGATTATCACTTGAAAATAAAAGAATGTCATCGACATAAACTAATAATACTATGATCGATTTGTTTATTGTTTTCGTGTAGATACACGGTTCACGTCGATTTCGATTAAATCCCTGAGCTCGAATGAACTTGTCAAATGTGTTGTACCAACACCGAGGTGAGATAGCAAGTCCGTAGACAGCTTTCTTAAGTTTTGCCATGTGATGGCGTCTATCCAAACCAAAACCTTCCGGAATTGTCACATATTTTTCTCGGTCAATTTCGCCATGCAAAAATGCAGTTTTGATGTCTAATTGTCGAATATTTAAACGATTAATTGACGCGTACGCAAGTAGCCATCGAATTGTCGATGCCGCCGGAGTCGGTGACGCTTTTTCCGCTGGTGAGTATTCTTCGGAGTCACTACTTCCTACTACTACTACCCTAGCTTTGTGCGTGTTATCTCGTTTAATCGTGAATACCCATTTCGTAGGTACCTGTTTTATCGTTTTCGATTTTGGGACGATTGTCCAAACATCGTGTTTCTTAAATGATTCAATCTCGGATTGGATCGCTTGTAACCATTTATTTTTCGATTGTCCTGTTGTCGCTTCTTTGTAGGTCATTGGGACTTCGTCTGCCGAATAAATGTTCTTATCATAAAAGTTCGTATAGCAGTCGAGTTTATAGAGTTTCTTAGGATCTTCATCCCAGTCATACTCTATTTCCTGTTCTGTTGTTTGTGTTTCCGCAGAGTCAGGATTCAATGGCACACGATCCTGGGAACTGTTACCAATTACATCCTGGTTCTCTGAAGAAACTTCGATTTCCTGTTGAGCATCGGTAGTCATATTTGACTTCTTATTAGTATTTACTTCCTGCGTAGTTATGCATTCCGAAGAATCACAATTAGCAGTCGGTAATCCTTTCGATTTTTCAGTCGTGTCAATTTCGTTTCGAGTCGGAAAAATTATATTTGGAGTTTCCTTGTTGGGATAGTCGTTTCTGTAGAGGATCGATTCATCAACTTTAGCATTACATACATGTAATGTTTTCTGTGACTTTGGATCATATACTATGTACCCGTTATTCATGAAACCTACCAGGTAAGTTATTATTGATTTTGCAGTCATTTTGTTTCCTTTCGGTAAATTCTCGTTTAATGCATATGTCCGTGCTCCGAACTTACGAATGTAAGTCAGATCGGGAATCTTGTCGTGTGCTTTTTCGAATGGTGTTATAAAATTAAGTGCCGAATGTGGTGTTCGATTATATAAAAATGCCGCACAGTGAACTGCCATTCCCCAAAACGTTGTTGGGAAACCTGATCGAATTAGAAGAGACCTAGCTCGTTCTTCGATTGTCCTATTAATTCTTTCAATTAAACCGTTGTGTTCGTGTGCGTTTGGTGCGCACGTATCTAGTCTGAGTTGATATTCCTGTACCAAACTCTCGATTTCTTTATTTACAAATTCAGTACCATTATCACATCTCAATAATTGGAATTTGAATTCCGTAGGGAACATAGAACGGAGCGTTCGTAGTCCTACTTCCAGATTTCGTGTCACATCGCTTTTTGCTTGAATGGTGAATACCTGCAGATACCTCGTGTAATCATCGATTACTGTAAGTATGTATTTATTTTTCGAGTGTGCTGTTTGCGGTGAAATTGGCCCTATTAAATCAACATGTACTATCTCGCACGGTCGAATAGCCCTGTCTCTCATTTCATCGAACGATTTTCGTGTTAATTTTGCTAGACCACAAGTTGTACACTGCTCTGTAGTTTTCTTATAGATAAAGTCAGATACGCCAGTAGCTACGTATTTTAATCGATTTAATACTGACGGATTAATATGACCCATTCTTTCATGCCACTTTTCTCCCTCCGAAAGCAACAGTTTCAATTTTTCGTGTGATATCTTTCCTGTTTGTCGTTTCTTTTTCGATTTCGTTATCGATGTGTTAATTTTATGTATCTGGGCTAATTTCGATCTATTTTCCTGTTCCAGGTTTTTCGATTTTGTTATACTCGGTTCAATATAGATTGTATTCGATTTATTATCTGTGATCGATTTGGGTGTGGCCAGTTTTGCCTGTAGCCGATAAACCTTGTTACGCGTATGAATCAGAGCGATTTTAGTACGCAATTTTCGAGAAGTGATTGTTCCTGTCGTCGTGCTGAGGTGCATCGTTGTACCAAACTGAGAATTGAACGAGTAGGCTGAAATAATGTGATCGTTTACCTGTGGTACGTGCTGTACCGCACACAGTTTAATAATGTACTTCCTTTTGGCAAACTCTAGGAGCAGTAATAATGAACCTTGCCCTAGAGCCTGAGTCTTTTTGTCGGTCGCTGTTTTGACTGTAAGAGGAGTCGTGTAACTTATGAAATCGATTAGAATATTTGCGTGAGGCACAGCGTGGTGACTGGCTCCGCTATCGATTAAGAACGTAAGGGTTTTGTCAATTTTGTCGCTAGTCATTGAATTACTATCTGTCAAACTGGCTAGATAGGGTAAATTTGACTTACAATTTGCTCGCTCGTGTCCGAAACGGTGACAACCGTAGCACAGCTTTCCCGGATGCGGGCACTCAGTAGGGGTGTGAAAATACGTTCCGCATTTATTACACATCGCTGCTTTCTTTTCCTCTGGTGTCATCTTTCGCAATTTTTCGAGTTGGGCTGCTGTGTACAGTTCACTGAGCACCGTTGGCTTCGTGTACTTCGATTTCAATTCGTGTTCTTGTCTAGGTTTCTTCTCCTTGTTCCGAGCAGCGGATTCTTCGTTACGTCGTTTTCGATTTTTGATTGCAGAGTTGTCTACTGCTAAGAACTGCTTTTTCATGTACTCGTAGTTCCTTTGTTCGGAAGGTAGGCATCTCATTTGATGGTAGAACGTGTAGTACGGTGAGTTGTGGTCATCTTGATCTTCGATTTTCGATAGGAATCGACCTCCTAAATACTCATCATCGAATGTCGCCCCCAGTTCCTGTATGTCCTGATGAACTTGCTCGAAATCGTTCAGGAATCGAATTGGGTCGTAATGCGATTTAAAGACCAGTCGCGTGTATCGGCGTTCCGCCAGAGTGATCTCCGAGCATCGATTCCCTTCGAATAGATCGCAAATCTTTTTATACGCTGAGTGCGCTGTTGTGTATTTCACTATTAGATTTGCGATCGAGGTGGTAATGGTTGCGTGTATTACTTGAAGCGCCTGAGCATCATGCTCACGTCGTCTTTCCAATGTTAGTTCAGCTGTCTTTTCACCATACTCGGTCCGGATGTAGTCCTCCAAGCGTAGCGACCGCAGCTGGACTGATAGCTTCGCTTTCCATTTTAGCAGATTCTTCGATCCCGTTAGTAAGTCCTCTTTGTGAACTCGAGGAATCGAGAATGCCGGCATGGAGTCTCGTCTCAATCTGTTGTTACCTGTTTCGTTTTCCGTGTTGTTTTCTGTTACAGGTGAAGAACCTATTTCGGTCGTCCCGGAGTTCGCTGATGGAGCCGTTGATGTCGCACGTTTTTCCGCCATCGTTTGGAAATTTTCGAACATTTGTCCCATTACCTGGGCCATCGCCCCCGCCATCTTGTCGCACATCCTCGATAACAGGACCTCCTCTCTCGATTTCATTTGCTCGTTTTCTTCATTGAGGATATCATCCTCATTTTCGATTGACACAGGGTGTGTGATCGGCTCCTCGTTTTTCTTGTTCCTTCCCATCACAAACAATTTCGCACCGCCGAAAACGAAAAGAAGACGATTTTCGCGGAATTCAAAATTATTTTAGTCGAATAAATCTTGTAAAAGTTATTGAAGTTTCACTTTAATTTCTAAGACAAAGACAACGTAAAAAAAACTTAACCGCGCTCTGCTACCATGTGAGGTTATTCGAGGAAACCATTCGACCGTTGCCGTTTGAAATTCGCGTTCATCTGCGTCGAGTGAGGCGAAGATCGTTAGCAGATCGTATCCTTCGTTTCATCGATCATATAATACTCAAATAGAGTCGGTAGCTTGTGTTGGAAGGCGAGATGTAGGTTATAAGGTTGTGCCGCACAGAGTGCGCTAACCAACACTAATCCAGCTTGGTCACTGTTGCTGGCATTCTGTTAATCCCGAATTCTGAACTTCTGAACCAGATCCCTGCTTTGCTCGCTTGGTTTTGTGTTTAGCACATAGCACACTGCGACAAAGGAATCAGCCTTTAGCTTTTAGCTCTAAGCATTGGCCGTCAGCCCATCAGGTAGCCATTGACTGGCTTGAAACTTGAACTGTAACACTGGAAGCTGTATCCCTATTTATAGCCCATCCCCCATCCGTCAAGGTCATTAGATTTGGTCGTAAGCTTTCGCCTTTCTAAAAAGCCTATCACCTCTCGACTCTGGTGCCCTCAAATTTTCGGATGTGGTTAATCCAAGAATCCGAACTAGAGTACATGCCCCGAATAGGAAATTAATGGCATCTCTGTAACAAAATTTCAGTTTTCATTGGATACGCGCAAGTTTCAAATATACCTATATTTTTGAAACTTTTACTGTACCCATACATCATAATATTATACGTCATCTCTGTACCTGAATGCTCCCATCCGAGAATTATCTCGAAAAGAATGATTCATAATTTGGTCCTCAACTTTAAATTAACTAGGGGACAACAGATTCATAGTATCATTATACTTTGCTCTATAATTGATATGTTCCTAGATTTATTTAAAGGGTTTTTGCGATGCAAAGTACCCTATTGTGTACACTTCTCATTATTGTAGCAGTAGAGGCCTATGTTGACCTTTTTCTTCATTTACTCATGAACGTTAGCCTAATGTTCTAACAGGCCATTTCACCTTACGACTATTGTTTAATCTAGTTATAACAATAAACAATGAACCTCTGGCGCATAGTTTGATACTATATTGTTTCACATTACGTACAATGATATAAATCTCTATACGATAATAATCAAAAAGAAAACTAGTGTCAAATAAAGTAACGTGGAATGTGCGATTTTCACAATAATACTTAATGGACGGATTATAAAAACTGAGATTACAATAATTAACAAATAAATAATAGCAAACTTAATAATAAAATTGATAAATAGCTTAACGTAAAATGGCATGAAAGAACAGATACAGAAATGTGTCTTTTTCAAGATTTCAGTTTCCAAGTAAGGAAATCTGAAATATAAAATAAGATTTAAAAGGGTACAAAAAAGTTGCCTAACAATAATACTGATTTAGTCAATTGATAACAAAATATGTGTCTTTTTCAAGATTCCAGTTTCCAAGCAAAGAAATCTGGGATATAATAAGATTTAAAGGGTAAAAAAGAAAGTTTGCTAACAATAATACTGATTTAGTTAACTGATAACAAAATAAACTAGAGCTCCGAAAATTAATCGAAAGAGAAAAATACAAAGTAACACAGACTGTCTAGTAAATTGATTTTATATCACATAATCATAATTGTAGAAAAGTTTCTAATTGGTGAACAATGTAATATTAACACTTCGCAAGATATTTTACCGTGCAAGAAAGCTAAGATGAAAAAAGAACTGTCAAAGTCAATACACCCAGCTGACTGGCACCCACTGATGCTGACGTTCCATAGTTTCCAGAGCTTCCACGACCTTTAGGAATGTTTGGTCAAAATCTTCGTTTACGATTACCAAGTCGATGTATTTTTCATACGTTCGCTGTAAACAGCTGCTCTCCTCTAAAGTTTTCTTATCGTCTTCTTCCTGTGCCATCAAAATCAGTTTGAATAATCGGCCATAATGAAAAGGAGGAAAAATGTACAATTTCTAAATAATGAATTTACCCCGTATAACGAAGCCAGCGATTCCAATGTGCGGGCACGTCGAGAGCTGTACCTGATTGAACTCTGCCTATCAAACTATACGATAAAAGAACAAACCAACAATGAAGCTACAAAAAGCTGATCATAGCAATTAAACTCCGAAGCATAAAGCTGAAAATACAGCCATATTACATACTAATACAGATAATACATGGGATTTATATAGCTGTTCCTCGGAGTATATGCATTAGATGTTCTATATGTTCGTATGGGAAGGAGCTATGTAGACAGGTAATAGATGGCTTCAACCACTTCGTTCTTCATGGCCAAATCGCACTCATTAGCCCACTGCTCAGTTTTCTACTAATCAGACTGACTCAACTTGCTCATCTCAGTCAGTCTGCCTGTCTATCCAGCAGTCAATCGGCACCTATTTTTGATGTTAAATCAGCTACTACACGCCATTTTTCTGATGATGTAGACGAATGTTCGTCTGCAGTTGAGGATTTTGGCTCTCAAATCCTGGATCGTGAGTGTAACCCTCGCTTCGGTTTAACGGTAAGTTACTGAACCTGTTAACATAGCTCCGCAACAAGAGGAAGCACAAAAATCTCTCTCCTCATGTCATTTCAACTTCAAAACATAATATCCAAGCATTTTAAAATAATATTAGGCTCGTCTGAAATCATAAAAAGCTCTTCAAACAATAATTCCTGATACTGTCAAATACTTAAAAAATGAAAATAACACCGTACTATCATGCAATAAACTTTACACAGGCATTCCTGTTCATGCAGTCAATAAAAACATTTTGACTAATCCAAGCTAGAAAAAATCCAGGAACTGCAATGCTTTGATTTTTCAAGACAAAATTGACATTTTCAAGAGAATTTGTTCCGCTAGCGATTACACGATTTGAAAAAATCTAATAATAAGTCCATAACTTGAACCCAATTTACTTACGGTTAGATTTCGAGAGGAGTATCCGTTATATCGACCGTAATCATGAAGATGTTTCAAAGTTTCCAAGCCAGGAGCTGCGATGAATATAACATAAGGCAAAAACTCTGCCGAATTATGTAGAATCTTCAACGCCTGGTGAAACAATAGACAATTGTACAATCGACAGCTAAACACTAATTTTAAGCAGGAATCATCCACACTAACCGGAGGGCTGCAATCCAAAATACACATTTTCCCTTCGTTTATGACATTCCGTATCGAGTCTAGGCTAGTTCCATATAAATTCCCGTTATGTTCACCGTACTCCAGAAATTTATGTTGTTTGATCTGCTTCTCCATTTCTTCGCGATCCAAAAACCAGTAATTTTTTCCATTTTCTTCCAGCTCGCGAGGTGGACGAGACGTGACTATTCAAACGTGAAAACCGAAAAAGAATGAGCTCTGCCAGATTTCAATATAAAATGTAATTATTCGGTACTGACCTGGTATGACTCCGGTGTATTTATTCGGGTCGCTATTTATCAGGCGGCCTTTTAGCGTACGTCGACCGACACCAGCAGGACCCACAAGAGCGAGCGTACGCCTTTTCAGCGGTGGTACTCGAGTGACTTCCTCGTACAACAATAAATCAGCTTTGTCGAATTCAACGTTCCATTTGGACTGATACATCTTCTTGCGTTTTTTCCGAGCAATCTACACATAATAATGAAACATCACTCTGCTCGTTTTGATTATGAAGTTCGCAGCTTTCACGTTCAGAACTCACCCTAGTACCGCAGATACCAATTTTATGAACATAATCAGCTTCCGGTGGGACATACGCTTTCCGCCTTTCTTCCAAGTCCAATGATGGTATCAGTCCAATGCGACCAATATCATCGACTTTTTTTGCTTGCCACCAAATTGGATCTTTTTGGTCTAATATCTGAACAAATCATCTTCACTCAGTACCGTAATATCGACAATTACGCATCATGAAATTGAAACGGTAAAATTAAAGAATACACAGAAGCTAATAACGACGGTTTCAATCGGGGTTCACTCTAATTACAATAAGAAATCAACCTTCCGTTCGAACTTCATACTGGTATTTCAATAAATCTAAATACCTGCAGAATATCTCCCGTTTGGAATTCTAGACCCAGTTCTGGACAAGGTAATAATGAATCATCAGCCGGATTGTAACTGAACAGGGCTCGCAGGAAACACTAAAATCCAAAAGAAGAAATATAACAAATCAAGTGTTTCACCAAACCTAGGAACAAGGAATAGCGATAGTAACACCTGTTGCGACTTGAGTGACTGATCTATATCAGTACTTGGAGCTATTCTGAACTGCAGCGTAGTTTTACTTTGAGAAACTTCATGCATTAAATCTTCCGGTGTCATCACATTGACTCCATTCACTTCCAAAATTACATCCCCAGGATGTAAGCTATTCGTCTTGTCGATGGAACTACCAGCCAGAATACGAGCTACGATCAAGTTTCCGTTTTCATCTTGCTCAACAGTCAATCCCTATAATGAATGGTTGAAATAAGAGCTGAAGTCTGGTTGTTCTAACCATGGTTTTTGACGGCGAATCAGTACTCACCAAAGGTTTATCAGGTTTTTTGATGACGCTAACAACTTTGTACCGATCAGCCATACTTCCACTGAAAAGAACAGAGAAAAAAGTGAAATTATGATGACTCTAGGCGTGGCATTCAAACACCTACTACCAGCGGGACAGAAAATTAAATTGCAAGAACACTGTCATAACAATCAGTGTAATTTCACCATGAACTGAAAGATGAATAATAATTCAATTCATTATTACGTACGTGATCTGAGTGCTCGACTGTTGATTAGAACTGGATTAACGGATAACAGGACGTGAGAAGTACTCGATACTCCGAGCGATACGAACCAAAACGGGTGTTACATTTCAGATTTCAATGTAAATTAAATAGATTGAAGTACAGTCACATGAGACCTCATAATAATGATAACGCCCTTCGAATGAAATCAACGATATTTGAAGATTCAATGAATACGGTTGTAGTTAAGATGAATGAAAAACAAAACTGAATAACTTAAACATTCCATAACAATTATGCCAAACATTCATCAAGTCCGAGAACGAAGCGCGGAGGTAAACATAACGATGTCCAGCTAAAGGTATGTTCACCATGTTGTGCTCTCCTAACGACTTCACCGGGATTACGTCATTGGGAATTGGGGTACGGGCGAGACGCTCACAGACTAACGTAGTTTGAGCACCTGCTGGAAACACGGAAACACCCGAGACCCGACCACCCGAGTACCAGAGCTGAACAACAACTGATAAGTGATAACTGCCATGAGTCATTTCGGACAAGAAAATGCCGGATGTCAGTATTCGGGTGTTTCTAGGTGCTCTAACGCAGTAGGAGTCCATCAGTCATTTATTATTGTGCTTGCGCAGACCCTTCAGCGTTAACTGCATGTCGTCCTGAGGATCCCACTCCATAAAGGGGACGCTCAGTATCCCCCTGTAGCGTATACCTGAGTGAGCTTCAAGACTGGAGGATCAGCAGAGGAAGCATATCATCGCCTGACCTTGCCCTCCTCAAACTCTGCGTAGCACTCCTTCTCAGTAATACCTTCCAAATACCATCCCATCTACAAGACAGTATTATCCGATGTATAAAAGAAATCTTGTTTGACATTTTGGCACAATTTATTCATTTCTTCAAAAAATAGTAAAAATTTGTGCACGCACATCAAAATGAAAACGTGTAGGTATAATAATGAACTACCACTTGCACGGTAGAATTTAAAAACCATCCAGAGTAATAATTTTTAATGATGCGCCACAATCCCACAATGATCCAACTTTTTCACAGTACCTACTCTAACAACTGATCATCGAAAACATTGTAGTAAGCTAGTAACGCTGAATTCTTGATGCCTTTCACAGAAACTTTTTGGACTTAAACATGAAATTAAAGAGAAAGCTTACGAGACGTTTTACAGATCATATAACAATAGGTATAGACAGGAACGTACCAATAGGGGGAGGGCAGGGGGAAACTCCCCCCCCACCCACCCTTGTAGGAATTCTTCACTCAGCAGTTGGGAAAATTTACCATTACAGTCAGGCAAATTGGAAAAATCCAACAAGTTGACAGGTGTTTTTTTTTTTTGGGCTTTGATACTTTGGAATTTTGGGAATTGAGTTGAAAAGTGATGAGAAGTTGGGGGAACCCAACAAATTCAAAAGATTTTTCTTCTTTTGCATTGATAGTTGGGAATTTTGAGTTGAGTCAGTTGAAAAATCCAACAAGTCAAAAGGTTCTTTTTTTGCTTTTGAGGGAATTCTGAGTTCAGTCAGTTGGGACTTTCACAATTTTTACCCCTCCCCCCCTGGAGAAACTCTTCCGTACGTCCTAGGGTATAGAATATAAGTAAGGGTATGGTATAGCATAGTGTTACCACGTAAAAAGAACTCAACAGCATCAAATCATCTTTTACTTTAGGCCTGATAGATTTATCCGAAGCTGTTCCTCAAAAACATTGTACCTAAGTACCAAGTAGATTTGCATCTTGAAGTACAGAGATTCTTACTACCAAGATGTCACTTCGAGATTCCTTTCTTGAATTAGTTTTAAACTACCTAGCAGATTTGCTGAGTAAGCCATGTCTTACATTGCCCCTCTATAATCCCCTTACTGAAAATCAGGGATATCTTTGTCAAGTATATACATGTATCGCCTACAGAAGAAGCTAGCTGCTCCCTGTTGAGTGTACAAATATCTACACTATAACTGATTCACTGAAAAGTCATAACGACTCAACCGCTCACAATTTATTACTGGCCGATTCACTGAAGAGATTATTCCAAACAAAGGGAGAACATAAAACTATTGGGGAGGCTAACGTTCGAGCACCTATACGCACTCTCCCCTCCCCCAGAGGAGAGTCTCAAGATGTTTGAAGCTGAATCCGTATTTACATTAGTTCAGAGTACAGCGGAATACTCAGTTCCATTTCAAACCAATATAGATTCATATTCTATTTCAAACATTTGCTAGTATCTTTAAGAGGTATGTGAATACACCCCATCCAGTGAGTCTATGATCCGGCAATGACCAACGCAACTAACTGCATATGTACTGAAGAGCAACCATAACAGCTCAACCACACATTCACGACTGTCTCTCGAACAAATTGAGAGCAGAGATCTATCACGCAGTCTTTCGGTTGAGCATTTCCACACACAGAGGATACAAATATGGTAGCTCGGAGATGTACAATACATCCCTGAAGAGCCCCCTCCGTCATCATCACCCCAGAAAAAAGACTATAATCTTTAACCGAAGCAGAATGTTTTCCAAAACACTAACACTAGAAAAGAAAATCGGGTACCCTTAATGTATTCCTTACCAGAAAAAAAATGCAAATAGAACAGATTTTTTTTAGAGTAAGTAAGTATAAGATAAAGACTTAGAGGGAACACCAGGTAAATCAGAGTAATCTTTTTGGACGCTTATGCAACTTCCAGCACTGTTTCAGTACTTTTCAAACAAAAATTAAAATTAAACGAGGCTTTTGATTCGCTCGACATTCACATAACTCTTTAGGGAGCGCATATGTATACTGGCAGGGGTAGTCCAAGACCAGATCAGCTATAGGACTCGCGAAAACAGAGTTTAGCCGAGATGTTCCTTATATCGTGGCACTCAGTCTCTGACGTTTAATGTGCGTTTCACTGAAGAGTTAATTAGTTCACAAGGAATTAGTGTTACCACCAGATCAGAAAGACTGATACTATACATGAGCACGTCGTGGACTGCTCACTCAACGTCGTGAAACAAGTGGCTAGTGAGCGAACTGTGGCTGCACAGTGCACACTCTTCGGTACAGAGACCGAAAACTCTGACGCAAAAGACCACGGGGAAAATACCGGCAAACTACCCCGACTAACCATGCCCATGAGTGCGCGCGTCAGAAACCGCGACCACCAACGCCCAGCATCGGATACAGCGACTGAAGAAGAAAATAATTGTATGGGGTAGTCCATCACCAAATAGATATAATTCTTTGGTTTTTGAAGGAACCAGTCAAACCGGCCCAATTTAAATAATTTTGACTGCAAAACAGGATAGCAACCGTTTGTAGAATCACGATGTCTAGAAACATATGAGTTTGTAAATCTGATCAGATGAATTGCGACATAGCTAGACTATTCCATTATTACTTTTACCAACTTCACTTTGGCCAACTCACGTGTCTGCCAGTACAATGCCAATGCTCACCGGATGACAGTCTTGCCGAAAAAATGGCGGATAATACATATACAAGCATTCCAACTTCTTGGGAAACTGAAAATAATAACGCCCATACAACTCGTAAGTAAACAGAACTTTTAATAAAGTAAAATAAAATGACTTGAACAATGAAAATGACATCATTTGTTTCTTGTAAAAAAAAAAAAAAAAAAAAAAAAAAGTAAATGCCATAAATGACGCCAAAACACATGAACATTATATGTATATCAACATGTAAAACGTAAACAATATTACAAATTTAAAAAAAAAAATCTCAAAATACATGTTTCAATTGATATATCAGGAAACAGCGTGCCACATTTAGAAGAAAATTCTGTTGAGAAGATAAAGTATATAAAAAATATTCGGGGTCCAAATGTGCACCAGTCACACTGTCAGAACTTGGACCATAGATGATCTAAGTGTCAGACACATAATTAAATAACCATTAATATGTAATTACTGTAAAATTATTTAAATGCTCGAATGCAGTGCATGATATGCCAACACTGAACAAGTTACACTTTGAGAATAAATACTCCTATCAATATTTGATAATGTGTTAGACGATTAGAAATGCTTAATGTAATACAAACATGAGTACTTATGTATACGAATGAAATAATTTAAGTGCATTGGCTCATGTATAAAAGAAATCTTGTTTGATATTTTGGCACAATTTATTCATTTCTAGAAAAAATAGTAAAAATTTGTGCACGCACATCAGAATCACAATGTTTATAATAATAAACGATCACTTGCACCGTAGAATTTAAGAACCATCCACAGTAATCATTTTAAATTATGTGCCACAATAATCCAACTTTTTCACAGTACTCAAACAAGTGATCATCGAAGACACTGTAGTAACACTGAATTGATACCTTTCATGGAAACTTTTTGGACTTAAACATAAAATTAAAGAGAAGGCTTACGAGACGTTTTACAGATCATACATAGGTAACCATAGGTAAAATATGAGTAAGAGTATAGCATAGTGGTACTATGTAAGAGGTACTCAACAGCATTAAATCTTCTTTTACTTTAGGTCTGTATCTTACCCCTCTATTGACGTCCAATCAACTTACTGCGCAAGAAGAATATTTTATTAAATACTACAAAAGAAGAACATTGAATCAATTTTCGTAATGCTTTTTTTTACCATGCATTAATCTGTACAACCGTATTAACTCAGGACCAAATATTCCTTAGGGGAATGAAATGTAGAGAGCGCTCGTGACACTACACACACGTACGCGCACTAACAAGCACATGTCCGGAGGTTGAGTGATCAAAATCGATACTTCCTATCCTTTATTAACACGGGAACGAAGATCGGTTTCATCTTATGAGGACTCCATCAGTTAGTTTGTTTTGATAACTGCTTTAATTTGTAGCCAATGTGGTTGAAAAATGATTTCAACAAGACCCTCAACACAGAAGGCATAAGTTTTCCTCTAAACAGTTTTCCACCCCCCTGAAGAAAGTTTGACAGTATCCACGAACTCAAGAATCAAGTCAAGGAGCTCAGGAATAGAATATCTTTTTTGTTCGGACTTACAGGAAATTAAAATTTAAAAAAATACCCATTAAATTTTAAAGTACCTCTGATCAACAGAGATTCTCGAAAAACCGAGCCCCGATGAAAGAATCACCCCATCCAACCATATTGGACACACTGATATTCATGATCGTAATAAACGGGAACCCACTGTTGAAATAAGACAGCGGACATCATGACCCGCGTCCGATTGGTGGCATTGCTCGGCTGTTTCATAAAAATTGAGATTTGAACATCTGGCAGTAACTTTGAGTATATCTTAGAGGGCAGTCCGACCCGTGTATGTCATCGGTGCGTTTCCTCCCTCCATAACAGCATAATTTTCAGCAGGTATTCATTCACCCAGAATTATTTGATTGCCTTCCTGGATAAAGTTACTATCTTATAAACAAGTTGATTCAAGATACTGAGCATATTAACAATCGATGAGTGGTTTGGGTTTGATGATTCAACCTGAAATATTATAAGATCAAATTAGTAACAATATTTGAAACAAACGTCTCCTGTTCTATTTGTTGTTAGCTTTAAGTCGTACTCTCAATCGGTAGATGCACTAATTTATCAATAAGATGCTGGAATTTAGACATCCTCGGAATTTTTTATCCAAATAGTTTAGAGACTAAGATTCCCCATATTGGTTAATACATATTTGTCTAATGAATAGTATGTGACTGTGTCCCGAGAAAAGTACCGCATGGGTAAGAAACCGGTTTTGAGTTATTCACAGTTTCAAAATCTTCAGACCTTCTTCCTTCGATTGAAATTTGTTTTAGGTTTCTAGGTTGAAAATTCGTAGGGATATGAAATGAAATAACAAACGATATTACACAGTTAAATTTTTAGAACACTTCATCTTTTAGTACTTCGAAACAAGAACTTACCCATAAGGTACATATCTTGGACCACGGTCACATATTCAGAAATATTCAGCCAATTGTACAAATTAATGTGCGGCAAAAAAGCACGACTACTGAAGATATGTTCGAATCACGAAAATGGATTCACTGTTTCACCTTCACGGAGTTTAATTTTCGGAATAACATATTCATCTCACGCAATAAGTTTACTGAACGTGAACATTTTGGTCATCTGGGCCGGATATTTCTGAATATACAATTTGTAATTAAACACCTAACCCAAGTTTGAGTTAAATCATAGACACCAGAGTGAAGGCAACAAATGAAACGTCTCTAACAGCAGCTATCAGAACTGCAAAGCATAATATAAATATGGGAAGATGAAATTTGAATAATCACAAGTTAAAATGCGAAAATCGTATCAACTTAGGATACATCTTCTTAAATATACATACACAATTAAACAAATTCAGAAATACGATTATCATACCACTCGAAGACTCTGGAGTTACACAACCTTGTTAAAACACGAAAACAGTAGAATATCGAGGAAGATTCGAACAAAAGGGTTAATTATACATGACCACTATTAATATAATTTGCCGCACTGGGCATTTCTTTGGTACTCGTAATGTAAACTAGATACTGAGATTCCAGCCATAGCGGCCACAAAAATCATCAAGAACTTGTACATCAAATGTAACTCAATTATAAATAGAAATACTGAAAAGCATTAAAGAAGACATTTTTTTAAAACTTCGATAGTTATTAGCACGGCGCGGCATGAAGATAGACAGTAATATCACAATATAATACAACTAAAGTTGAACTTTTAATACAATTAGGAAATTAACTGATTTTTCAATACCGGTATGTAGGCGGCTCCACTTCTACAACCTGACTCACCACACGAACACCTTGGGCGATTTCACCATTTTGGTAGGCTTGCAGCTTGGTGTAGGCATCGTAACCGAAAATTACCATCAGCGCCACAGAAGCAAACTGTAACACCAGGACATCAATTAATCAAGTACAATTATAGAAGTATATATGTTTCAGTAACCGAAAGTAATCATGAAGCAAATTCATCACGAACGCATACAGTTTTTCACAGTTCACATTACCTCCCCTCTGGGGGTAGTGACACAGGGGAAAAGTGCACAATCCCGTGCACGAGTACGTAACTGTCACTACCTCAAGTCTGCCACGGCGTTGTCGTCGCGGAGGGGCTTAGTCCATGTTCTGCGGGGACGGCGGAAAGTGGTCCTGGGCTAACTCAGTAATGGAATCCACCATTGCTGACATGCCTAGGTACCTACGGTTCAACTGGAAACTGTTGTTCTCGCTGCCGGCCTCACAGGCTTGGATGACCAATGTGGTTAGGCGACATGCGGACTTCACCCCGCATGGCCACCGTCACGCAGTACTCACTTCTTCACCGGTCTTGGCCGAGGAAAGTCACCTCCTCTGGTTATATCATGGTCACCAAGAATTGGGTCATGCTGGGAAGATAGCGGCTTCCTGTAACCCTAGCGGCATGGGAGTATGATCCAAGGATCCTGTTCTGTCACTCACTCACCCTCACCCATCCCCCCCACATCACCCAGTCGCCCACCCACTCCACCAACACTCCCTCACCCCCCTGTCAGTAGGGTAGAAATGGCGTGGTCCACCTGCGTTAATGGTGGAAAAGTATGAAGCGATGTCCGTGAATGAGATAATGCCGGCCGGTGAAAGCCCGGTACCCGGTACTGTGGGGGTTGGCTCCGTTGCCCCTACTGGATCGTCAGCCTACGTAACGAGCAAATTGGCAGGAAACACCGGAGAAGTACCAGCACTGGCGGCGACCCAAGCCCCGCCGTCAGTGTTGCCAACGCTATTGGGCAACAAACAAGAGAAACGAAGACGTATCATCTCCACGTCATCGGAGCGGGAGACATCGACCCCGGCGTCGAAGAAGAAGTCATCGACGTCCCCGAAGATGGCTGGGGGTAAGATGAAGAAAGAGATAAAGCGGCTGAAGGACGAACTCACGTTGCGCGACCAGAAAATCATCGGATTGGAGGTTAAAATGAAAGTATTGGTCGCGCAACACGAACAGGAGATTGGGGCGCTAAAAAAAGAGCTGCGCCAGCCGTTCCCTCAGCAGCAGCAGTCGCAACAGCAGCAGCAGTCGCAACAGCAGCAGCAGACGTCACAGGACCAGCAGCAGCGAAATCAGCGACAGCAGCAGGAACAGCAGCGGAAACAGCAGGAGAAGAAGCGACAGCAGCTGCAGAGACAGCAGGAGCAGCAACGGCAGCAGAAGAGTCAACAACAGCAGCAACATACGCAACAGAAGCAAAAGGAGAAGCCGAATTCGAAAGCGCCGGCGACTACCCCTGTCAGCGAGGAAATCGAAAAGATGCGCGAGCAACTGCGCAAGGAGTACGAGCGCACAGATTCGCTCCTCCTTAATTCCGAAACTGATGGGGAAGGCGGAAAGTGGTCGAAGGTCCTCGGGCGGCGAGCCAAACTCCGCCAGGGGGCCCAGACGAAGCCGGTGCCAGCTGCCCCGCCCAGGCCAGTTCCCCTGCCCAAAGGCAGGGAGGCCCGGAAAAAGGAGCTGCTCAGAAAGAGGAGGCCGCGTACAGCGGCGATCGTTATCGCGCGCAAGAGCGAAAATATCGAGTACGCGGCCCTAATCCGGAAGGCCCGGGCGGCGATTGATGTGAAGGCATACGGGGTCCAAGTTACGAGGACCCGAGCCACACAGGCAGGCGACATGCTGCTAGAGCTCCAAGGAGAGGAGCCAGCGGTAGCTAACTTCACTGAGAAGCTGCGAGAAGTGCTGGGCGCAGAGGCGGATATACGAAGACCGCAGCGCCGCACCACCCTGCTCCTGACGAACGTGGAACCGTCAGTGAGCCAGCAGGAGTTAGAGGCAGCGCTGCCAGAAGCGCGTGTCTTGAAGAAGGAGGCCATGTCGCGCGGCACCCTGGCGTATAAAGTCGAGGTGCCGATCCAGGCGGCACTAGACGCGCTCGCGCATGGCAAAATAGCGCTGGGGTGGAGCACCTGTAGGGTGCGCTCGCTCGAGAGGGAAAAGCTGACGGTTCGATGCTACAAGTGCCTCGAACCAGGCCACGTCGCTGCAAAATGCGCAGCAACAACCAGCATGGGCGACGTGTGCTATAGATGTGGGGGGACCGGTCACAAGATCCGGGAATTCCAGGAACCCCCCCAAGTGCCCACTGTGCAGTAGAGTGGAGGGGCGTGACTCCACGCACGTCCTTGGCGGTAGAGGATGCCAGGACGGTGGCGCCCTAGGAGGGAGAGGCCGCAGTCAACGTCGTTGAATAGGCCACTCTCCTTCCTCCAGGTCAACCTGAACCACTGTGCAGTAGCCCAGGATCTCCTGTGGAGCACGGTGGGAGAGAGACAGGTTGACCTGGTGATAGCGAGCGAGCCCTACAGGGTAGGCGAAGTTCAAGGATGGTACAG
Source organism: Acanthococcus lagerstroemiae (assembly GCA_031841125.1). Taxonomy (NCBI): domain Eukaryota; kingdom Metazoa; phylum Arthropoda; class Insecta; order Hemiptera; family Eriococcidae; genus Acanthococcus; species Acanthococcus lagerstroemiae. The sequence goes on from CM063114.1 coordinate 30,757,635, forward strand.
AGACCGTACTGGACTGACAGCCGTTGGCATATGTCCTGACTGTCCCATTGCTCCGGGCAAGGTAGAGGAGGGGGAGGAGTATGTAGCTGTGCAGGTTGGAGAAATCACCGTATACAGCTGCTACTTCTCCCCGAACAGAAGACTAGAGGAGTTTGAAGCCTACCTTGCCTGTCTTGAGGAGAGCATCGCGAGGAAGACGTCAAGAGTCATCGTGGCCGGAGACTTCAACGCCAAATCCACGGAATGGCACGCCGGCCGGACCGACCCTCGAGGATACGCCCTGGGGGAGTTTGCCGCCCGGATGGACCTCGTTCCGACGAACATGGGCGACACTCCTACCCGATTTCATCAAGGGCGGGGGTCGGTCATCGATGTCACCTTTGCGTCAGCAGGACTGGCCCGCTGGATCAAGGGCTGGTCCGTGCTGGATGAGGAGTCAGGGAGTGACCACCGGTACATCACCTTCACGCTGGACAAAGGAAATACCGTGGTCACTGCTCCAAAGAAGCTGGGAAGATGGGCGATCAGGAAGCTGGACGCCGATCGACTGGAGGCGAGCTTCCTGGCTCTCACCTGGGGAACGGGAGAGCGTCGGGATGACGAAGAAGAGGAGAGCGCAGAGGCCGCTGCCGCGAATGTCATCCGAACAGTGGCGGCGCCCTGCGACAGCGCAATGCCCCGTGTCGGTCCGCCGCGCAAGAGACAACCAGTCTATTGGTGGACCGACGACATCGCCGAGCTGCGGAGGGAGTGTAACCGGCTTCGTCGTCGTTACCAACGAACACGAAGAGACGACGAAGGCGCGGTAGAAGCTTCGCAGCAGTACCAGCAGGCTCGTCGTACCCTCAAGTCGGCCATACGAAGAAGCAAGAAGGCGGCTTGGGAGGAGCTATGTGAAGAAGCCGACGACGATCCCTTCGGCAAGCCATACAAGGTGGTGATGAAGAAAGCCGGAGGGCCGTCGGTGACGAGCCGAATGGAGCCAGGGGTGCTGCAACAGGTAGTGCAGGAACTGTTCCCCCAGCGCCCCCCGCTAACGGCGTCTTCTGCCGAGGTGCGAGAGGATTTCCCTCTGCTTAGTGTCGGAGAGGTGGACCAGGCGATTGACAGGATCCGGACCAAGAAGAGGAAGGCGCCGGGTCCGGACCTGATCCCCAACGTCGTCTGGGAAGTGGTCCACCGTGCAGATCCGTCCCTCCTGACCAACGTCTACAACCGTGCGTTGCAGGAGGGGACATTTCCGAGCAGATGGAAGGCGGCGCGGCTGGCCTTGATCAAGAAGCCAGGGAAACCAGATGGTCAGCCGTCCTCGTACCGGCCTATTTGCCTGCTCGACACCGTCGGCAAGGTGTTTGAGCGAACCATCGCGAATAGGTTGGAGGAGCACTTTGAGAAGCGGAAGACAATTTCGAGCAGTCAGTACGGATTCAGAACTGGCCGCTCGACTGCGGACGCCGCGCTTAAGTTAAGGAAGTTGGCGGAGAAGGCGATTCGCGAGCGGCAGTTCTGCGCGGCAGTCAGCCTCGACATCAAGAACGCGTTCAACTCGATACCGTATACGCGTATCATAGAGGCGTTGGAGTTGGCGCGGGTACCTGGTTACCTCGTGCGCATCATCAGAAGCTACTTCACCGGCCGCCGAATAGAGATGGAGTCGGCGGCCGGTCCAATCACGAGAGCGATGACCTGCGGCGTTCCTCAGGGATCAGTACTCGGACCTACCCTGTGGAACGCCGCCTTCAACGGATTGCTGAAGCTGGCACTACCACCAGGCGTGAAGTTGATCTGCTACGCTGATGACACGCTGGTGGTGTGCCAGGCAGAAACGACAGCAGAGGTCACGCGACGGGTTAACCAGGCGTTGGAGACGCTGACCCGCTGGATCGAGTCGGCGGGGTTGTGCTTGGCGGTGCAGAAGACGGAAGCTGTTTTGTTTACAACGCGCCGCAAGTACAGCCCACCCACCTTCGTCCTAAAAGGTGTGGAGATTGCGCCCTGTACAGCCCTGAAGTACCTGGGGCTGTGGTTCGACGGGAAGCTGTCGTTCCGAGAACACTTCCGACGGGCAGCTGGGAAGGCGGATCGAGTAGCCGGCCAGCTGTCCCGTCTGATGTCGAACCTAGGGGGACCGAAAGAGCAGAGAAGAAGACTGTACGTCAACGTAGTGATGTCGGTCCTCCTATACGGGGCGCCGGTATTCGCCGACGCCATCAAGATTCCGTATAGAAGAGTGGAGATGGAGAAGATCCAGCGAAAAGCCGCGATGAGGTGTGTCAGTGCATACCGCACTGTTTCTTCGGAGGCAGTAGGCGTGTTAGCGCGTATACCGCCGATCGAACTCAAGGTCGGCGAAATAGCGGAGGTATACGGTGCGAAGAAGAAAGCGAAGACGAGAAGAGAAGCACTTCGGGTCAAGCGAGTCATCCAGCAGGACACGCTTCGGAAGTGGAAGGACGCGCTCGCCCATTCGTCCAAGGGCGAGTGGACCCGAGCGCTGATACGCGACCTCGATGGATGGGTAGGAAGAGTGCACGGAGCGCTGAACTTCCACCTTACCCAAGTCCTGAGCGGCCACGGGTGCTTCGGCACGTACCTACACCGGATGGCGATAGCGCCGAGCCCCGTGTGCACGCACTGCGATCGAGGGGCGGAAGACACACCCTGGCACACCCTGTTCGAGTGTGAGGCCTGGAAGCATGAGAGGCGCGGGACGGTTTCAACACCACGCGATGAGCCGGATGAAGAAGACGACGAAGAAAAGGAAGAAGACGACGACATCAGCCGTCTCGCGCCGGACACCCTGGTTCCGGAGATGATGAAGAGCGGCAGCAGTTGGAACCGGGTGTCGGCCTTTGTCTCGGCCATCATGAAGAGAAAGATGCAGGCAGAGTGGTCGAGGCAGAGGGCCGATGGAGAAAGCTCGGCCCACACCATCGATCCTGTACCATCCTGAAGAAGAGAAGCTCACCCGCCGTCACCACCTTCCTGCGTCGACACACGCACCCAGACGAGGAGGTGAAGGGTTGGAGCAACGGCAGCGCGTCCGTCTGCGGTGCACCCGAATTCCAGGTCGTCGTCGCGACAATGGCGGTTCCCTTGGTCAGTAGGGTGCGCCGTAGTGACCCTTGAGGACAGCGCGCACCGACACGGTCGACGAAATGGGGGCTCGGGCCAGCCTCAATACGTCCGCACCAGCAACCCGACGATATGCTAGAGATGGTAGTTTCCGGGTTGCGAATGGCGAGGGGCGGTGTCTGGGGAGCCAATTGGGCATGCGTGCATCGCCTTACGCTCCACCATAGAAGTTCACATTACCTACTACTTGAAACGGCTCTAGTATATGGGATGTCCATTGAAATCAAAAAACATCCCTGAAGAATTATTGGGAGACTTCAGGGAATTCATTTTCTGATTTCAGGGGAGTTTTTACCCAGTTTTGCACAGTTGATTTTCCATAACTTTGATAAGAAAATTCATATTTTCACTTTTATTTGAGCAGAATGCTACCTGGGGCCTCCCATCAAAATGGGGAGTTTAGGAGAAAAGTTTAGGAACCGGTGGATATCTTGACTGTGTACCGTTGAATTTTCAACAACAAAGTTGATTAGTGAATTTGAAAAGTGGCTAAAAAGAGGAAGAACACCTAGATTTTTACAGAAAGGTACATGAAGTATAAAGTGCTCTTAAACTAAAAAGTTGATAAAAAGACTATCGCCGATGTAAAGAATTGTAGCAAGCAGTTCACTGTTATTCCAAATTAAAAGTAACAATTCGTTGAAAAATAATAAAGGTAACAGTTCAATAACTACAGGAAAATTATAAATGGTCAATATTTCTTTACACAACCCAAGGTTGGAACTTGGAAGAGATTCAAATCCAGTTTGCGGATTCAAAAAAAAAATGGATTGGAATCCGCTTCTAGGAATCGGATTTGTATCAGTGATTCGAATCCAATGGACAAACCCGAATTCGTGAAATTTATTCGAATATCTTTTCAATGGATTCGTCGGATTCGGATATAATTTACAAGTTTAAAGCATCTGGAGTCATCTCGGCTTTTTTTTTTTTTAGTTAGCTGAGAAGTTCTCCAATATGGCCATTCTTTTTTCGTAACGTTTCTTTTTCTTTAACGAAAAAAGGATCAAACAACGTAATAAAAGCTACAAAATTCCTTCTGGCTTCCTCAATCTGAACATTAAATTTAATTTCTTCAAAAACTACATTTCTGAAAGTATGTTTACCGTGACTGCATGATTACATCGAAGAAGATCCAGTTTTTGGAGTCCATAGGCTGTCGCTAAGTAACTGAGACTAAAATTTGTACGGCCCACCAACGCTACCTAATGGCATTTCAACGCGGTAGGGGAATAATTTGGTTCATTAGCTATAGATTGAGACCACGCCGAGCTCATTTGATTGAAAACTCGCTGTTTCAAACCAATTTGAAAGAAACCATATGCATTGACCCCTCCAGGTTTTTTCAAGATTTTTTTAAATCAGGGGAAAAAAGCATACGATTATAAAATTTTTTATTAATCATCATCTTCATCAAGTACACGAATATCCTTTTCAAAATAAGCGCCATTCATGGCTATACAGGCGTCCATTCGTTCTTGCCATTTATCGAACGTATTCCCGTATTCCGCCGCCGGTAATAAGGAAAACAACATCTGCGCCGCGGTGATGACTTCTTTTGACTCGTGTTGAATTGACGACCGTGTAAGACTGCCTTCAGTTGGGGAAATAACCAAAAGTCGCAGGGGTCGAGATCAGGACTATACGGGGAGTGGGGGTGAATTGATTTTTTTAGAAGTCATCACTGCGGCGCAGATGTTTTTCTCCTCGTTACCGGCGGCAGAATATGCGAAAATGTTCGATAAATGGCAAGAACGAATGGACGCCTATATAGCCATGAATGGCGCTTATTTTGAAAAATATATTCGTGCGCTTAATGAAGATGATTAATAAAAAATTTTGTAATCGTGTGCTTTTTTCCTTCTTTAAAAACCTGGAGGAGTAAACACATGATTTCTTTCAAATTGGTCTTGAACAGCGAGTTGTTAATCAAATGAGCTCGGCGTGGTCTCAATCGATAGCTAATGAACCAAATTATTCCCCTACTGCGTTGAAACGCCGATAGGTAGCGTTGGTGGGCCGTACGAATTTTAGTCTCAGTTACTTAGCAAAATAAGCCTACATATTTGGTCTTTCTGAAGGGGGAAAAAAATGTCAGCGATTGCCGGATAAGTAAAATAGATCGTTTATTTTGATTTTCTAACGGCAAAAAATATTCCATGATTCCTGAATCCAGGAATCCACTCCATTTTTCTGAATCCGATTCTAATCACAGTAAACGTAAATCATTCTCGAGTCATATTCGAATCTAAAAAAAGGAAGTGATTTGGATTCGGATTCGAATCTAATTGTAGTGGATTCGTTTTCAACCTTGAAAACCAAACATTTATTTCTCTGATGACTGTAATAACTCCGGGTCGGCCAAAAATACAGATTTGGCTTCAATTCCGATCATTTTTAGGAGAAGAGAGGGATGCGGGCGAGGCCATCGGGAGTGATGGAGTAAGGGAAATGGTCGAAGGGCTGGAACCAAAGTTGAAGCCGGCGATCACCACCAGGCTCTAGTAAAATAATTAGGGTCCGAGTTTACAAAATAATTGTTTTCGGCTTCAACTCCGACTTCCCGCGAGAATGTGCGGCTCCGAGCTCTGACTTCCTGTTGATCCGATCGACACGAGACCAAGAAAGACCTTCCAGCAGAAAGGTCCAGTTTCTATACCGCGTAGTCAAATCGGCATCGATGGGCGCTTTTAGAATCAAGATGGCGTAGGACCATACTAGAGCAGTATAGGTTCAACTGGGTATGCCAGATCGCCATATTGTTGCAACTTTGGTCCGTGAAACAAATCATCAAGGGTGTTAGTTCCCGGGATGATAAGTCAGCCATAAGCTATAAGATTTAAGCCATAAGCTGAAGGTTTTTGGGCAATTAAGTCAGCTATAAGTTTAAGCCAAATGTTCTGTAAGCTATAAGCATAAGCCATATTTTTTCGGCTGACATGATTTTTTTGTTTGTTTCTCAAATCTAAAAATTTTAAATATATAAATTTTATCTCAACATTTTTTATTAATTTTATGATTTTCAAACCAATATCCCACACACTATGTTAATGGGCATTCATCACCATTTCTTCCAAAATTGATAACAGAAAAACTTACCCTAACTATAGCGCCCATACCAATTGCTGGAAATAGAAATAAGCCATACGTTTAAGCCAGCCATAAGTTAAAGCTATAAGCCATAAGCTTAAGCCAATCAATTCATAAGCTATAAGCTATAAGCATCAGCCATATTTTCAAGGTCGTAAGCAAAAGCCATAAGTTTAAGCTTTATTGATTGGCTTATCATCCCTGGTTAGTTCACCGTTTAGCCGATTTTCTTTCGACGGACCAAAGTTGCAACAATATGGCGGTCCGGTATCCCCGGGTGAAACTATACCCCGCCTAACCCTATTTGGGTCTGGAGCGCTCTATTGTTACCACCCAGTGATAATTCTTACCTAGAACACAGGTTTCGTAGCAATTTTGCACCATTTGGCAATGGAAGCAGTACTACGGTTTCCAAACTTTGTTCATCGAACTATTTTTTAATTAGAGCTCTGATACAGCCTCACGTGACGGAGAAAAATCATTCTTTGTTATCTAAATAGGAAAGAATACTGCCCCTTCAACTTTTCGACACAGGTAACATCCCGCTTATCAAAAGCCACCCTCTAGTAAAGCCTTACAATAACTATGAAAAACAGTGTACGTCATGAAATTACAGTTTCATCACAAGCGATGTCCATTCATTTGGAGAATTTTGTCCCTACAGTAGTTTAATATCAGTGTTACTGAAAAATTCACGGATCAAACAAACAAAATCCAAATACGTACCGTTAAGAAGAAGTAGAAGAAAAACTGCGATAATAAATTGGTCATTGACAACAGGGCAGCTAGGAAGTACAACGCTGAGAATGCAATGCAAATGATTATTTCCTATGACACAAAACATTTTCACAGATTAATAAATACTTCGTTATCTACTTGGGGTGATCAAATAATTCGCTCCCATAAGAAATGTACAGACGATGATTCGATATTTTGAATTTTGAGAATAATTTAGAGTTATTTGAGGGCAAATGCTTATTGAAATCATTGGTCTATAACATTGACTATGAACTGAAACAGTTATCGAAACAAAACAGATGGAACCTGTATAAGACAAGACCGATCTTTGCTCCCTATGTTAAAGGATGGGAACTATTGATTTTGATCACTCAGACTTTTCCCCCGCTAACACCCGCACAGATTATTTTGCAGCGCACTCTAGTACAGGTTTATACCCCAATTGGCGTTTGGATACTCCTGTAGATGCGCTAGTGTCGTGGACGAAAAGATGATCACATGATCAGGGTATTTTTACCACAAAAACATGTACAAGTAAAATGAGCTCTAGCATCTTCAATATTGTTTTTCAGGGAAAATTGAAGAGAACCGAAGTGTTGGCCCTTATCATTTTCTTCCAGATGAGCCCAACTTCAGTTTTTTTGCAGAACATTTTCGTCACATATCATCTTTCGGTCCAAATACACTAAGGTTCTATTCGGGCTGGTCAAGGTGGTGGCGCGTTGTCGTCGCTAACGTATAATAGTGATCATGTGAGAATATTCCATTAACATGCGTACTTAATTTTCAGAAAATATCACAAAAATGAAAGAGTTTTTCAAAAAAAAATGAAGAGAACCAAATTGATAGCGGTTGAAATTTCCTTTCTGATGACTCCATCCATTTTCATTTCAATCAGAGCAATTTTTTAAAATGATCACTTTTATAGCAGTTCATCTTTTTCACACTATTGAAATTGTAGAGCGCGACTCTTTCGCGGTCCCAGTCCGAATAGTTCCACACGGGCAGAGATGGAAAGCCATATAATAAAACTTTTGCTTACGGCTTTAGCTTCTAACCTTGGAAAATGAAACTTTAGCTTTTGCTTTTCAGATTTTTTCGTATTCAGCTTTCCCTTTTGGCTTTTGCTTTACAACGCACAAATCATAAGCTTTCAGCTTTCCGCTTTTGACCTTCGGCTTTTCCCTAAATTTTGAATTATAATATTTTTTTGAAATGACTTTTCATAACACTGCTCAATAGTTAATTCTTCAACAGCATTGACCATTGAGATAATGAAAATAAAAATGAACATTTGAAATTATAATTCTATTTAAATAGATAAATACTGGAAAAGCTGGGAGGGGGGGGGGGGAAGTTTGCTTTTGCTTTCAATTATTTGTGCATTCTAGCTTTTGCTTTCAGCGTTTAGCTTGCTTTCCATCTCTGCACACGGGTATAATGGGCCGCCATTTTAATTCTCAACTTGCCCGAACATCCTTGTCCCCCATTCGCGAACGGGTGCGAGCGCGTCCGAGAACACTCGGACTAACTTGGGAATCAGAGTGGTCGTCCAGTATACCTGTGTGAAAACGGTAGTACCCTAAATACACCAATCAGTGCGCTGCATTTCATTACGCCGCTGGAGAGCGATTCCTCAGCGTCCAAACGCTAATATCCCTACCTACATATTTAGAAAAGTGACACGAAGTTCTACTAGAGCTACACAGAATACTACGATACTAGAAACGGGGGGGGTATAATCGACGTCCGCCATGTTTGTTTCTGGCGTTATCAGCTTATCAGTGACGAAGAGAATTAAATGAAAATCGAGACAAAAACTTCATAAGCAGGGTTGCGAATTTTATGCACTAAAAATGGCACAATATGCGCTTTAAATATGCTTTTATTTTGTTCGAAATATGTGAAAATATTCCTTAAAAAAATTAAATATGCAAAATTATGCGCCATTAACCCATTAAAAGTGTCATGATGAGGGAATCCCCGCCCTCACTATGAAATCGTTCAGGTATATATCTTTAGATATCTGGATGAACATACCTAAATGTAGGTAATACGAGGTATATTTTTCCAGACGTCTATAACCCGGTAACATAGAACCTAAAAAGCATGGATGTAGCATTCACGCAATTCAATTGATAAAAAGTTCATTTTGGTCTCTTGAGGAAGAATAAAAATAGCAAAATTTAAAAAATGGTAAAATATTCGCTAAAATCGGAAAATTAAGTAAATATTCCCAAATATGAGCTTAAAATTATCAAAATATGTGAAAATATGATCTTAAAGCCAGAACATGCGAAAATATGTGCTAACAAGTTTGGTTTATACAGCTCAGAATTCCATGATTCGCAGAGGTCTGTTAAATATTACCTTCTATCTAACTTGGAGAAAAATATGTTGTAACCTGAAATTCCCAACCCAGTTCATAAGATATGACCATGGATAACTAAAGGGACCTTAGGGGTCAAAAACGAATTTCAACGTTTTTTGAAATTTGGGTATTCGGAAAACAGTAGTTTCGCGTGAGCTCCTAAAGAAATGTGAAACTGTAAGGAACACCTCTGGATAACAAAAGGGACCTTAGAGGCCTGAACGGATAATTATCATCATCGTTATGTTATAAAAACACGTCATATGACAAAAAGACTGTAACGATATTCTACAACTACCCAATAATACACATCTTCCAAAGTTGACTGCAATCGGACAGCGCGATTTTGTTTCTACAAAATTAATTTTTACCTCTAAGGTCCCTTTCGTTATCCATGGTCACAAATACAGTGTAAACCAACTATTGCTCAATGATAACTAGGGCTGTCAAAAGTATTCTTTGGCATATTTTTCCCCCGTGAAGCAAGTTGAACATTTCATTTTTGCATATTTCGACACAATTGCATATTTGGTGGTTCTTTTTGGGCATATTTGGAGTATATTTTTTTCTAAATTTTTTCATTTTTGGACATACTGAACAACCACGACTACACTATGTCATATGGTAAGTCATAAACGATAAAGAAAATGAAAGTTATCAGTTGTGGCAACATTGTTTGGTTCACTGTTGTTTATAGCGCCAGTGGGGAAAACTCCCTGAAACAGTGTTGCCGTTGTAATCTACTCATTTCCTCCTCTAAAATGATACCCATATTAGAGCATCATACTTTGGATTATTTCGACTTTTTAAAGAATAATTTCTGCATCTTCAGCGACAAAAAAGCATAAAATATGCGCATATTTCACCTGTTATTTAAGCATATTTTTGACAGCCCCAATGATAACGACAGAAACAAACATGGCGGACGACGATTATACCTCTCGTTTCTAGTACCCTTATTAGGCAATGTCGTCAACTGCGATGATATCTCATTGGGTAGCAGGCTATCTGTTATCAGTGACATTTATACGATTTTAAGCAGACAATTCTTTTCCAAATAGTATATCAAGTTAGCATTTATATAAAAAATCATAAGAATAAGTTTTGTTGAGATTGGAATCTCTTCAATTTGAGTATACTTCCAAGTTTCATATACGTTAAAATTTTTATCATTACTCACCCACAAGCAAATGTACAGTGATGTTCACCCAGTATTGGGACGCGTCAGCAAAGTGGCTGACATCTGGTGGACAAATGCAGAAGCTACCCAAACGGGATGAAATATATAGCGCGCCATCAGGGTGACGCGCCCCAATCGGGAAGTGAATATTGCCTAGATAGCGCTGGTGTTACACACTAACACACACCAAGTAACGCTCAACACATTGGAAACGTCAAGCGGATTGTTTCAGCGTCTCTACTCTTCTACATAAAAAATCGCGATTTTCAATTTCACGTAATTTTATTTAAAAAATATCTATGGAGGTAATTCTTTTTTATCCTGATAGCTCAATGCTATTGCTAAAATTATTTCAACCAACTTTCTTTCAAAAACGATTTTTATAACACGCCAAAAGCGTTCAACTCGTTTTTTATATGAACGAGTTAAATTATCCCCCAGTTGTAGAAACAGGGCTACCAACATAGGTACTTCTGGTTAACTTCCCAATAGTGCATCTACACTGGTTTTAAGCATGATGAAAGTAAAATGTTGTAAATGTAGCGGAATTTTTGTTTACACTGGAAGTTCCCACTTCCAAACAATGTTTAGTACAACATTTCCGTCTCGAAACTTGTATTTCGGAAGAAATGTTTCCGGCCAACTATGTAAGACCGCTCTGATATTGTGAATGAAATTTTTCTGAACTCGAAGGTAAGTGTACATCCGTGTTCTAGAATAGGCAAACACTGTATTCGTTCCTCAACCCACTGTTTAGGAACCACTGTACATGCGCTATAAGCATATCATAACAAGGAAACAAGGAATAACTTACAAGCATCAGCCATGGTATTAAGTAGAATTTTTCAATCACATGAAATAGATAAAAGACCAGCACAATCGTATTCCACCACACAGCGCTAACAGCAACTGTCTCAAAAAACATGCAGGTGCTGTTGAGAGGGGAGTAGGACAATGAGACGAATAGCAAGGCGATGCAGCTGAAAATCTGAAACATGCAAAACGATTAGAAGTCAATCGATTCACGTATTTCTAAAAATGAAAACATCAAAGTAATCGTTCACTGAAACAGAAACAAAGCGAATGATCACACTTCACATTCTTGAAAGTTTCATTTTTCTCACGAGCTTATCAATGTGTCAGGTCATCTGCTTTTCTTGTTGTTCTAACAAGTTTTTTTGTATCGTCATCCAACATTTGCTCCTTGTAACACTGTGTAAGAATTTTAGGATCAAGGTTGACCATGTCTTCTGGAGATTCTTCTTCCAATCCGCTTTAGAAGGTAATGCATCAAAAATTTTTTTACCCATTTTGGAAATATTTTGTAACTCAGTAAGAATACTAACATTGTCTGACTGTGAAATATTTTGTAACTCAGTAATAATACTAGCATTGTCTGACTGTGAAAGCTTTTCATTTGAAATATTTTGTAACTGAGTAAGAATACTGGCACTGGTTGTTTTCGAATCTGCATGTCGTACTATCGCCTTAATGAACTAATAAAAGACACTGCCTGCTTCACGGCTGTCTGCATTGTACGCTCATACTTACAATTTCGACGAGCTTTAATTGGCCGCCCACAGTGTACAAATATTGTTTGTCGAATCGAATTGTCGGATTCACTTGCGTTTCGGATGCTGTAATCGTGGTGGTTGTCGTATGTTGTCCCGGAAACATATTATTACTCATTTTCGCCTGTAAACATTAACCCAAAATAGTAATGATTATAATACATGAACTTTCTCAACACATACAAATACAAGCTTCTATATAGTAATGAGAGATAATTAGACGGCTTGTTCGAAAGTGTAGTAAGGTCATTTCGATATTTTCCCACATTCGTTATTCATTCCATTGACTAAAAATGGCTCTGAGAATTTCTCAGCGTAATTGTTCATCTTTGGATAAATACTATATTGCCACTGGAAGATACAGAAAATGATGTAACGCTACAATGTCATGTTTACTTCTTTTATTCATTTGGGAGAATATAAACTGTCACACTGAAGAAACAACAAAATGAATCCTGACGTACAGAGCGTTGTGTCAAGTTTTATTATGCTACATCGAAGCTAATTTAAAGAAAGTGAAGGAGTGCTAACACTATTCGGCATAATACTAAATTGAGGAAAGGAAAACACGATTTCAAAAGAGTAAATATACATACAGTTTATTGACAATGTCATCAATATTCAGCTGTGACCTTCAATTTGACTTGGTCTATTTGTATTTATAGCGACGATTGCGTACCATTTAACATTTTATCGTTTTATGAGACTATTTTGTAAGTTTCCGAGCTCAGTACCCACGATTTAAGTACATCACAAATAACCATATACGCGCTTACTTCTTAGCTAGAAAGCAGCGGATAAGCAATTCATACCTGGAGTTCCACGATCAAATTCACACTTGATTTGTGCGACTTACATGGGCTAAATACATTTCATGAATCAGACTATAAATAACCCACATCATAAATGAAACCTACTCGAGCCGATGCAGGACTTCTCTGCATAAAAAGGTCAGGATATAACGCTAGGGAACCTACAACTACATACAGGTATTCCCGTCAACCACTTTGGTTGTTTTTTTTTCTCTCATTAGCATTAGTTAGTCCGAATGCAAAATTTTCAGTATTAACATAGACTTCATCATAAATATATTGTCTTATTGCAAAACTAAGGGCAGCTAATGAAATAGAAATACAGTGAGTAGGTTTGCGGTGGTCTACATACGTGAAAGAAAAATGATAACGATGTCCGTGAAGAAAATGTTTCGGAAGTGCCACTTTCAGAATTAGCGAGCTTCAATTTATTATACGTTTTAAGAACTTATTTTTCCTCAATTTCACATGTACCCCAAGATGTATTTCTCCAAGTAAATACCATAGAAAAGGTATGATGTCACAGCCGGTACTAAACAAACAATAATTAATGATTTTGAAGAAACATGATACATGTATTCGGACCCATAAATACAGGTGAAATATTTTTTAATGAATGTCATAATTTTTGAAATGTATGTACGGTTTTCTGCACTGTCCAACTTGTTAGGCTTTCCCGCTAGTAACACGATTTTTGTACAGGTCCTTGAACAGCGTTATGAAAGATTTATAGGATAATATTATCTTATTTGAGAAATATACATTTCGCGGACTAACCTGAAACAGATGCCAGCTGAAGATCGCTCGTCAATTCTGCGATTGGAAACGTTTTTGAAACGAAAACCATCAAGTCTACTGAGAAGGAAAACAAATTCAGTCGATTTGCCACAATCTGGATTTGATGGTCGAATGACTTCTATCTGCAATTCAAACACGTCCAGCGGTTCAGATAATAAACATTTCCATAAATAGGGCAGACCACGGATAGACTGCAAACTCGCCGACGATAAAAATTAATAATAAACAAAATAGTATTTTGAAATTTTTGACGCGAGTCGCGAAGTTGCATGCGAAATACCACTGCGAGTCCTTCTGCCACGCCGCACGCCGCGCGCTCTAGTATCATTATCACAATTATGTGAATAAAACAGCTGTTTTCACGTTAGCCAAAAGTAGGGCTCTATAGTTTCACCTGGGTATACTAAGCCACCATTTTGGTTCATACTGCGCCCGTCGATGCCGAATTGACTACGCGTTACGCTCCGCATAGTCGGATTCGGCATCCACGGGCGCAGTATGAACCAAAATGGCGGCTTAGTATACCCAGGTGAAACTATAGAGCCCTACCAAAAGTACTTCAAGTAATGTTGAAAGACAGTCCGTTTTCTCAGACGTAAGTTCACTCATCTAGTCTATCGGAGGTCAATCCGGCTGTCTCACACTCTCACAGTATATTGAAATACCTATGTTGAAGGAAAAAGGACGTTATACAACGGATTTGGATGGACTTTTTTCTTTAACTCACTCTTCAACTCTTGCTTGAGCGCTTGAGGTAGGGCTCTATAGTTTCACCTGGGGCGCGTTCAGAATGAAAGCAAAAAACGCCCGAATAAATCTTACTGCACCTCAGTTACTCAATAAGAGCGTTGACTCTGAAAACGAACGATATTCGGCATACATTCCATTATCCACACAAATAAGAAATGAAGTTAATTATAATTATAATCAGCTTAATCACTCGTTAGGACACATAAAATAATTATTTTAAGGCACTGCAAAATTGATAACATCACCCTATCATCAAAGAGTAACTTTTCACCTTCCCAAGAGCAGGATAAAAAGTTGTTTGTCCGAGGAAACAACCAATAGGAAACTGAACGCTCAGAGTGTTATACCTGAGCGAATCGCCCTCTCAATATGAACGAGTTGGGCGAACACGCTTTCAACTGAGCGTTCATTCTGAACGCGCCCCTGGGTATACTGAGCCACCATTTTGGTTCATACTGCGCCCGTCGATGCCGAATTGACTACGCGTTACGCTCCGCATAGTCGGATTCGGCATCCACGGGCGCAGTATGAACCAAAATGGCGGCTTAGTATACCCAGGTGAAACTATAGAGCCCTGCTTGAGGTTGCCAATGTAGTTTGTTGATCAACAATGTTTTATCAGGATAGAGGAATGATAAGGCCATTCCTGAAAATGGTTCACGCGGTCTCAGTTATTTCCTTGTAAAGTTTGTCTGAAGCCGGGAATGCTTTGCGATTTATGTAAATTTTACTCCAATTTCTCTTACTGTGCGTTCATAAAAATAGTGGCCGTAGTCCAAGAAGAGTGCATTTGGTTCCTCTTTGTGTCAAAGGTCAACTAGTAGTTGAATACTGAGTAATGAGTATTGTTGAAACATGGAAGAAGAATTGCTCATACCATATTTCTCGTTTCACGATTTGTCGAAGAAAGGCTTATTGCTTCTGAAAGTCTACATCAATCGAAACAAGTTTTCCGATGTCAAATTTGCTGTAAAAGATAACCAACTTTTCATTTCCTCCGGAAAGTACAAGAAGAAGCAATACTGTGCCAAGTTAGTACGGCATTATTATAATTTTGGTCTGTTGAATACTTCACACACTATGTTACAACGTTATGACTTATATCTTGTAATTTCTTAGGGTTCAGTTACCAGTAAATATCAGAAATTTTAAAGATGATGATGTCCGTCTTTACAATCAACCATTCCATCGTTACGAATTGCTACTAGAAAAAAATCCTATCATCAAACCTAGCGAATTAGGAAATCTTAAAATTCCTAACCTGGATGTAATCACAAAGTTCTTATCTTGGAAAAATGATGTTCAAGAAGGTAGTTTAACGATTATTGATGTTCAAAATTAATGTCTTTTGGCATCTAGAATCTGAGGTAAGACGCCGGGCTTGCTGCCTACCTGAGACTTTTGTATGTTGCAAGGGCTGATGTTTCACCATATGTCACCTTCCACAATAACTAGATAGAGAAATAGTAGTCAGCCAGTTAGAGAAACGGCCAATGAGGTAGTAAATAGATAAGCCAACTGTTGAAGAAACTGACAGACACGTAGTCGATTGGTGAACAGGCCGGCAGACGAACGAAAGGAACAGAATGACAGTCAGTAAACAAGATGTAAAGTACTAAGGTGAAGGTCGACAGATTCGAGCCACCCAGTGGCCTGGAGTGAAGAGCTACGGAACTTATAACTTATTTTATCAACGTTTTCAGGGGGGGGGGGAGGAATACATACAGTTGATATATTATTATATTGCTTCACTGAATTATATTCCATTACTCGCAGAGCCTGATAACTTACAAAATTCAGCTGAAGTTGTATTTAAGACACTTAGTCAGCTGAAGTTGGACGGTCCAGATAACGAATTTGAAAATGAATCCATCACCAGATCAATAGCAAAGCTGCAGCTATCAGAAAACTGCTGTACGAGTCAACGAGTTAGTCCACGACAGTACACATCAACATGTGAAGTTGCAACTAATTCTTATGGATTTGCCCGCAAATATAAGAATACTTTGGAATGTTTCGAGGTTCATATTTTACTAATTTCGAATGATTACCTCATGTTTTCTTGATAATATTGTGATTCCATCTGTTACTTCCGCTATTTACGTAGGGAAATTGGAGAATTGCAATCGAATTGCCGAATCCTGAAAATACTGACATCATGACTCGCAGTGCTTCCAGATGGGAACACGAGAGACGATCATTCGACGTAGAGCACTACTTAGCTGATTATTTTCTCGAACAGGTTGATGAAGAAAATGAAACTATTCCTCTAATTTTTCAAATTATGAAGTATAAACCCTATTGGCATCGAATATCCAGAGCCACCGGTAAACTGACTGAACATGAAACTTTTTCAACACTAGTTATTGTAGTACATCCCGCTTACAAGTCTTCCTTCGTTTTAAAATTGCAGAAAAAATACTAACGCCCGAACAAATGGCTATACTAGCCGGATTACCGTGTAAGAATTTTGAATTGAAGGAAATCGAACGGCTCGAAGTTTTACATTCATTACTCGATATCATTTTGGCCTATGCATATGATTATCGCATCACCTGTGGAAAACATAACTCTGAGTCGGCTTGGAATATCAACAAATTATCATCTACTCTATCGTGGTTTCAGGTTCATATGTAATTTGCTATTATGATGATGAATCAGAATTATTTTAGTTCTTGAATTAATTGCCAACCTCTTATGTTCAGGTGCACAAAAATGTTGGTGAAGCAGTTGGTAGTTTCTTCAGACGAAGTCTAACTTTCCCGTTGTATCGATTTTGGTTGCTGAGTTTGAAAGTCCTCGATGATGCGTTAGAAATATTCTATCTCGGTAAGCACCTCAATTCGTACAATTTTATGATATGCCTGCTGAGTCGTGACAAACTTTATAACTACTGTATTTCAACTTCAGGTAGACGGCAGCTGTTGAACTGCTTAGTATCTATTTATGAAATATTCGATGCTGACGATGACAGAAGAATTTTAAATGAATTATACATCGAAGATTATTTAATATGGATACAAAAAGTGCATCCGCAGACCATTAGAAATTACGTTGCTTTTGTTCAATCAGTTAGTATCAATCTCGGTGAAAACATAATTTTGTAATCCTAAGACTTTTGATACTCATTTAAACATTTTTTGATTTAGTGCAGACGCATAAAAAAGCAAGATGTATTTTCTATATTGCCGGCCATGGAACAAGAAGCCATCAAAGTTCTGAAATCGGATAGTGGATATGATTCGTGGTATCGTCATATGAGTAGTCTAGGTTCACTGGTGAACCCCGAACTGTTGAATATGAGTGAAAGTAGCTCGTACGTATTGGAATCTGATATTTAAAAGTAAATTGCTTATTATAAAACAGTATCTTTAATTTTTTTTCTCCATATTAGGTCAGACGGTTCGTCTACAGATTCTGAAAGCTCGGAAAGTTGAAAATTGAGTTTAACGCGGAAGAACTAATTCGATCAAAGTTAATTCACATCAAAATTCAAGAAATGATGATCGTACAATTTTTGTACTTCATGCGAGCTGAAGTTATGGGCTTCCGATGTTGATTGATTCTAATATTAACATACTGTTTGTTGAATATTTAGCTATAAGATTGTGTTTTCATTATTGTTGATCCCTGAATGAAGAACTTTCTATGCTGCAAATTATTCTTACAGACTGGATATGTGCCGTCGTGTGCTTAAAGAATCGTACAGAACATGAACAGGAAATATAAACAATCTATTGAGATACACGTACAGAACATAGTATTCGCCAAACATTAGAATATCACAGTTGAACAACTACTCAACGCCTTATACTTCTATACCACTCTGTGCATAATTTGTGCTCGGTACCATTCCAAGTGAAATGAGTCGGCGATTCACTTCCTTCCACGAAAGTAAATGACTTGCTGAATTCTATTGCTAATTTCGACATAACCAAACCAACCGAGCCCGTTTTTTCAGGACCGGGATGATACACTCTTCCATTTTCGGGATGCATATAGATTTTATCAGGTTCAAATGGTACTGCAAGTAGGTCGCCGGCATGATTGTGACAGAACATATCTTTGTTGTCCATTTTTGACACATGAGTGAAAACGATTGGGCAGTCATCACATCTTACAAAATTTCTTTCTCTGCCACATAGAGATAGAAACGGAAATTCAGGGTAGCGTTTGGTGTCATTATGCTTTAGTCTCTTGAAGAAGAATACTAGGAATTGTTTGTCTGTAATTTGCCAAAATTAATTGCTGATCAACAGTTAAAAAATACTGGCGTTCTTGTGAGATAGGACAATCAATTTCAAACCTTTGAAACAGGATGTGAAGTTTTTGATTCTGGCATCGTCAAGAAATAACTGGAACATAAAGATAATTGAGTGGTTCTTTTGTCAGTTGTAGGAACTCTATGAGTTTAAATGAGAATACAATACCATGCCCTGGTGATCGATGTAGTAGAAATACTCTCTGATTTTCAACTCAGGAGACTGGCCTTGTACGTAGGAGGAGTATGATCTTCGCGAACACATAAATACTTTGATGAAACATCGAGACCGGTACATGACGACTTCAAGACAGATATCATCAGTTTTTTCAAGTCCGGAGTCACAAAATTAGACAATTTCTCATTAAAAGGAAGGAATTAATCGCTTCAACCCATCATAATTTTCTCCGGGTTTCTCATCTAACTTATCAGTAAGTTATCACTTATGACCTTATCAAGATTTTATTCAATTCACAGTGTGATCAAAAGTCAAAATCAAACCAAAACTGGTCATCTGGTAACACTGTCGAATCCAGATTTCATATTCCGGTGGTAATAAATTGCTACGAGAAAATTTTGTATACGTGTTTTTTGTCCAAATTTGAGAAGACCATTTTAATTCGAATTTTCTGCAAGTCTCGTTAAAATGAGTTTAATCAGTTCATTGAACATTCCATTGCACATGGTAAGGCTTTTAATTATGGTCACAAATACATAAATTACTTCTTGTCCTTATCACTATTCAATAAACTGCTCCTTTGATTATCGTATTTCTTTGTATTACAGTTTAAATAAGTTTCTGCCAGCTATGTTGTAATGGATACCTCATTATTCGTTGGAAGTCATTGCATTCCCTAAATGGTTACGTATATAAGTACTACTTTCGTGTAATGCGTGTCTCATCTGTTTAATTTCAGGACTTCGAGGGGCAGAGAAGAGCTGAAAACATTGCTAGAATTATCATTACCTTGTCTGGGGTAAGTATTCCAGTTGAATTCCTTCATTTCATGTTCGTATCAGAACCTTACCTATTTATACGACTGTCATCTGTACTATGGCAGTGCGGCTAATGCAGACGATATAAAAGAAGGTGATGATATTGAAAGGAAGCCGCTTGACTAAGGCTTGACCACGTTCACTTCATGTTTGAGGTCCATTCATCATCGGAGTTGGTCGCCATTTCAGCTACCAACTCGTCATACTCCTTTGTGGTCTCTTCTTCCAGCTTGATTTTCTCATGTTGAACTACTTTTCTACGTTGGAATTTCTTTTTCTCCGCAAATACGAGTTTCACTAGTTTGTAAAATGTGTTAAGTTTCATGTTCAGAGCATATACTACATTGTTCTTCTTTCCAGATTATCGGGCTAATTTGGGGTTATACTGAACAGAAATTCTCGTACACAGTGTATACATTAGGAGTTGGATTTGCTGTTGCTGTGGTTGTGAGTATACGTCTTCTTATTATAGACTTCTTTAGTTCTTTTCGAAGGAATGATTAATAAAATATGTGTACTTCTTTTCTTTAGTTGACGTTACCACCCTGGCCCATGTACCGAAGAAAGCCCGTACATTGGCAAAAAGTGAAAGAAGACAGTGACCAGAAAAAGAAGAAATGATTCTATTACAGTGCTATCATTTTGTTTCTTATCTGTATGAAGCGCAATTACGGCATCGAAAGTGTACAGCTGAAGTTCAAAAATCAGAGAAATTAAACATCTGGATTCAACTGTTATTTATAGGTTACCTATATTGCTGTATGCATTCCACTCTCCATTTGAAATGTCAACTGAGTTGGACTGCCTTTCACCTTCTAAAAATTTTGCCGGTGCAGTCTAACGAATCCTTTAATGGAAAATCTTTTCATCATGTATGTTAATTATTACTGTAACTGTATTATTGTAAATACGTTTCATTTAGGAATACATTTAATTTATGAACTGATTGAATGTCGTTTGATGTGGCGTTTTGGAGATTAGATGGATGAGGACGATGCGCCTCATACCCCAATGTATTTGTATGCACTCAGTTAGTATTTGAGATTTGATCATTGGCAGCTGTTTTGTATAAAATAAGCTGGCTGGAAATAGTCCCCATGGATAACCCGGAATGAATTGAGGTTTACTTTCAATTTTTTGCTCTTTTTAGTGACAGTAGACTTTCCAATTGAATAACATCATTATTTACTAAATTGCAATTATTTGAACCAACTCTAGAGAGAATTTGTTCGACATTTTACTGTTCATCTATGGAAAATAATTATTATAGGTAAATTATTGCATTATTCTCATCTCATATTTTCAGAATCTTAGCTCAATAGTCAACACTGCCGACTGCAACACTGGGATTGGTTCACGTATCGTCCGTTGACTGGTTCAAGGGGAGCATTCGGCAGAAAAAATTCTCGTTTCTCAATGGGCTACACTGGTGACTGATATCATCGAAAGTTGTTTACCATTTTGACCCGGCTTTGTTATTTTTCAATTATTATCCAAAAAATAATTCAATTTCGAATTGTAATTTGCAATTTTGTTTTTAATTTATTTGAAGACAGAAGGCAATGTTGTCAATGTTACAGTTTCAGTTTCTCCTTGAGCTCTCGTGATAATCGTGCGTTACCATTTACTCATTATTCAGTTGCGCACAATATGGATATCTTGGATATAAGAGATTTCAAGACTGTTGCTGATCCTTTTCATCCATACACCTCTGAACTGCGAAATTCCGAAACACCTATTGTTATCGACAATGGTTTGTATACCTGTATTTTGACCTATACCAAGCTTGCTTACTAGGGATTGAAATTAACCAGTTTCACATCTTAGGGTCATACAATTGTAGAGTTGGATGGGCTACGAGTAAACAACCAGAATTGATTTTCAAGAACTTGCTCGCAAGACCTCGGAAAGATAGAGGAAGAAAAGTGAGTTCTTACCGTCCTCTGATTGATAATATATGCTCAATGAAGTCCCTTCTGCTCTCTATACCATCTTATTCTTTCAAGGAAGGAGAAACACAAATTGGAAATGACATAGCTAACATTGAAGCTGTCCGATTCCAGTTGAAAACTCAGTTTGATCGTAATGTTGTAACCCAGTTCGAAGTGCAGGAGCAAATACTTGACTACTCATTCGCACATTTAAGTATAGACACTGATGAAGTTGTTGCTCATCCTGTTCTGATAACCGAAGCTTTTTTAAATCCGAATTATTCTCGGACATGTAAGTAGGTAACTGATTAATCCGATTCATTTCGAACTTCTGGATCGGTTGTGTACAAGCGTTCAACACGTTTTGATGACCATATTTCAGTAATGTCTGAGCTGCTATTTGAAGGATACCACGTTCCGGGTATATGCTATGGAATTGATTCCTTGTTGGGTTATTCCTACGACAATGATCCTAGGAAATCGGCGTTGATTGTCAGTGTTGGGTATCACTGTACCCACATTATTCCCGTAATCAGCGGTAAAATCGATACTTCTAGATGTAAACGTATTGATGTAGGAGGCTATCATATTACGTATTACCTTCATAAGTTACTGCAGTTGAAATATCCAGCTCACATCAATGCAATCACTCTCAGCAGGGCAGAGGTAAATTCAGTTTACTTCAATTTGTTCGAACTTGTTTGCTAGTAACTAATGCATATTGAAATCTATTACAGGCCCTAGTCTTCGACCATGGCTTCATTGCCACCAACTATCAAGAAGAAGTTGAACAATGGGCGGATGGGGATTACTACGACCAGCATGTGAAACGGATACAGCTTCCATACAACATACCTATTTCAACTCCACTAACTCCAGATCAACAGCGTGAAAAACGTAAAGAATTGGCCAAGAAACTGGTGGAAATAAATGCTCGAAAAAGAGAAGAGAAAGTAAGGACATCAGTTTTTGTTAGTCCGTGTCTTTTAGCTGCTATAACTATGGTAACATACTTTTGGTTGTAGTTAGTCGAAGACGAAGAAAAACTGGGACAACTTTCGGCTCTACAAGAAATGCTGGCTGATGTGGAGTCTCCACAGGAAATACAAGTAATTATTATGAATTCTTGTTTCTGAAATCAAAATTGTGATTTCATCTACGTGTACGTAGTTACAAGGCGATCTGTGTGTTCCAGAGTGCACTTCGCGGTTTTCAAATTTCAAATATGAATGAGTTACGAAAAGTTATCAATAATTTGCGAGCAAAAATTCAAAAAACAAAACAGAAGATAGGAGTACTTGCTGGGACTATCATTGAAGAAAGCATTTCAGAAGTTGGTATTCAATTATAACTTATAACGTGCACCTATTCATTTTATAGAGTAGTCGAGCCAGCTGTGTAAGATAAGCTTGGTACCATAAACTCTTTTAGTTCAGGAAACGTTTTATTTCAGGAGCCGAAATTGAAAATCTTGAAAACCAATATTAAATTACCTAAAGATGATGAAGATATCAAACAGTGGCTGAAAGAGGTGTATAAGAAAAGGTAATTCCGATTGTTATCTCTTAAGAATCACTGGTCCCATTTGAAAGTATGCCTTATACTATAATCTCGGATATAGAAAAGAAATGTTGGAGAGAAGAGCTCTGCGACGACAACGTCGGCAAGACATGGCGAAACGAGGTACGGTAGCTTCTCAAGAAAGAATGCGTCTCATTAGCCAGCTAGCCCGCAAGGAGAAAAATGACGATGATTTTGGTATACGTGATGAAGACTGGGATGTTTATAAAGCCATTAATAAGGTAGGTTAAATAATCCTTAGTTTTACTTATTAAAGTGTGAAACGAATTTCAAACAGACCTGAGCTTAATTCATTAACGAACTGAGGAATGCATTGCATTGTCCTGTCAAGGAGTTAGGAGTACATTCCCTTTCACTGGAATTTGCCCGGCTCTGTTCTCAAACTATAAATATTCTCATTGAAATAAATGTTCCTGCTTTTCAGGAAGGTGGAGATACTGACAGTGAAGAAGAACAAGAAAAAATAATAGAATTAGAAGAAGCTCTGAAATATTATGATCCCCTATTCATCGGTAGCTTATCCGCAAATGAACCTATCAACACCAAAGAAGCGTACCAACTGCACCTGGGCTTGGAACAAATGCGAGTGCCCGAAATCCTCTTCCAGCCATCCATGATCGGTTCTAGTCAAGCGGGCATCGCCGAAACTATAGAATTTATTCTCAAGGGCTACCCAGAAGAAACTGCGACTGCTCTCGCCAGTAATGTCTTCCTTACTGGCGGTCCCACTCGGATACCGGGATTCTTGGAGCGAATGAACAAAGAAATGCTAGAAATGCGACCGTTCAAGTCAAAATTCTCGTTATCATTGGCCAAACAGCCGTCACTAAATGCATGGCTGGGGGCGAAGAAATTCTGCGCTAAAGATGATTTCAGAAGTTTCTGTGTTACCTTGCAAGATTATCAAGAAAAAGGAGGCGATTACATAAAAGAATATTATGCTTCGAATGTGTACGTTCCGCTGCCGGCGCCATTGCCAATAGTTGATCCTTCTGTTGACAGCAGCATCGTCGAAAATACCTGAGACCTTTAGTTCTTCAAGTTTGCGATCTGATATTTTCATTTGTTAACGTGTTCCCACTAATGTAAAAATGATCAGCTAAATGTAAATAAATTGTTCATTGCCAATTTGAAGCTTCGAAACAATTTTGAATTAATTTTTGTTGAACAAATTTTCATGTATTTAAAACTTTAGTATTGACTGTGGTCAGTTTTCGAGATTTAAACTGAAGCAGCACGGGGACGATGAATGACAGGTTTGCAGCATTGTTAAAAGTTTCAATTTACGAAGTATTTTGATGTTTCCTAATGTTTTTCTGGCAGTCGTATAAGTTCTTGTAAAATCTGATTACTATTGCACTACAATGAAGGGATAGGATCTCTCATTGCCAAGTTTGCATAATTACAACACGAGGACACAAAAAGCTGATTGTCAGGTACTAACAACAAATATGCACTAAGTTATAATCACAAAACAGCAATGAATTGTCATCTTAGTTTAAATTTATAAATATCACCCAACAGGCAAGTAAGAAAAACATGAGTAAGGTAGGCAGTAATCCCCCAAACGCGATGACTATCGATCAAAAACACAGGTAACGTGTAACTGTCTTTGAACCGCGTGTACTTACAATTATCTAGATCACAGAATTTGGATAATGGTAACGCAAACGCGTATTGTACTTCTTTTTCACTAAGTTTTAAATTCGATGGTTCAACACGACCAATGAATCCAACCACAGGGGTTATGAGGACTCCAGATCGAGCTACGGAAGAACCATAGCCATAAACGCGTATGTTTTGCCTATGGATGCCGATTTCTTCTTCCGTCTCTCTAATGGCAGCCTCTTCAACACTTTCATCATGATCGCGCATTCCTCCAGGAAAGGACACCTGGCCACTGTGCCTTCGCAATCCCATCTTCCTCCGGGTGAATAAAATACAAACTTGATCCTCCACATGACACAACGGAATCAACACCGATGCTTTCTTCTCCAAGGTTTTCCATTCTTCCGATTCCTTAACAGCTTTGAACTTTCGAACACTTTCCCGTAGGTGAGCATCGCGTAGAAACAGCTCGAAATCTGTACTATGAGAGAAACATCTCCAATGGATGACAGAGTTCTTCAAAACTTCGCGAAGTAAAACGATTCTCATAGTACTAATACGCTATGTACAAAACTCGCTCATACTGAGTTGTAATGATACAGCTGAATGTCATCATCTAAATGCAGCGTTAGGCAGTTCTCATTCCGTAACGTTCTTGCGTCCATTTCCAATGATTTCGAAATACTTTTTGAGCTGAAATCTTGAATTACCGATTTTTATACGTACAAATAAAACTGACCAAACCTCGAATGTCAGAACATCAGAGAAATTTCAGTAGAAAAGTTCTTCACTAGAACATTGTACTAGTCACTAATCTTATTCAAACACGCTACCACAAGCTCGTAACATGATTAAAACATGAAAGTCAACAAAGAGAAGTCTACACCCCTTGAGCCCCCTGTTGAAGGGTTGAAGCGTTGAAGAGATCGAAGAAGCAGAAGGTGACCTGACGATGAGACAGAGTGAAGCATCCTCAGCATGGTAGTCTGAAAAAAGAGTCCTTTAAAACACAAAAATGAAGGCCCTCTTTCAAGATACAATCAAAATGAGTTTCACAAAGAAACATGGCTGAATTAACATTCAAACTGTAAAAATTTATCTGTGATTTTCGCATTTTGCTGTTCCTCCATTCGTTGTGGTTGTTGTGATCTATGATTGTGATTTGTGATGTTGTGTGAAATTGCTGATTGAAAGGAGGTAAAAATGCTAAATTCTTCATGTTCATTAATTTATAAACGCAAGTCTTCAAAATTTATAATTGGTAGTCGTTAATCTTTCTCAGACCGGAACAAGGAACTAGCATGTCACTATATCTATAACGTAATTTAGGTAACATTTATGTTAACTTTGTGAATTTTGATACTCTAGTAGCCAGAAGCCGGATCGCTGAACGTGATAATATCAAGCTCAAATTCTCATGATACATGTTTCCAGCTGAACTGCAATTACAATGTGCTTGAAACACATCCATCATGGACAGTAAAGTTACCAGTAAAACTAGTAGCTTGAAAGCACTGCTGCTGAAGGCTTGGTCGGAACGTTGGACTGATTTGCAGTGGGGGATCCATATTAAAGCAGTAAGTGTAGTTCATTTTTCAAATTCGCCAATGTATATAAGTTCGCTCTTTGTCATCCTCATTCATTCTAGAAGTCTCAAATCACGAAATGTACTCTACATAGTATTAGTTTTTATGGAACACTACCTGTTATGCTGGAACAAACACAGCTTACCGTGATACATTTCATTGGTACAGTACTTTCACCGTGCTGTGGATAAACTTCCTAATTGTAATATTTGAGACTGTGCATACGCGGATTACTTATATTTTGTATTACGTGTTTCGACCTTTTGAAATTCACTTTCATGAGATGATATTCTACAGGTGTAATCTTATTCAGTATTTATTATGGCCGTCGCTCGCGAAGAATTTGTTTTCGATCCGTGGACCATAATCGCCACGAAAAGTCATATACTGCCGTCCCAGTGCGTATCCGTTGATAAATGTAAATCCGGAGATTTGTGCGATTTCTGTTTGTATACTAAAGAGCTCGAATTACCTCATTTCCCAGAAATGGTGTTTCCTAATAATAAATTGCAGATTCGCCATTCGTGTAATTTCACGATTGAGTTCAATGCCTTGGACGCTCTAAGGGGAGTTGTAGTCGGAGAAATGCCGCTGAAAGTGGCCTGTTCAGATGATTGGAAAATGTCGAGAAAAGAGACCGGTTTCACCGAGACGCATGTGCATCCGTTTGACTGGACCTTCAGTACCGAGTACTGTGGCACATTGACCGGCAATTACAGAATCGAAGAATCGACTCAGGAAATCGATATTGAAAAATTGAAAGTTAGAGAAGAAATTCTGTTTTTCAAAGAAGTGATTCTGTTCGAGGACGAGTTACACGATAATGGGATTGCAATCAGCTCGGTTAAATTCCGGGCAATGGCCAGCGGTTTCTTCTTACTGTATCGGTTCTTCTTGCGAGTGGATGGAGTGCTGGTGCGCATTATTGATGCAAGATTGTACTACGAAGTAGAAAACGGGTTCGTTTTGCGAGAACATTCTTATAGAGAAGCGAAATTTTCGGAAATCGCCCATCCCAGTGTAGCCGTGTCTAATGATCCAACAGAGTATTTGTATCTGATTCCTGTCAAATATTCTCGGACGGAGAAGCTGATTCCAGTCATTTAATTTTGATAATCATCACGATTGAATCGTATTTGCATGTCTAATTACTCCTAAGTCAGGATTGTATTGAAATAATGTAAATTTATTCTTTATAATTCACTTAGTGGTTTTGCGGTTTATGGTTTAATTATTATCTTGGTAATAGCGTAAGCAAATAATTTTATATTTAGTTTTAGTATTTTATTAAGTATTTATTTAAATATTAGTGTACATTTCTTCAGTAATTAAAGTGGATTTTATATTCGATACATTACTCGTTCAGTTATTCGAAAAGTCGCGTATATAGTCAACTCATTTGAACGTAGTACTGTTGATATCTGTTAGTTCATAGTAATTCTAATTGTTTTCAATCAGATTCTACCTCGCGGCGTCAGTGGAGATGTGTACAACTTGGCCGATATCATTTTCCAGCAGGCTCTGGTGGGACCCGGACCGAATCAGTTGATACTTTCATACCTAAAACATTCTTTGAGTTCACAAGTAAATCCCTAATATTTAGTTTTTGTTTCTTAGTGTAACCTTAGGTTATTTATGTAACGACCATTGTTAATAGAGAATAGATGAATTTTGATAGTTTAATCTCATATTTGGTGTTAACCTAATTGTTTCAGCTTGTCTCCTACGCTGCAGTTGTTATTCGAATCTCGAAATTCGATGGGTTTCATAAGCCCTATTGTGTCATATGCTTGCTCATATTCTTGGAAAATATTGAGGTAAGTATGCTACAACAATTCGGAAAATCATGTGGTTAATTTAATGCATTTCTTGCCCACCTGAAACGCACAAAAGTTCTTCGTGTGCTTTTCACTATTATACTAATGTAAATTTGAAGTTGATTCTCTGTGATGCTAGTTTTTCAAAGGTAATTATTATTGTGTTTGCAGAATGGAATCACGTGCAGGACGAAACAGGAAGAAGGCTTATTACCGGGATCCATTCTTTCATTAGTGAGTTGGTTGTTGGACTGTTACCTGCACTATCTGACTCATCCGTGTCAGTTTCCGGAATTGACTAGAAAGCCTGTGATACTACTGAATAAAATCATGTTGAATGCGTTCACCTCAGCATTACTGTACTTGGCCAAACACGAGAATAAAGGTAAGTAAAATAATCGAATGACCTCCGCTTCCGGGAGGGGGAAAAAAGTAGCAGAAACTGAGATCCAGGATCTGCTAGTGTTCGTAACTTTTTCTTTCTCTGTCGAGCTGTCTGTCTCAGGTCTCGTAATTCAGCCTCTATGTTGCTGTCATTATGGCCATGCCATGTTTCTGTCTTCGTGACTGTGTTTCTTTCTCTTAAGTCTGATTCAGTGTGATTGGAAAAAACTTACTTCTGTTGCATTAAAAAAGGGCTGCATGCATTTTAAAGCTCCATACTTTGAATAGCTGAAGGGACAGGTTCTTTATTTCGTAAAATGACATAAAAGCGAATCCCATGGTTTCACTACCCAGAGAAACCAATAATCTTGCTTCACATTTCAAAATTGTGTATTCCGAAACACTGAATGGACTGTTAATTGTTCTCAAAAAATGATGTGAAAAAGCACGACTTTGTCTCACCACCGTATTAGATAGTTTTGTGACTTGATTCCCCATTTTGAAAATTGAAATGGCCTTTTAAATTCATTTTTCAACACACATGTATCCTGGTGCTGTGGTGGGCAAGATCACTCGGTTAACTATCGACCAACAGGAAATAGATATTGAATTCTGCTGTAGCGTTTACATGGATTTCATGATCTAAATCTTGATAGTTATTTTTTTAGATCGCTTGGTCTGAAACCCGTCGGTTGGAGCTTTAATGTCAAGCCTTTCAGTTCATTTATTCTTTAGTCAAACCGTCCTCAGTTGGGCATACGTTGGAAAAATTGAAGAAGAATGTTTTTTGACTCGTGGCCTTGAGAATGTCCGTGAGTTGGCAACATGGAAAAAATGAAGACATTTGCATGTTTTTGAATTTATTCCATTGAATGGCATTATTTCTTTCTGTTAAAAAAACTTTCGCCTCAGTATATCGATGATAGAAAGGCGTATGGCGATGTAGGCATGCCAAATTGGCCCCGGGACACCGCGCTCCCTATTCCGGAAACGCCCCGAATGGGTCTGCGTCAGAACGCCTTAGTATATATCGCTGTGATTATCTGAAAAACGACTAAATATCATCAAAATCAGTGTATAAAAATTGATCTAATATCACCCGATAATCTTGATGATCATTCAGAACAAGATCGTTTCCATTCAGCAATCGGTAAGATCACGAATCCAATGGTCTGAGACCATGATAATGTGTAGGTATTTAGAGAACTAAAAAGTGTCACGGTTTCGAATCAAAACATTATTTTAGAAACGATATTTTGGATCAAGATCATAATCTTGTGATTGTTTTGATCACTAAATCATGATTTTACCCCAATTTTGTGTCTTAGAAATCAGAAAAAGATAATGATCATCCAGATCACGAATCTAATAATCTGTTTTGTGATCTCAAATTATGCACTTATTGATCTGAAAATCATATCATCTTTCTCATTCCTATTTGAATTCACATTTTCACTCTTTTCCTCCTTTCTTTTTGTACTCACTTGTGGATTTCTACAAGATGAAACATTGCTACAACATTGTGTATATCTTCTTCAGAATGTAAAAATCGCCCATGTAAATAGTTCGCTCATTTTGCAAGTGTCGGTTCAAGTACACTAATTTTTTCAACGATATTTTTGAGTTTCCTTACGTACTCGTGCGCGCTTACAGTCGCATACCATGTGGCAAAAGTACTCCATACAAACCACAATATTCAAGTACGAATACCTCTTTAGTTTTTCAATACAGGTAACATGTTTCTGTGATAAAATTTATTGTGCTCATCAGGAGCCGTCCCTAATCGAGGTCATTTAATATTTTGAAACGCTGTGTCTCAGTGCGGCTCGATCTCATTTTTTCCCCCTGTACCTTTGGAAAACCTTAGCAGATCAATGCTCAGGGGTGTAAATTGGAAAATTTAACAAACTATTTACCGTGTTTCCATTTTTCAGGTGATTATGATAAAATAGCCTTGAAGTGCAAGGATATAGAAATGTTTTTCTCCGATAAAAAGCCTCCCAGTGATCTCGACATTGATGTTCTCCAGTTACTGAAGTAAGTACTTGGAATTTCATTTCACGCTCGGGGAAGTGCCAGCTAACCATTATGTACTTAAATTCATACCTTTAATTTCAGAAACATCGAGAAATTGGACTTGAGTGTATTGAAGAAACCGAGCAAAGAGGAGAACCTTCTTGATTACTCGATTCAGGCATTATTGAAAGTAACCGTACTGCTGAGTCCGACAGTTGACTCCCAAGCCGTTGTAAATAATCTACTAATTATTCAACAATTGAAGGTATGGACCTGAGATTTTGGCTGTTATCACATGCCATCGTCAGTTGACAGAAGTTTGTTCATATTTTTCGTGTGTGCAGGGTTATACGAACGCACGATTGTACATGGAACTCATCAGAGCCTGTTTCATAAATCTGAATGATGCTGTACAAGAAAAATGCACCGCATATTGGGGCGCATTCACTTTCATCAAATTACCTCATATAATTCAACATTTAGCACGTCATTACGCGTCGAGTAAAAATCACGCCCCTGGTAAATTTTCGATGAGCTTTGCTTGAGATAAGTAAAGTTAGAGAATTCTAGTGTTTTGACTGTGGTTCGTAATGTGTTGCAGAACAAACGAGCGAAGAAATTATCGATGGTTTCATGTTGCTGATGGAATTCTGCCCGCTTTTGAATAATATTGACACACAAACGCAGAATAATAATGTTGAAAGCTTGCTAACTGAAATGGTCACGAAGTCTATTATTTCAAACGCTGATAAAACCAAAATTCTCGAAGTCAGGTTAGTTTTTTTGTCTCGTATGTAGAAGATTGAGTCAGCCAATAATGGCGGAAAGGTTGGGCTTATCCAGTTGGAATAGATTGGATTAAAAAAACTTGGAAAACTAAGGCCTGAAAAGAAAGATTTACTCGACTGACGAGAAGGTTCATTTGATATAAGAACTGTCCGCTTTGTGTTACGGGTTTCTTTGTAGAAATTAGATCCAATCAGTGTGCGTAAAATCGCAATACTTGCGCCTGAACTTATGTCTATGATCTTCCCTAATGATTCTGTGCAGGAAATCGAACACAGTCGATGTACATAAAATCGCAATGCTCGTTCCTCCAGTGTCAACGGTTTCGTTGACCACGCTAATATCAATGACCATACCTGCTCTAACCAAAATGCTAATATCTTTAGATTCGGACAAACTTCAGGTATGATGTTGGATATTCCTTTGTTTTTGACTTTAATTTCTGTTGTTACTGTTTTAACAATTGATCCGTAACTATTGTAATGTAGACTCTAGATTGGTGTTTCTATCTTTTAGGAACATCTAATCGGCGTACTTAATCATTTAGCCAGTGGCAGCAGCAATGAACTGATATCCACGTTTGCAGCTGTGCAAGGCGAACTTCCTCATTTCGTTAATCAGTTGATAAAGTACAACGAGTTAAGCCGGCAAGTTAATCAGAATGACGGCGTGAGTCCTCATGCCAAAGCCTTGATATTCGATTTGACGTTTGTGATACTGTGCTCAATAGTACAAAACTACGGGTCTGATGTAAGTACTGAATATGTATAGTTCTGTATGTAAATAGATAATACGGATTAATCGAGATTTCAGATAAATGAGACGCAGTAGGTGTTCTATGAAGCCGTGTATGACTACTTATTGAATGAGTAGTGATGACAATAATTTAGGTTCACAACCTTCTCTATTCTTTCCTCATTCCTAAAGGAAGTTTTGGGTGAATTGCTGAGTTGTTTCAAAAATTGAGCTTTCCTTTCCAGCCGATCCAGAAAAAGGAAAAAACTTCTGGGTTTTCCCTAAAGCCTACAGTCGCTACCGACATCGAAGTGGGTGAACGAAATAACTCAGTCGGTTGCAAAACTTTCAGTTATGTTTGGTGGTGCCTTAAGGGGTGTCAGGTGTAAGGAATAATCTCAATATGAAATTTAGCAACCTCGAAACTTGAAATTAGATAATTCCTTATTTTGAATTAAATTTGTTCGCATCCTTCCAGTCATATTTCTTTTGAAAGCTTCCGCGGCCCTCATAAGTCACAGCCGAAAAACTATTTTACATCTTAATTAGCTTCTAAGGACTTACCGAAAATTGAACTCGAATTTTCAATTGTTTTCATGGTTTGAGTGAAATATTTCTCTATAATCCACTAAATTCCTGGTCTGCTCGACTTCTGCCGCAAATTCCTGGATCCGAGACAGACTGACAGATGCGGTGAGTTGATCGTGGGACAGAATAGAGTGAATATTGGCTGAAGGGTTGGACAATGTTATTATTTTCAATTAAAAAACAACCACATTTGACCTTTTCAATTAGAAAACGACCAAACTCGACCATTTCCCTTGGAAAGCCATGGAATTTCTACAGAAAAAAGGACAAAATTTTGAACAAAATGACGAAATTTTTGCTAAAAACAAACATTTGTAATCATTTTTAGTTTAGAAGAAAAATGTTTAAAAAATATCTATCAAAGACAAATTCCTTTATTTTATTATTTTTTTAAAATGTTTTTTTATTAATGGAGTCTCTTTATTCTATTGCGTAACATACCAAAGCCGGAAGTGGAAGGAGTTGTTACATTTTAAAAACTGCCAAAATTCCTACATCTAAATTGCGTTTATCGATACACTCAATTTGACCCACCTCGCGCAAATTTGGCGGTGACGCTTCGTTCCCGAGATAAATTCGAAAATGTGGTCGAAATGGGTCACAAAATGAGTCTAGCTCAAATTTGACAACGGATTCGAATTCGTCTCGAAAAATTAGATAATTAGTACCAGCGCCGACGCCAAAGTTCTCCGAAAATTTTTTCGCCCCAAAATAGACATGATTCGAAAAAATCAAAAATTTTGAATTAAAGACTGTTTTTACTCCATTTTTCACGCTGAGTTCGAATTCGGTATTCAAATTTTGCAGCCACTCTCCGTTCCCAAGATAAATTCGATATGGTGGTTGAAATGGGTTAAAAAATGATTCTAGCTCAAATTTGACAACGGGTTCGAATTTGTCTCGAAAAATTGAGTAATTAGCACGTACAAAAATTGGGTTAAATTATGGTCGTCAGCATTTTCTTTTGCTACCTCATCAAAAAATTCTGCGGGCGCCCATGGCTCTATCAAGCAGTGAGCAAAAAAAGTTAACAATTTAAGTAATTCAGTTTTTTTAAGAATTAGAGACCAATTTTTAATGTTATCTGATTTTATCGATACTAGTGTTTTTTGTTGGATGTTATTGATAGATTCAGATTGTTAACGAAAATGAGTTCAACGACACTTTAAACTATAGAAATCCTAGATTGAAGCTCTGGTGCCAACTATTTTATCAAAGGAGCCGTAGTGCACAAAATTGTTCTTTAGATCCAAAATTTCGGAAAAATGTGTAAATTTAGCATTTTGCCGGAAACATAGGCTCCGGCTTTGGCTCTTTCACCTTACAATTTCTTTTTCTTTTCCCAGACTATCTCCTCCCTCTAAAGATAACCCAAGTCGGAGTCCAGAAAAAATCATAACCTATTCAAGAATAGTTTTACTGGTGTCGCTGTTGAATTTCAAGTTGCTAGGGAGCAGAGTGTCAGTTTGGAGTGGCTTCGGTTTGGATGCTGGCTCCGAGGCTCCACTTGAAACGTATAAAACTTGTTTATTGCATTTATTGGCGAACTCAATTATGAGCCTTATCTCCCCGCAAATGTTTTGATTTGCTAGTTAGGATCAAATCGTTTTCAAAACTGAGTTCAGCTGCCCTCTGAAACTATAAAACGGTGTAATGTTGTCGTTAATGTATAATCAGTTGAAGTATATAATTTCATTGAAATGCTCACTAGTTTCTGGTCCCTGATTTCTCCTCTTACATGATTATTGGCTCAAGTATTTAATTTATGTCTGTATATACAGTAGTTCAAAGTTTCAGCCTATTTGCACTGAAAGAACACCTTCCAAAGACAATGAATTGTGAAAAACCAGGACTTTTGATTGTTTTTGACCTCTGTATGATGCTCTTTGAAGTCGACAGGGCTGAAAATTGCAAATGAGGTGTAGGGAAATAAAAATTGCAGATTTGCTGACTTTCACATCGATTCGTCAATAAGAGAAGGAATGAAGGGCAGAAAATTGATATAAACTTTAACTGATTATACACATTAACGGTAACATACGAGTATGTGTTACATGTATAGATGTACCCAATTTTGGACCCCTCTACTCTTCTCCAGGTACCTCGATTCGGTGATTGGACGCTCACGAAAGAAGTGTCCAGGTGCTGTGTTAATCACATGACAGTATGCTAAAGAACTAAAAAAATTGCTGTCATGTAGCCTATTCTATCGGTTTCGATTTCCATTGCGCTTGAACGCTTTTTGCGTAATAAAGTCTGATTAGGGCTACATGTCTACGGACTGTTGTCGGCACCACCTCAAAAAATAAACAAATTTAAAATAAATAAAACTATATTCAGCGACCTTTTGAATCAGGGGTTCAGAGCTCGATTAGTTTCTAAGGGAGCCGGGGACCAAGAAAATTATTTTCGGGGGCTGTCACCCCCTAAAACCTATTTTCTAGAGCCAGAGTCCGGAGAAATTATGATAATTTTAGAACTATATCGGAACCAGAACCAGTTCCCAGTTCCAGCTTTGATCCTGTTCCAGCCCTTCAATCACTCCCATGCCTCTTGTTTCCAATTGGCTACGTCATGCACTCTCGAATTTCCCCCTTTTTCCTTTTAACTGATCAGAGCCAGAGCAAAAACCACAAATTCGATTAAGCCATCCACTATCTTTTGCCGGAGTTGAAGCCAGACAAAATTATTTACTGAAACCGAAAATGGTGCCGATTCAAGAACATCTTAGTTGATGCTGGAGCTGAATTCAGGTTTGATAGAAAGCCAGAACTGAGTCAGAGTGGCTGCGGTCTTGATGCCCAGCTCCTGGTCCGTGCTTTAAATTGCACATTCAATTTCAGGCCCTCTCTCTCCCACACATATGCTATAATTTCTTGATCAGGATCAAATTGTTGTCAAGAATGAGTTTAGTGATCCTCTAAAACAGTGAAGCAACATCGAAATTGTATTACATAAAATTTTTGGCTCTCGTCCCTTTAGGCTCCACCTACGAATTATAATAGGCAGCGAAATCAGTATTAAAATTTAATTCTGTAATCTTCAAACCTGAGCCGATGTTTCGATTACTTGATTTATATTAAGGAAGGTTCTGAGAGCTCTGTTACTAAAGTCATTTGGACCCTGAAAAGAAAGGGAGGGGAAAAATTTCAAGAATAGTATAGAAGTGAAGAGGAACCTAGGAATAGTTAGTATTTCTGTTTTCCTCGCAGCTTGGTGCCACTGAAAAATATTCTAAATTTAACGTCTACCTCCGTCCTGTGTTACTGTATGATATATGACGTCGTGAGGAGTCATCTTGCCCTCTCTTCTCCATTTAAAGAATTTCTGTGGTGTAGATTTGTAGAAAAAAAAAATGGCAAATAACCTTTTTATGTAGAATTTCAAGGTGAACAGTGTTCGTTCAGAATGTCCTCTTGTGAAGTTCTCTATATTTTGGCAACGTTCAACCCCATGAGGGGTGAAGTAACATCAGGATTCTTGGGGACTTCTGGTATATTCTCTAGGATAGTCAGCCGTGCTTGTATTACACATTTCAGATTTTTCCCAAATTTTACGAATTTATTTCGTACTCGTCCTCTACATACATGGCGTTTACTAACGCTTGCCAATGTAACGAATAATTTTGAATTCCAAATTTATGGTGTTGCTGATGCGCATGAAAATGAAGTCTTCTCATCGGTTACTATGTAGTATCAAGTCTAAATCATTCCTTTTTCTCTTCTGTCGAACCTTAATCAACAGTTAAATATTATAAAATAGCATTTCAGATTGTAACGAAATAAAGTGCCTAGGTTGAAATTCATAGAAAGTAATTTACTTCTTGTTTTAATGTTACAGGTAGTATTAGCTAATAAAAAAGGAGACTCATTTTTCGAAACATGGGTCCGCGATTGTATGAAAGAATACGGTTTCAATAAAGCTATGATCGCACTGAGTAAGGAACAGAATGCTGAAAAAATCAAATCACTTATCGAATACTTCCGGTCGGGTGAATTCGACTTGCAAAAACCGTAAGTTCAAGATGATTTGTATTTTTGTACACCTTGGCTAATTGGTTTGCAATGCGAATTAATCGGTTTGTTTTGTGCTCCAATAGTATAATGCCGTGGGACGAGATGTGCTTCGCCATGCCAGCAGTGATGAAGGAAATACACGACAAATGGATGCTGCCTGGGAATTTGGCTTTGAATCTGAGCGAGGTAAAACGGATGCTCGACACGATCAGCTCGCACATGTGTTGCCTCTCCATCTGCTCTGTTTCGTGGCTGTCTTCGAATATGCAGGTAATTGCGGTAATCTCTCACTTCGAATCAGAAATAAGAAATACGCGCATTGAAGTTTCATATTGGATGCGACATCATTCAGTGTTAATACCGAGGACACTAGAAAGGTTTTGTATCTTCACAGCCACGGTGTGACGGTAGAAATATTTCCATGTTTTGTAGATCTTACCCGAGGATCAGCTGCTGATATCTAGAAATATGATCCAGCAATTTATAACGCTCATGGATCAGAAAGTTCGTGCTTCTGCAGAGAATAAACCGCCGCAACAGAGTCGTGCTCCCGGAGAGAGTAAACCAGCATCGCAAGATACGAGCAGGTGAGAAGTAAATCATTCGGGCCATTTTCTCGTATTCAAGCGACTGTCTTCTTAAATCACAATTTAAACCCACTTTTCTTTTCTTTGAAATAGATGTATCATGTCCCTGTACATCTTACGTCAAATGCAAAACGATGGCTATCCTACAATGATGTCTACGGATGTTGTTCCGCCATCTCGCAGGTATGGTTCAAGTCTACCCGTGTTACCTTAGCATTGATGGAATTGGTTTATTATGAACCGGTGTAATGAGGTGATTGAAATTGAATTTCAGCATCGCCTTGAGAGACGCTGTCTACAAACAGCTAGTTCCAGTTTGGGAAGTGGTGCTGCAAAAAGGGTGTTTGACCTCCGAAGCGGCGTATTTATTCAAGACCGTTATTTCTGTCAGCGATGCGCGGTTATTTATGAAATTCATGCTACACGTAAGGAAGCTAAATTACATTCCATCAAAAGTGAAAATTAGCCGTTCCCGTTGAATCTAATCCTAGTAATCGTTTTTTTCGCAGGAAATCATGAAATTGCGGTTCGAAGACGAGCTTAACCGAGCAGTCGACTTGTTATTTGCTCTGTTCTATTATAATATTCACGATTTTACTGTCGCCTTGTTGAACTATTTGCCACATTTGCTGTTCAAAGCGGACACGTAAGTTCGGGAAACTGTACAAGTAAATTCGTATTATCCGAGTCTCGATGTTGATCCATGTTAACTTTATTTTGATGACGCTTCAGAATTGATCTCGTAGAACCTCAGTCCACCGCGATTGCCAAGTTGACCGCGTACGTTGTGTGCGCCGCTGTGCAGGAGGAGTTCAATTCGCGAAAGAAAGTTGAAAATAACCAAGACATCAGCAACGTAGAAGAGGTACGAGTCTTATTGTTGTCTGATTGCACATTTGTAGGTGAAAAATTGGCCAGAGTTACACCAATGAACAAGCTGGATGCAGGGGTCGGCATAGGATCGTGATTAGCAAACCATCACAGGATCATTTTGAAAAAAAAATTATCTCAGAGCCTATAAGATCATGATCTGATCGCTTGGATCTTTAAATCCTGATAATGTTTTTTTAAATTTTTTTATACAGGGGGGGGGGGGTCCAAAAGTTATTTCACAATTTCTAAGGAAAGTTCATTCACATTGTGAACTAACTTTTGGACCCCCTTGTATATTGTTATCGTTAATGTGTATAATTAATTGATGTATATAATTTCGTTAAAATGCTCACTAGTTTCTGGTCCCTAATTCCTACCCTTACGAAGTATTTAACCAACAATTTTGGCGGTCTTTAATTTTTGTCTGTGTACGTAACAGTTCAACGTTTTAGTCTGGTTAATTTGAAAGAACGCCTACCAAGGACTATGAATTGTGCGAATCCAGGATCGTTCATTGTTTTTGGCCTCTGTATGATGCTCCTTGAAGTATACTAGGCTGGAAATTCCAAATGAGGTGTAGACAAATAAAAATTGCAGATTTTTCTGAATTTCACCCCGATCTGTCAATAAGAGAAGGAATGAAGGGTAGAAAATACACTTCAACTGATTATACATATAAACGGTAACATACATATTAGATTATTGTAGAAATCAGAAAAAATAGCGAAATTAATTACCATTTTTTTGATGATCTTGTATCATCATATTTTTGATCTAAAGATTATAAGATCTTGCCCATCCCCCTGGAAGTGTTTACCAATCCGTGTGGAGCTTTCTGTCCGTGATTACCTGTTGGCGAAATGTTGTAGTGGGTGTGAGTAGACGAACCCCTCCATTTTTTCTTTTTAACGGGAAGTTGGATCAATTTGAGGCAAACTAAGGTCCTGCAAGTGACAAGATCTAAATTCTTTTTCGGTCAAAAGGTCTATCCCTACTGAAAGACGGGCAAGAACTTGACCAGTTAATTCGTGTATGAGTGGTGGCTGCGTTCCATATTCTTTTCTCTCTTAACATGTTTACTAGAGTGATCCTTACAGTTACTCTTGGCGAAAGAAAAATTCATTTTTCCAGTTGGCATATCCCCTTGATCGGCTCTAAATATTTAAAAAATATTTTCTGCCAAATTTGAGCATAATTGGTGGACACTTTCAAAGTTTTGATGGAAAGTATCCCATGAATTATTTACAACCTGGGTTTTGAGTCCTTTATTTCGGGAATCTCATCAGAGTTGTGATTTGGTCTTAGTTCGGGCTCCGGGATCCGAATTTCTTTCTTAAAATGTGAAGAAGCTGGATGCCAATAATTTGGTTAGTGCAGAGGAGGTGGTAAATAATGAGAACCTTTCTTTTTTTCCTCTCTATCTCTGGGGAAAAGAAGCTGGAATGTAAATTATTTTTCAATGTGCTGTCCAAAACCGGAGCGAATGCATAAGCTTCCCTCTCTTCTAGTCCAGCCTCCGGGAAAATGTTGTTGTTTTATTCCTTAGTCTCTCGACAAGTAGTTTGCGTCTCTCCACTTTTTTCTCCCTTGCGATAATCTTTTCATCTCTGAGAAGGATTTACACTTTGTATCCTTTATTATCTGCTCTTCATAGTTCATTCTTTGCCTTCTTTTCCAGTTTTTTCCCGCAACCATTCTCTCTAGCAGTAATTACAATTTCCTTGGATCTCTTATATTATGACCTATCATTTCAACTCTTCTCTTTACGATTATATTCCAAATTTCTCTCTTTCCTCCTATTCGCCTCAATTCTTCCTCGTTCACGATTTTTTCTATCCATTTGATTTTCAACATTCCCCGATAATACCACATTTCAAAAGCTTCTATCATTTTTCTTTCTTGTGTTCAGGTCTCACGTCCATACAATGCTATACTCCAAATATACGTTTGAAGAACTCTCAGTTTTACATTTAAATCTGTATTTGCCCTAAACATGTCTCATTTTTGAAAAAGAGCTCTCTTAGCTTGTTCCATTCTACTCTTTATTTCTGTTTTACTTCTACCATCTTGCGTTATCAGATTGCCTAAGTATTCAAGTTCCTTTACCTCCTTTATTTTTTCACCTCTTATTTCCATATTTATTGGATTTTGTTTCCGAGCAAAATTGAACTGAAATATCGAAATGGAATTTTCATCCTATTGAAAGATTCCTAAATACTTTTTGATTTTATAAAAGACCAGGTGGTTCAATAAATAATGTCATTTTTCTTTCTACAAAAAAAAACTACGTAACCAACGAAAAAACTAAACACATACCGTTAGTGGGGGGTAAAGATGATCAGGTGGGGCAAAAATGCTTGCTCGTGGCTGCGAGTCTTCAAACGAGTGCTACGCTCTGGCGCAGAATGATAAGAGACTTGAATCAAAGACAGTTTTGGTTCTGGAGGATGCAATCTATGAGATCTATGTTCTGTTTTACTGTATTCATAAATCGGTTATCAGTGGGATTTGAAAATTAGAATTCTGAAATTTTGAATATAGCAAGAATGCTTTTTAAATTTCAATTGAATAGGGTAAAAAATAAAAGTTGTTCAAAAGTAAAAGGGAATAACATTTCTGATAGAGAATTTTGTACTCTGTGAGATCTCATTGAATTGAATTTTATCATTCATTGGCCGGATAATCACGAAAAATTGAAATTGAAAAAATCATGGTGTGAATGCAAATCTCCATGAATTGGTTGACTATTTGATTTTAATCCAACTTTTGATATGCATTTATTTTCAATTTTTTTGTCAAACACAATTTCAAGGTTTCCAGTATTTGAATCATTTTTAGTAAAACTGCGCAGTATTCGATATGATTTATTTCGTAAATTATTCGACGATATTGTGTCACGCATAACATGGGAAGAACAAAATTGTTTTTCAGGAGAAAGAGGGTGATGGTTGATTGCAAATGGACATTATATGATAATAGTGCACCCTAATTCCACTGCTGACTTCAAAATACTTTGTTCAAGGACACTTTTAGTTCTGATTACCTTAACCCCCTTAGGCGGGTTCAAGCCGCTCGCAACTTAATTCAATCTTCCGGGAAAATACGTGGTTAATAATATTGTGCATTATTCATGTTATCATGTGACCAAGGGTTGACTTTATTTATATCAAGAAAATTAGCTACTTTAGTGAAATGTTGAAAAAATGTTTATTTTTGAGCGGCTTCACCCCCACTGACGGTATCAAAATTACCGTTTATTTTTATATCTAGGTATTAACATATTCGCCTTGTATTGCAACTCCACCCCCCCCCACCCTAAATGTTTGAATGCAGCTCGATACCAGTCGGTGTCCAGCTGCTGGAAAGAGCGTCGAATAGCTTTTTCAATTCTCTCCATCGTATCAAATTTCTGTCCAGCCAGCAAATGCGCAAATAAGTGGGAATCAAAGGGTGCCAAGTCGGGACTATATGGCGGATGGTCCATAATTTCCTCCTAAATTTGTCGAGTTTGCCCAAAGTTTTTCACAGAGAACCTCCTCCTTGGAGAAATCCTCCTTCCCACGGGTCTAACCTTTTTCTTGACTTAAGTATAAACTTGTACTTCGAAAATTTGAATTGAAGTGGAAAATATAGCGAGAAAGCTAAATATTCGTGAGTATGGTCAAGTTGGTATGTTAATTGATGTACTAAAAGTGTACATGAATCAGAGTCGCGCCTTAACCCCATTGCTATACCACAATTCTTTTTGTCGGGGGAAGGAAGCGTAACCAAGCTGCCCTTGTTTCACAGTTGCATTCTGACTATATTATTAATTCAGTTGTTAACAAAGTAACCGGTATATGTATAGATTCAAACAAGCAGTGTCGTCGGGAGGCTTAGGAAGGGGTAAGGAGTAAAAAAATCATTAAAATTCAAGTCGACAAGCTAAAGAAAAAAAGATTTGTTGTCTTCCAAAATATTTCTTCCAGGACGCTATTAAATAGATTCGAGGAGAGTGGATTGCCCTGTTTTACTCCCCTTTTTATCTGGATTTTGGCCTCATTTTACTTGTCTGTGGGATGGGGGGTACCTGTCTACTTATTCACCCGTCTGCTTTCTCCCAACAAAAGCGAAGTTTTGTTCGCGCTGTGTGAGTTGTTACATCAGTCGATAGGTGCGTATACTGAATGTATCTGACAGAAAACTGGAAACGCAGATGTGGGGGGAGGGTGCAGTCTGGTTTCACATATACGCTCTCCCGCTCTATATTTCACTAAATGTGGGTGGAGCGTTACTACGTCACTTCCGTTGCATGTTTTTATTCGCGTTCGTTTCACTGTTTCTACGTTAACTACCTCCTGGCTACTTATCCGCCTGTCAGCTGGCTGGCTGGTTGGCTAGTGGGTTAGTTCTTTGGATAGGTGACTAAATCTTCTTCGGTCTCACAAGCTGGCTATTTGGCTGGTAGACTGGATAACTCCGCTGGATGTTTGACTGCCTTTCTGTCTGTCTGTATGTCTCGTTCTTTGAGTAGCAAGTCTACTTCTGAAATTTTCCAGGTTTCACGTCGAGTCCCCGGCATTTCTTGCAGTAAAAAATGGGGATAAAGGCTAGGTTTGTAGTGTGTAGAAAGATCCTTCTCTGTGCATCGTGCAACCTACCGTTCAGTGAAGTGAAGGGGAATTTCAAATCAGCAGAAAAGTAATTTCAGTCGACCTCGAGCTTGCTAATAATGTGCACGAAGGTTACTTTGATCATTAAAATGAAGTAGGTAATTTTAGCTATTATCGTCTGCTTTGAACTTCCTAGTTGCAAATGAATCCAATTGCGAAGTCCGATGCAATCAGTGTTTAAATTCAGTGACCCAAAGAAATCCTTCTTCGATACGTGATTGTAATTTGTAAATAATTTCTTGTGACTTCCTCCGCGAAGGCGAGTCTCGATGCGGTATATAAACGTCGGGTCTGTTTGACTAATTCAAGTAACTTGAGCTTCCAGACGATACATACAAAGACGTGGTATCGCCAACTGATGGTGCCCTTTCCCTCCCCCGCGTTCCTAAAAACCTAGAATTGACCAAACGATGACTATTTGTATTTGGTTGCGAATCGATCTGACCACGATTCTAAAGCACCATGGGATCTTACGGAATTTTTGGGTTAAACCTGGAGCACCAACTGTGTACGTTTTTTTCAGTTTCTGTCGTCGATGAATTCTATTTGTACTGTCTGAAAATTGAATTTGGTTTTATGTTCGCAGGATTTAGAAGAACTTTGTCCGCCGGCCAGCAAAATCATGCGAATGAGCGGCGTTCAGTCCGGAAACACGCCGTTGGTGTACGTTAGTACTGGTCACGCTTCGCCGTCTCAGCAACCGACCATCACCGACGGTCCATTGCTGAAATCATTATCCATCTTGTTCTACGCGTTCGATAATGTGGCCGATAGAACTGGCGTCGTGAATTCGGACACATATTTCGTATTCAACGTGATCAAGCAAATCGTTGATTGCGGAAAGGAAACGGCGAAACCAATTTTAGCCAATTTATCGAACACATTGGTGAGAAGTTTTTTTTGTTGTTGGGTTAATGGCATTAGTAGCCCGATAGAATTAAATCAAATACGGAGGAATGAAGGAAAAACTGGTATAAAAAATGTCGTAGCGGAATTCGTTGGCCGTCTTAATTACCACAAAAACCCTTAGCCCGCGGTGGTATGCTAAATTTTTGTGGGCAGTTCAAGCCTGGAAAAATTATTTTTGACTCAAAGAAGAACTGTCGAATTTAGGAGAAAAAGTTTTGAAGTAAAATAGTTCTTCGTGAGATTCTACATAAGGAAAATAGAATCGTTCGTTTTGTATGTTGTGGCCGAGTGGTAAACGTGCCCGCTTCGCAATCCTTGCGTCTCGGGTTTGAATCTCACCAGCGCCGGAAAAAGCTAGTGATATTTGAATATCCCCGCTAACAGCCTAGCGAACGCAGTGATAGCAATATCAATCGAGGTAGATGATAGCACGCCCCGTAACCCCCTCCCCCGTCACTTCGAACGAACAAGGCTCTACAACACCGGGCATGTTACCACCGGATCTAGAAAGACTGATACTGTCTAGTGCACGTCGTGGCCAGTTTACTCAGTATATTGAAAACACATAGCTAGTAAGCGAACTGCGGCTGCACACTCTCCGGTATAAAGAAGGAGAAACTCTGTCGAAACAAACCGTGGGGAAAGCAACGGCAAACTACCCCGACTAACCCTGCCCAAAAAAGTCGCTCGTCAGAAACCGCGACTACCAACGTCCGGAATCGGATACGGCACCTGATTTTTTTAGCATTTTATATGCTTTTACTACTGGGTATACTTGAGCGAAATCGTAACGAAAACCTAACACTCCCCCTACACGAATTCAGTGGTTGACATTTCCATGGAAATTTATTTTAGCATTTTATATGCTTTTACTGCTGGCTATACTTGAGCCAAAAACCTAACGCCCCCCCCCCCCCCGACAAGAATTCAGTGGTTGACATTTACCATCTGCAGCCGTGTTATTGATAGAAATTTCCATGCCCCCGACACAAAGCCAGTCCGTATGATTTAGCTCTTCATTTTTTATTAGGGTACGAAAGTACCTATATAAATGTAAAGGGTGGAAAGGCTGTGAAAAAGAATAA
This sequence comes from Acanthococcus lagerstroemiae, assembly GCA_031841125.1. Lineage (NCBI taxonomy): Eukaryota > Metazoa > Arthropoda > Insecta > Hemiptera > Eriococcidae > Acanthococcus > Acanthococcus lagerstroemiae. Next base: position 30,802,491 of record CM063114.1, read on the forward strand.
TATAATAATATACGTGTGTGCGTGTATGTAACTCCGGGGGAGATGGGCCAAGAGGTATAATATGAAATACTTTAATACTTCCGAGTATGGTGTAGACGAGGAACCGACCTTAACGTTGACAAGTCCTCAAGAAATAACACTAAGAGTAGAAGACGATGTGTATTAACATAATTTCTACATGACACTTAATCTGGGCGCTGCGACGTAGGTGGACTCTGGCTTCATGTGGCGGTCGCTATTTACCTGTAATTCAGAAGAAGAAGACACGGCTGAGTATTTAGGTCCCTGACTAACTCATGTACCACTAACATAATTTAAGAGAGAGGTTGAATCCAGGATTGCCTGTCCCCGATCCAGCCTACCGCCAGACCAACGGTGGGGGTGTGCGCTCACCCTCCACACCGTGCAGACCCTTCCGAGCTGAGTCGTCCTGACGATCCCGCTCCATAAAAGGGACACTCGGTATCCCCCCTCAGTGTACACCTGAGAGAGCTTCAAGATCGGGAGATCAGCAGAGGAAGCACATCGTCGCCTGAGCCTGGCTACCCAAATTCTGCATAGTACTCCTCTCAGTACTACCTTCCGAGTACTGTCGGGTCCACAAGGCAGTAGTGTCGATCGATCAATGACCTAACATATCATTAAGTACTGACTAGCGTAACTCTATGTAACCTATCGAAGGCGAATACTCAATAAGTGACCCACATAAGAGGTGAGCACACTTACCCAAAGGTCTGCAAATGTGATGCACAAAATCGCGGTGCGAGAATAAACACTATACAAAAAAACGAGCACGCGAAGCCACACAAGAATCTGATTGACCGTAAGATTCGATAGCCTCCGCAATCGTGGGGGAAACGAAGATGGTGCCTATGTGTGAGTGGGTTCTGCCTGTCGCTACATCATCCCTATTGTTCATACCCCGAAGAAATACTACCATTCCTTCGACAGGTCGAGTTTACAGCTTCGAAGTATCGGCCAGTGCCTAGTGGTGCCTAGAATACGGATGTTACGAAAAATAGGTTCTGATATAAAATGTTACCCTACATGTCTCTGTGGGAGACACGTATTTTTGGGTAGTTGACTGACTGATTAACCCAGTGACCTGACTGACTGACCTTTCGATCTGTAGTTTTGGCAGAAAAAAGGAACAAATATATACTGGCAGACTGTTTCCTTATAGAAAAAAAAAGTTGGCTGTATCATTTTTTTAAATAGAAATCTTCTTAGTTGGGAGGAGGGGAAGGAATTTGAGGTATTCTTATACCGCGATGAGGAAGTTCTACGCTAAAAACACTTCTATCATTAAAGCAGAGGAATGAAAAACTATTTGCTAGTTCAGAAGCACTATCATTGAAGAGGAGGGAGGGCATGACAGGCACATTTAAAATTTATTTCATTTTCTTCTTCAAATTTAGAGAGATCTTATCATCGGTACTCTCCTTTTGGACGCAAAATGGGTCATAATTAAGTTGGCTCAAGAAGAATCGAAAAATCGATTTTTCTTAGTGGAGAGGTGGGTACTGATTTTGAATATCGTATCAGACTTTTGATTTGGCTCCGATTTGAACAGATTCAACATTTTCCCTATCGAAGCGAGAAAATAGACTTAGATTGACAGCTTGAACTAGTATTGAAATTTGATTCCTTTAGAATCGCTGATTTCGAATATCATATCAGACTTTTGATCCAGCTCCGGTTTGGCTCCCGAAAATGGAGCTATGTATGAGAATAATCGTCTTGTGGGTTGCTTATTTTGATAAATTTATTAGACTTTTTATTTGGACCGGATATGGCTCAATGTCAAAATCGATTACCGTTTTCAAATTGGCTGAACCCAGCTTTTAAGAAACTAAGCGATGCATTAAAATGAAGATTTTTTGGAATTTCTTTTTATTTTGGATTGTGTAATCAGATGTTTCATTGGGGAAAAATTTTGCCATCAAATTCGATAATGCACTAAGAAAAAAGCGAAATAGGCTCCGGTTTAAAAACTTGAACAAAGCACTGGAATACATTTTTTCTTATAGGAGCATTAGATTTTCTATTTGGCTACAACTATTCCAAAATCAACCAATTAACGTGCAAAAGGTAAAGAGGAACCTGCTCACCAAAAGAAGAAACCTGTTTTTTCTTCTTCTTACTCAATGAAAGCTTTTTAAACAAGTCAAGTCATATTTCATCGATCTTTCAAAAGACAGAAAGAAACAACGTTTCACGTTTTACCGAAATGTATAAACTCTGAAATATTTTGGGAAAAGATAGACTCAACCTTCGGGAACCCTAGGTATGCTGAAATTCGACAACGCCATCAGATCTGCTGAAATAGTCGAGATTGAAAATTTTATTAAGATGGACTTGACCTGTTCTACACCATTTTTTCGGGTTTACACACTTTTTTTGGCTTCTTGAATATTTTTATTGCGCTAGTTTAATTCTGGAGGATGAAAATATATTTTGAAAACGTAACATATTCTAAATTCAAAACGAAAATACAAACTTGAATACACATAGACAATAGAGTTGTCCAAAATTTGGCAATTTTTGAAATGTTTCGCTCCTGATGATTGAACTAGTCCCTTCTAATCTGAAAACCCGCCAGTCAACATTCTTTCGAAGTCGAACAATTTTGCGGGATCTCGCTGTGTGTGTGTGTTTATTTGTAAACTGTACGTTGGTCGTATAATCGGTCGAACTTTCAGCAGAGGCAACGAACTATATGTTGGAAGGTGTCTCATTACTCATCGAAAATCGAAAATACGGACCATCCTATTGGACACGGAACTTCAAACACTAGAAGAAAAACGAGACCATGGAGAGTGGCTCATTAAAAATCAAAAATTGAAAATACGGACCACCCTATTCCACACCATTCTGAACTAACACTATGAGACAATGTATGAAGTTTTTTTAATTTTTGGAGGAACGTATCGCCAATTACAGATGTGACCGGATTCATTTTACCGGAAAATAATTCTCTTTCCAGCAACTCCCATGTCCATGGGCCTTTGTAGATATCAGTTGCATGAAATAAACAAGGAATCCCGTAATGTTGAAACTGGCACGTGACGTGTTGTGATCTATGTAACGTATCTCTTTCTGGTCTGATAGAATTTTAATGGTGAAAAATCAAAGAAATTTTGAATCTCAAATTCGTCATTCCCATCGCTAATAATCAAGTGTGCATCAAATCATGTAGAGAATACGAGAAACGATGTACCCCTGCGCCTATTGCCTCAGTTTTTAATGAATTTATGATCTGATTAAAATTAGAAAATTCTGTTGCCACCGACTTTGGAATCTGAAGTGGAAACATGTCAAAATACCGAAATAGGGGTTTCTCACTGTAGTCAGATTTTCGATCCGATTCAGATTTAGCGTCAATTCGGATTTTCCTTTAAGTAAGGGACCGGCTTAACTTTGCACAAAAGTATCGAATTCCAATTCGCGAACCAGAATTCAAACTTCACCTCTTGAAACGAGCCGATTTCACGTTATTGAAAATACTGAAGAAGATATCGATGTAGGGGTTTGTTGGATCGCAAAAAAAAAATTGAAACAGATTCTTAATGATACTCTGATTTGTGCCCCAAAGTTCAAACTTTATTCCGTCAAGTGAGTAAGATTAGCCCAAATTAAAAACTTAATCGAAGTCGAATATTTGATCAGATTTTCGATTCGATTCCGACTGATTCCCCAAATCTGATGTTTTTCCCTTCGAAGGGCTGAATTTGACTTTGCCAAAAGAATTAAACCAGGTATCAAAATAGGGTTTTCTTGCCTTAAAAATTGTATCCAAGTCTTGATCAGACTCCGGCTTGGACCGCAAAGTCTAGGAGTTCTTCAAATGAACGAATCTGACTTCGTTCAAAAATGGAATCAGGTACCTATCAGAATAGTGGGTTTTGGGATATAGCTGAATTTTAAAAAGTTATAAATTGTTGTTTCGACCTCAATTTGGCCTTTGGCCTCCAAACTCCGAATAGGAGTGCTATAAATATTCATTTGACCTTACTGAAAAAACTGAACAAGGGATCGTAATATGTGGGGAAGGGTACAGAAAAATGGTGTGTACTGTTTTTACAGATTATTGAAAGTAGTCTCCTAATGGAACATGAAACACAACCAACCCCCTAACCAGAGGAAGGGCTCTCTTTTACATAAGGATGCTAGCTAACAAAGGGAATGGGGGAGGGGGAGGAGGAAAAAATTCGCCGAGCAACTAATAAAAATGAAGACGCTGATTCGGGAAGATCCACATCAAATTTATGAAAGAAGACCGAATTTCAGAAATACAAAAATAAAAATGAAATAAACGTATAATTGAACTTGAACCGATGTATTCTTTGACAAATCGAACCCGTGAAAATCGAAATTACGACTTAAATAGTGTACCATTATCCACAGTACAGCAATAAATTCTAGGAAAATTCAGAATTTCCACAGAAAAAAATCCAACATTTTGTATGCGGTGTTTGTACTGAAGGACTTTCACAGTCAATGGCGAGGTTTCTGTGAATTTTCGAGCATACGATCGTTCAATCAGAAACTATAAAAAGTTTTCAGTATCAAAATTCAATGAATGCAAGAAAGCTAGTGAACAAGAAAATGAATTGACTTTTAGAATCTAGAACCGGGCAGGTGGGACGAGATGCAAATCTTCTAGGCCCATTAAAATCAAAGTAATACAATACATACAGTCGACCATTTGGGATATTCCGATGAATTCGCATTTCCTGTGAGAAAATCCACAAACAGCTGTTTTCCGTGTTAACATCGAAGCAGTGGGTTTCCACAAATGAACGGCAAAGTCTAGTGGATCCTTGAAAATATGGTTATTCAACTAAAAGCTGCAAAAGTAATTCAGTAGTATCAAAATTCGATAAAAATATAGACGCCAGCCAATGAAAAATATTTTACTCCGCATACCGTTATCCAGCGACGAATTTCGGGAAGTTGACAAATCCAAAACTTGTCCAGAGGAAATCCAAAACCTGCTGGTATCCGGTGTTTGCTTGGAAGGGCTTCCACGAATCAGCTGTCCAGTAGATCCTCAATGATACGATGATCGTTCAATCAAGAACTGTAAAAGTACTTGTGCAGTATCAAAATTCGATGGGGGAAAATACAAAAGCTAATGAAAAAATTCTCTCACCTATAAGGCAGCAGGGGTATAAATCGAAGGTTCATACGTATACTGAACACGACGCACTAACTTAGCAAGAATTTATGAACTGGTCTATTTGCTCCTGTCAAACTCATATCAAAGAAAAAAAAATAGCCAGCATTAGCAAGTAATCATATTTACATTAATAATAAAAAGTAATAATAAAAAAAGTCCGGCACCAATTGTATACGGGAAGCTGAAAAATAAAATTAGCTGCACAAAAACAAACTGGTAACAAGTAAAATGCTATTTTTGGCGAAAAGACGAATCTAGTCTTTACTACATTCATTGTCGACCTTGCACAGGGCCCTGCAATCTCTCATTTAAAAAAAAAAGTTAGTAATAATAGCCTAGGTTAAAATTGATAGTTACCGTAAAAATAACGCATAACGTAACTTAAAAGTAAACTAAGCTAAAAAAAAGTAAAATTACGGTAACCTAAATAGAAACAAAGTTCCAATGGAGCTCCTGGGGCTCGGCTGGAGAATAAAAGTGGCGCATCATGGGGTGAAATTTTTATACCCTCCATCCCAATAAAGTAACCTAACAGAAACTCTCCACAATGAGGAATACTGAGATTGGATCTCGGGATAGATTTCAAGGAACAGATTGGATCACAACCGGAATCATCCTATGAGACTTTCTACCAGTAGCTTGTTGGAATCATCCCATTACAGGACTTTCGACCAACAGCTGTCGCTACTGGAATCGTCCCAGGACTTTCCACCGGTATGAGACTTTCCACCAGTAACTTGCTGGAATCATCCCATTACAGGACTTTCAACCAACAAATTATTGCTACTAGCACCAGTAGCCTGTTGAAATCATCCCATCACAGGACTTTTACCAACAGTTGTCGCTACTGGAATCATCTCAGGACCCAAGGATCTTAGGAATAGAAGAGATTAGATCGTGACTGGTATCAGCCAATAACAGTTTAACCCAAAAACAACCCTCAAGTGACCCAGAAGTTGTTCAACTTTAGACAGCCATCAGTTCTGAATTCTAGATTATGAATTATCCCACTACAATACTTGTACAGACACAAGAAGGAATAAGATTTAAAGGAATAGATGGATCGTAACCAAACTCATCTGATAAGACTTTCTACCAGTACGAAAAGGATTTCAAGGAGCACAAATTGGATCACGACTGGAATCGTCCTATGATGAGACTTTCTGCCAGTTAGCTTGTTGGAATCATCCCATTACAGGACTTTCAACCAACAATAGTTGCTACTGGAATCGTCTCAGGATTTTCAACCAGTATGGGATTTTCAACCAGTATGAGATTTTCCGCCAGTAACTTGCTGGAATCATCCAATGCTGGACTTTCAGCCAGCAATTATTGTTACTGGCACCAGTTGCCTGCTGAAACCATCCCATTACAGGACTTTTACCAACAGTTGTCGCTACTGGAATCATCTCAGGACTCTAGATTCTTCGGATAGTACCTTCTATAACAATTTGACCCAAAAACATTCCCCCAATCTACCTAGACATGATTGCCAATTTGACCAACCAAATTACCTAAAAATGATACGCAAATGCACCCGGATCTTTAAACCACAGCAGAGTGGCTCAGGAACACCAGTGGATCTTTGAAAACCCGATTTGTTAACTAGAAGCTGCATGGAACACCAGTGGATCTTTGAAAACCCGATTTGTTAACTAGAAGCTGCATAAGTAATTTGGCAGTATCAAAATTCAAAAAAAAAAATACAAAGAGTAATGAAGAAGCTAATTTTAAAAATTAATTCTGTCGTCTGTGGGGAAGCAGGGGTATAGATAAAAAAGAATTACTGGGGGAGAGGGGGGTCAAGTCGAAAAATTTTTCTATATGGAAGTATAGTTCTAAAATGTGACCTCCTTTGGTTGGTGGCGCCCAATTCGAGTTTCATAACCAAACTTTGGAATACAAGGTTGAAAATGTCAACTTGTTGGTACATAAGAGGAGAGTGTCACTGCATGTGCTCCCTTAGTTAAACAAAACTGAAATTCTCGGGGGGGGGGGGGCTTTTAGAATTTGACACAGCGGATGACAGTGACAGAGGATGGTACGAGTAAACAATAAATGATGGATGGAACAAATGGCAAGGGCATGATGGATGACAAACAGAACGTGTGGCGAGGGCAAAGGACAATAGACAAAAGGTGGAACAAGTGGCGCGGCTGATTGGCAATGGATAACCATGATGGATGGAACAAGTGGAACAGACAATAGATGACCAATGGAACGAGTGGAATGGACTACAGACAACGGGCAGAACAAGCAACATAGATGACAGACAACGGCCAGAATGAGCAATGTAGATGACAGATGACAGATAGAATGAGCTCTGCAGATGACAGATGATGGATAGAATGAGCACCACAGATGACAGACAATGGATGGAACGAGTGGCACAGATGACAGACAACAGATGGAACAAGCGGCACAGACAACTGACAATGGACGGGACAAGCGGCGCGGATGACAGACAATGGACAGAACAAGCGGCGCGGACCAAGCGGCGCGGACGACAGACGATGAATGGAACAAGTGACGCGGATGACAGACAACAGATGGAATGAGTGGCGCGGATGACAGACAATGGATGGAATGAGCGGTGCGGATGACAATAGACAACTGACAGAAGGAACGAGCGGCGCAGACAACAGACAATGGACAGAACGAGCGGCGCGGACAACGGATGGAATAAGCGGCGCAGACAACAGACGGAATGAGCGGCGCGGACAACGGACGGAATGAGCGGCGCGGACAACGGACGGAATGAGCGGCGCGGACAACGGACGGAATGAGCGGCGCGGACAACGGACGGAATGAGCGGCGCGGACAACGGACGGAACGAGCGGCGCGGACAATGGACGGAACGAGCGGCGCGGACAATGGACGGAACGAGCGGCGCGGACAACGGACGGAACGAGCGGCGCGGACAACGGACGGAACGAGCGGCGCGGACAACGGACGGAACGAGCGGCGCGGACAACGGACGGAACGAGCGGCGCGGACAATGGACGGAACGAGCGGCGCGGACAATGGACGGAACGAGCGGCGCGGACAATGGACGGAACGAGCGGCGCGGACAATGGACGGAACGAGCGGCGCGGACAATGGACGGAACGAGCGGCGCGGACAATGGACGGAACGAGCGGCGCGGACAATGGACGGAACGAGCGGCGCGGACAATGGACGGAACGAGCGGCGCGGACAATGGACGGAACGAGCGGCGCGGACAATGGACGGAACGAGCGGCGCGGACAATGGACGGAACGAGCGGCGCGGACAATGGACGGAACGAGCGGCGCGGACAATGGACGGAACGAGCGGCGCGGACAATGGACGGAACGAGCGGCGCGGACAATGGACGGAACGAGCGGCGCGGACAATGGACGGAACGAGCGGCGCGGACAATGGACGGAACGAGCGGCGCAGACAACAGACACAGATGGAACAAGCGGCACAGATGACAGACAATGGATGGACTGAGCAGTGTGGACAACAGCCGACAAGTGGAACAAGCAGCGCGGATGACAGACAACAGATGGACCAAGCAGCGCAAACAACAGATGATAGATGGAATGAGCAGATGACAGATGATGGACAGAATAAGCGGGCGCGGACAACAGTCAACGGATGGAAAGGAGGGGTGCAGACAACAGATGGAAAGGAGGGGCGCGGAAAACAGACAACGGATGGGACAAGCGGCGCGGATGACAGACGACCAATGGAATGTGCGGTGCAGATGACAGACGATGGACAGAACAAGCGGTGCAGATGGCAGACAAGAGACAGAATAAGCGGCACGGATGATGGAAACAGAACAGAAGCAACCAACCTGTTACCAACTGGAAAGAGATTTTAATTACTGTACAGTTTCATGACTCAGTGAAGGATGCCGGTGAAAGAGAATAAAAAAATATTAGCAGATAAATGAGAAAAAACATGGAAACTACTCGCTGATCAGAGTTTGGTTTATTGTGGGAAGAAGCCCAAGTTCCTACAAGAAAGAAATGAAAAACAGAACTGGAGTGTGGCCAATACACCCTATAACAATACACTTTCTTACATACTGATAAAACTCGCGTATTCTATAATAAATTGAACCTCTGATAATCAAAATCATTACACCACTTGCCTTTGTACCCAGCGGCACTGAGGAAATCCCAAGTCTGGTAGTACTTGGCGTTGGCATAGAAGAGATGCTTTCACAAATCAGTGGTCTAGTTGATCCTCAATATGTGATCATTCAGTCAAAAGCTATAAAAATAAAATAAGTCAAAGCTATAAAAATAAATACATATCTTACAAACCCATGAAAATGAAGTATTACGCCAGGTACCAGTTGATTCAAGATACGAGGGATTTGGAAATTTCGACAGATCCAGAACTTTCAATGAGAAATACCAAAAAAAATGCTGGTGTTTGGTGTTTCCATTGAAAAGCGTTTCCACGAAGCAACGGCCAGGTCTAGTGTAGATCCACACGAGCATTCAGAAGCTGTAAAAATAAATTTGCATCATCAAAGTTCGAGGAAGCAATACAAAACGAGAACTAAATAAAAAAATGAAGTAGCTCACCTATAAGTCAGCGAAATTTATTCTATCTAGCGATGACTTTTCATTGATCTAAAACTTCCAGAGAAAACCCAAAATCTGCTGGTATCCACGAATCAGCGGTCTAATTAATCCTCGATTATTCGATCGTTCAATCGCAAGCTGTATTAATAAATTTGTCGTATCACAATTCGGGGGAAATTCGAAAGTCAATGAAATAAGAAAGTGAATCCTCTTACTTACAAGGCACGTGAACTTTAAAACCACACACCACATACTTTCGTGTCCAGCGACGAATTTCGGGAAACTCTAAGACCTCCACGGAGAAACTCCAAAATCTGTTCAATCAAAAGTTTTGCCATATCACTTCTCGACGAATCTTAGGGAACTCGACAGATCCAGAAGTTCCACGGAGGAAATCCAAAATCTACTAGTACTCAGTGTTGGCATAGAAGAGGCATTTTTACTAATCAGCGGTCTAGTAGATCCTTAATATGCGATCATTCAGTCAAAAGCTAGAAAAATAATTTTGCTGTATCAAAATTTGAAGAAGAAAATTAGAAATAAAGTGATTATTTCAGTCCTAAAGGAGGTAAGGCAATATACAGATCTTACAAACACATGAAAATTCGAAGATTTACGCCACCTACGAGTTATTCAAGATACGAGGGATTTGTAAATTTCAATAGTTCTAGAATTTTCATGGAGAAATACCAAAAATTGCTGGTGTTTGGTGTTTCCACTGAAGCGTTTTCACAAAGCAACGTCAAGAGACGATCATTCAGAAGCTGTAAAAATAAATTGGCAGTATCAAAATTCGGGAAAGCAATGCAAAATGAAAGCTAATGAAAAAATAAATTCTCTCACCTATAAGGCAGCAAAATTAGTACATCACATATTTTTATATCTAGCGACGAATTTCAGAGAACGCGGCAGGTCCTAAACTTCCAGAGAAATTCCAGAATCAGTTTGTATTCGGTGACTGCATAGACGAGGCGCTTCCACGAATCAGCAGTCTAGTAGATCCTGGATGATTCGATCGTTTGATCAGAAGCTGTATAACTAAATTTGCTATATCACAATTTGGGGGAGGGGGGATTCGAAAGCTAATGAAAAGTTGAATTCTCTCACTTAGAAGGCAAGTAAATTGTTACACCACACACTGCATACTGTCATGTCCAACAACAAATTTGGGGAAACTCGACAGATCCACATATTTCACAGAGAAAATCCAAAATCTGCTAGTACTCTATGTTGGGATAGAAGGCACTTTCACAAATCAGCGGTCTAGAAAATCGTCGATGTATGTGATCATTCCATTAAAGGATATAAAGAGAATTTTGCTATGTGAAAATTAAAACACAAAATGAAGATAATTAGAAATAAAAAGAATTATTTCTATCTCAAAGGGTTTAGGTAAGATGGTATACAAATCTTACAAATCCATGAAAATCCAAAATCCGAAGTATTACGCTACATACCACTGATTCAAAATGAATTTGGAAACTTCGACTGTTTCCGCTGAAGCATTTGAACGAAGCAGCGGCCAGGTCTAGTCGATCGGCTATGAGACAATCATTCAGAAGCTGTGAAAATAAATTAGCAGTATCAAAATTCGGGAAAACGAATACGAAATGAAAACTAATGAAAAAAATGAATTCTCTCACTTATAAGGAAGCAAAATTTGTACATCATATATTTTTATATCTCGCGACGAATTTCGGGGAACGTGACAGATCCCAGAGAATATCCAATACAAGAGGCGCTTCCACGAATCAGTGGTCCAGCAGATTCTCGACGATTCGATTCTTCAATCAGAAGCTGTAATAATAAATTTGCCCCATTATAATTCGGGGGAAAATTCGAAAGCTAATGAAAAAATAAATTCTCATAAGGCAGCTAAATTTTTACACCACATACTTCCATGTCCAGCAACGAATTTCGGGAAACTCGACAGATCCTAAACTTCCGCGGAGAAAATTCAAAACCTGTTCAATCAACAGCATTATTACCGTATCACAATTCGGGGAAAATGTTCAAAAGCTGATGAAAAAATGAATTCTCTCACTTGTAAGACAGGTAAATTGTTACAACACCATATACTAATATGCCCAGCAACGAATTTCGGGAAACTCGACCGAAGTATTACGCCATCTACCAGTGATTCAAGATACAAGGGATTTGGGAATTTCGACATATCCAGAACTTTCACGGAGAAATACAAAAAAATGCTGATGTTTGGTGTTTCCGCTGAAGCGTTTCCACGAAGCAACGGCCAGGTCTATAGATCCACTAAGATGCGATCAGTCAGAAGCTGTAAAAATAAATTTGCAGTACCAAAGTTCGGGGAAGAAATACAAAAAATGAAAGCTAATGAAAAAATGAATTCTCTCACCTACAAGGCAGCAAGATTTATACATCACAGATTCTTATATCTAGCGACGAATTTTGGGGAACGCGACAGATCCAAAACTTCCAGAGAATATCCGAAATCTGCTGGTATTCGGTAATGGCATAGAGAGGCGCTTCCACGAATTAGCGGTCTAGTAGATCCTCGAAGATTCGATCATGTAATTAGAAGCTGTATAAATTAATTTGCCGTATCACAATTCGGGGGGGGAAAATTCGAAAGCTAGTGATAAAATAAATTCTCTCGCTTATAAGGCAGGTAAATTTGTTACACCACATTCCACATACGTTCATGTCTTGCAACGAATTTCGGGAAACGCGACAGATCCAAAAGTTCTATGGAGGAAATCCAAATTATGCTAGTCCTCGGTGTGGGGATAGGAGAGACGCTTTCATCAATCAGCGGTCTAGTAGATGCTTGATATGAGATCATCCGGTCAAAAGCTATAAAAATATTTTTGCTGTATCAGAATTCGAGAAAAAAAAATCATTTAGAAAATTAGAAATAGAAATCTTACGAACCCATGAAAATCTGAAGTATTACGCGGCACATACCAGTAATTCAAGATACGAGGGATTTGGAAATTTCGACAGATCCAGAATTTTCCCGGAGGAATTTTGGTGTTTCTGCTAAAGCATTTCCAGGAAGCAACGTCCAGGTCTAGTAGATCCTCTAACTTACAATCATTCAGAAACTGTAAAAATAAATTTGCAGTACCAAAGTTCAAGGAAGCAATAGGAAATGAAAACTTGATGAAAAAATGAATTCTCTCACCTATAAGGCAGCATAATTAGTACATCACATATTTATATATCTACCGACAAATTTCGGAGATAGCGACAGGTCCAAAACTTCCAGAAAAATTCCAGAATCTGTTTGTATTCGGTGACTACATAGATGAAGCACTTCCATAAATCAGCAGTCTAGTAGATCCTTAATGATTTGATCGTTCGGTCAAAAGCTGTATAACTAAATTGGCGGTATTACAATTTGGGGGGGGGGACTCGACAGCGAATGAAAAAATAAATTCTCTCACTTAAAAGGCAGGTAAATTGTTACACCACACACTGCATATTCTCGTGTCCAGCATCAAATTTCGGGAAACTCGACAGATCCAAATGTTTCACAGAGAAAATCAAAATCTATTCAATCAAATTCTATCACAGTTCGGGGGAAAAATTCAAAAGCTAATGGAAAAATGAATTCTCTCACTTATAAGGCAGGTAAATTATTTATACAACTCCACATACTTTTATATCCAGTGACGAATTTCAGGGAACTCGACAGATCCGAATGTTCCATAGAGAAAATCCAAATCTATTCAATCAAAAGCAATAAAAATAATTTTGCTGTACAAAGTTTTAAAAATAAAAAAATTAAACAAAGTGAACTTATACAATCTAAAAGGGGGTCAGGTCAGATGAGACGATACACAAATCTTGCAGCCTATCAAAATTAAAATTAATATACCACATACCGTTATTCAAGGTGCGATAGATTTAGACACTTCCAGCAGATCCAGGAATTTCACGGAGAAAATCCAGTGTTTTCACAAAGCAATGGGCCAGGTCTACAATCGTTCAATCGGAAGTTGTAAAAATAATTTTGCTGAGCCACAATTTGGGGGGAAAATACGCTAATGAGTGGCCTATATTGTGAAAATCGTTGAAATCAGAAGCTGTAAATGTTTTTTGCTGTATCACAATTCGGGGGGGGGGGGAATGAACTCGAATGAGAAAGTTAATTCTCCGACCTACAAGGCAACAAAATTTTTACACCACATACTGTTATATCCAGCTACAAATTTCGAGAAACTTGAGAAAGCCAAAACTTCCACGAAGAAAATTCAAAATCTGCTGGTACTCGATACTTGCATAGAAGAGGCGCTTCCATGAATCAGCGGTCTAATAAATCCTCGATGATACGATTGTTCAATCGGAAGCTTGAAAAATAAATTTGCAGTATCACAATTCGGGAGGGGGGAATTCGAAAACTTATGAAAAAATGAATTCTCTTACCTATAAACCAGCAAAATTGTTACACCACATACTGTTTATATCCAGCGACTTATTTCGAGAAACTTGGTAAATCCAAAACTTTTGCTTCTTCCATCAGACTTAGCGAAAGCATCCAATCCAAAATGCACGTGACTTGATTGGATTCGAAATCATGAACTTGAACGAAGGAGGCAGATCACAACCAGTAATCACATGCAACGAACATCCAAAAATATGGCGAATAAAATCCATATAACAGTCAGATGACAAACATCAACCACATGCAGCAAACATGCAAAAATACGACGAAAGGACCGGCCACGGCAATCATTTTGGTTCCGAGATTATACATGCAAAATCGACATAACACTATATGGGTGCAAAATCCAAACTCCATCAGACTTGGCGAATCCCAGCAACCAATCCAAAATGCACACGACTTAATTGGATTCGAAATTCTTGAACGAAGGAGGCAGATAGTAATCACATGCAGCGAACATCCAAGAATATGGCGAATAAAATACATATAACAGTCAGATGACAAACACAGCAACCACATGCAGCAAACATGCAAAAATACGACTAAAGGACTGGCCACGGCAATCATTTTGGTTCCGAGATTATATGTACATGCAATGCACACATGATCGGATCAGAAATTCTCGAATAACAGAGACAGATCATGACCAATGATCAAATGCAGCAAACATCCAAAAATATAGCGACCAAAAATATATGATAGTCAAAAGTCAAGCACGGCAACCACGTGCAGCAAACATGCAAAAATATGACGATCAAATATGTGGTAAAATATAACAGTTAAATGACAGGCAACAACCAAGATAGAACACGACCAGTAACCACATGCAGCAAACATACAAAAATACGTAGATCAATCAAATATGTAATAAACTAAAAATAACAGTCAAAGGACAGGCAACAGGCAATCGGTTGGGTACCAAAATTAAACATGCAAGATCGACATAACTCACGGTACGGATGCAAAATCAAAACTCCATCACGACTTGGTGAGTCCAAGGATCCAATCCAAAATGCACACGACTAGCCGGGATCCGAAATAATACAGAAATTTACAAGGAGAGATACTTCGTGCTAATGATATTGAAATATAACTGATGCCGACAAAATTTGAGATTTCTAGAGTAACCGAGCCCAAAAATGTACACCGATTTTGATTGGCTTCAAATACGGAGTGGGGCAGTGGGATAACAACCGTCCAACCTGAGGCACGTACGTCGTAGAAAAATGCCCTCGACTGGACCCGTGTATTGTAAATAAAATTCCCCAAATTCGTATTGCGACAGGTATAAGGGCGGCGAAGACAATAGTCCAGCATTCTCACGAGTGACAGAGAAAATCAAACGATTGTTTAAGGACGTGATATATTGATAGCTGAAAGGGAATCCGTTAGCCGGGAGGGGTACAACTGCATTTCGACAAAGCTGAAAACAAGTCAACAAAATTTCCGAATTCTGGTTAAGCCGGGGAATTTCGAAACTACCTGCTCCAGTCGTGACCTTCACGAGGTATGGAAATAATTTTGGCGTACAGCGTGTTCAAAAAAATCCAGCTCGAAACAAATTCCGCTACTTCATACTAAGAACGTATCATTCGGGAAAGGATGGAAATTCTCTCGAACACAGAAATATTAAAATCAATTGGAAAAATTGCCCTCAGTGGAGAACATTCAAAAAAAAAAATCGGGAAATCAGTGGGCAAATTTCTAAGACCATTAGCTTTTTACTTTTGTTCTATTGCGACATTTCCATTCGTTAGAAAAATCGGGAAAAAGTAATTTTTTGAGTTGGCAACGAGCTTCTTGCAATCACTTTTTTTCTCTTTTCTTCCAACCATTTTTCAGTAATTGACTGCAAAGTGCGTTCGTGTTGTTGATGGAAATTCCCATGAAATTTATTCTTCCAATCATCTTTAGGCTCTACTAAAGTCGTCACTGTTAGTAAGTGTACAATGTGCTCTGTGTGTGGGGGGGGGGGAGGTTCAACACAGGATTCCACGTAAGGAAATCAGCAATTTTGCTTTAAAGCTTCCAAAACGTTGAGTTCAGTTGAAAATTTAGATCTCAGAAAACCGTTCTCATTAGTGTAAAGATAGAGTACCTATTGAGAATGCTTCGCAAAAGTTCAGTCAATAACCTCTATTGAAATTGGGATAAAAAGTACCCTTGTGGCAGTGCAGGGAACAAAGTTCCACTGTGTCGATGTGGAGTTACGAGTACCGGCATATACTAGATAAAATTTCCGACCAAATGAGACCTTGCGTCTCCAGCTTCAAAATTCGCCGAGATGTAAAAGTTACCTGTCGGCTTCTTTGATAAATAATTTTTATTACTTTTTTTGTATTAAAAATTTTATTAAATTTTATTATTTTTTTAAAAAATAATCTTTAATATGGCTGTTTATAGTTGAGATTCCAAAAAACCTGATTTTCGAGGGAAAATGCGATAAAAAAAATAAAGTTCAGAAAACGAAAAATTACAAATTCAATGCGGCATATCTCTGAGACAAATAAAGCTAGAGAGCTCCGCGGGGTCTCATTATGGGCGTCGCCCGATTGCGTCCGGATCAGTAAGGGGTGATAAATTATTGAAGAAAATGAATGATTTCATTGCGGCCCGATGAGTTCGATTGCGTTCAGGCTCATAGCTCCATTGCGTCTCAATCCATTTAGCGTCACCCAAAATGCACCACGAGGAGACGGACCGAACTACAGTCAAGGCATTCAGTATACATTCGGATAACTATTCTTCAAAATCTGAATAAACCGCGGAACTGAAAACGTGGAGGTGAGTGCACAACTTGCTCGGTTCAGAAATGCAGAAGAAAAAGCACCTATGTAGATTCAGGTCTTATTTTGGAAAGTTAATAGAATTTTCTGGCCATCCCATTTTTTTTTTTTTCAATTTGAATTTTTTTCTTTTTTTTTCTGGAAATTGTTGAATTGACTCCTCATAATACGAATCCGGTGTTGGAGAATTTTTTACTTCCCCTTGGGCCCCTTAATAAGAGTCCGAAAAATTATTTCCGAAACAACCGGGCCATCTACCAGACGTGAGTCGTGAGTGAGCTAAGACATGCTTCTGTAGGGACTCTACCAATGGGATACAACTAGCGCTGTTTTCAACGTATACATAATTGACCTAGTAGAAGTCCTGTTGGGAGCGAAAGGGTTAAAACAATTCCGAGTCAACCGTTGCTTGTCCTACGCTCTTGCTACCTCATTGGACGCACCAGAAGGGACAGGATCCAAAAATTACCCCTAAAATCGAATACAGCGATCTCGAAAACCTATAAATCAATTTTAGTATTTTATTCTTTTAGCCCCCCCACCCCTCTTCAAGGTCGTCATTAAGTTACACGAAAAAAGAATCGGTGACGTCTTTAATTGACATTGCACCACGCTGCACCCTATAGAGCGCGTTTTCATTAACATCGTTAAATGTTTACATCCCCTCTGCCACAGATTCATAAGCACCCGGTAGTAAACAAAAAGTTTGTGTAATGATTGACGATATTCGCCGCTCACGATGTTCGAAAAAATGTTGACCCCCTCGTGTAATTTGTATTTGAAGGGTCTGAAAAACTGGAAAAATTGACCTGGAAAACCTGGAAAATCAGGGAAAATTATTTCCGAACAAGAATGGACACCCTGGTTGCCGTCTCGCGCCTCTCTTGCTCCCAGGCCTCATACTCGAACAGGGTGTGCCAAGGTGTGTCCTCCGCCCCTCGATCATAGTGCGTGCACACGGGGCGCTATCGCCATCTGGTGTGGGTACGTGCTGAAGTACCCGTGGCCGCTCAGGACTTGGGGTCAGGGGAAAGTTCAGCTCTCCGTAAGATCTTCCTGTGCCCATACATCGAAGTCGCGTATCAGCGCTCGGGTCCACTCGCCGGGGTCGAATGGGCGAGCGCGTCCTTCTACTTTCGAAGCGTGTCCTGCTGGATGACTCGCTTGACCCCGAAGTGCTTCCCGTTCCGTCTTTGCTCTCTTCTTCGCCCCGTATACCTTCGCCGACCTTGAGTTCGATCGGCGGTATTCATGCTAACACGCCTACTGCCTCTGAAGACGCTTACCATCATAGGCGCCAACTTGGCTCTTTTTTTTTTTGGGGGGGGGGGGTCTTCGTCCCTCAATAAATACATTGGAGAGACGACACCCGTCAACTCAAAAATGGATAAAGTAAAATATTATGATAAAGTAATAATGAGAAGGGTATAATTTTGGCACCAAAATGGATGGAAGATGACCATTCGAATTTTCAAAGAGAGTGATTTTTGACTGCGTGATAACTTTGATTCTGCCCCTCCCCCCCAATATTTGCCATAAGTTGGCGCCTATGCTTACCACCAATTCCATAGGGTGCGGAGACCTAAGAACTTCGATATTATTTAACACATTGCTTCAAGTATATCGTTAATAGGTTTTTGAATCGATTTTTGAAGTCTTTTCTTTTGAAATCCCAACTATAATAGTCTGCGGAGACGGGGGCATGAGAAATAACTTCAAAATTGAATTCAACGACTACAGGAACCCACCCTATTATCGATATACTTGAAACTGCGTATCGAATAATTTCAAAGTTTTCACGTGCTTGCTCCTTGTGGACTATTGGTATCAGGGGTTACGGTCGAAATAACTTCGAAAACCAATCCGAAATCCCCAGTATCGATATTTTTGACGGTATTATCTGTAATTCTTAGGTTCTGCCCTCCCAGAAGAGCCTTACCAATAGGAGGTTGACCAAAAGTTTTCATGAATGGATTTAGCCTCCAATAATTCAGCAGAGCTTTCAACTTCCACCACAAGAACACCATGTAAAATGGTAACATATTCTAAAGATGGGGGAGGGGGATTTCATTCGACACCCTTTAGAGTATACTCTCTAATGAAAGTATTTCCTGCAAGTTTTAATCTTGTTTCACGATCCGCATGTCTCGATTGCAGATTCCGAATTTAATGCGGTCCGTTCCAGAATTATTCACGATGGAATTAATTCTACAGTTGTACTGCTTGGATGTAGCAACCGGCACGAAAACAACGGTTCGAGATTTATGTTTACTGCGTAATTTGACGATGAAACCATAGATGCATTGGGTGTAATATGCTCAGTGACAGTATTTATTTGTATAACTTTCTGTGAAAGAAATTGTTGCGTACTTTTCGGCTTTGCTATCCAAATTCGTAATGCAAATGTTCTGTTATTATGTAACGGATAGTAATAATTTTGTCTGTTTTTGTAATTGTAATTTATATGTATAATTGTCCTTTTTACATTGTCGTTATGGTATAGAGATCAAGAAAATTGATATTTTCACGTTTTATCAATCTCATTTTTGATTGCTAGACGTATTATAGACACCTTCGGGTGGCTACTTTTGGTCGGGAAATTATATACTAAATTTTTGCGTCGAAAATCGTCAGATCCTGTTATTTTTAATAGTTGATGATCTTTCCATCATAGACTGTCGTTACGGGTCGAATATCAGTTTTATCTTGAGAACTATTACACGCATAGGGTTCATTAGCCACTATTAGGAGGATATTGAGTCCACAATTAATCGTTGCTTTATCTTTGAAAGAATTTTTGGTAGCAATGTTGATCGGGTGTCATCTGCTTTGGTGTGATTAAACGAAATCAATACTAATTTCACTCGTTGATAAGTTGATGTCCACACTCTACGCATTTCCTCTAATAATTATCCACTATACCTAAACCAGTTTCATTCTAATAATGGCGCGTAATTATCCTTAGTCATCTTTCAAGGCGAATGACCTTTGTTTCTCCATTTTTCATGCAGAGGCAAGAAATGAGACAGGAACATCAATACTTGCAGAATTACACCTCGTATCCTGAGTTACTCGTTCTCAAAAACCTTTCGGTGCTTGCCATTGACGTCAGTTCTGAAGTATTTTTGTCTCCGGTTCGTGAGCTCGCATCTTAGCCTAGAATTCATGCTCATTCTGGGAAAAGGACATAGCGTAGAACGTGCACCGATGAGTCTCTTCTTGGACACTCTTCTTATTCAACTGGGTGTTCGTTGTACATCTTGGCCGAACAAATAGTTATCATTGTGAAACGACGAGTGTAATAAGCATATGTAATGTCAGCGCTCGTTGAAAATGCACGCCGGTCTCCAACCAGCACCGCAAAATTCATCTTCTTCGTACGGTTGAATAAACTTGTGAAAATGGTATCAATGTGTCATCCACGCTGTCGCTTTTAATTTTGCTAGCCGAAGAGAAATGTTGCCCTTGACATAAATAGGGCCCCGCAGCCCCACAGGTTTCTCCGCTAATTGCACACTTCGTAATGACGGACCGATTTATTGAATCGTCTGTATTCATTTTATAAATCGCCGATATGAAGATGCGAATTACCGATATCGGTTAATTGGCTTTACACCTCGCCTTTGTCTATCTATTGTCTCCTAATTTAAATAAACCATTTCTACGATAAGAATATCAGTACCCGGTGGCGTTTGTTTCGAATATATTCGATATTGTGTATCTTGAAACTTGTGAGAAATGTTATGTCCTGTAGTTCACTTGACAATTCAAACGTTTATCTGCACCATCTTTTTGTGCGCATCAATATACGAAGAAAATACGAAATGAAATTGAATCCGAAGGTTGTTTGTCGTTGCTTTTTATTAAATTTGCAGACAACGAGAAACGGAAAGTAATAAGTTGCAGCAAGCGATTGTAATTCACTTCGTCATTTTTACCGTTTTTTCAAATAGCTATACCCGTTTCGAAAATGAGTTAATAATCTCTGTTAATTGGTTCCGATAAAATTTTATTTTCAATTGGACTAATGAGAATATATAAAATGATTAGACGAATTTAGTATCTTCAATATGCAACGAATGTCTATTTCAAAAGGTAGACAGGGAGAATTGTTTCCGATGATTTGCACTATTACCATCTGTTTTGGCTGTTCAGAGAAACTCACTCTGGAGCTTCTCTCACCTTGATGAAACGATAAAATTGAATTTTTTTCTTCATTATGATGAGAAATCTTGAATATTTCATGCAACTTCAAATCAAGAAGGGAAAGTATAGATTTCACCCGATGATCTAGCAGAGACGGACCGAAATAGGTTTTTCAAAATAGTCGTAATAAAATTTGGCAACAGAAATTCTCGATTCCCGTTTTCTTTAGAGTTTCCCAAATATTCTCAATCAAAAAGTAACAGAGGATGTCAAGCGATTTGCCGTGTCTCGTCACTTAGCATGTTCTGCCACTTAATAGTCAGTCTCGTTTCCTGAAGATTTTGAAAAAAAGTAATGCTCGATTCCTGACTTTCAAATAGACGTTTGTCGAAACATTCTCAATTTGATTGTTTTGGGTGGAGGCAGTGGCATAGCCAGGATTTCCCCAGGGGATGAATAAGATTTTCAAGGGAGGATTCAAGGGAGGAACAGTCGAAAATTGAGGTATTTTTTGAACATTTCCGATGTAAGAGGACTATTTTATGAAAATGAAGTGCTCGAACAAAAATTTTTCGAAAAATGTGTTTGAAAGCCGAAAAATAGCTCATTTTTACTGAAATTTGGTAGGGTAATTATTTAAGTGGAAATCTATCGAATTCCATAGAAAAATAGAGGATTTCAAAGTAACCCCAAAATCTATCTAAATTTGAAAGGTCTTTCTTTGGCGGATTGCGCCTCACAGAAACGTGATAGGCAATTTGTGTTTGCGCCATGTTATAGTGTTCACTGAGCTCTGTTCATTTCCATTAAAGTTTTTTTCTACCTCAGTTAGGTGATTTGCTGTTAAATGAAATATACTTCAAAACTTTCAAGGTATCCACAAGTCACGGTACGGTTTTTCAGAAAATTGTTCACAAAATTCAAATCACTCCGATGTATTTATTTAAAAGCGCTTGTTGATAATATTTTTCGTGAAAATATGACCACCCAACTTCACACTATATCTAATCATCGTTACCAGCGTCAAAAAGTTATTTTATTGGTCACTAGAGCGCGCTAATTTACGAAACCCTCAACTTTCAAAGTTACCCCGGGGTTTCAAAGTAACCATAAGTTACGGTAATAGAATCAGTGAGGACCTTTTGTAAAAATTCTACTGGAAAATGTTGCGGGACTTTAGATGAATGGAAAATATTCAATTCGAGACGAATATGCTATTTAGCTATCTTGATCGGAATTCCTGAAAAATACATGATCTTTCCCTGTGGCGAGCTTCTAATACCTTAGATCCTGAGGAATACCTGAGGAACCCGAAGATACCTGCAATCTCATCAGGCGAAATCCTGAGGGTTAGCCGCCCTGAATGTCAGTGCGATTTCTTGCATTCAAGTTGGAATTTTTGTGGCCATTCGTACAATCGTGAGTTGGGTCATTCTACAGAAACATTGATAACTCATGTTTTGTTTTGTTTTCTTTTTTGTCAACATTATTACTTTTTTTTTCTTCTTTTTTTTTTTTCATGGAAACCATTTATATGCATATAATAGAATATATTTATGAAGTTGAACCAACAGCATACTTCCTAGGGGAGGAGATAGAGGGGGCTCAAAATGATTAGAACCACAAAGGAATGGCAGCCCACGTTGAAGGAATTGTTGGCCATAAAAAGAACGAAAGAAGTTCTAACGCGACCGCGCTCGTGTACCGTAAATACGCACTTACTCTTCCACCCGCATACCAACGCACTCGTATCAGTGCTGCCGGGTGTCCGGATTTTCAGTAGATCTCCGGATTTTTCATCCTTAGATAAAAATGTCCGGAATTTTGAATAATGTCCGGAAATTTTGGGTAAAATCCGAATTTTCATTGTTTTTTCTCGTTTTGTGGATTTATTCAACTTCTGATTACTTAGTTCAAAATATTTTTCTGTGACTGACAGCATTTTGACCGCACTAAACTGGACTTGAAAAAGTGTTTTCTAGTTTTTAGGGTGTTTGCCCGCGCGCAGCGCTGCAAGCACCCTACTGCAATCGAATTTTCATCTCATTTTTTTCAATAAATACGACTGAACTGTTTACAGCTCATAGTTCAGTTTTAGCTCAGTTGCGTTCTCCGTCAACTGGTGCTATCTATCGATAAGTCGGTCTACTATTATGAATGTATCCTCTCCGTTACGATTTACGAATGCAATTTGGAAAGATGAAAATAAAAGATTCTCATTCTGGCGTTCGTGCTTCGTGGCGTAGATATATTTTTTTATCGCATAGACACTGGCACTGTGTCTGAATATTAGCTTCAAAGCTTTAACATTTCAGATTTGGACGATTTGGTTTTGTTTTATCAATACCAGTGTAGGAAGTTAGCGCAACAACGCCAGGGATGCGGAGAGGCCGGACGTTTTTACAGTTTTAAGATAATTTTGAGAAGCCAGAAGTTGGAAGCTGAAAGTTTTTCGGCTTCAGCAAACACCCTCTTACTACCTCGCTATCTGCGAGGTAGCTTGTCTTACCTTAATACATTCAGTTTTCCTTTCACCCAAAGCATCCTTTTTCAGAAACCAAGGTTGAAAACAAATCCACTAAAATTGGATTCGAATCAGAATCTACGAATAACTTTTTTTTTTATTATTTATTTATTTGAATCCACTAACCGACCGGTTCTGGCATCCAAATCAGTTTTTCCAGGGTCATCTTCCATTTCTTTCGGATCCACTAATGTAATTAATTAAAAATTGAAAATAATCATTTTTGTCCAGCGCGTTTTTAGTTATTCTCTTTTTCGTTTTTTCCCCCTAGAATTATGGGTTTTCAGTGTGAGATTCACAAAGAGACAAAAAAAAAGTACAAATCCGACGAATCCACTGAAAAGATTCGAATAAATTTCACGATCAAATGATACGAACTCGTTTATAATTTCTCAGCTCCCATTCAAATTCAATATAATGGAGGAAAATGATCCTAGGCCATCGATTTATGCATAATATGTAGTTTCAAAATGAAAAGGAAATAGTAAAAGAATTTCCAGTTTCCCAAATGTAGATATTTTTAACTTCAATTTGATCTATATAGCAATTTGATGTGTGATACTCGTAGATTTGAGTGATTTTTAATAAGGCATTTCCTTTCTCTGTTAATTTAATTTTTAGGTGCATTATTTAGTAAAACTGATGATAAAATTGAACTCTGCATGCATGAAATTTCCTATAAAAAACATCAATCTGCTCTTATTCCTAATAGTTGTGTCATTTTATTTTTTAGTAAACTGAAATTCAAATACATTTTTTTTCATCATTAGTTTTTTTAATAGTTGTAATGTATTGTTTTATTGGTCAAACTGAACATGAATTATCATTCTACACTCAATTCGACGCCATTTTGATGATCATTTCTATCCCCCCCCCCCTCAGCGATGCCCATGGTGTCACACACCGTGTTTCCCAACAATTTTATGTCTATAACATATATACCTTGAAGTACCTATTTCTTTCGTAATAAAATATGAAAACATGATCTTTAGACACTGGAGTATGATCCCGGTATGATCAATGTTGACCCCAATTACACTTTTAGGCTTCCAGATGGTTTAAAAGTTGTGTCATATGGTTTTTGTTCCATCGTTTTGGTCAATTTTTGTTGCTTCTTTCTGGTACCACTGATATACAACTGTGTGTCGTTCGAAAGTAGCTCATTCGCTTCGTGTCTGGGATCGGAACGCTTAAGCATAGGCGAAATTTTGAACTAAAATCGAAGTATTTGTTCAAGAAGCCCATAAGTCTTGAGAATCACATGTGTACAAATTTTCTCATCTTTCGCAGTGGCATTATCTGTGCGAACAGTAAGATGGTCTGAAATCTGGAATGAACGAGAAAAATGATTGGTAAGTAATGAACTTTGATATGACAAAATGGTATTTATTAAAATTATACCCTTGACGGCGTTCTAGTCAAAAGGCGACATTTTATCCTACGACCTGGACAACCATAATATTTCTTTCGACCTGGTATCTCGGAATTTAATGGCCAGGTCGAAAGAACTAATATTCAGGCTATTAAGAACTTCAACATTTTTAAACACTTTAACTGCAATTTACTCAATTATCATTATTACTATGATATAATTGAATTAATTAATACGGGATCAACTCATTTCCCATACTGAAATTATACTACACTCATGGCGTTATCAAGAAATGAACGGCCAAGTCGAAAAAGGAATACTGAAGTTGTACAATTACATGATAGCGATTTATTTATTTATTTATTATTGTTTTTTTTTTCATTATAATTTTTTGACTTTATGAATCCTGTGTTTTATTTATTTTTTTATGACAAGTCAAAATTAAATGAATTTATGGATTTTCACATGTACTTAAGTTATTAAAAGCGTTTTGAGCTTAAAGTTGAAAATTTCGCATTTAATATATAATTATACTGTACCTCTACCAATATGCGTATAAATATGTTGAGCTGTTCAGTTAGTATGAATATTCTATCTTGCAACCCATAGCTGGGAAGACTGGAAAAAGTAAGGTTATCTATAATTTTGTCTGATATTATCTTGAGAAATATCTTTAAACTTTTATAACCTACCCTCTTCTCCTGACCAAGTTGGGTCCAAGTTGGTAGCAGGTATCAGGACGATAGAACGTATGACGACCTGGCAAATTTTACTGACCAAGATGATGGAACTTCTTACGACCTGGTTAATTAAAGTAATTGGTGTCCTCCCCAGGACCGCAGAGAAGAAAAGCGGGCCCGGGGCAAACACGAGAGGATAGAGCCCCATGTTAGCAGGGGGTGGGGGTAAAAGGGCTTTTTCTTTTTCCTTTTTCTTTGTTTTTCTTTTTTTTTTCTAGGACCCTCTGGGGCCCCATGTAAAATTCCGGGCCCGGGACAAAATGTCTCCTTTGCTCCCTCTCTTTGGCCCTGCCAACAATCTCCAACAATTTTCAACAATCTCCTCCAACAATCTCCTTTAACAATCTCCTCCAACGATCTCCTTCAACAATCTCCTCCAACAATCAGGGCCGCGGAGACGAAAAGCAGGCCCCGGGCAAACACGAGAGGATAGAGCCCCTACGTTAGCAGGGAGTGGGGGTAAACAGGTTTTTTCTTTTTCCTTTTTCTTTTTTTTTCTTTTTTTTCCTATGGCCCTCTGGGGCCCCATATAAAATTCTGGGCCCGGGACAAAATGTCCCCTTTGCCCTCCTCTCTTTGGCCCTGGTCCTTCCCCCACGCACCTGAGACTATGACTTGAAGTGAATTATATTATTTTGGTCCACAACATATAGAGACCTTATTTCACAAAAAAAAAAAATTTCCCCGCAACTTTTTCCGAGCCAAGTTCTGAGCCTATAAATTTGGCCATTTTCGTGGAATTACCCACATATTTCATTGCGATTACTAAAAATTTGAGTCGCTTGTCTATTTTCTGATTGGTTCAAATTTGACCATGGTGAAGGGAAAAAAACAAGAGACTCGTTTTCCAAATATGGCTGCACTGATTCTGATTGAGTCTGAAACACGTACCTACTGCCTACTGCGTTGCCAACTTGTTCACTGTATTCACAAAAACTATATGTATACACGTGCATTAGTTTATTCAAACACGCAGCGATAATATTAAATAAAAATATTTTGTAGTCCAGTCCACGGTGAGGGACAGCCACGATGAAGGAATTTTTGAAGGCGATCAAGGTTGATGTTCCCATAAGAAGACATAAAGTTGGTATACTTTAAAGCTTCCGTAATTACTGAAAATAGGTTTTCTTAAGTCGTATAACATGCCAAATAAAAGCCTGAAGTCTCTAGTTCATGATGAAAGGTAATTTAATGCACTTTATTCGC
This sequence comes from Acanthococcus lagerstroemiae, assembly GCA_031841125.1. Classification (NCBI taxonomy): domain Eukaryota; kingdom Metazoa; phylum Arthropoda; class Insecta; order Hemiptera; family Eriococcidae; genus Acanthococcus; species Acanthococcus lagerstroemiae. Next base: position 30,829,438 of record CM063114.1, read on the forward strand.
TCTAGTTGGATGAATAAGTTGATTTCCAAATTACCATTTTTCTTATGGATGTTTACCATTGATACGAAACGCGCTTGTAAGCAACTAATACGTAAAAAATGGAGCCGTTTCAAGTTCATAAAGGAAAACTAGAGACCTCAATATCTAAACTCATCTATTATAAGTCGCAAGAAAACATTTTATTGACTAGAAAAAGCGAATTCAAGTTAATACGCATTCTGGTGATGACGTCCACGATCACCTTTGCAGCGCAGGGCTACCAACTTCGGAAACTCTAGGTTACGCCGCCTATTGTTAATACATTGTCAGATATCTTGCTGGGACAAAAGTAACAAGGTTCTGGTAGAATGACTCACTCGAGATTAACCGAGTTAACTATCACGTGATAGTTAAGATTGTACAACTGGCCCTTGGAGATGGAAACTTCTGTCAACACAAATAGCTAGACCTCAACTAGGCATTTTTATGTAATGCAAATTTTGTTCAGCACAACTGGCTCGGATGAAATTTTGCCACACACAGAATTGCAATCGCATTATCATCGGTAATTTTTTCTCGTCGCACTCCCCAATTTGATACGTTAACGTTGGTCCAGCATTCTGCAAATTAATTTTGTAACGTACGAGTATCATAGCAATCTTAATAATGTAAGAGAATGCAATAATGTAAAACATTAATCCGTTGACTGACACCGAAACGACGCTGTACAACGAGCGCCACCGACGGCGAACAAGTACAAACAAGTTGATAACGCCAAGTGCCAAGATCTGACCAAGAGACCAACAACAGAAATCAGAAATGTAGTTTGCTTACTTCTGTTTGCTCTGGCGGTTGTTGGTCGTTGCGTTGAGTTTCTCGGTGTCGATATACGAAATAAAGTTCGTCTCGCCGCCGTTTTACGTTTTCGCGTTTGTGGTTCGTTTTCATTGTTGATCATCATTCGCGCTTTATTGCTAGTTAATTCGGGTGAATTTAGTGAGTACCTATTAATTTCTCGATTTTATTCATAGTGAATAGGATCTACAGTAACTATATTACTCTATTGGAATTACGATAATTGGTTTTCGACAATCAGCTCGCGAGTTATTGTCTACTACTGTGAAGATACCTTTCCAATGACATTTTCATTGTTCAGTTGGGCAGAATGTGTTGTTCGAAAGCTTATATATGAAAAATGGCCTATTTTGAATGGATAGAAGATAGAGCCAACGATTTTTGAATCGACTCGGACTCCGGATATAGACGTTCGCAGAATTCGCCTGCATCCATTACAGTAACTCTCCGGCGTGTGATTGAAAATCAGTGCCGACGTTTAGGGTAGCTAAGCTATTATCTTCCTGCGTGATGCGTCGTGCTAACGAAAGAGAGATTGAAATATTACTTGAACTTCCTACGCAGCGAATAAGTCCGCAGCTGTACGCAGTGATTTTAGGAGCTGACGAAGTGTGCAACTTTGTGAATTCTCGTTGGGAGAGGGAATGATAACCCCAGCTAGGAAATTGCATTTTGAGTATACGAAAATTGAAAAGAACGCGCGCTGAATTCTACTGAGAAATATGTAAATATCAATAATTATTCGGGTTTCGTTCCAGAAGCTGCACTTCGGAAAATTTGAATATTACAAAGTAAAATGCTTCTTATTGGTCAGGTTTTTTTGTGCGGTCATATCTCGAGCTCTAATTACGTGGGAGCAGCGTCGAGTGTACGTACAGGCTGAACCATCTCTAGCTTGGAGCGGCGTTTCAACAAATATTATTTTGATCCTATTGGGATTTAAACTTGAAGTTTTAAGTGTTCGGAGCCCTGTATATATGTGTGTGTGATGATGATGATGATGATGATAATAATAATATTTATTGTCCCTTCCAGCAGCCTGTCGGCCTATTACAGGAGAGAGGTACATAAATACAATGTTTCATGGTGATACCAAAAAAAAATTAGTGTATAGAATTGAGGCTAACTATCCGCACTGAGTGTCCCCCTCTCCTCCTCTCTCCTTTTGGAACCCATCGAGGTCTGTCGTCTTTTCTAATCTTCTCTGATGTTGGAGTTTAAGTTTTGAAGTTTTCAGATTCCACAATACTTGCCACTCTTTTTCGGAAATTTTTGCGATCTAAAAGAAAAATGTCGATTCCGAAATTTTTGGATACAATTCTATTATACAAGTGACTGGCTCTATTCATAGTGGATTCTTTTTATAACTGTTGGAATGTGCCTTTATTGTCTCAAAAAGATCACGGGATCGTCGGTGAAATGGTACTCAAAAATATATTTCTTTTAGGATATTCTCATCACTTATCTTATTATGGATAATACCATGCAGCAGTATTAACGAGTTGATCAATCTACGTTTTTCCAGGCTTGTAATTTCGAATCCCCCTGTCTTAATTCAACATAAATAATCTCGCTTGATGGATAGTAAGAAAAAGCTTGAAGATACTTCAAGAAACGTTTTTGAATTTTTTCAATTTTCTCCACGCCTTTTCTTTCGTAACTAGGTTCCAAATTGGTGACAGGAATTCCAGGTGTGTTCTGACAAGGGTGAAGTATAATATTTTCAGTGTATCTGTATTAGTGTAGTTTCTACTAGTCCTGATTATGAATCCTAAAATTTTGTTTTTGCTCTCTTAGTGATATTCCATATGTGGACTTTGTACGTCAATTTTGAGTCTCGAGTGAGTCCGAGATCTTTTACTTTGTCCACTTTTCGGAGTTCAATTTCATTTATGGTATAGCGATGTTCAATTTTATTTCGTTTTCTTGTAAACGCGATTTCTCGCATTTATTTATGTTGAAGGGAGGCCTCTTTTGTTTGCCCCACAATGCCAGGGAGGTTAAATCTTGTTGCAGCATTTCACAGTCTGTATATGATTTTATTTGATTGAAAATCTTAATATATCATCGGCATACATCAAGATTTCGGAGTGGCGAACTATCGTGGCGGCGGTATTGATAAATATCAGAAAAAGTAGAGGCCCTAGGGTTGAGGCCTTGTGGTACCTCGGAAGTGCAGTAGAAATGTTTAGACGCTACCCCTTTGAAGAATATGAACTGTTCCCTATTTTGTAGATAAGACTGGAGAAAATGCATTAAATTCACTGAAGACTCAAGTTCTTGCATTCTTATTTTAAGAATTTGATGGTCTACTCTATCAAAAGCTTTGCTAAAATCTGTGTACATAACATCTACTTGTGTTTAGTAATCTAAAGGTTTAAGTACAAACTGGGTTAGGTGTATGATATTCGTTTGGACTGATTTCTTTTCTACAAATCCATGTTGACAAGGTGCCAGCAGGTTTTTCAATTTGGGATATAATAATCTTTATAATATAAAGCTGTTTCAAAGACTTTGGCCGAGACTGGTATAGGGGATATAGGTCTATAGTTAGTTAGTTCTTTTCGTTTATCATTTTAGTTATAGGTATCACCTTTGATGTTTTCCAGATATCTGGAAATTCGCAATTTTTGAGAGAGATGTTGATGATGTGTGTAAAAGGTTTAGTTAGGTCTACATACTTTAACCAAATATTGTGGAATATTGTCCGGTTCGGTTTAAGGGCTTCCATGACTAAAAATGTTCGCCTTTTTTCTTCGTTGCTCAACAATAAAATGCTTACTGACTCATCACATTTGTTGTTTTACCCCTTCCACCTCAGTTCTGTCAACAATCCTAAAGATTTTTTTTTCACATTTGTTCTTGAATACTGTAAACTTCGTGGCATCTCGAATTGTTCAGGAGCTCTTAGTGGTATCAAAAATTTTGATGATTTTGATGCCACTAAGGGAGCTTCTCGTAGAACATTTCAAAGCCCCTAAGGGCCCTTTTCTCATAACAGGTCACAGATGAAAATTTGAAGAAGCAATATATATTCACTCAGTCTTATATAAATTCTTGAGTTCTTGGAAATCTTGGGATTTTATCTCAAGATCTTGAGAAAAAGATTTATCCTGAAGTTGGCAGTAGTGATTTCAAGCTCTAATTACATGGGGAAATTGATTCTGGAATCGATGGATACTTTCATTCTCCCTCTACAACATATGACAAGATGGCGCTGCTATCACCCACCTGGATTAATTCACAGGCATTCTACGAAGGGTCTTAAAACCAAAATTTGGCAAGTATTGTGAATCAGGGATTGGGAGTGAATTATTTTCGAGTACGATCCGATCCGATTAAATCTTCAAACTGTAATAAATCTTGATAGGATCCGATTCGTTCTTTGGAAGACGTGCAATACAATTCATTTGCTCTCTCAGTTCATTTTGTCGTCTTACAATTCATCCATTCGCTCTCTAAGGCAGTGTGTATGCATTCGATCCGATCCCATTCATTCTTTCAGTAAACTAATTCAATTCAATCACTCATTCGCTCCCTTCGGCTCTTCCACGTTATTTAGAAATTCAGATAAAATCGTCCATTTTTTAAAGCAGATGCGTTATCAACTTAATAAATTAATAAAGACTACTCAACTTGGGTGTTCTAAGTTTTTTGACGTTTTTAGAGCTGATTTTCCATGCTCACAGGGGCTTTGTTAATTATAAAATTAAAAGATTTTATCTGAATTAAGAATTCGCTCTTTATCAATTCGCTCTGTTTTTAGAGATTTCATTAATTCATTCACTGATTCACTCCTGCTGAACAGTGTTTCACCAAACTCCTCATTCGCTCTTTCCAATGTTCATTAGCTTGATTCATTCGCTCCTTGATTCCTTCTTGGTAAACAAATTCTCCTTCATTCGCTCTCCATTCGCTCTTTAGTGCACGAAAAAAGGACCATCAACTCCTCCCATGCGATCCGATCTGATCCGCTTCCAATCCCTGTTGTCAATTATTGGTCTGCAGAATTTTCTACTTTTAATCATCATAGTATATGGTAGTGTATGCCATCAGGAATAAGTTTCACTTACATGCGCCGATTTGCCAATTATTGGTTGACAGGGACGTACCGATAGGTCCAGGGGCGTAGCCACGGAGAGGAGGAGGGGTCTGAACCCCCGCCCTTTGGCATCAGCCGAAAATGTGAAAAAATTAACATTTATTCTGGTAATAGTAAGTATTGCACCTGTAATGTTATAAAAGTGCAGCGACCCCCCCCCTTCATACCAAGTCTAGCTACGCCACTAGATAGGCCTGTAGGAAATTTTAGAAAAGAAAATTTTCCAGCGAAGCGAACTACCAAGTAGGGTAGTGCCTCCATGTGCCTTTTCCCTCTCCCTATGCTGTGGGTCTGTTTGGCTCCGGTTCCTACTTTGATTCTAATTCCAGCTTACGAAGTCGATTCGTCCGAACACTATCTTTCGAGCTTTCAGCTCTAGGCTCTCATGAAAATCCTATCTGCCTCCTCTTATAATTCTGCTTTCAATGTTGTCTCAATACGCTGAGTCGATTCTCTCTAAATGATAAACTATGCTAACTGGGATCGTGCTGAGTATTCATGTGATCTGCCCCTGCAAAAATCAACTTCACTACTTCTTGCATTCAGCCCCCGAATTGTGACTTTTAAATTGACTCCCTGCTGCGGTTCCAACCCTGTCTCTCAACTCTTTCTATGAGTTACAGTGACACAAACTTCCATTATTTGGATTATTTTAATAGTAATTTTCATTAGAGACAGATTTACACAGGCGGCCGAAGGCGGAGAAAAACAGAGAAGAGAAAGGGGAAAATTTTCCAAATTCAGCAAAAAAATCATACTGCATATTTTTTTGGTATGACGATGAAAAATGAAGTTCGATTCATCGCTGTGTTATGTTTTTCCGTTTGTGGTTAGTTTCGTTGTTAATCATAGTTTCGGTTTATTTGGGTAAATAATTGAGCATTAATTGGTTGGTTGTACACGCAATGAATATAAATATTAAATGAATCGTAATCGCAATAAATTTGCTTTGAATGTGTGTTCGGTTTTGTTATCCAAAATTTGGTCTTTCGGACCGGAAGACCAAAGGTTGAATAACAAAACCGAACGAATCTTCAAAGCTAATCAATTGCGAAATATTTGATCCTCTGGACCGGATATACAAAGATGACAGTATTACTACGCATTAGTACATGGTGTTTCAAAAGTAACGTTAGTGACCCACTGAAGAAAAGAAAAAATCCACCATGTACAAAAACTAAAAGAACTCTTTTATTTTGGCAAAGATATGTTACATTTTTTCAGTCGATGTTGAAAATGTTGCCCATTGGTGGCTAGACAGGCGCGAGCATATCTGACATATGCATTATCACGACTTCCTACAATTTTGTCGTGCGCACAAGGATCGCATAGGCTACGACTACACGGCTGCATAGCCTTGTAGAAGAAGGATCAGGGTTGCCATTGTGGCATTTTCAGTGTTGTCAACCTTCTTTGTTTTCCCTATCGCGTGCTTTGTGTTTTCACTAACGTTTCTTTTGAAACACTCTGTATACGAATTACTGTAACTACTACTAAAGATACCTTTCCATTGATATTTTGATGGCTCAGTTCGGGAAAATGTTTTATGAGAAATTTTAGATGAAAAATTGTGCAGTTGGAATGGATAGGAGACAGAGTCCACCATTTTTGAATCGACTCGGATATCCGAGATTGGATTCTTGCAGGCTTCTCTTCATCCACTTATAGTGATTTTCGGGCTTCGGATACAGAATTAGTTTCAGCCTGACTGGACGGAATGATGATTTGCTCCTATTCTGATTTTGACTTTCCTTGTAAATTGATCTTTTGAGCGCAGGCTAGAGACAGAGCACTGAGCGTTAACGCCTGCAAAAATTGTTCATCGAAGCTAGAACTTGACTTCGGTACATCAGCCGCTTTCCCCCTTCATCTTTCTTCTGCGCGCTAATAATAACTGGAACCAGAACAGTGGCCATATTGTTGGTGGATCTGATGTCAAAAACTTTTTGCTGGAGCTGAAGCTCGCTAAAATTTCTTTACGTATGGGAGTTGAAACCCAGAATACATTGTGTACAGGAGATGGAGCCAGATTGGAGCCGCTCTGGTTTTGATGTCGATTCCGGACCCCTTTTCTTTAACCTTCGATTGATGTAAAATTCCGGTCGAGTTCGACTCTTGATTCCCTCATTCGACTCAGTCCAAATTGTGATTTCACATCGACTCTCGATGTTGGTTGTAACTCTGTCGCTTTGTTCCAATGTGAGTCCCAGACCACAATAATAATTTTGGTCGACAGTGATTGTTATCAGAGTGTAGAACTTACCTAAGGGGCTCAAAAGTGCAATGACTTTGGACACGAGAGAGAAGGGAAAACAATGTGAGAAGGAACGAAGAAAAAAATATAGAAAGTATACTCTGTTAGGGGGGGGGGAGTGGCTGATGTATGCATGTTGGATGGAGGAGTGGGGGTGTTTCCTAATGACCAGCCCGAGCATATTTCTGATTTTCTTCTTGTTTCCGATACCTATGAAGGCAATTCCAAATCGCCCAACGAATTGAAGCCCTCTGGAACTAGAAGCGTCCATTCACTGGAGATCATC